>OZ020482.1:17407499-18777499 GCA_963971345.1 Andrena flavipes | reverse complement strand
ATGTGTGAGAGGCAAAGGTAGCAACGAGGATATCGTTGTTGCTCATTGTGAGCCTACACCCAGCAAGGTATTTCGAAAAGGGCCATTTTAGGCTAAACGCCAAGAAGATATAACACAGGCACTGGCGCAGATGATAAGTACCAACATGTTGCCAATCTCATTTGCGGACAGCTCCGGATTTGCAAAATTCATGGGAGTGGTTGAACCGCAATATGAATGCCTTTGCCCGACCACAATTTTAAAGCGACTGCAACTTGTGTATAAGGAAAAGAGGGAGAAAATTGAGAAACAAATTGAGGACGCGTCATTGGTATCGGTGACCATCGATGGATGATCATCGCGTAAGCAAGACTCGTATCTTTCGTTAACCACTTCTCGTCCCTCTAACTACCCCAGTTGAACTCCCGTTAAAAATAAACAATGAAAATTGGGACATTCAGTAAGATATAATTCCAAAAATATCAGGGATATCAAAATTAAATTTGGTACACTTCAAATACATACCTCAACACTTAATTCCATAAAAAATTAGTGGAATTAAGCAAACAACAATACAAGTTCTGAAGAGTTTTGTGGTTCTCTTCTTCAAAACCGTGTAGTCGCGTTAAAAATTAATGAATATGAAAAACAATCATACTACCTGCAATCAACTACCTGTAAAAGAAAATTTGCAGTCTAGCGATATTTTCGTAAAAGGACTTAGTGCCGTGTTTCGACCCGAAATGCCTCACTGTGTGCCGCTGAACAACTCAAAACCTATTTGAGTTTATCCAGATATTATCATTGCCCATCTCTGTTCTCCATCCGCTTCGCCGTGATTCATTCAAGCCTCCTTGATGGCAAAATAATGATAGAGGAAATGCGGCAACAGCGCGATTCGACTCTCGATACGTCTCGGCAACTATGTCTTTCCTACATTTATCGGCTAGATTGGACTTCCACCGGGTTTGATGGTACAATGCACGAATATACCATCAACGCCGGTGGCGGAGAATCCTTGAAGCTTCATTCTGTCATTCCTCGAGTCTGTCTCAGTACACGAGTCAGAAATTCATTATTATCTCAACGTGCGGTTGTTATTAGCGTTCAAACACACCAGACCACTCTGCACTGATGTCTACTGGAGACAACTACACCCGCAAAAACTTTCTTCGTGGCGATTCCAGGACGAAAGACGGTTGAAACGGTTTGTTTACTACATCGCGTATAGGCAGGATCGGCAGAATCATTATGCAAGTTATGCGCCGCATAAGGGCGCCAGCCGAATGGGACGCTGAAAAACTGTATCGCGTGCTTAATAATATAGGAATCTAACCCCCACATGAACGAAATTTACACCCCGTAAAGACAAAGCATATTAAATAGAAAACAGGTGCATAAATTTGGGGGCACCAAAAATTTTCTTGCATAAGGGCGCCAACTAACATCGCGTCGGCCCTGCTTATACGTCACGCTGGTGCTACGTGGCTGCAGTACACTATTAGTGCCACCAACGGAGAAGCCTTGAAGTTTCATTCTGTCAGTTTTCGATTCAGTAATTCATTATTATCTCAAGGTACGGTGGTTATTAGCGTTCAAATGCACCAGACCACCCTGCACAGACGTCTACTGAAGGAAACTGTACCCGCAAAAACTTCCTTCTTGCCGATTCTACGACGTAAGTTGGTTGAAATGGATTGTTTACTACATCGTGTATACGTACACGCTTTTCCTAGCTTGTGTAAGTGTACGCATACATTCAACGACCCAGTGAGACGGCAGCGTTAACGATCTGCTTGCGAAGCAACGAGTTGTACAAGCCTGGTCGCGCCAATTGCAGGAGCGAACTATCCCCGTGTGCTTCGCGTTTAATGTGAAGTGCATATGAGGTGACATTCGGTGACAAGGTACGTTTCTTTTATATACATATATAAGTTCATTGATAGATATTGTGCGAAGTGTTGTATTTTCGTTGCGTAGTACCTGATGGAGCAGCATAAAAGTAAAGTCACGTTTAAGAAGTGTGTTTACCGCAACTACGGAAAGACAAATCCCAAGATGAAATGGAAGAACATTTCATGCGCTTCCAATTTCGGACAATGACCGCTTAATAACGTGGGTGGTAAATTGCGGTATAGACGACTGGGTGGAAATGCCAAACGCGGAATTGAAAAGAAAATATGTATGTAGTCGACACTTTATGTCGAATAATTTTCCCGCTACGGGGCGTTTGAAGAAAGATGCCATTCCGGAATTGCATCCAGTAGAACAGGCATGGAACTAAAGTGAACGCAGCGGCCGTTTTTCGGAGGCAACGCCTCCTTTCTCCCGCCGCGCGTCTTGGCCCCCGCGGCGGGCCGAGGAGCATCGAGCGCCTCAGACCCGTACCATATGAACCGCGTGTGGCGCATTGGGGCGACACCCGTATCAATAGATTTCCGCATCACCCATGGAGTATTATTATCGATGCGTTTTTTTTGTCAGTGGTATCCCCTGTAGGCCTATTCCACTATCAAAATTTTAAATACGTTTGGGAAAACTTAATTTTTGCGCACGTTTAGACGTGCTGGGCATATTTAAAATATTAACGGGGAGGCTGGTCGACGTTGTACGTATTAAAGCTGATATTTTAGATATGCCCAGCGCGTCTAAACATGCTCGAAAATTAAGTTTTCCCAAACGTATTTAAAATTTTGATAGTAAAACGCGTTTTTCCTATCCATTTTTATCGCGTGACACAGTGGAATAGGCCTACAGGGGATACCACTGACAAAAAAAAACCGCATCGATAATAGTACCCCATGGGTGATGCGGAAATCTCTTGATACGGGTGTCGCCCCAATGCGCCACGCGCAGTTCATATGGTACGGTTCTGAGGCGCTCGAAGCTCCTCGGCCCGCCGCGGGGGCCAAGACGCGCGGCGGGAGAAAGGAGGCGTTGCCTCCGAAAAACGGCCGCTGCGTTCACTTTAGTTCCATGCCTGCAGTAGAAGGTAGTTGCATTTCTGAAGCTACATTAGAGACGGAAAACAATTGTTTAAAGGATCGGGTGATGAAGCTTCAGAAGGAAATAGACCAAGGGAAGCACAAATTTAGTGTTCTTCGCTTGCAAGTCAGGGCGAAGTGGTCACGTGTTTTTGTGTTACTGGTTTTAACTTATTTATTCCGTCTCTGTGTGTGAATCGTCGAGTATTTATTGTATTTACTTATTTATATATTTATATTTATACATATTTATTTTATTTATTCGGCGCTTTACACCGTAGACTTAAGTTTTTAAAACGTTTTAACATCAAACGCGTGTCGTCCCTCGCGATAGAGAGCTCACCGACCGGGGGTGCACGGTCGGTGGAGCGGGCGTGATCTCCCCCATTGGGCGGAGCATGGAGGGGCCCCACCTCCCCAGGTAGCGGTGTCCCGAAGTACTACAATAGACGTTCCGGGCACCGCTATGGGGTCAACAAGATGGTGGGTTTAGAGGGGGGTTTTTAGTGGGTATACCTGCGTAATTATGCGCAGGGAGTCCCACATAACCCCGGTAATTAATTGCCGGGGTATGCGTAACGCATTTTCCCCCCTCTCTAAAAAAAAAAAAAAAAAAAAAAAGTCAGGGCGAAGTGTACAATATTAAATCGCTCAAAGAAGAAAGCTATCGCGAAAAGAGTTAGCGGGTTTCTTTTAACATTTATTTTCATGCAGCGGCTATACTTCCGAAAACCGGTCAAACCCGATTGGGCTGAGATTTTGGAAATAGGTTTATTTTGCATAAAAATAACGTTTGCGAGAAGGATTTTTGGCGACTCGATTTTTTTTTTACCATTTCAATGCCATTCCCTACCTTACCGACAGAACGGAGAATCGGATACAACCATTATTCAATGCATTCTCCGTTTAAAGGTCCGCGCACACATATCCGTTCCGTGTCAGTACCGTTCCGGCGTGCCAGTGGTAAGAAGAAGAGGGGCGTAGAGGGTCTCTTCTTCTTACTACTGACACGGAACGGATATGTGTGCGCGGACCTTTAATCTCCTAAAATCTATAAAACAGAGATCAACTTAGAAAGAGATATCAGCTTGATACTTGGTATTAGTATTGGTTTGCGTTAGAATGGGGCGTAAAGCATGGTAGCGAACTGATGTGAATTTGAATGGGGCCAAGCCACGTGCGCAAGGCGTCTAGCTATAAGAGAGAGCAGATTAATTTCACTTAAATTTTGCGTACAGCTTTTTTTTACACATGTGCGAATCGAAGTTCCTGGATCGGGATGAGAAGGCGCTGTTTTATTTTTTATCACACCTATCTTGTGAGTGTTGACAGTCGCGGTCGCTGGGCCCGTGACTCGTGCGCCTATTCCAGAGATAGAAACAATGTTGCAAGAAATATTTTTAGCCATTTAAGTTAGGATCCAAAATTCAGTTAAGGCCGCTGTCACACGAGCGTTTTCTTGACGTCCGTCGCGACGGACGCCGTAGCGTAACATTGTAATGCGTAGTACCAGCCACACGAGCGCCGCGCGTCGAATTTAACGTCCGTGCATCGTCGACGACGGACGACAAACGCTACGACGTCCGTCGACCACTCGGCACGGACGGTGTTGCATTGTATGTATTCCTACGAAACCGGTCACACGAGCGTCGAGTTGTCGTCTGTTCCGTATCGTCCATCTCGTTTGTACGGATACCTACTGTCGACTGATGTGAGAGACTTTTCTCAGTTACAGACGATAAAGTCAACGCTCGTGTGACCGCGGCCTAAAACTGTGCCTTCAGAGCATTCGGAACGTATCTGGAAGTGTTATAGTAGTAGGTATAACTTTAAGTGCCATGAATCTATTTTCTTTATCAAAAAAGTTAAATACCCGAGAGGACACAATTCAATGGCTTAGGGAAATTGAATTAATTCCTACTCGAAAGTTTTGTGACAAACACAAAAGAGAAATGGATTATATAGAAGAACCGGAAGGTTTAGGCCGTTTCCGATGCCGCAAGCATCAGAAATACAATCACAGTATTTCTGCAGCGCATAATACATGGATCTTCTTTTTCTTCTTCTTATTATTATTATTATCATCATCGTCTAGTTTATATTGTATTATACCTTGTTATTTATTTTATGTGAAAATAGGTTCGAATTTTGTCATGTCAGCCTTGAGACGTGCATAATAATCCCTTACGCTTTTGCAAGGCGATTTATATTCGAGCAAATACGGCATGAATGCAGTATTGTTGAGGGTCAAACAGTTTCCTCAGAAACTGTAGCAGACCGATTTTCTTTCTGCAGAGAGGTGTGTACTCTGGCTCTCGACAAAAATTATATTGCAAATGGCTTAATTGGGGGCCCTGATACTATTGTCGAAATCGACGAGTGCAAAATTGGTAGAAGAAAATTTGAAAGAGGGCGTTTAAAAGAAGGCAAATAGATTCTAGGTATTATTCTAGGTTACTGTTACTTTATACATTTTTTAGGTAGTTATGTAGTTTAGGGGGGTTTTGGAAATTCCGCTATTAATTTTTATCCTTCAAAAGGGATGATAGAGCGTGGCGGAGGCAAGTACCGCTTGGAAATATGTCCAGGAAATAAGCGAGATGAAAATACGCTTATTTCACTTATACAAAAATATATAGCGGCGGGAACAAAAATTATCACAGATTGCTGGAAAGAGTATACGAATTTAGAAAAATATGGATATGTTCATGAGACGGTGAATCATTCCACAAATTTTGAGGATCCAGACACCGGAGCATATACCCAAACTATTGAAGCGTCGTGGCGGGCTTTGCGGGCTCGTTTGAGTAGGAGCGGAATTAAAGATGGCACCATGATTGATCACATCTGTGAATATTTATGGCGGTATGAAGTGAAGAAGTCAGGCAGAGACCCATTCGAAGCACTATTAAACGATATAAAATATGTATATACAGGAGAATAATAAAGAGAATGCATTGAATAACTGTTGTATCCTATTCTCGACTCTGTCGGTAAGGTAGGAAACAACATTGAAATGGTAAAAAAAATTCGAGTCGCCAAAAATCCTTCTCGCAAACGGTATTTTTATGCAAAATAAAGCTATTTGCAAAATTTCAGCCCAATCGGGTTTGACCGGTTTTCGGAAGTTTCGCCCACTTCGCCTTCTCTGTACAGTAAAATGCGCAGGATTCTGAAGTTTCATCTTCCGACCTCAAACACCATTATTCGCTGGTTTTCTAAAATCGATATTTGGCCTGGCATTTGCCAGAATTTATTTACCGCGTTAAAAATTAAAGCAGCACATATGCGTAGTTTGAACCGGAATTGCGTTCTGTCTTTCGACGAAATGCACATCAAGAAGTGTTTTGATTTCCACCCAGGCAAACAAATTATCGAGGGCTTTGAAGATTTAGGCCCTTTAGGCAGAAATCTGGCAGTGGGTACTCGGGTACTCGTTTTATGGTCAGAGGCTTGTTCAGTAATTGGAAAGAACCAGTAGCATTCTTTGTTGCAAAGAATGGAGTAACTAATGGGAATTTGGGTTTTTTGTTGGACACGGTTTTAGATGCATTACATGCAACCGGCTTGAAAGTTAGAGCTGCTGTTTCCGATCAAGGAACAAGCAATCAAAGCATGGCAGAAAGAAGAGTAACTATTGAACGTCCTTATTTTTTAAAAAATAGCCAGAAAAGTTACTTTTTGTTTGATTAGTTACATTTATTCAAAAACATCAGAAATCATTTATTAAAGTGTCACGTCCCGGGTGGAGGTCTTTGGAGGACAATGACACTCCGGGGTTAAGGGTGGCCTGACGAGGATCTGATATCCTACACACTGGGATAAGGGGAGATTAGGCGAGGATCTTGAATCCTGCACACTGGGGTAGAGGGAATTTATACAAAATCTATTCTACAAACATCGAAGAATATTGATAATTAATCATTGTTTTCCGTTAAAATTTATTACTGACATGAACATACAAAGTTTTACTTTAAATTGGTCGCTGTACGAATACTTTCTATATGTTTCTAGAATGCTTGAAAATATGTATATAAATTTAAATACTAATCAATTTATTGTTTTTACTTCTAATTACAGGACCGTACGTGGCTCGACATGAAAAGGGCGGGTGGAGGGTGAGGGCCCGGCGTGAGAACCTTATCGCATTAGAATTGATGCGGAACCAGGCCCTCGCCGTCCGAGACATGATACGTAATCAGTATCGTGGCCGTGGCCGTGGCCGGGGCCGTGCTTTGGATCGAGGGCGGGGCCGGGGCCGTGGTGGCCAATAAACAATATGTTAAACATAATATATTTTATTATATATAATAAATATATAATTTTTTTATTTTATACATAAAAATGTGGTTATTTCATTTATTTCATTTACTCTCTTTCAGCTGTTGAAATAATTCTCTTCGTCTGCATCGTTAACTGAAAAATAGGACACATTTACGAATATCACACGTGCTCATGTTAAGATCATTGAATCATTGAATGAATAATTGCGTATGCAAAACCCTACCTGAAAATTTGTGCGTACATAGTCTGACGTAGATCACACTGCATCATCTTCTGCTTTGATTATCTGTAAATATATAAAGCCATTTTAATTATACAACTTAACGTAGAACTTATTATTTATAGAAATAGAGTGGCCTTTTGCTATAGTGAGTGTAGAAACTAAACAATGTGTCCAAAGGTGGTGAGAGCGTATGGCAGAAACTCTTGTTACAGGAAATTTAAATGCTAATGGTAATAATTCAGCGAAAATGAACAAGATCCAATATTTTTAACGCACAATTTATTGGTGTTGGAATAAAACTAATTTAGTATATTTATTGGTGAATTGAAATAATGGGAATCTAAAATATTAATGAATTAATGAATTGCGTGGCAACTACTGTCGATTTTACATAAAAACTTTAAATTGCTGGTATAAAAATATCTGACAATTTAAATGCAATGCAATTTGTTACAATATATTATTTTGTACATGCATGGTATGGTACAAATTACCAGATACTTATGCGAAAGAAAATGCTTCTCTATATAAGATGATATTGGCGCGTTGATTCGGTCACAGTACAACAGTTTATTTTATTATTTGAAAATAATAAAATAAAGAAAACACAGCTATTTCGTAATTAATTATAGAATATCCCGACGTTTCGGTTCCTGATTTGAACCATTCTCAAGGAAAGTGTAATAAATTATATAAAGTTACGCTTGCTGGTGAAAGATGCGTCGTAGCAATAATAAAAGCAAACGACACCTGAGTCGGTTGGAAGCAGACTGAAGTAACAAACGGACAACTCAGACCCAGCTAGAGGTGAAACGGACTATGGCCAAAACAAAGCCGTTAGCCATTTAAAATTATCAAAAAAACCCCCAAGATTTTTAAAAGGCATACAAACAAGGCAAAACAAACCAAACATTGAGCTCGTGTGATCAAATTTTTGTAATTTTCTTTAATATGACATATCTAATCATAGGTGTAGTAGAGCTGACAAAGATACATAAAATGCATAGAATATGTAAATAGTAGAGTGATCATACGGAGGTAAAATAGACAGACACATCATAACCCATTACTTCTTTAGTAATGTTGCGTAATATTCTTGTATCTTAGGTGTTTCATACCTGAGATTCACGCTGGGTTGTTTAATCATATGTAGTGTCTCCAAAATAATCCTCAAGTTCCAATTATTTTCTTTATCAACAATTTTAGCATTGTTAAAGTCAAACTTATGATCAAACTCCAAAGAATGCTTGGTTAGAGCCGTGTGTTGTAAGGGGGATAAAAAAATATTTCTTTTATGTTCGTAAATACGTCTCTCTAGGAGTCTGGAAGTTTGTCCGATGTAAACTTGATTACAGCCCATACACGGAATAGAATAAACGATGTTAGAATTTTTGGACAAGGGAATTTTATCTTTAATCAAAGGAAATAGATGCTTAGTATAAAATGGTAATTTAAAAATGGTGTGTATACCGGCTTTTCTGAAAATTCTTCTAATATCTTTGGAAATGTTGTTAACAAAAGGTAACACGACCGTATTTCTCCAACAGATAGGACCTATTTTATTCTTATTTAATTCTTTTCTTTTTTCAACAAAAAGTGGGTGATAAATTTCAAAAATCCTCTCTTTAATAATTTCTGACACCATATCTGCAGGGTATCCATTCATTTTTAACGTGTTTTTAATAATAAGTAAATTATCTGGACGGAATTTTATATCAGATAGCAAAATAGCACGATCTATTAATCCTTTGATTAAACCCACCTTGTGCTGCATCGGATGTGCAGAGCAAAAATTAATATATCTTCCCGACCAACTAGGTTTGTGATACCAGTTCGTGATAATTCTATTATTTGATCTAATGACAATTGTATCAAGAAAACTAAGACATGAGTCCTTCTCAACCTCATGAGTGAACTGTAATCTGGCGTGGAAACTGTTAAAAGTGTCTAATAATGTTTGCAGATCCTCAAGTTTGAGACAAGTAATGATATCGTCAACATATCTTTTATAAAAGATAAGATTAAACTGTAATTTAGAAAGGGAAACAGTCTCAAGTTCTTCCATGACTATATTAGCAATTACAGGGGAGATCGGTGACCCCATGGCAGTTCCAAACACTTGTTTATAATAAGTTCCATTAAATAGGAAAACGTTCGATTCTAATACAAAACTTACAGCATTGAGAAAATCATTACGGTCAATATTTGTGTGTATTTTAATTTCTTCCCAACGACGATCAAGAACCTGTAAGGCCAGATTAATAGGGATGTTGGTAAATAACGATACTACATCTAAGGAAACCAATCTTAAGAAATCATCATCAATTTGAACATTCTTAATTTCTTTACAAAACTGCCAACTGTCTATTGTGTGGTAAGGAAGGTTACCTACTATTTTTGAAAGAATATTAGCTAGGAAGCTCGAAAGTTTATACGTGGGACCACCAATGGATGAAACTATGATTCTCCATGATAAATTTTCTTTATGTGTTTTTGGTAAGGCGTATGCTCTAGGTGCTATGGCGTTATAGGTCTTTAAGTGTTTGCTATTAAGTTCATTGATTTGATTCTTTTTAAAAAAGTTAGAAACAATAGAGTTAGATTTCCTTTCGAAGGTACTAGTGTATTCGAATCTGCTTTTGGCGTAAGTGTTCGTGTCATCTAATAATTTCATCACTTCCGAAATATAGAAATTTTTATCGACTAAAACTGTTGTATTACCTTTATCAGATTTTAAGACCAATAAATTGTCATTTCTTTTGAAAAATTGCCTAGTTTCAGTGATTTCTTTTTCCGATAAAAACAGAATATTAGGTTTAGTAAAGTTGGTGGTGTAGTTAAGAATTTTATTAACAATTCTCGTCCTGGTAGACTTTTGAGTATCCTCATTTAAAATTTTTACTAATCCAGATTCAACTGAAGATATAAATTTAGGAGAGGTGATATAATTCTTCTGTACACATAAAGCATGCTTAAAAATGTCCGTTTGTTACTTCAGTCTGCTTCCAACCGACTCAGGTGTCGTTTGCTTTTATTATTGCTACGACGCATCTTTCACCAGCAAGCGTAACTTTATATAATTTATTACACTTTCCTTGAGAATGGTTCAAATCAGGAACCGAATCGTCGGGATATTCTATAATTAATTACGAAATAGCTGTGTTTTCTTTATTTTATTATTTTCAAATAATAAAATAAACTGTTGTACTGTGACCGAATCAACGCGCCAATATCATCTTATTTAACAACTACGGTCGAGAATCTCAATTTGAAATTTATCAAAATGCTTCTCTGTCGAACCTTCTCCGGACAACTTCAAAGTCTGCGACTCTACATAAGAAATCTATTAAATAAATTTGGCGACTTACCTTGTTAATTGAGACAATAATTCAGTCTCCTATTTAGTGTATGTAAAAACTCGTGACATTTCAAATTCGGACAACCTACTTTATTTGACACTTCCCACTTGGTAGGTTATAAAATTCAAAATAGGTATATATATGTACAATGGCGGACGACGATCCCTGCCGAATGATTCCGAGAGTCGACGAACGAAGAACGAAACGTGTTAGTTTGACGAAAATTGTGACTGGAGAAGAAGAATCAGGAGAAAAATCTTACCGAAACTGACAGATCCATGAGACGATATTACGATATCTCTGTCATGCGTGGACCGATTTTATTGAAATTGGTCTTATTCGAAAGCTTATATGCGGTTTACATAAGAAAAATGCCTTTAAATTTAGAAAATATTGCAAGCATGATGAGATATTAATGAAATAAGTTTCAGGTTAGGTTGGAATAGCTGTGCGTCGAGTAAAGATACACGGCAGCGACAGGCATATACAAGGCCCCAAAAAAGACCACCTTGGAGAATCTCGTGTAGTACACAACTATGACAACTATGTCTAACAAAACCGCTCTTCAAAGCGATGAGGAACCAGCAGTAATGTCTGAGACAAAACTGAAGAAGAAAGGCCCATTCCAACGGAAGCCTAAAGCCACCGGTTTAAAACCGGCGGTAGCCTCACCTTTGCCTAGGCCTGAACAGGGTAGGCGAGCGCAAGACAATGTCAAACTAAGCACAAAGCCTAGTCCATTAAGTAATGATCCCATGAACATCGAATTCGAGTGCGACGATTTCGCAGGTTATAATGAATTGCGTGCGCGACGTGAATTTACCGTCACTAACGAGTCTTTTATTCCACTGGTCGATAAAGAGTACGACCTTCGAGCGGCAAGCGATAAACGCTTCGCTACAGTGGTGTCTCGTTCGTGCTACAGGTACGTCATGAGCATGCATTTATATGCCCGATATGCGCAGATTAGACAACTAAGGGGAGAGTTTCATCCAGAGGAAGCAGCTTTATTAAGCTATCTGAAGGATAAGAATTATCCCACTGCGCCAGCGATTGACGCGTATCTCAGATGTATCGGTGATTTCCAGATTGATGGAAAACATCACCGATTGGAGATACCTGTTTGGCCTAACCAAACAGGCGACTTTGGACGTATTGACCATAACACACATTGGCAATACATGGCACTTCCAGCTCCGCGAATACTTGCTGAGGCAGTAGTTCGTGATTTGCGCTACACTACAGGGGTAGACGTGCAGAGAGATTGGGATATTCCAGAGGACATTAGACCTCAGGGATATGCTCCTGATCCAGCACGCCCAAATGTGTTAGTGCAACCGGGGCTCCCGACGGCCAATCTGTTGGGATGGAAGCGTGCAACACAGCTGTCCACTGATCAACGTGTTTACGTTGAGGATGCCGGTATCACAATCGACGGCTTCGGTGGCAGAGGAAGTTTCTGTCTAAACACCAGGCTTATTGAGCGAGTACATGATGCATTAAACGGCTCAGCTCAAAAGATAAAACTTGGA
This sequence comes from Andrena flavipes, assembly GCA_963971345.1. NCBI lineage: Eukaryota > Metazoa > Arthropoda > Insecta > Hymenoptera > Andrenidae > Andrena > Andrena flavipes. Next base: position 18,765,138 of record OZ020482.1, on the reverse strand, counting down.
GGGACGATTTCCGAACGACCGTTCGGATCACCAGGTCAATTGATCTGGCTCCAGCGCGAATTTGTTTTCGCACCAAGGTGTCTTTTCTTTCATGTACTTGGCGTCGAGACGCTACCGCGTCTCTAGATTTAGGCGAGGATCTTGAATCCTGCACACTAGGGTAGAGGGAATTTAGGCGAGGATCTTGAATCCTGCACACTGGGGTAGAGGGATTTTAGGCGAGGATCTTGAATCCTACACACTGGGGTAGAGGGATTTTAGGCGAGGATCTTGAATCCTGCACGCTGGGGTAAGAGGGAATTTAGGCGAGGATCTTAAATCCTGCACACTGAACGACCAAGGAGGGTTTAATTGACGAAGTTATACCCGATGGACACCCGTTAGACCCTTGTGGGTTTTTGTACCGGTTCGGTAATTAGATTTACCGCTGCATTTATATAAGAAATCACGCAATGGTTCCGCGAAATCCGTCTAGGCTTACGGCAGTACGCAGCCCGTGCAGAAGAACGTTTCGTAAACACTATAAGAACACTTGAGCTCGCGAACCGAGATCAGCTGTTGCAGCGGCCCGTTATGTTTGGGATCTTCGTTGCCGATGGATTAACACAGTAATTTGACGGGTGATTTGAATATCTGTTTATTCAGTTCAACATGAACGTTATCATGCACTGCAATAATGGTGCATTGAACGATGATCGTTAGCGTATGACATTTATAAATGTATATAAAATATAATGTTTATGTATGGACATGCGATACAGTAAAAGATAATAATACAGTATGAAATAAGCTTTAGCATTGACAAGACAATTGATATGGTCGCAGTATGCGTTAATAAGACAAATAGTATGGTTGCAATAAGCGTTAACAAACAAATAGTATGATCGCAATGAGCGTTAATAAGATAATTAATATGAAAAGCGAATAAGAATAATAATATGGAATGTGGGTGATATACAATGGTATTCGTCGAAAGAGAGAGTGTACAAGGCCTCTTGGGTCCTTGTATTTATGTAAATTAAGGGCGGGCGCACACGAGCGACTTTTTGTCGGGCAACTGTTTCGTCTCTTCCACAACATCTGTACAGTCTTATGTAGGTGCGCACACCGAGCGACGCAACAGCGACGCGACATTTCAGTTGCTCTGGCAGCCGACAGAAGAGCGACGCAACTGTCTCCGTCCTGTCTCTCCTCCCATAGTTTGGTACCTACGTGCGCACACGGACGACATTATAGTTGCCGTCTCATTATTTTTCAGTGACGGCCGGACAAGACGTCGCAATCGAAATGGCTGTTGTAATAAGGGATGAAGACATAGACAGTGAATTATTAATAAATGAAGTAGAGAAGAGGCCAGCATTGTTCAATAAAACTTTAAAAGATTATTCAGATGCTAATTTGAAAAGCAAACTATGGGAAGAAATGTGTGTAAATGTGATGTGTAAAATCTGGGGACAACTCTCTGCAGAACAAAAAAAAACAATGAAGTTATACTCATGCGGAAATAATCGAAGAATTTCTCTGGGTAACATCTTAGCTCTTCAAACATCAAAGTAAATTTCCCTTTATTTAATCTTTCAGATATCAGCAGGTGAACCCAATATTTCCTTTTCCGTTGATTTTTCTTGTGCCGAATGATAAGAGCAGAAACCACTGCAGTCTCCAAAAAATCCATTATACATGTACCAAACAATGTTCACGTGCATTTGTCGAATGTACTACAAAAACACGTGAAAATGAATTCGTTTTCAGGAAAGAGTTGCCAACGTGTGCGCGCTCTCAAAAACCGAAGCAACTGGAGAGCGACAAAGACGAAACAGTTGCCCGACAAAAAGTCGCTTGTATGCGCCCGCCCTAAAAGATTGTTAGGGGTGAAGGGCGGTTGCGGTATGCAACCTTGACCTATTTCGGCACGTGTCGCAGTACAGGTTATTAATAGTTTTTATATGGCCTTGTATGGAATATTAGTCGCTAAGTCTTCCGGGGTTCTTTTACATAGAGTTTTGAAAAGGGGATACTCAACCCATTGAATGGATTGTGGGTGGTTTGATTGGAAAGAGGAAAAAGGGGTAGTGACTTCTTTGGTCATGGAGAGGGTGTGAGACGTGGTCTTGATTTAAGAGGGGTTTTTAGGGACGAGGGACTTGTATGTACTAGATTTGGAGTGATGTGGACGTGCCACATAAGGTGAAGAAGGGATTTGGGGGTTGTCGTTGATCATCTTGAGATGGGGACCGCTAAGGTACATCGCCAAGGTGATCAGTGGTTTGGGGGAAGGGGTAAGACTTGAGTTTGGAATACTTTGGTGGAGTGATTTTGTAAAAGACTTGTACTATTATCGCGCGAAAAATAGTGGGACGTCACAAAAGTATGATTTTTCAATTAACGGTTCGCGAGTTTCTTGGTCTGATGTTGTACAACTATGGGATTTAGAGTCTAGTAAAGGTACGCGAGCAGCTTACAAACTATCCGAAAAACACGTACAGCCAAATTCTTTTGACAAAATGAAATGTAAGCTTGCTTTACAAGTTTTTAATAATAGAGTTTCTTCTGCCCTGCTTACTGCATGCGTTACTGGATGCATACGCGCGGATACCGTACAGCATACTGCCAGCTTCTTTGAAACCCTCAATAATTTGTTCGACAACTTAAATAGCAGAGCAGCTTATGATTCTAATCCAAACAAGTGCGCGATTTCTAATGCATATCCGGTAGTTAGAGATAACTTATCACAACAGCGCGACAGTATCGCGAATTGGTTTGCTATTAGTCCAAATTGTTTAAAGAAATTGCCTTGTATGTCAGGATTACGGCAATCTGTAAATGCCACGCTGCAGCTCTGGGATAATTTGCACGAGGATGGCGCGTTATTTTTAATGACATCGCGTTTGAACACCAATGTGGTAGAGAATCTTTTTTCCGTCTTCAGAATGCATGATGGTTGTTACAATCAAAATTATTCTGTAAAAGCGGTGCGTCTCGCGCTAAGGAAAAACATTGTACTAAATTTGAATACGAATTCTGAAAATAGTAATTGTTTAACCGACGACGACGAAACGTTTTTACAGGGGCATATGCTCTCACCGCAAGTTCCATCCGCGTTAGGCAATGATGGTGCATGCAGTCGGGATACAAATGTGACTGGAGAGTGCGATGACATCGATAATCCGAATATGCAAGTGCTTCAAGATTTGATGGAATCATTGTCGACGTCAACGTGCTCCTTAGCAACATGTGCGGTGGAGTATTTCGCTGGTTACGTTGTCAAGAAAAGTACGAACAAATTGCGTTGTCCCAGATGTCGCGCCATTTTCATTGATGCAGGTCGCGAATTGTAAGGGAGGAGACAGAATTCGGGCACCTGGTAACACCAACAGTAGAATTTTCACACGTTTTTAAAATTATCAATGCTGTATTTGATCATTTCTATCCATTGCGCAGCGAAACAATCATTTTAGATAAACTGTTTCGGATTATAACTCACACTGTACATAAAATATATCCAAATTGGTTTGACGACAGTGAATGTGCTGCACACCGTCAAGATATGGTGCATTTTGCAATGACGCTACGATATGGCTCGGTCAGAAACTACGCAATTCTGGTGGTAGGAATTGCGATTCGAGATTGCAACATTTCCAAAACCTGTAAACGTGCTTTTTTCAGGTATTTTTTGTATTCAGCGAAATACTCTACTTGCAATGCATGATTATAATCATAAGACCTCTGTACAAAATTATAAAGTAGTTATGCATGTATTTCTCTGGGTATATATGATTGACATAGCCGGCACATTCCACGGTGTCCTCTATAACACAAATGCACAGCCTAGAACGGTCTTACTTCACATGGTTGGCATCTCTTTCTTGAACATTTCGACAATATTTCGTAAATGCCTTGGATAGAGCTTACAACGTGGCTTTATCCGAGACCATATTCAGAAAATATTGTAGAAGTTTTGCAAAACAGATGACAACTATGTAAAATTGTGCCTCCCTCCGCCAGGAATTTGTTTTTAGAGGACAGTATTGGAAGTGCTGGCTGAACCATTAGAATTAATTTCATAAATCAAGAATACATTCAAGGTTTCAATTTATGTGCTTTTTATTTTGCATATTGCATGTTACACTTCACTTTGTGGTGTTGCCAATCGCTTTGCATTTTTGAATGATGGTTACTGGTAATGAGCATTTCAGTTTGTCGGTTTCAATAACATTGAGTGTATTCCGGGATGGCAAAGTCCTCTTCTACGCCTTTACGTGGCCCATCCTGTTAACCCTTAAGTAGGCGCACTGGCAAAATCACATAAGTGGGCGCATGGGGTCAGCAGGGACCCCAACTGCTTTTTTATATTTATGGTAAATCAAAAGGTTTTGAAAAGTAAAAACAAGTATATTTGTTAATCAACATTTATTACTTTTACAAAAAATACAAAACTCAAATAAAGTCTTCTCATTATAATAACATCATCTGATAAAGACATCTCATTATAATGAAATTGAACATTTCTTAGATGTATTGAGAAACAATGACCCCATGCGCCTACTTAAGGGTTAACACTATCAAATAGTAGTGATAGTGGAACTAAGATAAAAGAAAGGCACTAATCACTTCTACAGATTATTTATTATTTTGGTTTCATAAGAATCTTACAATCTTTCTCCTATTAAGACAGACAATGGTTTCTAATTGCTGTGCCAGAAACATGTAAGAGACTGAAAGTGGATTAAATAATTAAATTATTTAATGCGACGAGTGGTAATGTGGTAGTAATAGTCAACTGTTATGAAAATCTATCGTGTAATATTGTATAGCGATTTAGTTTCTTTCATGTTTCACTGCTCTTTTCGAATGGTTCTCTGAGGCTATCAATAGCACATGCGCGTATTTCATTTATTTGTATCATGCATTTTAAATAATCGCTAATATTATTTCTATGTATTTACAGAAAAGAAGAGATATGCTGTACACGAAAAACAAAAATGGAATACAATAGATGTAAAGCATTTCATTCCATGCAACGAAATGATAGAGCAATGAATCGATAATGATTATGTTAGAAATGTTCATCCATCTTCTATTGTTTATTGCTGTTCTTGTTAATACATTAATAAATTGAGAAAAAATTTGCTATCGATTTGATTGTTCACAAAATACACCTTACCCAGCCCCTTCCCAAAGAAATATAACTCCTGAATACTTCAGATGTGTGTAGTAATATCCGCAGCGTTTCAAGACCATTATACTCAATCATCTTTTTCCTTCAGTGTCGGATCTGTATTCATATTCAGAAAGTTAAAATTAGATGGCCACGATATTCTGGCCTTTCTCTTGAAATCGGTTGAACGGTAACGCGTACCTTCTTTTACGACCCTGATGGGTTCTTAGGTAAAAGCTTTCGAATGACGCAGCTCGGAGGTCATAAACGCTAGACTAGTGGCATAAGGACAAAGTCAGCAATAGGCCATTCAGTAATGACTATGCCAATTTCTATCATAGACGTATCACTAATGGATTACTAGTGTTTTTCTGATAAAAATAACACCGAACATGATATAATTCTGATTATTTTTAATGACTGTAATAGAAAGTACTTGGAGTAAAGTAATTGAGGAAAGTAATGAAGAGTACTTCAATTCTACGTGAACTCCCACACAGCACAACGTCCGGCAAAGTCCCTGAGACGTCTACAGACGTCTGCAGACGTCCCAGGTACGTCCTGTTACTGATCAGGACGTAAAGACGGTCTTTACGGGGGCGTACCTGGGACGTTCCTGGTACGGTCTGTCGACGTCCCCGGGACGTTGTGCTGTGTGGGCTGACACCACGGGCGTCTGTAGACTTTTCTTCACGGGGTGGGGTAACTTGAAAGTGATGGTGGTGAAAATTATAGTAATGAAAAAACGAGTAGCCCGCTTGCTTTTTTGAACTCATTTTGTATTGCCAATTTAATTAAAAATTTAAATCCGAAATTGTCGGATTTAGTATATTCACTTTCAGAATTTTAGAATTATAAATTTCGAATTATTCACTTTTTTAGTATAAACTTAATAGAGACAAGTTTTTAAAAATAGGCAATTTTTTTTCTCAAAAGTCAGGGGGGACAACTGCCCCTTTTGCACCCCACTCCGGACGCCCATGACTGACACGGAACTGTTATGTGTACCCAGATCTGAACGTAAGCGCTACCTACGATCGTGTATTTACATCGTAGATGTTTTTTTATAATTTTTAAATACTTAATTTTCAGTAGTTAATAAGGACAGAGCCAATCAATTTGTAACGACACGTAGGGATTTAGGGGCCTCGGGTCCAAAAGACTATGAATATAAATTTTACAAAAACGTTTAAATTCGTTATTTTCAATGACTTTTACGTGTCGTAGGATGGGCACCGTCTATTTAGACACGCGCGAAGTGCAGAAATTTGTGGGAATGTCAGTAGCAGCGTCAATTTTTAATATTTTTCCGTGTATGACATGTGAAAATATTAATTAAATGTTCGAAAAATACTAACAATCAATTTCATCTTGCAATTTATAGCTTGTATAAGCTCTCAAGAAGTGCCATATTTCAGCGCCATATAGGCTCCTGATCCCCGAAATAGGTTTTCAGAAAGAAATCCGGTGTGAGTCGTTAACAAACCGAGCCAAAGCATAGCTTAGCGAAAGCCCGCCCTCTATGTTAAACTCTCACTCTAAACAAGTCACACGTATACAAGCACGCACACATATTTAAGTATTTCAACACATTTCAGAGTAGTTCTTGAGTTGGCCGCTGTTCATGAACAGAGGTCGTTAAATTCAGTCCTCAAATTATGGGTCAGTACCACAGATTGGGTGGCGACACGAAGTCCCATAAGGCGATAGGTCTATTCTATACCTCGTCTGTGCTACCGCGAAGCAAATCTGTAATACCGCGCAGGCTCATTGTACATACTTTTAGTTGTAAATTGTAAACTAAACAAATATTAGAGAAATAATTATTGTAGGGATGTTAAGAATAATTAATTAGAATTACTGACAAAAGCGCAAAACAAAATAATATATAATAAGCAAGAAAACTGCGAAATAAGAAATATCGACACACTGCGCATGCGCCAGCCCGCCAATTCTCCAGTATAAAAGGAGGCGCACGCAGCACTCAGCGCGCTCATTCGAATACTGATACGTTCTTGCAACTAGCGAATACTAGTTCCTGGAGGTAGCTTAAGTATTATCCAGTAGGATTTCAGCACGCTCCGGAAACGGTAGCGGCTGGTTCTCAGTGTACAAGATACTGGTGCTCCTTTTTGGATCTATCATTTAATAGTTGAGAACTTTGTTTTTGCGGAGGTTTCAAGCGTTGCTCCTACTAGTAGGCAGCAGCTTAACCGCTTAGCAAAGACAAAGTCTACAGAACAGTAAATTAAGAACTCTGCCAAGAGTGTCGGGAACCGCTCCGGAAACGGTAGCGGCCGAACTTACAGCAGTAGCACACACATATATTTATATATCCAATTTTACCTAGCGCATTAGGATACATTAGCATAAAAAACCAAAAAACCTTAAAAAAACACAAAACATAACATATATGATCGTAGTTGTAAGCTATATTAACGTTATTGTTATTAGTTTAAGTGTTATTTGAATAAAGTCATTGTTAAGTTTAAGTTGGATTTCACTCCTTCATTCCACACGGAACCCCCACCTATCCTATTCTCGGAGGAACCCGCTCTCCTCTCGGGAACCTGTCTACATTCAGTCGTCCCTGGACAGCTGAACGTTACACATGCACAAACAATAAAGTTATGGGCGATAGAGTCGGAGTGCCTATTTTCAACTTTTTCCCTATTTTTGCATTTCTTCCTGTTTCTTTGCGAAACCAAATTTAAATGTATTTTATTTTATTTTTGAAAATAAATTCTATCTCTTTTTGTTTGTTTTGCCCGCATTGAGATCAGTTCCTTTTACAAGGATCAGTTTCTCTTCAGTGACACGCTAACGCCTATGTTCAGAGAATAAAGACGTAAAAAGCATGTTACAGCAAGAGATCGATACGAATGAAATTATTACAAACAGCACTACATACCGATTTTCTTATAGTTCTCGAGTAAATCATTGATGATTTTCACAAAGCCTGGGCTTTTATTGTTGCCAAGAAAGCCAGCGTCGACCAATTGTAACAAATTGAATGCACCTTCATTTCGCGATAAATGCAATTCAAATTGCTCACTTTCCAACAACTTTTTGATCTGTGGTTCATCGAAAATGCCTTCCTTGATCTTGGCGTCGGAATGTGTCGTTAAAATGAGCTTCAAATATATGAATGCATCACCTGTTTGTAATAATTTCATTCGTATCGATCTTCTGCTGTTAGATGCATTTTACTTATTTATTCTCTCAATATAGGTGTTAACAAGACCTTGTAACGTACCGCTACCAACCGCCACAAATTTTTCCATTTATATTGTTAAATTCCTTATATTAAATGTAAGATAGTGTATAACGCGTGCTAAAACGTTTCAAACAACGCGCTAGAAGATATAGTAACTAGCAACGCAGGCGCGTAGCCGCCGATTCAAGCAACAGAGTCAGCGCCGCGAGTGAGCCGAGCGCGCATGCGCATATCATACGAACAACCGGACGTCAAATATTCCGAGCGTAGTACGCGAGTGGCGTGAACCGGAAGCTAATTTTCATTGGTGCGCAAAATCGCGCAAGCTTGTGATTGGCGCAGGCCAGTCAGCACCCCGGTATAAATACCGGCCCGCCGGCAGCTGAAAAGCAGACTTGGTTCTACCACCGAACCTACCAAATCTTGGTCGCTTTAGCTAGCCCCCTTGTTTGGGAAAGGTCTGAGTATCTCCTAACCTACTACCTACATCCTTCGAGGTCGTTTTAACTAGCCCCCTCAAAATCCTTTCGAGGTCACTTTAACTAGCCCCCTCAAAATCTTTCCGAGGTCGCTGTAACTAGCCCCCTCAACATCCTTCCGAGGTCGCTTTAGTTAGCCCCCTCAAAATCTTCCCGAGGTAGCATTACTTAGCTCCTCATCTAACCTAAGCCTACACCACTGCTACAGCGTGGGGCCAGCTTATAGGCACCCAAATTCAAAGCGACTCTCCACAAAAACCAAAAGACCTAGCGTCAAACTCTTGTATTATATACCACATCCGACCTAGCGTCGCAAATCCTGTTCATTAGATATAATTAATATTTAGTTAGCGTTATACCTATTTACTCCTAGTTTCTATATTCTTACTATTAAACCTAGCGTTACCAACTGAATTACCGACTTAGCGTCATAACCTAAAAACTACTATTACCGACCTAGCTTAAAACCGAACACTGCGATACGTCAAACGAAACCATCATCATCTATGTTCATTATAGACCTAGTGTCTCAACAATTTATTTGAATAAATCTTTGTTAAGTATTGTTAAAGGAAGGACTCTAGTACCTTGAAATTCATTTCTTAATCGCACGCCACCCGAACCAAATCCTACAAATTCACAAGTAAAACCGCTCTACTTGTGAAAACTCCTGTAAGAACAGCAACGTCTCGTTCGAGAACGTTACAGGTAGTTAATTTTGGTGACAGCGGTGGGATATATTCGCTTGAAATCGCGATCGCGTGGCATAGGAGATAAACACTCCTAGCGAAGAACTAGAATCCTTCTTTATAACTAAGTCAGGCGCGTTAAAAGAAGCTAAATCATGGCTACTCACACCCCTCCGGTAGACGCGGTGATAGAAGAATTGCAACGGCTACAATTAAGCCAGGAAAACGGGCGTCAGCCTAATATTAGAATTCGCGATGCTGCGGACACGGTTCCAGCCTTCGACGGGCGGAACATTACCATACACCAATTCACAAAATGCTGTAGAAACGCGAAGAGTATGATCACGCCGAACGCCGAATACGGTTTAGTACAGTTAATCAAATGTAAATTATCCGGGCAAGCCTCTCGAGTCATACTCAACGGCGATTATAACACAATCGAGGAAGTAATTAAAGTCCTTAGCTCTCGTTTCGCTCCGCTACACTCTTCAATCCAATTGTACGGAGAAATGTCGAAAATCGCTCAGTTACCGAACGAAGCCACTGTTGATTATACCAGTCGAGTCTCCGGGATCCTCCTACAATTAAGATACTGCAATGAAATAGAGGTTCCCTTACATGTCGCGCAGTACAATCAATCCGCGGAAAAGAATTCCATTAAAGCCTTTTTAACAGGTTTAAAACCTGAAATCTACGCACGTATGCGAACCGTCGAATTCACTGACCTCGATACCGCCATTAGCGCCGCTATCAAGGCCGAGGCAGAGTGTCAGGAAAACATTATGAGGAATAGATTCGCAGAAGGACTATCGCACTCCGCGCAGTGCAGTAATTGTTTCGGGTACGGACACACTGCCACCGAGTGTAGCAGCAAATTCCCGGCGGGACAAATAGCGCAAATTAGCTGGCGATCTAAATATTGTAATCATTGTCGGAAGGTAGGACACACGGTCCAAGAATGCCGGAACATAAACACCGCGGCCCAGTCTACACCTAATAATCTCGGGACAAGGCCGTCGTACGATACCGGGTCTCAAGCAAAACCGCGTCAAACTCAAATAGTAGAATGCCGATATTGTAAAAATAAGGGACACACAATTCAGGAATGTCGAAAGAAAATGTATAACGACAAGCGTAGATCCACAGAAACACCAAATCCGGACCACCAAACACCAACCCCCCCCCCCCCCCCAAAATCCTGTACGCAATCAAGCCGTACTAAAACTACGGATATCTGAAACCTGGAGAGCCCCCAGTTTAGCCTTATCCAGTCCAGAATTTAAACAAGATAGAATAATAATGACGATAGATACTGGAGCCGATTTAAGCGTGATTAAAGAAGAAGCTATTTCACAAGGAACACAAATCCATACAGATTTCACTTATAGCCTACCGGGAATTACAGACGGTATTCTATTCACTATAGGATACATTAAAACTAAAATATTTAATACGATAGCAACCATCCATGTAGTCAAAACTCTACCAACAGCTCAGGACGGAATTTTGGGGTCAGATTTCTTCCACCATAGTGGAGCAGTAATAGATTATACAAGGAAAGGGGTAACAGTAGGGAATGAATTACTCCCATTTAAAAATGTAGAAATAACAATCCCTGCCAGAATGAGGTACCAAATCCCAATAAAAATTCTAAACAAGGGCCTAAAGACCGGGTACATACACAAATTAGACATCCACCCCAAAATCTTAAGGGGGTAGACACGTCACGTAACCTGGCCGATTCGGCAGGTCGGTATTACAGCAGGTTTTTTCTGCACAGAAATGGTAATACCGATAGATCGACGATTGCCCGGTAAACGCGAGAGGGAGCTGTTTGCTATTTCCGTATTCAATTCTGAATAAGGAAAGAAATTCTCAGCTGTTGCGTTGTACTTATAAAAATTTAAACGGAAAGTCAGCTGGTACTGCAAACGTAGAAACTTCATTGTACATTTTAATTACTTGAAATGTTCTTATGCTACCGTATTCTACGTTAGCAGTGAGGAATTATAAGTGAAAAGGGAAAATAGATGAGGGGATGTCCCCAGAAAATGAAGTTTGTTAGGTTAGAGATTTTTTTACTAGCAAAACTTCGAAACAGAACATGAAATACACTTATTACACATTTTATGCAGAAAGCAGTTATGAACAAACATCATATATAAAATTGTAAGGAATCGATTGACGTCTCTTTTGCAAAGATCTGATTAGAGATTGCAGAACTTCAGATTCGTCACTGCTTAGCGTGCAACATTGTATAGTCCCGCTGGTTTCGAGTGTCGAAGCCCACGAAACTCAGCGAGACACATGATTGTTGGCGAGCATCACGTTTGACGACTCTAGCTAGAGAATCACCCCGTATAAATGCTAAGAAACGATAGTGTGAAGCGGCGTGCGTTTCAACTGCAAATTGACAATATCGTAGATTCTAGAGCCTAGAATATTAGCTCCGTATTACGATGTTCTTCACCAGAGCACTGCATTACTGATGGAAATGATGCCAAACATGGAGCAATTCGGTCTATTTTTAGTGAACGTAGTGTGTGTGTGTCCTAATCATGTATTCATAAGGAAAAATAGATCGAATTGCTTCGCGTCTCGACTCATTTTCGAGGTAACACTCTTATCAAGGTGTAATGAGAAATATGAACATTTTCATATTCAGTACTGGATGACTCAAGTCGCCGTCGACCGAGGATCCTAATAAATGTGCATTTATTTGGGAAACCAAAGTCGCGTCACTCGTGACACCTACTCGCGAACAGATATATGTATGAACGAGAAGAAGCAATGCAATTTCCCGATGACTTGAAGCAACATTTCAATAGGTAAATGTATGAAACTCTGGGATCAGGAATTCCCAACCAAGTGATGCATATGTAAGAACTGGCGAAATTCCACAATAGTTTGTCGTCAAAATTTTACAATTGAGGTATTTATTTGACGTGAAGGATATACTACGGTATGACCCAACCAACGGAATGAACTGAAATTTTGAGAGGTTGGGCGGGAGGGGAAGAGAACCTCTAACATAAAATTTCAGCTGCGGGTATTTGTTAGTTTCTGAGATATTATTAAAAAACTTTCGGCATAATACAATGAAATCTACCTATACAGACGTTACTAACACAACCATCTTCTTCGTTTCACAGTTGACGATACAATGTACAATATTGATCTCATCGCGCCATGCTTGTAACTGCATCAGTTTTTATTCCCAATACTATAGTATAGTAATGCTAGGGTATTTCCAAAGTCACATCGGTTTGGTACCATGCTTTAGGCGCTCGCAAGCGGGCGCCCCCCCCCCCCCCCTCTATCTAAACCAAACTAATACTAATACCCGAAAGAAATTGGAAAGTCGAATGCGATGTGTCGGAATAAGTCAACAGCAATAATGTATGAGTTCGTACGCAAAACCTAACTGAAAAGTAAATCTGACAGATGTTGGAAATGATCGACACGTTTTGATTAACAAACATTTATTTACACACTTGGCTTGCATCCAGTTTCTGTTACCGTATCCCTATACATTGTATCGTCGACTGCGAAACAATCGACGACGACGAGACGATGGATGTGTTAGTAACGTCTGTATAAGTAAATTTCAATGTATTTTGCGAAAGTTTTTTATTAATATCTCAGAAAGTAAAAAATACCCGCAGCTGAAATGTTATACTAGAGGTTCTCTCCCTCTCCCGCCCAATCCCTCAAAATTTCAGTTCATTCCGTTGGTTGGGTCATACCGTAATACAGCCGACGTGAATATACATGTGTAAAGTTTCTCAGCAAAGTCTTTCTCGATTTGAGTTCTATAGAAGGCTGACTTTCATTCGCTGAGTTTCGTGGGTTTCGACGCTCGAATTCAGCGGGGCCATATAATGTTACGCACTAAGCAGTGATAAATCTTCAGTTCTGCATTTCTAATCAGATTTTTATGGAAGTGACGTGAATCGATTCGTCATGTTTCCTCGATCAAATTGGCCCCAAAAATGATATTATTCGGATCATAATTAAGAAAATTATGTGAAAATTTGTTTGCAGAATTGGAAGCTCGTCAATTTAATCAGGAGAATGCCAGGAATCTATTTGTGTCACTTTCATATTGATACGATGAAAAAAAAATTCTGGGTAATGGTATAGATAGAGGGCAACCTCACGGATTTTGACGTCCTTGAAATATGTTGTCAAGGACGTCATTCTGACCAACTTTTTCCTCTAAACTTTTTGGCGGTCGACCTTAGTTTCCGAAATAATTGCAAAAATCTTTGGTAATTATTCAGATGTTTTACGCCCTCGCCGATTTCAATGATTTTTGGATATGTTATCAAGATCAAGATTCTGAACAACTTTTTCCTATATATGTTACCGTCGCACGGCAGTAGTTTCCGAGATATTCGCACAGAACATCGCCGAACGCTGTGCTGCTACGAACACGTAGGTATAGGTAGAATACAATGTCGACCTTTCGGTTGATTTATTCCGACGCAACGGACACAGCGATCAACTTGAGGTGGTTGGTCATCTGGGGGATGTGTTTATCTCCGTCTCTAGACACCTCTATACACATATTGGATAGCACGTAGTAATGTGATTGTAAAAAATTACATTCTTTTTGAAAAAAAGTATTTTCTTTTTTTCAATCACACTCCGACGCGCTATCCACCTCGGGGCGCCTCGCGCCCCGAGGTGCCTAGAGACGAGGATATACACATCCCCCAGATGACCAACCACCTCAAGTTGATCGCTGTGTCCGTTGCGTCGGAATAAATGAATAGAAGTTTTTCGCAAATATCTCGGAAACCAAGGTCGACCGCCAAAAAGTTTAGAGGAAAAAGTTGTTCAGAATGACGTCCTTGACAACATATTTCAAGGGCGTCAAAATCCGTCAGGTTGCCCTCTATCTACACCATTACCAAATTCTGTTTCTATATAATCGATGACACATCGCCGAGCAATAGCGATCTCGTGCGGCTCGGGTCACAAAGGTTCTCGTTGGTTATTCGAGCATCTAAGATCAGCGCTCTTCAAGGTCGCTCCCGCGAGAGGTTGGGGTTCTCCCACTCTCGTTCGCGTTGCCAGGGACACCGCGCGACGCTAACCGCGAAGACGCTTGTCCGGCTAGTCCGTCGTGGCAGCCTTCGTAGCGTCGCGGGGTCTCCTTGACAATCGAAGGCACGCTGTGCGAGATAAAGATTGGAAGGGGAAGCAGGCGCATGAGGGGCCCCTACGCTGGACAGCGCTGATCTAAGACGTTCGGGCTCGGTTTGGTGTACACAATACGGACTTTCCGCTATCCCCACCATTTCTGTCTCACTCTTGTCTGGCGAAGGCGAGAGCGAGATGGAAAGAGAACGAGCGAAGGCACTGAAAGCGAGCAAGGCCAGTACGAGATAGACGACGCGTTGAAATTTTGTCTCGCTCTGTCTTTCGGACGCCTGACAATCCGTCCTTTGTGTGTGCGACGGGCGTGCGCGATAGTCGTCAGCGCTTACGATGAGCACGGGAACCGCTTCGCAAAATCGCCCGCCGCGCACGCAAAGTGTTCCATTCCGCTCCTCCCTTCGGCCAGAAAGAAGAGAGAAACTCAGCCTCGGAATTAACGCTCCGTTCATGATACGGGCTCAACGCCGGTCTCGACCAGCGAGCGGTTAACGAAACTTTACATTCAGATATATTGGCCGTTGAGTTTTGTAACGCGTATTCTCACACCATTTATACCGCTTGCCTGCCTCGGTGCTCCTTTTCGCAACGTTTTCTGGCTCGCTTTCGTTCCATCTCACTCTCGCCTTCGCAGAATAAGAGTGAGCGAGAAGTGGTGGGGATAGCGCCAAGCTTCTGGTGTGTATAGGCCAAATCGAGCTGTCAGCGTAGAAATACACACATCAGAATAGGTGTGCCTTAGCTCCGAAAAAATTCAGGAGCTTTATTGGTCAGAACATTGATTCTTTCTCGATAGCTTCATCTCGTATTGGTCTACGCATAACTTCGTAATGCACACAACTGCTACGCTAACAATAAGAATAAATAACAGCCTCACGGCTACGTTCAGACGGAGCCGAGCAGCATTCCCGTTACCCCACCATACCCTTGGGTGGCCACGTAACTCCAACTGACAAATCCACGATCGTCAGATGGTGGTGGCTGATTTCTCCTTGATCGCTGTTCGCGAAAACGAATCGATCGACCAATATATCTGAATACGACCTTAGGATAAAGATATAATTAAAGATGCAAAATTATTCGAAGCCCAAGATGAAAGTCCTTCGAATAAACAAAGGAAACTAATAAATACCCGAAGCTAAATAGAATATTAGATTTAGGGTTTCACACACAGTCTCTCAAACCTCGTATCGATCGGCCACTGGGGCCATTCGGAAGTATATTCTTTTATTTAAATAATGCCCATCTCTGCATAGGACCATAAAGAATTACAAAAAAAAAATCAGGGAGTCAACTGTTGACCAATTTGGAGACTTTTCCTTGTCATATGTTATATACAATAGTCGGAAGAATAATAATAAGTGCAATAATTGCAAATAATTGCTGTAACTTCCACATTCTGAAAATATGATATCAGTAAATCAATATTTCCAGTATTAGTAAAAAGTTCCAATCTCTTTTTTTATTTTAAATAATGTGGCCATATAATTATAACATATATTCGACAGCGATTTCAAGTGATGTATGTGT
This sequence comes from Andrena flavipes, assembly GCA_963971345.1. NCBI lineage: Eukaryota > Metazoa > Arthropoda > Insecta > Hymenoptera > Andrenidae > Andrena > Andrena flavipes. Next base: position 18,748,902 of record OZ020482.1, on the reverse strand, counting down.
TACAATAAAAGCGTTAATTTAGTAAATGTACACAGTTCCCAGTAGTTATATGCCTAAAATGCATATAACCTAACCTACAATCGTCCGAAAATTCATACATTGACTGCAGCACGCTTTTACTGTGGCACATGTATCCAGCTAACGCTTCAGTTTTGCTATGATTCCACGTTGGCAGTCCTCACGAATAGGCGCCATCTCGCATCCACTAGCTGAACTAAATTTGTCACGTGACTTGCTCTGTATTATCGCCAATATGGCGGAACTCGTATTTGGGACTGAAGTCACGATTTTTCATTATTCGTCCTTATATGAGCAAATTTGGGGCTGGGTTAGGACTCATTCGAAAGAGGAAGGTTCAATGCAGCGCGCTCTTCTCACCGTTTCAGTCACAAAGCTCTTTTAGTGACCTAAAAATACTTGGATTCTGCGGGTGTATTTTGTCGACTTTTGCTCTACTTTGGACACTCATATTATTAGATGTCAACACAATCTCGTTGAACCATGAGAAGAGCGCGCTGCACTGAACCTTCATCTTTCGAATGAGACCTCGCCCAGCCCAAAATCTGCTCATATAAGGACGAATGATGAAAAATCCCAACCCCCTGTTTCGGGCCAGATTGTGTCGGTATACAGCGCGCTGCATTACCCGTGTCTACCCCCTTAATGGGAAATGCAATAATCACTAACGACGATGGAATAGGATATCTTTACGCCATTAATACATCTCCAAACGATATAAAGATCGAAATACCATCCGTAGAAATAGAACCATATGAGGAAGTAAAATTTACCGGGAGAACGGCATCACCAAATCATATTAAGCAAGTACTCGAACTACTTCGCCTTAATCACCTAAACCAAGAAGAAAGAGCCAACATAGAGAAATTAATTATACAATACGCTGATAGATTTCACCTCTCTGAAAGTAAATTAGATGCCACGAACGCAGTATCTCATAGAATAATCACCCAAAACGAGGCACCAATAAACATAAAGCAATATTGCTACCCCCAGGTTCACAAGGAAGAAATTAACCGACAAATTAACGAACTCTTACAAAATAACATAATCGAAAATTCAACCTCTCCGTACAACTCTCCATTGTTTATAGTCACCAAGAAGGAGGATAGCCAAGGGAACAAACGTTGGAGAATAGTGATAGATTTCAGACTATTAAATGAAAAGACAATAGGCGACGCGTATCCCTTACCAAATATAGTAGAAATATTAGATCAACTAGGCAGTGCTAAATATTTCTCAGTATTCGACCTAGCATCGGGATTTCATCAGATACCAATGCATCCGGAAGATAAGCACAAAACCGCCTTTTCAACGCCATATGGGCATTACGAATTCAATCGAATGCCTTTCGGTCTCAAAAACGCCCCAGCCACATTTCAAAGATTAATGGATCAAGTTCTTACCGGATTACAAGGCATAGAATTATTCGTGTACCTCGACGACATAGTAATTTACGCCAGCTCACTTCAAGAACACTGTTGCGAGGCCGAGGTTTTCTGAAGGGGATCTTCAAATTATGCACACTCAGTTTTGAATGTAAGAAATACAACGTATAGCTTTAATTACTGATTTGTTAGTACAAAATAACTTGCAACTTAAACAACGTTTCTCTCTGGACTGATACAAAAAATGAAAAAATCTCCGTTAGCGCGTCTGTTGTGTTAGCTCGTCCAGAATGTTCTGTCTGAGGAAAGCCAACAACCCGGAAGTGCTGAACGAGCCCGCTCGTTCCACCGTTAGCGCTCAGCCAGTCCGGTCCTCCGGTTCATAACCCATTGTTGGAAACAACGAATCAGCTTTATAGACTCTCGTTTCCAACAAACACACTACTAAATTCATAAGATTAATGAATCGACTAAGGGAGGCCAACCTATCTCTACAACCAGACAAGTGCGAATTTTTAAAAAGAGAAGTATGCTATTTAAGTCATATTATCAGTGAAGCAGGAGTAAGGCCAGACCCAAAGAAACTAGAAGCAGTAAAACAGTTTCCACCACCTAAAAATGCGAAAAATATAAGGGAATTTTTAGGGTTAGCCGGGTACTATCGAAGATTCATAAAAAAATTTTCAAAAATTGCTAAACCATTATCCGACCTAACCAGAAAGGATCGCAGTTTCGAATGGACAACCAAGCAACAGGACGCATTTGAAACACTACGGGACGCATTATGCGAAGAACCAATACTGCAATATCCAGACTTCAACAAACCCTTTATTATAACAACAGACGCATCCGGTTATGCAGTCGGAGCAGTTCTAAGTCAAGGAGAGATCGGGAAAGACCTACCAATAGCTTACGCCTCTCGAATACTAAACGAAGCCGAAACACGATACGCCCCAACAGAACGCGAATTGCTCGCTCTAATATACGCTGTACAACATTTTCGCACATACATATATGGAAAACGATTCTCTTTAGTAATGGACCATAAACCACTAGAATGGCTACATACCCTAAATAATCCTACCTCCAGACTCATGCGCTGGAAAATAAAATTAGCCGAATATGACTACAAAATCATTTATAAACCTGGGAGATATAATACTAATGCAGATGCTCTTTCACGAAATCCAGTAACTTTATTCCCACTACAAGTGGAAAGGAAAAGGTCACGCCCCCAATCCACCACGAGTTCAGGATCTCCAAACCCAAGCCCAAGAAAATTACCAAAGGGAGACAGATACTCATCATCATCATCATCCGATTTCGATCCTGATCAAATACAAATAAAAAGAAAATTAAAAAGGAAACTTAAAACCACAACAACCTCATCATCATCAAACAAACCAGCGGAAAAAAAGAGAGGAATTGCGCCAGGAGAGGATCCAGAAGAAATGGAAGTATCCACCGATAGTTTCGAAGCAAACAGAAATATACAGGTGCCAGTAGAGGTTCACCCCTCCCCTGAATAAATCGGTCTTCCACCATCAAACCCCAGACCAACCACCCTTAACCGCCCTCACAGCCCACAACAAATGGAAGTAGAAATATTAGAAAAAGACTGGGATCAAATTATGGAAATAAGCGACGCAGAAGCCCCAAGAAGTCATGCCTATAGAGAACCACCCGAAATAGACTCCAGCGATAGTAGCAGTAGCAAGACAAATAGCCCACCAATAAGAGGCAGGAAATACTATACAAGGGAATCCAGCGAAACACTATCAGGCCCAATATCCCCAATTACGATAAGAAAAGATCTACACAATAATTTTAAAACATCCACGGGACCACCCCGACAGCAAATACAATCACGGCAGCAGAAACCACCTCAGCAACAAAAACAACCACCAAGAATAGTAAAACAAGAAGTATATCAGAATAAAATAAAAGAAATTGCAGACCATTTATGGATAAGAAGAGAAACTATAGCAATATTCATAACCACACATGGAGAACCAATAGGCAAAGGAAGTTCGGAATTCTTAACTAAACAACATATCAAAATTACCTTACCACTTCAGGCAGACAGTATAATAGAAATTCCAGACTCAGGACGAACCATTTTAGGAATGGTGATACCAGATCCTCCCAGTAACGAAGCCTACCACACAGCAATCATAAATCTATATAATAAATTAATACAGAATAATATTAACAAAATATCTTTACCAAAAACAGAAATTAATATACCATGGGAAAAATTAAAACAAATGATCACCCTAAGGTTCCTACAAACAAATATCAGCATCACAATCTGCAATGGCACTATACAGTTGCCATCAGAACAAGAACGCCTAATAATAATTAAAGAGAACCACGAATCACCAGTAGGAGACCATAAAGGAGTAACCAAGACCTACAACAGAATTAGAAACCTTTTCTACTGGCCAAACATGAAAAAGGATGTAAGGCAACACATTAAAACATGCATAAGTTGTCAAAAGAAGAAGCTAGTAAGAACTAAAACAAAAGAACCTATGATAATAACAGATACGCCACTAGATGCCTTTGACAAAATATCCATGGATATTGTGGGACCATTACCACCCACGAAGACAGGAAAAGCATATATACTTACCATACAAGATAATCTAACAAAATTTTCATTAGCAATACCATTAGTCTCATTCACAAGCGAAGAAATAGCCCAAGCATTTACCACACACTTCATATGCCAATACGGATGCCCAAAAGCAATTCTCACAGATCAAGGATCGTCATTTATCAGTTCCCTCATGCAAAACTTTGCAAAAGCCTTCAAGATAAAGCAGTATAAAACCTCAGCATTTCATCCACAGTCAAACGGTTCCCTGGAAAGAAGCCATCATGTATTAATTGAATATCTAAAACACTATATAACCAAAGAAAAACAATGGGATCAGTGGTTACCACAAGCAATGTTCTCGTATAATACAAGCATACATGAGGGTACCAAATATATTCCCTACGAATTAATATATGGTAAAACAGCCAGACAACCATCAAGTCTAACACCAAATGATTCATTAACTACATATCCAGACTTTGTAGAGAGGTTAGTAACAAAGTTGCTCAACATTCGCGAACTGGGACGTCAAAATCTAGAAAATTCAAAATACCGTCAAAAACACTACTACGACCGAAAGATATCCCCTGTTAATTATCACAAGGGAGAACAAGTATTGGTTTTAAAACCAAAAAGAGATAAATTCAGCGACGAATACGATGGGCCTTATACAATTATCGAAATCCTAAAGAATAACAATGTAAAGATAGCCGTGAGCCCCCGTCGAACTAAGGTTGTCCACATGGACAGAATAAAAAAGGCCTATACGCCGCCAGACTGCGCCGTCCCTAGGGACATTAAGACAAACCACTAACAACTTCACAGCGCCAAATTCAAAAGTAGTAGGGGGCCACACAAGAGCTCATTAAGTAAAGTGACACCATCGCGAAAAGTACGAAAGTAGTTAAGTACAACTTACAAAGAGGAAGAAGCAGGCTAAGGTAAGAACTATATCAAACATATTAATAATAAAAAGAAAAAGGGGGAATAAATTAAAACAAAGAAAAACGTGGTGTGCCAATATAGAAAAAGAAATGTCCAGAAGATCCCCAGAGGAAAAATGGATCCACCGCCCTCACACTGAAGAGGAGGATCCAATGATGAAACTACTGAATATGATTTGCCTAAAGGCAAAAGGGTCAGGACACAGAACGGATCGTAGTGACCTATTCAGAAGAAAAATTTGTTACCCCTGTTTTAAAAACCTAAACGCAGAGGACACCGGATACTACACTCCAGCAAGCCGGCACTTGCTCACCCTGCGTAAACATTTAATAAATTTTAAATATTGCATAATTTGCACAAAGGAAATTTATGAATGGGGAATAGCGGCTCAATGCCCAGACTGCGTGGACTCATTTTTTGCCATGTCAAAGGCAAACAATGAAGCCACAAATTTTGGGGTAGCACTAAATGTGCTAACCCGAGAAGAGCGGGGCCAAAAACAATAAAAGCTACATAATTCTCTTCCAGTACACATTCGCGTAAAAATTCAATTACCTTTCCAAATAAATCCAATCATATCCTGCTACATATTCACGTAACGTACTTCGACATTCTTGAAAACCCCTTAGCAACAAGGTATAAGAAGAATAGCTATAAACCAGCGAACCCGCAATGTACACAAACCGCGCATCCGGAAACATAGAGAAATAGGTCGCGTAATAGATATAATAAGTTAGACACATTTCAAATCATAAACCCCAAACAGAAACAATACAGCATTCCGAAACAGAAAAGGTCAATTCAGGAGAAAATAAAGAATTTATAATTTCGACCGTATTTTAAGAATATTAAAAAACCAAAAAGTGATATCGGCGCGTAGGTTCGGTCATATAAACAATTAATAAAAGCTGTTGTGCAAATATTTATTCGACGTTTCGGTCTACGGTTTAGACCCTTTTCAAGAAAGAATTGAAAATATTGCGTTTGCTTTTACACGTTCAGCACGTTATCTAGAGACGTGCGTCTAGTTAGTCGGTTGGAGAGTGACTGAGGTAAATAGTATACAAGCAAGAGCATCCGAAGGGTATAGAAAATAACGGTCATAAAACAGTCAAAGTGAAACTATACTTAGTTAATGTTTGAATCTACTTTTAAGCAGTACATGTTGATGATGAATTTCCAGTTTATTTTATATTTAATTAAAAAGAAGATAAAATTTTAATTTTAATATAAATATGACATAAAGCTTTTTTGTTATAAAGAAAAGAAGTTTTAACCCGAACAACACCACGCAAGTCATACCACCAGTTATTTTAAATGTGGTAAGGTGACATTCAAGGTGTAGAAAAGTATAATTACATATGTGAAATTTTATGTAGCAATGTTTGAAACATAGGAGGAAGTGTGAGGTCGAAAAAATCTATCAGAGAGGTCACATCATATGTCCTTACTTTTTAAGTAAGGTGGCGTAATAATCTTGTATCTTCGGTGTTTCATACCTAAGATTAACGCTTGGCTGTTTAATCATATGTAATGTCTCTAACAAAATTCTACGACTCCACATAGCTTCCCTATCAACAACTTTGACATTGTCATAGTCAAATCTATGATCAAACTCCAATGAATGTTTAGTTAAAGCGGTGTGTTGAACAGGAGGTAAAAAAACATTTCTCTTATGCTCGTAAATTCGTCTATCTAAGTGTCTTGAAGTCTGTCCAATATAAACTTGATTGCACCCCATACAAGGGATTGAATAGATAATGTTATAATTTTTTAATAAAGGTATTTTATCTTTAATCGGAGGGAACAGTTGCTTGTTGTAAAGCGGTAATTTAAAAATAACGTGTATTCCTACTTTCCTAAAAATTCTTTTTACGTCGTTTGAGATGTTATGTACGAACGGTATGACCACTGTATTTTTCCAACTAACCGGTCCGATCTTTTCGGCTTTTGTATTTTTCCGTTTTTCCATTAATAATGGATGGTAGATTTCAAAAATGCGATCTCGGATAATTGTTGAGACCATCTCCATAGGGTAGCCGTTACGTTTTAGAGTGTTTTTAATAAGGGTTAAATTAGCTGGTCGAAATTCAGGGTCAGAAAGTAAGATAGCACGATCAATTAGTCCCTTTATCAATCCTACTTTATGTTGCATGGGATGCGCCGAGTAAAAGTTTATATATCTCCCAGACCAACTCGGTTTGTGATACCAGTTCGTGATTAGTTTATTATTGGATCTGCAAACTATCGTATCAAGAAAGCTTAAACAAGAATCTTTTTCTATCTCATACGTGAACTGAAGTCTATTATGGAAACCGTTAAACGTATCCAACAATGCTTGTAAGTTATCCAAGTCAATACAAGTAATAATGTCATCCACATATCGTTTATAAAATTTTAGTTCAAATTGTACCTTTGCGAGAGAGACTGCCTCTAACCTTTCCATTACTAAATTGGCGATGACGGGGGAAATGGGAGACCCCATGGCCGTTCCAAAAACTTGCTTATAGAAGACACCGTTGAACGAAAATACATTAGCGTTCAACACGAACTTCACCGCCTGGAGGAAATCATCTCTATTGATCTTAGTGTGCAGTTCAATTTCGTTCCAACGGTGGTGTAAAACCTGTATAGCTAAATCAATGGGTATATTAGTAAAAAGGGATATCACATCCAAAGATACCAGCCGCATTGACTCATCAGGTAATTGGACCTTTCTGATTTCATTGCAAAACTGCCAGCTGTCTACGGTGTGGTACGGAGATTTTCCTACTACCTTGGATAATATATTAGCCAAGAATCTAGACAATTTATAAGTAGGACCACCAATAGACGAGACAATGATTCTCCAGGATAAGGTTTCTTTATGCGTCTTCGGAAGCGCGTATGCTCTAGGAACTACAGCATTATATGTTTTTAAAAGTTTACCCGTCACCTCACCGATCTGTTTCTTTTTTATCATTTTAGAAATAATAGAGTTTGCCTCCCTCTCAAATGTACATGTGTATTCAAATTTACTGATGGCATAAGTGGTTTCGTCTTCTAATAATTTCATTACTTCCAAATTGTAGAAATCTTTATCCACTACCACTGAGGTGTTCCCTTTGTCGGATTTTAAAACCAATAAGTTATTGTGATCCTTAAAGAATTTTTTTGTTTCAATGATTTCTGAGTTAGATAAAAGCCTATTATTGAGTTTAATTGGGTTGGTGGTGTAGTTAATAATTTTGTTAATTATTTTTATTCTAGTTGTGGATTGTGTGTTATTATCATTAATTTTTGTCAGACCTGATTCTATTGACGCGATAAACTTGGGAGAAGTTATAAAATTCTTTGAAACAGTCAGAGCATGTTTAGGGCCAAAGGTTAGCACTTTTTTAACATTCGGTGGAATTTCTACATCAGAAAGGTTTTTTAACCAGTTGTTGTTCAGGTTACTAGAAGCAATGTCATCATCAGAAACCAAACCACAGATCTGATTAACCTTGTCCATCTCCGTCTCTAACAGTTTGTTGAATTTCTTTATACATCTGTTTTTCTGATTTTTGAAAAGTCTATTATATTTCCTGTCCTCAAACGTACAGAATTGCTCAAAAATGTACGAGGGAAGAGTGAATTGAATTTCTTCTTTTAATTGTGAAATTTTGTTAACAATGGAATTTTGAATATAGTGCGTATCTTTAATAACAATATTGAGAAGTTTTTTTGAAAATCTATTTTGTAGATTCAACAACTTGCCAGACGCTGTGACGGAAGCAGTAAACATGTTATATCTATTGTTTTTAATGTTATTATTTATAAATTTTGGAATGACACCATTACTCCTGCACTTTAACAATAATAATTTTCTGTTACTTATCTTAATTAGACTCAGCTTGTTCTTCGATAGATCCTTAAGTTGTTTTACCGATTCCGGTCCAAACTCCCTTGATATTCTCGTAAAGAAACTTTCCATTGTAATAGATGTGAGTGTTTTTCGCCGTTCGTTTTAAATAAAGAATTTATAATTTCGACCGTATTTTAAGAATATTAAAAAACCAAAAAGTGATATCGGCGCGTAGGTTCGGTCATATAAACAATTAATAAAAGCTGTTGTGCAAATATTTATTCGACGTTTCGGTCTACGGTTTAGACCCTTTTCAAGAAAGAATTGAAAATATTGCGTTTGCTTTTACACGTTCAGCACGTTATCTAGAGACGTGCGTCTAGTTAGTCGGTTGGAGAGTGACTGAGGTAAATAGTATACAAGCAAGAGCATCCGAAGGGTATAGAAAATAACGGTCATAAAACAGTCAAAGTGAAACTATACTTAGTTAATGTTTGAATCTACTTTTAAGCAGTACATGTTGATGATGAATTTCCAGTTTATTTTATATTTAATTAAAAAGAAGATAAAATTTTAATTTTAATATAAATATGACATAAAGCTTTTTTGTTATAAAGAAAAGAAGTTTTAACCCGAACAACACCACGCAAGTCATACCACCAGTTATTTTAAATGTGGTAAGGTGACATTCAAGGTGTAGAAAAGTATAATTACATATGTGAAATTTTATGTAGCAATGTTTGAAACATAGGAGGAAGTGTGAGGTCGAAAAAATCTATCAGAGAGGTCACATCATATGTCCTTACTTTTTAAGTAAGGTGGCGTAATAATCTTGTATCTTCGGTGTTTCATACCTAAGATTAACGCTTGGCTGTTTAATCATATGTAATGTCTCTAACAAAATTCTACGAATGTTAAAAAAGTGCTAACCTTTGGCCCTAAACATGCTCTGACTGTTTCAAAGAATTTTATAACTTCTCCCAAGTTTATCGCGTCAATAGAATCAGGTCTGACAAAAATTAATGATAATAACACACAATCCACAACTAGAATAAAAATAATTAACAAAATTATTAACTACACCACCAACCCAATTAAACTCAATAATAGGCTTTTATCTAACTCAGAAATCATTGAAACAAAAAAATTCTTTAAGGATCACAATAACTTATTGGTTTTAAAATCCGACAAAGGGAACACCTCAGTGGTAGTGGATAAAGATTTCTACAATTTGGAAGTAATGAAATTATTAGAAGACGAAACCACTTATGCCATCAGTAAATTTGAATACACATGTACATTTGAGAGGGAGGCAAACTCTATTATTTCTAAAATGATAAAAAAGAAACAGATCGGTGAGGTGACGGGTAAACTTTTAAAAACATATAATGCTGTAGTTCCTAGAGCATACGCGCTTCCGAAGACGCATAAAGAAACCTTATCCTGGAGAATCATTGTCTCGTCTATTGGTGGTCCTACTTATAAATTGTCTAGATTCTTGGCTAATATATTATCCAAGGTAGTAGGAAAATCTCCGTACCACACCGTAGACAGCTGGCAGTTTTGCAATGAAATCAGAAAGGTCCAATTACCTGATGAGTCAATGCGGCTGGTATCTTTGGATGTGATATCCCTTTTTACTAATATACCCATTGATTTAGCTATACAGGTTTTACACCACCGTTGGAACGAAATTGAACTGCACACTAAGATCAATAGAGATGATTTCCTCCAGGCGGTGAAGTTCGTGTTGAACGCTAATGTATTTTCGTTCAACGGTGTCTTCTATAAGCAAGTTTTTGGAACGGCCATGGGGTCTCCCATTTCCCCCGTCATCGCCAATTTAGTAATGGAAAGGTTAGAGGCAGTCTCTCTCGCAAAGGTACAATTTGAACTAAAATTTTATAAACGATATGTGGATGACATTATTACTTGTATTGACTTGGATAACTTACAAGCATTGTTGGATACGTTTAACGGTTTCCATAATAGACTTCAGTTCACGTATGAGATAGAAAAAGATTCTTGTTTAAGCTTTCTTGATACGATAGTTTGCAGATCCAATAATAAACTAATCACGAACTGGTATCACAAACCGAGTTGGTCTGGGAGATATATAAACTTTTACTCGGCGCATCCCATGCAACATAAAGTAGGATTGATAAAGGGACTAATTGATCGTGCTATCTTACTTTCTGACCCTGAATTTCGACCAGCTAATTTAACCCTTATTAAAAACACTCTAAAACGTAACGGCTACCCTATGGAGATGGTCTCAACAATTATCCGAGATCGCATTTTTGAAATCTACCATCCATTATTAATGGAAAAACGGAAAAATACAAAAGCCGAAAAGATCGGACCGGTTAGTTGGAAAAATACAGTGGTCATACCGTTCGTACATAACATCTCAAACGACGTAAAAAGAATTTTTAGGAAAGTAGGAATACACGTTATTTTTAAATTACCGCTTTACAACAAGCAACTGTTCCCTCCGATTAAAGATAAAATACCTTTATTAAAAAATTATAACATTATCTATTCAATCCCTTGTATGGGGTGCAATCAAGTTTATATTGGACAGACTTCAAGACACTTAGATAGACGAATTTACGAGCATAAGAGAAATGTTTTTTTACCTCCTGTTCAACACACCGCTTTAACTAAACATTCATTGGAGTTTGATCATAGATTTGACTATGACAATGTCAAAGTTGTTGATAGGGAAGCTATGTGGAGTCGTAGAATTTTGTTAGAGACATTACATATGATTAAACAGCCAAGCGTTAATCTTAGGTATGAAACACCGAAGATACAAGATTATTACGCCACCTTACTTAAAAAGTAAGGACATATGATGTGACCTCTCTGATAGATTTTTTCGACCTCACACTTCCTCCTATGTTTCAAACATTGCTACATAAAATTTCACATATGTAATTATACTTTTCTACACCTTGAATGTCACCTTACCACATTTAAAATAACTGGTGGTATGACTTGCGTGGTGTTGTTCGGGTTAAAACTTCTTTTCTTTATAACAAAAAAGCTTTATGTCATATTTATATTAAAATTAAAATTTTATCTTCTTTTTAATTAAATATAAAATAAACTGGAAATTCATCATCAACATGTACTGCTTAAAAGTAGATTCAAACATTAACTAAGTATAGTTTCACTTTGACTGTTTTATGACCGTTATTTTCTATACCCTTCGGATGCTCTTGCTTGTATACTATTTACCTCAGTCACTCTCCAACCGACTAACTAGACGCACGTCTCTAGATAACGTGCTGAACGTGTAAAAGCAAACGCAATATTTTCAATTCTTTCTTGAAAAGGGTCTAAACCGTAGACCGAAACGTCGAATAAATATTTGCACAACAGCTTTTATTAATTGTTTATATGACCGAACCTACGCGCCGATATCACTTTTTGGTTTTTTAATATTCAGGAGAAAATAGTCAATAATGGGGAGACATTCAAACATACTATGTAAGGGGAACCATAAGTATTTAAAGGACATTGTACAGCCAGGGTTTATTCAGTTTCGAGTATTACAATCACAATTAGCAAACGCGGAACTAAATACAAAATGCCTACACGATCAGGCAAGAAAATTAAAAGATTAAGAACTCAGCCAAGTCCAAAACCGATAGAAGCAAAACCATTACCTTCGTTAAACTCAAACCCACTACAGTGGAATTTAAGTAAGATAACTTTACCAGAAGTTGATTGGATACCGTATACCAAACTAACACACTCCGATCCACGACAACGCGCATGGAAATACATATTTCTATTCGGGACCGGAAACGCACCACCTCCAACAACATTAACACCAACCAAGGAGAACCAGAACACGAAAGCGCTCCAGAGTATAGAAGAGGGAATCGAAAATCAAACCTCCACAAGGGAACCAGTAATCAGCACAGCACCCATACCTAAACCTACATCTCTCGGGACGAGAGAAAAACCGGGCGGCGAGATGTAACGTACCGCTACCAACCGCCACAAATTTTTCCAATTATATTGTCATATTAAAGATAAATAGTGTATAACGCATACTAAAGCATTTCAAATAGCGCGCTAGAAAGATAGTGACGGGCAACGCAGGCGCGTAGACGCCAATTCAAGCAACAGAGTCAGCGCCGCGAGTGAGCCGAGCGCGCATGCGCATATCTCACGAACAACCGGACGGCGGACGCCAAATATTCCGAGCGTAGTACGTGGTAGTACGCAAAGTGGCGCGAACCGGAAGCTAATTTTCATTGGCACGCAAAATCACGCAGGCTTGTGATTGGCGCAGGCCAGTCAGCACTCCGGTATAAATACCGGCCCGCCGGCAGCTGAAAATCAGACTTGGTTCTACCACCGAACCTACCAATCTTGGTCGCTTTAGCTAGCCCCCTTGTATTGGGAAAAGTCTGAGTATATCCTTATCCTACTACCTTAATCCTTCGAGGTCGCTTTAACTAGCCCCCTCAAAATCCATCGAGGTCGCTTTAACTAGCCCCCTCAAATCTTTCCGAGGTCGCTTTGACTAGCCCCTCAACTTCCTTCCGAGGTCGCTTTAGTTAGCCCCCCTCAAAATCTTCCAGAGGTAGCATTACCTAGCTCCTCATCTAAATCTAAGCCTACACCATTATCACAGCGTGGGGCCAGCTTATAGGCACCCAAATTCAAACGACTCACTCGCTAAAAACCAAAAGACCTAGCGTCAAACTCTTGTATTATATACCAAATCCGACCTAGCGTCGCAAACCTTGTTCATTAGATTTAATTAATATTTAGTTAGCGTTATACCTATTTTCTCCTAGTTTCTATATTCTTACTATTAAACCTAGCGTTACGAACGGAATAAACTCTATTATCGACTTAGCGTCATAACCTAAAAACTACTGTTACCGACCGAGCTTAAAACCGAACATTGCGATACGTCAACGAATCCACTTTCATATATGTTCATTATAGACCTAGTGTCTCAACAATTTATTTGAATAAATCTTTGTTAAGTATTGTTAAAGAAGGACTCGAGTATCTTGAGATTCATTTCTTAATCGCACGCCACCCGAACCAAATCCTACAAATTCACAAGTAAACCGCTCTACTTGTGAAAACTCCTGTAAGAACGGCAACGTCTCGTTCGAGAACGTTACAAAGTATTCATCGATACTTTCTGAAAAAGTCGGCAACCATACAACAAAATAATCACGCGCATCCAGTCTGCGCATTTTCCTCAGGGGTGGGGAAGGTCAGCCGCATGGAAGGAGTATATTCCCCACCCTTCATTAGGGGTAGTTGGCGTGATATTTTTTAACCCGGGTATCCGCGTGCTACCTTTGAATCACTCGACTAGTGTCCTAAGAAGAGTAAACATCGAAGAGAAACGTACGAAAAATGGCAAAAAGTACAGAATTGCTCGTTAACATCGGTGGAAAAGTCTGGAAGATGTGGGTGCAAGAAGAAGAGGCGTTAAGAGCATCGAAAGGTAAAATTTAAATTTTATAGCTGTTTTATAAAAACAGTAAGTGTATTTTTAAATTAATGCGTGAATATTTGTTCTACTAAGATCAAAATTACCTGAGCGAACTGACAGAAAGATCAACGCTAATACCTGCGGAGGAGAGAGAAAAAGAGAATCGGGACGAGAGAAATTCAGGTTTGTTTTTTAATGATTCTTTAACATATTCGATATCTGCAATTACAATATATTTACGTAATATTTGTAGGCCAAGCAGCAGAAAAAACATTTCTCTGGCCGGACAAGGCGGTTTATCTGCTTATAGATGTATATAGGGAAAGAGAAGAAGAATTTACAAAAGCCACTACGCGGAGCAGCGAATTGTGGAGTGACATTGCTCGACAAATAAATAACCGCTTCAACACGTATAATTTAAGTGGGCTTCAATGCTCCAATAAATGGTCCGGACTTAAGCGAACATATAAACACATCCACGACGAAAATAAGAGAAGTGGAAATTCCCGAACCTCTTGGGCATTTTTTTCGGTAATTATATATTTTATAAATATGCACATGCGTATTTAATATTAACGTTTTAATTCGAAAAACAGTATTGCGAAAAAACTATTCGAAAAACATATATATTCTTCTGCATATAAATTAATTATATAGAAATTGATTATTGAAGTTCCACTTATATTATAATTAGACGAATTTGAAAGTGTGGACAAATTTTGGGGCTAGATGCGTGTCAATGCATCGCATTATGGAAAATTATAATCGTATATTATATGTGATTAGGCGATGGATTCGTTGCTAAAAAATAAGGTTTCCATGCAACCAGTCGCTGAGGCGTCGAGTGATGGCCCACGTCCCATGCCATCGACATCGACGGCGTCGCAGAAGGATACTTCGCTGGCAGTAGTCGCTGTAAACAACAGTAAGGGCAGTTACGATTTATAATAAATAAAGTCAATATACGCAGGGAAGCACATAAAACATGATACTGAAAATAAAGAATTATTTAATTTAATGATCCACGCACCAAATACAATGCATTTCTGAATGTTCACGTGCACACACACGCGTTTATGTAAATTATAATATTACTTCAGTTTATATTGTATACGATAATGTATACGGTTTGAATTCCAATATTATTTCCGGCTTCTTAGTTCTGTTATACATTAATCTAAAAATTTCAATGTGTTCTTCTTTCTTAATATTGTTTGTTGAAATTATCCATCAGATCGACGAAAAAGATCAAGAGTCGAATCCGTAATGGACAATTACATAGAAGTGATTCGCAAAGAAAGGGAGGACGCCAAAAAAAGGCGGATTGAGAATAAGGAGCTGGCAGAGGCACAAAAGGCAGCCAGGCGGGAGCAACGTTCCGCGGAACGGGCAGAAAGGCATGCCGACAACATGAGGATGCAGCAAGCCTTAGTAGATATTTTAAAAACTTTAGCACCCGGAAAAAAAAACTGATGATAAAGGGATCATTTCATTTTGAAATGATGAAATAATACTCCGAATAATTAAGGTATTTTTAAAGATCTTTTTCTCAGCAAATACAACATACAATGAAATAAATCTTCTTCGTATTTATTAAGCAACTCTTATATTATATAAAAAAAAAAGTTAAAAAATGTTATTAATTTGTTTTAACTGCTTTTTTTACAGCCTCAATATTGCACATAAAAAAAAGTTATTTTATAGTACGAAGCTCTGGAAAGAGTTCTCAACCTACGTGAGTGTTGCTATCGGCTGCAGCGCAAACGTTCGACGGAACGGGCAGAAAGGCATGCCGACCGAAAAATGAAGGTATTTTTCAAAATCTTTTTCTCAGTAAATACAACATACAATGAAATAAATCTTCTTCGTATTTATTAAGCAACTCTTATATTATATAAAAAAAAAAGTTAAAGAATGTTATTAATTTGTTTTAACTGTTTTTTTTTACAGCCTCGATATTGCACATCAAAAAAAGTTCTTTTATAGTACGAAGCTCTGGAAAGAGTTTTCAACCTACGTGAGTGTTGCTATCGGCTGCAGCGCAAACGTTCGACGGAACGGGCAGAAAGGCATGCCGACCGAAGAATTAAGGTATTTTTCAAAATCTTTTTCTCAGTAAATACAACATACAATGAAATAAATCTTTTTCGTATTTATCAAGCAACTCTTATATTATATAAAAAAAAAGTTAAAGAATGTTATTAATTTGTTTTAACTGTTTTTTTTTACAGCCTCAATATGGCACATCAAAAAAAAGTTCTTGTATAGTACGAAGCTCTGGAAAGAGTCAGCGTAGTCGGGAAACAAATTGTCGGCGCTGGTTGGCCGTGGTTGGCTTCGCGTTGGGGCCACTCGGCTGGCTTGGCGCTGGCGTCAGTTCACACACACATTACCACTACCCCCTGTCGGTGTTTCCCCCCTCCATTGTTGAGCTTAATTGCTCCGCACGCTGTCTCCATCCGATACACCGAGAAACGACACGCGCCTGGAGTGCTCTTACGCGGCGATACGGACCACCGCGACCGCGAAGACGAGCGAGCGAACACGACAGAACGGTCAAGTTCACCGACTCTCCTGCGTTACCCGAGAGCAACGCGAGCGAACACGACCCACGACAGGTTTTTACCGACTTCTTTGCGTTACCAAAGACGGAGCGCCGTCTCCAGTGTGTGTAATCATTCCTTTGCCTGTTTACAGAATATATATCGCACTTTATTGTTATTCCTCTAATTCGTGTGTAAAATCTGATTTAAACCCCTTTCATTTTCCTCTTCCATGGTAAGTGTAGTCAAGGTGGACCTTAGCCCTTTGATAAGAGCATGAACCCCGTAGATTATTCCAACCGCTCGGGCTGATCTACGGAAAGGTCCCTTCAGGACGTAACAGTAGAATATAAACAAAATAGGGACGTGGTCACTTGTACCTATTGGACAGTGTAACATGCATTAACGCCTTTAATAAGTATAATACCAACAATATTATTCAATCATTATTCTGTGTTATTTAATCATGGCTCTTAGGAATAAATATAAGTATATAATTTGAAAATATGGGGCAAGAAAGTAAGGAAGAAAGAAAACGCACAATAAACTTAATTATGCTGAATATATGAGAAAAATTAGAAGAAGTAGTGGTAAAGAATACATTACCAGGAATGGTAAAGTTGTTAGTGTGGCAAAGTATTTGAAAATAGAAATTGCTTTTGTTCGAGAAAATATTAGAATATATTAAATTGTGAAGATCTAGAAACTAAGTTTAAGCACTTTTGGAACTTGGGAGACATTCAAAGGATTAAAAAACACATTTTCGCACAAGTTACTCGTAGAATTTAACAATCCTGCTAATAGAATAAATGCGAAAGTGTGTTTGGATCTTTTTTACCCAATCACGTCGCAACGACGCAACAGATCTTTCTGAAATTTTGTATACACGTAGAGTCGGAGACCAGGAATAACACATATGATACTTTCTATCACGATTTTTTTAAACGAACCGGACCAAATTGTGCATAATTACTCTCTAAAATACTGCGGAAAGTATAGGCTACCGTATAAGTATCGATTTTTCAGATTGATTCGAATCGCAAGATGAAAAATCAATTCAGGAAATAATCGCCTTGTAAACAGACTTTTAGGTATCTTAATTTCATTGAAATCTAAGAGGTCGTCCGTAAATTACGTAAGACTTTCTTTTTGGGGGGGGGAGGGGGTCGCGAATTTTTTACTTTTTCTTACAAGGCGGGGAACTCACGTAGCATCTTATGTGATATTTTATAACCTAATTTTTAATAAATACAAATTCTACCATTAATGTTCCAGAAAAGTTGTTTTAGTTTAAATTTCCAGAAACCGGGAAAATTTTTTATAAATAATAAAGAATCTGAACACGATTTCTGTTCCCCGAGAATCGATTCCATAGATCGATCCAAAAAATCGAACATTATGGTGCAAAATATCGATCTTTCGATTAGTCCCCTTCCCAAAGTGACAGAAAACATAACCTACATACATGCTAATTACATGAAAATAAATATTTATTGGAAATTTCGTTCTCTGACGCTACATTTGTCAACTTATTATGACTTAACATCCTTCCAAAATATCATTATTACGCCGCAACGGTACCTTTATGAAATCGGGTATAGCATATAGGTTATATTTTCTGTCACTTTGGGGAGCGGATTAGGAAGTTGTGGAGTGTAATTATTCGTGATTAAGAAATCAAAATTTCCATTCTTAACGTCATTTTCTGAGCACATTTCGTCAAAATAGTAAGTTTTAGCTTAATTTGTTCATGTTTACCAAATTCGTACGTTTTATTAAATTTCAATTGATTTTAGCTTCAATTTTTAGGTCTACAGATTTAAATGCTTGATAGGATTATGGTTGGGTTTTGGTATCAATTTTCGCGTTTTCAGGGCAGGAAATCGTTCGTGGTTGTAAGTAATTATAGCACGTATTCTCAAATTCAAATGTCTGTGCATTCCATCAGATTCTAATTCATTTTGGCTTCATTTTTCCGGTTTGCAGATCTGTGCGCTCCATAAGGTTTTGGCTGGACAAAATAAGTCTACACAACTCGTTGAACAGAGTAATTGTTTATTTGTTAAAAGTGTAAGGACACATGCCCTAAATAAACACCTTACAAAGGAGAAAAAAAATTAATAAAAATTAACATACTTACATATAGTTTTTCAAATATTTTTTTCTTTTAAAAAAAGTTAAGTATCTGTTAGAATTTTTTTTATAAACTTTATATTATATATAATATGTCATATATATATATATATGTATGTATACAGATATTTAACTTTTTTTCAATTAAAATAATCCTTCCAAGTACCAATAGTGTACCCACACAGCACAACGTCCCAGGGACGTTGTGCTGTGTGGGTAATTATCCATAACGTAACAATAACGATATTGCTGTTATACTGTTGGTACGTAACAGTGAGGTAACAGAGAAAGGGAATATTCTGAATAGAATATGAATATAAAGACAGTAATACTATTTATATAAAAAGGGCATTTCAATATTTACGCCCCACGCTTTTATTTTTGGTTATACGAGGGAATTCGTTTAAGGGGTCATATACGTTTCTCGGCGCTAAAACGTGGTCAATGTTTGGGAGTAATTCAGGGATAAACTATTAGTCCGATTGGTTAATTTCTTTTTGTGTTTTATAGGTATACGTTTATAAATTATAAAACAGGTATGAAAATTCCAAAATTTTTAAAAATGTGGCGTCCGCGAGCACTGGCGTAGGACATGTTTTCTGGCGCCGCCCAAAACGGTGGGCATGATTCAGCCCGTACGAGTGGTCTAAAATAAAAATCACAGATTTTTTAACAATCTGTGGGATCATAGTTATCGTGTGACGGCGTCATTTTTTCGAAAAAAAAAAATTGCAGAAATGGTAGGCACTTTGAAGAAAGGGGTCGTGATTTTTGCTATAAAACTCGTACGTTTTTGCTTGTTATTAAAAAATGGTTCAATTTAATTGAAAAAGCTCGACGTCACACGATAACGAATCTTATGTAGAATATTTGTGTATATAATGAAGTTAATCGGATGAAGGGTGAGGCAGTTATCACGCCTACCGTCTTGGAAAATGATGTTTCAAGAAAACCCCACATTTTTAAAAAATGTCCAACTCTCATACCTGAGGTATATAAACATATAGCTATAAAACACAAAAAGAATTAAACCAATCGGATTAATAGTTTATCCCTGAATTACTCGCAAACATTGACCACGATTTAGCGCTGAGAAACGTATACGACCCCTTAAGGCACTCATTTAGGCCGGTAACAAAATTATTTTTCTTCTATTAGTACATTTTTAATGTTTTCTATTTCTGCCACAATTGCGATAACGCACAATTGGTTATAAATTTTACTTTTTTCATTTATTATTATAATTAAAATTAATAAATATTTTAATTTTGTAAAGTTAAATTTGTGCTACTATCGACTCCGTGCAGTGTTACAACCAACCCGGGGTCAGGGACGGTTGTAACACTTTCTCCCCTTCTCATTTTTTATTAATTAGGTGGATATTGTTTGGCATGCAGCGAAACAGTTGTGTACTCAGTAATGTCAGATAAGTAACATTTTCGTATAAGAACTTTTGTTCGAACTGTGATAGTTCCAGCGTAATTGTATTCCAAAGTCAAAGCGTTATTACCGCCTCCGGTGTACCCTACTGTAAACAATTACAGCCGTAAGCGCATTGGTGGCTCCCTCTCGGAGCCACTTAGAGAACTGAAACGTTTTGAGATCCAAAATTATTTACTATCGATTTTTTTGACACATTGGAAAATGATGTGACTATACGTCACACTGGGCGCTAAAGGGTTAAGTAAGGTAAATTAGTACCTGGAATAAATATACATTATTTATATATTATTCTCATTAAATGGAGAATTGTTTATACATACTTTAAAACTAACATTTGGTGTTTGGTGATATGAAAATTCAATGCAGTGTATTATTTAAACTATTTCAACATGTGTTGTGAGGTAAGACTGGCCAAAATTGAGGGGTAATCGTAGCCAGCTTTTAACATTACTTTCCTCTGGCTTAAATGCAACTGACATAAAAGAATTACGAATATGGCAGAATGAAGCCAAGAATATTTCTTTACACGCTTCCACATAAAAACCCAAAATAGAGGTAAAAGGAAACTGAGGAAGAAAAAACTAAATTTTGAATCGAGCATGTGGTCCATGGGCATATGAAGAATGTTCAGGATGGAATACCCCTGAAGAATACATTTGTGATTCATGTGGTAATTAATTTTAAAACAAAAAAATAATATTTTTTTATTAATTTAACAGTTTTCTCACTTCTTTTGTAAAGAAAAATCATGGCCGGAATTACCCCACGTTCATTCCGTAATTCCAGTCAAATGAACATTTTTGTGTTATTGCTTCCAACTTTGTTACAACGTAAATTTATGCTTTCTCGGTCATACTAATAAAAACTAGACACTACAAACTATCAATTCATATAAAAAAACTAGCAAATGTGTAAGTTGCTCAAATTTTATAGCGTTTCTTTCTTATATAGCCGGAAGTATCTTACTTTCCCCTGTTTGCAGTATTGGAATTCGAAATACAGAAGCACACGTAAAGCGACAAATACGCATGCGCGTAATATACGCATTATGAGCTAGAAGTTGGAGGATTATAGGGAATTCTACAAAATTCTACTGCCATCTCTGCACTCGCTGTATGAATTGCAACCAACGTAACGGACTCAATTTCGAAGCGAACAACACATCTCTAGAAGGTTTGAGGCAGGGTCGAAACGAAAGATGAGGAAGGAAGCAAATACGTAGCGCGCATTTTTATTTCTTAAAGGCTTTTAATGCTAAGTTTTTCGAACGTGCTCTTATAATGCTAACTTTACAGCTATACTCTAATCCAGAAGACGTACGAGAGCCTGCGATTCTATTAAATAGCCTTCAAAACCTTGAATTTACCCCGGACGCGGATAATAAATAATTTTTCCTTTACACATCCATTTACCAAATTACGCTGAGTAAGCAGCAGTTCGTCCTGTAAAACTCATAAAATATGGTCTTCGCTTTCAATCATTGTCGCTGTTCAAGAAGAATAAAAAAACTCGGGTTGAGAAAATCCAGGAACCAATAGAGCCATCAAATTTCGTTAGAAGTCGGTCCCCGATCCTTAGGACGAAGTAACCGATGTAGTTAGGAAGCGTGCTTCGACCACCGTCCAAAAGTCTCGAATTAAATTAACCGTAATCCATCCAACTGCATAGCTATTTGTAAGTAAGTTTGAACATTCCCGCGTAACCTCACGAGCATCAGACGCATCAAAACCCGTTCCGTTTCGTTACTGCGGTTCATGCGCTGCTGGAAACGGAACGCGGTTTATGCGCGCAGCGGCTGCGCTGCGGTCTATGCGCATAATGCGTGAATCGGAACACAACCATAGAGGGTCGACGCAGACAGCGGAAGCAGACCCTAGTTCCAAGAGAGATCGACTAGCGCGACAGTCGCCTCTCGCAGTCGATCGCCTTTCTATTCCTTGCACGCAGGCCAATAGGTGCAAGAGTCCTACTGCCCACAGCTCTGGCGACTACCACGTGGTGCAATACACGTTTTGTACAGTTTTAGTTGAGAAAATATATATTCTATTTTTTGTATCAAGGAGTCTCTCTTCTTTCCTTCTCGGCACAGTAAGTGCCCCGATAGATAGCAAAAAGACTACAGATCACATCAATTCAGTAAAACAAAAGTGAAATTTACAAAGTTGCAACCCTGCAGAGGAAGACTATATAAGGAGTAGCAGACAAAGAATTTCATCATTGTTACATTTCATACCGCCATACAAACATAGAAAGAAAAATGGATAAATACATGTGCCTGCAAAAAAATATACGATAATGACGTATATTTTTACAAAAATGGGATAATATGCGTAATGTGCACCCAAAGAGTGGAGATCACGGACGAACAACCCTTGGAAAGTCATCTATTGGGTGAGAATAAAAGGATATGGAGGATCTGTCATTTCTGCAGACGAACATTATATATTGCACGATCGGCAATAAACTGCGATAAATGCAGGAATATAGAAAATTACATATAAATTACACCTAATACATAAGTTTTTTTTATATATATATATTTTTTTTATACACAACACTTACAGATACACACACACACACACACACACACACACACACACACACACACACACACACACACACACACACACACACACACACAATGTAATTAACACTCACACATAGGTTAAGTTTTTTTTATATATAATATTTTTTACACAACACTCACAGGTACACATACACACACACACAAAATGTAATTAATACACACACCTAGTTTTAAGCATTTATGTATTTATAGTTTTAAACCTTTTTATTAATAAAAAATAATATTTTTCTACTAAAAACATAAAAATTAAAACATATAAAACTTCTAAAAATCTTAAAAAACCATAACTAACCTATAAAAAAATAATAACCTGTCAACACCATAAGAATTGTAACATAGTGGCAAGGCCTATAAGGTTGCAAACATAGAATTCCGCTAGAGGGCACCACTGTAACAACCTATGTAGGAATTTAGGCGTTTTAGTAAATACACTGCGGACCTACTTCCGCTGATACGTGGTTATAGGCGGGTAATTAATAAATCCCGTGTTCAGTTAACTTCAGTTTATTTATGAAAAGCGATAACGCTAAAACTGTTTGAGGTCCTAACTTGCGGACGGTCTTACAAAATCTGACGCCATAGCGTTCATGCCGAACCGCCAACCGTCCGACCCCCCACTCCTGCACAGTCCGCATGGAGGGAGAACGCACGGCCTACACACTCCCCCCCGAGTGTAACGAAGCTTTTTGCACGCAACTTAATACTACAATATATAATATGATATGATATAATATTTACAGAATATACACTATATACAAAGCGAGCATGGCTTACATTACCCTAGGAAGGTGGTCTTGTGTCAGGTGCAAAATTAACTTTCTTTTTTGGTCCATATGTCCTAAGGACTGGACGATTTGGAACTTTCGCAACTTCGGGAATACCTGATGAAGGACCGGCAACTGCCGTTGTCGATTCACCTAAATCCTCCAAAATAAAATACGCTGGTTTCAATAATTCGGTTGACACACTACGTGATCCGCCGTTTATATCTATCTCATACACCGATTCTGAAATGCGTTTTAAAATTTTATAGGGACCAGAATATGGTCGTTCTAATGCTTTTTTCGCAATGTTTCTTAAAAATACATGAGTACATACATTTAATTCTTTGTAAAAAAATACACGCTGCTTATTTTTATGCGCCATGGGCACCGGTCGAATCTGGCGCATGTACACACGAAACTCCTCAATAAATATATTTGGTTCCGGTTTCAGATCGTCCGGAAGGAAAAATTCTCCCGGAAGGCGCAAGACAGTACCGTAAAGAAATTCAGCGGGTGATGCACCCGTATCCTCGCGTACGTGAGAACGCAACCCCAATAATACTGTAGGAAGCGTTTTTGTCCAATCTTTATCGGTGTGACACATTAATGCAGCCTTTAAAACGCGATGCCATCGTTCTATAATTCCGTTTGATGCAGGGTGATAAGGCGTAGTACGCACTCGTTCGCAACCTATTAATTTTAATAGTGCCGAGAACAATCTTGACTCAAATTGTGCACCTTGGTCGGTAGTGAGAATCTTTGGAGTGCCAAAACGCGAGATCCAAGAATCAAAAAATGCTCTAGCAACCGTTTGGCCGATGTTTCCATTAACGGGACTGCTTCAACCCAACGAGAAAAACGATCCAACATGGTTAAACAATATGCATAACCATTACATACCGGTAATGGACCTATTATATCCATGTGAACATGATCAAATCTACCATCCGGCGCAACAAAATGTTCCGGTGTTCGCTTTACATGACGCGACACCTTTGATTGCTGACATTCAATGCAGCTTTTACACCATCGCGAAATATCCCGATGCATATTTAACCAAACATAACGTTGGCGAATCATTCGATCAGTTATCTTTGCGCTCGGATGCGCTGGTTTGTGACACATGTTAAACACGCTCTCTCGAAGGCTCTTAGGAATATATGGACGGAATGCTTCTCCGGACATCTCACAAACGACCGAAGTATGTGCAGGTCCCCATTGTATTTTTATTAATTTCAATGGTGGTTCAGTCATCCCTAAAACTTGTTTCAACTCATCGTCCGCTTCCTGTTTCTCAGCTAACTCTTTTAAATTAATTTCTAATGGCAATCTAAGAGATTCGATTCTTGATAATGGATCTGCCACACTATTCTTTTGACCAGGGATATACTCTATTTTAGTTGTGAACTGAGCTATAAATGCTAATTGTCGCAGTTGACGAGGCGACGCCTTATCCGCACGCTGCATAAAAACATATATCAAAGGTTTATGATCGGTTGCAATTTTGAACTCTCGTCCCTCAATGTAGTATCTGAAGTATTTTACTGCCTCATAAATTGCTGTTAACTCGCGATCATAAGCACTATACTTAACTTGCGCTGGAGATAATTTTTTAGAAAAAAATGCTAAGGGTTCCCATTGCTCGGATAAAGATCTCTGTTCTAATACTGCACCCATTGCTAAATCTGACGCATCGGTTACTATACGTGTTTCTGCACCGGCACGCGGATGCACTAACATGGTCGCATTCACAAGATTTAATTTCACTCTGTCGAACGCTTCCTCTGCCTCCGGGGACCAAACAATCGGTCTTCTGTCATTCTTACGCGAGTCCTTCAAATATGCATTAAGCGGAGCCTGATCACTCGCTGCCCAAGGAACAGATTGCCGATAAAAATTGACCATTCCCAAAAATCTTCGCAATTCCGCGATAGTTTCTGGTTTTGAAAACCTTTTAATTGCTTCAACCTTATCAGAAGTCGGTCGAATACCATCCTTATTTATCAAATAACCAAGGAACTCAATCTCAGAGACACCTAAAACACATTTGCTGGTGTTCAAACGTAAATGGA
Source organism: Andrena flavipes (assembly GCA_963971345.1). Lineage (NCBI taxonomy): Eukaryota > Metazoa > Arthropoda > Insecta > Hymenoptera > Andrenidae > Andrena > Andrena flavipes. The sequence continues at coordinate 18,723,102 of OZ020482.1, read as the reverse complement.
ATTGCTTTAACCTCTCGAACACTGTCCTCAGATGGCTCTCGTGTTCTTCTTTGGACGAAGACGCAATCAATATATCATCAATATAAATAAAAACGAAGTCTAGATCACCAAGAGCGCGATCAACATAACGTTGAAACGTTTGACTTGCGTTCCTGAGACCGTATGTCATATATATGAATTCAAACAGCCCAAAAGGCGTGATAACCGCAGTCTTTTTAATATCTTCGGGCGCCATCGGAATCTGGTTGTATGCCCTAAATAAATCTAATGATGAGAATACCGATTTTCCGTCCAAATTTGTTGAACAATCATGAAGATGTGGTGTAGGATACCTGTCGGGTATTGTTATCGCATTTAACCCTCGGAAATCACCGGCGATCCTCCATGTCCCATCTTTTTTTAAAATCATGTGCATTGGGCTCGCCCAAGGACTCGCAGAAGGACGACAAATACCGGCTTCAACCAAAGCCTTGAATTCAGCCTTTGCTGCTTTCAATTTTTCCGGGCTTAACCTTCGCGGACGCGCCGAAACCGGAGGACCTGTGGTGGAAATGTAATGATAGACACTTCCTGACTCCGGAGGAGTCAAACTCGATGCTCTTGTTATCTCTGGGAAATCCGCCAGAAGCTTAGCATAAGTAGATAGAGGATCCACTGTACCAATAGATACTTTGGGAACTGTTTTAAATACAACAGAAATTGAAACGCCCGTATCCGAATCGAATATACATTGTCTGCGCAAATCCACCAGAAGCCCGTAATGTGTAAGCAGATCTGCTCCCAAAATAGCATAAGGAACATTAGCTATAGTGAAATTCCACTTAACCGGACGTCTTAACCCAAAATCCAAAATTCGAGACGATTCACCAAACGTATCTATATGGGTGTTATTCGCGGCGAACAGCTTTAATTGGCTCGGCCGACCGCGAATTCTTGGATTGGCAGGGAGTAATGATATATCAGCACCTGTGTCTACTAGAAATGACTGACCCGACACAGGATCGCGAATGTGGAGACGTTTAGAAGTTGCCTGACCCTCAACGCATGTCTCCGAAACAGAGGGTCGTTTTAGTTTTCCGCTTTCCATGTCGCAAATTTCTCGCACCATGGCTTACACGATGTAGGGTTATTCGGGTATTTCGAGTGAGCTACGCACAACTTTTTTGAATTGTTTTCGTTAGCTGGCGTTTGATTGCTATTTGACTGCGACTGAGAACGCGCATTACGCGATCTACATCTTTGTTCCGATTTCTTAACCATGGCTTTAAGAGATTTTATTTCATCTGCTAAATGCTCTACCTGATTACATAATTTTTCGAAATCCGCGTTTGTAGTATTTGATAAACCGTCGTTCGTAGCTATTACAGAACCGACGTTTGTTGTTAATGACGCGCCGGCGGAAGATATTACAATTGATTCTGGACTTGCAGCAGTCTCTGCAATTTTATCCGCCATATCCGCAAGCTTATCTAAGTCTAAAATACCACTTGCTGATAAAATGGCTCGTGTATTCGCATGTAGATGATCAAGGAAAATTGATCTTATTACTACATCTTCGCATTTTCCATCATTTAATGCGCGCAATCTATTTAAAATTAGGGACGGCTTCCCATCAGTAATTACTTGGCCTTTTAATAATTTTCTCAAGTTAGTTTCTTCGGAAGGCGCAAAAATTGAAATAATACGTTTCTTTAATAACTCGAACGTATTCGTTGGCCGAGGCTTCGCAAGTATTAAATCTTTTAAAGCTACTGCTACATCTTGATCCAACTCTGCAATTACTATATCTGCCTTAGTCTTTTCGGAAGTAATATTTGCACTATCTAAAGACGCTTCCACCTGGGCAAACCAAAGCCCCGGTTCCGCACTAAAAAATCGTGGGATTTTCGGAATTCTGTAGTGATCCACCCGCGACTGATTGATCGCCGGGTTCGGATCAACTTCATTATTGGTTACAGACATATTAAAATACGTTGATAAAATTACTATAATACAGACACTTAGAATAGTATAAATATATATAAATAATATTGAAAAATAATGTAATAACATTAACTACTCTGCTAATATGTGGATCTACAAACTATGAACACGCAAAGAAATGTATATAAATATATCCTGTAATCCAGGCTTAGCCTTTTCGGTTAACGAAATTCACAACAAAGTTGTCCTTGATGCGCGACGCAGGGGCACGCAGCGGGCGCACACGACGATTCTCAGAATGCGCTGTTGCCAGCAACTCGGTAACTAAAGATTCTAGATCAAACGTACGCAATTCTGAGAATTCTCCGCCAAACAGGCAACGTCGGAATTCTTCTTTTCCTCGCAGACGCGCGCAATTTCAAACAATAGAACGCTACAGCGACCACCATAGACACAAGACCAACGCCATACACAATATTTTATGCATTTATTGCCAAGCTCGCTTACCGCAATCCAAAAGATTCCTCAGCACATTGGTGCCTCCTGGCAGCATCGACGAAGGTTGAAGACACCAGTGCAGGTGGGATGACTTAGCCCCATGCGGAAACGTCCTGATGGTGCAAGGAATTTTTTTGTTGCCCAGTCTCGTTGCAGGAATAGGAACCTCCTCACGTTCTCTGAAGCTCTCTTTGGCTACCAAATGTCCAGCCTTGGAAGGACTTCTTGTAATGACTTTGCAAAATCAATTGCAGCTTCCACGTGGTTGACGAAATCACGTCGGGGTCACCAATGTAGGAATTTAGGCGTTTTAGTAAATACACTGCGGACCTACTTCCGCTGATACGTGGTTATAGGCGGGTAATTAATAAATCCCGTGTTCAGTTAACTTCAGTTTATTTATGAAAAGCGATAACGCTAAAACTGTTTGAGGTCCTAACTTGCGGACGGTCTTACAAAATCTGACGCCATAGCGTTCATGCCGAACCGCCAACCGTCCGATCCCCCACTCCTGCACAGTCCGCATGGAGGGAGAACGCACGGCCTACACCTATGTGGTCTATTAGATATGAAGACACACGGAATGTGACGACAGATGGGTACTGGTGTGAATAAATACAAACTCTGATAACGGAACGATTATATATTTCAGTAAGTTCAACAACGTGAATACTCTCAAGTTCGCGCGTTTCTCTTGCCTTTTTTACATAAACTCATCAGTTTCTTGAAGCGCCACAACCGTGGGGAACCAGAGAATTCCTTCATGGCTCCGCCTGTAGAGGCGTGGAGGTGGCTGCGTGGTCGCCACACCTATTTCAAATCCACGCTTGCGCCATATTGTTATTCATCGTCAAGATGCCGAAACGATCGGGCAGCAGACACAATAAAAGAATAGAAAAAAGGAAAGAATTAGAAAGAATACTGCAGGAAATGATAGACATTCCTCTATTAATAACTCCACTTCCAATATCTCCAGAGAAAACGGTAAAAATTCCTATAAAATCTATTCTTATCCAAAAACTAACAAAACTCTTTCTAACACAAGACACCATCTCATACTCCGCCTCACACCCCACCGGATTCACTTCCAACAACACCGGAGTTTCCCAAAACTCCGGATATCAAAATCCCAGAACCACCGAACTTCAAGATTCCGGAAACACCACCAATGAAATGGCCAACCCTCATCAAAATAGACATCCCAAAACCAGACTGGGAAAAATATAGAACCCTTCCTAAGAAAGACCCAAGGAAAAGAGTGTGGCGATTACTCGCGTTATTTGGATCAGGAGCAGCCAGCCCATATAAACCCTCAGAAGGGAAATAAATATATTTATAAATAAATAACTTCTATTCCATTTCCTACCACATTCAAATCTCTCGAGGACGAGAGATTCCCCAGGGGGGGGAGGTGTAACGTCCCACAGGGACTCGAACCAACACTTACCGACCGTCGATAAAGTAGAATCGATCTACACTACCGCGGAGCAAATCTGTAATAAATCTTTTAGTTGTAAATTGTAAACTAAACAAATATTAGAGAAATAATTATTGTAGGGATGTTAAGAATAATTAATTAGAATTACTGACAAAAGCGCAAAACAAAATAATATATAATAAGCAAGAAAACTGCGAAATAAGAAATATCGACACACTGCGCATGCGCCAGCCCGCCAATTCTCCAGTATAAAAGGAGGCGCACGCAGCACTCAGCGCGCTCATTCGAATAATGATACGTTCTTGCAACTAGCGAATACTAGTTCCTGGAGGTAGCTTAAGTATTATCCAGTAGGATTTCAGCACGCTCCGGAAACGGTAGCGGCTGGTTCTCAGTGTACAAGATACTGGTGCTCCTTTTTTGGATCTTTTATTTAATGGTTAAGAACTCAGATACGTTCTTGCAACTAACGAATGCTAGTTCCTGGAGGTAGCTTAAGTATTATCCAGTAGAATTTCAGCACGCTCCGGAAACGGTAGCGACTGGTTCTCAGTGTACAAGATACTGGTGCTCCTTTTTGGATCTATCATTTAATAGTTGAGAACTTTGTTTTTGCGGAGGTTTCAAGCATTGCTCCTACAAGTAGGCAGCAGCTTAACCGCTTAGCAAAGACAAAGTCTACAGAACAGTAAATTAAGAACTCTGCCAAGAGTGTCGGGAACCGCTCCGGAAACGGTAGCGGCCGAACTTACAGCAGTAGCACACACATATATTTATATATCCAATTTTACCTACCGCATTAGGATACATTAGCATAAAAAACCAAAAAACCTTAAAAAAACACAAAACATAACATATATGATCGTAGTTGTAAGCTAAATTAACGTTATTGTTATTAGTTTAAGTGTTATTTGAATAAAGTCATTGTTAAGTTTAAGTTGGATTTCACTCCTTCATTCCACACGGAACCCCCACCTATCCTATTCTCGGAGGAACCCGCTCTCCTCTCGGGAACCTGTCTACATTCAGTCGTCCCTGGACAGCTGAACGTTACACATGCACAAACAATAAAGTTATGGGCGATAGAGTCGGAGTGCCTATTTTCAACTTTTTCCCTATTTTTGCATTTCTTCCTGTTTCTTTGCGAAACCAAATTTAAATGTATTTTATTTTATTTTTGAAAATAAATTCTATCTCTTTTTGTTTGTTTTGCCCGCATTGAGATCAGTTCCTTTTACAAGGATCAGTTTCTCTTCAGTGACACGCTAACGCCTATGTTCAGAGAATAAAGACGTAAAAAGCATGTTACAGCAAGAGATCGATACGAATGAAATTATTACAAACAGCACTACATACCGATTTTCTTATAGTTCTCGAGTAAATCATTGATGATTTTCACAAAGCCTGGGCTTTTATTGTTGCCAAGAAAGCCAGCGTCGACCAATTGTAACAAATTGAATGCACCTTCATTTCGCGATAAATGCAATTCAAATTGCTCACTTTCCAACAACTTTTTGATCTGTGGTTCATCGAAAATGCCTTCCTTGATCTTGGCGTCGGAATGTGTCGTTAAAATGAGCTTCAAATATATGAATGCATCACCTGTTTGTAATAATTTCATTCGTATCGATCTTCTGCTGTTAGATGCATTTTACTTATTTATTCTCTCAATATAGGTGTTAACAAGACCTTGAAGATCCATTACCTCCACTCGCCTTTGGATTTCTTCCCAACAAATCTTGGTGTAGTAATCGATGAACATAGCGAGCGACTTCATAAGCAGATAAAAAATATTGATAGACCCTACCAAGGATTCTGGGATGAATCAATGATGGGTGACTACTACTGATTCCTTGTAAGAGAAACTGATCTTAATGCGACCAAAAGAAACAGAAAGAGATAGAATTTATTTTCAAAAATAAAATAAAATACATTTAAATTTATTTTCATTGATTATATTACTACCTATGTGTAAACTACAAATAAAATTCGGATAATTGGGATTGGTGGAATTGATTTATTTAAATATGAATTTTCAGATATAAAGCAAGCAAATATAAGAAGGAAATAGAGGATCGAAGATACAGGAAAGAAATCCAACTTCAAGCATATACAAGAAGGAAACAGAGGATAAACATATTTATTATACTCATATATCTCATATATTATACTCATATATCAGCAGGAATATTAATTAATATAATAATAATAATTTTAAGGTTAAAAATACGGCTATTTTTCTACAAATTTCTAATAATATCTCAGAAACGTATCAACAGGATTTTATCTAATGTCGATTTTTGTGTTTAGGGGACCACCTTACATAAGTATTTCATAGCGGAGTCTACAGAAATGACTGTAAACTAGTGTTATCTATATATACATAAAATTCTCAGTTTATTTACTAATAAAAAACAGTTTGATGATATTCACACATGTCGCAATTCAAATTTCGGCAACTTACCTTGTGTTTGAGACTGCATTTTGATTGCAATTCAATGGTACAACGATACATACTTGTAAAAACACGTTTAAAACTTGGTTATAACTTTCCGCCATTCGTAGCAGACATATCGATACACACATTCCCTTGCTTTATAGATTGCCTTCGTTACTTGTGTTGTTGTATTAGTTCTGTTGATGTTCTGTTTCTCCTGTACATTAAGGGCGTAGGGTAGACTGGGTACGGTTGAAACGGTGGACGGTTGAAACAAAGTGAATATCTCGACACCGTGCATGAGGTGGTGAGGGGTGCAAGGGGAGAACGAAGCGGGCGACAAGTCGAAACACGAAGTTTAGTATTGCGTCGCTCTTCGCGCGCTGTGTTTGTGTATAGGAGGCCCCATTGTGTTTTGTGACGGAAAAGTAAGTATTTTTTGTTCGTACATTTTTGCAATTATTGTGGTTTTATTAAAGTTAGAGTATTGAGAGTTTTGTATCGTTTTAATTGAAGTGTGTAGAATATGGCTGTATGATTAGTTTTTATTGAAATTTATTATCATTCTTACTGTGAACCGTTTTATACCTAGAAGGGGGGTTGGGGACAGTTAAAACAGTTTTTGTGGGTACGGTTGAAACAGTTTATTTATTTAATTTTCTTGTTTCTTAGATGCCAAGGGTACGCCAAAGGAAGACTACGAGAGGTCAGGCCGACTTATCAACGTACAAACAAGCCTATGAAGATGTAAAAGCCGGATCTTCGTTAAGAACAGCGGCAGAAAAGAATGGACTGAACCACTGTTCCCTGTTGAGGTATGTGCGTAAACGAGAATGCACAGAATGTAAAATGTGGGCGCATGAAGAGTGCACAGAAGGTAGTCTGAGTTATGTTTGCCACAATTGTGATTCCGAATGATCTCGTAACCACTTAAGTATTTTTGTATAAAATATTGATTTTTATAGAAATAATAAGTCTTTAGTTTTTTCTTAACCTATTTTATAGCTGAAGTGCTAAAGTTTTTTTTTTAAAGCTGTTGTAGTACACAAACATTACAAAAAAAATAATCGTCACCAACATCTGATTATTATATAATTTAAGTTGTACTTAATATAAACCTTTGAAGGCTGATTACAAATAATATTAGATTATAAGTATCGTGAAAGACTTGAATATTAATAAACAAATATTTGTGATGTTCAACTGTGCCATTACGAGTCGTAAAATGTTATTAGACGATGAATAAAACATGTTCATTTATTATCTTTTGTATTATTTGCATGTGTTTCAATTGACCCCAGGCACTGTTTCAACCGACCCTGGCATTGGGACGGTTGAAACAAATTACAATTTTTTTTAAATTTAATTTTACACATAAAATACAATACAGTGATCTCAAATAACATTGCCCATTAGTAGACAGATACAGTATTGTCTCCGTATTTGCTCGCTGCTCGGGACCGGTGGTGAGCATATATTCTGTACAGAGTCCTAATTCCGAGTGTTCGTTCGTCGCGCACGCAACGCGTTCCATCTCGCTCTGGCCTTCGCCGGACAAGAGTGAGACAAATTGTGGTGGGGATAGCGACAAGTTTGTATCGCGTGCATAAAATCGAGCATATACGGAGACAATACTGTATGTGGTCTTTTATTTAATATATTTCCGTCATCGCTCGCTTAACTAATCCCGATGCAGTGGACGATAAACGCTAAAATGTGTCAACCGTACCCAGTCTACCCTACTCCACTGTGAACGGTCGAAAAATCAAGCTATTTTTAAAGATTTTTTTCTCAGTAAATACAACATATATGGGAAGTTGGGGCACTTTGATGCAGGGGGCACATTGATACATTAATATTATCTTGATATCTATAGGGTATCGTCTTATAATCTTATATCACCTTTCAAGATCAAAGAGTATACTGTTTTGTGATCAGTTTTTTAACTTCTGACTGTTTCTAAATAACAAGGGTACCCCAACTCCCCCTAATGAAATAAATCTTTTTCATATATATTAAGCTACTCTTATATTATACCAAAAAAAAATTAAAAAGAATATTTTCAATTTGTGTTACTTGTTTTTTTTTACAGCGTCAATATGGCACTTAAACACAAAACAGTATGTTCGTGGTGCAGGTGGTTTCCCGGCTTAGGCTTATCCGAAATAAAAAATTCGAAGAGATTCTCAATCTGTATAAGTGTCTCTATCGTCCGTACCTCAATTAACAATTTTTGCCGAAAAATAACTGAGATTTTTCTCGGGGAACATATAAGAAACACCATTTTGGGGAACTTTTTCCCTCAAACAGGCGCCATTTTGTTATTTTTCAATAAAAATTGTTAATTGAGGTACGGACGCTAGCGGCACTCATACAAATTAAGAATCTTTTCGAATTTTTTGTTTCAGATAAGCCTAAGCCGGGAAATCACATGCACCACGTTTTTGTTTAGGTGCCGTAATGACGCTTTGTAATAAACAAGTAAAACAAATTAAAATATTTTTTTTATTTTTTTGGTATAATATAAGAGCAGCTTTATAAAAACCAAAAAGATTCATTTCATTATATGTTGTATTTACTGAGAAAAATATCTTTAAAAATAGCTTGATTTTTCGACCGTCCACAGTGCAGTACCCCCTTAAAGTCATATTACCATGAACGCAAAACGTAACATACGTATTATACTGACGAAAAATTTCTTGAACAAGAAGAATCAGAAGAAAAATCTTAAAATTTCCGACTGATCCATGAGACGATATTATGATATCTCTGTCATACGTGGACCGATTTTATTGTAATTGGTCCTATTCGAAAGCTTATATGCGGTTTACATAAGAAAAATGCCTTTAAATTTTGGGAATATTGCAGGCGTGATGAGATATTAATGAAATAAGTTTCAGGTTAGGTTGGATTAGCCGGGCGACGAATAAATGATAGCGGTAGCCACAGTCGACATATACAGGGTGTCTTTCATGTACTTGGCGTCGAGACGCTACCGCATCTCCAGATACTGGCTGCATATTCGCCTTATTCTTACATCACTCATCGTACATCACTCGATAGGCTGCAGTGCGCTTTATTTTGAGTATAACAACTTTAAATAAAGTTGGGCGTCCGCGGTCCCATAACCGCCACGCTTATATAAATATATTTCTGGCTCGATAATTGGATTTACTGTTGCATAGCGATAAAAAGACGTTGGTTATAGTTCTTCATACGATGTGTATAAATAAACATACGGGACCTTAGGCGAAAGTAAGTTTGTAAACACTTGTAAGAACTCCCGGCGTTCGCGAAGAGAGATCAGCTGTTGCAATGGCTGGTTAGGGTTCTGAGTATCCGAAGGATAATAGCAAGAGTTCAAGCGTAGGTTTAAAGTAAAACCGATATTTATTGAAACGCAAAGGAATACGCTATGCACTAGTGATGCGATAGCGGAAGAAGTATTATAATAATGTGTTGGATATTAAGCATTAGCACAAAACATGTATATAAACAGTGATCGATAATAACAATATGAACGTAAGATGTGTTAGTATTAGATATAGCCTAGTTAACATAAGGCAATAAGCTTAAGCAATAATAATTAGGCGGTAAGTATAAGGAAAAGAAAGCAATGTAAAGCAATGAGAATAAACAAAAGAGAATAATATAAAGCGATAGGATTAGAAATTACAAAAGTATAAATGCTTACAATGATGCCGAAGATTTGCAATCCTTTTTGGGGACGTTGCACTGAAGCGAATATTAATCCAGAGTTTGAAAGTTAACACTTTACAATAAGATTTAAGAGATTTATAATGAATTTGGAACGAAATGACCGCGTAGCGGATGTTGCCGATCTGACGTTGGTATTTATACAAAGCGATGGAATGTTGGTATACGAAGAATGTCAGGTATGCGGGGGGGGGGGGGGGGGGGAATTTGAGGTATGCGTGATGACTCATGCCTAAACTATGTGTTATATAATCGGCGCGTATTGATGACTCATGCGCGAAGTATGTGTCGTTATGGCATATTTCGGGGGGTCTTTCGGGGCTTTGAAAAGGGGATACTCCACCCATTGGATGGTTTTGGAGGATTTTGATTTGGGAGGTTTGGAATGTGGCTTGCATTTGATTTTGATTGGTAAAGAGGGGAGGAGAAGTGGTCTCGATCTAAGACAGGCATGGAACTAAAGTGAACGCAGCGGCCGTTTTTCGGAGGCAAAGCCTCCTTTCTCCCGCCGCGCGTCTTGGCCCCCGCGGCGGGCCTAGGAGCTTCCAGCGCCTCAGACCCGTACCATATGAACCGCGCGTGGCGCATTGGGGCGACACCCGTATCAATAGATTTCCGCATCACCCATGGGAAACTATTATCGATGCGTTTTTTTTTGTCAGTGGTATCCCCTGTGGGCCTATTCCACTGTGTCACGCGATAAAAATGCATAGGAAAAACGCGTTTTACTATCAAAATTTTAAATACGTTTGGGAAAACTTAATTTTCGCGCACGTTTAGACGTGCTGGGCATATTTAAAATATCAACGGGGAGGCTGGTCGACGTTGTACGTATTAAAGTTGGCACCCCCAAATTCGAATTTTTAAAAAAACGCGATGGCATTCGTTTGTCCATCGTTTGTCCACGTTTGTCCAACAAAAATTTTCGTTTGTCCAACTTTCAAAAAAAAGTTATTAACAAAAAAAATTTCACCAGCACCCCCATGAAAACTTTTTAATAATTTGATGGGGGGGGGGTATGATTGTCCATCGTTTGTCCACGTGTGTCCTGTGACGTCCCACTATTTTTATGGGAATGGCAATCGGCCCGACGCCATATTGTCAAAGAATGGGGACTTTGTTCCTGGAGGATCTGGCCACGGGGTGCGGAAGGCTATGCCTTTTGGTAGGAGGACTATGATGAACTCCACGGCACTTATGTTTTAAATTGACCGAACCAGTGCGCCGAAACTAATTTAATTTTGAATTATCCACGGCACTTACACCAGAACTGTCCTGGAGCGCGTTTCCTTAGGTTCTTTACCACCCATACAGGGTAGTTACTTTCTAACATATATATTTCAATGATGCCATTGAGATATTTCAAAATAATAAAAATTTACTCTGTAATGCTAAAAGCAATAGAGAATATGTTTGTAAGAAATAAAAACTAATAAGATTAAAATGTACTTTTAATTTGTTGAGCGTACTTTTTTGTATACCCGACGAAAGCAAATATGCGTTATTTTCCGTAAATAAGGTGGCAACCCTAGATACAACGTATACCCGTGTTCGGATGATACCATGATTAACATTTTACCGACCGATAGCCCATTAATCGGCTACCATTAACTGCTAACCAGTAAGTCGGTAAAGTGTTAATAAATCACTCACCTTTATATAATGCATTAAACTTTCAATTACAGAGCTTCACACACTTCTGGTATAATTTTTTACATAACCTCTTTAGATATTTCTAAAGATATTGTGAGCTACTATAACAATCACCGGTTGCAAGACATCTGAAAGTAATTGAGGCATTTGATGGAAAAAGGGCACATAGGCTTATGTGCCCTTTTTCCGTAAATCGTTTAAATCGACTCAGATATATGTTATATATATATAATATATCCAGGACATTTCTTCTCCCGCGTTTAAATTAGCTAGTTTTGTTACGTTTTGTTATGTAGCGTGATCGACATGCAGCTACATGGTCGCTGAGCGGTCGCGCTACCGCGCTGTCTATTGTCGAGTCGTGCAATACGTTTTATTTTGTGTAAGCGATGAACTATGGAAACTGAGGTGAGTATCGAATCCGCAAGGAAAGTAATAGTTTTGGAAAAATTTAACAAAAATTACATATTTAACTTCTATAAAAATACTTACTTAAAACATTACATTTTTTGTTTATTTTTGTGATTCATTTTGTATTTTTATTTAAACAAAGTATAAAACATGTGTAACTAAGTAAGTAAACAAAATTATATTTAAATAAATAAACAAAGAAGCAATTTTCTACGAATTTACCACTTTTATGGAAAAAGGGCACATAAACCACTTGCATAAAACTATTAAATAAAGACACATACCATTTTCAAATCATGACTTCTGTTTACGAAACGTTTCAAGGATATGGTACTACATCCTTAAAAAAAAATTGGATTTAATTGCATTGCTTTTCACTAAGTTATACTATAATGAAAACTTTGAAATCGATTTACTCGAAATGGCATTTTGGCGTATGTGCCCTTTTTCCATCAAATGCCTCAATTGCCAATCTTTTTTCAGGTGTAGTGGATTTTATGACGGCAGTATCGTGCTTTGTAACTTTATAATTGAATATAATTTAATATAACAAAAAAGTCTTCTCGCGACATTCTCGTGAAGTTTTTGAATTGATCGGTGCTCGTGCAATGCTCATTCGGGGCGAATGCTCAGGTGAATACGCGGCTTTAAAGGTGAATTATACTACGTCCCACGACAGTGTACTTTGAGAAAAATAAATGATTAAGCTATGGTGCGAAAATTAGGAATAAATAAAAATCTTAATCTTATCAATTCGTTATGTGAATTGAAGTATAAGTGGCAATACTCAGGGTACATTAATCAGATTTCAAAGGATCATTTCTATTGTTTTTACTGGTCTCCTATGCAAATGGAATTGTATAAAACGTTAATTAAAACGTGCAGGCAAATAGAAATAGACGCGACTGGAAATTAGTGAAAACAATAGAAAAACTAAATGGTGACAAAAAAACATATTCTTATACAAAATTATTATAAAATAGAAAAATTATATTTATTCAAATTATATAAAATATATGTTTAAAAATTGAAAGTTATGTGATTTTTCAACCCGTTGTCTCCTGCTCCTCCTCCACCACCGCGCCGGTGGCCTCCCCAGCCACTATATGGGCGGCCTCTTTCACGGGCGCCGCGGCCTCTTCCACGCACGCCGCGGCCTCTTCCACCCCGCGCCCTACTCCGTGGTTCTCCACGGCCGCGGGAGTAAATAGATTTTTTAAGCAACTTCTCTAGCTGAAACAGTAACATAAACATTAAGACATTTCTTAAAACGGAATAACATTCTGACAATTGCAACGTTTCGCACAAAGTAATTTAGTAGGAAGTAAACCATAGAACCACATTCCACATACTTACTTTGTTAATCCGCTGCTGCAGTGGCGGTTGCTCCTTGTCCATTTCCGCCGCCTGCCCAGCAATATTTTTCGCTCGCGGGGCGGGCAGCGGGTCTGCTCCCCCCCCTTCCACCCTCTCCGCCCCCACCTCCGCCACGGGTGGATTTTCAGGCGCTTGCAGCATTGCCTGGGGGGCCTCAAGCTCAATTTCCATCTGAAAATGAAACAAAATATATAAAAAAAAAAAAATCATGTTAAAGGATTTTATTTAACTTGATCAGAAATGCACTGAAAACTAAAAAATACTTATTTTGTATCTTAAATTATGCACCTTTTATGCACAATTACCACTTTTTTAAATATTCTTTTTTATTAACAAAGTTGCCTTTACATTATGCAAATCAATTTTGTATGTGGGCCATTTTCATCGGGACGACATAACGACGTGCGTTACGAATAACAGCAAGTTTCATTTACGAAAAACAACACGTATCAGTTTGCCACCTAAAGAAGCACATTGCATCGTTTCTAACGAATATTAGCACGTTTGGTCTTCCGCCGCGAAAACTAGCATCAGGTCCGTTCCTGGCGGGGGTGCAGCAAGTGCCCGGGCACATGATAAATGTTTAAAACTATGTGTGTACAGATATAAAAGTAAACACTGCATATAAAATTCTTAATTAACGAATATTAAATTAATAAGGACGGCAATAATGTTTTTGCACCTGAGCGGCACAAAACCCAGGAACGGCCCTGACTAGCATATTTCAGTGCTTCGCCACGAAGAATAGCACATTTTGGATTATACGCGGTAGAAACTATCATGACGGAGCGCCGACGGGCGAGCAAGACTTTGGAAAAGGTTACCCCGGGAAAAATGTCTGTCGCATCGCGTGGAACGAAGAAACGGCTATTGAATGTTACAAGTCCGATAAAAAGTTAAATTTTGTCGAACAGTAATAATCTCACAGTAATATGATAGTAATTATTTATCGTTCTACACAACGAAGACAGACGAGCTGTTTTTTGTAACGCACGTCGTTATGCCGTCCCGACGAAAATGGTCCATTTGAAAAATCTATTTGCATAATGTAAAGTTAACTTCCTTAAAAATATCCCGATTAAAAGAGACGCGACTTATTCGCGGCATCGCCTTTGAGAACTCTAACGGGAGAATCACCTTATTTAATGGTATACTATTTTAATACTTACATTCTGTATATCGTTCATCCTCCCACGAGCACCTTGAGTCGTCGGCGACAATGAACAGTAAGACAGTGAAGGGCTCAACAGGGATACCCGGAACATCTCGGATGCACACATTGTCACTTGGCGTCGATTGGTTGGAAGCCAAAACCTATCTTGGCGCCGATTGGTTTGGCCCAACAGCTAGCTTGGCGCCGATTGGTTTGACGTCCCGGCGTTATCACGCGCACCAGTGACAATCTTGTGTGTCAGGGACTTTTTGGCAAGTTGCAACCCGGGACTGATTTTTCTCAGTCAAGAAAGTCCCTTTGTCGTCGCTGACGAAAAGTCCGTAAAGGTCAATTCAGACGAGCGATTCAGGCGTCGTTGCGATTTCGCAGCGGTAAATATGTGTATAGAGAGATTCACACGCGTCGCAATTTTTTACGGCAGATTGTCATATCGCACTGCCGCAAAAATTGAGTCACGTGTAAATCTCTGTCTATACACGTACGTACCGCTGCGAGATTGCAACGACGCCGCATCGCTAGTGTGCATTGACCCTTAAAAGCGGGAACTCCTAGCTGCCGGTGGAAGAAGTATGCATGCATCTGTTTCTCCCTTAGACCATATATACTCATAGACACGGCCCGCTCTATATGCATCCACGAGCCGAAGTGAAGCAAAGATAACGGGCAAAAGTGACGTCACTTGTGGGCAAAAGATAATTCAAAATGGTGGTTACTGCACATTGCATCAGCCCTTAGCGTGGTTAGGCTGGTTACATCGCATATACAAACGAGGTTACAGCTTTTCTCTGCAAAGAATTATTAATAATGGTACAAACATGTTGCATAAAAAGTTGCAAATTACTATTTTTTTTACAGTAAAATAATTTAACGGGCGACCAACTGAGCTTCTGCCCAGAAGGCCCCCCAAGGACCCATCTTCAAATAAAAAAATTATGATTATATCCCAACACTATACCTATTTTTTCTTACTACTACATTTAACCACATGAGCATTTCCAGAAATATTTTTAAATCGCTTTGAACATAAAAGCTTCCATTATTATTTTGCCCACATGTGACGTCACGTAGATAATTTTATCTTTGCGTCAAGGAAATTATCTGGAGCCGCGTCTATGAGTATATATGGTCTAAGGTTTCTCCCTAGCACTATTGGGGTCGCAGCGACCGGCAGGTAGGAGATCCCGCCTTAAGGCCGATCGCAGCGACCGGCAGCGTCCCCAATAGTGCAAGGGAGAAGTATGCATCCGGTTCCCTGTTACACCAGAGACAGATAGTTAGAATGAGCTTTTTTTGTCCAGCGCTTGTGAATTCTCTCCTGAAATTAGCAAAGCAGTTTCCTCTTTGGACACAAAAAAATGATCGGATATTTTCCTTTGGTATCAAATATTGCAACATAATAGTTGTAGAGGACGTTTTAAAAACGTCCATTTTAGGTCTGAACGTCCACGGCTTGATTTTTGAAAATGGACGTTTTTAAAACGTTTTCTGGACCTCTTCTGGACGTTTTAAAAACGTCCTTTGCAGACGTTTTAAAGACGTATTTTGCAGACGTTTTAAAAACGTATTTGGCAGACGTTTTCAAAACGTCCAGAACAGTCCAGAATACACTTTGATTACGTCCGAAACAGGCGATTGTAAGACGTTTTTAAAACGTTTTGGTTAGGTGTGGAAGAAGCGTTTAAAATATGTTTTTAAGACATCTGTGTGTTATTTTAGAGATTAGTTAAAGGAAAACAGGGATTGTAACCGCTGTCTAAATGAGGGCTCGGATGCAATAAGGGGACTAGCGCTCGAAAATGCGAAAAAGTGTTATCCAATCGCTAAGAAAAATTGGAAAATTAAATGTTGTTAAACTGCATTTTAAAAAATATAGTCTTGTAAAGCTCGTCACGGCACACATTTTTTCTATTTACAGTTTTTTTAATCGAATCATTAGTATTCGAGATAAAAATTATAAACAAAAAAAATTTCTTCGACCAAAATCATTATTTCTTTAAACATAAATTGCGATAACTTGAATAAATATTAACGGATCGTTATGAGACTTGAAACATAAAACTCAGAAAACTCTAGCGAAGCCGTAAAATGTATGCAAAACCCGTTATGTTAAAAAATGTAATAATTTTTAATTAAAAAGTAACACTGGACATAACCCATGTTTTTCAACGTTCACCGTTAAAAAAGTATCGAGGCAATTTTACGGTACATATAACTTGCAGCGACAAAGTTGTTTCTTAATATACAAGGAAGTTTTTCACCAATTTTCACACTGATTAATAAATAATTGTACAAGATATGACGATATATATAAATCTCGTGCGCAACCATCAGTCAACCGCCACGTATAATGCACTATTTAGCAGTTTTAGCACTCGCGTTGACAGTTTGCGCCGGGCGAGAATTATATATATCGTCATATCTTGTACAATTATTTATTAATCAGTGTGAAAATTGGTGAAAAACTTCCTTGTATATTAAGAAAAAACTTTGTCGCTGCAAGTTATATGTACCTTAAAATTGCCTCGATACTTTTTAACGGCGAACGTTGAAAAACATGGGTTATGTCCAGTGTTACTTTTTAATTAAAAATTATTACATTTTTTAACATAAGGGTTTTGTGCATATATTTTACGGCTCCGCTAGAGTTTTCTGAGTTTTATGTTTCAAGTCTCATAACGATCCGTTAATATTTACTCAAGTTATCGCAATTTATGTTTAACGCAATAATGATTTTGGTCGAAGAAATTTTTTTTGTTTATAATTTTTATCTCGAATACTAATGATTCGATAAAAAAAACTGTAAATAGAAAAAATGTGTGTCGAGACGAGCTTTATAACATTATATTTTTTAAAATACAGTTTAACAACATTTAACTTTCCAATATTTCTTACCGTTTGGACAATATTTTTTCGCATTTTCGAGCGCTAGTCCCCTTATTGCATCCGAGCCCTCAATTACACATATTGGTGTAGCATGCAGAAAAGCAGGGAGTCGAGACTGGTCGGTTGTCCGGTCCCAAACGGTCGAGTTAATTTATGGAGAGATTTCTGTTCCTCTCCATAAATTACGAGTCCGAGCGGTTCGGTTCTGTTCGGATCGGTTCAACCTAGCTGAATATGCCGGGAAGGTATGGATGCTATTCCTGCCGTTCACACTGTTTGTCACTCTCGTGACGGGTTTGTTGATAGCAGACTTTTGCAGTTATTTGTTACTGTAACACTGTCCATTCCAAACTATGTCGACCTGCCGAGATATTATTGTATTTCACACACTAGTTATATATTATTTTAATAGAAGTAGTTAATATAAATAAATTATTGTTAATATACAAATAACAAGAAAATGGTTGAAAATATAATTCTTCATATGATTATTTTAAAAGTATGTCCAAGTGTGGAAAAAACAGAAGATAGGAATATAATAAAATGTAAATATATTTAACAATAGCATAAATAACAAATTTGAAATTTGCATAAATTTGAAATTTGTTATTTATGCTATTTGCATAAATTTGAAATTTGTTATTTATGCTATTTGCATAAATTTGAAATTTGTTATTTATGCTATTTGCATAAATTTGAAATTTGTTATTTATGCTATTTGCATAAATTTGAAATTTGTTATTTATGCTATTTGCATAAATTTGAAATTTGTTATTTATGCTATTTGCATAAATTTGAAATTTGTTATTTATGCTATTTGCATAAATTTGAAATTTGTTATTTGTGCTATTTGCATAAATTTGAAATTTGTTATTTATGCTATTTGCATAAATTTGAAATTTGTTATTTATGCTATTTGCATAAATTTGAAATTTGTTTTTTATGCTATTTGCATAAATTTGAAATTTGTTATTTATGCTATTTGCATAAATTTGAAAAAATCTTCGCGAACTTGTTTTGCTTTTAACGGCGGTCTTCGTGCAACCCTTTGTATTCGTAAGAACGACGCTTGGTCATCATTCCTACTAATGTTCTGGTTATTCGCTTCATTAGTATATATGCGGTCAAAAGTCCCTGGCGGAGCATAAATTGCTGCCGAATCAGGATTACGTTTCAAAAAATTGTGTAAGTACACTGTGGCCATTACGATTACTTGTGCCTTTTCTGGCTCCAAAAGCATTGGTTTTCGGAGTACCCGAAATACGATAGTACGCCAAACACACTTTCCACCATCCTTCGAGCTCGACATAATCTATAATTAAATATTCGTTCTTTTGTTCCCTTCGCATGTTGTCCTGAATATACCTTCATAATATTCTCACTTAAAGGGAACGCTTCATCCGCAATAAAGAAGAATGGAAGTACTTCCTTCGACCTTCCGTTTAACGGAGCAGGATTTGGAAGTGCTAAACTCTTGCTATTGTTACGTTCGGAACGTAAAATTTTTCATTTTTAGGCGGGGTATGCATCAACAACGCCTAGCGTTATGGGAAATCCCTTGTTGATCATACTCCTGCCTATTAATTAATAATATTCTTGATAGAATAAAAATCCCTTTCTTGGAGCGTCGTCGTCTCGACGCATTGCCGTCCCGCGATACAGATAAAGCGGTGCTGACGCAGCGGCGTTCTCACCAGATAGTCGCGTTCGAAAAGACCAGTGGTTCTCCTGTTGTGCCGAATTCGTTCTGTGTGAGCGGCAGAGGGAGCGTTTCAACAATGCCTTGTAGCATTATGGGAGAACCCTCGTTGAGAACACCTCTGACCGTCGCGTTAAACATTGTAACATAATCAGTAACGGCTACAGCAGGAATGCGCAGACTGGATCACTTCTTAGAAGATTGACGGAATTGTATATCCTACATCCGGTGCAGGGAACCGCGCCTTCCCACGGTTTTGTCGCACGTGCAAGTTATTAATTAATTAAAAATTATTGTTAAAATCAAATGCTCAATACAATTTCTGATAGTCTAACGACTGTGGGATTCCCCTAGTCAGAAATTGTGTATATGAAATTATGCACATTGAGAGAGCGGCTCTCAGCTGTGCGAAATTGTATGGTTTTCGAGATGTGGAATGTCATGTTTTCCTGTGCATACGAATATCGATCATATATTGAATCGGGAATCTGATGGAAGGACGTGAGCATACATACACACGCACCGCCTCGTTAAGTAGACGGGCCCATGGTAGCATGGCCGAGCGATAAAATGCAGCGTAAGCATTTTCGGTACGGACCCACTCTGGACGCTGCCGAGAGCGTGAAGCTGCGACACTCTGTGACGATAAATCGTGAGGTGCGTGTCGCTGGGTCCGCAAGTGTTTTAGAGATAGAGTTCTCCGGTCTACTGTGTAACCGCGTGAAAGACTCAACTTTGCGAAACAATTCATTCCATCAACCTTGAAAGATTAATTATAATAACTCTTTTAAATAATTTATTCTAACTTCTAATTCTACTTACTCAGTTAAAATCACGATCATTTCGGTTCCATATTACAAGTTCAATTTGCGTGTATTTTATCCATAATCAAATGTGTGCGTGTTCGCGTCTTATTCCTCTTTCTGATTCAGGTATACCAACGCTCAGAATTATCCAAGCATAAAAAGGGAATCCAAGTTATATTGTCATTTATATTATTGTGACTGTCTGGTGAGTTGCACTTTTTATCTCTTTCTGTATGCTATATTATATTGTTAATATTCATTTGTATATAATGACAATTTCTGACAATCAAAGCATTGTGGGATTCCCCTACTCAGGAGTTATTCATTGAATATTCCATACTTTATTATGTTCTTTTGATTCCTTCAATATTTCAACAATAAAAGCTTTATAATTCATTAAATTCTACTCTTTCATTACCCATCTGATTCCATTGAAAAGACCCGTATGGGACTAGAGCATCAACGATCCCTAAATCTACCCCTTATCCTTCTGATAAGGTACTTAGACAATTAAAATAAAAAGAATTGACTGTTACAACTGCGGCGAGCCTCCATGCCATTCTATACTCAATACAACAAATTCTAATAATCTAACGACTGTGGGATACCCCTAATCAGAATTTGGCTGTCTAAAACGCGCCGCTCAAACATTAAAGGCCGCGGCACGTAACACTATTTAATAATTTACAAAATTCCGTATTAGAAAATACTCCGCTGTCCGAAATTCTTCCCTGACAACCCACGTCAGCAAAAATAAAGTTGTACGTTGCATCAACAACAGCCATTAAAACAATACTGAAAGTATTTTTGTAATTATAATACTCAGTGCCGCTATTTACTGGAGACTGTAGCACAATATGCTTTCCATCTATTGCGCCCAATACATGTGGGAAGTTTCACAAATCATTATATTTTGAAGCCACAGAGAGCCATTCCTCTTGCGAATTTGGTATCTAAAAAAGCAGATATTCAGTTAAATAATTTCTGAAATAAACCTAAGATAATATATTGCCTGTTTATTAAAAAAAATATGCCTTATAATTAATATATTCCTTCATACTTTTCCAGATTAACAAAGAAACCGACGATATTATTAATATCGATCTCAGCGATGATCTTTTGCAAGAGGAAAATATTAATATTCAGAAAGAAGGAGATATAACTATTAGGGAACCAACGTCAGTTCCAAAGAGAAGGAGAAATAACAGCTCTGCGTTAGATGAGAAATTTCATGAAGCATTTGATACTATAAAAGCTTCTCGCTTAAAAAATGACGATTGTCAATATTTTGGCAATATGATAGCGGAAAAATTGCAGTCGTTCAGCGAGATTGAACAATATGGAATTGAAGCCGATATTATGCAGCTATTTGTAAGGGCCAAAATGGTTATTACAATACAAACCGTACTCATATGCAATCCCATATCCCACACAGTATTCCACTTCCCGTTACCCCCTCCACTCATAGGAATTTGATTTTAAACCCTATGAATTACCCTTCCTCTTCATCTTCTTTACCCCTTTCTTCTCCCCATATCCCACAAAGTATTCCACCTCACGTTAACCCCTCCACTCATAGGAATTTGATTTTAAACCCTATGAATTACCCTTCCTCTTCATCTTCTTTACCCCTTTCTTCTCCCCATATCCCACAAAGTATTCCACCTCACGTTAACCCCTCCACTCATAGGAATTTAATTTTAAACCCTATGAATTACCCTTCCTCTTCATCTTCTTTACCCCTTTCTTCTCCCCATATCCCACAAAGTATTCCACCTCACGTTAACCCCTCCACTCATACAAATTTTATTATGAACCCAATGAATTACCCTCCTTCCTATTCATCTTCTTCACCCGTTTCTCCTCCCCATATGTCATACAATATTCTACCTTAGCCCGCACATTCACAGAAACACTGCAAACCCCATAAATTACCCTGCTTCCTCTTCGTCTTCTTTACCCATTCCCCCTACGGACATACTGTTAAATTTTATTAAACGTGTATATGTAAATATATTTGATCTTACCTGTGCGTATTCTTGCAATCTCTCCACCAGTGCTTCGCATACTTCGATCACTATTGTACTTATTGACTGTTTGGAGATTTTAAATAAGTATTGAAAGCTAGTGAAAGAATCTCCAGTAGCCAGAAATCGCAATGTAATTGCTAACCTTTCTTCGGCGGAAATGCATTTCCTGAATTCTGTGTTTACTTTGGAAATGTCATTTCCAATTAAATTTAATATTAATTCAAAGTCACTCGGACACATTCGTGTAAAATTTTTCTATAGTCCACTGGTAGTCTGAAACCGCAAGTCAGACAATAACGCGATGCCACTATAAACTTCTTTATTGGAAAATAACCGTCTCTGCCACCACCGTCGGTGCTGTCTCTGTTTTTTTTTATACATATAATAAAGGCAGATATACGCAGCGGCTGCTTGATTGTCGGACATGGTGCTCGTGCGAACGGTGAAACTATTCTGAGAGTCCCGTAGACATTTCGAACCGTGTAGGTACATTGAAAAGGTTTGGGGGACACTCTTCGTTTATTACCACCTTGTCTTGCTTCTTTAAACTACTTGACACCCCCAATGGTAAGGACGACAACAAGTCATGGTGGTGTGAGGGACAGGGATGCACCAATACAGTTGTTTACCCCATGTGGGTGAGCCATTCCTTTGACGGTTCGGGACTTTACCGACATCGGCTGGGAAGAGCCCGAACATCGCGGCGAGCCTCACTTTCCTTTGGTCGAGGGTCCCGAGGTCCCTTCCTCGGTGTCATATGACAGGCAAACCTTTCGTCTGCACTACTCTAAACACTCTCTGTCCTTCGATCTTTAGCTGTCGCGAGCCACGAGACTCTGTCGAAACTGGCCAAGATCACTAGAAATATACGTTCCACACGTAGGAACGGGGCATTACGGAGTCTCAAGTGGCGTTCGGTTCGGGGTTTGGTTCAAATCTGGACGCGGCCTTACAGACTGTAAAATACTTTGTAAAAAATTTTCAAAAGGAAAGCAGCTGAAATTATCAAGTGGCCCATGATTTCTAACATCCTGCGGGATAGGGTAAAGGCAGGTAATATGGAACACCTGATTTCACAAGCTTGTCAAAAGTAGGGGAATTTGTTTTTTTTTTTAATTTAACCTACGCGAGGAGATAAAGGATTTAATGCATAATCGTATTTACATAGTTAAATGTAAAAAAAATCCAATTGTTTTGCAATTATAGGAAAAAAAGTGAAAAAAGTGCAAATCGGCCGTTCGAAAAAATGGATCCTAATATGGAACACCTACGAAATTTGTAAAGAAATCTGAAAAATCTTTACTTTTTTTTATTAAAAATGAAGATTTATTAAAGAGCAAATACAAATAAACAAATATACATCATCTTTATAGTTTATTTCTGCTTTCTGCGTCTCCTACACATTGGGCACGTGAATAATGAGTCGGAAGCACCACAATCTTCGTGTGCCGAGTGAAAGCAGCGAATACATTGCGTCCACTTTTCCCCATTCTCATCATTTTTATAATTAGTACCGCAAAATAAACATTCCGCATCATCGTCATCAACATCATCTGTGTCAGAAGAACTATCAGTCTCTTCTTTTTTCTTTTTTGACCTACTTTTGGCACACAACTTTTTTCTTGAATTAGACTTTTCATTCCTTTTATTGCCTTTATTTAAGCTTTCTTCAATGTCTTTTTTATGAAATGGGGAACTTATAATACCAGCAGAACCTGTTTTGCGAGTAGTAGATCTTTTAGGATTGAGCCGAGGTAAAGGCATTATGTCATAAGGTTCGATAATTCGACTAGATCCGGGAATTGGCTCACTGTTTAAAAGTTGATTTGATGATGGACCAGGTACAGCGTGTTGATGATTTTCTGTAACGCTACCACTGATAGGAAAATCATAATCCTGAAAAATTTCGCGATTGAGGGGATAGAGACCTGTCTTTCTAAAACCACTCATCGAAATTTCCATCGTAGCAGCCTTGCAATAAGCAGCGTTAAATAATCTGGCAATTCTAAACGGAGTTACTAAATCCTTATTTTGATCTCTGTCTTTTTGCGGCACGTTTCTCAAAAAGGTTTCAATTTCTGAACTGTAATAAGTTTTTAAAGGCCTTATAAAGGAAACGTCGAGTGGTTGGAGTTTGTGGGAGGAATGAGGAGGTAGGCAAACTATGCTGACATGGTTTTCAATGGCTCTTTCAATAATTTCAATATTTCTTGTATGCGTACTGTGGCCGTCAAGCACTAAGAGAACGGGATTATCCATACTTGGATTAGTATGTTTGATGAAATGATTAAACCACATTGTAAAAATATGGGTCTGTATCCAACCGGATGGATGACAAGCCCAAATTGAACCCGGTGGTGCCCCATCCATCAATTCGTCCTTCATATTTTTCCTCGGCCAAATTATTAATGGTGGAACAAAAGAGCCCGTCGCGTTCATACAAATTACAACAGTAATTAATTTCCCTCTCTCAGCAGAAGTGAGAGCTGCAACTTCTTTTTTTCCTTTTACGCTGATAATTTTCTCCATTTTGTGTTGAACCACGGATATTCCGGTTTCATCCACGTTATAAATTCTATGTGGCATTCTTTTAACCTTTTCAAATTCGGGTTCATAAACATCAAAAAACTGCTTCACACATTCCGGAGAGAATCCCTTTACTCGTGCATTAGAAGTAGCACGTGGTGTTTTGATACTTAGAATTGGATGCCGCTGCATAAAATTTTTGAACCATGTCTTTCCCGCAGTTTCATTTCGGAAAGGGTTCGGAATATTATTTCTTAAAGCTACTTGATATGCTATTTTCAATAAATCTTTTCTTCTCAATCCAAAAAACCTCTTATCCATTTTAATACAATAATTACTAAGTTTTAATTCTAAATGTTCAGGTAGTGCAAGTCTCCTATAGGAGACTGATAACCATCTGACGCCAATCTGACATCAGATTGGTAGCAGGGTCTGGCATGTGAGCGCAGAATTTGACGTCAGAACCGTAGTCGTCTGTGTCCGCATTTGGCTGCGTTCTGAGGTACAGATTCTGATGTCAGATTCTGATGTCAGATCGGCAGCAGATGGACAGCAGATTCTGCCGTCTGCTAGGCACAGCCAACAGCGCCATCTGAGGGCCAGAATTGGTAAACTAACCTAAATTATTATACACCTAAGAAATTGGTGTATTCCTACTAATCCGTCTATAATAGAGGAACGCATTGCGAAAATGGCGTGAAATCATAATAAAATTTCAAAACTTTCAACAATAGCATTCGTTTCATAGTTAAGTATAAAAGTTAAAAATGGAGTGTGGTAAGAAAATTCTTGTAGAATACATTTAAACTCTGTCCAATTCTACCACCACGTCAGTAAAGTACACAGAAAATGTATAAAAATTAAATACAACAGGTAAAAAGAATTGCGTTAGGTAAGTTATTTAATATTGATATCACTTGTAGCTTAAACAGGTACTTATGTCACAGAACAACGAATCTTTTCGACTTAAACGCTATATAATAAGTTCTTAGAATATAATGGTATGAAGATTTTTGAACAATAAGTATTAATAAGAGCCAAATTTTAACAACGATCATTCTGTGCCAGAAAAACGCAAGTTCTCGTCCGATCACTGAAGTTAAACGGTTCTGGGCGCGGTTAGTACTTGGATGGGGGTGACCACTTGTGGAAATACAACGTATACTTGTTGGTCTTTTTTTTTTCTTACCACACGTTAGTTTGCCAATTCTGACCATCAGATGGCGCTGTTGGCTCTACCTAGCAGACGCCAGAATCTGCTGTCCATCTGCTGCCGATCTGACATCAAAATCTGCTGTCAATCTGCTGCCGATCTGACATCAGGATCTGACATCAGAATCTGCACCTCAGAACGCAGCCAAATGCGGACACAGACGACTACGGTTCTGACGTCAGATTCTGCTGCCAGATCTGGTCAGATTTTAAAGATCTTTAAAATTACTTTTAGATACAGGTGCAGATATTTCTATCATAAAGTTATCCCAGTTAAAGGGGAATACTCTTTTCTACGATGATGTGAAATTAAAAATCAGGGGTTTAACATCTGAACCGTTTGAAATATTGGGTTATTGCTATTTAAATATGAACGTAAATAATGTCATGTACACAGGCATATTCCATATTGTAAAGGATAGTTTCCCTATTGCATACCCTGGAATTTTTGGGAATGACAACATATTAGATTTAAAACTTGAAATAGATTATACTAATAATCTATTGCACTTTTCGAATAATCAGTTTCTACGTCTAATTCATGAGGAGAAATCATTAATGCACATAAATTCAGAATCCTCTTTAAATTCTAATAATAAAAAAATTTCAAATTCAGAATTACCTACAGTGGTTAATTCAAATGTACTCATAATACCAGCTCGCTCGGAAACGCTTATTCCAATCAGAGTCTTAAATTCAGGTATTAAGGAAGGAATAGTTCAGCGAGGTAGCAGTCAGGATGGTCTTTTTTCTGCGAAAGTCTAGTAAGAGTTAATGAGAATTCTGAGGCATTAACGTCTGTTCTAAATATTACCAGCGAGGATATACAAATCAGTAAGCCTGAAGTTATGTTAGAGGAATTAGATCAAGATGTTTTGAAAATCTTGAGGTTGGATTCTGTAGAATCAAGTACAATCAAAAGGAATGTCAATTCTAAATCTGAGCGACTAGAAACTATAATTCAACATCTTAGATTAGATCATCTAACTGAGGAAGAACGGCAGAGTATTATTGATCTTTGTACTGAATTCAATCATATTGTACATCTAGAGGAGGATGTTCTAAGTAGCACTGATGCTATATCTCATAAAATAATAACACATACGGAGGTTCCCATTTCTGCTAAAACATATCGTTATCCAGAGTGCCATAAAAAGGAAGTCACTAAACAAATTGATAAAATGTTGAAAGATGGTATAATTAAAGCTTCAAGTTCCCCGTGGAACGCACCGCTTTGGGTGGTTCTTAAAAAGTTAGACGCGTCGGGTGAAATCAAATGGCCCATTGTTATTGATTATAGAAAGTTAAATGAGGTCACTGTCGGTGATTCATATCCCTTACCCAACATAATTGATATTTTAGATCAATTGGGAAATTCAAAATACTTTACGACTTTGGATCTCACATCAGGGTTTCACCAGATAAAAATGCATCCGGATGATGCTGCGAAAACAGCTTTTTCTACTCCTACCGGTCATTTTGAATTTTGTCGTATGCCGTTTGGTTTAAAGAACGCGCCAGCGACGTTTCAAAGATTAATGAATACGGTTCTCACGGGAATTCAAGGAATTAGGTGTCTTGTTTATCTGGATGATATTATTGTCTATGCCGATTCGTTAGAAACACATACAAAGAAATTACGGGAAGTATTTCAGAGATTATCACAATATAATTTGAAAATTCAATTAAACAAATGTGAGTTTCTACGCCGAGAGGTAATGTATCTCGGACATGTTCTGTCGGAAACGGGAGTAAAGCCGGACCCTTCCAAAGTACTGGCTGTAAAAAAATTTCCGGTACCTGAGTCGCCCAAAGACATAAAATCATTCTTAGGTCTTGCTAGCTACTATCGTAGATTCATTCCTAATTTTAGTAAAATTTCTAAGCCGTTGACGTCACTATTGAAAAAAGACATGCCATTTTTATGGACAAGCAACCAACAAAATTCTTTTGAAAGTTTGAAATCTAAATTGATTTCCGAACCAATATTGCAGTATCCTGATTTTTCGAAAGAATTTATTCTTATGACTGATGCTAGTAATTTTGCTATTGGTGCTGTCTTAAGTCAGAATCACGGTATTCAGGATGACCTTACAAAGTTTTCTCAAGCTCAAACAATAGCTAAGACTTTCCATCATGAATTTATTTGTAAATATAGAATTCCTGACTCTATTTTAACTGATCAGGGTGCAGATTTCACTTCGAAGTTATTGAAGAACGTAGCGAAGTTATTCAAAATAAAACAAATTCAAACAACTGCCTATCATCCACAAACGAATGGTGCTCTTGAAAGGTCTCATGCCACTTTGGCAGATTATTTAAAACACTATGTAAAGTCAGATCAAACCGACTGGGATGAATGGCTTTCAAGCGCAATGTATGCATATAACACGACTGTACATACATCCACTAATTATATTCCTTATCAGTTAGTTTTTGGTGAAAAGCCTGAAATTCCATCCTCTCTATTAAAAAAACCTGAATTTAAATATAGGGTAGACCGGGGGCAGTAGTAACACTTTGACTTTGGAATACGATTATGCAAAAACTATTAAAGTTACAACAAAAGTTTTTATATGAAAATGTTACTTACTTATCTGACACTTATTGAGCCCCAACAGATTCGCTGTTTGTTAAGTAATATCCAGGTTATTAATAAAAAATGAGAAGCGGACAAAGTGTTACAACCGTCCCCGACTCCGGGTCGGTTGTAACACTCCATGGGGTCGATAGTAACACAACTTTAATTTTACAAAATTAATATATTTATTGATTTTAAATTATAATAATGACTGAAAAAAGTAAAAATTGTAACCTATTATTCAGCATCACAATTGTAGCAAATATAAAACATGTTTTATTTTATTTTATTTTATTTCGTTCATATCATTGTAAGCATGTTCATATTCTTTTATATTTTTTATGCCTTTATCAGTCTTCCTAATTCTTGTACGAGGCATTCTAAAATAAGTTTAATTCCGACTTTAAGTTGAAGGAATTATAAGATTTATTAGCTTTATATAATAATAATGCTTACCTGAATTTTAAATTGAAGAAAATTAAACGGAGGAATCTATTGTTTGAGCGATTATTCGATCGTCAAGATTGGTTATAACCTTATAACTTGCCGTAAATGATGGTTAAACGTCAGAAAAGTTACATCTAAACGTTACAACCGACCCCGACTGTCGATGTTACAATCGTCCCCGACCATGCTTTTGGACTTTAATTATAAATTTTGACTAACGAGACCGTTAAAAATTCTAAGTGACGATCAGTATTACTTTAAAAAAGGTCAGATTAAAGATTAAACAAAAGGAATAGCACACACTTGCAAAGATAGTATTTATATTACAATTTTAAGTCAGTAAGAAAAAGTTACTTTAGGGTATCGAAAAGTTATTTTCTTCGCTATACATGTCTATTGTGTATCTATACTGCTAGAACATGGACGTGTGTATTCCAAATGTCATTCTTCATCATATATTCAAAATTTGTGTTAATATCTATCATATGTTCTGAGATATTTAACGTGTTACAATCGACCTCCTGTTACTATTGCCCCCGGTCTACCCTACATATGATGATTTTGTTAATAACCTAAAATTAAAGCTCCAAAAGTCACATGAAACCGCAAGGAATTATCTAATTGAATCGAAAAAACAGAATAAACAGTATTATGATAAAAGAACAAAAGCTATTACTTATAAAACAGGAGATTTAGTGTATTTATTACGAGGGAAAATCAATGGCTCGAAAAAGCTTAATTCTAACTATGTTGGTCCGTATAGGATAGTTAAAATTAATTCCCCGGTAAATGTTACTCTTCAAGTTAATAAAAAAGAATCAGTCGTGCATACCGATAGAATAAAATATGCACAAGTTAAAGATACTACTTCCTAAGCATAAATATTATAATTATGTTACAGGTTTTTCTCAGTCATCAGTGCAGAATATTACAAAACCATGAAATTCAAGTATACTCCTGGAATATATTACGATAATATACAGGAATTAAAATTTTACGATATGACTTGGAAATTAGTTACATACTTTGAATTGTCTTACGTAGACAATAGATTACAGATAATTGAACTTAGCTATAGGAAAATTAAGTTATATTGTGATGATTTTAATAATGTAGAGGTACCCCTAGCTTGTAAATCCACATTACAGACATTAAATCATTCAATATCGATTTTAAAACTCAAAGAACAGGATTTAAAAGATTTAATTGGACATAAGCGCGTAAAACGTGGTTGGTTTAACGTAGTTGGGACAGTATTTAAAACGATAATAGGAACAATGGATAATAATGATGCCGAATATTACAATGATGCAATAGAAAGAATAGGGGAAGGTGGGGCAAGACGAGGGGGGGGGCGCGCAAGACGGGGTACCCCCCGTATCTCGTGAAACAAACGCACGAACCAACATTGAGCATGCGCGTTAGACGTGTTGTTACCGGGGCCTCCACTGCGCAGCGAGTCAGTGAAACACGTGGACGCGTGACGAAATTACGTCACCATTTATAATTTATTGGAAATTCTTCCCTGTTTCTTTCTTTGTATCACCCGTGACAGTGACGTAATAATATAAAAGATCATCGGTGAATGTATGTGTTTCTGAAGCGGAATTTACTAGGGTATAAGGTACGTATGTTGTTTTATACTTTTGGTAATAATGTTTCGGGCAGTGTTTATGTGGTTGTAGTGAGACGAGATGGGGCATGATGGGGTACTGAAAATGAACGGTACCCCATCATGCCCCTCACTAACCGAGAAATAAAAATCAAAGTTTCTCATTGTTCCAGGATGGTTAGAAACTACAAAAGAAAGACGGACCGAGGAAAATGGTCAGAAGAAGCGATGCGGAACGCATGTAGGGCTGTATTAGAAGGCAAGATGGGATATTACCGAGCAGCAAAAACATATTCAGTCCCACAGACTACTCTTGAAAGAAAAGTAAAACTAGCTCGGGAAAATAATAATACTTTTCAAGAGGTAAAGGTACCTTTGGAGCCAAAGTCTCCGATATTTTCAGCTATAGAAGAAGCAGAGTTGGTCCAATATTTACAACATATGGAAAGCAGACTTTTCGGACTAACGACTGACGACCTAAAGTCTTTAGCTTACCAATTAGCAACCAGAAACAAGAAAGATCACCCTTTCAGCAAAATTAAAGGTAAAGCTGGCAAGGATTGGTTACTCAGTTTTTTAAACCGTCACCCGGAACTAGCCATTAGGAAACCAGAAAACACTTCAGCCGCTAAAGCTGCTGTTGACAGTTTCTTTAAATTATTGTGCGAGATCTATGACAAACACAAATTAACTCCTGATCGTATATTTAATTGTGATGAGACCGGGGTGTCAGTTCCGAAAACAAAATGCAAAATAATAGCCAAAACAGGCCGGAAACAAGGGGGTGCATTGGTTTCTGCTGAGCGAGGTCAAACAATCACAGTGGAAATATGCTTCAACGCAAGTGGTCAGTACATGCCTCCAATGTTAGTGTTCCCGCGTAAGCGGATGAAACCAGAATTAATGGTAAATGCTTCTCCGGGTGCTTGGGGTGTGTGCAGTGACTCTGGATGGATGACTGCCGAGCTATTCTTGCAGTGGTTTAGGAAATTCATTCCTTTCAGCCGAGCATCCAAAGAAAATCCCATTTTATTGCTGCTGGATGGTCACTGCACCCACACAAAAAACTTAGAAGTCATTGAGGAAGCAAGAGCAAATGGCGTTATTATATTGTGCTTTCCACCCCACACTACACATCGTCTACAGCCACTTGATGTAGCGTTTATGAAACCTGTAAGCACATATTATGATCAGACAATATCATCGTGGCTTCGTTCAAATCCAGGATGCGTAGTTACTACATTTCAAGTGGCGGAGCTGTTTGGCAAAGCTTTTATTCGGGCAGCGACTATGCAAACTGCCATAAATGGTTTTAAAAAATGCGGGATCTGGCCATTTGATACCACTGTTTTTACAGAAGTTGATTTTATCGCTTCTATGACGACTGACATTCCTTTAAATGAAAGGACAGATCTTGCCTCAAACATAAATATACAAAGTGAAGCAGCGGAACCGGAACCAATGCAGTCACCCATAGAACAGACCACAGATCAAATGACTGATTCTCAACCTGGTTGTTCATATTGGCCTGATAGGCAGAACAAGACCCCTGAACCAAACAATGATACGTCGTTTCTATTTACTAGCCCACAAGAATTAATTTCCGTGCCAGTCGCACAGCAAAAGTCTCGTGTATCGAGAAAACGTGGGAGAACTGAAATTATAACATCGTCACCATATAAACACGAACTCGAAATGGCCATCATAAAGAAAAACAAGACAGAAAAGGAGAAAGAAGAGAAAATGAAATTAAAAGAATCATCAAACTTGAAACTAAAAGGAAAGGGAAAAGGAAAAGGAAAAGGAAAAGGAAATGAAAAGAAACCAAAAAAACAACAAATGAGAAACTCTTCATCAGAGTCAGAAGAAAACACCAAAGAAGACGAAAATCCTTCATGTTTATATTGCGATAGGTTCTATTTAGAATCTATAGAAGGATGGATAAGCTGCCAAATATGTGGAAAATGGGCCCATTTGTCCTGTGCTGACGTAGGAGATAAGGACGATAACGATATACATGTGTGCCTCTTCTGTGAAGCAAATAAATAAATACTTTATATTTATTTACTTTATTTATATTGTTTTTTAATTGGTACCCCATCTTGCCCTCGGGGGTACTCCATCTTACCCCACCCGTGGGGCAAGATGGGGAGAAACGACTTTATCTGATTTTTTTTAATTATTCTATTAAAACCAGTAAAGAATCGGTTGATTGATAGTTAAACTGAAAGACTTATTACCAAAGAATGGTTCAGGCATAAAATTGATTAGTTGATTATGAAAACCTATGTTTTATTCGTCATCAAATCTTAAGTACCCCGTCTTACCCCACCTTCCCCTAAATGTCAATGAGCAAGAACTAACAGATTTAATGAAAGCGCAAGTCCAAGTAGTACAAACTACAATTGCAAATTTTAATGAAACAATCAGTAGTATTAATAAAAGTGGGAAAATTTTTAGTGAAAATTTTAAAATTGTTGATGGTCGTCTCAAAACTATCGAAAATGATATAAATCAAGTAAAAAGGGAAAATGATATTATACAACATTTGACATTACTTAACCTAATGGAATTTATGCAAAGCCAAAATTCCTCGAAAAATATTACACAGGATTCAGAAAATCCTGTTGAAGGTAATACCTTTATTATTATTTCGTAAATACAGTACGATCTTCCACACGAAGCATCGTATTTTAGGGTTAGTTCAACAAGAACGATACCCAGTTCCATACGAACAAAGAGAAGTTAATTGTGTAAAGTTCCACACGAACAAAATTTACACGTATACCTACGCAAAGCGTATTAATAGTACAAAACTCTCTTTCAGATGAAAATTTATCCAATAAGGAAATTATAGGCGAAAATGTCCCCCTTGAGTGCGAAATAACCTCGCAAAGACAAAAACAGTCTCCCGAGGATAAACATGACTAGACTTGCTCAACCGATAATACTAACCTAGCTGAAGCAAAAAATGGTAATCTCGATGTGGAGCTATTGGAAATGTTTGGGGAAAAAATCCCTTCTACAGAACCGACCCTAAGAATAGATGCAGGTATTGTAAAGTGCTGGAAAGAATGGATGTCAAAAGGCTTATCAGAAGAAGATAAGAAAGAGGTTTTAAAGAAATATCCAAGAGACGTTGAATTTCATGTGCAAGCGCCAAAAATTAATTTAGAAGTAAATCGTCATTTGACTGAAATTGCTAAAAAACGAGACCAACATTTCAGTGATACACAAAATTGCGTTGGGTCAGCTATTATAGCGCTAGGCGCAGCAATATCAATGGGTAGGGTAGACCGGGGGCAATAGTAATAGGAGGTCGATTGTAACACGTTAAATATCTCAGAACATATGATAGATATTAACACAAATTTTGAATATATGATGAAGAATGACATTTGGAATACACACATCCATGTTCTAGCAGTATAGATACACAATAGACATGTATAGCGAAGAAAATAACTTTTCGATACCCTAAAGTAACTTTTTCTTACTGACTTAAAATTGTAATATAAACACTACCTTTGCAAGTATGTGCTATTCCTTTTGTTTAATCTTTAATCTGACCTTTTTTAAAGTAATACTGATCGTCACTTAGAATTTTTAACGGTCTCGTTAGTCAAAATTTATAATTGAAGTCCAAAAGCATGGTCGGGGACGATTGTAACGTTTAGATGTTCTTTTCTTTTCTGACGTTTAACCATCATTTACGGCAAGTTATAAGGTTATAACCAATCTTGACGATCAAATAATCGCTCAAACAATAGATTCCTCCGTTTAATTTTCTTCAATTTAAAATTCAGGTAAGCATTATTATTATATAAGCTAATAAATCTTATAATTCCTTCAACTTAAAGTCGGAATTAAACTTATTTTAGAATGCCTCGTACAAGAATTAGGAAGACTGATAAAGGCACAAAAAATATAAAAGAATATGAACATGCTTACAATGATATGAACGAAATAAAATAAAATAAAATAAAACATGTTTTATATTTGCCACAATTGTGATGCTGAATAATAGGTTACAATTTTTACTTTTTTCAGTCATTATTATAATTTAAAATCAATAAATATATTAATTTTGTAAAATTAAAGTTGTGTTACTATCGACCACATGGAGTGTTACAACCGACCCGGAGTCGGGGACGGTTGTAACACTTTGTCCGCTTCTCATTTTTTATTTATAACCTGGATATTACTTAACAAACAGCGAATCTGTTGTGGCTCAATAAGTGTCAGATAAGTAAGTAACATTTTCATATAAAAAACTTTTGTTGTAACTTTAATAGCTTTTGCATAATCGTATTCCAAAGTCAAAGTGTTACTACTGCCCCCGGTCTACCCTACATCTAACCCGGATGAAGCAATTGATTATGTTAAATTAATGAAACACCTCTGGGACGCAGGAAAAATTTTATGTGATGTTTATCATCAACAGTCTCTCACGAGAAAATCTTTTATCACGCCTACCTTGGATAAAGATATTAGGCCAACATTAGACGCTAGCGTGGCAGATGAGTGGCTCTATGGTCAAAAAATAACAGAGCAAGTTAAGGATGCAAAGGCAATTGAAAAAGGCTCCCGAAAAACAGGGTGTAAAAAAGACACAGCAAAAAACCGTGACACAGGGAAACTGGCGGAGCCTACCTGCAAGGTACATGCAGGTAGGCGGACATTTTCCCAAGAAACAATTCACAAATGTGAGGTACAGGTCCAAAACGACGACCACGAGGCCTTTCCAGAGAACCAGCAACAACGAGAAGAGGCAGATGTCGAACAAGAAATAACTACGGTAATGACTATAGCTGGTAGACTTCGGTTTTTCATAAAAGAATGGAAAAGTATAACCGATGATAAATTCATTCTTCAATGTCTAAAGGGATATAGTATTCCGTTTGACAAAGATCCTGTTCAGAATGCTGAACAAAAAGAGCCCATATGGTCTTCTAATGAAAAGGAAAGAATTAAAAAAGAAATAAACGAGTTAATTTTAAAACAAGCTATTGAAGAATGTAATATGATTGTAAAAATCAATTCATATCAACATACTTCCTGGTCCCAAAGCCAGATGGCTCTAATAGGTTTATAATTAACCTTAAAAAGTTAAATAAATTTATAGAACCTATACATTTTAAATTGGAAGATTTAAGATCGGCTAAAAACTTACTATCTAGGGGTGCGTATATGTGCACATTAGATTTAAAGGACGCATACTTTACACTCCCTATATCTGAAAACGATAGAAAATATTTAAGATTTAGATTTGAAGGGAAGTTATACCAATTTAGGTGTCTTCCTTTCGGACTATGTACGAGTACGTACATCTTTACAAAAATTATGAAACCTGTAGTTAATGTACTTCGTTTTCAGGGATATTTATCAATCATATATCTAGATGATATTTTATGTGTTGGCGATAGCTATGATTCTTGTAAAATAAATTTAGAAAAGACTATAAAATTATTGATAAAACTTGGTTTTATAATAAATTATAAAAAGAGTGTTATGACACCTAGTAGGAGATGTAAATATCTTGGTTTTATTCTAGATTCAGAGAAATACAGTATTGTCTCCGTATACGCTCGATTTTATGCACGCGATACAAACTTGTCGCTATCCCCACCACAATTTGTCTCACTCTTGTCCGGCGAAGGCCAGAGCGAGATGGAACGCGTTGCGTGCGCGACGAACCAACACTCGGAATTAGGACTCTGTACAGAATATATGCTCACCACCGGTCCCGAGCAGCGAGCAAATACGGAGACAATACTGTACTCTATAGACTTGACTAGTTCAAAGAAAAATCAAATATGTAAATTATTAGAAGGTGTTAAAAAAGATAAAGTGTATAAGATTCGAGAATTTGCCCATATACTTGGGGTATTAATAGCAGCCTGCCCTGGAGTCGAATATAGTAAAATTTATTCCATAACACCGGAAAGAGAAAAATGGCTAGCGCTACTTATAAATAATAATAACTTTGAAGGTTATATAAAGATTAGTGAAGGTGTTATGGAAGATTTTCGCTGGTGGAGGAAAAATGTAATGATAGGTGTTAATCCAATAAAAACGCAAAATTATAGTCTAGTTATAAGCTCAGACGCATCTAGAACAGGATGGGGTGCTGAAGCAGATGGAGTTGTTACCCATGGGTTTTGGAACCAGGAAGACCAAAAATTTCACATCAATTACCTTGAATTATTGGCCTCCTTTTTTGCATTAAAATGTTTTACCGAAAACGCATATAACTGCGAGGTATTACTTCGTATAGATAATATGACCGCAATTGCTTACATTAATAAAGCGGGAGGCATTCAATTCAAACATCTGAGCGAATTAGCAAGACAGATTTGGCAATGGTGTGAAAGTCGAAAGATTTGGTTAGTTGCTTCTTACATTCCTTCAAGAGAAAACGTACAGGCCGATGCTGCGTCTAGAATAAAAAACCTAGACACAGAATGGGAATTATCTCAGAGTGCATTTCAAAAAATAATAAATATGTTCGGCCCTGTCACTATTGATTTATTCGCGTCCAGAATTAATAAAAAATGTGAAAGATTTTGCGCAAGATATCAAGATCCGGAAGCTGAGATAGTTGATGCTTTTACAATTTCGTGGAAAAAGGAAAAATTTTATGCTTTCCCTCCTTTCGCTCTCATATTACCAACTTTGCGAAAAATTATTAATGATAAAGCATCAGGTATCATGGTTACGCCATTATGGCCTACTCAACCATGGTACCCGTTGTTGGTATCGCTATTTACGAAACCTTCTCTGATACTGAAACCATCAACAGAGTTATTACTTTCTCCTTCCAGACAAACGAAACATTCGTTGGCAAAAAATCTTTCATTAGTGGCAGGGAAATTATCAGGCAAGCTTTCTTGAACAAAGGGGCTACTGAAGAAGCAGTAAATGTAATGGTAGACTCAGTGACTCAAGCAACTATAAAACAGTATGAGGGATGCTTGAAAAGATGGATAAAGTTCACAGATGAAAGGGGTATTAATGGTTTTAGCCCCTGTAACACTGATGTAATAGCTTTTTTAACCTTAAAATTTGGAGAAGGTGCCAGCTATGGGTCATTAAATTCAACGAGATCTGCGATCTCACTGATATCAAAGAATGACCTCTCCAAAGATGCACTTATATATAGATATTTGCGTGGATGTTTTAAAAGAAGGCCTCCTAAACCTAAATACGACACTACGTGGGATACCGAAGAAGTTTTATCTTATATTGAAAAAATTGATTGCCTCGAAAATTTAAAACTGAAAGAGATTTCTGAAATAACAGCTACGCTGCTGGTCCTTGTCACAGCACATAGACTGCAAACGTTAGCTGTAATTGATATTGATAATATCCAAAAATCATCTGCAGGCGTACAAATTAAAATTCCAGAATTGTTAAAAACCTCGAAGCCGGGAAAGATGCAATCAGTACTAAATATACCGTTCTTCAGAGAAAGGCAAAAAGTTTGCGTAGCTTCAGCTATTCTACGATATTTAGAAATTACTGAAAAGCTAAGGTCAGGTACAAAAAATTTTTTTGTGTCGACAATTCGACCACACGGGAAAATAGGAGCGCATGTTGGATTCCGTAGCAGGAAATCGAGTAGAACACGTAAAATAATTCTAAGTTTCACAAGAGGTTTTTATTTCAGAAGTCTTAACTGGCGCGTTTGACAGAGGTTCCGCTCTTCGATACAAGAATGATCTGCCTTTAGGATTTTGGGACTGGGTTATATATACTGGGGTTGTAGAAGAAGGGATAAGGATGACGCGGAAAGAACTATGGAAAGTGCAAGGATCGATGATAATGACTAATTTGTTATCGGTGTACAGAGGATTTTGCGAGGGTGACTAGTTGTGATGAGCTGGTGTGTGTTTAGGATGTTTATGGTGTACATTTAGCTGGCATCCAACACGCAAACGATCGGTCATTGGATAAAATCACTGTTAAATAAAGCAGGTGTTCATGTCAATAAATTTAGTGCATACAGCGCAAAACATGCGTCTGTTTCGTCAGCGTACAGAAAGGGAGTGGAGGTAACCACTATAAGAAGAACGGCGGGATGGTCCGGCAAATCCAACACATTTGCAATTTTCTATAATAGACCAATTCAAAAATCAAATGATTGTTTTGCTCGCGCCGTATTGACTAACTGTCCTCAATAATATTGTATTTCGGATTAGAGTTAATAAGTGGTTTTTTCTTTTGAAATAAACGTTGTTTATATAAGAAATAAAAAATTAGAAAAGTGTTATCACAGACGCTAAATTTCTACAAGTAATCATCGAGAACGAGACGCGTAGTATAATTCCGATCGAACTTCGCCCGCCTTCGGTGGGCTCGTTTGATCGGTCAATAAACCTTCAAGTATATTATATGGAAAGTAGGTTAATATTTATTATAAGTAATCCTCTTGTATCAGCTAATACGTTTTATCTTTATCATCCTATTCCATTACCTGTCTCACACGGGAATGGTACATATCTTTTTATACAACCTTCTGCCAAATATTTAGTTATATCAAATACTAAACTACAGTATACCACTTTAGATAGCTTAGAGCAGGTATGCACAGGGAGCCTTTTTCAGCGCCTAGCGGCAGGCGACCAGCCTTACGCCGTTACTAAGAGTAGAGTCGGTGAGGAGAACTGCAGTAGTGTAGGTGCGGGCTCGTAGGCCCTACGGGCCTACGGGCCTACGAGCCCGCACCTACACTACTGCAGTTCTCCTCACCGACTTTACTCTTAGTAACGGCGTAAGGCTGGTCGCCTGCCGCTAGGCGCTGAAAAAGGCTCCCTGTGCATACCTGGCTTAGAGGATTGCAAACGTACGTCTGAAATGACTTATATTTGCAAAATGTCAAAACCTATATATACATCCTATGTGAAACCAATCTGTGAGACAGAATTATTGTCCTCTGCAGATCGGATTCCGAAATCTTGTGATACTCGTATTGTTCAAATTCAAAATGATATATGGTACAAATTAGCGGATAAGAATCATTGGTTATATGTATTGCCAAAAGCGACTGACGTAACAATTAGCTGTAGAAATAAAACCGCACCTTTTGACGTAATTTTAAATGGAACGGGAATTTTCAAGTTGAACGGACAGTGTAAAGCGTATACACCATCCACAATATTAATAGCGCAAAGCTCGTTTCAGAGTGCATACTCGTCTATTGTACCTACGTTTAATATTTCCGATGATGATTGTTGCCTAAGAGGAAAAACAAATATTAGTATAATTCCGCAATTAAAAGATGTAGGAAATCTTAACGTGAATTTAGAAAATCTAGATGTAGCCAGTCATAAGTTACATACAATATCTACTGTCTTGGAAGAAATGTCGAAACAAAGTAAAGTCGATAGGAAACTTTCTATATTCACATATATCGGATATGCAATAGCAACTATAATAATCATGTATGTTTTGTATAAGATATTTAGATGTTGTATATGTAAGAAAAACCGTTATGATAGTGATGGTTGTGCTAGACTTATAAGTTATTTATGTTTAAAAGATTCTACCGTTAACATAAAAAATCGAACTGATCGTTCAGGATTAGATAATCAGTCTCAAGCAAACTTGTAATCGTCCTATAGTACTAAGGGACATATATTCCAGCGACAGCGAAAGCAGCACTCACACATCTATTTCTACTACTAACCGTTCCGGTAGCGTACTTAAAGATAAATTCTAATTTCAATTTATCTTTATCTAAGAGGGGAGGTGTAATGTACTGACCCTTACTTATCGTTTTCCTCT
This sequence comes from Andrena flavipes, assembly GCA_963971345.1. Lineage (NCBI taxonomy): Eukaryota > Metazoa > Arthropoda > Insecta > Hymenoptera > Andrenidae > Andrena > Andrena flavipes. Next base: position 18,682,892 of record OZ020482.1, on the reverse strand, counting down.
GACTTTCTCTTTACACACGAGTCATACTAATGTAAATACTGCGTCATCCCTGCTACCTATCGGTATCTTATCCAATGCGTCACCTATCCAAAATCCTGACTCTCTGCCTATCCCGTCATCCCCTCCCTTATATTCCGAAACCTTTAAAACCTCATCGCATCCCCTTACCCGTAGCATTACTATTCCAAAAACCACCAGTCTCAGTCACGGAGTCCAGTACGAGTTGAATCTCAGATATTCTCAATAATAAATATCTTTATAAAGATTATTTATAAATGGTAGTTTGATTATCCTTGTGTCCATTACATAGCATTTGGTAGGTACAGGAAGAATATCCTGTGTGTCCTTTCGTGTATTTGATGTATGCCTTTGCAGGTACATCACATATAAATGATTTTACTTCTACATAATATAACTGCCCATTAATTAAAATTCCATTATTAATAATGTCTACTGCCTCCTTTGCAAAATCATGCAAGAAACAGTTGGCATTTTTCGGTTTCTGATAACCATGGTAGATGCCAACCATATCAACGTCTTGAAACTCTGCTAGACTACATAATATGGGATAAACTTGACTACCGCTACTGTTAGCCAGTATTAAACCATCAACATTTATACTAATTGAAATTTTGTTATTTTTAAAAAGGGACATATCTACAAATTTAACGAGCTTCACAATGCTATTTTTTAATCCAAAATGGAAATAACGACCTGGTTCGACGATTCTACATTCGACTTTTCTAACTGTTTTCAAAAGGGTTCTGGCATCTGATGGTAAATTATTATTCGGAACTGTTTCCTTGAAAATAGGGATCAAATCATTAATTGCGGAATGTGTAATTGTTACGTCCCTACTTTTTATTTGGGCCGCGATTTTAGGAGAGTTATAAAATTTTGTCCGCTTTCGAGCTAGTCCAGGGACTTACGCTCTGGGATAGTTGAATGTGGGGTTTTATGTCTTTGATTCTGGATATATTACTTACTGTTTACTGATCGATCAAAATGAGGCGCCAAGGGATTGGGTTTTTCGGTATTCCGTTGATCTGGATCGATTTATCTTCTTTTGGATCTTTCCAGGGTCCTACGTCTATTATGTGGGTTTCTTGTTGTGGTTGCTCGATTTTAATGGTCGGCCGAGTGGGGCCTCCCAACAGCGTTGTGTCTGCTGGTGCGTTTTTATAGGCAAAAGCCAGTTTTCTTAATTGATATTTTCTCCCTGCACGGTGACCTCTAGGCATCGCCACCTTTGATTTAGAGGATAGACTTTTTAAATTCTCTTTATTCGGGGATCATGGTTCACGTCTAATTTCGAGTGACACCGTGGGCGGCTGTCCTGCTTATAAGTATCACTTTCAACAGACGCAAAACATGATCGCGTATTAACGAGTTCGATCTGTTTATTGAATACGCGAATAATTTTCTGTAACCACTGTTTGGTGACACTGTGGGCGGCTGTCCTGCTTATGAGCATCACCGTCAGTGGAAACAAACTAATTGACAATATTGGAAAAAGCGTTTAATAATAACAATTTATCGCGGAAATCGCATTTTACACTCAATACCCGATGACACCGTGGGCGGCTGTCCTGCTTATAAGTGTCATCTTTGACGAGTGCAAATCACGATTAAACCTTATTCATAATTTCGATTTATAATATTTTTATCAAAAGGTGTTTATGCCTGAGGTAGGGAATATGGAAAACTTAGGTAAACTGCACTCACTTTTATATTGTTTATCACTTTTTATTTTCCTCACTGGTGTTAGTCTATAAAGTTTATAAGTTTTCCTTGTAATTAGTGATGATTATAATTATTATTCAATAATGAGCTTATTACTGAGCTCTGCGGGTGGTCCGGGCCCCTTTTATAGGGCAATTGGTCTCTCCTTCTCTAGGATTTGTCACATGACAAATCATAGGTGGGAGGGCCCATTCCGCAGTTTCCACCTGGAATCTTCCAGGGAGAATCTTCCCATCGGTCTGGTTCTGGGATTTCTGTTTACTACTTAGGCACGTTCCATTTTAACTGATTCCCAGCAGCGACGATAGTAAGATTCTTACATTAATTCGCATTTGATTTATATGTTATTCGTTTACAATATTTTCTGTACGATCGGTTTCGTACAGCTTATTTACTAAGGGTTGAAGTTAAACATATTATATGAAGAGTTGGTTTGCGAGAAATAGCGGGAGGGCAATCTTCTGGCGAGGACCAGGGGCACAGCTCCGGGAAGGTGATGTCGTCTCCACTGGTTGATAAGGCCCTTTGTATCACGCCGAGCTTCAGCTGGTGTTAACTGGGTCTTCTTGGTGTTCGTGCGGTCAGCTACCTGGTATACAGCTGACTGTCCGCCACCTCCTTGATCTGGTTGTCCTGCTCGCTGCCGTCCGTGTATTCTTCGCTTGATTTCTTCTTATCGTTGTTTACAGTTTTAATGCCATGTCGGCTATTTGTTGCACAATATTTGTATAGTATTCATATGAGGTAATTATAATACCTCTGAGTACGAAATAGTAATTGTATGCTTTAAAAGGTTAATTAACATTAGACTCCACGTCGCGGGACGTGACAGTAATATTATGTTTCAAAGCCCACTGTGCCAGCAAGAAAGACAAATCTGGATGATTCATTTGATCCGTGAAGTCTTCAGTGACATTATTAATAGTGGAATTATGTTCATCTGAATTGTGCGCAATGTTGGAACATTCTACATAAAGCGTATCTTCAAGTTCTTCTAGACGAGTGGAAGGTTCTATCTAGAGACGCGGTAGCGTCTCGACGCCAAGTACATGAAAGAAAAGACACCTTGTATATGCCTGTCGCTGCCGTGTATCTTTACTCGAAGTACAGCTATTCCAACCTAACCTGAAACTTATTTCATTAATATCTCACCACGCCTGCAATATTTTCTAAACTTAAAGGCATTTTTCTTATGTAAACCGCATATCAGCTTTCGAATAAGACCAATTTCAATAAAATCGGTCCACGCATGACAGAGATATCGTAATATCGTCTCATGGATCTGTCGAAAATGGTAAGATTTTTCTTCTTCTGATTCTCCTAGAAATTGTTCGTCATCAAACATTACGTATATATATTTTTCGTCAATACGTATACGCGTTACACGCACACCTTCAGCCAAAACGAAACTAACACATATGTTTCGTCATGTTTCGTTCGTCAATCGTTATCTTCACTATGCAATCTACTCCAAATTTTGACAGCTTACAATCAGGTTATAACCTGAGGAGTGTTCAGTAAGGTAGGTTGTCAAAATTTAAGATGCCACGTGTTTTTACAAATATGTATCGTTGTATCATTGAATTGCAACCAAAATGCAGTCTCAAACACAAGGTACGTTGTCTAAATTTGAATTGTATATCATAAATATAACCCATAACCACAAATTCAAACGAATTGAAATCAGCTTGTAACCACAAATCGAATCAATTCAATCGATATGCAGTCAGCATATAACCACAAACCAGTAATACTTTTAATTAAATATTATTACATTTTTTAACATAAGCGTTTTTAACATGCACTTTGCGGCTTCGTTAGAGTTTTATGATTTGAAATTATATTTTAAGTCTCACAACGATCTGTTGATATTTCCTCAAGTTATTGCAATTTATGTTTAAAGAAATATTTATTTCGGACGATGAGAAATATTTTGTTTATAATTTTTATCTCGAATATTAATTATTGAATAAACGAACTGTAAATAGAAAAAATGTGTGTTGTGACGAGCTTTACAACACGATATTTTTTAAAATACAGATTAACAACATTTAATTTTCCAATCCTTTTTAGCATTTGTACAATAATTTTTCGCATTTTCGAGTGCTAGTTCTCTCATCGCATCCGACCCTTCATTATTGCCCACACAGCACACGGCGTTCTAAAGGCGCCTGTTTTCGGCCTGTTTTAGGCCTCTTTTAGGCCTGAGCGCCTGACCGTCCGGATTTGTAACAAGGCGCCTTGAATGCGCCTTAAATGCGCCTTTTAGGCGTTGTAAAGGCGTTCGGGAGGCGCTCGGGAGGCGTTCGGGAGGCATTCGGGAGGCGCTCGGGAGGCGTTCGGGAGGCGCTCGGGAGGCGTTCGGGAGGCGCTTGGGAGGCGCCGTGTAACTACCCTGGCGCCATCTATACAAAATTTCAGAAGCGTCTATAAGGCCGTCGTCACTGTCGTCAGTCGTGTTGTGGGGAGTATGTTCTCTCTCTCTCTCGTTACCCGAGGTCCACCGACGACTCACGAAGTGAGCTCGTGCTCTCGCGCCCGGAAGTAAGCGGGCGGCCACTCGACTACGTACGCTGCTACGGAGAGGTTCTCCTGAGAGACGAAGTCTCGAGTCACGCCACGTGCGTGTATATATTACGTGAAATAAAACAGTATTACGTTGGTTAATCCCGAGTCATATATTTACCTGTGCGACGTACATATACAGCAGCGTAGGGCTGCTATCAATATATAATAATTATCCCTACATTGGTGACCCCGACGTGATGTTGTGTCACACGGATGAAAGCTACGTCGTTATATGAAGAGGGTAATGATAATCTTCCGTATGAGAACGGAATCTTCGTCCACGCCAGGCGTGGGGCAAAGGATTGGCCATTGGCATCGCCTGACTCTGCTGGCTATTATACGCCGTGGGTAGACGAGAATTCAGCAGGCACGCTGTTTCTCGCCCCACCGTCCATCGTCACCAGGTTCCTGGCCATCTCACGTCGTGGGGAGTCGAGGGATCAGCAAGGACGCTGTTCCTCGCCCCACTAGATAACGACGCCGCAGGCCATCATTCCGGCATCGTCATCGCTTGGAACGACTTTGTGGCGGAGCGTCGGCTGAGACCGTCGTGGGACGAAACCTGCAGGAGTCAACGGCGAACAGCGCAGCAATTGCGCCGACCGGTAGAGTAAAGAAACCCAAGTGTCCGCCACGTGCTAAGGTAACGGGTCGAGCGGCCATTTTGTTCATTCCGCGCGCGAACTATGGTAAGGCAGCGCTCGGGTTGAATGCACACCGCGCGTGGTGTCTCATGCCGCCATTTTGTCTTACATTACTGTTTCGTTTTTTGTATATATGTAAATTCCTTGTAAATAGTCTATAGCCATTAAGTACCGTGTACTATCGTGACCCGTGTCGCGTCGTGTTCACTCGGGTGAGATTCCACGTAACTTTGCGTTTGAGTGTCGTAGTAATCGCGACGTTGTGCGTTTGGCATAATGGCCGAAGAAATGCGTGCAGAGTTAGACAACATGCGTGCGCTCTTGGAGCAGCTTCAAGAGGCTGCGGATGCCCAAACCGTCCCACCGTCAGAGAATGCGCATGAAAAGCGTGTGGACTCGTACCGCATTCCGAAAATTCCCAGTTTTTTTAAAGCTGATCCCGCGCTGTGGTTCCTCCAGGTGGAGGCGTCGTGCCGTAATTCGTGTATAACTAAAGACAGCACTAAGGCTGACGTTGTAATCGCGGCGCTCGACTTCGAAGTAATTGCGTGTATTAAAGATATTATATCGGATACCGAAGCAAACAATCGGTTCGCGCGAATTAAGGAACGTATCATAGCGGCTTATTCTAGTTCAGCGGAGAGTCGCCTCAGGCAGCTTCTCAAAGGCGAAGTATTGACGGACGGGAAACCGTCACAGATCTTGTGTCGTCTGCGCAATATTAATGATGGTGGTTGTGATGACGCGGTGGTCAGATCGATCTTTATGGATCAGCTGCCTGCGGAGTGCAGGGGGATTCTGGCAGCGTCCAACGTTGCAGAATTGCAGAAATTGGCCGAACTGGCCGATCAAGTGGTTGAGGCCATGGGGTCTTCACCGGGTCGGGCCGCGTGCGCGGTTAGCAAACCGGACTTAGAAAATCGGGAGGCGATTTCAATTGAGAAAGTCGCCGCTGACTTGACCGCGTTGAACCGGAAAGTTGATAAGTTGGTCGCGCAAATTGGTAAACTGGCCCCGCGACCGCGTTCAAATGCGAAATCAAAACGCGCACGTTCAACTAGCGCTAAAAGAGAATCAGCGCTGTGCTGGTTGCACAAAAGATTTGGTGAGAAAGCACACCGGTGTGCCGACGAAACATCGTGCACGTTCAAAAAGCCGGGAAACTAGAACGACCTTCGGTCGCGGCGACGGGCATCGAGGGTCGGTCCGTGAGTAACCGTCTGCAGGTTTTGGACCGATATTCCGGTCGCCACTTTCTTATCGACTCCGGTGCGGATGTCTCGCTTCTGCCCGTTGACAGTAGGATTAAACAGAAGTCCACAAGTTTTAAATTATACGCGGCTAATGACACATTAGTCGACACTTTTGGTGAGAGGCTCTGCGTTTTAAATCTGGGGCTGCGCCGTGAAATTTCGTGGAACTTTTGCGTGGCTGCAGTTCCCTATCCGATTATTGGGGCAGATATTCTTGCACATTATGGTCTTATTGTAGATTTAAAGAGGCGTCGGTTAATAGATACACTCACCAGGGTACATACCTTGGGCGTGTCCAAGCCTTCTGTGGTTCCCGCGATTAGCACAATAAAGAATCCGGGAGATAGTCGTTACATTCGGATACTAGGCGATTTCCCGGAAATCACCACATTGCCGCAGGTGGCTCCGTGGGATTCGTGCGACGTGAGACATTACATTTCTACTAAAGGTGCTCCCTGTGCACAACGTGCAAGGCGTCTCGCGCCTGATAAGCTGTCGGCGGCAAAGAAAGAATTCAGGGCAATGTGTAAGGCCGGCATTTGCCGCCCTTCCAGTAGCCCTTGGGCAAGCCCAATTCACCTTGTAAGGAAACCTGACGGTACCTGGAGAATAGTGGGCGACTATCGCCAGTTAAATGCTGCCACGGTTCCCGACAAGTATCCGGTTCCGCATTTGTACGACTTTACTGCAAATCTGCATGGAAAAACAGTGTTTTCCGCCTTGGATTTGCACAGAGCCTTCCACCAAATTCCTGTAGCTTCGGAGGACATTGAAAAAACAGCCGTAATTACTCCCTTTGGTCTGTACGAATTTTTGGTAATGACATTTGGCCTACGGAACGCCGGGCAAACGTTTCAGCGCTATATTCATCGGGCCCTCGCTGACCTCGATTTCGTATTTGCATATTTGGATGATATCCTCCTAGCTTCCTCGTCCCCTGAGGAGCATGAGAATCACCTCCGTATCGTGTTCGAGCGGTTGAAACAGTTTCACCTCCGTTTGAACGTAGACAAGTGTAAATTTGGACTCCCGGAAATTCAATTCTTAGGCCACGTCGTCAACAGCGACGGAATTCGACCCACGTCGGATAAGGTCGAGGCCATTCGGAAATTTCCTAAACCGCGCACGGTGGCTGAGTTGCGTCGTTTTTTAGGCACCGTTAATTTTTATCGTAGGAGCATTCCTCACGCGGCCGAGGCACAAGCTCCGTTAAATGCATATACGTGCGACTCTAAAAAGAATGACAAGCGCGAAATTCGGTGGTCTCCGGAGGCTGATAGGGCTTTCGAAACCATTAAGGAGGAAATAGCTCGTGCCACGTTGTTGGCCCATCCGTGCGATGGGGCGCGCACGCGTGTCGTGACTGACGCTTCTGATTTCGCTATGGGGGCTGTCCTTGAGCAAATGATTGAAGGGTCGTGGAGACCTTTGTCGTTCTTTTCAAGGAAATTTACACCCGCTCAATTAAAATATAGCGCGTACGACAGAGAGCTTACCGCAATGTTTGAATCGATTAAATATTTCAAGTATTTCTTGGAGGCTCGCGAGTTTGTGGTCGTGACCGACCACAAACCCTTGATATATGCGTTCATGCAGCGCGCTGATAAAGCGTCACCGCGTCAGTCCCGACAGCTGTCGTTCATTGCACAGTTCACCACGAGTATTGAATACATTCCGGGGGTGGAGAATGTTGTGGCAGATCCGCTGTCGAGGATAGAGGCGATACGTCTGCCTGTGGAGATTGAGCTCAATGAGCTCGCTGGGTTGCAAAATAGCGACGCGGAATTGAAACAGCTGCGCGAAGCTGCTGACTTTTCCAGCTCCTGGAAGCAACTACAGTGGGGACCTACTCACACCACTTTAGTGTGTCATATATCGGACGAGGTTATTCGCCCGTATATCCCCCTAGCACTGCGCAGACGAGTTTTTGATCTTTTTCATGGTGTAGCTCATCCGGGTTCCAAGGTGACCGACCGGCTGATTCGCCAGCGGTACATCTGGCCCAATTTGCACAAAGACGTGGCTGCTTGGTGCAAAAATTGTACTGTCTGTCAACAGTCGAAGGTATCGCGTCACGTTAAGCACCTTCCAGCTAAATTTGTTGCGCCGGATGGTCGATTCGATCATGTGCATGTCGACATTGTTGGACCGCTGCACGAGGACAAGGGATTCAGGTATATTTTGACAATGATTGACAGATTCTCCCGTTGGCCGGAGGCGGTACCAATGAGAGACATTGAGGCCGGAACTGTGGCTAGGGTTATGTTTGACACATGGATAGCTCGATTTGGAGCCCCAAAAATAGTGACTACTGATCAAGGATCGCAATTTGAGAGTCAGCTGTTTAATGCGCTCTTGTCCCTCATTGGATGCCGCCGAATCCGGACAACGGCTTATCACCCAGCTTCCAATGGGTTAGTCGAGCGCTGGCATAGATCGGTCAAAGCAGCAATCATGTGTCACACCAACAGCGGCGAATGGACACTAGTCCTGTCTACTGTGTTGCTGGGTCTGCGTACCCAGGTCCGTCTTGATACAAACGCGTCTCCGTCCGATTATGTGTACGGTACCGCGTTGAGAATACCGGGGGAATTTTTCCTTCCCGACAATTGCGAGGCGGAAGCGCAGCCGTTCTTACAGGACTTCCGCGAATACATGCGAGAGGTTCGTCCGGTTCCGGTTGCCCATAAATATAGAAAACGCGCATTTTTTTTTAAGGACCTTGCGTCGTGTACGCACGTATTTCTGCGTACTGGAGCGGTCAAGAAACCACTTGAGCGACCGTATACCGGTCCGCACAAGGTACTTGCGCGCGTGTCCGAGCGAGTATATCAAATAGACGTAAACGGGGCGACCCGCAATGTATCAACGGAAAACTTGAAGCCGGCGTACTTTGTGCCGGAAGAAACCGTTAACGTTCCTGGTGCCAGCAATGGCACGTCCTTCCAGCGTCCCGCGCTCAAGACGTATGCGCGCAAACGCGTAAACTTCAATTCACAACGATCTCAAAATGCGATATGATAAGTTACCAAAGATTTAGAAACCAAAGTTCATGTATATAGTAGTGATAAGAACATATGTATATTTATATATTTTTTTTACCCATATTGAACGATAAATAGTAGCATGTAAGATATCGTTGACACTCGGGGGGGAGTACTGTGGGGAGTATGTTCTCTCTCTCTCTCGTTACCCGAGGTCCACCGACGACTCACGAAGTGAGCTCGTGCTCTCGCGCCCGGAAGTAAGCGGGCGGCCACTCGACTACGTACGCTGCTACGGAGAGGTTCTCCTGAGAGACGAAGTCTCGAGTCACGCCACGTGCGTGTATATATTACGTGAAATAAAACAGTATTACGTTGGTTAATCCCGAGTCATATATTTACCTGTGCGACGTACATATACAGCAGCGTAGGGCTGCTATCAATATATAATAATTATCCCTACAGTGTATCTGCACTAACGCCATCTATACAACGTGGTCTATACTATGAGGTGCATTTCAGTGTTAAAGGGTATTTCAGCGAAAGTGTATTACCGACTCCTAATTTGAAGACTGGACGTAGCGCCCTCTGCTTATGGACACCGTGCAATTCAAGAACTACTCTAAAATGAAACAGGTGGCCTTGAAACAGGTGGCAGGTGTAGAGACGTGTAAGTACGTGCGTTAGAGGTGTACGAATTTATTTCCGAATATCTATGCGGGGAGTGAGGAGTCATATAGACCCGAAGATGGTATATCCTGAGAGTTTTTATTTTATCGAGTCTAAATTAGGCTAAATGCATTGGGACGGTGTTGAAGACGGTTATCGATGCGATTAAAATAAATTCAAATTTGATAAAAATGTATTTCCGTTTATTTATTTATTTCATTACAGTACACTACAAATTATATCATCCACTGCATTATACTATGTGTGTTTACAAATATTGAAAAACTACAATACTACAATATTATTATTCTATTTGTTATAAATTATAAATTAAATTATTATATTTCTATAATCAATTTACTGGTGCGTGCATGCATGAAATGACTATAGAATGCACTTGCAATAAGTTGTGAATACACCTGTAGTTAGTTGGAATATACAAAGCAGAAATGATACAAAGTTTACACGGAATACACAGATCGCATACGCACTTAAAATATATGTACAATACAGAAGATATATAAAAATATAACATACGTTAGAGTAGTACTTGATACACATATCGGATTTTATAGAATATACAGTAGTGATAGAGTAGTGATAGATACGCCACACAGTGGCAGACAAACGTATACATATACACTTGTTAAAATCGCATAACTTTTTACAAAAAGTGAACTAAACGAGTTCGGTTTTTTTCGAAGTTAGAAAGATCGGATTACTATAATAGATATGTCGTTTATTCGTCGTTTTCAAAAATTGGAATTTTCGAAATAACAAGAAAAAAAAACGGTTTTTCAAAGTTTTTTATGCGAGCTTATAATGAAAATTTCGAACATGCCCTTTCTAGATTCAAGTAAGATATACGCATACTGAAAATTTCATCTAAATCGGTTAGCTACAAACGCTTAAAGATCGCAGAATAAGGTCGAAATCGCTGGTACCCACATGCGGAGGGCAGGGATTTCTAATAAATACTGTCATGTTAAGGTGTCGAAGATAGGAATTATAGTATTGTAATAAAACTTTTTTCTACCGATTATACTACATTTCTACTAGAGGTCCTTATTTCACGTGTATTTACATACACGTGTACACGTGTAGTAAACGTATCAGAACTTGAATCCGTGTAATTTTTAATACACGGATACCCGTGTAGTTCTGTTCACGGATATCCGTGTATATAGTTCTGTTCACGGGCAACGTGAACGTTGCCATGCCGACGTGACAACAAAGTATGTATTTCTATTTAGTTGTATTTTACGAGGCGGTATTTGGCGACCATACATCCGTGTACTTATAATCCATGTACACGTGTATTAAGAACACGGATTTTTAATTCCTTAATACACGTTACACGTGTCCCGTGTACACGTGTATTTAGACACACGTGAAAAGCCACGACCTCTAATTTCTACAGCAAATAAAAAATATAAAAGTAATCAAATTATTACTTTTAACATAGTTTCTGAAGGCGATTTTGATGACATGTTTAAAATTCTTGCTTCGCTCGTGCAGGTGATTTCAGCTGTTGGAATGGTCTGGAACCAAAAATACTAGAATAAATGATTTATCCTTAAAATTAACAAACTGGCGGGCAAAATACAAGAATAAATGTTTTTCGGCTGTGCTTTATGTGCTATTTTCGATTTTGAAAGTAGGTTAGACTCAACAGAAATTATGCTTCATGTCTCGTTCTCGAGATCACAATGTAGTAGTACCGCTAGAGTAAGCAGGTGTCGCCACAATCTTCAGCCCCCAATTTTCAAACACGCATGCCGCCAAGTTCCCATCGGTCCTGCGGCGCCATCCGATCTTCATATCGTTTTTTGTGCGCGTTGGTGAAGCCATATTTTCAGCCATTGGGGAAGTTTTTTTTTTTTTTTCAAAAGTTTAAGTAGGTTTCCTGTGAAAAATGGGAAAGTCAAGCCGATCGAGAGACAGGTCTCCGTCTATTGAGAGGCTTCGTAAGAAGTTAAGGAAGATAGAGAAGAAATTAGACAGGAAAGAAAAAAGCATACCACGCGTTGGTGACATCGCAGTGGTAATGCCGGACGAATCGGTTCGTTCAGATGAAATACACGAATCAGGTATTATCTTATTCTACTTTCTTTCTCAATCTGGCTTGAGCAAAAATTAACGTTTTTGCTCTTAAAGGCGGCGAGTTCACACATGAGGTGAAACAAGTTCCGTACATTTTGACTAGGTTACAATTACGCGTCTTTAAACAAAAGACAGCACGTAACCTAGATCTCTTGCTCTTCTAGATTTATCGGGTAATCCTAGTCCATCAGAACCATCGGATATCGATGAGGTTTCTGAGGACGTAGTCATGGAGAAAGAGATACCCAAAAATCTCCAAGAGACAGAAAAGGCAGAAGAAAACAACTTCGCCGAATTGGACCAGGTAACCCTGGATATCTTGGGTGACGATAGTGGTTCAAAGACCACGGGAAAGTTTATTTTTCATCCGAAGCTAGCTAGTACATGGGAGAAAGTATTGCAATCTGGTTTAAAGAAGGAACGAAAGAGTGAATTCTTGGAGAAATACCCACGCAAAGGTAATTGTCCCATTGAGCCACCTAAACTCAATCCGGAAATTGAAGCAAATATGAACGAGACGGTAAAAAAAAGGGATAAGTATCTGGTGGCGGACCAGGAATTATGTGGGGCAAGTTTGTCAGCGCTGGGCTCAGCGGTCACCAAGATTTTTGAAGGACAAAAACAACCGGTGGATTCAGAACAGCTTTTAAGGGACTTGGTAGAGTCAGGTAAGCTCATGTGTGAGCTATTTAACCAGCTGACGACAGCAAGGAAGGCGTTCATATATCCAGGCTTGGATGTAAAAGCAAGAAAGGTGTTGAAAGCATCGGACACGGGGGAGTTTTTGTTCGGATCCGAATTATCCCAACGGATCAAGTCCGCAAAATCGATGGAAAAGCTGGGGCTGTCTTTAAAAACTCAACCCATCGATAAGAAACCACCATTTAGAGCTTCTGGAGCTTTAAACTTCAAGGGCCCGCCTGTAGCAGCCCGAGGTCAATCGCAGGCGGGCTACCAAGGTTACCAAAGAGCCCACGGACAGAGATTCTACCCGCAAAGGGGGAATCGTCACACAGGGAATCAAGGCCACTCTCAGAGTCGTCAGTCATCATCACAGATGAACCCAGTACAAGCTCCGAAATAAATCAAGGGGTGAGTAACATTGCTGGACGGCTAAAATACTTTAAGGGGGCTTGGTCTAATATTACCTCCGACAAGTTTATACTGGGTAGTATATTGGGATGTAAAATAAAGTTCGATAATGAGCCTGTACAGCAGCACACAGCTGGGGATGGCTGTTTAAACAAAAAAGATGAGCCCTTCATGCAAGAGGCGGTTGACGACTTATTACGTAAAGGTGCGGTTAGGAAAGTGGGGCCCTGCAAGGGGCAATTTATATCGTCCTACTTCCTGGTTCCAAAGTCAAATGGTAAACAGAGATTCGTGCTAAATTTGAAGAAATTGAATACCTTCATTGTTACTGACCACTTCAAAATGGAGGATATACGAACCGCGACTAAACTATTGCCGGAAAGAGGTTATATGGCAAGTCTAGATTTGAAAGATGCTTACTTTTTGATACCGATTCACAAGTGCAGTCGCAAATATTTGAGATTTCAGTGGAAGGGACAAATATATGAATGGACGTGCATGCCCTTCGGACTCAGTCTAGCCCCTTGGCTATATACAAAGCTTATGAAGCCAGTAGCAAATTTTCTTAGAGAAAAGGGACTATTATCAGTCGTCTACTTAGACGATTGGTTGTGTTTCGGTAAAACGGAAGGAGAATGTACCAGAAATGTCCAATTAACGAGACGGAAATTAGAATCTCTGGGCTTTGTAATTAATGAAGACAAGAGTTGCATGGTGCCTAACACTAGATGTCAATTTTTAGGCTTTGTTTTAGACTCGGTTTCAAAAACCTTAGAGCTGCCTGAGAGGAAACGGATTCATTTGGTCAATTTAATTAAAATGTTAAGAGGTCTAAAGTCGTGCAGCATTAGAGAATTTTCGCGGATAGTGGGATCCATTTCAGCATCATGTCCGGCCATCCAGTATGGCCGGTTATATTCGAAAGGCTTAGAAAGGCAAAAATATTTAGCACTGCTAAGAAATAACGGAGATTATGAAGGCATAATGAAGATTTCACAATCTCTCGTTGCCGACCTTGACTGGTGGGAAGAAAATATTCAGAGGTCAAAGAATCCTATAAGGCAGCAGAAATTCATGTTGGAGATTTTTTCAGACGCCTCAACAACAGGTTGGGGCGCAGCATGCAAAGGAGATGTCACTTTTGGTGTCTGGGATGAATTAGAATTAACCCATCACATAAATTATTTGGAACTGAAGGCAGCGTTTTTTGGGTTGACATGCTTCGCTAAAGAAAAGCGAAATTGCGAAATTTTGCTCCGTATTGACAACACAACAGCGGTGTCATATATTAATCGTATGGGAGGTATTCAATATCCTATATTGAATACGATTACTAAAACAATTTGGCAGTGGTGCGAACAACGGAATCTGTGGATATTCGCTTCTTATATACCTTCCAAAGAGAATGTGGAAGCCGATAGAGGTTCTAGGATAAATAATATTGACACGGAATGGGAGTTGGCACCCTGGGCTTTTCGTGTTGTCTCTAACCGATGGGGTCACCCGGACATAGATTTATTTGCATCACGAATTAATAAGAAATGTCAAAAATTCTGTTCTTGGCACCGAGATCCGGAGGCGTTTTGCGTTGACGCTTTTACGTTGGAATGGCGCGAATCTAATTTTTATGCGTTCCCACCTTTTGCCCTTATCTTAAGAGTTCTAAAAAAAATTCAGCAAGACCAAGCCCGGGGTATTTTAGTCGTGCCTGATTGGAAGTCGCAACCATGGTACCCCTTATGGAGTTCCATGTTAGTAACAACTCCAGTAATTTTTGAGCCAAATGATAATACACTTCTGTCCCCGTGTAGGAAGATCCGGCATCCTCTTGCTATGAAAATGCGTCTGATGGCCGGGCTATTATCCGGCAGGCGTACCAGAGACTGAACATCAGTGAGCAAGCCATAGAATTGCTTATAGGATCAATCGCCGACTCGACACTAAAGCAGTATCTTAAACCAATCAAGGATTGGGCTAATTTCTGCTACAAGAAGGGATGTGACATATTTAACCCACAAATCGAGTATGTGGTTAACTGGTTATGTAATAAATTTAACGAGGGAGCCTCTTATGGAACGTTAAACTCGTACAGATCGGCTCTATCGTTGATAACGAATGAAGGGATAGGTAAAAGTCCGATTATATCTAGGTTAATGCGAGGAATTTTCTATCAAAGACCGTCGAAACCAAAATATGATCACACATATAGTTTAGAGCCGGTACTAAATAAATTGGCAGAACTTTATCCCTTGGATAACCTAAGTCTACCAGAATTGACGGGAAAGTTAGTTGTGCTATTGGCATTAGTTACGGCACACCGTAGACAGACGCTGTCGCTGATAAAGCGGAGTAACATTATCAAAGATATAGAGGGATATAAAATAAAAATACCAGATAGAATTAAGGTGACTAGGCCTGGTGCATATCAACCGTTGTTAATACTGCCAGTATTTCAAGAGAAACCGACACTGTGCGTGGTAGGAACATTAGAAAGATACCTAAAGGTAACGGATAGTTTAAGAGGGAATTGTGATGCATTGCTCATCACAACAAAGCGGCCTTATAAACCAGCATCAAAGGACACGATAAGTCGGTGGATACGTGCCTTCTTGGTTAAGTGTGGTATTGGAAAAGACTACACACCTCATAGCATTCGCCATGCAGCAACTTCACTAGCTTGTAAAAAGGAGGTTGATATTAAAATAATCAAAAACCTAGCAGGATGGTCAGAGACGTTAAAAGTCTTCAATAGGTTTTATAATAGACCAATAATTAGTGATAAGGCGTCGTTTGCGAAGGCAATATTAAATAATTAGCTCCATGTTTTCGTTAGTTGAGAGTGTTTATAACTTGTCACAAGGTTCTTCTATTTTACGGAAATAAAGACATATTTATAACTTTAAATGGTATTTCATATACAGCTCTGAACATCTACATTGTGATCTCGAGAACGAGACATGAAGCATAATTGGGAGATCGAACGAGCCCGCCGAAGGCGGGCGAAGTTCGATCGTAGTTATGCAGATTGTCTCGTTCGAGAAGATCACGGCCCTCCCATAATTAAGGAGATAATAAAAGGTATAGAGTAGTAAAAGTCCGAAAGAATTTCTCTTTACTTCTCCACCCGGTGATAACACTTTAAAAGTATGAAGATCGGATGGCGCCGCAGGACCGATGGGAACTTGGCGGCATGCGTGTTTGAAAATTGGGGGCTGAAGATTGTGGCGACACCTGCGTACTCTAGCGGTACTACTACATTGTGATCTTCTCGAACGAGACAATCTGCATAACTACGATCGAACTTCGCCCGCCTTCGGCGGGCTCGTTCGATCTCCCAATACTTGGTTGTAGTCCCGACCAGAGGCATAGGTGTGCAGAATAAGCAGTTCAATTTATAAAGCAATCGGGGTACGATAGATTTTGAGATTTTACCTGCACTAAAGTTTTCATCTATGGTGGTCGAGCCTCTACGCTCTCTACAAAATGCCCATGTAGAAGCTAAAATAATTTGAATTTTTCAATGAAAATTTAACAGTATATTCTTAGGGATATGTACTTTCGAAAAATGTTTTAAAAAATCGATTTTTTCAAACCGTCTAACCAGAATGATCCCTTAACACCCATCGGCGTGGTTAGTATCCACTGTCGGGGACAAAATTAAGTGGACAACTACTGGAAGTAGGTATCAATGAAATTTAATCGAACTAGTACTAGTCTTATAAATTTAAGGTTTATTTATCACATATCCTTATAGTACATAGATTATTTCTTAGTGAATAATTGAAACCCATGTTTACATTTTTGTGTAAACAAGCCATATTTAACGAAATAGCAAGCTATTTGGCGAGAGACAAAAATAAGTGGACACTTGTTTATGATATTATAATTCTCAATAGAGAATTTATGGAGTATACTGGACGCTAAAGTCCCATTAGAAAATAAGCGAAATAACAAAATCGATCTTTTAAAACATTTACAGTCAGCATACGAAAATATTAATAAAGATTACATGGAAAATTTAATAAAGAGTATTCCACGACGTTTGGAAGCAGTAATTCGAGCAAAAGGCGGAAATACTAAATATTAATTTTATTATGTATTTTATTTATTATTTATTTTATTATGTGTCCACTTATTTTTGTCTCTCGCCAAATAGCTTACTATTTCGTTATACATGGATTGTTCATACAAAAATGTAAACATGGATTTCACTTATTCACTCAATAATCTATGTACTATAAGGATATGTGATAAATAAACCTTAAGTTTATAAGATAAGTTGGATTAAATTTCATTGATACCTACTTCCAGTACCTGACTGTGTACATATATATATATATATAGCTATACTGCATTCCATATCAGAGCATACCGACGCCCCTATCGATTTGCGACCGATCTGCGCAGCTCCCACTACTACCCACAATTTGAACTGCATGCGATTGGTCGTGGTAATTTCCAAGGAATAACTGGTACATCCCAAACGCGGGACCTGACCGTTGTCAACGTAAACAGTGCGCGAAAAGTTAACAGAGAGAGTAAGTAGAAGGTCGTGCGACGGAGAGAAACATAAGCGGTTCAGTGGGGAGTCGAGCGTACCAACGCCTCCTGAGGGTCGTGCCTGCGCGAAATCGGTATGCTCTAATGTGGAATGCAGTATAATGTTAAACGCGTGCTCTGGCTCGGAAAATACTTACAGCACTTATGCGCATGTAACGTTCAGCTGTTCAGGGACGACTGAATGTAGACAGGTTCCCGAGAGGAGAGCGGCTTCCTCCGAGAATAGGATAGGTGGGGGTTCCGTGTGGAATGAAGGAGTGAAATCCAACTTAAACTTAACAATGACTTTATTCAAATAACACTTAAACTAATAACAATAACATTAATATAGCTTACAACTACGATTATATATTTTGTGTTTTTTTGGTTTTTTTATGCTAATGTATCCTAATGCGCTATATAAAATTGGATATATATATATATATATATGTTACGTTTTACGCTCATGGTAATACGATTTTAATGTATAACAACAACAGAACATCAACAGAGCAACTACAACTCAAATAACTCAATATAATCTATACAGCAAGGGAATCTGATATCGATAGGTCTGCTAGGAATGGCGGCTGACTCTCGATTGACTCCTTGACAGGCGATCGATACGATCGCCTTCTTCTTGCTTTCTGTTGTCTTCGTCGCGAGCACCAGCGGGCCATGGATCCCATCCATCGGGTGCTCGCAACAATATATATATATATGTGCTACTGCTGTAAGTTCGGCCGCTACCGTTTCCGGAGCGGTTCCCGACACTCTTGGCAGAGTTCTTAATTTACTGTTCTGTAGACTTTGTCTTTGCTAAGCGGTTAAGCTGCTGCCTACTAGTAGGAGCAACGCTTGAAACCTTCGCAAAAACAAGTTCTCAACTATTAAATGATAGATCCAAAAAGGAGCACCAGTATCTTGTACACTGAGAACCAGTCGCTACCGTTTCCGGAGCGTGCTGAAATTCTACTGGATAATACTTAAGCTACCTCCAGGAACTAGCATTCGTCAGTTGCAAGAACGTATCTGAGTTCTTAACCATTAAATAAAAGATCCAAAAAGGAGCACCAGTATCTTATACACTGAGAACCAGCCGCTACCGTTTCCGGAGCGAGCTGAAATCCTACTGGATAATACTTAAGCTATCTCCAGGAACTAGTATTCGCTAGTTGCAAGAACGTATCAGTATTCGAATGAGCGCGCTGAGTGCTGCGTGCGCCTCCTTTTATACTGGAGAATTGGCGGGCTGGCGCATGCGCAGTGTGTTGATATTTCTTATTTCGCAGTTTTCTTGCTTATTATATATTATTTTGTTTTGCGCTTTTGTCAGTAATTCTAATTAATTATTCTTAACATCCCTACAATAATTATTTCTATAATATTTGTTTAGTTTATAATTTACAACTAAAAGTATGTACAATGAGCCTGCGCGGTATTACAGATTTGCTCCGCGGTAGTGTAGATCGATTCTACTTTATCGACGGTCGGTAATTGTTGGTTCGAGTCCCTGTGGGACGTTACACCTCCCCCCCTGGGGGATCTCTCGTCCTCGAGAGATTTGAACAGTGGTGGGGAATATACGGACAACTTATTTAAAGATATATATATTTTATTTAGTTTTTAAGTGGGTATGGTTTATAGGGGCTGGCTGCTTCTGAGCCAAATAACCCAAGGACTCGCCAAATCCTTTTTCGGGGGTCCTTTTTTGGTAAAGACCAGTATGTTTCCCAATCCGGGTCTGGGATTTTGATCTTTATTAATTTGGGCCATTTTGGTGGTGGAACGTCCGGGGTCTTGAATTTGAATTCCGGGGTTGCTGGCCGTTTATAATCCGGAGTCTTGGGAAATTCCGGGGTGGTTGGGAGTGTGTCCGGTGGTGTGTGAGGCGGAGTATGAGATGGTGTCTTGTGTTAGAAAGAGTTTTGTTAGTTTTTGGATAAGAATAGATTTTATAGGAATTTTTACCGTTTTCTCTGGAGATATTGGAGTTATTAATGGAGGAATGTCTATCATTTCCTGAAGTATTGTTTCTAATTCTTTCCTTTTTTCTATTCTTTTATTGTGTCTGCTGCCCGATCGTTTCGGCATCTTGACGATGAATAACAATATGGCGCAAGCGTGGATTTGAAATAGGTTGTTAGGGGCCTCTTATAGTGGCGCCCTCTAGCGGAATTCTATATATGCAACCTTATAGGCTTTGCTACTATGTTACAATTCTTATGGTGTTGACAGGTTATTTTTATAGGTTATTGGAAATTTATGGATTCGGATTTTTAGGAGTTTTTTAATTTTTATGTTTTTAGTAGAAAATATTATTATTTTTTTATTAATAGAAAGTTAGAAAAAAATAAATACATAAATACTTAAAACTAGTGTGTGTGTTTTAATTACATTTTGTGTGTGTATGTATGTGTAATTGTAAGTGTCATGTGTTAAAAGCTTATATATAATTTATTTGTTCAATGCTCTCCAGCATTCTGGACATTTCTGTACAGGTTGTCCTACGAAGAGCGTTCTTCTGCATAACCTGCACACCCTCCACCTCCTGTTATTACTTCCTGTTAGATGCTTTTCTAACACTTCCTCGTCCTCGATTTCCACCTTCTGCGTACACATTACGGAAATGATTCCCGTCTTATAAAGGTATACATCTTTGTCATAGGTTTGTTTTAAACACGTATCCATTTTGCGTGTTGCTCGGTATAATGTAACAATGATGAAATTCTTTGTCTGCTACTCCTTATATAGGCTTCCTCTGCAGGGTTGCAACTTTGTATAGTTAATTTCACTTTTGTTTTGCTGAATTGATGTGATCGTTCTTCCTTTGTTATAATTCTTTTTCAGGTAAATATGCTTTTTTAATCCTGTTCATATGTACAATTCTGGTTTGTTTTAAAGTTATTGCTATTTTTAAATTACTGTTCCCTACAATTTCCATAATTTGGTATGGTCCGCTGTATTCGGGTCCTAGTTTTTCACGTCTTGGGTTTAATAACCAAACCCAATCTCCTACTTTGTACGTTTGAGGTTGTATCTTCCGGTCATAGTAATGTTTTTGTCGAACTTTTGATTCTTCTAAATTATTTCGCGCCATTTGTCGGATGTGGTGTAGTTTGTGTATTATTTCATCAACATAGTCTGGATATGTCTTGATATTGTCCGTTGGAGGCATACTTGAAGGAAGACGTGCTTTTCTACCGTAGACAAGTTCGTGAGGCGTAAATTTCGTGCCTTCGTGAGTGCTTGTATTATAAGAGAACATTGCTTGAGGTAACCATTGGTCCCATTGTCTTTCCTTTGATACATAATGTCTTAGATATTCAATAAGAACATGATGACTCCTTTCCAGTGATCCATTAGACTGAGGATGGTATGCAGAGGTTCGATATTGTTTGATTTGGAATGTTCTGGCTAATTTTTTCATGAGGGAACTCATAAAATTTGGCCCTTGATCAGTCAGAATTGCTTTAGGACTTCCGAATTTACAGATAAAATGTTCTGTAAATGCTTTAGCTATGTCCTTTGCAGTGATGTTTGTTAATGGTATTGCAAGGGAATATTTGGTTAAATTGTCTTGTATTGTAAGTATGTAACTATTTCTTATTTTTGTAGAAGGTAGTGGTCCTACTATGTCCATAGAAATTTTATCAAAAGCATCCAATGGTGTATCTGTTAATATCATAGGTTCCTTATTTTTTACCCTTACTAATTTAGTTTTTTGACATTCTAAACATGTTTTAACGAATTGTGCTATTTCGTAATTCATGTTTTTCCAATAATATATGCTTCTTATTCGATGATATGTTTTAGTAACTCCTTTGTGTCCTCCTATAGGTGTTTCATGAATTTCTTTGATAATATACTGCCTATTTTGTATGGAAGGAGTTATAAGAGTACCTTTACAAAAACTAAATTGGATGTCTTCGTTGATGAATATTAATTCTATTAAATTTCGTAATTGCCTAAGCGAAATTTTATTTTCTTCTCCTGATATATATACTTTTGTGGCTTGTTTAAGTACCAGGTATGTATGAAGTGTTTTTAATGATGTATATAAATTTTCTTCTGTTGGGTAATTTGGTACGACAAGTCCAACAATTGTACGTTTTCCACTTCTTATTGTTACTGATTCTCCATTTTTTAGTGGAAATGCTATTTTGTCAGCTTTTATATTTCTTTCTTTATATAATTTATCTCCCATTGGTCCTATTGGTTTGCCTTCTGTATTTATAAATGTTATTATGTAATCCTTTCCCATCCATAAGTGATCTTCCACTTCAATATTTTGTTTTTTGACAGGAATATTGGATGTCACTCTTGGTTTGCCTGTGGTATGTTGTGGAGGTGATGTGGGTGGTACAGATAATGGTAGGGGAGTCAGTGGTGGGAGAGATAACGGTGGGAGAGATAATGGTGGGAGAGATAGTAATGGTGACGGAGGTGGTGAAGAGGGAGTGAGTATTTTCCCTTTCTTGATTTTAATGGGAGTTATGGGAGCTGTATCTGTACTGGAGTTTAATTTTTGCTTTTTCTTTTTAAGTGTGTGGTGAGTACTTTTGTCTGTGCTTGACTCTGCATTAATTTTTGGAGGATCTTTATAATTGTGTTTTGGAATTATGGTTGTCTCATCTATTTCTTCTATTAAGTCCTCTTGAAGTTTCTTGATGTGAGGTTTCTTTATTGCTTGTTGGTTGTTTTGTATTGTTTCTTGAGGTAATATTCTTTCTTGAGGAGTTTTATGTATTTGAGGTGGTATATGTACTTCAACAGGTACTGTGTTTTGGGGGGGGGGGGGTGTATGTACTTGAGGAGATTCTATATTTTGTTTTTTACTTTCTGGTTGTGATGATGAAGTGTTTCTCTTTATTTTTCGTTTTAAGTGTTGTCGTTTAGTTCTTATTGCATCACTCTCGTCGTATGAAGAGTCGGAATCTGACGAACTAAATTTAGTTTGTTTATATGGAGCTGGGTTTCCTGAAGTCGAATCGGTTGTTTCTCTTTGTCGCGTATTATATTGATGAAATTGTTTCTGTTTTTTATTTTCGTGTGAATTTGTTTCTGAATGTGCTCGCTTTGCGTTTAATGGTAGTGCTATCGGATTCCTAGACAAGGCATCCGCGTTCGTATTGTATTTTCCCGGTTTGTACAATATTTTATAATCGTATTCCGCAAGTTTTATTTTCCATCGCATTAATCGTGATGACGGATCAGAGAGATTTTGTAGCCATTCTAAAGGTTTATGATCTGTTATAAGATAGAATTTTCTACCATAAATATAAGGTCTGAAATGAAATACTGCATATAATATTGCTAAAAGTTCCCGTTCTGTTGGTGAGTAACGAGTTTCTGCGTCATTTAAAACTCGAGATGCGTAAGCTAGTGGCAAATCTTTTCCTATTTCTCCTTGACTAAGAACTGCACCTACAGCAATACCTGAGGCGTCTGTCGTTATGTTAAATGTTTTCTCGCAGAGTTTCGAATGCTTTTTGTTGTTGATATGTCCATTCGAATTGATAATCCTTTTTGGTGAGATTGGAAAGTGGTCTTGCAATTTTTGAAAAATCCTTTATGAATCTTCTGTAGTATCCACTTAGTCCTAAAAATTGTTTTACATTTTTAACAGTTGTTGGTGTTGGAAATTCTTTAACTGCTATTACTTTTCGTGGATCTGGCTTGACTCCTTCTCCTATTATGTGTCCTAAATATGAAACTTCTTTCTTCAAAAATTCGCATTTATCTGGTTGTAGGTGAAGATCTGCATCTCTTAATCTATTCATTAATCGTTTGAATTTAATCGCATGTTCCTTGAGAGAGCTAGCATACTTGATCCATGAGTCTTTGAAAAGTGGCTGGTGCATTTTTTAGTCCGAACGGCATTCTATTGAATTCGTAATGCCCATATATTGTAGAAATGGCTGTTTTATGACGATCGTCTGGATGCATGGGAATTTGATGGAATCCAGATGCGAGATCAAAAACGGAGAAATATTTCGCACTTCCTAACTGATCTAATATGTCAGTTATATTTGGTAAAGGATAGGCGTCTCCAATTGTTTTCTCGTTTAGTTTTCTGAAGTCTATTACAATTCTAGGTTTTCTTATTCCTTCTAGATCTTCTTTTTTTAATACTACCCATATAGGTGAGTTGTAAGGAGATGATGAGGGTTGTATTATTCCCTTTTCAATTAATTCTTTAGTTTGTTTCCTTACTTCTTCCTTGAATACCTGAGGGTACCGATATTGTTTTGTAAAGACAGGAACGTCATTTTCTGTTATGATCCTGTGGTAAGCTTTATTTGTAGCTTCCAATTTTTCTCCTGGTAGATAAAATCTACCTGCGTGTTCCTTAACTAATTCTTCTATACTGGCTCGTTCTTCTTGGTTTAGGTGGTCCAGTCTTAGTAGTTGTAACAACTGGTGGGTTCTATTTGTTGCTTTATATGTATCTGATGATTTTTCTTCTACTGGAACTTCAATAAATGGTTCTAATTCAATTGATGGTACAGGAATTTTTATGTCTTTTATGGATGTATTTATTGCAAATAGACATGCCATGCCATTATTATTTGACACAATTGCATTTCCCATATGTAAATTAGGGTGAATATTAATTTTAGGAATATATCCTGTGCTAGTTTGTGTGTTGAGAACTCGTACATATATTTGACTTCTTGTTCTGGCTGGTATTGTGACCATTTCAGGGTCGATGAATGGAAGAGTTTCTGGTCCAATGGTTATTGCTGATCTTGTGTAATCAATAGTTGCTCCGTTGGTTTGGAAGAAATCTGTTCCTAATATACCGTCCTGTCTGATAGGGAGGTCTTCTACGACGTGGATGATAATTTCCGTATTTAAAGTTCGTATTTTGATGTATCCCATAGTACCGAGTAGTCCGTCCGTGATGCCATTTAGGTCAAATAATGTGTCCATGAAGATTGGAATATCGGAAGAAACAGCACATCTCTTGATTACGTTGAGGTCTGATCCCGTGTCGATCATTAATGTTGCTTGTCCTCCGCTAAATCCTATGTCAGAGAGAAGAATGCTGGGTGGTTTCCTTATTTGTTCTGTCTTGAGTCTGAGTATGGCTTGTCTACGTACCATACGGGGTTGTGCCTCTTCTTTTTCTTTCCTATCAAAATACATCTTTTTCCTGCATTGTTCTATCGTATGGCCTCGGAATTTACAATATTCACAAGATATGCTATCATAAGCTCGGTTTCTGCATTCTTGTATTGTATGACCTGGTTTCTGACAATAATCACAACGGGTGTTGGATTGAGGAGTTCTGTTCGTGTAACTTTGACTTCTACAATCTTGCGCCGTGTGACCTGTTCTTCGGCAGGTGCTGCATTGTTCGTTGAATCGAGGGGCTGTGTTAGCTTGGCTCCTGCAATCTTGCGTCATGTGACCCGCTTGTCGGCAGTTGCTACAATATTCGTTGGGTCTTGCGTTGTAACTCCGATTCCTATAATTTTGTGTTGTATGACCTGGTTTTCGGCAAAAGTCACAGAATGTAAGGCTTCTACATTCTTGTATCATATGTCCTATCTTTTTACAGTGTTGACAGATTTTTTGTCGCCAGTCGGTGCGTGAAACTTGCTGACTACTGCAGTTAGTAATATCATGGCCGTATCCAAGGCAGTTTATACATTGATTAGGTTGTGTTACTCCAATAGGTATTTTTGTTCTTATTTGGTACTCGTTGTATTCTGCTTCTGCTTTAATAGCACTGTTGATAGCGCGATCAAGACTGCTGAAGTTGCATTCGTGTATTCTATTATATATCTCGATTTTTAAACCCGTTAGAAAGGCTTTAACAGCATTTTGTTCTGCATTTATATTAAATTGAGCTTCATGTCCTGGTACTTCTATTGTGATACAATGTCTGATTTGTAAAAGTAAATTAGATACGCGGCTACTATAGTCTACTGTGGTTTCATTTGATAGTTGCGCAATTTTTGATAATTCGCCGTATAATTGAATTGATGTGTGTATTGGAGCAAAACGAGAGGTTAATACATTTGTAAGGTCACTGATTGTGTTGTAATCTCCGCTTAAAACTACTCTTGAAGCTTGTCCGAAAAGCTTATTTTTTATTAGTTGAACTAATCCATATTCTGCGTTAGGATTTATCATGCGCCGTGCATTTCGACAACTTTTAATAAATTGATGTAATGGTATATTTCTACCATCGAAAGAAGGTACTGTGTCGGCCGTATCGCGTAAACTAATGTGCGGTAAATGAGGATATATATTCGTAGCTGTATTCGTATTAATTTGAGGATTTGAAGTTTCTGGAGTATTTTCCGTTTCTGATGTTACTGGAGTGTTTATATTTTCTGGACCTGCTTGAGTCTCTGTATTCATTGCTAAAGCAGTTATTTTTTCTCCAATTGTGTCAGGCATTGTAAAGTTTTAAGTTTCCACAAAATTTAAGGAAAGGAAAAAAAAATTTCTAAGAAAATACTCACTTTTGGAGTTATTTTACTAAGCGAAAATATCCTTCTCAACGAAATATCCCACCGCTGTCACCAAAAATAATCCGACCTGTAACGTTCAGCTGTTCAGGGACGACTGAATGTAGACAGGTTCCCGAGAGGAGAGCGGCTTCCTCCGAGAATAGGATAGGTGGGGGTTCCGTGTGGAATGAAGGAGTGAAATCCAACTTAAACTTAACAATGACTTTATTCAAATAACACTTAAACTAATAACAATAACATTAATATAGCTTACAACTACGATTATATATTTTGTGTTTTTGTGTTTTTTTGGTTTTTTTATGCTAATGTATTCTAATGCGCTATATAAAATTGGATATATATATATATATGTGTGCTACTGCTGTAAGTTCGGCCGCTACCGTTTCCGGAGCGGTTCCCGACACTCTTGGCAGAGTTCTTAATTTACTGTTCTGTAGACTTTGTCTTTGCTAAGCGGTTAAGCTGCTGCCTACTAGTAGGAGCAACGCTTGAAAACTTCGCAAAAACAAGTTCTCAACTATTAAATGATAGATCCAAAAAGGAGCACCAGTATCTTGTACACTGAGAACCAGTCGCTACCGTTTCCGGAGCGTGCTGAAATTCTACTGGATAATACTTAAGCTACCTCCAGGAACTAGCATTCGTCAGTTGCAAGAACGTATCTGAGTTCTTAACCATTAAATAAAAGATCCAAAAAGGAGCACCAGTATCTTATACACTGAGAACCAGCCGCTACCGTTTCCGGAGCGAGCTGAAATCCTATTGGATAATACTTAAGCTACCTCCAGGAACTAGTATTCGCTAGTTGCAAGAACGTATCAGTATTCGAATGAGCGCGCTGAGTGCTGCGTGCGCCTCCTTTTATACTGGAGAATTGGCGGGCTGGCGCATGCGCAGTGTGTTGATATTTCTTATTTCGCAGTTTTCTTGCTTATTATATATTATTTTGTTTTGCGCTTTTGTCAGTAATTCTAATTAATTATTCTTAACATCCCTACAATAATTATTTCTATAATATTTGTTTAGTTTATAATTTACAACTAAAAGTATGTACAATGAGCCTGCGCGGTATTACAGATTTGTTCCGATGTAGTGTAGATCGATTCTACTTTATCGACGGTCGGTAATTGTTGGTTCGAGTCCCTGTGGGACGTTACACACATATGCGCATTACCATGGATACACTTTGTTGATCGTAGCAGAATGTTGCTCCAGCTTTGATGGCTGGGGAAGGCAGCGACTCCCCTATCAATGTTGCGCTTCTTTCAGGCTCGTGAACGATGCTTTACTGCAGTACATGTGTACCGCACTTCATTGGGAGAGGCGGCCAGGATCCGCATTCATCGTCAGTCAGGCCGCACTGCTACTTTTTTTTTTTTTTCCGTGGGGAAAATGCATTACGCACACCCGGCGAGATGTTGTACACCGGGTAGTGTGGGACTCCTTGCGGGTGTCTGTCCCGCAAGTTTACCCACTAAAAACCACCACGACCCCCCTCAATCATTTAAATTCTAAATTTTAAAAAGATACTACCATTGAATCAACAAGAAAACCTCGAAATCTGAATGTTGTTGTCATCATAAAAACATAGTTTACATATACCAGAAACATGGGACAAGTATTTTATTTGCATGTCGAAAGAGTGGAGTGAAGTAGAGGGAAAATTTTAACGGTATCTGAAGTTTCTAATTTCACACATTTATACACTATTTCCGCTACATTGAAAATTTGACGCGGACCAAAATTATTGGATGGTGTTTGAAAAATCCCTAATTCGGAAGAGTTACATGGATTGTCATAAAAATCTATCAATTCTAAAAATTTTCTGCCTATTATTTTATGCTCGTTTTGGAATATAATAATGTTTTCTATAATAATAATGCTGCCATCATTGAGATGACAGCAATTGTTGGGGTGCCGGGTCTGTAAACTAAAATTACTGAAACTAATACGTTTAAACTGTTTTGCGTTATTAATACCTTGTATTAATGGACCACGAAAATGTTCCTTTTGGAAAATGGGATATACAGGCGAACTATAGACTACTGCTTCTATACTAAAATGCGACTTTTCTAACTGTCGTTTCACGAGCTGTTGCAATGGTTTCTCACTCTTCCTAATACATTTTTTAATACTTTGCAAAAAAATTTCAAACGGAAAGCAACTAAAATCATCAAGCGGTCCGTGATTTTTTACATCATCTACCAAGTGTAGCAGATTATGAACATTATGGGAGACGTGTTTTGATTCGTATAATAATTCAAAGGTTTCAACAAAATACTTTAATAATTCTGCTGCATAATCAAGGTGAATAAAATATTTTTTGTGCGATAAGATCACAAATGCGGTGTGCAGTACAAGAAAATTTAAATATCTATCATCGTCTATATTTTTTAATAAAACTACTGGCCCGGTGTATAATAAAAAATGACGCAATTCAGTTCCACCGTTTTAAAATATCCAAGCTTCGGGGTTTTCTCATAAATTCTCCTGGCATGCTGGTCGATATGTTTATTAAGGCTAGTGAAATGTTAGATTGGGATTGAAATGATATTTTCGTCTTTGGTTTGCCACAACACCACAGAGAGAGCAACTTTTTTACTACACCCAGACAAATCAGGTGCATGTAATCTAACGGAAAAGAATCGATCATGTTGATGCCAGGAATTCTTTCTATAATCGAAGTTCCAGTATGATGATGTTTGTCAGATTTGCATCTGAAATCATCATCTGTCCTTAAACGGAGATTATTTGTCCCAGGAAAGCACGTTCTCTTATCTATATTTTTACCTACTATATGGCATTTAGTGCAAGAGGAATAGCCGGCATGGCCTTTTGTATATTTAAGAAAGGATTTGGCAGGTACGTCGCAAATGAATGATTTTATTTTTAACTGATAAAGATGGCCGTTAATAGAAATTCCATTACTAATTAAATCTATGGCTTCTTTGGCGAAATCTTCTAGAAAAACGTTGGCATCGTTAGGCTTCTCATACCCATGGTATGTGCCAATCATACCTACTTCATTGTATCCGACAATGCAGGCTAAAATTGGATAAACTTGACTCTTGGAACTTTTGCAAAGGGGTAAACCGTCCACATTGGTATTAATATAAATTGTGTTATTTTCGAGGCGGGATAAATCTACGGACTGAACGAGTTTTAAAATGCTGGATTCTAAACCAAAATGGTAATACTGACCTGGATCGACACATTTAATCTGTACATTCCTGGGAGTTTTTAAAAGAGTCCTGGCATCCGCGGGTAAATGAGTTGAAATTGATTTCTTTAAAATGGGTAATAAATCGTCGATGGCTTTATGAGTAATATTATGTTTTATAGCCCACTCTGCTAGTGACTTTAATAAATTGGGACTATCGGTGGTCTGAGAATTTTCAAATCTGGCGAAATTTTCAATTTCTTCCACATTCTCAACGAATCCTACATCACTCTGAGTGATATTAACAGAAGGTTGAGAATTAATGCCAGGTGAAATGGCATTTGTAGTGGTACTCAGATCGGAAGATGTTGATTGAGAAACTGACTGCGAACAACTAGTGCCAGGTGGAAGTGAATGTGGGAAAGTAGCATCTGATGATGTTGCGGCTCGGATTTTCTGAAGTAACCTATTTTGAGATCTCTTGGCACGCATATAGTACTTTTGTAATTTCATTTTTCCAGTCATTATTGCGGTAAAAAAGGAAATAGATAGAACTGACTGTATAGTTGGGAAGAGAATAGCGTAATGGAAGAAAATGGATATAAAACTTACGTGTAATAAAACCGGCCCTTGTATATCCTTGAATGTTAAAGAAACACAACACTTTGTAAAACTAAATAAATGTACGTCGTTGCGAAATGTCACCCTTTACCTTCGACGGTTTCAGCAGTAACTACCGTGTAGCCAGTAGCGTGCAACGTGCCCACGGGCGATACCCTCACTCCACGACCAAACGTACCCCTTCCTAGCGCCTGTACCGCACCAATCGAGCATACACGTACCTCCATCCGTGTGCCGTACGCGTTGCCTGGCCGGCGCGGCGCTCTTTGGCGAGAATTCGTTTTCTCGACATCGAATAAAAATATATAAAAAAAAAAATTATGTCGAACGATTTTAGTAAAACTGCACTAACAAATAAAAAACAATTCTTTTCTTGTCCTGCAATTCGATTCATTCATACAAACATACAAACAGACGTTCGAAGCTGAATAAAATAATTGTTTAAAAACTTTAAAAATGTTAATTTACAAAACATTTTCCCAGCTGGCTAATGTACGATGTTGGTTTTTTGGCTTCTGTATGCGCTAGGTATACATAAATGTAGAGTTAATTCCTTGAAATGCGACTTGGAAAATAATCTCCTTTCTAGGATGGATTCTTCAAAATTCACGTCACAATGAACAGGTATAGTGTTTTCGGTGAACTCCGTTTCAGGCAAACGAACCAGCCGCTCCGCTATTACGGTCGGTTTACCACTCACACCCCGGGTTACTGTAATGAGGTTTGAAAACAATATCGACTGGTCTCATACCCGTCGCAATGATGTCGCAGCTTTCTTCGCCGAAAAGAATATATATCCCTCTTTCAATGACACCTGATCTGCTTCCACTTCTGCAGCATATAGACAAGGAACCTGAAGTTTTGCAAGGTATAAAAGTTGGCCGCACCAAATGCGGTCAAATCATTAACAATGTTTTGTGCGTGCATGAAACGCAACACATCATCGACAATGTTCGCTATTGTTAGTTTTCCATTTACGAGGATGAAATGAGGTGGCTCTCATTCATGGTTAGATACATTGAGCCATCTCATTTGTCCATTAAAGCAGAACTGTTGCAACTCATCCATTTGTATGCCAGCGATTGTTCAGCGGAAATGATTTTCGATTGCTGAACGGGACATTCCACGCCAAATCGGACACTTTGTCGGATGTGGCTCAAAATTGAATATGTTGTAGTCTTTAGGGATGTATAAACATATGTCGAAAGATTTTTGAAAATTTTGAAAAATGTAGATTTTACAGCTGTTTGAAGGTAAGTGCTAACTTTTTTTCAATAAATTATAGCTATGGAAGTAGTAAACGGATGGAGTTGAAATTTATGGCACTTATAGAGAAGACATTGAAGTTTTAAGAAAAGATTATTTCAATTAAAAAAAAAAAAATTTGAACCATTTCTGTGCAATTATTATAAACAAATGCAGTTTTTTAATATCGGGCGCGATTTTAAAAATCTGGAAAATAATCAGAATATAGTTCTATCCTTCCCCTTCATGGTCGAATTGTCAAAAATATGGACATTTTAATATTAGCCCTGTAAAAATTGCCGAAAGTCGATGCCGCGTGCGGGCGCACTGCCGCGGCAGGCGCGTCGACACCGGTAGCCTCGACGACTCCAGCGGGCGAACGTGCGTTGCTATCTGCAACCAAGGCGACTATCAACCGACATTATTCCAAATGATCTCCGAATATTTGCAAGATTTAAAGCGATTAATAAATATTGGTAACTCACTCTTTGTCAATGGTACTTATTGATGAAAACATTTCAGTTGCCACTACCTGTGTTACAGGGAAACTTATTGCATTTTATTGTTGAACGTGGGGAGAAGGGTTAAAATGAGAACTTTCTGGAACCCTCTGATATTCAAATTTCCATATAACACTATATAATAATCAAGAACGTTTTCTCATTTTAACCCTTTTTTCACTCGTAATAGTATAAGGAAATTTGAATATCAGAAGGTTCCAGAAAGTTCTATCTATAGAACGGTTTCTCATTTTAACCCCTTTTTCACTCGTTCAACAATAAAATGCAATAAGTTTCCCTGTAACACAGGTAGTGGCAACTGAAATGTTTTCATCAATAAGTACCATTGACAAAGAGTGAGTTACCAATATTTATTAATCGCTTTAAATCTTGCAAATATTCGGAGATCATTTGGAATAATGTCGGTTGATAGTCGCCTTGGTTGCAGATAGCAACGCACGTTCGCCCGCTGGAGTCGTCGAGGCTACCGGTGACGACGCGCCTGCCGCGGCAGTGCGCTCGCACGCGGCGTCGACTTTCGGCAATTTTTACAGGGCTAATATTAAAATGTCCATATTTTTGACAATTCGACCATGAAGGGGGAGGATAGAACTATATTCTGATTATTTTCCAGATTTTTAAAATCGCGCCCGATGTTAAAAAACTGCATTTGTTTATAATAATTGCACAGAAATGGTTCAAATTTTTTTTTTTTTTAATTGAAATAATCTTTTCTTAAAACTTCAATGTCTTCTCTATAAGCGCCATAAATTTCAACTCCATCCGTTTACTACTTCCATAGCTATAATTTATTGAAAAAAAGTTAGCACTTACCTTCAAACAGCTGTAAAATCTACATTTTTCAAAATTTTCAAAAATCTTTCGACATATGTTTATACATCCCTAAAGACTACAACATATTCAATTTTGAGCCACATCCGAAATGTTATTCCAAAAAGTGTCCGATTTGGCGTGGAATGTCCCTGCTTAGATGCAGTGAGTTAAGGGGTCATTCTGGTGGGTCATTCCACGCGAAGTCGGACATTTTTCGAAGTAACGTTTCGGATTTTGGCGCAACTTGGATATGTTGTAGTCTTTAGGGGTATATAAACAAATATCAAAGGATTTTTCGAAATGTCAAAAATTGTGGATGTTGCAGCTCTTTGAAATATAATGTATACTATTTTCCCAAAAATTATAACTCTGGAACTAATAAACTGATAAAAATGACCTTTTGGGTGCTTACAGTGGAGATATAAGAGTACCTAATAAAAATTATTTCACTTAATAAAAACGAATATTTGACCATTTATTTAGCAATTGTTCTTAACAAATGCAATTTTATAGGTGAAGGCACCTTTTTAAAAATTTGGAAAAAATTTGAGGATAAAGCCCTGTTTTTCCCCTTTACGGACACGTTTCGAAAATCGTGGACTTTTTAAAATTGGCCAAATGAAAATTAATTGAATGTAACGCTGCGTCAAATCACACCGAGTCGACTGGTCGTTCGGGCCGTGCGGTACTCGCAACGGCCAAGCGGCTATACCTGCTACTTTTATGTAGGGTATTAATGAGGACCACTGCAAGGTTTAATATCGTTAATAGTTAGTGGAAACTCACTCTCTGTCGATGGCACTTATTGTATGAAACATTTAAGTTGCTATTGTTCAATGGAAACCACGACGAGGTGGTGAGTATTCTTCCATCGGGAGAGGATGGGATGTGATGGGATTATGTTAAAGGATAAATATTTTGTTGTATCTTTCAGCGTCTTTTGGAATAAATGACCGGTTATGTAATTACTTATTTGATAATTGCTACAACATTTGATATGTCACTGTATGAATAGACTTTAGACAAAGACCGCTAGAAGAACAAATAAGACGCCACAAAAATTGTTTGATTGGGCGACTGCCAACATTCAAAACATTCATTTTCAATTCAGCTCAATAAAACAATATCAAAAACATTCACGATTATTACTAGAGAGACGTGGACTTGCAAAAACAATTTCTGGAACGGGAACCTTTCATTAATTTATACAAACGGATACAGTGTCTCATTTAAAAGCTAAAGTCTATTCATACAGCGACAAATCAAAAGTTGTAGCAATTATCAAATAAGTAATTACATAACCGGTCATTTATTCCAAAAGACGCTGAAAGATACAACAAAATATTTATCCTTTAACATAATCCCATCACATCCTATCCTCTCCCGATGGAAGAATACTCACCACCTCGTCGTGGTTTCCATTGAACAATAGCAACTTAAATGTTTCAAACAATAAGTGCCATCGACAGAGAGTGAGTTTCCACTAACTATTAACGGTATTAAACCTTGCAGTGGTCCTCATTAATACCCTACATAAAAGTAGCAGGTATAGCCGCTTGGCCGTTGCGAGTACCGCACGGCCCGAACGACCAGTCGACACGGTGTGATTTGACGCAGCGTTACATTCAATTAATTTTCATTTGGCCAATTTTAAAAAGTCCACGATTTTCGAAACGTGTTCGTAAAGGGGAAAAACAGGGCTTTATCCTCATATTTTTTCCAAATTTTTAAAAAGGTGCCTTCACCTATAAAATTGCATTTGTTAAGAACAATTGCTAAATAAATGGTCAAATATTCGTTTTTATTAAGTGAAATAATTTTTATTAGGTACTCTTATATCTCCACTGTAAGCACCCAAAAGGTCATTTTTATCAGTTTATTAGTTCCAGAGTTATAATTTTTGGGAAAATAGTATACATTATATTTCAAAGAGCTGCAACATCCACAATTTTTGACATTTCGAAAAATCCTTTGATATTTGTTTATATACCCCTAAAGACTACAACATATCCAAGTTGCGCCAAAATCCGAAATGTTACTCCGAAAAGTGTCCGACTTCGCGTGGAATGACCCACCAAGGAGTGACCTCCGCAACACCACAACCTGAAGGTAACTTTCAAAAGGAAGGTTTGCCGATTCGATCGAGGGTGCGGTCCGATTCACGCATTGAGCGCATGAAATTGGTGGCATCGTACGATTCCCTAGAATTTCTTTCACTTGCCACCACTCCACAACGACTTGTGTGATGCGGGGGGAGGCGGTGATATGTTTCCGCATGACCATGGATTAGTACATTCCTATTGTTTATAGTTTCCTTTTTATAGCGGTTGTGGCAACCGACCCGTGTGACAACCATCCCTAATAAAAAAATTCTGGTCTCCCCTACATATATGGCATTTCAATGGTTTGATGGGGCAAAATTTATTAGCCCAGCAGTTCGATTTTGACAGTGCGATTCAAGACAAATTCAATAACCTGTAACGTATGCACTTTATTTCAACTGGTTTTCGAGATATTGCGCTTGTCTGATATTGCCAAGTGTCTTCAAACTTTGCAGGCATGCGTAGTTTGGATGACAATACAATATTTAAAAAGAAAAAAATAACCCCTGTATGTGAGTAATTCTTTGGGAATTTTTTTGTGCAAAAACGGCGCGACAAATTAATTTAAGGTTTGGCAGGCTGCTGCATTGTATCTTGAACTATTGTTCTGAATTTTTCTGTGACAGAGAAAAGGAAAACATGGCAGATACAGAGGGAGCGCTGAAAAAAAATTCTGGTTGTGTTGGCGTTGACGGAAAGTACTGTAAGGGTTAACTAAAACACAAGAAGGAAAAAAAGATTGGTGAACCGTTTCTGTACAAACAAATACCTATGTTTCGGCCAAACAAGTCACAAATCCCCTTTTTCGCTCCAAGTTATATGTATCTTAAAATTGCCTGGATACTTTTTAACCGCGAATGCTGCAAAACATAGATTCTGCCCTGTATATTTTATTATATTTTTTAACATAAGGGTTGGTGCATACACTTTACGGTTTCGCTAAAGTTTTCTGAAGTAGGGCTGTTCGAGTACTCGAATATTCGAGTAGCTTGAAGTTCGGACCGAGCCGAGACTCGGTTTCCGAGCCGAGCCGAGTACCCGTATAAACCGAGTAGCTCGATAAATCCGAGTAGCTCGAATTTTTTCGAGTAGCTCGAATATTTTCGAGTAGCTCGAATTTTTTCGAGTAGCTCGAATATTTTCGAGCGGCCCGAAAGAACCGAGAAACTCGAATTTTTCGAGCATCTTGAAGCTTGAAGCTTGAAGCTTGAACTTTTCGGGCAATACGAATGTTTCGAATATTTTAGGTTACGTTTATCTACTGGAATGTAAATAATGGTTCTCGATAAGTAAAGTAAATAATTAAAGTATAAGCTGTAAATGGAAATATTCTATAACTTTTGAGAAGTACTAAATTCAAATATTTCTTTTTTTCTTTACATTTTTTCGTGTCTTTATGAACGTATTCATACAGTTCATTCATTCATTCATTCATTCATTCATTCATTCATTCATTCATTCATTCATTCATTCATTCATTCATTCATTCATTCACTTATTTATTTATTTATTCATTCATTCATTCATTTATTTATTTATTTAACGCTCTGTGTTGACAATGGTGCGACAGAGGTAAAACCCATACGAAGAAGGTAAAAAACTAAGAAAAAAATAAGGAGAAAAGAAAGATAATATATACAGAACTGTATGAATACGTTCATAAAGACACGAAAAAATGAAAAGAAAAAAAGAAATATTTGAATTTAGTACTTCTCAAAAGTTATAGAATATTTCCATTTACAGCTTACCCACACAGCACACGGCGTTCTGAAGGCGCCTGTTTTCGGCCTGTTTTAGGCCTGTTTTAGGCCTGAGCGCCTGACCGTCCGGATTTGTAACAAGGCGCCTTGAATGCGCCTTAAATGCGCCTTTTAGGCGTTGTAAAGGCGTTCGGGAGGCGCTCGGGAGGCGTTCGGGAGGCATTCGGGAGGCATTCGGGAGGCGCTCGGGAGGCGTTCGGGAGGCGCTCGGGAGGCATTCGGGAGGCGCTCGGGAGGCATTCGGGAGGCGCTCGGGAGGCGTTCGGGAGGCATTC
Source organism: Andrena flavipes (assembly GCA_963971345.1). Lineage (NCBI taxonomy): Eukaryota > Metazoa > Arthropoda > Insecta > Hymenoptera > Andrenidae > Andrena > Andrena flavipes. The sequence goes on along the minus strand of OZ020482.1, from coordinate 18,646,311 downwards.
GGGAGGCGCTCGGGAGGCATTCGGGAGGCGCTCGGGAGGCGCCGTGTAACTACCCTGGCGCCATCTATACAAAATTTCAGAAGCGTCTATAAGGCCGTCGTCACTGTCGTCAGTCGTGTATCTGCACACCGGGTTTTCCGTTCCTTCTTCTCGTGTCGGATCTTGTCGTAAACGGTTGTATGAAAGTGTGCTCGCGATTCAAGTATTATAAGAAGATTATAATTGTTCGATATTACGTTATACAATAATAGTGTGTTACTTTCTTTATTCTATTAAGTGCTCACGCTTGTTATACAAATAAGAATAAATTGAATGTTGATTGTAATAACCAATCCTAGTATAATTTTTGAACACAGACAGTGACTACCTCGTACGCATAGTAATGGCTACATTGTAGGCATAGTACTGCAGGCTACATCACTGCCACCGTCCGCTTGGAGAGAGAATAGTGGCACGCGACCGCCGCATCGTCCGCGTAGAGAAATTGTTAAATTCGGCGCCATCGTTGAAACGTTAAGTGTCTTTATATGTATATTCTGTATATTCTGTACATTTTGTATACTTTGCATACGTACATGTGTATCACCTAGCTATACTTCTTATGTAAGTGCAGTCTGTATTCATTGCGTGCATAAATAAATATAGTAAATGAAAATGAAATTTTATCCAGTCTGATTTCATTTTAATAACCCTTTGTTTCATTAAATTTAGATTAAAATTAATCAGTATCGATAACCATCTTACATACGCCTTAATGGCAATTTTTAAAGAGCTGCATTTGACCTAATTTATCTATAATTAAGACGCCTGTCAATCCTAATCCAGGCCCGTTCCAGGCGCCGTTAACACGCCTGTTCCAGGCGCCTTTAAAAAGCCTGTTCCAGGCGCCTTTTAGGCGCCCATTTCAGGCGCCTTTGAAACGCCTGGCAGTCCTAATTCAGGCGCTTTAAAGGCGCCTTTAAGGCGTCCCGTTTTGTAACATCAGGCGCTCCGAAGGCGCATATTGGACGCTGGTGAGGCGCTCGCGGCGCCTCTAAGGCGCCTCGAGCGCCTGGGACCATGCGCCTGAAAAGCGCCTTTAAGGCGCCTGTGTGCTGTGTGGGTATACTTTAATTATTTACTTTACTTATCGAGAACCATTATTTACATTCCAGTAGATAAACGTAACCTAAAATATTCGAAACATTCGTATTGCCCGAAACGTTCAAGCTTCAAGCTTCAAGCTTCAAGATGCTCGAAAATTTCGATCTGCTCGAAAAATTCGAGTTTCTCGGTTCTTTCGGGCCGCTCGAAAATATTCGAGCTACTCGAAAAAATTCGAGCTACTCGAAAAAATTCGAGCTACTCGGATTTATCGAGCTACTCGGTTTTTACGGGTACTCGGCTCGGTTCGGCTCGAAAAACCGAGCCTGGCTCGGCTCGCTTTTTCCTAGTACTCGAACAGCTCTATTCTGAAGTTTATTTTAAGTCTCATAACGATCCGTTAATATTTTGTAAGAAAAAGCTTGAAGTCGATGAAAATCAAGACCGGAATTGGTTGTACTATTATACATTTTGCACAAAATAAAACGATACCTCCAAACGTCCGCTCGTTTGAAAAAATCTGCAGGGACCACCCGGCTGCCGACGTCACGGGCCCAGTTGGTTTTCCATACCCCTCGACCCTTGAAAAAATTTATGACCGGCGAAGGCGTCATTGAACGGGGTCGTCGCCGTAGCCGCTGCACCGTAAACAGACCCACGATGCATCGACCAGCCTTCTCCGCTCAGCGCCGATTTGTCTTACAGTTTACTGAAGTTATCACAATTTCTGAGAAAGACTGACTTTAGAGTTTAGACGAAGAAAAATATATTGTTTATGATATTTATCTCGAATAGTAATGATTGGATCAGCAAACTATAAATGGAAATAAATGTGTCGTGACGAGCTTTACAACACTATATTTTTTAAAATCCACTTTAGCAACATTTAGTTTTCCAATCTTTCTTAGCGTTTCGACAATACTTTTTCACATTTTTCAGCGCTAGTCCCGTTATTGCACCCGACCGTTCATTAACCGACAAACATTTTCTTAAAATTGGTGTGAAACGCCAATCTTTTAACTACCTTTACGCGCCTAGCGACAAAAACCCTCAATTACTACCTGAAGCGGCTAAACTACATATCTGCCCGCCAAACGTTCATCACCATAAACGTTGTAGCGAAAACACACCAATAAAGCATTGGGCTCACTGGTACGGATTAACCCTTGGGTTATTCCTGTCCATGACCCTTCCTACTTTCACTTTTCTACCCACTCACTATGGTCGCCTACTTCCTTACTCCGCCAAAACTTCCTCACAACATAGACACAGGCAATAAAGAAGGAAACCCAATAACGCAGAAGCCACACTCAACGTTTTTCCCCCAAATTTCTACTTCTCGACCTAATATTAACTGGAAAAAATGTATGAAACGTCAAAAAGTATTCTTATACAATTAGTAATTCAGTTCATATGTAAGTGCATGCTAGCGTTACGGAATGTAAGGATGAGGCCGAGGGCGGATGGCCTCCTCATTGTCCTGCTTTCGAAGATTTTATGGCAGGGACTTAGCTTGTGTGCGGTCCTGATGGGGGTCAATGAGACTAAACAGTAAACAGCCCTTCGTATATAATAAATGTTTTCAACTTGCCTTGTTAGGTAAAAAATTAATACCTACTAAGGTCGGTATCAGATATATTGGCCGGTGAGTTTCGTGAGGGGTATTCTCCCACCATACCGCTTGCCTGCTCGATGCTCCTTTTCTCAACGTTCTCACTCTCTCGAGAAAATGAAAAGGCGTGTTATAATGACATATATGTCAGAATAGGTTTGGGTTAGGCCTAAAATATTGCCGACCATCCGCTGCTCCCCCGGGAGCCGCGCCACGAGCGCCGTTACCAGCGCGCTCCCGAGGATAGGCGATCGAGCGGGAGGGCGAGTTCGGCGGTCGACGGGGCCGCTCATCGTTACAACGAGCGGTCCCGAAGATCATTCGACCCGATGCCGTCTTACCGCCGAGTTGGAGAAGTCTTTGATGAACATGTCTTTGACCGTCCAGTCTTACGCCGTACCTTTAACCGTGTCCACCAGAGGTATTGGATTCGCATCAACTGTCGAATATTCCAGGATGATAACGACATGGAACCTAACAGCCATTTCTGAGATCTGTACTGTCTACCAGTATTACCGTGTTGGTTTATACTTGGTGTACCATCGCGTTTGTGAATCTCGCTTTGCTCAAAGTGAGATACAATCTTACCCTATGCGGAACTTAGTCTACTTCAGTGAGGAGATACGCCAAATTCTTGTAACTGTTTCACAAGTACCGGTTGCTACCTCAGCTGTTCTTGGTGCCATTGGGAGGATCGAGGGATCAACTGTTTGGCATTCCTATCTGCCTGAATTTGAGCTCACCGACGTACAGGGTTGTGCTCTGTTCATGTCTCCACCTACTATTCGGAGTGTCCTACTTCGAATGAATAGTCCTGATACACCTATTGGATTTAGACATGAGTTTCGTCGGCTTTGCCCTATTCCTGGCGTTTGCTGGAGTGCCGATGCGCGCATCACGAACGTTGATGACGTTTGGCCTGCTGACTATAGCCCTGACCAACTTCGGGCTGATGTTCATGCGTACACGAACTTACTTACGCGTGTTTCTGGTCGCTTGCCGAAAAGCTTCATCACAAACGTTCCTTCTGGTGGAGACCTTGCAGCGAGGATTGTAAGAACTGTACTCGGAGGGAGAAGAAAGAAACAGAAGAGGAAGGACAAACAGAGAAGAGGATTCATCGGATAATCTGCGACACGGACACAGAGGGATGGAAACGAAGCCAAGAAAAGGATGAAGAAATAGGCTTTATCCTAAAGAAGAAGAGAGAGGGGGGGAAGCCCGTCTGGGAAGACGTGGCTCGGTTCTCTCCACAACTGAAATATTACTGGTCCATCTGGGATTCGCTGGAAGTTCATAAAGGTTTGCTTTTTAGGAAATGGGAGTCCCAGGATGGTGCGACGACCTCGTGGCTCTTGGTGGTGCCGCGAGAGAGAGTTGCAGAGGTGCTGAGGGAGTACCATGATGCACCAGTAGCTGGACACTTCGGGGTGAATAAGACCTTGGCGAAGGTCCGCCAGCAATTCTTCTGGGCTACGTGTCGACAAGACGTGCAAGAGTGGTGCCGGCGGTGTGACACCTGTGCGGCGAAGAAGGGACCACGGAGAAGGGGAGCAGGGAGCCTGAGGGTGTACAACGTGGGAGCCCCGTTCGAAAGGCTTGCCATGGACGTTGTGGGTCCACTCCCGAGGTCACAGGCCGGCAACCGGTTCATCCTGGTCGTGGCGGATTACTTTACCCGGTGGCCGGAAATAATCGCGATGCCGGACCAGCGAGCTATCACGGTGGCAAGAACCCTCCTGCACAACGTAGTCTGTCGTCATGGTGTACCTTTGGAGATTCACACAGACCAGGGGAGGAATTTTGAATCCTCCGTGTTCAAAGAATTGATGAAGCTACTGGGAATCAGGAAGACGCGAACGACCCCCTTACACCCTCAATCCGACGGGCTGGTAGAACGCTTAAACAGGACATTGCTTCAATACCTCGCAATGTTTGTTTCGGAGCACCAGCGGGATTGGGACGAGTGGATTCCCATGTTCCTTCTCGCGTATAGATCAGCACGACATGAAGCTACTCAATTGACGCCAGCAATGATCTTGTATGGCCAGGAACTGCGTCTGCCCCTGCAGTTGTGGAGAGGACTGCCCCCGGAAATAGAGGAAGACGAAAACGTCGAGCAGGGATACGTGGAATGGATCAGGGGAAAAATGGAACGGATCCATGAATTCGTGCGACGTCATCTGGACCTCTACAGTTCGAAGATGAAGTCGTGGTACGACAGTCGCGTCCACGCCCTGGCATTCCAACCAGGGGACCGAGTGTGGTTGTTCCAGCCAAGAAGAATTAAAGGAAGGTGCCCAAAACTTCAAGCGGATTGGGAAGGGCCGTACACGATCACGGACAGGATCAACGATGTCATCTACCGGATCCAACGTTCACCCCGGAAGAAGTACAAGGTGGTCCACGTACGCCGCCTTGCGAAGTACGAAGGACGATTCCCGGAGTAAGAAAGACGTCAAGATTACATCGTGGTATGCAAGAAAGAAGATGGATTGGCCCGGATATACCCAAACATCCACGAGAAACATCCAAGAAGACATCGCTGTGCGGGGACGTTCGAAACGGATCTCCGGGGTTCGTTCGAGGGCTAAGGTTTCGGGCGTGGGGGGTTGCCCCTGGGAACACTGCCCACGCAAGTCTCCCGGTCCACGCGGGCGTGTGGTCCGCCGCGCGTCGCCGAAGATCAGGGAAGACCCCGCCGTTATAGCGCGGGGTTGTAGAGCGCGGAGATCGCAATAGCGCTGAGGGGGGGGGCAAGCGGATGAATCGCTAGTTTGCTCCCGCGCAAGTCCCTCCCCTTGAGCGTGGGACTCCGCGCCCGAGGCAGACCACCGTGGAGTTTTAGTGGGTGCAAGCCCCACATAACCCCGTCCCTCCCCCGGGGGGCGGGGTATCCGTTAGGGATTTCTCCACGTTAAAAAAAAAAAAAAAAAAGGCCTAAAATATTCAGACTGTTATTGGTCAGAAGATTGATTCTTTCTCGACAGCTTCATCCCGTATTGGTCTACGCATAGCTTCGTAACACACACAACTACATATTACGTTAAGAATAAACAACAGCCATACAGCTACGTTACAGGCGGAGCCGAGCAGCGTTCGCATTACCCCACCATACCCTTCGGGGGCCACCGAACTCCAACTGACAAATCCACGATCGTCAGATGGTGGTGGTTGATTTCTCCTCGATCGCTGATCGGGAAAACAAACTCACCGGCCAATATATTTGATACCGACCTTAGTGATATTCACCTTCCTCTCATTTGTACAATAAATTGTTTTCTTTGCAAATCCGTATGCTACATTGTCTTGTTCCTTTTCGCGTCACCTTGTCCACGCGGATTTAGCTGCAGGTACAGGTAAAACGGCCCTTCGCCCCTACGGCGTAGGACCGGTGCGGACATATGCTACTACCAATAAAATAATAAAACGTTTCGTACCGACCGTAGTAAAGTATAACGACTGGCCACGTTTATTTCTCAAGGACCTCCGCTGAATTGTACGTGTATTGTATTTTTTTCGCCGAAGTATTAAACACAACCTTCCGTTGGAAAAAGAATTTCAATCAACGAGACGTGTATTTTCGTTCCAATTGCCACCGCGTGAAACGAGACAAATTCAATTCAATGAATTTTGCCGTACTGGCTACTTTTTCACGCAGATCGTTCGTTCACCCTTGGCGTGAGCTGTTTACGTTCGATATTAATTACGTCTTTGTCTCGTAATATTTCTGCCACTTCGTTTCTCCCAATACCCGAAACGCGCTTCTTTTAACGGGCTAACAATTTTACGATCCCAGGTTTATCTAACATGAGAGAGACCATGATTCTAGTGTTCATTAATAAAATATCTACAATGTGACATGCGGATTTGAGAAGAAAAAAATTATTGTACAAAAAAGAGCTAGGTGAATATCACTATTAATTTTTTACTCAACAGGACGAACTTAAGACATTTATTATATACGAATGGGTTATCGCTTGAAATAAAATGATATGCTACATTTTAAATAATACCATTAAGAATATGTGTACTAAGTTTCAAATTAATTGGACAAATAAATTTCGATCTGCTCGAAGTTAATTCGGCCCGCTCGCTTCTCTCCAAGCCGCCCGGTTCTTTCGGGTCGCTTGAAAAAGAATCAAGTACTTGGTTCTATCCGAGATGCTCGGTTCTTTCGGATACCTCCCTAGTAGCACAAAATATTGAATTCACATTCATCCAATATTAAAAAGAGGTTCAATCTCTTTTTAATATTTAAACATACGTACAATATTTATTCTAGATTAAAAAACAAATATATTTTCCAAATATGCTGGAAATATTCATTTTATATTATGAAAATATGAGTAAAAATAAAATGGCAGAAAAATATGGACACCAATACATAGATGCAGGCCCCAGTGGCAGCAGCAGCAGCAGCAGCAACAGCAACAGTAGCAGCAACGTCATTACCGATGAACTATTAAAAAAACTCATACAACAAAATGGAGAATTAATACACCAGAATAAGGAAATAATGCGGCAAAACAATATGATGAGAACCTTGTTAGTAGAAACATTGCAGCGTGTGAAAACGCTGGAAAATGAACCAGCAACAATTACAGTCGAAAATAGAACCCCGTTTCTTGTGAAATTCAATCATTTGAATTTCCCAATCGATGCAAATATAAAAATGGACGAATTAGAAGAGATTTTAAAGGACAAAAATAATTTCCAAGACGCTGTAAGTAAAATATCATCTTTGTTAATATTATAACAACACAGTGCTCGGTGAAATTAAAATGAGTTTACGTTATTCTCCAATCTAGTAGTTCGATGTATGTTCCTACATATGTCGTGCCTTATCAATTTATTGGTACTACTTTCATAAATATATGATGAAAAAATTGTGGAAATCGACATTTCCGACATTGAACGATACGTTGTAGAACACAATCTCTCTCTCTCTCTCCCTCTCCCTCTCCCTCTCCCTCTCCCTCTCCCTCTCCCTCTCCCCCCCTCTCTCTCTCTCTCTCTCTCTCTCTCTCTCTCTCTCTCTCTCTCTCTCTCTCTCTCTCTCTCTCACGATAAGCCATTTTAATTTAGCCAAGCACATTTCATTCTAATTATGTTTTGTATGCATGAAATATGTATGTAATGTTTCGAACTGTTTATAACATTTATTTTCGTTATTTCTTTAATACAAAATTGTACTGAATTCGTTATAATGTTTGATACTTTCTTAATTACAGGTAAACGAACTTTCAAAGTTAGGAGGAAGTACCACTTATGATTACGTAAAGAGAGTTCTGTCGACAATTTTAACGAATGACGTCGCGCTGCTGTACAGCTGGCTGGGAAGGCAGACGAAGCAGCCATTCTATAAAACAAAATTATCGGAAGTCGTTAAATGTAATTATCACCCAAATTTCACCATAGTTAATACTGATTAATATAGAATTTGTAAGCAAATCCCTGACCCGTCGATCTAGACCGTCCTGAGTCGTACAAAGAATGCCTCTCGTCCTTTTGACACTCCTCGAACTCTCGCCCGATGACCGTGACGTCATCGGCCGTTTTCGAACATTCAAGCTACATTGTATCTGCCTCTTACGCGTTCTACTGGGCCTCGCCTTTGAAGACGGCGCGCGGTACCCAGTGTTTGTTAGGAAATCCGACACTGTTCGACGAACGATGGCAGCCACATGCGACTGTTTATCCAAAAGGCGAGCGTGGCGACGCCGAGTCCGGACAATGTAACGCCAGGCCCGTCATAAATTAGATGGGGCCTTAAGGAGACTCCTCAATAGCGTCAACGCAAGGACCTTCCGCCCAAGGGACGGCAGTCTTGTACAGACCTCGAGTCGAGACACGTTCTGTCAAACCTACACCGCACCGTCGAAACATATTTCTGTTCAATTTACGCTGTTTTCCCCATTGCTTTAAATTCTTACAAATCAGAAGTGGGATAGAGCCGCGTGCTTGTGCGCGTTTAGGAATACGTGAGAAACAATAACGTTTTAAAGTCATTCCGTAGTGCTGCGAAGAGACGCTTAATCGTGCTGCGGAATTGAACTACAAATAGTGCTAAGGGTACGCGTAAGTTAGTGTAAGTAGTGTACGTAGCATAAGCCAAGTGATAAGTGACATGGGTCGTTCCCGAGACCATTCGCGAGATGATTCGCGAGACCGTTCGCGAGACCGTTCGCGAGATCGTTCATGGAATCGTGCACGGGATCGTTCGCGCAGTGATGAACGTGATCGCGGGAAACGTAGCGAACGCGATGTTTCGGTGGAATCCGAAAGAAGCCGAGATCGTGAAATTTCGCGCCGCAACCGCAGGGAGTCACGTGACCGTACCCGGAGGTCGCGAAGTCGATCGCCCGCGAAAGAACTTCGCGAAAAGGTGGCTAAGCTAAAGCGGAAGCTGAGAAATCTTCAAGCCAGATCCACGAGTGACGAACATACGGTGCCCGTGTTTGATCCTTCACGCGATAGTGCGGATATAGAAGAATGGGTGCAGCACGTGAACCGACTAGCGCGACGATACGATTGGACTGATGATGATATTATTCGGATCATCGCCAGAAATGTGAAAGGTCACGCTAGGAAGTTTTATGACGAGGAACAGCGATACGACCATTCGTGGAAATCGATGAGTCGATTGCTTATTAGACAATTCAGGAAGCCGGTTCCGTTTGGAAGACTGTTGCGGGAGGCTGCTAATTACAGTGCACGACAGGGTCAAAAATTAGGCGATTACTGCTTTGAGAAGATGACCAAGCTGCGCGCCTTAAAGATCGACTTGCCGGACGCATACATGGAGGACGCGATCATCACCGGTGTTGGCGACGAAGCGATCGAGCGTACGATTCGATCAAACAAGTACAAGGATGTGTACGATTTGTACGCGACTATGAATGAGATGGGAGCGATGCCGAGTGATCCGTCTAGTACGAAAAGGTCCAGCCTTCGACAACCCGAACGCAGACGGCCGACGGCAGCGGCAAAATTGCCACAGCGATCGGAACAACAGGCCGTGGTTCCAAAGGAAGGGGCGCAATGTGGAGGAGTGGTATGTTATAATTGTGGACAACGGGGGCACATTTCGAGGCAATGTCCACGGGCCCGTATTACCTGCCATTCATGCAAGAAATCGGGTCATCTGGCCAAATACTGCCAGCAGTCGAAACCCCATGCCAGCACAACACAGGTAACCATGAGTAATCACAATATGTACATTTTACCGGCGCTTGTGAACGGGAGGAAAATTAAGTGCTTGGTCGACACAGGCAGCTCGCATACGTTGCTGAAGAAACTGGTAGCAACGCGATTAGGGTTAGATATGATTGAGGATCGAGAGCTCGAAATACGTGGATTCTCTGGAGCGGGGACTTATAGTAATTCATTTGCCGAGATTATGATTAAAATTATGGAAGCGACGGCAAAAGTGCGAGCTATAATAGTTGATTCGGAACAACTTAGCCACGAAATGATTGTTGGCCGAGATTTTCTAGATCAGAACCACATAGTTCTAACCAAGCGACAGGATAAAATCACGATAAGAGAACTACCGGAAATGATTGAGCACCGAGAAAACGCTGTAGAGATTTGCGTGATCGAAAACGCGACGGATTTCGACAATTTAGATATTGGGGATGTTTCGGACGCGGACATGATTGCATTCACTGAAATTATTACGAAATACGGAGACCGAATCACTACATCGATGGAAACTTTAGGAAAGACTGATGCGGTGAAGATGAATATAAAATGCAATACGGACACGGCAGTAGTATACCGGCCTTATCGTATGTCTGAATCCGAAAGAGCATCAGTACGTGAAATTATTGAGGAATTATTGAAAAACGGGATAATAAGAGAATCGAACTCGCCGTACGCTAGCCCAATAATAATAATAAAGAAGAAAACGGGGGAATTACGGTTGTGCATTGATTATCGCCGACTCAATGCTATAACGGAAAAGGATAAGTACCCGCTGCCGTTGATTGAGGATCAAATCGACCGTTTAGGGGGTCATAAATATTTTACCACCCTTGACCTAGCCTCAGGATATTACCAAGTTCCAATGGACGAAGAGTCGATAGCGAAGACAGCGTTCGTGACACCAGACGGGCATTACGAATTCTTACGAATGCCTTTTGGATTGACGAATGCACCAGCAGTTTTTCAGAGACTGATTAATACCGTATTAGGGCCGCTTCGTGGTACAATCGCTTTCCCGTATATTGACGATATTATTATACCATCTACGACAACGGCGGAGGGTCTAGAGCGTTTAGAACTCGTATTAGAAAAGTTGCGGGAACATAATCCCACGCTGAAAATTAGTAAATGTTCGTTCTTGAAAGAGAGTGTCGAATATCTGGGACGAGAGATAAGTGCGGAAGGAGTCAAGCCAGGACGAAGGAAAACAGACGCTGTTTTACGAATGCCAAACCCTACGAATGTAAAGGAAATTCGCCAGTTTTTGGGTTTGTCCGGGTATTCTCGGAAATTTATTAAGGACTATGCTAGCCTTGTGACCCCATTGACGACGTTAACCAGGAAGGATATTCCTTGGACTTGGGGTAAAACCCAAGAGGAAGCAGTAAAACGAGTAAAGGAAGCCCTAACCACGCGACCCGTTTTAGCCATTTTCGACAGCTCATTGAGGACGGAGTTGCATACCGATGCGAGTTCAATAGGACTGGGGGCAATTCTTTTTCAATTTACGTCGGACGGGACGCGGCGGGTGGTTGCCTATTACAGCAAGCAAACCACCGTGGACCAGCGCAAGTATCATTCTTACGAGTTGGAGACAATGGCCGTAGTTTTTGCACTTCGACATTTTCGCGTATACCTGATAGGGTTACAATTTGTTGTTGTGACGGATTGCAATGCCTTACGAACGACATTTACGAAAAAGGATCTTATACCACGAGTCGGACGATGGTGGTTAGAGATCCAAGACTACACTTTCGATATAGAATATAGAGCGGGAACCGCGATGCAACATGTAGACGCTTTGAGTAGGAATCCGGTATGCCAGATCGAAGTATATCCGGTAGATATAACGGAGGCCGATTGGATCCTAGCCGCACAATTGCAGGACGACCAAATTGACCGGATTCGGAAGATATTAATGGACAATGTACGAAATAATGAGACCAAGCAGTATTTCGCTAACTATCTTTTGAAGAAAGGAAAAGTTTATAGGAGATTAGATGGTGGGCGGTCAGCATGGGTTGTACCAAAGTCCGCTCGATTCCAAATTTGCCGTTTATGTCATGACGATGCAGGACATCTTGGATTAGAGAAGACACTGTTGCGTATTCGAGAAAATTACTGGTTTGCCGACATGAGTGCCTTTGTCAGAAAATATGTTAATGCTTGTTTAAATTGTGCGTATTACAAACGGAACGCGGGGAAAAAGCAAGGAAAATTACATCCAATAGAAAAGACACCAATACCGTTCCACACGATACATATAGATCACGTAGGGCCGTTTGCATCCAGCAACAAGAAGAACAAGTACATACTAGTGATAGTTGACGCTTTTACAAAGTTCACAATCATTGAGCCAGTAAAGGATACTAAGGCAAAGAGGGCAATAAAGATATTGCTGAACGCGATACATCTATTCGGCGTACCGCATAGGATCATCAGTGATCGAGGGACGGCCTTCACGGCGAGAAGTTTTACAATCTTTTGTTCAACCTATGGAATCAAGCATGTGTTGAACGCGGTCGCTACCCCTCGGGCGAACGGACCATGTGAGCGATACAACCGCACTATCGTTGCGTCGTTGGCTGCGACCGTCGCGGGACGAGACCATCGTACATGGGATGAATTTGTGAAGCAGATTCAAGGTGCGCTAAATTCGACTCATAATAAGGCCATTGGAGTGACGCCTATGGAAGCGTTAATGGGATATAACGCACGGAGCACTGCGGAGTCGAGCTTATTACAGGAGGTGCAGACTGAAATGGAGCGAATAGATTTGAGCGAGTTACGTAAGAAGATCGGCAAGCACATCACAGAAGATCAGAAGAAACAGAAAGAGCGGTACGATAAGGCGAGGCGCGAGGCTACGCGGTATGAAGAGGGAGATGTTGTAATGGTAGAGATTACAAGCGAACCGTCGACTGGGGAAAGTCGGAAGCTGTCACCGAAATTTAAAGGACCATTCAGAGTACATAGGGTGTTGTACAATGACCGGTATGAGGTGGAAGATTTGCGAGAAGGGGGCAGAGGGGCCAAAACAGTGGTCGCAGTCGAGAGGTTGAAGCGTTGGGTAGCAGTAGTAAACGAGAAGCCTTGAGGAAACAATTACATGTGTGTTATGAGTTACAGGTCAAGGGAGCAATTAGATCGTCAGTATGTGGTGCTGACCTGGGATCACTGGCGACAGGTAGAGTGACCTGTTGCAGTGTGGAAAGTTGGTCGTCCCGAATGTAACGGAAACAGTTGTTGCAGAGAGAGACGTCAAGAGTTTTTACCTGACGATGGTTGTAAGGTTCCATTGCAGTGACGATGGGTACGCCGTCACTGAATGGTTATTGTTGAGTGCCTCTATGGTGGGGGAGTTGGCTGCCGCTGACCCCACATAGCGTGGGCTGTCCACCATGCCAGAGGAATTGGGCGATGCCAACCTTGGATGGGTGTGATTTGCCGTCTTAGCGAAGGATTCAGGCAATGCCATCCTTGCAAGACGTGGGTTTTGTTTGTGCTCTTCATGACAGCGGTGACGATGGTATCACCACTGTATGAGTGAGATGTAGGTGTCGTGGTAGGGGGTCGCAAGCGCGGACCCTACACGATGAAGAAATCGGCTACGGGCAGAGAAATACAGCACAAGGCCAAGTTGGCGGTGCAATTGATCCTGAACGTTATGGCTCATGGGACCATGAGCAATTTACGGGGGGGAGTATAACCAAAAACCTTGTTAGGTTTTCTATTGGATATGACTAGATCCAACTGAGGGCAGCGAACACTGTATTTACCGATAAATGATCTCTTTGTTCTAGAACACAACGCGATGAGGATGCTTAGGGACAAGCATCGTTGCAGGTTGGCCGAATGTTAGGAAATCCGACACTGTTCGACGAACGATGGCAGCCACATGCGACTGTTTATCCAAAAGGCGAGCGTGGCGACGCCGAGTCCGGACAATGTAACGCCAGGCCCGTCATAAATTAGATGGGGCCTTAAGGAGACTCCTCAATAGCGTCAACGCAAGGACCTTCCGCCCAAGGGACGGCAGTCTTGTACAGACCTCGAGTCGAGACACGTTCTGTCAAACCTACACCGCACCGTCGAAATATATTTCTGTTCAATTTACGCTGTTTTCCCCATTGCTTTAAATTCTTACATGTTGTACTCAATATTCCCGCATTGGACGTTATAACTTCCTTACAAATTCTATATATATATATATATATATGTAATGTCTTATTGAAATTCTTGTTTAAGGTGCTGCGGAACAAGGGAAGATGGCTAAAAACAAGAAGGAGACCGAAATAGCCATGCAGAAATGGCTGAAGCGGGCCTGCGACAGAAAAGCAGCAGGGAGTCGCGACCGATAAAATTTGGTTTCCGTCGCGATCGCGGTCACTGAGACCCACACAGCACAACGTCCCAGGGACGTCGACAGACCGTCTCAGGAACGTCCCTGGGACGTTGTGCTGTGTGGGAAGGTCCCAGCCAGACAATTTACAGCAAATTTGCGTAACACAGCACAATGTCCGGCAAAGTCCCTGGGACGTCTACAGACGTCTGCAGACGTCCCTGGGACGTTGTGCTGTGTGGGAAATTTATCGAATATCAAATCACGTAATGCAGCAATCTTGTGCGCTTTGTGAGTGCTCACCTTGGCGTTAAATTTAGGACATGTAATGATTCAATTAGAACAGAAAATATTGTAGCAATCTTTATACACTCGATGAGGATATCCGATGAGTTCCCGCGTCAGATCGTCATCTATTTAACTTATATTTGTGCAAAATTTACCTACAGTTGTGTATTGGGATTATATTTGAATCATATTTGCAGCAATCAATGCAGCACACAATGATTGCAAATTGCCATCATCACTTTACATTATATTTACAACATATGTTTTAGTCATATTTAGTAAATTAACATGAGTCTAACGATATAGCAATATTGATCAAAACATGTAGTAAATGTATTGATTCATTGCATGATCAAGAATTTAACTTATGAAAGTCTGGCTGGGGTATGTATGCTGTTCCTGTCGCTTACATTGTTTGTCACTCTAGTGGCGGATTTGTTGAAAGCAGATTGTTGCAGTTATTTGTTACTCTGACACTGTCGGTCCCAAATTGCGCTGATCTACCGAGACATTGTATATTCACAATAATTTATTTATATTAACTACTTCTATTAAAATAATACATAACTAGTGTTTGAAATACAACAATGTCTCGGGAGATCAATGCAATTTGGGACCGACAGTGTCAGAGTAACAAATAACTGTAACAATCTGCTTTCAACAAATCCGCCACTAGAGTAACAAACACTGTGAGCGACAGGAACAGCATACATACCACACCGAGGAACACTTACACGCGTATAACTTTATCAATTTTGGTCGGATTAACTTGACACTTTCAGGGGAATATTTTTAAGATGTTGTGCCTCTAGAAAATATAAAAACCGAAAAATCATTGTTCATTGTGTGTGTGTGTGATGGTATGTAATGCCAAAGCGGGCGACACCGGGTTTTCCGTTCCTTCTTCTCGTGTCGGATCTTGTCGTAAACGGTTGTATGAAAGTGTGCTCGCGATTCCAGTATTATAAGAAGATTATAATTGTTCGATATTACGTTATACAATAATAGTGTGTTACTTTCTTTATTCTATTAAGTGCTCACGCTTGTTATACAAATAAGAATAAATTTAATGTTGATTGTAATAACCAATCCTAGTATAATTTTTTAACACAGACAGTGACTACCTCGTACGCATACTAATGGCTACATTGTAGGCATAGTACTGCAGGCTACATCACTGCCACCGTCCGCTTGGAGAGAGAATAGTGGCACGCGACCGCCGCATCGTCCGCGTAGAGAAATTGTTAAATTCGGCGCCATCGTTGAAACGTTAAGTGTCTTTATATGTATATTCTGTATATTCTGTACATTTTGTATACTTTGCATACGTACATGTGTATCACCTAGCTATACTTCTTATGTAAGTGCAGTCTGTATTCATTGCGTGCATAAAGTCATATTGTTATAGAAATATATACATATACCCACACAGCACACGAGGTCCCGAGGACGTACGTTTTAGGTCCCTTCTAGGTCCGTAGGTCTGAAGGTCCCGGTTGGTAACAAAACGTCCCCGGGACGTCCGTGGGCGGTTGTGGGACGTCTATAGACGATTTTGGGACGGTTTTGGGACGTCGTGTAACTACAGTGGCGCCATCTGTGCAAAGTCCTAAATACGTCCCTGGGATGCGCTTGGGACGGGCCTTGGGACGTGTTTGGGACGGGCCTTGGGACGTGTTTGGGACATGTTTGGGACGTATTTGGGACGGGCTTGGGACGTGTTTGGGACGGGCCTTGGGACGTGTTTGGGACATGTTTGGGACGTATTTGGGACGGGCTTGGGACGTGTTTGGGACGGGCTTGGGACTTATTTGGGACGGGCTTGGGACGTTTTAAGACGTCGAGTGCTACCTGCTATATAGGCGCCATCTATAGAACGTCGTCTATACTATGAGGTGCATTTCAGTTTCAAAGGATATTTCAATTCAAGAACTACTCTAAAATGGATTGAAATGTTGAAAGATTTGTTTGGAGCGAGAGTTCGAAACAGGCGGCAGGTGTAGAGGTGTGCGAATTTCTTTCCTAAAATCTATGCGGGGAGTGAGGAGTCATATGGACCCGAATATGGTACATCCTGAGGGTTTGTATATATATATATATATATGTAGGGTCTAAATTAGGCTAAATGCATTGGGACGGTGTTGAAGACGGTTATCGATACGATTAAAATAAAATGAAATTTGATAAAAATGTATTTCCATTTATTTCGTTACAGTACACTACAAATTATATCATCCACTGCATTACACTATGTGTGTTTACAAATATTGAAAAACTACAATACTACAATATTATTATTCTATTTGTTATAAATTATAAATTAAATTATTCTATTTCTATAATCAAATTGCTCGTGCGTGCATGCGCGAAATGACTATAGAATGCACCTAGAATGAGTAGTGGATACACCTGTAGTTGGTTGGAATATACAAATCAGAATATACAAAGTGTATACAGAATACACGTATCGCGTACGCACTTAAAATATGTATACAATACATGAAATATATAAATATAACATATGTTAGTGTACATAATACACATATCGGTTTTTACAAAAATATACGGTAGTGATAGAGTAGTAGATACACTACACAGTGGCAGACAAACATATAGCAATCAATGCAGCACACAATGATTGCAAATTGCCATCATCACTTTACATTATATTTACAACATATATTTTAGTCATATTTAGTAAATTAACATCCCACACAGCACAACGTCCCGGGGATGTCGACAGACTGTACCAGGGACGTACCTGGGACGTCTGCAGACGTCTGTAGACGTCCCAGGGACTTTGCCGGACGTTGTGCTGTGTGGGATGAGTCTAACGATATAGCAATATTCATCAAAACATGTAGTAAATGTATTGATTCATTGCATGATCAAGAATTTAACTCATGAAAGTCTGGCTGGATAAAGTTAGAAACCCCTACGTGCTTTGTAGAGATCTAGAAACAGTCTAATTTATTCATCCTAACTGCTTTTCAAATAGTTTTACTAGTTTATAATGTCCTATGTATTATCTACTAAATTAGATTGTCCTAAGTTTACGTAAGGTGTTTAATTTTAGTGATTTTAAATGTGCCATGCGGGGAGCAAATTCCTCTAAAGTAGACGTTTGTGAAATGGACATTAATAATTTTTTTAATTGGGAAAACTTCACTGCTCAGCACAAATTAAAAAGAAATTCTCCTAAATCATAGATTCATGATTTTGTATCTGTGCAATTCACAAGAGGGGAAAAATCTTGAAATATAAAAATGATTTTTCTGCTGAATTTAAGGAGTTAAATTTTCTTAATGCGAAAACAATGAAAACTAAGTTATGAAAACCAAAAGCCAGAGTTCAATGTAAAGGAATTTCAGCAGAGAGAAAAGAAAATTTAATTACGAAATTGTAATCAATCGCCTTGCCTTTTGGGAATCATTAAACGTGTCTGATTATTAACTTTAAATCGTTATGTTCCTGTCTATGTTTAATTTGTTCGTATGTTTGTTGTAAGTTGTATGTATATGTTTATTTTTAACTACCTAATTTATGCCAATGTTATTTCTGTTTAAGTTGTACATTTAAAAGTATGAATTAAACCCGATTTCAAGTGTCTTAATTATGTCTTCCGAACACCTGTTCAATCCTAATCCATGCGCTTAAAGACGTACCCGGGACCACTTTTTTTGTAATATTCGTCATTCAGAGGATCTATATAAGCCGTACGTGGGAAATTCAGGACGTCCCCGGGACGTTTTGAGGACGGTTGTTGAGTCCGAATCCAGGCGCTTTAAAAGACGTACCCGGGACAAATTTTTTGGTAACTTTCGACCTTCAGAGGACGTATATGAGCCGTTCGTGGGACATTCGGGACGTCCCCGGGACGTACGGTACGCCCGGGACGGACGTCCCCGGGACGTTTTGAGGACGATTGTTCAGTCCGAATCCAGGCGCTTTAAAAGACGTACCCGGGACTAATTTTTTGGTAACATTCGACCTTCAGAGGACGTATATGAGCCGTTCGTGGGACATTCGGGACGTCCCCGGGACGTACGTCCCGGGGACGTTTTGAGGACGGATGTGTGCTGTGTGGGTATATATATATAACACACACACATATATATAATAAAATATGCCTCCGTATAACAAACTAGCCTACACGTTACCCGGTTTCACCCGGGAATTATTTACGATGTTTCCAAAATAACAAAGCCTAAAAAAATAAATAGCCTATAATCTAATCTAGGACGTACGTAATGTATATTCAAAATTTCATTGAAATCCGTTCAGCCGTTTAGGCGTGAAAGAAGGACAAACAAACAGACAACGAATGACTTTTATATATTAGTAAGAACAAGTAATGTAACACAAGTATTGTATAAGTATAGCTTTTAAATATTTGTAAACACACTGTGCATTATATATTTTATATCAAAGCATGGCATGTAATAGTAATAATGATAAAAAAAGAAATATATGTGTCCAACTGAGAACCTCCTTGTTTTATCAAGTATCTGTAAACAAATTTTAAATAAATAAATATAGTAAATGAAAATGAAATTTTATCCAGTCTGATTTCATTTTAATAACCCTTTGTTTCATTAAATTTAGATTAAAATTAATCAGTATCGATAACCATCTTACATACGCCCTAATGGCAATTTTTAAAGAGCTGCATTTGACCTAATTTATCTATAATTAAGACGCCTGTCAATCCTAATCCAGGCCCGTTCCAGGCGCCGTTAACACGCCTGTTCCAGGCGCCTTTAAGAAGCCTGTTCCAGGTAGGGATGGCGATACAGATATCGATACATCGAAATATCGATATTTTTCAATCCAAATTTCGATATTTCGTATCGATACTTAATGTAGCGATATATTGCTGTATCGATACATAACCACAAATATCGACTTTCGATACATTCAACCGGTGCATTTAAACCCTGAACGTAAACGTAACGGAACAGCGATGTGTACAACGATACACGTACAGTTCACGCGGAATTATTATTGAATGGTCGGTATCACAAATTATGTATATATTTATGTGATTATGAACTATTTATCAGTTTTCCTGTCGCACACGCATGCTTTATATTGATTTAAACAGATATTACTTGCACGTCTCAGCATTGGTGTTGGTATCATAATTTTTCCAAATTCATTGGTGTCGTAGCTGTTGTCACATCACACAACAGTATGCATACAAATTTACTAAGATCCTTTTATCCAAACATAAACATTCTCTTCATAATTTTCAGAATTCATAGTATAATATATAACAGTTGTATAGTCTCGTCCTAAAATATTTAACTGTTGTCTATCTTACTTAATTGTCTAATTTAGTGCCCCCAAAAAGCGTAGTTTGGAAATATTTCATAAAAACATCTACGGGAGGTAGATGCATAATTTGCCAACAAGAAGTGAAGGGATGTGGCAATACCACAAATTTAAGATTTCACCTGAAGCGTATGCGTCCCAAACTAGAAATGGTGACGGGTCATACCACGACAGATAAGTCTACGCCAACACTAAAGCGGAGGCACGAAGATGAAGAGGAAGATGGTGTCTTGGAACATTTTGACGAGGCAGTTCCATCTCCGACATTATCTACAGGATCTGTAACTTCTGGGCCCTCAACATCATCAGCCGCATTAAGTGGAATATCCCAAAAGCAGCCTAAATTAGATGCGACTTTTATCAAACAGAGGTCATTTCAAGACGGTGGATTAAAAGCTGCTGAAATAACAAACAAACTGTTATACATGATCACAAAGGATGGCATGCCATATCAGATTGTTCAGAGAGAGGGATTTAAAACTTTCGTTAAATCTATCGCTCCCTTATACAAATTACCTTGCAGAAAAACTGTAACAAACATGATACAGGAAAAGTACAAAATGATGTCGAATAGAATTAAATGTCAGCTCTCAAACGTGGAGAATTTATCTATTACCACTGATATTTGGACGGACTCATTAAATGTGAAGAGCTATCTGGGAGTAACATGCCATTTTATACTTAATGATGAATATAAATCCATTGCAATTGGTGTTAATGAATTGGATGAAAGACATACCTCCGATTACCTTCAAGTGCAGCTGTTGAAAGTAATAGACGATTGGGAGATCAATAAAGATAATATAGTAGTAGTTGTCTCTGATAGTGCAGCAAATATAAAAAAAGCTATCAGAGACGCTTTTGGTGTCAATAAGCATTTAGCATGCTTTGCGCATAGCTTAAACTTAGTACCTACAAACGTGATGGAATTTGACGATAGCATAAATTCTATATGCAAAAAAGTAAAAACAATAGTAAAACACTTCAAGAAATCTGTGGTTGTTGCAGATAAATTGCGATCGGTTTCAGATCTAAAAGTTATTCAGTCAGTAGAAACAAGGTGGAATTCTACATATGCTATGCTAAACAGATTTATAGAGTTGTCAGATGAAGTAAGCTTAATACTATTACAGTTTCCTACAGCTCCACAGATGCTAACTTCATCTGAACTACAAAATATTAAGGAATTTGCTGAACTTTTAAAGCCATTTGACGATGCCACAAATATTGTATCCGGAGAATCTTATCTAACAGGCAGTAAGATCATTCCAATAGTAAATACTTTAAGAAGAAATTTACAAATCACAAATCCTGAAACGAATACTGGTGCTCGGTTGAAACAACTATTATTAGAACAGTTCAATCAAAGATTTGACTGCGTCGAGAAAGTTTCAAATCTTGCAATAGCCACTATTTTGGACCCAAGGTTTAAACGACTTCATTTTGCGGATAAAATAGCCTGTTCCCATGCTATCAACAAAATAATAAAGGCTGTAAATAGTATAGTTTTAAATACTAGTAATACAGACCTACTGTATTCCACGAATACAGTAGTTCAGGAAACTAATTTTTGGTCGTACCATGAAAATTTGGCAATAACTTCTATTAAATCGAAGGAAGTTATAAACCAAAATGAAATGCCGGAAGAACTGAAATATTATTTAAATCAACCTCCAATACCAGTGAAAGATTGTCCACTCAAATTTTGGAATCAATTTAATAACTCGAATTTAAGCAAGTTGGCTAAGAAATATTTAACAATATGTGCAACATCCGTTTCATCCGAACGATTATTTTCAAAAGCCGGTAGGATTTTAAATGAAGACCGAAATCGTTTAACTGGACAGCATTTGCAGCAACTGCTATTTTTAGGATCATTATCGTTTGAAGATTGGTGTTTTGAATAAAACTATGTTTTGAAAAAACTTTTTTTCTAATTGTTGTATTGTTCATAGAAACCTTAAAATCTAAAAAAAATATTTACTTTTATTTTTTGATTTTATTCGAACTACAGATATCCAGATAGCATATCTCCTCTCTTTCTAACATAGAAAAAAACGCTGGCGCTAGAAAGAGAGAGGGTGTCCCTCCTGTATATCTTTGAAACGCCTGGCAGTCCTAATTCAGGCGCTTTAATTAATAAAAAAAACTTCAAAAAAGTAAAAACATTACACCAAGTACATGAAAAAGTCGAGGACGGCTTAAATTTAACAAAGGTAATTTGAGTGCCAGCAACAGCGGTTAGACTTAATTTGTTAGTTAATTTATTTAATTTTTGAATTGGTGTGTATTTATAAAATATTTAATTAAATTTGTTAAGATAAATGACAAAAAGAATAGAAGAGAATATACAATCTTTGTAAAAAGAAGTGAGATCCCCATAAAAAACTTTAAAAAGTAAAAAAATTACGCCAAGTACATGAAATAAAAAACGACACAAAAAATAGATAGTAATAATAATTACAAAGTAAAAAAAATGTGAAATCAAAATGAGCTGCAAGTACATAAAGGTGCTTTCTCACAGCGTGCAATGGCGACACTGTGTAACACAATAAAAGACAAAAAGATGTCCGCGGCCTGGAAGTAAAATACATACTTGGCGTGGCCAGGCAAGGTATTCTCAGATCATCAATACACATACCTTCCCTCTCGCAGGCTTTCAAATAATTTGTCAATTTATAACTCTAACAATATGAGGACATTTTCATTGTATTGCGTTTTAAAATAATTCTAAGATCATTCATCGACACCGATACCTTTCTTCTAACAAGCTTTCAGATAATTTGTCAATTTATAACTCTGCCAGTATGAATACATTTCATTATTTTGCGTTTTTAAATAATTCTTATTCATCGACACCTTGACCTTGCCTGGCCACGCCAAGTATGTATTTTACTTCCAGGCCGCGGACATCTTTTTGTCTTTTATTGTGTTACACAGTGTCGCCATTGCACGCTGTGAGAAAGCACCTTTATGTACTTGCAGCTCATTTTGATTTCACATCTTTTTTACTTTGTAATTATTATTACTATCTATTTTTTGTGTTGTTTTTTATTTCATGTACTTGGCGTAATTTTTTTACTTTTTAAAGTTTTTTATGGGTAAACATTTAACATAAAAAAAAATAGTACAAATTGTTAGTCTTATAAAAAACTAACTCGGCAGTTTTGAAGGTATGACATTATTAAACACAACTTATAAACATCAAATGAAAAGCATAAACATTCTGCCAATGGCACGTGTTTGAAAAAATGTAACGAAATTTGTAATGAATTTCTAGCATCAGTTTTGACAACAAATTAGTAAATTCAGCAGAAGTTATGGGTAACATTGAAATTTACGTTCTTTTCTTAACATTTTAAGATACAAGAATTTGTGGATCAAACACTTCGGATTCTTGACTTTTGTCCATTACGCGGAACACTGTGCATCGGCCGGAGTCACATATCGTAAACAGACCAAGCTCTGCTTGTTCTGGGAGCCTGCGGGAAGGCAGTTCGTCCTTATCCTCCAGACCGTAACCAGTCTACTCTACCTTTAATAAACGTTCGTAGTTATTGTTGATAACTTTGAGTTTTATTGAGCCCACCTCCTACAAATCTTCAGAAGTGGGATTCGTACAGGTTTTTGGATAGTGTGTGAAGTTTTGTTTATTCGCGACTATCAACTTTGGACACATAACCGCTGTGAACGTGGTACTTTTGTTTCGATCGAAGCCACCAGTGTGCTCGTGATATTTAGTGAGTTAGGAGGTGACTCTTTTTGTGGTGAACGTTTATATTTTGTGCGCGGACGAACTCATTGGACCAGCCACAATGCCTGGGGAAAAGAAGACGCTACATGACCTGACCATGGGTGATTTGAAGGAGCTGCTGCGCGATAGAAATTTGACTGTGTCCGGCAGTAAGAACGAATTAATCGCCCGTTTGATAAATGCCGAATCGGGGATCGAGAATACTATTCAACCTCCATACGATTCCAAGGAATTTCACGATGCGCAGCCCCCCGTTCCGCCATTTGATGAAGAGCCGTTAAGTGAATTTTCAACGCCTCCTACGGTTGCGCCTGCCGAATCGCAAGAAATAAAGCTGCTTCGTCGTGAACGAGATTTGCTTCAGCGTGAATTTGATTTTGAACGACGCTCGAGGGGTCCGTCGGAGACACCACGATCTGTTGACAGCCATGCCAGCTCGCGGTCTAGAGTCGGCCTTAAAACGATCGCCGATCTGCTGACCGAGTTTTCTGGGGCCGAGAACGATTTTGTACCTTGGAAGACACAGGTGCAACTTTTAAAAAGAATGTACGAGTTAGACGACGAAGCCATCACAACCTTGATGGTACTGCGACTCCGCGGATAGGCTTTAAAGTGGTTTCATTCAAAACCGGGACTTATCGAATTGCCTACTTTGTTGTTGTGGGAAGAAATGCGGAAAATGTTTAATAATCGACCGAACAAACAGGCCGCTAGAAAAGAATTCGAGGACCGTACTTGGCAGAAAACCGAATTGTTTAGCGATTATTTTCATGATAAAATGACGCTTGCGAATAGGGTTTTGATTGATCCGGAGGAACTCGTCGATTATGTCATCGATGGAGTACCCGACGTTTGGCTAAAGCCGGGGCCAGACCTGAATGAGTATACGCTGAGCAGGCTGAGCACGCACGAATATTCTGATGTGGACGGGTGAAACGGTAGCCCCTGGCGCATGCTTCTACGTCAGAAAGGGTGAGCGTGAACGCATATGCTAGTGTGGACGGGTCATTCGTGGTGACTCGGCGCATGCGACCCGACTCACGCATGCCGACGAAGGCACATGGCCTGAGCCGACCGTTGTCGGTTTTCTTCCACAGATCAAAGGGAGTTTGAAGTGCATTGCGTTCAGCGGGGAAGATAGAGGCAGAATGTGATACTTTTCTAAAATCCTCGATGTCTCGGATTTTCATGATATTGAAATACATATATGGTAGTCCATATGAAATTAGGGAGGGTTAAGTCTTCATTTTGCAGATTCGAAATTGTTTAAAAAATACAAATCTTCAAAGTTTTCTGGTTTCGGTGATTTTTACGAAACTCCTACAGAAATTAATTTTAATGTCTTAAATTATTGAAGGCATAGACTAAATAAATTTAATCCATTGCTAATATTGACATAAACAGATAATCAAAAATTTAAAAATTACATTTTGAATAATAATAATGCAATTAACATATGATAGACTTTAAAGCTCTATTTTACTGAATAATTTGCCTTTCTTTTCTTCACTACATCTTGCATTGTTCTTAATTCATACAGCCAGGCCGACTCGCTGTTGTGTTAAAAAATCACACGAGATTACTCGGTGGGGGGGGGGGGGGGGGGGGGCAAGCAATAAGCCTCGTGGAGGGACGCAGGTAGAAAATGAGGTGTCCGCTGCACTACGCGTGATCCCGCCTGTCACGTCTTCCCTTCGAATTGGAGACTGATCTCTTATCTCTTTAGTATAAACACGTGCTACAATATCAAAACAAAAATGCGCACTGACATATGCGCTGCGAGAAAACGTGGGTCATAAAGAGAAAATATTACTATGAAGAGGTGAAAACGTTGCGTCTGCAACGAATGCAAGTCCGATTGGTCATAATATAATCTCCCCCCTACGCCTCACCCTTTCTCGCAGTGCATACGCCTGTGCCTGATTTTGTTTTGATATTGGAGCGCGTGGTTACTCGAAAGATATGAGATCCGTCTTCAATTTGAGGAGAAGACGACGCAGGCGGGAACCAGGCGTCCCTCTAGCCTGCAGGTGGCGAATTGATAGTGGACAATACTTTTTAATTGCTACATTGGTGACATCTTTTTCATATGCATGAAAGTAATTGTAGTTTTAATATAATTATGAAACATACATTGGGAACACCGTTCCTCGAAAAGGGGGGACTTCCCTTCAGTGACTTCGTTCGTAGAGGAGGAACCTTCTCACCCTTGACAAAGTAGAGGAGGGAAATGCCACATCTGGTTGCCAAAAACTTACCAGGGCCGATCGGCCGGACCGTTTCGCTAAGGTCGCGGTTTATGGCCGTATTGTCCCGCTAGTCGGCGTGGCGATTAACAACAGTACCTACGTGCGGGTCCGAAGCCATCGTACGTACTACCCGGCGACAGAGCAATATACGGATTAACACGGACTGAACAATATCTAAAATTCTTAAAGACCCCATAAAATGGATTGCCCTTTAGAAATCTGGCAAATAGATATTGTCGAAACGTTCTTGGAAAAATAATAAATTACCCATCGTAAAGAATGAATGAATTTTTGCCTGGCTCTGAGCCCGCTTTTATCAAGACGCACGTGAGAAAAATGCCACCAATATAGCAACTACGAAGTATTATCCGCTATCAATACGCCTCCTGCAGAGACAGTGGAAGAAAATGTATTGCTCGCTGACTGCACGTGATTCAAATTACAGGCGGATCCCTTATCTCTGGAGTTTAAAGACGCGTTCGAATAGGCCGACGTTCTGCCAGGCGCGCACGCGGATGCTTGACGCGCACGTCGAAAGGTTGATCGGTCATGGCTCGGCTGGCCCAGCAAAATTGACGAGCTAGACGAGGCGAGCCGGCTCGTGGAGCTACGACCCGTCTGATTCCACCTAAAGATAGTGGAAATATTAGCCTCCTTTTCGGCCGCGTCCAGATCTGAACCAAACCCCAAACCGAACGCCACTCGAGACTCCTTAATGCCCCCGTTCCTACGTGTGGAACGTATACATATTTCTACCGATCTTCTTCGCCAGTTTCGACAGAGTCTCGTGGCTCGCGACAGATAAAGATTGAAGGACAGAGAGTGTTTAGAGTAGTGCAGACGAAAGGTTTGCCTGCCATATGACACCGAGGAAGGGACCGCGGGATCCTCGACCAAAGAAAAGTCAGGCTCGCCGCGATGTTCGAGCTCGTCCCAGCCGATGTTGGTAAAGTCCCGAACCATCAAAGGAATGGCTGACCCACATGGGGTAAACAACTGTAGTGGTGCATCCCTGTCCCTCACACCACCATGACTTGTCGTCCTTACAATTGGGGGTGGCAAGTGGTTTAAAGAAGCAAGACAAGGTGGTAATAAACGAAGAGTGTCCCACAGACCTTTCCAATGTATATACCTACGCCTACGGTTTGAAATGTCTACGGGACTCACGGAATAACCTTTACTACGGATTTATCCGAGTTTACCCTATGATTGTTTTAATATGATACCGATTTCACGACTTTTCTACTTTCCAAACTGGTAAGATGTCTTGCGGGGGAGCCAGGAAGAAAAATCAAACACATGGAGGGAAAAACGGTACGGGCTGCCTTGTCTGCCATACCTGGTTCCCAAAAATTAATCACGGTGATCGGCCAAAGCGTTTCGAGAGGGTCGCGGTTTATGACCGTATTGTCCAGCGAGCCAGCTGTAGAGAACGGTACGTGTGGGTCCTCGTACTACCTACCCACAGAGCAATATATGGATTAGCTTCGATTGAACAATGTCACCCATTTTTTTATTGGAAAAATAATAAATTATAGATTGTAAAGATCGAATGAATTTTCGCCGGTCTCGGAGCCCGGTTTTGTCTCGACGCACGTGAGAAACATGCCACGAATAGGTATAGCAATTAAAAAGTATGCATTATCCACCATCAATACGCCTCGTGGAGAACGGACACAAGGAGAAAAGGGATAGTCCACTGACTGAGCGCGACTCCTCCTGCGTCATCTTTCTTTCAAATTAAAACTTTCGGGGTTCGGTTCAGATCTGGACGCGAAAAATTACCTATTTTAAAAAAAGGTACAAAAAAGCGCCAAGTATATAATCCCATCAAAAAGAATCCCATTTAAGAACTTTGTCGTAAATTAATATGAATTTATTATGTGCTATATTTAACTTTATAAAAGGAATGATATACAAAAATTGTGCCAATTATCACAATGGCTATTTATATAAAGAAAAAAATGTATTAAATAATATTAAGCAGATATATTTTTATACAAATAAATATTTTAATACGAATAAACATTTTATTCAAAATACTTGGCGCTGCTCTTCGAAAAAAATGTTAATTGTCTTGGTTAATAATTAAAACAAGACAAGACAACAGTGGTGGGGATAGCGAAAAACCCACACCGTGTACACCAAACCGAGCCCATAAGGAGACAATACGTATTTAATACATTTTTTTCTTTATATAAATAGCCATTGTGATAATTGCCGCAATTTTTGTATATCATTACTTTTATAAAGTTAAATATGGCACATTAATAAATTTATATTAATTTAAGACAATGTTTTTAAATGGGATTGTTTTTGATGGGATTATATACTTGGCGCTTTTTTTGTACCGTTTTTTTTTTAAATAATGAAGAATTTGGTGACATTTGTCTATAACTTTTGAACTATAAAAGATATCGAAACGTTCTTTGCGCCAAAAAATAGGAAAAAATTATCCCCTTCTAATGATGCATAACTTAATATTTTTTGTATTTATTTATTTATTGTTTTTTAAATTTTTTTGTGTTAATTGTTATAAAAAAAAATTGAAAGCTGTTTATTTGGTACCTTATTTAATACTCTTTTCAGTGGCTTAAGTCGCATGTTGATAAAACTTTTCGTTTTCAAGTTATAAGGAAAGTCGTATAGTAGAGGAAAGTAGTGAAAATCGCTTGTTTTTAAATTAAAGAGCAATCTTGTGCGATAAAATGGCATCTTTTATTAGTAATTAATGTAAATAATCCATTAAAAAAATAATGCTGAATGCAGCATGGTAAATTTTCGAAATTCTTTACTTTAAGAGAGGATATCTTTAAAGTCCCAAAGAGTCCCACATTCTACCGAATTGAAATATTTTCAGCAAATCTTCCTCTATGTAATCGCGTAACAACCATTTCCAACTTCGTCCAACTTCTCAAATTAATACAGTTTAATGCCGTCAGTGTTACGCTGCGCCGCGTCGCGTTTTACGTATCACGTCCGCATCGTCCCAAATTCGTAAGGAGGTATGGCGTTTCTTCGAAGAAACTGTTTAGACCAGAGATACTTGATCTGTTTATACTATGGTGTAGATAAGCCTACGAATTTGGGACGATGCGGACGTGATACGTAAAACGCGACGCGGCGCGGCGTAACACTGACGGCATTAAACTGTACTAATTTGAGAAGTTGGACGAAGTTGGAAATGGTTGTTACGCGATTACATAGAGGAAGATTTGCTGAAAATATTTCAATTCGGTAGAATGTGGGACTCTTTGGGACTTTAAAGATATCCTCTCTTAAAGTAAAGAATTTCGAAAATTTACCATGCTGCATTCAGCATTATTTTTTTAATGGATTATTTACATTAATTACTAATAAAAGATGCCATTTTATCGCACAAGATTGCTCTTTAATTTAAAAACAAGCGATTTTCACTACTTTCCTCTACTATACGACTTTCCCTATAACTTGAAAACGAAAAGTTTTTTCAACATGCGACTTAAGCCACTGAAAAGAGTATTAAATAAGGTACCAAATAAACAGCTTTCAATTTTTTTTTATAACAATTAACATAAAAAAATTTAAAAAACAATAAATAAATAAATATAAAAAATATTAAGTTATGCATCATTAGAAGGGGATAATTTTTTCCTATTTTTTGGCGCAAAGAACGTTTCGATATCTTTTATAGTTCAAAAGTTATAGACAAATGTCACCAAATTCTTAATTCCAGACCACTGTGCGGCGGTTGGTTCAGTAGCCGAAACAACGCCTACACTCCACACTACTTGAGATGTTTGAAGGGCTTTACTACGTCGCGGTCACCGATTACTGGAAACTGTGTTTCAAATAAAATGAAGAAAGTTTTCTATCACAGTAGACGGAGAAGCAGTACTGTAAATTATTTTAGGGCCGGCAAGAGTATAATAAACCTCGCTCGCGCAGCTGCGTACCAAATGACCGCGGACCAGGTTCGGGTGAAATTTTTACCGTTCGGCACCGTACGCGGTTTTCTGATCCACCGGAACCGCGGATCGGGAAAAACCCTAATTTTTCCCCTACCTTCTGCGACCGACAGTTCTTCCTTCCTCATCCCCTCCTTTCGGAAATGACTAATCAGAAAGTTCATTTCAACCCCCGTTTTTTGAATGCAAACCAATAGCGTCAGTTTAGTGTCAACTTGCGAAGAAAGCTTGCATCGCAAGATCAGTTCAGCGCAAACAGTGAACCATACAGTTTGTATTCAGTGCGTGTAGAAATTTTTAAAAGGCTTCAGTGCAGAACAGCAGTTCGATATTTTGTGCTGAAAGTGCGATCAACTTCCATTTTTTTAACACTATTTCTATATATCTCTACATCCTTTGTCAATTTATAATTATCGATTCTAACTTCGTGTACTACAGTGAATTATACTTGTGTTGAGTGTTTTCTTGTTCAGTTATTAATATTGTGACGATGTCCATGGGGGGGGGGGGGGGGGGCTTGACTCCCCATAGCCGGAACAATATCATACAAATAATACTTTCTATTTACTTATTAAATAACATTTACAAAGATATTATGAGAAACAGATAATCGTGTAGAAATGGACACGCAAAAAGTATTCGTACAGTTGAATAAAGGCTTAATAAAGTATGGAAATAAACTAAATATTTAATGTTTTGATCATTTGTGGGATTGCCTTTTGATTATATAATAGCTGCGAGGCTACTTGGTATGGAATTGACTAGGTTGGATGTTATATTTTACTCTACTCTTCTGGCGGAGTGGCTTTTAAACGTTCTTTAGGCCCGGTGCAGACGAGCGGTTTGCGGCAGTTTGCCGCCGCGAGACGCGCGTGAAATTTTTCTAGCAGTTCACATGTGTTAAATAAACGCAAACCGCTCGTGCGCTTCGCCTCATCCTGGCAGTGTTTGCTACAGCGCCAGCAGCTCAAATTTGCCTCCCCTGTGAACTCCTTCATACAAATCGGGCCTGAAAAACGTTTAAAAGCCACTCCGCCAGAAGAGCAGAATAAAATATAGCATCCAACTTAGTAAATTCCATACCAAGTAGCTTCGAAGCTACATATTATATACTCAAAAGGCAATCCCACAAATGATCAAAACATTAAATATTTAGTTTATTTCCATAGTTTATTAAGCCTTTGAATAAACGTACAGTTGAATAACTGTACGAATACTTTTTGCGCGTCCATTTCTACACGTTTATCTGTTTCTCATAATATCTTTGTAAATGTTAAAGGGAATAAAGTTTTTTTTATACAAAATCTATTATACAAACATATTTGTTAATCATTATTTTCCGTTAAAATTTATTACTGACATGGATATACAACGTTTTACTTTAAATTGGTCGCTGTACGAATACTTTTTACACCGTCTGTACATAAATTCATCGTATGGAATTTGGGCATTAAATATTCAAATTATTTTGAACTTAAATGAATTTAATTAAAATACATATAATAAATATTAATGGAATAAAAAATCGTATAAAACTAATTCTTAAATAGTCAGGTATAGAAATTTAAGTGAATGTCTCTCTAAAATATTCAATATTAATTCCTGAAACGAATTGTGACTGCCCCCTCAACTAGATCAAAAGGAAGTCGAGTTAATTATATTAATAGAATTATGCACATCTTTATGTACAGTATACAACAATGGAAATGGAATGGTCAGAGGAGCAATGCCTCGAATTGATTGGGGCATACGAAAGGCAGCCCGTTCTGTGGAAACCATCACACCCAACCTATTTCTCCAGGAGCAAAAAGAAAGATGCCTGGCAGAGAATTTCTAACGAAATTGGCATCGACGAAGAAAATGTTCGTCAGAAAATGACGAGTCTGTTAGGGTCCTTTCGTCAACAGAAGGCTAAAGGACAACGTTCCGTTGGCACTGGGAAAGGTACGTTGAAAAAAACTGTTGGTTTTCTACAATGTATTGTAGTGCATTCTGTATTCACAATCTTTATTTAATTATTCAAATACAAATAATTGTTACATTTCAGCAAGACACGAAGTGTACAGATCCAAATGGTTTGCATTCAAACGAATGCACTTCTTAATGGATAAAAATCAACCCAGGCGAACCCTAAATACACGCAATGTAAGTAAAATAGTTGTATTTAAATAATTTCCGTCACGCGCAGTCATTCTGCCAAGGGACAGTTCCGCTGGTAACGAAATAAT
The DNA here is from genome assembly GCA_963971345.1 of Andrena flavipes. NCBI lineage: Eukaryota > Metazoa > Arthropoda > Insecta > Hymenoptera > Andrenidae > Andrena > Andrena flavipes. The sequence goes on along the minus strand of OZ020482.1, from coordinate 18,614,265 downwards.
TAGTAAATTCTTGTCTAATGTTTTGTGATTTTTGAGACGGTCTTCGAGGTACATTATTAACAGGCAGAAACGACGAAGTGTTTACAGTAGTTTGTGTCCTCGAGCTACCTGCTACTAATTCTCCATTCCTGTCATTGTCCAACATCCCTGATGGACAGTAGGATGCTCTTGAACTTTTCGATTTTCGCAGAAAATTGTGTAGATATACAATTGTTAGTGCAATAATCTCAGCTTTTTCCGGCTGCAATAGTATAGGTTTCCTCAAAATACGAAATACTGAAGAACATATCCCAAATACATTCTCTACCACTCTTCGTGCCCTACTCAGACGATAATTAAATATTCTTTCTCTGCTTCCTTTGCTGTGAGTTCCCGAGTATGGTTTCATTATATTTTCGGTGAGAGGAAATGCCTCGTCACCTAGTATGACGTACGGCATGTTAATACGCCTTCCAGGCAGTGGAGTTTCTTCGGGCAAGGCTAAATCTTTTCTTTCAATTTTTTTGTACAAATCGGTGTTTTTGAAAACCCCACTGTCCGAAATTCTACCTTGGCAACCAACATCGACAAATAAAAAATTATAGTCTGCATCTACAAGAGCAAACAACACAATGCTAAAAAAGGATTTGTAGTTGTAATATTCACTGGTACTGTTAACGGGGCATTGTAGCATAATGTGTTTTCCATCCATTGCCCCCACGCAGTGCGGAAAATTCCATTTTCTTTCGAACTGGGAAGCTACGCTTTCCCACTGTTACGTCCCGAATTTTAAAAATTTTTAAAATCAATGATTTTCCTTTGTTAATGGGCGGAGTGCTTCGACAACGCTTAGCGTTCTGGGAAATCCCTAATCGAGCGCATTTCTGCTTACTGTATTTTATCTATGAAAACGGATACTCGGTACTAGGAACGTCGTCGTCGCCGCGACGTTTGGTCGCTGCGCTGTACCCTGAACGTGGGACTGTGCTGAGGCATTAGCGTGGTTCTCAGTAGTTCGTTCAAAATGAGCAGTGGTTCTCATACCTCGCGACACTGATTAAATGTAAGCGGCGGGGGTGTGTCTTGACAATGCATCTAGCATTCTGGTCTATCCTAATCGAGCGCATCTCTGACCGTCGAATCGTCGCATCGATGTAAAGGAGTGATCTGAGTGTGAGGATGAGAGTACCCCGTTCTACGCCGGAAGCGCATAATTAAAAAGTATGAAAGTGAGAACACCTAATGAAATCATGCGACGGTTGCTAGGGCATGATTGGGACTGCAGCGTCAGCTTTTCTGAGCGGGCCTCGCGGCCGGACGCTCTCGGGGGCGCGAAGCTAAAGTCACTCTTTGTCGTACAGTCGCGGAGAGCGTGACAAGGTGTCCGTGGATCGTAATTTCTTTTATTTTAACTCAAATACAGTTTCGAGCCAGAGATTCCTAAAGTTTATAGTGAATGGACTCATTCTTTCCACGTTAAATAGTGTTTTTAACTTCATCGCTTTATCAATTACATAAATCTACGTTTTATATTCATTCGATAATCTTGGCTTGTTGTGTTGGGATCAGCCTTCTGTTAGATCTCATCCTTTATATTTAGTTTTGTGCTTTGCGTTTATATTAAATATCGCTTCTATTTGTAATTGTCAATATTGTGTGTGTGTGTGAGTGTAATTTTCTTTTCTCAGGCACGAAATAGGCGGTTCATAGAGCGTTAACAAAAAAAGGGAATATCAAACATTGTTTAAAAGATAAACGATATAGCGGGTGAGTGCGCATTATTTTTCCTTAAAATATTGTAATCGAAAAAACGATTGGCGAGCGTAAATTCATGTAAAAAAGGGATATATTATGTGCTCTATTGCTAACTGGCGAATGCGGAGGTAACGGAGAGTCAATATTGGATTTAGCCAATATTCTGGGTTTACCCTTGGCTCTTTAGTCTTCTTAACGCCAAGATACGAGAAAGAATAAAGGCACAATTATTCACACTTGAACCTTACATTCGAGTCAGAAGTTATTTAATGACAAAATAACTAAATCCTCACAATAGTTCAGTGCGGGGCCTGTATAGGACTAGATCTTGGATTCCCGATACCAAAATAAAATTTCTATAAATCATTAATTTAATAAATTGTACTGTAACGCTTGAAGCATCCTTCCGATTAGACCGACGTTGACATTACTTACTCGGACTCCGCGTTTACCTAATAACCGCGTTACACCACTCTTCCGTAGTTGAAGGCATTTAGAAAAACACATAACTATATAAAAAACGCGATATATGTATGTGTACAGGGTAAATGAATAACAACTACCATCTCAAAGAACTCGTTATTTGGTGGTTTCGGCAAATATTATCGATTACAACAGAGTACTTAGAAAACTGAAGGCCACCACGATATCCCAGACAATATAAAATTTTAAAAAAAAATATGTCTGCTCGACCGAATACAATATATTTCAGAAAAGCAATACGTAAGGAGTTATTTCAGGAGACAGTTGTTATTAATTCACCTTGTACCGAGATCTGTAAGGATCACTATAAAACTGGTGTATATGACAAAAACTGAAGAACACTAATTGAGATTGAACAAGTAATCGAATTCGATATAATTTTTTACAGGAAACTTTATTGGATACGGAGACGGAGGCTGAGTGTGGTGAAACCAGATCATCGACTCCGCCAAATGAAGATGGCGAAATTGCTGGACCGTCCACAAGTGAAAATAATCAAGAAACCCCACAACCAGCATCACGACGATCACCACCACCACGACCACTACCACCAGTAGCAGCAGCACCAGCAAGAAGGACAAGAAACGAGGAAGACCCGCGGATAGAACAGACATTTGAAATTTTGCAAGACACCTACCAGCAATTCAGTACCGCGGCGAAAGGCGACAGGTTTGGGGCGTATGGGGAGCATGTAGCCCACAAACTGAGGTCTTACCCCGTCAGGGTTGCATCCATTGTGGAACATCAAATAAGTAATATTATGTTCCAGGCGGACATGGGTCAATATGACCAATATGATCAGTATATAAAGTATAATATCCCCCCCACAACCCCTTTCCCATCACATTTCAGTCCTCACATGTATCCCCCGAACACATTCCCATCCGACACCACCAATCCCGTACACCACGAAAATTTCCATACATACACCCCACAGCCGCAATAAATAGTTATTATAATAAAATGCAATTTGTAATTTGGACTTACCTTTACATGACTTCTTAAACCTTCAATTAGCGCAGGACACACTTCCATTACTATAGTCGATATTGCTTGCCTTGACACTTTAAAAACATATTGCAAGCTTGTATATGAATCGCCTGTTGCTAGAAAGCGTAATGTTATTGCCAACCTCAGTGAAACGGGAATAGCGTCCCTGAACCGTGTATCTTTCTTCATCACTTTTGGTCCGATCATCTGAATGAGTACTTCAAAATCCTCACTGGACATTCGCACAAAATTGTTAAACTGTCCCGTGCTAAGCTCAACTTTTAATTCATTCAAGATATTGTGTCCCTCTTCATTTCTGCGTCTATATAGTTCCGTTATCCACCATCGTCTCTCTGCTTTGTGTTTAGTTTGCTTTTCTTTTAATAATTTGTACGTTAAAAGAAAAGCTGCGCTCGCAATAATGAGTTGTTCCTTCGATGCCATTGTGACGGTCTGGGTGTGAGGACGCACAAGAGTTGTAGATCACGATACGGTTTAGTCACCGATTGTAATATCGAAAGACAACACTGACCGAACTAACGCGCCGAAATCACTCTTGTTTTATTCAACACTTCTTGAATTGGATATGTATATTTAAAATTAGTAAAGGTTCGTCCGTTGACCAGAGACTAAACTGAACTGGCCTAGCGTCTTACCGACTTATATATATACGGTCTTACGGTCTTAGGTCTAAGGTACTAGCTAGAGGTGGAGGGGTTGATGCGTAAAGGTGCAAAGGTTGAAGGTTGTTGTGGAGGATTGCGCGGATGACTAGTTGCTATGACTAGACAGAGTGATTCACCAGCGACGCCCGTCCAAGGATGCCGCCTCGTACCCCGTGGCGAGGATAACACCCCGTGGGGTACGTCACCGCAAAAGTAGTTCGATTTAGATGACATTGAATATCATTTTCATTGGAAAAACATAAGGAATCCATTGCTGTCACTTCCATATCAATATGATAAAGAATAAAGACTTTCTTAATACGCTGTAATGAATATTTCATATTTTCACCCTTGACAGCGGGGTGCCGACCTGGAATCGCTGCGGTCGATCGAGGATTCATACCTGTTTCAGAAATAAAATAATCGTATCGATATGGAAGGGATGCCGATGGATTCCTTATGTTTTTCCGATGAAAATCATTCCAATTTTCATATAAATCCGACTATTTTTAAAGAATTCAGCTTGAAATGATATAAAACAATTTTTCCTGAAATTTCCTTCATTATGGTCTGAATTACATTGTTCTTGGTGTTAGTTTCATCGGCGAAACATAAGGAATAAATTGACGTCATTTTCGCAAAGATGTGATGAGAAATGCGGAACTCTTGAACATTTCTGAATTTTTAATGGTATTCCAACCGTTTGAAGGATCGAAACCCATAAAATTCGGTGAGGCACTGCAGGGGGTTGTCCTAGCCACGGGGTACCAGGTGGCAACTCTTTGACACGCGTCGGTGGACAATCACTCTGTATTGGTAAACGGGATGACTCCGAGGGTTGAGCTGTATGTTTCTTTACCTAACTATGTATCACACCATCTTTACGACTGCGGAGTGGGCTAAGTTAAGCACAGAAGTTGGTGAAGAAAGATACAATGGCACTTTCGACCCCTCCGCATGCGTCATTCGTGCGCGCTCAGCCTGCTCAGCGTATACGCATTCAGGTCTGGACCCGGCTTAAGAGACCAAGCACGAATGCAGCGTCTCAAAACAGCTGATGAACTTTTAGACGTGCTCGGAAAACTTTCGTTAAGGGACGACCCGAAGAATGATCGGGAACGTAAGGATTCCAGGACGACGGCACCGGCAAAGCCACTGCCTAAAGATGCCGCGCCAATTAAGGAGATACATTGTTTCAATTGCAACGAGACGGGGCACCGGATGAACGATTGTGGCAGACCGAAGCGAGGTTTGGAGGTTTCTCTCGACCAAAACTCGAGAGAGAAATTCTCTCAGACTTTCGGTCCTGACCGGTCGCAAACGGTCGCAAACGGTCGAGTTAATTTATGGAGAGATTTCTGTTCCTCTCCATAAATTAAGAGTCGGAGCGGTTCGGAGCGGTTCGGTTCTGTTCGGATCGGTTCAACCTAGCTGAATAAGCCGGGAAGGTGTGGATGCTATTCCTGCCGCTCACACTGTTTGTCACTCTCGTGACGGGTTTGTTGATAGCAGACTTAGTTATTTGTTACTGTAACACTGTCCATTCCAAACTATGTCGATCTGCCGAGATATTATTGTATTTCAAACACTAGTTATATATTATTTTAATAGAAGTAGTTAATATAAATAAATTATTGTTAATATACAAATAACAAGGAAATGGTTAAAAATATAATTCTTCATGTGATTATTTTAAAAGTATGTCCAAGTGTGGAAAAAGCAGAAGATAGGAATGTAATAAAATGTAAATATTTTTAACAATAGCATAAATAACAAATTTGAAATTTGTTAGTTGTTTTTTCCACACTTGGACATACTTTTAAAATAATCACATGAAGAATTATATTTTCAACCATTTTCTTGTTATTTGTATATTAACAATAATTTATTTGTATTAACTACTTCTATTAAAATAATACATAACTAGTGTTTGAAATACAATAATATCTCGGCAGATCGACATAGTTTGGAATGGACAGTGTTACAGTAACAAATAACTGCAAAAGTCTGCTATCAACAAACCCGTCACGAGAGTGACAAACAGTGTGAGCGGCAGGAATAGCATCCATACCTTCTCGGCTTATTCAGCTAGGTTGAACAAATTCGAACCGCTCCGAACCGTTCCGAATCGCTCCGAACCGCTCCGACTCGTAATTTATGGAGAGGGACAGAAATCTCTCCATAAATTAACTCGACCGTTTGCGACCGGTCAACCGACCAGTCGGCGGACTGGTCATGCCTTCGGTTTGGTTTCGATTGGTCTCGTTAAAAGTACGGTCTGAGATTCCCGGTCGAGAGGCAATCGGTCTCGAGTTCGGTTTCCCTCCACAACCTCTCACTGTTACGGTCACAACAGCGGTCCCTTTTCGCCTCGGTTACTGGTCGCTAGACCGGTCGCGACCGGTCGGAAATTCGGTTTCTGTTTCGGTCTCGACTCCCTGGTGGACAGCTTTCACTAAAAGGGTCCAGACAAACCAGACATACACAGTCATTGTCATCTGGAAAATTGTTATGCTGTGTGCTATTTTCCTTGCCCTGTTTCTTCACCATTTTCTTGCCTTTACCTTTTCCTTTCGTGGATGTAAAAATTGCTTTTTTTACATTTTTTCTATTCTCGTATTGCTTTTCAATTGCCATTTTTTTTTCTGGAGTATCTGTCAGAATCGCTGTCTTCCGCTTCTTACGTCCCCTATTTGTTTGCAATCTCGGACCAGCTCGTGGGAAAGGCCTAATTTCTTCGGATGAAAAAACATGTGCTTCTAAGGTAGTACTTGGTCCTGGTTCAGCATTGCTGGATATAGGGTTAATCCGAGCTGCTTCTGTATTATTTTCAAATTCTGTTTCAATGTTTTGAGGAGAAGTTTCTTCTCCAACGTTTGTTGAATTTTGGACTATTCTGGTATCGTCACGAGGTGGAACTGGTCGATCAGTCACAGTGGAAGGTGCGTAGTCGACTGGTGTAAATATATTTCTATTCAATGGACTTATTCCAGCACATTTAAATCCCGCTATGGCATTAGTGTCAGTGACTGCAAGAGGAAAGGCCACCTTTACAATATTTGGAATATGGTGAATTGTCATCGTTTTACCGGGATTAGTAAGCATCCAATTATCAGAGGCAGTATTAATCATTTTTTTAAAAGGTCCGAACACCGCACTATCAATTTGGGATAGGCATAATAACAGCTGTGCTGAGCCTCGCCCATTCTGGACTATACGTTTCAAACACAACTGCGTTGTAACACATATTTAAAAAAAGAATAAAGACGACTTATTATTATTATTGTAGGGACACCCCGTGTGCGTGTCGTATGTATGGGCGTGCTGTGTATGTGTGTGTGTCGTGTGTGCGGGTAGGATGGTGGCGCGCATGCGTGGCGACGGACCGGCGAGGAGAGCGACCGCCGGAAGCAAGCGAGGAAGAAGCGTGGAGCGAGCGTGTATCTTTTGTGAACCTCATTTTGTATCTTATACCTATACCTTATATTAAACATTTGACATTTATCATCTCTACATTATTATTATCAAGAGGTTGTAATTTATGCGTGCAGTGTGGAGGGAACGATAACAGGACAATTCCATTATTCTTACAAAAATCAAGGGATTTTATCGATAAATGGGACTCGTGATTATCCAGTAAGAGTAGACATTTCTGTTCAAGCGACGGTTTTGCTTGTTTTTTGAAGTGTTGCAAATAAAGCAGAAATTCTCCTTCTTGCATTCAACCACTTCCATTACCCGCACCTGCAGATCCAACTGGGCCATCACGAATAATATGATCCTGATACCTCTTAAGAGGAAAAACAAAAAATGGCGGTATATGGCCCCCTTGAGCATTAACAGCCACACACACGGTGACTAATCTTCCACGTTCAGCCGATGTTAGTGCTCCTACTTGCTTTGTTCCACGTTGTGCCACAATTTTACTGGGCCTCTGAACAGTAGTGACACCTGTTTCGTCCACATTCCATATATCCTTGGGTTCAAACTTATAGCGATTCATCACTACTGCCAGATTATCGAAAAATTTATTTACGTTATTTTCATTAAAGCTTGTGGCACGAGCTAAGCTTGTCGCTTGAGGAGATCGAATCGATAGAGACGGATGACTCTTTAAAAATCCTGTTAACCATTTCTTGCCAGCCTGCTGATTTTCATGCCACGTTTCAGAGAATTTTTTATTATGTTGTATAGCCAATTGAAAAGCTAGTCGCCTGATATTTTTCGACGAAAGTCCGTAATATATATTGGAACATGCTATTATATACTTTTCTAGGATGCTTTCTTCTACATCCGAAAAAACGCGATGAATGCTACGGTATCCAATGGTTGGTGTTGCGTCACCGGATGATAATTTTTTTATATATCTCGCCAGAGTGACATGGCAAAGAGAAAACTTCTTCGCAGCTGCTCGGATACTTATTTTATCATTAAAATGTTCCGCTGCTACTTGTTTATATACTGCTAAATGAGTTGTCCCTCTTGATGTTGTTCTTACTCGGAATCGAGGCATTCTAAAAACAAAAGTAAATTATAATAAAATATGTGTGGACGAAAGTAACATGTTACTTTCGTCCCCGTAGTGACGTGTTACTTTTGTCCCCAACCATGTTTTTCAGCATTGAACTGTTATAACATACAAACTATGCAAGACTTATTGAAATCAAATACAGGAATTTCTAAAGACATTATCTAAGAACGCTCTAACAAATAATAGGACCAATGTCTATAGTTTAACTATGAATATTAAAAAAAAAACGCATCGATAATAATACTCCATGGGTGATGCGGAAATCTATTGATACGGATGTCGCCCCAATTCATATGGTACGGGTCTGAGGCGCTCGAAGCTCCTCAGCCCGCCGCGGGGGCCAAGACGCGCGGCGGGAGAAAGGAGGCGTTGCCTCCGAAAAACGGCCGCTGCGTTCACTTTAGTTCCATGCCTGACTTAAACAAAGAAGAAAAGGAAAATGTAATGCAACTGATAAAGGAAAATGAAGATCGATTTCATCTAGCAGGAGAAATTTTAGAAGGAACAGATATCATATAACATAGAATTCATACTACAGATGATATACCAATAAATACACGGCAGTATCGATATCCACCAGTTCATAAGGATGAAATAAACCAACAAATAACGGAATTATTGGAAACTGGTGTGATAGAATCATCCTCATCTCCGTATTGTTCACCCATTTGGATCGTTCCTAAGAAACCTGATTCAAAAGGAAAAAAACGATGGAGAGTAGTAATCGATTATCGTAAATTAAACGAAAAGACAATAGGAGACGCATATCCCCTACCAAATATTACAGAGATATTGGATCAATTAGGGAGTGCAAAATATTTCTCCACATTCGACTTAGCATCAGGGTTTCATCAGATTAAGATGGCACCAGATGATGCACACAAGACAGCATTTTCTACACCATACGGACATTACCAGTTTACAAGAATGCCCTTTGGATTAAAAAATGCTCCTGCAACATTTCAACGCCTTATGAATAGCGTTCTATCAGGACTTCAAGGAACCGAACTTTTTGTTTATCTGGATGATATAGTAATATACTCTCGTTCTCTTCGTGAACACGAAATAAAATTTACAAGATTAATGAAAAGACTACGAGAAGCAAAATTGATGCTTCAACCAGATAAATGTGAATTTTTACGACATGAAGTAATCTATTTAGGACACATAATTGATGAACATGGAGTAAAACCAGATCCGAAAAAGATTGAAGCAGCAGAAAATTTTCCTAGACCTAAAACTCCTAAGAACATTAAACAATTCTTGGGATTAATTGGATACTATAGACGATTTATACCTGAATTTTCAAAGAAATCAAAACCACTAACAAACTTATTGAAAAAGACAACAAAATTTACATGGAACAAAGAAGAAGAAGAAGCATTTCAAATATTAAAGAAAGCTTTATTATCTAAGCCAATACTTCAATACCCGGATTTTTCGCACCCGTTCAAGGTAACGACGGATGCTTCAGGTTACGCTATAGGAGGAGTGCTTAGTCAGGAATTTACCGGCGACGATCTTCCTATTGCTTATGCGTCCCGCTTATTAAATACAGCAGAACAGAATTATTCTACAATTGAAAAGGAATGTTTAGCAATTATTTATTGCGTAACACATTTTAGACCTTATTTATATGGTCGTAAATTTAAAATAGAAACAGACCACAAACCTCTAGTATGGATGAATTCAATAAAAGATCCAAATTCTCGAATTTGGAAATGGAAACTTAAACTATCCGATTATGAATATGAAATAAATTATAAAAAAAGGAGAAAGTAACCTTAACGCGGATGCATTATCTCGAAATCCGCCAGAAGTGTGCTTACCAATAAGAGCAAGAGAGGAAGAGGATCCTCCAGAAGGCGAACCACCTCAAAAGAAAAATTTGCAGTCAACTTCATCGGAGGATTTCGAAGGATCAATGACGAGAAGCAGACATTTAGCTTTCCCAAATAGAGAACTCAAATTTTTAGAATTCCCAAAAAGGAGACGTAAACGTATACCAATACCAGAAAAATCAGAAGATGAAGATATGGAACAAAATACGTTATCATCAGAAACGTCTCAAAATAGGGAACAAAAACGGAAAAGAACCACAAGCGATTCATCAATTGTTGATCCTTCACCAAAAAGGAAAATCCGAGAAGAAGAATCAATTGAAACTACAGGAACAATACAAGAAGAAGAAGAATATACTGAAACCACAGAAACACCACAAGAAGAAGAATCAATGGAAGTAATAGATACATCTCCATCATCGCCTCAATTATCACCTAGAACAACAACAAGTACAAATGAAGATACAACCCCTCCACAAAATCAATTGGTAATAAGAGAATCCAGAGATTCTTTGGCAAAAATGAAGGATAATAGAGTCATTTTCATCGGATTGGATGGAAGTCCAATCGATAGAGGTGCTAAAGAATTAGAAACAGAAAATTTACTACCAAATCATGTAGACCTTACCCTGGAAAGAGCCCGACCAGTACCAGATGGACTCAAATATATAATAAGTCTACCGATTAAAGAAGATTCAAGGACTGCTATACGACCAGAAAATATTTTAAATAGTCTCAAGTCATTATGGGACGTAATCACGGAATTCGACCTGAAATCATTTGCTATAAGTAGAACACATAATATAGAAGATGTACCATGGAAATATATTATGAATAGATTAAAAGACATTTTCGGAGAACTACCAATTACAATCACTATTTGTACGGGTGACGTAGTAACACCACCTGAAAATCTGAGGGAATACATAATAAAAGAAAAACATACTTCGTCCAGTGGAGGACACAAGGGAGTTACAAAAACCTATCACAGGATACGACAAAACTACTATTGGGAAAATATGAAAAAGGAAATCCAAAAATTCATCAGAGAATGCCAAGACTGTCAAATGAAGAAATTAACAAGAATAAAAATAAAACAACCAATGGTCTTGACAGACACTCCAGGAAAAGCGTTCGACAAAATCAGCATGGACCTCGTAGGACCATTGCCAAAAACCAGAAAAGGAAAAACACACATACTAACAATACAAGATTTGTTAACAAAATATTCAATAGCGATACCTTTATCTCGAACCACCTCTGCCGATATAGCAGACGTGTTTATAAAACGGTTTATTTGCCGATTCGGATCACCTAAAGCCATTTTAACCGATCAAGGAACAAATTTCACTTCAAAAATCGTTGCTAAACGATTTAAAATTAAACGTTATGTTACTACAGCCTATCATCCACGGAGTAACGGTTCGATAGAAAGATCGCATCACGTACTAACAGAGTATTTAAAACAATATACAACGAACGACGATAATTGGGATGATTGGATAGATTTAGCAATGTTTTCATATAATACTGCAGTACATGAGGGTACTAAATTTTCACCGCATGAATTAGTTTTCGGATGCATTGCACGAGAACCTTCGAGTGAAAAACCTATTGATGAAGATTTGGAACCCACTTATGCTGAATATCTAAGAGATTTATTTTATAAAATAACTAATCTGCAAACCCAAGCCCGAGAAAATTTGATAAAGGCAAAAGCCAAGTCTAAGCAATATTATGATCGGAAAATTAATCCGCAAGATTTTAAAGCAGGAGATTTAGTGTATCTTTTGAAAGAACCTCGGAGGACAAAGTTCGCAGATCAGTACTCAGGGCCATCAAGAGACACGGTAGTGTCTCGCGCCAAGTATATAATATATATATATATGCGCAGCGCGAACACGGAGTGTATCTATTACGCCACGACTCGCTATCAAGAACCCTGAGATTTCCGAATCTCAATAACGGCTGATCCGATTAGGTTTTGAATGGTCTTAATGGATAGCTTGGGTTTGATTTACATAAGAAAAGTGTCTTTGTTTTGTTCCTACGGGCCTTATGAGCTGAGATATTTCGATGTAAAGTTGCAATTTGCTGAATTTTATGTTATTAAAATTCAGCATCGTCCCCGTCATCGTCGTCGTCCTACACTTCTAGGCAAGAGGGGAGTATGAAAGGGTGAGGAAATGTCCCTCAGGCACGTCGTTCATTGGATGCGGGTTTCGGCCAATCGCCTAACAAGTTGTTGTAACCTGACAGCTAGACAGATAAATAACCTACCAAGTGCTAAGTGTCAAATAAAGTGAGTTGTCCGAATTTGGGATGTCGGGAGTTTTTACACTAAATAGGAGACGGAATTATTGTCTCAATTAACAAGGTAAGTTGCCAAATTTATTTAATAGATTTTTATGTAGAGTCACAGACTTGGAAGTTGTCCGGAGAAGGTTCGACAGAGAAGCACCTTCTTTCGCATAAGTTTCTAGAAATTTGCATGATGTAAGGATATAAGGTGTGCTCGCTGAGCGGCTCATTTTCGTCTTCTACTGCGCCTTCCCAATTTCCGCCATATTAAAATATGTATGTATATAAATGCATATGCAAGTGTACGGACATGGTATCGAAATGTTGAAAAACTCATTCTATCGTATTGGTTAACAATCTAATATGGACGATCTTGGGAAGGGCACGTTATTGGCTAATCTGGAAAGGCTGCGCAAGAGCACACCTTATGTCCTTACATCATGGAAATTTGTACCATGGTGGTACAAAGTAATATATTGTAGTAAAAAATTGCATTGAATTTAAATTGCCAGATATTTGTATTTGTATACCAGCAATTTAGAGTTTCTATTTTATGTAAATGTTATTATATTATAGTAGAAATGAAGGAGACCCACAGGACTTCGATATTAAATACATGACAAGTAATACGAGCCGATTGGCTGCGATCACCTATCTCCGTTAATTTCTATTCCATTTGTCCAGATTCGATTCTAAATATTTCTCCTATAATTTCATTTTATTTCTCAAATAAAAAAATTCTAAAATGACTTTTGATATACATAATAATAAATATATAACCCATAACCATAAATTCAAACGATTTGAAATCAGCCACTCGCGATAAAGACAAAAAGCCGCTAGGTTCGGGTCGCTAGTCGCTTCACGATTTCCGTAAATACATAAACACTACAAAATGTGTGAAATCCCCACAAATTACCTTTTTTAAAAAAAGGTACAACAAGAGCGCCAAGTATATAACCCCATCAAAAAGAATCCCATTTAAAAACATTGTCGTAAATTAATAGCTTTACAAAACTAATGATATACATAAATTGCGCCAATTATCACAATGGCTATTTTTACAAATAAAAAAATGTATTATATAATATTAAGGAGATATATTTTTATACAAATAAATATTTTAATACGAATAAATATTTTATTCAAAATACTTGGCGCTGCTCTCCGAATTGGTGTTGCTAAACTGAATAAATATGTATAAATTGCATTAAAATCTTTTTCTTTCTTGTCTCAGTGGTGTCTTGTCTTGTTTTATTTTATTTATTAACCAAGACAATTAACCTTCTTTTGGTTTCGCAGCGCCAAGTATTTTGAATAAAATATTTATTCGTATTAAAATATTTATTTGTATAAAAATATATCTCCTTAATATTATATAATACATTTTTTTATTTGTAAAAATAGCCATTGTGATAATTGGCGCAATTTATGTATATCATTAGTTTTGTAAAGCTATTAATTTACGACAATGTTTTTAAATGGGTATAAGGTACTCGAATTGTTGCCTAATCAGAATGTTAAAATATTATCTGATGGAACAACTCGTACAGTACATATAAATAAACTTAAATTAGCATATATTAGGTCTAGTCCAGGTTGATTAATAAAAAAAAAAAAAAAAAATTTAGCAGACATCAACAAATATCTAAGTGACAAGCCACTTCGAATACTAATTACAGAATATGAAACTACCAGTCGAAGTTGTTCAAGAGATAGGAGTAGACTACAGTAGGGAAATAGAGAAGGTGATATTAACCCTCACTCCACCCCCCTACACTCGCCAAGAGCATCTCTTCTGTTTAATCCGGGCTACAGCAACTATATATGTCCACAACCATCAACGAATCTGTGAAATATGTTATGATCAAATCACTGATTACGAAAGAGATCAGTTTGAAAAAAGTTCAGGCCATGGCCTATGTAATTATATGGGATTACTACGGGGATCCATCTGTGTTAAATGTGGAGTAGAGATGGTGCTCCGACAACCAGCACTAAAGTGTGAACAATGTATGACTAAAAGTATTATGCTAAGCGCAACAGAAAATACCCTACTATTACAAGGAAGTGTAATTACAGTAGAATACATACAATAAAGGACGAAAGAAAAGGAACCCATTACCCATGTATATATATATCCAGACAAAATTAAAGTAAATTAAATCTGGTATAAATCATTTGGATTTATAATTATTACAGACATGAAGCCCCCAGTGGAAGGGTTCGAGGAAGAGGACCTTGAATTTTATGGTCCCATAGACGGAGTCCTCCCCCAAAATTACCCAGAAGCCTATCGCCAGCTCATGGGAATGTATTGCCTAATTAAAAGTATAATAAGGGTCTATACAGTGGATGAGATACGAATTTGTCAAAATTGTTATGATACTATATCAGAAGAAGAAAAAGAATACTATAATGAAGGAGGATGGCATAGTATATGCTTTTATATCGCCTCAGTGATGGCATCGAAATGCTTTAAATGCAACAACACGATAGCCACCATTAAACCAGCATATCAATGTCGGGAGTGTATTGAGGAATATCTAGAGATAGGCCATGAAGAGTGGTCACATTTAAATCAAGGAGGATGTCTAGAAGTAATTACCCGTTGGTAAAAGAGGAGGGGCACCCTTTAAATAAAAATAATATATACATGTACCTTAATTCTAAAGAAATAAAGCAGTTTTACCCTAGCTTATCATGGGTTTAATTGAATAACCCTCACAAAAAAAAAAAAAAAAAAAAAAATACTTAGATAAGTTGTTATTACAGATATGAAACTCCCATTGGAAGATTTGGAGGAGGAAGATCAGGAATTTTATGGACCCATAGATGGGGTTATTCCGAACCAATATCCACAAGTTTATAGGCCCTTAATGCAGATGTACTGCATAACTAAATCAAATGTAAGGGTCTATACGTGGGAAATGCTACGATTTTGCGCAAACTGTTACGACCAATTCACCGAGGACCAAGCGAGGAGCGATCCTGTAATCGGTCAGGAAACCGCGAGGCAGTTCGGCTAGAGACTTCGATCCGTGTAAATCAACTCTGTATCCAATTTTGACGCGCTGCTATGCAGCTATTATATTTTTCCTTCTACTAATTACGAGTTTAATTGTTTCTTCAATTCACGTGTCCACCGCCTATCCCTACATTTTGGGGGCTCGTCCGAGATTGAATTATAAGTAGTTATAACACGCGAACACGTGGGAAATGGCGGATGGACAAAAGACGAACGTTCCAGAAGAACGGTTAGTGGAAGTTGACGACGGAGAACAAGGTGCGGGAGCAAGTCGAAAAAGCGCACCAGGAAATTCAAGGGAACAAGTAGAAGCCATGAAGGTGGCCGAATTGAGAAAGGCGCTGAAACAACGAAGGTTGCGTACAACGGGTCGGAAGGCTGAGCTAGTCGAACGATTAAGAACCGCCATGCTGCTAAAGGATATCGAAGACGAAACGGAAGACGAGGAAAGGTATGACCGTAGCGACGATGACGATGAAGACGACGAAGAAGAAGACGGTCCCACCGACGAAGCAGCTGAGCATGGGCGGGATCAGCGTCACAGCAATTTTAGAAAAGACACAAGGTATGTGCCAACATTTAAAGACGTAGAAGAATCTATGGATACATTTTCGGGAGACGACGAGAGGAATGTACGACGATGGATTGAGGATTTCGAGGAGACGGCCAGATTATGTGAGTGGTCTGATATTCAAAAAGTTATATATACTAAAAGGTTGCTCAAGGGCTCTGCTAAACTTTTTGTCAATTATGAGCGTTGCGGTAAGACGTGGGGAGCTCTCAAGGCAGCCCTGCGACGGGAATTTTTTAAAAACATGAGTAGCCATACAATTCATCACGAGCTTTCCCGAAGGAAGAAGAAGGACGATGAGACGTACCACGAATATATGTACAAAATGTTAGATATTGCTTCTCAGGTGCAGATGGAGGAAGCGGCCGTTGTGCAATATATTATTGACGGTATTAGGGATGACGTAGCACGCAAGTCAATGTTATATGGCGCCGAGAACATTCGACAGCTGAAAAAACGATTGACGCAGTACCAGAGTATGAAGACCGAGCTGAAAGCCAAGCCGCAGAGCGACGGAAGAGGACGAAGAGAGGGGGAGAAGGACGATACAAGGTATCAACGAAAACAAACCGCGAACGATAGAGTACCAGATAGACGTTGCTTCAACTGTGGCGATTTGAAACACGTAAGCATGAACTGTCCGAGCAAGGGTAAGGGTACAAAATGTTTCCATTGTAATCAATACGGTCATATTGCCGCGAAATGTCACACAATGTCAAAAGAATCGAAGTCAAGCTATAGCGTCGAGTTTGCCGGGCGTAAAAAACCGAGTAAGAATGTATATATAGGAAAACATGAATTCGCAGCGCTGATAGATTCAGGAAGTGATTTGAGTTTAATACGCGCGAGCGCTTTTGCAAAGATCGGAGCGCTCAACTTGACGAGTAGGAGAATACAGTTTGCAGGTATGGGATCGAAAGATAATTCGACACTAGGCGAGACCACCATGAGTGTGAATGTTGATGGATGTGATTACGATATTTTGTTATGTGTGGTTCCTAATGATTTAATGCAGCACGATATAATACTTGGATATGATTTCTTAAACACGGTAAATGTTGTTTTCGAACGAGGAAGCGTCCGTATTTCAAAGACGCAGGAGGAAGATCTAGATGTTCCCGATGTATTTAAGATCGATGTTATTGCAAACGCGGACATAGTGGATGCGCCTTCCTCGTACGAAACAGAAATTGAGTGCATGATTCGAAATTATAAGCCGAATAAGATAAAAGACGTGGGTATTAAAATGCGCTTGATACTAAAAGATGAGATTCCGATACATCAGCCGCCGCGTAGGTTGTCAGCCAGTGAGAAAGCAGCAGTTGAAGAGCAGATTCAAGCCTGGCTCGACGAGGGCATAATTAAGCTATCTCATTCGGAATATGCTAGTCCGATTGTCCTCGTTAGGAAGAAGAATGGTGAACTAAGGATATGTATTGATTATCGACAGGTGAATCTTAAGGTAGTAAAAGACCGATACCCTCTTCCTTTGATCGAGGACCAGCTGGATCGATTACAAGGCAAGAAGATTTTCAGTACTTTAGATCTTAAAAATGGGTTTTTTCATGTCCCAGTCGACGAGGGTAGTACGAAATACACAGCATTCGTCACGCCCAATGGGCAGTACGAGTTCTGTCGAATGCCCTTTGGTTTATGTAATTCATCTGCAGTTTTCCAGAAGTTTATCAATGCTGTCTTCCAACCCTTGATCAAGGAGGGTGTCGCTTTGACGTATATGGATGACTTGATCGTGCCTTCGATCGGCTACGAGGATGGATTAAGACAATTAAAGAGAGTTTTAAATGTTGCTGCTGATCACGGGCTGACAATTAATTGGGAAAAGTGCCGTTTTTTACAGACGCGTCTTGAATATTTAGGTTACGATATAGAAATGGGAACTATTCGACCCTCCGAGCGAAAGTTGTTGGCGGTTCAACGTTTTAAGGAGCCAAAATGTGTGCGAGATGTACAAAGTTTTTTAGGCCTGACGGGTTATTTTAGAAAATTTATCGAGCGTTATTCTCTAATCGCGCGACCGCTAACAGATTTGACGAGAAACGATATTACGTTTGAGTTCGCGGAAAAGGAAAGAAGCGCGTTTAGTCAGTTAAAGCTACTTTTGACGTCGAAACCCGTATTAAGAATGTACTGTCCTACGTCTGAAACGGAACTGCATACAGATGCTTCCTCGTTAGGCTTCGGCGCGATACTAATGCAGCGAGATAGCGAAGATCGAAGTTTTCATCCGGTTTACTTTGCGAGCGGTAAGACGAGTCCAGCCGAGGAGAAGTACCACAGTTATGAGCTTGAGGTACTCGCTGTTGTAAGAGCTCTTAAGAAATTTCGAGTCTATTTGATAGGTATTTCGTTCAAAATTGTAACCGACTGCCAAGCGTTTGTTATGACTCTAAAGAAAAAGGATGCGTGTACGCGTGTCGCCCGCTGGGCACTAATGTTGCAGGACTTTGATTATGTCATCGAGCATCGACCGGGTAAGAGTATGCGTCATGTCGACGCACTTAGCCGTCAACCACTCCCTACGGTGATGCTGGTCCAGGAAGAAGAAGCTGGAATTGTCTGTAAGCTACGTCAAGCCCAGATCAACGACAAAGAGCTTCAGCAGGACGCGAGGAAGGAAGGTCGCACGAGCACGAATGGATATATAATGAACGATGGTCTCGTGTGCAAGCAAGTAAATGGCGAGCTAGTAATTGTGGTACCAGGGTCGCTGCAGACGAGTGTCATTCGATCGGTCCACGAGCGAGGACACTTTGCAGTTGGCAAAACGGAGCAATTGCTAAGGAGGGACTACTGGTTCAACGGTATGAGGCCAAAGGTGGAGCACGTGGTACGAAATTGCATTAACTGCATCCTTGCCGAACGGAAGAATGGAAAGATGGAGGGCTGGCTGCATCCCATCCCGAAAGGAGGACTTCCACTCGATACGTACCACATCGATCATCTGGGTCCTTTGCCCTCTACAAAGAAGGCCTATAAGTTTATATTTGTTGTTATAGATGCCTTCACAAAATTTGTGTGGCTGCACCCGACAAAGTCGACCACTACGGCAGAGGTAATAGACCGTTTAGAAAAGCAGTCCATGACATTTGGCAACCCAGGGCGCATCATCTCGGACAGGGGATCGGCGTTCACCTCCACTCAGTTTGCTGAATATTGCCGGGAGCAGGATATTGGGCACGTGAAAATCGTCACGGGCATCCCGCGTGGCAATGGCCAGGTGGAAAGGGTAAACAGAACCCTGATACCGCTGCTGACGAAATTGGCCGCGCCTGAGCCAGGGCACTGGCATAAGTATATTGGATGTGCGCAAAGATACTTAAACCACGTACCTTCACGTAGCACGGGAGTTACGCCGTTTCACCTTCTGGTTGGTACGAGGATGCGACTGAAGGACGACCCGATGATCAAGGAGATAATGGAGAATGAGGCGGTCACCGCTTTCCAGATGACACGAGACCAAACGCGCGAGCAAGCTCGAGTTGCGATTGCCAAGGTCCAAGAGGAAAATCGCAGAACCTATGATAAGCGGCGAAAGGAGCCTGTGCGCTTCAAGTTGAACGAATTGGTAGCTATTCGTAGGACTCATACGGGCCCCGGGCAGAAGTTTTATACTAAATTTTTAGGGCCATATCGTATATCTAAAACATTGCGTAGCAATCGGTATCTGGTAGATAAAGTTGGGGAACACGAAGGGCCGCGAAGTACTTCGACATCAATTGATTATATGAAACCTTGGGTGGATGACCGAGAGCATGACTTGACACTCGATAGTGAGACAGAGAACATCTAGGGACAGATGTTTATGTAGAATGGCCGAGTGTAGGATCCGAGAATGAGAATGAGAGTGAGTCCGTATGTATCTGTTTGAATTTGGCGCTCTGGCACATGTGACGTCAGAGCGATAGCGAGGAGCGATCCTGTAATCGGTCAGGAAACCGCGAGGCAGTTCGGCTAGAGACTTCGATCCGTGTAAATCAACTCTGTATCCAATTTTGACGCGCTGCTATGCAGCTATTATATTTTTCCTTCTACTAATTACGAGTTTAATTGTTTCTTCAATTCACGTGTCCACCGCCTATCCCTACAGTATTATTTAATATATATATTTTACCTATAATATTGTTAATTGAATAATTAACCCTCAAAAGAAAAGTATATATATATATACTAGTAATAAAAACATAAAATAAAATGATTACAGATCAGAAATCAAATCTAACTTTAAAATGGGAGTACCACACGATCCTAGACAACCTCGGGAAAACAAAGGACACCATGGTCCTATCGACGGAGTAATCCCTTATGACTTCCCAGATACTTATCTACCACTATTATTATTAAACTGTGTACGACAGTGTGTATACCAACTCTACATGTCCGATATCAAATGTATATGCGCTGAATGCTATGTACAAACAAATGCGGCCCCAGAATATGTTATTGAAAATCACTTACATGCCATTTGTATGGAATCAGTAGCAGAACAAATTGCGAAATGTGACCGGTGCGGTAGACAAATAGCATGGATTACAGAAGCAGCCACTTGTGCTGGTTGCACTGAAGAATACTTGGACTTAACCCACCAGGAATACGCAGGATTAGCATACGGAAATTATAAAATCATTGAAATTAGATGGTAGTGATAATAAATAAATACTAAGTTAAAAAACAATACTATATTGTATTTATTATAAGATTAACACAATTATTAAAATAAGTTAAATTAACCAAAACAAATATAGTCAGTAAACAATTATTGTTCAACCAGTTTTAAAATATCGCCTTGAACTTTACAAAAAAAACTGTTCGAATAATTCCACTGGCAAGGTACTGGGATCCACCATTATAGGTAATAACGTCTATTTGGTGGGACTCAAAATGAACCAGACAACAACCCGGACATTCACCATGGCTGGATCACTCACCGCAGATGGAAAATGTACCGGAGCACAATTTTCCGACCCTTATGGATCATGGGAAACAGTAGTAGTACAAGCAATGGCGAAAATAACACTTAAAACCGCTCTAGTACCAGTACGACTGGAGCCCAACAAAATCATATTAAAATCTGGAACTATATGTCAATTTCAAAACGGATTTTGCGTGGACAACGAGGACGGACATACATTCTGGCAATCTTTTCCACCATCAACGTGCAAATTCGATCGCTATGATGTACTCTACGAAGGGCTGGCATCCAAAATTACTGATACGAGTCAAGACGAAGTAAAATCACCTTCCGTGTATGCGTTGACCACACAAGATATTACATTCGCTTTAACTCCAACGGGAGAGCAACATCTATGTGGTTATACGCTTATACAAACGGAACATCCAAAATTATTCATCTTAGAAACAACAAAGGACAGAACATTTGCATCTTTACACAAAATCCCAGTAGAAAATTTGGATATTTTCACATATGTGAATTCCAAATTTGTCTATGTGGAGAAACACATAAGAACTGAATTAAAAACTTTATACAGAGATATAATTATGCAAAAATGCTTATTGGAACAACAGATATTAAACAATGCTTTAATAATTGCAACACTGAAACCAGACGAATTTGCCAATATAGTCATGAAAACACCGGGACATATGGCACTAGTAGCTGGCGAAGTGATTCACATTGTAAAATGCATTCCTGTTCAAGTTAAAATACGTAAAACAGATGAATGTTATCTAGAGCTACCTGTATGGTTGAGAAACAATTCTATGTTCTTAACACCGAAATCCCACATATTGACTACTCAAGGAACGCATGAAGAATGTAGTCCCATTCTACCAGTCATGTATGAAATTGACCAAGCATGGCACAGAATTTCACCACATCCAATTGAAGTTCGTCCACCTCAAATATTACATCCAAAAACAAAACTCAACTGGCATTATACATCTCCTTCAGGTCTCGCAACCAGCGGAATATATACACAGAAGGAATTGGAAAATTTACGAGACCACATCATGTTCCCTGCAGAAAAAGCAGCCGTATTAAACACACTCGCCAGATGAGTATCCGGGAAGAATATTCCCGTAAGATCCATTTCAATAATGGGAATTTTGGACGAAGAAACCATCACCACATTGGCCGAAAACGCAGCAGCCAAATTTTGGAATGGATTTCTTAAATTTGGAACAGTCACCGCTGGACTACTTGGAGTTTTTATGATTATTAAAATAATAAAAACAATATTTGATACCATTATACACGGATATCAAATACATGCAGTCTATGGATGCGGATTACACTTGTTAGGGGCAATTTGGAGCTCCTTAACGACATTGATAATACATCTGGCCAATAAAAAGCAACCGCCATCACAAAATGCAGATCAACCAACAACAACTGACCAGAGACGACAACCGACTCCGGCAACCAGAGAATTCAAGGAAGCTATCCAGGAATTAAAACAAATTTCCTCCGGAAATTTGCTTTCTAAAGGGGGAGGTGTCACGTCCCGCGACATGGAGTCTAATGTTAATTAACCTTTCAAAACACATATTTACTATTTCGTACTTTAATAAGGCATTGTAACCAAAACTCGCGATAAGAAGAACTCGAGCCGTGAATCTACAGACGGCAACAGCGAGCAGGAGAGCAGCTATCATGGGAAGTGGCGGCCAGCCGGCTACACAAACACTAGGAAGGCCCAACCAATACCAGCTGACGTTCAGCGTGGGACGGAGGCCCCTATCGACCAATGCAGCCGACACCCTCATGGATCTGCGCTCCTGATCATCGCCACAGAATTGCCCTCCCTTTATTTCCCGTAAATCGAGCTTCAATACGGAACTAATGTAAATTAACTTCAATCCCTAGTATGTGGACTGTACGAAACCAATCGTACAGTGTACATCGAAAACCCAATAGCGTAACCATCTAAAAAATGAATTAGAATAAGAATTTAGCTATCGACGCTGCTGAGAGTTTCGTGTAACAGCAGAAATACGTTTTAAGTCGTGAAGAAGACACCGAAATAGGTGCGCAATAGCTCGCATTCTGCGGTAAACAAAACTCTCCGGTAGCCCGCTGGAAAGAATTCTTCAGGTGGATCCCACGGCAGATGATTGGCAGATTCCAATCTCCCACCGTCTAATTGTCATGTGACAAACCTGGAGAAGGAGTGATCAATAGCCCTATAAAAAGGGACTGACCACCCGCGGAAGACAGAAAGAATTATCACAGTATTGTAATTATTAATATTCGAGTACTATTGAATACCAACCACTCTTAAAGGTGTAAAACCAGAAAATAACAATAAAGGTAAATTTTATTATTATTAAACCAGTGAGTGAAGTGTTTCCACCCTTTACCTCATCCTATAAATTGAGCACTAGTCTTTTGGAATATTGAATTTAAATAAGAAATGTGTATTGACGGGTTGCGAGTTGCGTTGATTGAAGGTATTACCTATGAGCAGAACGTTGCCCGCGGTTTTGCCAGAAATTAAGCGTAAATCGTGATCGACGCGATAAATTTAAATATTAACCAACTATTGAAAAACCCATGATTCTGAATATGAAAAATCACGTTTCCCCCGCCGATGGTACTACTGAAGAGCAGAACGTTGCCCGCAGTGATGCCTGGTGCGGATGGTGAATAGTGATTTATCGTTTGATTAACTAAAATTATTATAAATTCAAAAGACGAATGCCAATAAACCATCGTGCGGGACGACGAGTCCAACTTCGACGATTAGCTGCTAAGTACGTTGGTGCTCCGGCAGAACAATTCAACCTGTTAGGAGTGCCCAGTACCCCTTGCGTCAGGGAGACAACACCCCTGGCCAACCAAGTAATAGTGGTGGCGTGTGGGGATTGGGCCCCACCAAACCAAAAACCAGCACCCGAGATCAAGGGGACCACGAACACCACCATAAAGTGGCAGCCAATCCCGATTGATCTGTCAGCATCGCGGGTGAATTAAGGTAATTACCAAATCAAAATGCGTTATAATTTATAATCAGTCGTACTCAACTATCCCAGAGCGTAAGTCCCTGGACTAGCTCGAAAGCGGATCAAAAAAAATAAACTCCAACAAAATCGCGCCCCAAATAGGAAGCAGGGACGTAACAACAGTATTCTTTGAAATTCTACCTATAAACTAAGCTCCCTCCTAGAATGGAGTCTTCAATATTAATGTCACATTTAGTTGTTAAAGACAATAGTACGCCCCGTTTCAGGTAAGCCATCCGCTACGCTCCGCTACTACGATCGGTTGACCATACATACCACTTGAATCCCCCGTTACTTGATTCAGATGTAGAAAGATATCGACAGGTCTTGTACCTGTCTCAATGGTGTCCTTTATACCAGCACCTTGATGGCTCCTATCTAACCAGGAAATAGTAAAATCTTTCGAATTTTTTAAATCCCACTTACGTATGTGACAATCGTTAGGTTTGAACTGCGAAGATGTCAGTGTCAGCAAATTCCTCAAACGAAATACATGAACCCTTTAATTTTGGACCCCTCGTATGACTTCTTCTGCGTGTACCGGTGGTGGATTTGGTTGCCTGCTTTCTGTCAGAATATAATAAATCTTTAAACGCTTATAAATATAAAACGAAGCCGAACCACAATTTCCGCTTCTTGATTTTCATCTTAGTTTAACGTCTATAATCACTCCTTAAATTCTATTATGCGTGGAATGACCTGCAACCATTTTTCGTAATGGCTTGATTTCACATAAACCGATTCTTGAGTAATGAAACAATTTAAATCAGGCATGGAACTAAAGTGAACGCAGCGGCCGTTTTTCGGAGGCGACGCCTCCTTTCTTCCGCCGCGCGTCTTGGCCCCCGCGGCGGGCCTAGGAGCTTCGAGCGCCTCAGACCC
This sequence comes from Andrena flavipes, assembly GCA_963971345.1. NCBI lineage: Eukaryota > Metazoa > Arthropoda > Insecta > Hymenoptera > Andrenidae > Andrena > Andrena flavipes. Next base: position 18,589,259 of record OZ020482.1, on the reverse strand, counting down.
GTACCATATGAACCACGCGTAGCGCATTGGGGCGCCCCGTATGGCTACGCGCGATTCATATGGTATGGGCCTGAGGCGCTCGAAGCTCCTAGGCTCGCCGCGGGGGCCAAGACGCGCGGCGGAAGAAAGGAGGCGTCGCCTCCGAAAAACGGCCACTGCGTTCACTTTAGTTCCATGCCTGATTTAAATAATTTGTATGGAAACTAAAATTTCAAGAAATCGGTTTAGACCAGATGTAAAATACCAGGAACATGAGAAAACATTTGCAGCTGTCTAGCATTTTATAGTACGACATATAAACCTGACCTGAAAAATTTTAGCTGAAAATGACGGTAAGCCTACCTGGCAGGGATCGTAAGGGTGTATACAGTTATTGCAGGTACTTTACTTTATTTGTAAAACGTTCCCCGCTGATGTCATCAATTCCTCGACTGAAGAATTAGTCAAATTCTCCCACCATTTTCGCTAAACTCCAAGCACAATAAAAGAAGAAAATTCTTGCTAACCAAGGACCAGTCTTCCTCCGCTCGTTTCCGAGTCCGTTTGTCAGTTCGCCACTTCATCAGTTCGCCAGTTCACCAGTTCACCAATCAGTTTGTGTTCGGTTTGCGAATTCGGTGATAGATATTCAGCGATTGGCAAGATCGATCAAACATATTCGTCGGTTATTCCCGGTAAAGTGACTAATAGTATATTTTATTACGTCATTATATACGTAATGGAGCATCCAGTACGGCAGTTCTTCTCATTTGACGAGACTGATAAGAAGTCCACATGTCGTATCGAAGGATGCGGAATAAAATTAGCAGTAAGTTATTTCTGTTGTGTATTTTTATGGATATTGACACAATTACACGTTCTCTCTCTAATAGATCATTTTGCCAAATAATATAGTTAGAAATTTTTATTCTTAATTTTAATGGAACTTAATTTTAACGCGTCACATGCAGCACTCCCATCCCAATGAATTTACTATCATTAGGCTGCAGAAGGAGGTTGGGAAGAAAAGAAGAATGGAGGAAGGTTCCTCCACTTCGACCACATCATTCGAAATGTCAGAAACAACCCTCATGAATGCTTGTGTCGAGCTTGTTACAAAAAATGGTCGACCACTAAGCGTAGTTAGTGATTCAGGGTTTAGAAAAATTATAGACCCAATATTAAAATCAATGCAGTCTTGTACAGCGATAAACAGTAGCAATATTCGTGAAGCCGTAAAAAGTAAAGCGGTGGAAATTAAAAATCAAATTAGAGACGAAGTCAAAAATCAGTTAAGAAGTGTGAAAATTGATGGAGCTACACGGCAATTTAGGTCGTTCCTAGGAATTAACATTCAATACATTTTACACGGAAAAATTGTAGTTCGGACAATAAGCTTGAAAGAATTGTTTAAAAGTCACACTACAATTAGCCATTCACGGCGCAATGAAAGCATTTAGAATAGAAGAGTTATTGCAGAAGGCGCGGGATTTAATTAAAAAACTGCGAACTTCCTCTGTAGCCATTATTTTGAAAACAATGAAACTAAAAAAACCTATTTTAGATTGTGCAACTCGGTGGAATTCCACAATCGACATGTTAGAGAGACTGGTCCAACTGAAAGATGTTTGCAAAGAATTAAAAGAAAACAGTTTATTAGAAGATGAATGGACCACTATTAACGAATTAATATTAACACTTGCACCAGCAAAAAATGCAATACGAACAATTGACCCTGGGCGATTTCTATGCAGTGTGGCTGCAATGCAAACTGAGATTAAATAAAGTACAAACTCATTTTGCAAATATATTATCAACTGCAATAACTAATCGCGAACGTGAATTACTTAATAATAAATCATTGCTAGCATCCGTTTTTCTTGATCCAAGATATAAAAATCTATTATTCGAAGACGAAAAAGGCATAGCCATTAGCCAATTAATAAGCATTTGGAACCGATATAAATCGTTAAAATCAAGAGAAACAATTGAGACGCGGAACGACAATCTTACTGCTTCTAGCATTCCTGGTCATGTCGATGATATCGAGCAACTTTTATTAGAAAAAGATACGCAAATAATAAGCAACAAAACAAATGCAGTTTTTAACATAACTGCTGCGTTAAATGCATATTCGCAAATTCCAAGAATAGATAGACACGAAAACGTTTTACAATATTGGCATAATGACAAACACGGTTTTTCCGAGCTCCAAAAACTTGCAAATATTGTACATGCGGTTCCAGCAACGTAAGTGTCGGTCGAACGACTATTTTCAGGACTGAAATTTATATTAAATGACCACAGAAGTAGATTAAATCACGATATTTTAGATGATATAATGGTCGTCAGGACAAATGAGATAGCATAATAAAGTTATGTATATGTATGTGTATGCATTGTTTGTTTTCTATACATATTTTGCACATTTTGTTTATATTTGTTTTGCGTATGTTGTTGTAAAATAATTGTTATGTGGACACCTATTAGCGTTTAGAATATACCAAATAGACCGCGAACACAAGTGATATTTCTGAACGGCAGCTCCAGACTGTCTTGCTGTTCACATACTACGATAGGCAAACGCGTTACCGAAAATTCGAGAATCAATAGCCTCGAATAGTAGTTATTATAATTCATGTACTTTGCTATTCTCAACATATGTATATACATATTACACTTACTTATTTTGTATATATTGTATATGTGTGTAGTATTCATTTTAAATATAATAGTTGTGTTACAAAATACTATTTTTATTATAAATAAATGTAAGAGTGTGTGTGAGACGGTCACCAAGCCGTCACGTAGTCCCGGGCGTGCGAGGGAGACGCGTAGTAACAGCGATTGTTTCGGCAGCGACCGGCATTCGGTGGCGATCGTCGGTGCTCGGGATTCGCACGCGGATCGAGGCACGCACGTACGCAGCAGTCGAACAAAGAGTCGAGACAAGACGTGTCGAGTCGAGACGTGTATAGACCAAGCATTACATTTTAATAAATCACTACCTCTACTATTAAACCCTTTGTCGCCCTCAGTGTACCATCCATTACAACTTCAGAAGTGGGATTAAAAGCGATCAGTGAAAAGGTTGATGGAGTGTGGTGATTATTCGAAGGTAGCATAGATATGAAACCGAGTGATTTTAAAGTGACACAATTGAAGGAGATTTTACGACGGAAGGGCCTGTTGACCACTGGACTGAAGGCGGAATTGCTTAAGCGAGTGCAAGAAGCAGATCCTAAAGGAGAGTGGATGCAAACGATTTTTTTGCAAACGGCCGAAGACCACGAGCAAAACGACGCGATGCAAGACGGCCCAACGCAGAACGAAGCAACGCAGCACGAAGCAATGGCGAACATCGAAATACAAAGTGATCGCGATTTATTGGTGAGGGAACGGCAACTATTAGAATGGGAATTAAGGCTGAGAGACCGTGAGATTGAAATGTTGCGCAGCTCTTTAAGACCCGCTCCTGATACGACCGAAACGCAATCGCGGTCTATTGTAAAAACAATTAGTGGCTTGCTTGCTGAGTTTAGTGGGCAAGAAGATACTTTTAGTAACTGGGAGAAGCAAGTCAATCTACTTTGTTCGACATATAGTCTAGATGACAGGGCGTCAAGAATATTAATCGGCACAAGATTGAAGGGGCAAGCTCTGAAATGGTTCCAGTCTCGTCCTGAACACATCGAACTCGAGACACCTCAATTGTTGCAGGCGATGAAGAAAATATTCGAACGCAGAGAAAACAAAGTGGTCCTAAGGAGAAAATTCGAGGAAAGAACCTGGAAACAAGGTGAAGCCTTCAGCCATTATTATCACGACAAAATCGTCTTAGGCAACCGTGTTGCATTAGCCGAAGACGAATTGGTCGAATATCTGATAGATGGTATTCCGGAGAAGCACATGAGGAATCAAGCACGGATCCAGCAATTTGAATTTACGGCAGACCTACTAGCAGCGTTTGAAGACGTAGAGCTGGATGGTGGGAAAAATCAACCTCATCGGGAGACGTCGTCGAGCAGCAAACCGGAAGCAAAGGAGAACAAAACGCCGGCGGCCCAGGAGAAGACGACGGCTGCGAAGGAGGCGAACACCGAGTGGCCGAAAACAGCGAGATGCTACAATTGCAGCAAATATGGACACTTGGCGAAGGATTGTACAGCGGCCAAGCGGGAGAAAGGCGCATGTTTCAAATGTGGTGAGATGGGACATGTTACAAGCGAGTGTAAGAGCCGAACGGGGGCAAAACAAGTAAATTGCGTAGAAAATTCAGTAGAAGGGGAAGATGAGTTCCAAAAGGATATTGTTGTTCAAATAGGTTGCGCGGAAAAGGAAACTAAATTGAAATTGCGTGTGCGTCTAGATACTGGTAGTCCAATCTCGTTTATCAAGGAAAAATTTGTTCATCGTACGCTTATTCGAAAATCTAACGATAAATCATATTGCGGTCTGAATAATAGTAGTTTAGTTAAACTAGGAGAGGTAAGAGTTAGCATGCAGCTTAATGGACGGGTTGAGAACGATTTGGTATTATATGTAGTACCGAATGCCACTATGATAGCTCCTGCGGTTATCGGAAGAGATATTTTAAAAAAATACGGATTGTCTTTGACCTCTTCCTCCACCGTGACTGAAAAGGACGCTATTTCCGAAATATTAAATATCGATACGTGCGAAACGGAGAGTAAAATTACAGAGGCATTGCAAATCAATTCGGAAATAGCTCAAGATGAGCAATTATGCTGCGTCGTCCTGTCCTCTAGATCAATTGTAGTAGCGCCTAGCTGCTCGATCCGTCACAGTTTTCAAAGCTACCGCGCTCGAGTTTCCAACAACTTCCGCCCAGCCCTAGATGGCAGGTCCGTTTCCTCTTTGTGTCATTACGCTTTTCTGTGCGATCCATCGAAGTTTGCCTCTTTCAATTTGAAAACATGTTATGCACAAAAAATCAATTTCAACCTATTTTACTTGAGGAAAATCCGCGTATTAATAGAACAATATTATCTCTCTACAAGAGAAAGGTTAATGACAGAATATTACAGCGTATCTTACAAAACTTAAAAAAAAACCTTATTTCTATCTTAAAATGCAGGCTATGCAAAATACATGTCTTAAATAATGAAACAAATAAATCCAGTATATTATCAAAATATGAACCATATTTTTTGACATGCATATCACAAGTTTATAATATTAGTCAATATATGCTTATGAATTGCAATGTAACACGCGATATTCTGAAAACAACCACAATGTATGTAAACCGACATGTGCATTTTAGTTTCATATGTGACCATAGGGAAAACGTATCTGTAGCAATAATTGATAACATTATAAGATTTACAATTACCGAATTTACTAAAAAGCTCAATAATATTATTAAAGGAAAGGAGATTGTAAAGGATATTAATAATATTAAATCAGATGTAATGAAAAACGCTGTAATTACCCGTAATAAACGATTGCCGTTAAAACCCTAAATGTTGCTGCTTTTTTATTTTAAACAGAAACGACCGAGATGCACTTTTTACACGACTATAGACACTTCTATTTACATTGTATTTAGGATGCATAAAGTATGATTGTATATAGTCGTGCAACAATTTAAAGTTTACTGTTCGGACAGTCGCACTGGGGCGCACTGAGTGCGAATTTTAGCCAATCGGAAGCGAGGAGTTTGAACTTTTTCACTTCAGATTGGCTAAAATTTGCACTAGTGCGCCCCAGTGCGGCCGCCCAAAAGCGCTATGAATTGAAGGACACTTGATCCACGTTTTAAATTTGCCGCCTATAGCAATTTAGTGGTAACGACTCCCGTTAGTTGGCGCTTTTCGTGCTAACAAAATAATACATTGAGTGTCAGGACCCTGGTGCGATCCGTTACGGTTGGTCTGAGGACCAGTATTCAGAAAGTTTTATTTAGCAAGTGAGAATGAGTTCATCATCGAGTGATTATAAACATGGTCAGAGGAAAAGGAGAAGAAGCTCATCAACGGATTCCTTCTTAGAGAAACTGCACTACCTGGAAAAGGAATATAAATCCAGGAAGAAGAATGGGCCTTCTGAGCGTCGATGCCGGAAATATTGGCGACGGCCCGGACAGGAATCAGGTACAAGGAGTTCCTCTGATAAAGAGAATGGTGTGCGTGTCGCTGATCGAGCCAGATCGAGACGAGCGTCACATTCTGATCAGAAAAGGTCATTAGACAATGTGAAGGAGAGACACGACAAGGAGGACGGCGAGCGTCGTCCGCGAGACACGTCACGTCTTGGTCGGTTTTCTCGAAGAGAATTTTATTCAGATGATGTGGATTCTGAAGGTGATAAAGGTTGCTACGCAACAGGTATGCCGCCATTGTCAACATCGTCGGATATGTCGGTAAATCAGTTTAATCACAGACGAGGTATAGCGATTGAGGGATGGCGATTTTAGTTTCGTAAGGAATTTTCATAAGGTCGAAGGTACCTGTTTGGGGAGCTAACGGGTTTGTATGGTTGGATACGTCGTAAGTGGTAATGAGAGAGTTGATGTATTTGGAAATGAGGGGAATGTTTGCGTCGCTATGCAAGTTTAAAGTGGAGTATCTCGTGGTAGGGTGGGGAATGGTGCGTAGGATTTTGTTTTGTGTGATTTGAAGTTTGGTTTGGTTTGTGGCGGTGGTGAACCACCAGGCCTGGGCGCCGTAAGTAAGGACCGGTCTGATGGATGATTTGTAAATATTGAGTCTGAGTTGGAGGTTGAGGGAAGATTTGTAGCTGATGTATGGATATAAGTGAGCGGCGACTTTTTGCGTTTTTAATATGCGGTCTTCGATTGCAGAGTGCCAGAGCATTTTATGATGTAGGAGTATACCAAGGTACTTGACTTATTCGTTCCAGGGAATAGGGGTACCTGAGATTTGTATGTTGTGTTTGTTCCTGGCGGCAAAGATGTTGGTTCGCCTAGTAAAAAGTATCGCCTCGGTTTTATCCGAGTTTATTTCAAGTTTCCATTTTTCAAAGTACGTTAGGATGTCATTGAAGTAAAACTGTAAGCGATGAGTAAGAGTTAATAGCTGCCAGGACGAGGAGTAGATAGCCGTATCATCTGCGTAAAGTGCTAATTCGCAGCTGTTTGCCTTGGGTAAGTCGTTGATATAAATGTTAAAGAAGGTAGGACCAAGAATGGATCCTTGCGGAACCCCAGCCGAGACCGCGTGCATGGCGGAGTTGGTGCCACGGCCGTGGACGAATAGATTTCTGTTAGCCAGGTAAGAGGAGGCTAGTTTAAGAAAGCCGTGAGGAAGATCTATGGAGTGTAATTTAAAGAGAAGGGCTTCGTGCCAAACAGTGTCGAAGGCCTTTGTGAGGTCGAGCAAGACCATGGCGACACAACGATTGATATTAAGCTCATGGGCGATAGTCTGGGAAATTCGCAGGATTTGCTGCACGGTTGAGTGACCCCGGCGGAAGCCAAACTGTTGATCGGCAAGAATGTTCTTCGAAGCTAAGTATTCAGTGAGAAAAGCGTGGATACATCTCTCCAGTAGCTTCCCTGGGATAGAGAGGAGGCTAATGGGCCTATAACTGGAAAGAGAGTTTCGAGGTTTGCCTGGTTTGGGGATAGGAATGATTTTCGCGATTTTCCACACTTCTGGGAAGTATCCTATTGCGATGGAGGCGCGGAATATGTAATAAAGTTGTAGGATAGTTTTCTTTGAAGCGTGTTTCAACATTAGCGTCGAGATTCCGTCGCTCCCAGGCGACTTTCGATTGCTAGAGACCCTGATGTATTGGGATATTTGCTGCGGCGAAAGTGGGAAATCCTTGTACGTGATATCTTCCATTTGGTTGAAGGAGGATGCGAAGTCCTCTATTGTGGGCTCCATAGTGGAAGGAAGCTGTGTTGCATGTGCGTGAACGGCGTCAAAAGTTGCTGCCATGGCTTCGACTTTGTCAGAGACGGACGTCAGGGTGTTATTTCCCACGGTGATTGGAGGAATAATTTTTGCCGCGCTGGTGATGGATAACTTGCGATAAGTAGCCCAGAAGGTGGGGTCTGGTTTCTTAAAAGCTCTTAGCGTACTTTTCCATTGTCTAGTCCGGAGGTAGGCTATGCGTTTTTTAATTGTTGCTGTTATGTCCTTGATTTGTTCAACCACGACGGAGGCTCAGAGGAGTTGTCCCCTTTTACAGAGAGTTCGTCTGTGTCGAATAAACGATTGTAGTATGTTATCGTCGTAATGGTGAGCGTCGTGGTTAACATTGTCCGTTTGAACCGAAGCACGGGTTCTGCATCCATGCAGAAAGGTGGTAAGGTAAATTATGGAGGAGTCAATGTCCAGCTTGGTTGGTAAGGAGTTTGTGATACGCATGTTTTGTGTCAGCGTATTGTATCGCGTCCAGACCGTGGCACTGTGCAATTTGTGCATGTGCGTCGAGTTAGTTGGCGTGATCAATACTGGTCGATGATTTGTACCAAAGTCTTCGGTGATGGTGCATGTAAAATTTTAGTGGTAATCCACGATGAAAAAGTCAAGAGTGGATGGTCTGCAAGCACCGGACTGAAATGTGATGTCTTCTGGGTGTATGATACGGTACCGTTGTGTTAGACTATGATTATATAGTGTTTTTCCCGCTTTGTTTGCGGAGAAGTTATTCCAGTATTGATGCTTTGCGTTCCAGTCTCCTCCAATTATGTAGGGTGAGCCCAGGTTTGTTAGGACATCAAGGATTCCCGCAGTGAAAAAATCGCCGGGTGGGATGTAAGTGGCTCCCAAAGTGATTTTTGGGGATTTTAGTTGAACGAAGCATGCTTCGAAAGGGAAGACAACGGGGGGGGGGGGGGGTTTGAGAAGCTAATGGAGTCGTGAATTAAAATTGCGACTCCACCCCGTCTGGTATTGCGATCGGTTCTGATCGTGGTGTAACCAGGGAGGCTAAAGTTATCTTGTGGGGTCAGCCACGTTTCCGTGATAAGGACAATACCGATCTGGAGTCTGGTCACCGCCAGGAGAAGCTCGTTGCGTTTAGTAGACAGAGAGCCTGCGTTCCATAGTAGTATAGCCGGGAGAGGTATTGTTAATTTATTCCCTGGAGGAGGGACCAGAAAACTTGAAATTTCTCGGCTAGGGTGCGGCAAGGACGTAGCTGGTCGATGAGAGACCGCGTGAGAGCAAGCATGTGTTCGATGTTTACAATTTGATTTAGTTCGTGCATGGCAGCGATCAAGTCCGTTATAGTGTTTAAACTGTTTGAGGTTTTGTGAAAATTTGTAGGTGGAGGCGAGACCTCGTGAGCTCGGGGTAATGAAGCGATACAGTTACTTGAAAGTGGGGGACCGGCAGCTACGTTGGCGTAGGACAGGGAAAAGGATGGTATTTGGGGTTTGCGAGGAGTGAGGATTGAGGGATTTATTGTTTTCGAGGCGAGATTTTGGGTGGTGAGAGCTGAGTTGAAGACGACTCCTGAAGAAGGTTTGGATGTTTGATTACGCCTGCTGAGATACTTTAGTAAGGCAGAGCACTGGCTGAAATTGGCGGTGTGTTGACCGTTACAGTTAACACAATTTGGGGGAGTTTCTCTGACTTTCTGGCAGTCGGAGGTGTGATGATTTTTAGCACACTTGACGCAGTTAGGCGGGAGGCGACAATTTGAAGCTGTGTGGCCAAATGCCTGGCACCTGTAGCACTGAGAATAGGTTTTTTTTTAGAGGAACTTTTCCCAGTAGACTCTGGTGCTAAAGAGTGCCTTAATTTTGGAAACTTCGATTGGGGAAGTACCAGATGGGAAGTTGATCCGGTACATGGAGAAGGGGGAGGCCCCTGGGGAATTTTTATTGCGAAAAGGAGAACATGACGTGGGGTTTTGACCTTTGGTTTTGATTTCCACAATGATCTCGTCTGCGGGGATGTCAGGCAAACCCTTTAAGACCATGGAAAGGGGGCGTTCCGAATTGATGGAGAAGGTGAAATAATGCGTTTTGTCCTCGTCTAAGGCGAGTTTTAATTTATTGAAGTTGATTATGTTGTCAAATTGTAGCCTTATTCTGTTTCCTAGGTATTTGATATTAAATGTTTTGCCGAATTCTTTGACAAGTTCGGTTTCGAATTTCGGGATGCTAACGGCGAAGTTAGAAATATATAGTGGAGGGGGTTTAACGGTCTTGTTTAAACCTGGGTTTGAAGATGCGGTGTTATGATTTCCTTGCGGGAAATATGACAACCCTAGTAGCATTTATGGTTGGCCAACAGTAGCCAACAGTTGGGAATTAGTTGGGATATAGTTAGTGTTTTTGCCTATAAATTCCCAACATATGGCCTACGGCAAAAAAATTGCGATAGTTTGCCAACGAATATTCAATGTTGGGCCTACAGTTATTATCGTTGGTGTAACAAACCCCAAAACTGCCCTTTCTTTTTTCATTAATAAACTTAAATAATAATCATTTAAATACTTATATTCTTATATTCTTACTATATTCTTACTATATTCTTAGTATTCTTATTTTTATAAAGCGTGTTTAGGATTAATATTAATATTAGCTTAGGGTACCGCGAAACGCGAGTATGACGAAAGAGTGTAAAGGAGTGGGAGAATCGAACGCATGCGCGATCCTCAGTCGATCAGCGGATCGACGAGAGCAAGGATCAGAAGCAGTGATTGTAATTGGTGCGTGACAAACGAGAAAGGGAACCGAGCGTTCCACGCACACGCCTGCGCATAACCAGTCGCTCAGTAGACCGACTGGAGAATAGATCGAGCGAAGACAAGAATGATTGACGCGTGATAGTCAAAATCCATTCCCATTGGTGCGCTCCCAGAACCCCGAATATGTATAAATACGGGCAAGAAAGCCCAGAGAGGATTATTATAAATTACAAATTCAAAGTGAATACTACTCTGAATCATTTATGGCCATTGGCTGATTCCAACATAAATTTAATGCTCCAACTTTGGAGGCCGCCTTGCTGGACACTTGGTCGAGCCGATCGTAATAAACTAAGGCCATAGTCGCCAGGTTTGACGAGAGGTTTTCTGCCTTGGGGGCCGCTTTGCAGGCCACTTAGTTGATGAAGCTAAGTTATTAATAATTATTAATCTCAGGTTAGTACTAATACTCCTGAGCGACGAGGGAACAAGACTATTCCAGGTGGCAAAACCGCCCCTGATGACAACGAAACAATTCAAACGATTCTCAAACTAAACATATTCAATTTCCTAGAATTATAAGCTAATTCCTAAATTATAAGCTAACTCCTATATCGACCGAGAGTCATAACCTATAAACTAATTCCTATCATTCGACTAAACGTTATTAATAGTTAATTAAGTTATATTACTCCAAATCGATCGTTCAAACGGGTATTTCTTTTGTAACGACCTAGTGTCGCAACCCAAGACGATCAGCTTTACTTTTGTAACGACCTAGAGTCGCAACCTAATTAATTTCTTTAATATTAAGGCGTTAATTTACATTTTTATGTATCATTTAGAAGTGTTTTCTACAATAAACACTATTTAACTTAAATTCTTGTTCTTGAATTTTAATTCTTTATCGCACGCCATTCGAACCAATCCCAGGATCCTGTAAGACGTGTTACGCTACGTCCGAAACCGTTACAGGTGTTATTTTGGTGGCAGCGGTGGGATTGTAAATTTGCAAAACCGCAAATTTTGTGGCAAAGGAGTAACCCTCCTTTAGCGAAGAACGAGAATTTTTCTTCTTTGTCAATTGTGAAATTAGAGTATCAATCATGGCGCAGAATGATCATTTAATTGATGTGGTAGCCGAAATGCAAAACCTGCACTTAGATCAGGAAAATATGCGTCATCCTCAGATTAGAATTAGAGATGCCGCAGATACAGTTCCGGCATTCGATGGACGGAATATTTCTATGTATCAATATACAAAATGTTGCAAAAACGCGAAAAATATGGTCGCACCAAATGCCGAGTATGGGCTAGTACAAATTATAAAAAACAAATTATATGGCCAAGCCTCACGAGTTGTTTTGAATGGAGATTATAATACCGTAGACGAACTAATTAAAGTACTTAATTCTCGCTTTGCTCCACTGCATTCGTCAATTCAATTGTATGGAGATATGTCCAGAATCGTTCAGCTGCCGGAAGAAGCAACTGTCGATTACAGTAGCCGTGTGTCAGAAATCCTCCAACAGATAAAAACGTGCCATGAAACAGAAGTTCCCCTGAATGTCGTACAATATAATCAAACTGCAGAAATCAATGCTATTCGGACATTTTTGACGGGACTGAGACCGGAGGTTTATGCGAGAATGCGAACGGTTGACTTCGCTGATTTGGATAGTACTATTAGCGCCGCGATCAAAGCTGAGGCAGAAAATCAGGAGAATTTAATGAGAAACAGATTTGCTGAAGGCCTCTCGTACTCTGTGCGGTGTACTAATTGTTCGGGTTACGGGCATACGACAACGAATTGCAGTAGCAAACTTCCTGAGAGACAAATATCGCAGATATCCTGGCAGTCAAAATTTTGTGATCATTGCCGACGAGTAGGACATACTATTCAAGAATGTAGAATAAAAAATCCACAGAATAATTCAGTATCGCGACCAACATCACAATTAGAATGTAGATATTGCAAAATCAAGGGTCATACTATTGACCAATGCCGAAAGAGAATATATAATAATAATAAGAACCGTGAAAGAATTGCAAATACTAAACCAGAAACAACCAGTACTTCAAACAAAACGCAACAAGCTCCACCACAAAAACAGGGTACGCTTAACTTGCAAATGTTAAGAATTGGAAGATCACCAAACCTTACACTATCAGGGCCAGAATTTAACAAACCTGAAATCCAAATGATGATAGATACGGGTGCCGACCTAAGCGTAATAAAACAAGAATCTATTTCGCCTGATACCCCAATTTATACAGATGCTGTGTATGAACTAAAAGGAATAGCCGATAGTATTCTTCCCACTATAGGATATATTAAAGTTAAATTTCTAAATACTGAAGTAGAGATTCATGTTGTCGAAACATTGCCAATCGCACAAGATGGATTACTGGGTACGACCTTTTTCAAAGAAATCGGAGCTACAATAGACTATTCTAGATCAGCTGTAGTAATAGGAGATTATATCTTACCATTCGAAAATTGCAAGGTAACCATACCGAATCGATCAAGGTGCCAAGTGCAAGTTAAAGTTCTAGCCTCGGATCTCAAAACCGGATATATACCCAAATTAGATTTACATCCTAAAATCCTTATGGGAAATGCTCTGGTTACCAATAACAATGGGTTAGCTAATCTTTATGTTATTAATACATCCACTAAGGATATAACATTAGCGATACCACCCATTCAATTAGAACATTACGGAGAAGTAGAAGTGCCAGAAATTCTCGAAACTCCAGAACACGTTGAACAGGTATTAGAATTACTCCGCACTAATCATTTAAATGCTGAAGAAAAAGAAAATATAGAAAAATTAATTCGACAATATTCCGAAAGATTTCACATCCCTGGGACAGGATTAGAAGCTACTAACGTGATTGCACATAGAATAATTACAAAAACTGAAATACCGATAAATACCAAACAATATCGATATCCACAGGTACATAAGGAAGAAATTAATAAACAAATATGTGAATTATTAGATAAGAATATTATTAAATCTTCATTTTCCCCTTATAATTCTCCAGTATGGATAGTCGCGAAGAAACCAGACAGTAAAGGAAATAAAAAATGGAGAGTAGTAATAGATTTCAGAGATCTAAATGACGAAACAATAGGAGATGCATATCCATTACCAAATATATTAGACATATTAGATCAACTAGGTAGCGCCAAATATTTCTCAGTATTTGATCTAGCTTCGGGATTCCATCAAATCCCGATGCATCCAGATGACAAACATAAAACAGCATTTTCCACTCCTTACGGACACTATAAGTTTAATCGAATGCCATTTGGATTGAAAAATGCCCCTGCTACATTTCAAAGATTGATGGACCAAGTTCTTACAGGACTACAGGGTGTAGAATTATTTGTGTACTTAGACGACATAGTAATCTATGCTCGCTCACTCCAGGAACATGCAGTCAAATTTGAAAGGTTAATGAAACGACTTAGGGAAGCAAACTTAAGTTTGCAACCAGATAAATGTGAATTTTTAAAGAGAGAGGTAGCGTATTTAGGACATATTATTAGTGAGAATGGAGTTCGACCAGATCCAAGAAAGCTGGAAGCTGTTAAAGATTTCCCATTACCAAAAACAATAAAGAATGTCAGACAGTTCCTTGGACTGGCCGGGTACTATCGTAGATTTATAAAAGATTTCTCTAAAATAGCTAAACCATTATCCGATTTAACAAGAAAAAATAATAACTACGTTTGGACGAGCAAACAACAGGAAGCTTTTGAGATATTAAAGGACGCGTTATGCCGCGAACCTATATTACAGTATCCAAATTTTGACGCTCTATTTATAATTACAACGGACGCTTCTGGATACGCCATAGGAGCTGTCCTCAGTCAAGGAGAAATTGGAAAGGACCTTCCGATCGCATATGCTTCTAGAATCCTAAATAATGCTGAAACACGTTACGCACCGACTGAGCGTGAATTACTAGCATTAGTATATGGCATGGAACATTTTAGACCCTACGTTTACGGCAAGAAATGTAAACTAATAATGAACCATAAGCCTTTAGAATGGCTACATAAATTAGCAAACCCAACCTCCAGATTGATGCGCTGGAAAATTAGGTTAGCCGAATATGATTACGAAATCATTTACAAACCCGGGAAATATAATACTAACGCTGATGCCCTATCAAGGAATCCAATGCCTACTCTTCCCCTACAAGCATGCGAAAAACGAACTCGGTCACAAATGACCACTAATACAGAATCCGTGAATCCAAGACCATTAAAACAACCAAAAGGAGATGCTTCATCATGGGATTCAGATGACTCAGACGACACTGATAATCCGATGATGTATGATTATCAAATAAAACGAAAATTAAAAAGGAATCATCAAACAACAACAACAACACCACCAGGTCGACCAACTCAGAAAAAAACAAAACCAGGTGATGCAAATGATGCAGATGACTCAACTGATTCCAATGATCCGATATTAGATCATTATCAAATTAAAAGAAAATTAAAGCGCAAACATCAGACTACGACGACTTCACCGACAGGTCGACCAGTCCGAAAACAGACAAGAGGAGAGGAATTATTAATCAAAGAATCCTTAAGAACTGAACAATCCACAGATAGTTATGAAATAAATAAGGATATTCAAGTATCAGTAGAAGTACATCCTCCCCCTAAATCAGTCACTAGTCAAGAAGGACCGGAAGAATCCAGAATGGAGGTAGAGATAATATCAACCGCGAATCAACGAAGGCAAGGTGAAACTAAAACAAAACCGATAGTTAATGAAGACGAAATAATGGAAATAGATGAAGGTGTAGAAGGTCCTAAAACCCATGTATATCGTGATCCTCCCAAAATAAATTCTTCTGGCAGCAGCAGCAGCAGCATCAGACCCATCCTTCCTAAAAAAGGGAAAAACTTAGAATCTAGCGGAACAGAATCAGGCCGAGTATCACCATTAACATTAAAAGGAAAGGGAGACGGAAATTATAAAATAATTCCTAAAACTCCTAAAAGTAGAAATAAATTTATTAAACCTACTAAACCAAGGAAAAAGAATATTAAACAACAAGGAATACCCAGGATAATGAACGATGTTCCAATTAAATGTAAGGTTATAGAAATAAACGATCACTTGTGGATGAGAAGAGAAACATTAGCAATATTCATTAATACAGAAGGCAATCCGGTAGAGAAGCAAGGAAGGGAGTTAAAAGAAAGAAGGATGTTAAAAACAATCTCAGAAATCCCATTCGAAATAGGAGAAATATTAAAAATTTCAGAAGGAAATCAATTAATTTTAGGAATGGTAATACAGGATCCTCCGACAATACAGACGTATACCATTTTATTAGGAAACCTATGCCATAACCTCACTGAACGAGGTATTACGAAAATATCATTATCTAAAGGAAGTAATAATACATTATGGGAACAAATAAAAAATATAATTAAACTAAAATTTTTACAGACTAATATCACAATAACTATTTGTAATGGAACTATACAATTACCTATGGAGCAGGATATAGTAATAATAATAAAAGAAAATCATGAATCACCAGTAGGAGGTCATAAAGGAATAACAAAAACGTACGAACGAATCAGATGTTTATATTATTGGAAAAATATGAAAAAAGATATTAAACAATATATTAAAACATGTATGAGTTGTCAAAAACAAAAATTGGTACGAAACAAAACAAAAGAACCTATGGTAATAACAGACACACCATTAGACGCGTTTGACAAAGTATCTATGGATATCGTAGGGCCATTACCATATACTCGAGCAGGAAATAGTTACATACTTACGATACAAGACAATTTAACTAAATACTCATTAGCCATACCATTAGTCTCATTCACGAGCGAAGAAATAGCAGAAGCATTTATGAAAAATTTTATATGTCAATACGGATGTCCCAAAGCAGTTTTGACAGATCAAGGCTCTTCGTTTATTGGATCCGTTATGAAGAAATTCGCCAAAGTTTTTAATATCGAACAATTTAAAATATCCGCATTTCATCCCCAATCGAATGGCTCACTAGAAAGGAGTCATCATGTATTAATCGAATATTTAAAACACTATATAACAAAAGAAAAACAATGGGATCAGTGGTTACCACAAGCAATGTTTTCTTACAATACCAGTGTACATGAAAGTACCCAATTTACTCCATATGAACTTATTTATGGGAAAAAGGCTAGGCAACCATCTAGCATGGTACCAAACGATTCACTGAACACATATCCAGATTTTGTTGATAATTTAATGAATAAATTGATAAATATTCGCGAAATAGGTAGATATAACTTAGAAAATTCAAAGTTTAGACAAAAACACTATTACGATAGAAAAATATCATCCGTCCAATACCATAAAGGTGAAAAAGTAATGTTACTAAAACCAAAACGGAATAAATTTAGCAATGAATATGACGGACCGTATGTGATTATGGACGTACTTGAGAATAATAACGTGAAACTGGCAATAAGTCCCCGTCTTACTAGAATCGTATGTACACCTGGATAGGATTAAGGGTGCGTTCCGATTCGCGCATGGATCGCATGCTGCGCAGGAAGTTGCATAGAGATGTATGCCCTGTCGGTGCATGAAGTTCCCTAGAATTCTTTGACTTCAGGTGCATGATTTGTGGTGCCTTTTACCATCTAGATAAATTTCAAATTGAGATTCTCGACCGAAGTTGTTAAATAAGATGATATTGGCGCGTTGATTCGGTCACTATACAACAATTTATTTTATTATTTGAAATAAAATAAAGAAAACACCGCTATTTCGTAATTAATTATAGAAAATTCCGACGTTTCGGTTCCTGATTTGAACCATTCTCAAGGAAAGTGAGGTAAATTATAAAGTTACGCTTGCTGGTGAAAGATGCGTCGTAGCATTTATAAAAGCAAACGACTCATGAGTCGGTTGGAAGCAGACTGAAGTAACAAGCGGACAACACAGACATAGCTAGAGGTGAAACGGACTGTGGCCAAAACAAAGCCGTTAGCAATTTGAAATTATCAAAAACCCCAAGATTTTGAACAGGCATATGTAACGTTCAGCTGTTCAGGGACGACTGAATGTAGACAGGTTCCCGAGAGGAGAGCGGCTTCCTCCGAGAATAGGATAGGTGGGGGTTCCGTGTGGAATGAAGGAGTGAAATCCAACTTAAACTTAACAATGACTTTATTCAAATAACACTTAAACTAATAACAATAACATTAATATGGCTTACAACTACGATTATATATTTTGTGTTTTTGTGTTTTTTGGGTTTTTTATGCTAATGTATTCTAATGCGCTATATAAAATTGGATATATATATATATATATATATATGTGTGTGCTACTGCTGTAAGTTCGGCCGCTACCGTTTCCGGAGCGGTTCCCGACACTCTTGGCAGAGTTCTTAATTTACTGTTCTGTAGACTTTGTCTTTGCTAAGCGGTTAAGCTGCTGCCTACTAGTAGGAGCAACGCTTGAAACCTCCACAAAAACAAAGTTCTTAACTATTAAATGATAGATCCAAAAAGGAGCACCAGTATCTTGTACACTGAGAACCAGTCGCTGCCGTTTCCGGAGCGTACTGAAATTCTACTGGATAATACTTAAGCTACCTCCAGGAACTAGCATTCGTTAGTTGCAAGAACGTATCTGAGTTCTTAACCATTAAATAAAAGATCCAAAAAGGAGCACCAGTATCTTGTACACTGAGAACCAGTCGCTGCCGTTTCCGGAGCGTACTGAAATTCTACTGGATAATACTTAAGCTACCTCCAGGAACTAGTATTCGTTAGTTGCAAGAACGTGTCAGTATTCGAATGAGCGCGCCGAGTGCTGCGTGCGCCTCCTTTTATACTGGAGAATTGGCGGGTTGGCGCATGCGCAGTGTGTCGATATTTCTTATTTCGCAGTTTTCTTGCTTATTATATATTATTTTGTTTTGCGCTTTTGTCAGTAATTCTAATTAATTATTCTTAACATCCCCACAATAATTATTTCTCTAATATTTGTTTAGTTTACAATTTATAACTAAAAGTATGTATAATGAGCCTGCGCGATATTACAGATTTGCTCCGCGGTAATGTAGATCGATTCTACTTTATCGACGGTTGGTAATTGTTAATTCGAGTCCCTGTGGGACGTTACACATACATTCAAGGAAAACAAACCAAACATTGAGCTCGTGTGATCAAATTTTTGTAATTTTCTTTAATATAACAAATCTACTCATAGGTGTAGTAGAGCTGATAAAGATACATAAAATGCATAGAATATGTAAATAGTAGAGTGATCATAAGGAGGTAAAATAGACAGACACATCATAACCCATTACTTCTTTAGTAATGTTGCGTAATATTCTTGTATCTTAGGTGTTTCATACCTGAGATTCACGCTAGGTTGTTTAATCATATGTAGTGTCTCCAAAATAATCCTCAAGTTCCAATTATTTTCTTTATCAACAATTTTAGCATTGTTAAAGTCAAACTTATGATCAAACTCCAAAGAATGCTTGATTAGAGCCGTATGTTGTAAGGGGGATAAAAAAATATTTCTTTTATGTTCATAAATACGTCTCTTTAGAAGTCTGGAAGTTTGTCCGATGTAAACTTGATTACAGCCCATACAAGGAATAGAATATACGATGTTAGAATTTTTGGACAAGGGAATTTTATCTTTAATCAAAGGAAATAGATGCTTAGTATAAAATGGTAATTTAAAAATGGTGTGTATACCGGCTTTTCTAAAAATTCTTCTAATATCGTTGGAAATAGGTATTGTTAACAAAAGGTAACACGACCGTATTTCTCCAACTGATAGGACCTATTTTATTCTTTCTTAATTCTTTTCTTTTTTCAACAAAAAGTGGATGATAAATTTCAAAAATCCTCTCTTTAATAATCTCTGACACCATATCTGTAGGATATCCATTCAGTTTTAGCGTGTTTTTAATAATAAGTAAATTATCTGGACGAAATTTTATATCAGATAGCAAAATAGCACGGTCTATTAATCCTTTGATTAAACCCACCTTGTGTTGCATCGGATGTGCAGAGCAAAAATTAATATATCTTCCCGACCAACTAGGTTTGTGATACCAATTCGTGATAATTCTATTATTTGATCTAATGACAATTGTATCAAGAAAACTAAGACATGAGTCCTCAACCTCATGAGTGAACTGTAATCTGGAGTGGAAACTGTTAAACGTGTCTAATAATATTTGTAAATCCTCTAGTTTAAGACAAGTAATGATATCGTCAACATATCTTTTATAAAAGATAAGATTAAACTGTAATTTAGAAAGGGAAACAGTCTCAAGTTCTTCCATGACTATATTAGCAATTACAGGGGAGATCGGTAACCCCATGGCAGTTCCAAACACTTGTTTATAATAAGTTCCATTAAATAGGAAAACGTTCGATTCTAATACAAAACTTACAGCATTGAGAAAATCATTACGGTCAATATTTGTGTGTATTTTAATTTCTTCGCAACGACGATCAAGAACCTGTAAGGCCAGATTAATAGGAATGTTGGTAAATAACGATACTACATCTAAAGAAACCAATCTTAAGGAATCATCATCCATTTGAACATTCTTAATTTCTTTACAAAACTGCCAACTGTCTATTGTGTGGTAAGGAAGGTTACCTACTATTTTTGAAAGAATATTAGCTAAGAAGCTCGAAAGTTTATACGTGGGACCACCAATGGATGAAACTATGATTCTCCATGATAAATTTTCTTTATGTGTTTTTAGTAAGGCGTATGCTCTAGGTGCTATGGCGTTATAAGTCTTTAAGTGTTTGCTATTAAGTTCATTGATTTGATTCTTTTTAAAAAAGTTAGAAACAATAGAGTTAGATTTCCTTTCGAAGGTACTAGTGTATTCAAATCTGCTTTTAGCGTAAGTGTTCGTGTCATCTAATAATTTCATCACTTCCGAAATATAAAAACTTTTATCGACTACAACTGTTGTATTTCCTTTATCGGATTTTAAGACCAATAAATTGTCGTTTCTTTTGAAAAATTGCCTAGTTTCAGTGATTTCTTTTTCCGATAAAAACAGAATATTAGGCTTAGTAAAATTGGTGGTGTAGTTAAAAATTTTATTAACAATTCTCGTCCTGGTAGACTTTTGAGTATCCTCATCTAAAATTTTTACTAATCCTGATTCAACTGAAGATATAAATTTAGGAGAGGTGATATAATTCTTCTGTACACATAAAGCATGCTTCGGTCCCAAAGCCAATACCTTCTTGACCTTATCAGGGATTTGAACATCGGTGAGATTTTTTAACCATTTGTCATTATCAGTGTTAGAAACAAAATTATCGGAAGACAACATTCCATTAGAATCATTGTTATAAGAATTACTTCTGGATTCAAGCAAATTGTGGAATTTCTTAATACATTTGTTTTTATGAAATTTGAACTGTCTTGTGTATTTCTTATTTTCGGAAATATGAAATTTATCAAGTACATTTATAGGAAGAATAAATTGAATTTCGTCATATAATTGTGTTATTCTATTTGAAATCGACCTTTGCAAATTGTGTGTGTCAATGATGGCAATATTGAGTAATTTCTTTGAAAATCTCCTGTGTAAATTCAACAATTTGCCTGAACCAGTAGTAGAAGTAGTGAAAAAGTTAGAACTATTCACAAGATTGTTTGAAATAAAATTAGGGATGATATCATTAGATCTGCATTTAAGTAGAAAAATCTTTCTGTTACTTATCTTTGCCAGTTTGGATTTACAGTTTGTCAGAACCTTGAGTAGTTTTAAAGTCTCAGGTCCATGTGTTCTTGATATCCAATGGAAAAAACTTTCCTTCAATATGGTACGCGTTTCGCCATTCATTGTGATAAATTTCAAATTGAGATTCTCGACCGAAGTTGTTAAATAAGATGATATTGGCGCGTTGATTCGCGATAAAGAGCGAATCATAGAGCTGATAAAGATAATGTATTTAGATGTATCTAGTCTTTAATGTATCTAGATTTGTTATATTAAAGAAAATTACAAAAATTTGATCACATGAGCTCAATGTTTGGTTTGTTTGCCTTGAATGTATGTGTAACGTCCCACAGGGACTCGAATTAACAATTACCGACCGTCGATAAAGTAGAATCGATCTACACTACCGCGGAGCAAATCTGTAATACCGCGCAGGCTCATTATATATACTTTTAGTTATAAATTGTAAACTAAACAAATATTAGAGAAATAATTATTATAGGGATGTTAAGAATAATTAATTAGAGTTACTGACAAAAACGCAAAACAAAATAATATATAATAAGCAAGAAAACTGCGAAATAAGAAATATCGACACACTGCGCATGCGCCAACCCGCCAATTCTCCAGTATAAAAGGAGGCGCACGCAGCACTCAGCGCGCTCATTCGAATACTGACACGTTCTTGCAACTAACGAATACTAGTTCCTGGAGGTAGCTTAAGTATTATCCAGTAGAATTTCAGTACGCTCCGGAAACGGCAGCGACTGGTTCTCAGTGTACAAGATACTGGTGCTCCTTTTTGGATCTTTTATTTAATGGTTAAGAACTCAGATACGTTCTTGCAACTAACGAATGCTAGTTCCTGGAGGTAGCTTAAGTATTATCCAGTAGAATTTCAGTACGCTCCGGAAACGGCAGCGACTGGTTCTCAGTGTACAAGATACTGGTGCTCCTTTTTGGATCTATCATTTAATAGTTGAGAACTTTGTTTTTGCGGAGGTTTCAAGCGTTGCTCCTACTAGTAGGCAGCAGCTTAACCGCTTAGCAAAGACAAAGTCTACAGAACAGTAAATTAAGAACTCTGCCAAGAGTATCGGGAACTGCTCCGGAAACGGTAGCGGCCGAACTTACAGCAGTAGCACACATATCCAATTTTACCTAGCGCATTAGAATACATAAGCATAAAAAACCCAAAAACACAAAAAAAAACACAAAATATATAATCGTAGTTGTAAGCCATATTAATGTTATTGTTATTAGTTTAAGTGTTATTTGAATAAAGTCATTGTTAAGTTTAAGTTGGATTTCACTCCTTCATTCCACACGAAACCCCCACCTATCCTATTCTCGGAGGAAGCCGCTCTCCTCTCGGGAACCTGTCTACATTCAGTCGTCCCTGGACAGCTGAACGTTACAGGTCGGATTATTTTTGGTGACAGCGGTGGGATATTTCGTTGAGAAGGATATTTTCGCTTAGTAAAATAACTCCAAAAGTGAGTATTTTCTTAGAAAATTTTTTTTTTCTTTCCTTAAAATTTTGTGGAAACTTAAAACTTTACAATGCCTGAAACAATTGGAGAAAAAATGGCTGCTTTAGCAATCAATACAGAGACTCAAACAAGTCCAGAAAATATAAACATTCCAGTAACATCAGAAACAGGAAATACTCCAGAAACTTCAAATCCTCAAATTAATACGAATACAGCTACGAATGTATATCCTCATTTACCACACATTAGTTTACGCGATACGGCCGACACAGTACCTTCTTTCGATGGTAGAAATATACCATTACATCAATTTATTAAAAGTTGTCGAAACGCACGGCGCATGATAAATCCTAACGCAGAATATGGATTAGTTCAATTAATAAAAAATAAACTGTACGGACAAGCTTCAAGAGTAGTTTTAAGCGGAGATTACAACACAATCAGTGACCTTACAAATGTATTAACCTCTCGTTTTGCTCCAATACACACATCAATTCAATTATACGGCGAATTATCAAAAATTGCGCAACTATCGAATGAAACCACAGTAGACTATAGTAGCCGCGTATCTAATTTACTTTTACAAATCAGACATTGTATCACAATAGAAGTACCAGGACATGAAGCTCAATTTAATATAAATGCGGAACAAAATGCTGTTAAAGCCTTTCTAACGGGTTTAAAAATCGAGATATATAATAGAATACACGAATGCACCTTCAGCAGTCTTGATCGCGCTATCAACAGTGCTATTAAAGCAGAAGCAGAATACAACGAGTACCAAATAAGAACAAAAATACCTATTGGAGTAACACAACCTAATCAATGTATAAACTGCCTTGGATACGGCCATGATATTACTAACTGCAGTAGTCAGCAAGTTTCACGCACCGACTGGCGACAAAAAATCTGTCAACACTGTAAAAAGATAGGACATATGATACAAGAATGTAGAAACCTTACATTCTGTGACTTTTGTCGAAAACCAGGTCATACAACACAAAATTGTAGGAATCGGAGTTACAACGCAAGACCCAACGAATATTGTAACAACTGCCGACGAGCGGGTCACATGACGCAAGATTGCAGGAGCCAAGCTAACACAGCCCCTCGATTCAACGAACAATGCAGCACCTGCCAAAGAACAGGTCACACGGCGCAAGATTGTAGAAGTCAAAGTTACACGAACAGAACTCCTCAATCCAACACCCGTTGTGATTATTGTCAAAAACCAGGTCATACAATACAAGAATGCAGAAACCGAGCTTATGATAGCATATCTTGTGAATATTGTAAATTTCGAGGCCATACGATAGAACAATGCAGGAAAAAGATGTATTTTGATAGGAAAGAAAAAGAAGAGGCACAACCCCGTATGGTACGTAGACAAGCCATACTAAGACTCAAGACAGAACAAATAAGGAAACCACCCAGCATTCTTCTCTCTGACACAGGATTTAGCGGAGGACAAGCAACATTAATGATCGACACGGGATCAGACCTTAACGTAATCAAGAGATGTGCTGTTTCTTCCGATATTCCAATCTTCATGGACACATTATTTGACCTAAATGGTATCACGGACGGACTACTCAGTACTATGGGATACATCAAAATACGAACTTTAAATACGGAAATTATCATCCACATCGTAGAAGACCTCCCTATCAGACAGGACGGTATATTAGGAACAGATTTCTTCCAAACCAACGGAGCAACTATTGATTACACGAGATCAGCAATAACCATTGGACCAGAAACTCTTCCATTCGTCGACCCCGAAATGGTCACAATACCAGCCAGAACAAGAAGTCAGATATATGTACGAGTTCTCAACACACAAACTAGCACAGGATATATTCCTAAAATTAATATTCACCCTAATTTACATATGGGAAATGCAATTGTATCAAATAATAATGGCATGGCATGTCTATTTGCAATAAATACATCCATAAAAGACATAAAAATTCCTGTACCATCAATTGAATTAGAACCATTTATTGAAGTTCCAGTAAAAGAAAAATCATCAGATACATATAAAGCAACAAATAGAACCCACCAGTTGTTACAACTACTAAGACTGGACCACCTAAACCAAGAAGAACGAGCCAGTATAGAAGAATTAGTTAAGGAACACGCAGATAGATTTTATCTACCAGGAGAAAAGTTGGAAGCCACAAATAAAGCTTACCACAGGATCATAACAGAAAATGACGTTCCTGTTTTTACAAAACAATATCGGTACCCTCAGGTATTCAAGGAAGAAGTAAGGAAACAAACTAAAGAATTAATTGAAAAGGGAATAATACAACCTTCATCATCTCCCTACAACTCACCTATATGGGTAGTATTAAAAAAAGAAAATCTAGAAGGAATAAGAAAACCTAGAATTGTAAT
This sequence comes from Andrena flavipes, assembly GCA_963971345.1. NCBI lineage: Eukaryota > Metazoa > Arthropoda > Insecta > Hymenoptera > Andrenidae > Andrena > Andrena flavipes. The sequence goes on along the minus strand of OZ020482.1, from coordinate 18,563,973 downwards.
AGACTTCAGAAAACTAAACGAAAAAACAATTGGAGACGCCTATCCTTTACCAAATATAACTGACATATTAGATCAGTTAGGAAGTGCGAAATATTTCTCCGTTTTTGATCTCGCATCTGGATTCCATCAAATTCCTATGCATCCAGACGATCGCCATAAAACAGCCTTTTCTACAATATATGGACATTATGAATTCAATAGAATGCCGTTTGGACTAAAAAATGCACCAGCCACTTTTCAAAGACTCATGGATCAAGTCTTGACTGGACTCCAAGGAATAGAATTATATTGCACGTCTCGTTCTCGATGATATTAACATGTAGTAATGCTTGTCATGCTACACTTCACAACGTTCAGAGTATAAAAGTTTAAATTTGGCGCCCTAGGGCCCCGTTCGCGGTCCCACGGTGGTGGCGCCTGGCGCCCTCTTCGTCATATTTGTTTCGTTGTGCGAAAGCTTCGGACGTTCAGAACAAAATTGTTATTACCTTTGTGATTTCATTAATAAACTACGATGAAAGAAGCCAAGAAGAAAAGAAAATCACGTTCCAGGTCAAAGGACAGCAGTCGAACGGACAGGAAAATAGATAAAATACAGGAACAAATTCATAACCTGTCGGAGGTTGTTGCTCGCCTGGCCCAAACAAAGGGAAAGGAGAGCACGCTATCCCGTGCCTCCTCGAGAACATTGTCCCCAGAACATTTGGAGGACAGAATCTCTCTTCAGGGTAAGCAAATAAAAAACCTTCAGTCCACTCTGATTTTGATTCCACACGAATCTTAGTCATTTGTTAGCATCAATAAGAAGTTAACAGGCCCACACGGCAAAACAGGAATTATTCAACAAGAATATCCTTGGTAACAAACCAAAAGAGGAACTATCCACAATAAGTGGTACTTTATAGATCCTATGGTTCTTTTTTCTTTGATAGGCGATTCCCAAGAATATCAAGGAGACAAAGAAAACCTAGTAGGTAATATTAGGGAGATCTGCCCTGGCATAGAGAGCCCACAGAGGGCTGGCCCATCTTCTGCCCACCCAAAAGCTGCTGTACGCCCAGAATTACTGGAAATTTTGGGGGAAGATCCCAATGCGTCGAATGAATTGAAAATACAATTCAATGCAGAACTTAAAAACCGATGGCAGAAGTGGATGCAAGATGGTTTTCCTACGGACAACATGAAACCGTTAATGCAGAAATACCCTAAAAAAGGAGATTTCTATACTGAGGCACCAAGAGTCAACCCAGAAGTATCGGCGCTAATGACAGAAATTTCTGTAAAGCGTGATAAACATTTTGAGGCTGCGCAAAACTGCGTTGGCTCAGCATTATCTGCTTTAGGTGCTGCAGTTTCCCTGATCCTGGAGGACTCGGAAGAAGGAGTCGACCAGGAATTTCTTATGCAATATTTGTGTGATGCGGGAAAATTAATGTCGGATGTTTTCTACCAGCAAACAGTGGCTAGAAAATCGTTTATCACTCCAACACTAAACAAGACTATTAGGCCAACATTAGAAGCCACTAAGGCAGATGAGTGGTTGTATGGCTCGAAATTTGTGGAAAAAGTAAATGAGGTTAAGTCTGTAGAAAAGGCATGCGTCTCCCTGAAAGCACAAGAGAAACCTCTCACAAAACCTGCTTCCTATAAGTATCGAGACCAGGGAAACTCGAAGCTCCCACCTGCCAAATACAAGCAGGTGGGGAATTACACACAAAGGCCACAGATAAAATTCAAGAACAGGTATCAGCGACCGAGCCAGAATGCCTTGAAGCCTCGGAATCGGAAGCCATACCAGTCGTCGAGGAAATAGATATGGTAAATATCACAGCGGGGCGTTTAAAAAATTTCACAGAACGTTGGAAGAACATTACAACAGATGCAAATGTTATCGAATGTTTGAAGGGGTATAAGATTCCGTTTAGGGAAGTTCCATACCAACATAACCTCCCAGGTGAACCTTGCTGGTCGGAATCAGAATTAGTAAGAATAAAAAAGGAAATTGACATATTGCTATTAAAGAATGCCATTGAAGAATGTATGGATAGTGAGGGACAGTTTGTCTCTTCTTACTTTTTAGTTTCAAAACCAAATGGATCTAACAGGTTCATCATAAATTTAAAAAACTTAAACAAATTTATTGACCCGCCTCATTTCAAAATGGAGGACATTCGTGCTGCTAAAAACCTAGTAACAAAAAAGGCATTTATGTGTACTGTCGACTTAAAGGATGCCTTTTTTCTAATTCCAATACACAGAGATTATAGGAAATTTTTAAGATTTAGACTTCAGAAGAAACTCTACCAATTTACCTGTTTGCCATTTGGCTTGTGCACTAGCCCATATATTTACACAAAAGTCATGAAACCAGTAATGAATACCCTAAGAACTCAGGGAATCCTATCGATCATTTATATTGACGATATTTTAATCATCAATAAATCATACACGCGTTGCATGAACCATGTAGAAAAAACGATAAATCTGTTAGAACATCTCGGCCTACTGATAAATTACGATAAAAGCTCACTAGTACCCAGTCAGAGATGCAAGTATCTAGGGTTTTATCTGAATTCAAAAAACTTCACTTTAGAGTTAACAGATAAGAAAAAACAGCAAATAGTAAACATGGTAAATTCTTTTCAAGAAGGCAAAGCTTACAAAATCCGCGATTTTGCAAAGCTACTGGGAGTGCTGACTGCAGCATGTCCTGCAGTAGCATACAGCCCTACGTTTTGCAAAAGATTAGAAAGACAAAAGTTTTTGGCATTAACATTAAATGATAATGACTATGAAGGAAAAATCCTTATAAGGTATACTGTGACAGAAGATTTACTATGGTGGCAAAAGAATGCACCAATTGGGATAAACCCAATTAGAACACATGAATTTGCGATCGAAATATCTTCAGACGCTTCTCTGACTGGGTGGGGAGCGTTCTGTAATGGTGTAAGTACCCACGGTTTCTGGACTGAAAAAGAGAAACACTTTAGCATTAATTACCTAGAATTATTAGCGGCATTTTTTGCAATCAAATGCTTTGCGTCTCATCTGGATAATTTGGAGATACTATTAAGAATAGATAACACCTCCGCAATATCGTATATAAATAAAGCAGGGGGTATACAACTTCCTCATTTAAATGAACTATCAAGGAAAATTTGGAAATGGTGTGAGGAGAGGAAACTCTGGATTTTCGCGTCGTATATCCCTTCGGCAAAAAACATCGAGGCCGATGCAGCGTCAAGGTTTTCCAACATAGATACGGAATGGGAACTAAATGACACAATTTTTAAGATAATAAGCAAAAAATTTGGACCATTTACAATAGATCTCTTTGCTTCGAGACTAAATAAAAAATGCAATAGATTCTGCTCCAGATTTCCTCACCCTGACGCTACTGTCGTAGATGCATTTACGATGTCATGGAAGGGCGAAAGTTTCTATGCGTTTCCTCCTTTCGCACTCATTTCGAGGATCTTACGAAAAATAATTATAAACAAAGCAGAAGGTGTGCTAGTTGTACCACTATGGCCAAGTCAGCCATGGTACCCTCTTTACAATTCACTTTTAAAATCCCCACCGCTGATATTTGAGCCAGATGAAAACATTTTATTATCTCCGTGCAGACAGAAAGTACACCCATTAGGATCCAAACTCTCGCTGATGGCAGGGAATTTATACGGAGGGCTTTCCTGAACAAAGGCATCGATGAGGACTCAGTGGACACCATGTTAAAATCAATCAGCGAGTCAACCCTCAAACAATACAAAAGTTCGCTTAAACTATGGATAGAGTTTGCGTATAAAAAGAAAATAGATGTTTTCGGCGCCGGAGCGTTAGATATCATACAGTTTTTAAACCAGCGTTTTAAAAATGGCGCTAACTACGCAACGTTAAATTCAACGAGATCAGCAATTGCGCTCATATCTCTACAAAAGGTAGGAAAAGACGAACTAATCTCACGCTTTTTAAGAGGCGTTTTCAAAACGAAACCAAGTAAACCCAAATATTCCAGTACTTGGGATACAACACCAGTCCTGGAATACATAGAAAAACTACACCCATTCAGTAATCTAAGCCACAAGCAAATAGCCGAAAAAGTGGTAACCCTTCTGGCTCTGGCGACGGCACATAGACTCCAAACATTAGCTTTGATAAGAACAGACAATATCCTAGAATTGGATACGGGTCTAAGGATAAAAATCCCGGACATTATAAAGACTTCAAAACCAGGGCGATGCCAACCAGAACTGTTCCTACCCTTTTTCAAGGAGAAACCTAGTCTATGTGTAGCTTCTACTGTCTTAGAATATCTTAATTATACCAAAGAGTTTAGATCTAAAAATAATGTAAGACTTCTAATATCCACGGTCAAACCGTATAAAGACGTGTCATCGCAAACGATAGGACACTGGGTAAAATCCTTGCTTACCAAGGCGGGAGTAGATACCAAGGTTTTTTCGGCATATAGCACTAGGCATGCGGCAGTATCTGCTGCATTTGATAAGGGCGTAAATTTAGATACCATCCGCCGAACAGCCGGCTGGTCAGGAAGATCACAAATGTTCGCTAGGTTTTATAATAGGCCTATCCAAACTCTAAATGATGAGTTTGCACGATCAATATTACAAGCGAAACAACATTGTATTAAGAACAGCAATGTACAAACAAAATAATGTAACGTGTAGTTAAAATAACATAAAAACATAAAACGAGGAGTTATCACAGGCGCTAAAGATCTACATGTTAATATCATCGAGAACGAGACGTGCAATATAATTGAGCGATCAAACGAGCCCGCCGAAGGCGGGCGAAGTTCGATCGTAATTATATGAAACGTCTCGTTCGAAGATGATCCATTCCCACCCATTCTGCGTATCATCAAAGTTGAACTCCCTCTTTACATTCTGCCCGGGATCATCACTAAACTTCTGTGAAAACTCCACTCCACATCTCTCTAAACAAAATATGACGAAGAGGGCGCCAGGCGCCACCACCGTGGGACCGCGAACGGGGCCCTAGGGCGCCAAATTTAAACTTTTATACTCTGAACGTTGTGAAGTGTAGCATGACAAGCATTACTACATGTTAATATCATCTTCGAACGAGACGTTTCATATAATTACGATCGAACTTCGCCCGCCTTCGGCGGGCTCGTTTGATCGCTCAATTATTTGTATACTTAGATGACATCGTTATATATGCTAGCTCTCTCAAGGAACATGCAACTAAATTCAAACGATTAATGAATAGACTAAATGACGCAGATCTTCACCTACAACCAGATAAATGCGAATTTTTGAAGAAAGAAGTTTCATATTTAGGACACATAATAGGAGAAGAAGGAGTCAAACCAGACCCACGAAAAGTAATAGCAGTTAAAGAATTTCCAACACCAACAACTGTTAAAAATGTAAAACAATTTTTAGGACTAAGTGGATACTACAGAAGATTCATAAAGGATTTTTCAAAAATTGCAAGACCACTTTCTAATCTCACCAAAAAGGATTATCAATTCGAATGGACATATCAACAACAAAAAGCATTCGAAACTCTGCGAGAAGCTCTCTGCAAAGAACCTATATTACAATTTCCGGACTTCGAAAAAACATTTAACATAACGACAGACGCCTCAGGTATTGCTGTAGGTGCAGTTCTTAGTCAAGGAGAAATAGGAAAAGATTTACCAATAGCTTACGCATCTCGAGTTTTAAATGACGCAGAAACTCGTTACTCACCAACAGAACGGGAACTTTTAGCAATATTATATGCGGTATTTCATTTCAGACCTTATATTTATGGTAGAAAATTCTATCTTATAACAGATCATAAACCTTTAGAATGGCTACAAAATCTCTCTGACCCGTCATCACGATTAATGCGATGGAAAATAAAACTTGCGGAATACGATTATAAAATATTGTACAAACCGGGAAAATACAATACGAACGCGGATGCCTTGTCTAGAAATCCGATAGCACTACCATTAAATGCAAAGCGAGCACATTCAGAAACAAATTCACACGAAAATAAAAAACAGAAACAATTTCATCAATATAATACGCGACAAAGAGAAACAACCGATTCGACTTCAGGAAACCCAGCTCCATATAAACAAACTAAATTTAGTTCGTCAGATTCCGACTCTTCATACGACGAGAGTGATGCAGTAGGAACTAAACGACAACACTTAAAACGAAAAATAAAAAGAAACACTTCATCATCACAACCAGAAAGTAAAAAACAAAATATAGAATCTCCTCAAGTACATACACCCTCCCAAAACACAGTACCCATTGAAGTACATACACCCCCCCAAAACACAGTACCCGTTGAAGTACATACACCCCCCCAAAAAACAGTACCTGTTGAAGTACATATACCACCTCAAATACATAAAACTCCTCAAAAAAGAATATTACCTCAAGAAACAACACAAAACAACCAACAAGCAATAAAGAAACCTCACATCAAGAAACTTCAAGAGGACTTAATAGAAGAAATAGACGAGACAACTATAATTCCAAAACACAATTATAAAGATCCTCCAAAAATTAATGCAGAGTCAAGCACAGACAAAAGTACTCACCACACTCCTAAAAAGAAAAAGCAAAAATTAAACTCCAGTACAGATACAGCTCCCATAACTCCCATTAAAATCAAGAAAGGAAAAATACTTACTCCCTCTTCACCACCTCCATCTCCACTACTATCACTCCCACCATTATCTCTTCCACCGTTATCTCTCCCACCACTGACTCCCCTACCATTATCTGTACCACCCACATCACCTCCACAACATACCACAGGCAAACCAAGAGTAACATCCAATATTCCTGTCAAAAAACAAAATATAGAAGTAGAAGATCACTTATGGATGGGAAAAGATTACATAATAACATTTATAAATACAGAAGGCAAACCAATAGGACCAATGGGAGATAAATTATATGAAGAAAGAAATATAAAAGCTGACAAAATAGAATTTCCACTAAAACATGGAGAATCAGTAACAATAAGAAGTGGAAAACGTACAATTGTTGGACTTGTCGTACCAAATTACCCAACAGAAGAAAATTTATATACATCATTAAAAACACTTCACACATACCTGGTACTTAAACAAGCCACCAAAGTGTATATATCAGGAGAAGAAAATAAAATTTCACTTAAGCAATTACGAAATTTAATAGAATTAATATTCATCAACGAAGACATCCAATTTAGTTTTTGTAAAGGTACTCTTATAACTCCTTCCATACAAAATAGGCAATATATTATCAAAGAAATTCATGAAACACCTATAGGAGGACACAAAGGAGTTACTAAAACATATCATCGAATAAGAAGTATATACTATTGGAAAAACATGAAATACGAAATAGCACAATTCGTTAAAACATGTTTAGAATGTCAAAAAACTAAATTAGTAAGGGTAAAAAATAAGGAACCCATGATATTAACAGATACACCATTGGATGCCTTTGATAAAATTTCTATGGACATAGTAGGACCACTACCTTCTACAAAAATAAGAAATAGTTACATACTTACAATACAAGACAATTTAACCAAGTATTCCCTTGCAATACCATTAACAAACATCACTGCAAAGGACATAGCTAAAGCATTTACAGAACATTTTATCTGTAAATTCGGAAGTCCTAAAGCAATTCTGACTGATCAAGGGCCAAATTTTATGAGTTCCCTCATGAAGAAATTAGCCAGAACATTCCAAATCAAACAATATCGAACTTCTGCATACCATCCTCAGTCTAATGGATCACTGGAAAGGAGTCATCATGTTCTTATTGAATATCTAAGACATTATGTATCAAAGGAAAGACAATGGGACCAATGGTTACCTCAAGCAATGTTCTCTTATAATACAAGCACCCACGAAGGCACGAAATTTACGCCTCACGAACTTGTCTACGGTAGAAAAGCACGTCTTCCTTCAAGTATGCCTCCAACGGACATTATTAAGACATATCCAGACTATGTTGATGAAATAATACACAAACTACACCACATCCGACAAATGGCGCGAAATAATTTAGAAGAATCAAAAGTTCGACAAAAACATTACTATGACCGGAAGATACAACCTCAAACGTATAAAGTAGGAGATTGGGTTTGGTTATTAAACCCAAGACGTGAAAAACTAGGACCCGAATACAGCGGACCATACCAAATTATGGAAATTGTAGGGAACAGTAATTTAAAAATAGCAATAACTTTAAAACAAACCAGAATTGTACATATGAACAGGATTAAAAGAGCATATTTACCTGAGAAAGAATTCTAACAAAAGAAGAACGATCACATCAATTCAGCAAAACAAAAGTGAAATTAACTATACAAAGTTGCAACCCTGCAGAGGAAGACTATATAAGGAGTAGCAGACAAAGAATTTCATCATTGTTACATATCATATCGCCATTTATACACAAGGAATAAGAAATGGAAAAGTACGTCTGTTTGAAAAAGGTCTATGACAATGATGTCTACTTCTATAAAAATGGAATAATATGTGTTATGTGTACACAAAAGGTAGAAATCGAAGACGAAAACCCGTTAGAGGACCACCTACTCGGTGAAAATAAGAGAATTTGGAGAATCTGCCATTTTTGCAGAAGAATACTGTACATCGGGAAACCAGCAGTAAAATGTGAGAAGTGCAAAAACATAGAAAACTATGTGTAGTACATAAGTTTTTATATATATACATGACACTCACAATTACACACACACACACACACACAATGTAGTTAACTCTTACACATAGGTTAAGTTTTTATATATCATTTTTACTGTACACGACACTCACAATTACACACACATACACACACACAATGTAGTTAAAACATACACCTAGTTTTAAGTATTTATGTATTTATTTTTTTAACAAATTTTAATAAAAATAATATATTTTTTCACTAAAAAATTAAAAATAACCTATAAAAATCCTAAAAAACCAACCTATAACCTATCAACACCATAAAAATTATAACATAGTAGCAAAACCCATAAGATTACATATAGAATTACGCTAGAGGGCGCCACTATAAGAGGCCCTAACGTCCGTTTAAAATCACGCCTGCGCCATGTTCATTAGTCGCCAAGATGCCAAAACGATCAGGCAGTCGACACACGAAAAGAGTAGAAAAAAAGAGAGAATTAGAAGAAATATTACGAAAAATGATAGACATCCCGTTATTAATAACACCATTTCCAATATCTCCAAAGAAAACGGTAAAAATTCTCATAAAAACTATTTTATATCCAAAAAACTAACAAAACTCTTTCTAACACAAGACACCACCCCATACTCCGCCTAACACCCCACCGGATTCACTACCAATTACACCGGAATTTCCGAAAACTCCGGATATTAAAATTCCAAAAAAACCAAACTTCGAAGTTCCGAAGGCACCAGTCTTCAAAATCCCAGATCCAAGATGGCCAAACCTTACAAAAATCCGGATCCCAAAACCGGACTGGAAAAAGTACAAATCACTACCGAAAACGGATCCTAGAAGAAGGGCGTGGAGAACACTCCAATTATTTGGTACAGGAGCCGCCACCCCATATACACCTTAATAATAAAATAAATAACCTTTACTTATAAATAAATCTTTTATTTCCCAATCATCATACAAATCTCTCGAGGACGAGAGATTCCCCAGGGAGGGAGGTGTAACGTCCCACAGGGACTCGAATTAACAATTACCGACCGTCGATAAAGTAGAATCGATCTACACTACCGCGGAGCAAATCTGTAATACCGCGCAGGCTCATTATATATACTTTTAGTTATAAATTGTAAACTAAACAAATATTAGAGAAATAATTATTATAGGGATGTTAAGAATAATTAATTAGAGTTACTGACAAAAACGCAAAACAAAATAATATATAATAAGCAAGAAAACTGCGAAATAAGAAATATCGACACACTGCGCATGCGCCAACCCGCCAATTCTCCAGTATAAAAGGAGGCGCACGCAGCACTCAGCGCGCTCATTCGAATACTGACACGTTCTTGCAACTAACGAATACTAGTTCCTGGAGGTAGCTTAAGTATTATCCAGTAGAATTTCAGTACGCTCCGGAAACGGCAGCGACTGGTTCTCAGTGTACAAGATACTGGTGCTCCTTTTTGGATCTTTTATTTAATGGTTAAGAACTCAGATACGTTCTTGCAACTAACGAATGCTAGTTCCTGGAGGTAGCTTAAGTATTATCCAGTAGAATTTCAGTACGCTCCGGAAACGGCAGCGACTGGTTCTCAGTGTACAAGATACTGGTGCTCCTTTTTGGATCTATCATTTAATAGTTGAGAACTTTGTTTTTGCGGAGGTTTCAAGCGTTGCTCCTACTAGTAGGCAGCAGCTTAACCGCTTAGCAAAGACAAAGTCTACAGAACAGTAAATTAAGAACTCTGCCAAGAGTATCGGGAACTGCTCCGGAAACGGTAGCGGCCGAACTTACAGCAGTAGCACACATATCCAATTTTACCTAGCGCATTAGAATACATAAGCATAAAAAACCCAAAAACACAAAAAAAACACAAAATATATAATCGTAGTTGTAAGCCATATTAATGTTATTGTTATTAGTTTAAGTGTTATTTGAATAAAGTCATTGTTAAGTTTAAGTTGGATTTCACTCCTTCATTCCACACGAAACCCCCACCTATCCTATTCTCGGAGGAAGCCGCTCTCCTCTCGGGAACCTGTCTACATTCAGTCGTCCCTGGACAGCTGAACGTTACATATGCCTGTTCAAAATCTTGGGGTTTTTGATAATTTCAAATTGCTAACGGCTTTGTTTTGGCCACAGTCCGTTTCACCTCTAGCTATGTCTGTGTTGTCCGCTTGTTACTTCAGTCTGCTTCCAACCGACTCATGAGTCGTTTGCTTTTATAAATGCTACGACGCATCTTTCACCAACAAGCGTAACTTTATATAATTTACCTCACTTTCCTTGAGAATGGTTCAAATCAGGAACCGAAACGTCGGAATTTTCTATAATTAATTACGAAATAGCGGTGTTTTCTTTATTTTATTTCAAATAATAAAATAAATTGTTGTATAGTGACCGAATCAACGCGCCAATATCATCTTATTTTACCATCTAGATTGAGAGTGAAAGTGGGGCGAGCCGCGAGCGTGCCATCGCTTGTTTCCGATATATTTGAAAATATATGATAGATGCAAAAATGTTGGCGATAGCAGCAGCAATAATTTCTGAATTAATTAATGAGATTGACGATGACTTTCAAGAATTTAGCGACAGTGAGAGTGAAGACGAATATTTTAATTCTGATTTGGATAGAGTCAATATAGCATACGCCATGATGATGAATGAAACACGTGGAGAAGTGACGCCTATCCCAAAATTATCCGATTACGTGGAACGCGTTATACCCGGATATTCGCGAACATTGTTTAAGGAACATTTTCGGTAAGTAATAATTATATAGATAATTATATGTTGGAAAAAACTAAGAACATTTTTAGAGTGTATACAAATAATGAAACATTTTAGTCTGTTTCCTGAAACATTTCAGAATGTTTCCTGAAACATTTCAAATGATATTAGGAGTTATCGGGCCAGGGTTATGTGCAAATGCCGTATCTGGGAAGCAAGTGATATCTGCAGAGAAGCAGTTATTAATTGCTATTTGGTTTATGGCTACACCTGATTCGTATAGGTATATTTGATATATATTTTATATAATAAGAATACAACAACATACATTGCAACAAAAGTTGCAGCAATATTTAATTCACATATTGCATTACTGTAGGTCTGTAAGTTTAAAATTCGGAATTGGGAGAGGAACTGCTTTCCGAGCATTGAGGCGTGTGACTTATGCTCTCCATTGCGCTGCACCACGCTTCATCAAATGGCCAAGAAACGAGAGTGCCATACGTGTGATCGAGCAGTTTCAGCAATTGTGTGGCTTTCCAAACGTAATTGGTGCAATAGATGGCACTCACATAAAAATCAGAGCTCCCGTCACAGATGCAGATTCTTACATAAATAGGAAAGGTTTCCATTCCATGAATGTGCAAGTTATATGTACCTCCTCAGGTGTTTTTACACACTGCTACGCTGGACAGGCAGGTTCTGTGCATGATTCAGGAATTCAGCAGTGGCTCAATATCTTGAGATGCCTAGAAATTATTTTCCCAATAATTCGTATCTCATTGGAGACGCGGCATATGTTATCCATCCTTATTTCATGGTACCATTTCGGAATAATGGGCATCTTACAGATCGGCAAAAAAATTTTAATAATTCTTTATCAAAAACACGAATGGTAGTTGAAAGGGCTATCGGGCAGTTAAAAATTCGCTTCCGAATACTGCTGGACTGTTTGCCATTAACTGATTTGAAATGTATCCCAGAATTTATTATTGCGTGTTGCGTGTTGCATAATATTTGCATACTACAAAATCAATGAATCAAGGTAATTAGTAATAATAGAGAAGCAACAGAAAAGAAAGAGAATTATAGAAAGTGAAGTGAGTAAAGAAATTAGTAAGCCAAATTAAAATAATAAATAAATAAAATTAATAAGGTGTCATTTTTAATTGCTTAAAGAATGCCCGTTATTCATTCATTGGCGTTCCGTCCGACGGATATGGATGAGGAGTTTTACGGGCCTTGGGACGGGATACTGCCCGAGATGTACCCGACAATATATATGAAACTTATGCGGCTAGTGTGCCTTCAAGGACCCGGCATAATTCATGAGGACCACTACGACGTTTTTAAGAGAAAAATCTGCCAAGAGTGCTATGAGAAACTCCCCGAGAACCAGAGGCTCCTCTACCCTAGGTGTTTTAATCACCTTCTAGTATTACAGGAATATGCACTCGCGTATAGAGATTGCAAGTTTTGCAACAAAACGTTATATACTGTATACTATGCACGACGATGCCCCGAGTGCATCGAAATGTATTTCGATTTTGATGAAGGAGGTGAAGATGATTATATAATACGACAGGGGCACGCAATAAATGTGATCACCCAATGGTGATCACAAAATAATAAAATCGTAAAATTTATTTTCCTATTCAACTGCGCAGTGAATCTCCGTCTCAATCATGTCAATAGGGAAGAAAAAATTTGGGTCGCGAGAGAACAGGTCGAGGAGATGGGAGAACAATACGAGTACAATCAATATCACGCGCAGAATAGTAATCGACAGCAGCCGATATAGATCATTTAGCAAGCGATAGTAAAAATTATCATAATTCTAAATTCCGAAATCGTTATTATAATGACGCATCGCCGTGCGGGTAGTAAAAGAATAAAAAACAAAAAAATTAAAACTCAGTGGCGAGAATTAAGTAAGATAGATACACTAGAAACTAATTGGTGCGACTACATTAAATTATCCCCCTCTGACCCTCGACAAAGAAGCTGGAAATATATATTTCTCTTTGGCACTGGACATGCACCACCTCCAACTACAGGAAAAAGATTACCAATGGTGGATGACGAGGAAGTCCAAAAATTCCAGTACATGGACGAAGAAATGGACAGCCCAAGCCCTCCCCTTAACCCTTTTGAAAATACCATACCCCAAAACCCTATCTCTCGAGGACGAGAGATTACCCTGGACGGCGAGATGTAACAAACCCCAAAACTGCCCTTTCTTTTTTCATTAATAAACTTAAATAATAATCATTTAAATACTTATATTCTTATATTCTTACTATATTCTTACTATATTCTTACTATATTCTTATTATTCTTACTTTTATAAAGCGTGTTTAGGATTAATATTAATATTAGCTTAGGGTAGGGGAAAGTGGGGTAAAACGGAACGGGTGGGTAAAACGGAACACCAATGTTTCTCTTAGATAAGAGGTGCGAATGGGTTGGTATCGCGTGACATGGAATCAAAGGGTCCTCATAGCATTTTATGATAGACCATAGACCCCTGCACAAGTTATTTTTCCATTAAGAGAGTTTGAAAAATTTTCGGTATCGACGTTTCAATATTGCGTTGGACTTTCGACCACTTTTCGGTACTTGGACTTCGAAAATTAATAACGGCAAGTACATCGTTGAATTCTATATTTCTTACGCTACATTTTGACGTATATAAAAAGTTATTTACCTCACGCTGAAGTGTAAATATTAAATGTTTACTAAATGACTGCACGTGGGGCAAAACGGAACACTTTTCGCGGGGTAAAACGGAACGTCTATTATACATGGGGAAGAATGGAAACGTCTCTTAGTACGTGTTTATTATCTCTTTTAATTATTAGATTGTAGATTAAACTTTTAATTACTATTCTTGTTTTCAAGAAAATTGATTTTGTATAAAAAATTATGATGTATGAGATACATCTTTCATTCGATCAAACTGTTATATTTTTGTTATATTTTATTTGCAATAGTTATACCTAAAACATATATTTATAGATTTTAACATAAATTAATACATTTTAAATCATAAAAATAAAGATTTTGTACGTTTACACGGTCTTCGAGTGGGTGTTTCGTTTTACCCCACGATTTGAGCGAGGCGAAGATTTCGATACCTACGGTAAATTTCACTTTCCGTCGTTCCCAAAGATTTTTCTTATCAATGACCATGATTTTCTTATAGTCTAAGGTCCACTGAAGACTCCTCTTGAAGTCTCGTGTCATTTTCTCCTCCCGATTTTAAGTTATCACCCTCCAAAGTTAAGCGTTCCGTTTTACCCCACCTTCCCCTACCGCGAAACGCGAGTATGACGAAAGAGTGTAAAGGAGTGGGAGAATCGAACGCATGCGCGATCCTCAGTCGATCAGCGGATCGACGAGAGCAAGGATCAGAAGCAGTGATTGTAATTGGTGCGTGAAAGGGAACCGAGCGTTCCACGCACATGCCTGCGCATAACCAGTCGCTCAGTAGACCGACTGGAGAATAGATCGAGCGAAGACAAGAATGATTGACGCGTAATAGTCAAAATCCATTCCCATTGGTGCGCTCCCAGAACCCCGAATATGTATAAATACGGGCAAGAAAGCCCAGAGAGGATTATTATGAATTACAAATTCAAAGTGAATACTACTCTGAATCATTTATGGCCATTGGCTGATTCCAACATAAATTTAATGCTCCAACTTTGGAGGCCGCCTTGCTGGACACTGGGTCGAGCCGATCGTAATAAACTAAGGCCATAGTCGCCAGGTTTGACGAGAGGTTTTCTGCCTTGGGGGCCGCTTTGCAGGCCACTTAGTTGATGAAGCTAAGTTATTAATAATTATTAATCTCAGGTTAGTACTAATACTCCTGAGCGACGAGGGAACAAGACTATTCCAGGTGGCAAAACCGCCCCTGATGACAACGAACACAATTCAAACGATTCTCAAACTAAACATATTCAATTTCCTAGAATTATAAGCTAATTCCTAAATTATAAGCTAACTCCTATATCGACCGAGAGTCATAACCTATAAACTAATTCCTATCATTCGACTAAACGTTATTAATAGTTAATTAAATTATATTACTCCAAATCGATCGTTCAAACGGGTATTTCTTTTGTAACGACCTAGTGTCGCAACCCAGGACGATCAGCTTTACTTTTGTAACGACCTAGAGTCGCAACCTAATTAATTTCTTTAATTTCTTTAATATTAAGGCGTTAATTTACATTTTTATGTATCATTTAGAAGTGTTTTCTACACTAAACACTATTTAAGTTAAATTCTTGTTCTTGAATTTTAATTCTTTATCGCACGCCATTCGAACCAATCCCGGGATCCTGTAAGACGCGTTACGCTACGTCCGAAACCGTTACATTGGTTAATTAACTAAAAAGATTCGACAGTTTGCCAACGAATATTCAATGTTGGGCCTACAATTATTATCGTTGGTTAATTAACTAAAAGTTACAACAGTTTACATACGAATACTCAATGTTGGGCCAACAATTATTATGGTTGGTTAATTAACAAAAAAGTTGCGACAGCTTGCCAACGAATATTGAATGTTGGGCCTACAATTATTATCGTTGGTTAATTAACTAAAAGTTACAACAGTTTACATACAAATATTCAATGTTGGGCCAACAGTTACTATGGTTGGCTTATAAACAAAAAAATTGCGATAATTTGCCAACGAATACTCAATGTTCGGCCAACAATTACTATGGTTGGTTAATTAACAAAAACTTACGATAGTTTGCCTTCGAATGATCAATGTTGGGCCAACAATTACTATGGTTGGTTAATTAACAAAAAAGTTACGACAGTTTGCCAACGAATATTCAATGTTGGGCCAACAGTTACTATGGTTGGTTAATAAACAAAAAAATTGCGATAGTTTGCCAACGAATACTCAATGTTGGGCCAACAATTACTATGGTTGGTTAATTAACAAAAAATTTACCACGATGATATTACATTGGGCCAACCAAAGTAAGGCAACATTGTCTTACAAACGTCAGAAACTTTGACACATCCAAAAACCTGTTATTATATTCCAAGTTCGGTTTTTTTTCTTATTTATAAATGCGCACTCTAGTAGCATTTATTTGTTGGGAATTTGATGGGCCATTGACGTGTTATCGGTTGGCCAGCTGTTGAAGAACTACTCTGTTTTCAAATGGACCCACGATTGTAACCAACGCAAGCCCCACGTCACGTGCACAAAGGCCCAACGGAAGGTTTCTTTCCAAAAGACGTCTTAAAGACGTCCAGAAGGCGTCTTAAAGAACTTCACACGATGTCTTAAAGAACTTTAAGCCCGTTTAAGGAAGTGAAAATAATATCAATTCAGAAAAAAGGTGCTTTTGTCATCGATACTGATACATATATACTGCGGCCTCAGCACCAGGGTTAATTGCCATGGATCGTCCTGGCACAGAAGATTGTCAGTGGCGGTAATGTGTGCGTGATGACGCAGTTATGGACCATTGCCGCCACTCCTGTAGGTATGTATTCCCCCTCCATTGACAATCTTGTGTGCTAGGCCAATCCATATCAAACCTGCTCGGCACCGTCGCCTCGTCATTACTTATTGAGCTTTTTTGAATTATACAGTACTGTCTTCCCGAGGGCTCGCTGGTCGGGACCGGCGTTGAGCCATCAGAGTGAGCAGAGCCCTAATTCCAACTGTTCGTTTAATCGTTTCTCGCTTCTTTTATGGCCGAAGGAGGGAGCGAGATGACCGTAAGCGCTTGCGACCATCGCGCATGCCCGTCGCGCACGCAAAGGACGAAGTGTCAGGCGTCCGACAGACGGAGCGAGACAAAACATCAACGCGTCGTCTGTCTCGTACCGTCCTCTCTCGCCTTCGCCGGACAAGAGTGAGACAGAAATGGTGGGGATAGCGAAAAGCCCATAGGGAGACAATACTCTATCTTCAATCTTGTGCGTTTGCTATATGTTACGGTTATTTTAATCTATTAGTCATTAATATTAAATTAAAACATGTACTTATACTGTAAGATATTTTTGTGGTTGTATAGGCGATCTGAATTGTTTGTATCGCCATATTGCGTTGTCTTGACAACGATCGGATGATCGAGAGGAGAGCGATCGATTGTATTGCGTCACATCGCCACGAGGCGTTTTTGGGTAGCATTCGGTAGCATTCCACAGCATTCGATGGCGTGGCTTCGGTCTGTACGATTTAAGAAGCCGAAAAGTGAATTTATTAACCTTTTGTGATTGTGATTTTTGTGTTCCATTTCGCGATTTATTCAATTATTTTCTGTTACAATCCAGACCAGGTAAATATTATATTTTCAAATGTACAAGGTGGTGGAATTTGATCCAGTACAGGACGGTGGTGGAGGCATTAGTGTTGTGCGAACGGAATGGCTCACACCTCTTAAAAAACAATGCATGTGGCCGCCTTATAAATTAATGTCTAAATTTAATAAAGCTCTGCAGGGAGGGATAATCCCTGATGAAAAGTGGACATTATACGGTATTAACCGAATATTTTATGAAACTGGTAAGATTCTGGTAAACTTGTAACACTCGGTCCACACCAAGGCGAACATGAACACATTGTTCGCGAACGTTTTCGTCTGTCTTGCCGTGTACACACTGGCGCAAACATGAACAAAACTCAGCGTACGAATCCTATATAAACGTTTTGTCCTGTTTGCGGCGATGTGCACACGGCAAGAACAGACGAAAAGGTTCGCGAAAAATATTTTCGTTCGTGTTTGCCTTGGGGGAGTTACCGCCGCTCAGTTTTAGTTTTCGGGATATTTGCAAAAAAACTGTGAACGGTAGTTGGTTTTGGGTTAGGCTACGGTTATACTGGATGCGTAGTTGTACGACTATATAGTTCGTCGTCCGTATACGAACGTATTCGGACGTATTCAGACGAATGGAATACGTCCGTATATGTACTGACGAGCAGTTAGTTGTACGTCTACGCATCCAGTATAACCGTAGCTCTAGAGAGTTCACCGATCAGTTTTTTTGCCAATATCCTGAAAACTAAAGCCGAGCGGCAGTAACACATAGCAAAATGTTGCTTACCATGACCTTTGTAACATATTTCAAGATCATCAAAACCGGTGAGGTGTGCCCTCTTCTATATACATAATTATTTGGTAATATTTTACCAAATCAAATTTCTTATTCTTCATTGTATCGACCTGGAAATAATACCAACATATGTACAGTATTGTCTCCGTATTTGCTCGAGTTTATGCACGGGATACAAGCTTGTCGCTATCCCCACCACTTTTGTCTCACTCTTGCCCGGCGAAGGCGAGATAGAACGCATTGCGTGCGCAACGGGCACGAGCGCTATGACTGTTCGACGCATGCGCGCGACCATCGCGCACGCCGGTCGCGCACGCAAAGCGTTCCATCTCGCTCCCCCCTTCGGCCAGAAAGAAGCGAGAAACGAACACTCGGAATTACGACTCTGCACGGAATATATGCTCACCGCCGGTCCCGACCAGGGTGTTGACACTCTTATGGGCAAACTGTTCTCACGAGATTAGTTTTACCCCAGCCTGTATGGCGGCGCTGTACTCAATTTAGTGAGAGAATTGTACGCTAGATGGTGTTGTTCGCGCAAATATGTGGGGAGCCGCCACGAGAGGCGCTCCGGCCGCCTCCTTGGAACGTGTTGTAGCGGAGAGGAGAAAGCGGCCATTGTGTTCCATTGTGTGGCATTGTGTCTATGTGTCTCGTCCTCTCCAGCGTGTATCAGCGTGTATAAACTGGTATAAGCGTCCTTTTTAGCGTCCATAAGCGTCGTTTAATTCAAAGTGTTTCATAAGTTGAGAATATTGTGATTTTATACATTGCAAACTTTGAAGCAGCAGGTATGTGAACATCTTTGAAATTGAATATTACAAATAAAGAAGATACATAATGGATAGAATATTATAAAACTGCACCCGTCCCTTGTTTAATGCGAAGGGTACGCGTCTGCATAAATGGTTATTAGCAGTAACTATTTGTTGTGATTCTATGCTTTAATTGTTGAATTTTTTTTTATTATTGTAGATTCAATATGAGTAGATATACACCATGCTCTGTTCCTGGCTGTGATGATAGAAAATCATCACGGCATAGATTTCCCAATCCGATAAAGGATATAGAGCGTTTTTACATGTGGATAAAACTGATAGACAATCCAAAGTTGGAGCAAATGGATCCTATCAGGGTATACAATAATTTTCGTGTGTGCCATCAACATTTTACCATTGATGACAAATCATCAAATAAGTTGCTAAAACATACTACAGTGCCTTCGCAGAATCTACCATCTAAGATTGGTAATTATTTTGAATATTATAACAACTATTTTGCAATATATATAAAATTTGGAAATTTATTTTAGATTTCTTAGATTCAGTTCCATCTACGTCTACAACATCTTGTACCGCAGAAGACTCACCAAATTCAGAACGTATTCAATTATTAAATAATCAACAATGTTCTTCTATTGAAGAGCGTTGTGTTACACCAACACAAGAAACAAGTAAGTTAATTAAAGCCATTAAGGTCAATGAATGGCCATTTTTTATTAAAAGGAGTAAAATAAATTATTAAAATAAGCAACTAATTAATTAGAGACTTCTAATTTCTTCCTTCGTAGCCAAACAATTTTTGCAGCACATGGTATCAATCGTGCTCATGGAATCATTCATTAACCTTAAGTGTTCATTTATTGGTGCGTGTACTGTTACGTTCGGAACGTAAAATTTTTCTTTTTTGGGTCAGGGTATTGATCAACAACGCCTAGCGTTATGGGAAATCCCTCGTTGATCATATTCCTGCCCATTAATATTTTTGATAGAACAAAATTCCCTTTCTTGGAGCGTCGCCGTCTCGACGTATTGCCGTCCCGCGATACAGATAAGGCGGTGCTGACGCAGCGGCGTTCTCACCAGATAGTCGCGTTCGAAAAGACCAGTGGTTCTCCTGTTGTGCCGAATTCGTTCTGTGTAAGCGGCGGGGATGTATTTCAATAATGCCTTGCAGCATTGTGGGAGAACCCTCGTTGAGAGCACCTCTGACCGCCGCGTTAAACATTGTAACATAACCAGTAACGGCTACAGCAGGAATGCGCAGACTGGATCACTTCTTAGAAGACTGACGGAATTGTATACCCTACATCCGGTGCAGGGAAACGCGTCTTCCCACGGTTTTGTCGCTAGCGTGAATTATTAATTAATTAAAAATTGTTACTAAAATTGGATACGTAACACAATTTTTGATAGTTCAAGGACTGTGGGATCACCCTAGTCAGAAGTTGTGTATATGAATTCATGAACATTCAGGAAAAGTCTCAATATGTGTGAAATTGTACTGTGTGATGTCGTGGTTTTCCGTGCGTACGTATATTCCGTAGAAATCAATTATAAATTTGAATCAGAGTCCGATTCGTAGGCATGAACACGCACACATCGTCTCGCTAAGTAGACGGGCCCATGGTGACGCGACCGAGCGATAAAATGCAGCGTAAGCATTTTTGGTACGGACCCACTCTGGTCGCTGCCGAGAGCGTGAAGCTGCGACACTCTGTGACGATAAATCGTGAGGTGCGTGTCGCTGGGTCCGCAAGTGTTTTAGAGATAGAGTTCTCCGGTCTACTGTGTAACCGCGTGAAAGACTCAACTTTGCGAAACAAAATCTACTAAACCTTGCTTACAAAATATATATCTATTCAATTAACGATTTAATTTAAATTTTCATTCATTTCGTTCACTAAGAATTATTGTTATCCGCTTCATAGTTCAATTTGCGTGTATCTTATCCATAATCAAGTGTGTGCGTGTTCGCGTCTTACTCCTCTTTCTGATTCAGGTATACCAACGCTCAGAATTATCCAAGCACAAAAAGGGAATCCAAATTATATTGTCATTTATATTATTGTGACTGTCTGGTGAGTTGCACTTTTTATCTCTTTCTGTATATTATATTTGTTAATATTCATTCGTATGTAATGACAACTTCTGACAATCAAAGCATTGTGGGATTCCCCTAGTCAGGAGTTATCTCTGATTGTTATTTTGTAAAATGATGCATTGAATATTTCCATATTTTATTATGTTCTTTCGATTCCTTCAATATTTCAACATTAAAAGCTTTATAATTCATTAAATTCTACTCTTTCATTACCTATCTGATTCCATTGAAAAGACCCGTATGGGACTAGAGCACCAACGATCCCTAAATTTACCCCTTATCCTTCCGATAAGGTATTTAAATAATTAAATAAAATAATTGACTGTTACGAGTGCGGTGAGCCTCCATGCCATTCTATACGCAATACAACAAATTCTGATAGTCCAACGACTGTGGGATACCCCTAATCAGAATTTGGCTGTCTAAAACGCGCCGCTCGAACACGAAAGGCCGCGGCACGTAACAGATCTGGTGGCAGCGGTGGGATACTAGGAATTTCCTTGTAAAAATTCCTGGGTGCTCATATTCATTGAAATCGGATAGAATTTATGAAATTTCTTTATTTTACTAATTTATCCATGTGGTCGTGGTAACGCTGGTTCGTTATATAATATTTATTGACTAGTTCTGTACATATATTTAAACATGGCTCAAGACGCAAGCGCAATGATGACCTCCATGGCGGAGTGCTTGACTATTCAGAATAGTACTTTAAATATCCCTTACTTTGATGGGAAGGGCGTTCCTCTAAAAGACTTTGTACAAGATGTGCAAAATAGCGCAAGTATAGTGCCTCCTGCATTAGAGGGATCATTTCTAAAATCGGTATTAGGGAAATTGAAGGGTCCAGCCCGCGATAGCACTTATGGAAAAACATTTAATACAGTTAATGAACTAATCAAACATTTAAAGGGTAGATTTGCACCGGGTAAAAATTATCCCTACTATCAACACGAAATAGAGAATATTCGGATGAAAAAGGAGGAATCAGTTAGCGATTTTTATGACAGATTAAACATATTAATTAGCGGAGCTCGAGTTGCGTTAGAGGATAGTTATGGGGATAAGGCAGAACAAATGCTATTACCATTAAAAGAATGTGGATTGGAAGCTTATATTCGCGGACTTCCAGATGAAATAGCGCGTTCAGTAGATGCGCGCGACCCTAAAACTTTAGACGACGCGAGAAAATTTGCAGTACGCATAGAAACGCGAATGAAATCCGGAATATTACCTTCAAATGAAACTCAAAAAGTGTCATTTAATCAGAATAATAGTTATTCTCGACCATCGAATCCTTACTATCAGGATTACGCTAACCGCCAATCTATGAATCCTCCTCACTATCAAAATTATGCAATTCGAAACGAAGAAGAGAAACGTTCTCCGAGTCCCAGTCCAGACGTAAGCGGATTACCAATTGGAATTTTGAAACCCCCGTCACGCAATCATTTTTACGATCCACCGGGATTTCCTCCACATCCGTACTACTCACCTTATTTTTATCCGCCAATGCCATATCCTAATTATTACCCTTACTATCATTATAATGCAAACAGTAATGAGCCATCACGTTCAGCAAGAGATGGATATTCGCAAGGGCCTAGACCAAGATCTCCATCTCCCATTCCTTCAACAACGAGACCGGGTTCTCCATATAATAGAAATACTAAACCCGAAGATAGAACCGATCATTTAAACGCACAAATGACCCGACGGACGGACGCGACATCGAGTCATTCGGAAAAAGAGCGTCATGCAACAGTAAAATTTCTGGCAAACCAAGAAAAATCGTAACGGTAGAAAAACCCGAATCCCCATTAGTAAAAATGATGGGTAAGGAGTTGAATATGGGTTGTGCATATTTCCTCGTAGATACAGGAGCAGATATAAACATAATCAAATTAAGCGCCCTTGACGACAATGTTTCAGTCGCGCTTCACGAATCAGTTGCTATTTCAGGAATAACTCCGGATACAACAGAGACTTTAGGTACCACAATAATTACATTATTAGGCAAACCCGTAAAATTTCATGTCGTAAGATCTTCATTTGTACTGCGTTGTGATGGTATATTAGGTAAAGAGTATCTCACACAAGAACAGGCTGAAATCTCCTTCACCCATAACACATTGGTAACACGAAGCGATCCTATTAAACCCATACCTTTTATCGGTTATGATCCAGGACCTCGTAGTGTAGGACACCAACTTTTGTATTTAAAAGCACGTACTAGACAAGCGGTTGCCATTGACGTTACGAATCATGATCTGAAAGAGGGATATCTACCTAAAATTGAAACAATGGATGGCTTGTACATTGGCGAAGCTGTTGTGTCTGTAAATGACCGAGGTTCATGTCACGTCTTTGCCGTTAATACGACGGATAAGGATGTCGAAGTCGAAATTCCGCCACAAGAATTAATACCTTTCGAGTATCATAACTTCCCCGAAGAAGAGCAAAATTATTTCGATTCTGATACGGAAGATGAGACCTTGCCAATCGCGGAAGATAGAGTTTTAGAAATCATAAAAAAATTGCGTCTCGATCATTTGAACGAAGAAGAACGGGATCATGTAATTAAAATCATTAAAGAATTTCCAGAGCGATTCCACTTGCCTTGTGATAAATTACCATGTACTTCATACATTAAGCATAGAATCCCCACAGTAGATGATGTTCCTGTAAATACGCGACAGTATCGTTTTCCTCCGGTTCATAAAGATGAAATAGAAAAACAGGTCCGGAATAAATTAAACAATGGAATAATAGCACCTTCAAATTCGCCAAGTTAATTCCCCCACGACCTGACGTGAACCCATTCCCTGGCATAGATTTGCGTGAACGGATTCCACTTCCAATAGAATGTATTTCTAAAATAGCCAGTTATTTGCCGTTTGCAGACAGGAGCCGTCTAGAAATGGTCTCTAGAAGGTGGCGACTCGGAAGCCTTGCCTCGTATCACGGTCTTCGCCATATCGACCTGAATGACTGGTGCTGGCCAAATGCATGGGAAGGGACGATAGTGAGCACGGAGTCATTTTACTGGCTCATGAAGAGAGCAGGTAGTCAATTAAAAAGCATACGGATAAATGAGGAACCATTGGCAAAATGTTTGAGACCCCAGGTTATTTCCATTGCCATAAGGAGTTGTCCTGAACTGAAAACAATAGACCTAACTGCTGTGACGATCCGACCATCGGCTCTGAGAGACCTGGAGTTAGGGGCACCACGCCTTACTTGCCTCAAACTGGGGAAATGTGAGGGTCCCGTGGATCCTGAACTCTTTAAGGTGCTGGCCCTAGCAGGAAGCCTGAAGTCCTTCTGTGTTGCGAACACAGATATCACTGGGAAGTCCCTTCCGGCAATCAACAAAAATTTAGAGACGTTTTCTCTCCACCGCTGTGAACAATTAAAACCCTTAAACCTAGCAATCACTCTCCAAGGATTACGAAATCTGAATTACTTAAAGATCAGTATTTGTAAAAATCTAATAGACCACAGTATTTTGCAGGCGTTAATCAATAACTCAGACCTACAGACGACCCTGACGAACTTGGAGTTGCACTTCTGCAGTTTCGAGGAGCCCATGCCTGAAGAGGAAATGGAGGAAGGCAACGAGGCAGTTGAAAGGGGAGATTTTGTCGAGCTGGAGCTAGGTCCCGTAGAGATGGCTGTCTCCTTCCCCTCAAAATACCAGAATATAACAGCCCTTAGTCTTACATTCTGTGGATGGGTTGCTTCTGGCCTTGTCTCGGAGATTGGCCAGTACATGGGGGAAATAACGTCCTTGAATCTTAGTGGTTGTACAAACGTCAAAGGGGAATTCGTCCTGGAACCACTCCGGAAATTGCAAAAACTGAAGACGCTAAACATCAACTACATGCATCCGACTGTCGGGGGATGGGTACTGCAATTCCTCAAGGGCTTGATAGAGGTCCACTGCAGAGAAAATCAAGGTATCACTGACGAGGACATCTGCGGCTTGCTACGGCAGTGTCCAGAAATAGTCACAGTCGATGTGGAGAGCTGCCCAACCATCAGTAAAACCGTATTGAACTGTGCGTACGAGGTGGTGACAGGCGGTCATCGGACAGGGCAAATACACCTGTATGTCGGAGGTACCACCGTTACGCGATACACTAGGTACAAACGCAATAACTTTCTGCACGTCACACACGACTTGATGTATGAGCCCTTATTTCAGCCCGAATAATTTGTAACGGGATTGCATTGCGACAATGTGCAAACATTATGGGAATTCCCTAGTCCAATGCAACCCGAGCCTATACTTCTATATATTCCTAAGCGCTACTGTACCTTATATACTTTCAGTATACATCGTCGGGGACGACGATGGTTCCAAGGAGGGAGGGATGTTACGTTCGGAACGTAAAATTTTTCTTTTTTGGGTCAGGGTATTGATCAACAACGCCTAGCGTTATGGGAAATCCCTCGTTGATCATATTCCTGCCCATTAATATTTTTGATAGAACAAAATTCCCTTTCTTGGAGCGTCGCCGTCTCGACGTATTGCCGTCCCGCGATACAGATAAGGCGGTGCTGACGCAGCGGCGTTCTCACCAGATAGTCGCGTTCGAAAAGACCAGTGGTTCTCCTGTTGTGCCGAATTCGTTCTGTGTAAGCGGCGGGGATGTATTTCAATAATGCCTTGCAGCATTGTGGGAGAACCCTCGTTGAGAGCACCTCTGACCGCCGCGTTAAACATTGTAACATAACCAGTAACGGCTACAGCAGGAATGCGCAGACTGGATCACTTCTTAGAAGACTGACGGAATTGTATACCCTACATCCGGTGCAGGGAAACGCGTCTTCCCACGGTTTTATCGCTAGCGTGAATTATTAATTAATTAAAAATTGTTACTAAAATTGGATACGTAACACAATTTTTGATAGTTCAAGGACTGTGGGATCACCCTAGTCAGAAGTTGTGTATATGAATTCATGAACATTCAGGAAAAGTCTCAATATGTGTGAAATTGTACTGTGTGATGTCGTGGTTTTCCGTGCGTACGTATATTCCGTAGAAATCAATTATAAATTTGAATCAGAGTCCGATTCGTAGGCATGAACACGCACACATCGTCTCGCTAAGTAGACAGGCCCATGGTGACGCGACCGAGCGATAAAATGCAGCGTAAGCATTTTTGGTACGGACCCACTCTGGTCGCTGCCGAGAGCGTGAAGCTGCGACACTCTGTGACGATAAATCGTGAGGTGCGTGTCGCTGGGTCCGCAAGTGTTTTAGAGATAGAGTTCTCCGGTCTACTGTGTAACCGCGTGAAAGACTCAACTTTGCGAAACAAAATCTACTAAACCTTGCTTACAAAATATATATCTATTCAATTAACGATTTAATTTAAATTTTCATTCATTTCGTTCACTAAGAATTATTGTTATCCGCTTCATAGTTCAATTTGCGTGTATCTTATCCATAATCAAGTGTGTGCGTGTTCGCGTCTTACTCCTCTTTCTGATTCAGGTATACCAACGCTCAGAATTATCCAAGCACAAAAAGGGAATCCAAATTATATTGTCATTTATATTATTGTGACTGTCTGGTGAGTTGCACTTTTTATCTCTTTCTGTATATTATATTTGTTAATATTCATTCGTATGTAATGACAACTTCTGACAATCAAAGCATTGTGGGATTCCCCTAGTCAGGAGTTATCTCTGATTGTTATTTTGTAAAATGATGCATTGAATATTTCCATATTTTATTATGTTCTTTCGATTCCTTCAATATTTCAACATTAAAAGCTTTATAATTCATTAAATTCTACTCTTTCATTACCTATCTGATTCCATTGAAAAGACCCGTATGGGACTAGAGCACCAACGATCCCTAAATTTACCCCTTATCCTTCCGATAAGGTATTTAAATAATTAAATAAAATAATTGACTGTTACGAGTGCGGTGAGCCTCCATGCCATTCTATACGCAATACAACAAATTCTGATAGTCCAACGACTGTGGGATACCCCTAATCAGAATTTGGCTGTCTAAAACGCGCCGCTCGAACACGAAAGGCCGCGGCACGTAACAGTACCCTAATTTTAAATTTTCCACAATTATTTGTGTCTGTACATAAATTGTTTGTATTGTATATAACAGTCACTGTATTGTATTTATCAAGTAAAAAATACAAATTTTATTGTGCATTTTTTATTATTAATCATTGTTGTGTTTGTAGGTACCCAAATGCCATTTTTAAAAGATTTGGGTGTTATAAAATCAGCAGATTTAACACCTAAAGCAAAACGCATGTATATAATAGCTAGAAATTTACAGGCAAAGAGTAGGATATATAAAAAACGAAGTGTAGAATTGAAGGACAGGTTGAAGGCTGCCAAAAATATGCTGATTGCTTCGCATACTAATTCAGGACAAAATACCCTTAAATATTATATGCAACAATTATTAAAGAAGACTGGTAAACCACAAGGAAAAAGGTATAATGACGAAGAAAAGTTAATGTGTTTGACATTGTATAAAGCGTCAGGGTCTGCATACCGCATTCTATCGAAATGGTTCGACCTTCCTTGCCCACGGACAATATCAAGAATGCTGCAGATGATACCAATAGAACCAGGACTCAGCAACTTCGTTTTCCAACAATTTAAAAAAAGTGCGGATAAAATGACACCAAGGGAAAAAGTATGTTTCTTAATGTTCGATGAAGTGTCGTTGCAACCCCATGTACAGTATAGAAAATATGAAGATGAAATAGTGGGTTTAGAAAATAATAAAATTATAGATCATGCATTGGTTTTCATGGTAAAAGGAGTTTTATCAAATTGGAAGCAAGTGGTAGCATATACATTTTGCAAAGGCACAACGACATCAGCAAGTCTTGAAGTATTGGTGAAGGCAGTATTACAAAAATTGATTACAATTGGTACGTAAAGCATAGAATTAATTTTGCATTCATTTTGACACATTGAGTATTACAATAGGTTTTATTTTACAGGGTTAAATGTTGTCGCAACAGTGTGTGACCAAGGCGCAACAAATAGAAGAGCAATCACCAATTTACTTCAAAATTCGCGCCAACGCTATTTGAAAAACAATCTGGAACCAAAACGCTGTATACTAATAGATAATCAAGAAGTAACACCATTATACGACGTACCACATTTGATAAAAGGTATTCGAAATAATTTGTTAACTAAAAATTTAATATGGAAAACAAAAAATAAGGAAATTGTGGCACGATGGGAAGACATCGTGACGGCATACGAAATTGATTGCGCAACCGGTGATGTGAGAAGTCTTGCTAAAATCACAAAGTACCACGTCAAGAGAGACAAAATTAAAAAGATGAAGGTTTGCTATGCGACCCAAGTCCTGAGTCATTCTATGGGTGCGGCTATAAGCAGCATGGCTCGGAATAGTAAGTATCGGGATGATATAATTGTAGAAATAAAATAATGTGATATGAAGTACAAGATTGTGTTTTGTATTTTACAGATGAAACAGATAAAACAGGACGATACAAAATGAACAAAAGTGCATACGACACGGTAAAGATTATTATGTTTTTTGATAAACTTTTTGATAGTTTGAATGGTGAAAAGGGTGAAAAAAATATATTGAAACCGTTGCGATCACCTGTCACCAAAACCAGCGGCCACCTTACGTTTTGGAAGGAATCGATAAAATCACTAAAACAAATGTATTTCAGAGCAGAAGGTACGAATGAAAAAAAGAAACCTCCGTCCTTAAATAATTTCATTACAACTATAGAAGGGTTCATTACTATAACAGAAAAGATATTTTCATTGAACTATGAGCGGTATTATACACGAAAATTAAATCAAGACGCGGTAGAAATTTTTTTTTCACAATTACGACAGCACAGGGGGCGATTAATTAATCCCACTTGTGTTCAGTTTCGTGAGTCGTATAAATCATTGTTTTTTCGACATATGGCGGGCAGCCATGGGAGAATGGCTAACTGTGAGAAGACTTGCGATTTGTCACTCCTGCAATTTAGAAGTTCAGTAAGTTTGCATAATTATAAAGAAGTTCAACCAATTATCGAGGAACCTCGAATTCATTTAAGCTTGAAAAATATATTACAGAACACCGTTCGAATAAGAACCATGGAGTATATGCTTGAAAATATAAACCAAATCATCAATATGAACATAAAATGTGTAGGCGCTGGGCGCTCGGAGAAGCGGCCTATGGTGCCGAGTGGGCCCATAGGTGGCGCGTCAGTTAAATAGGAGTTCGGGACTAGGGATCGTGGGGAGTCGGCGGTAGCCGAGGTAGCTA
Organism: Andrena flavipes; assembly: GCA_963971345.1. Classification (NCBI taxonomy): domain Eukaryota; kingdom Metazoa; phylum Arthropoda; class Insecta; order Hymenoptera; family Andrenidae; genus Andrena; species Andrena flavipes. Next base: position 18,534,251 of record OZ020482.1, on the reverse strand, counting down.
AGGCGGCTGGCCAGCGCGCTACGGTTAGAGAGATCGCGGGTTCGAGTCCCGTTGAGGCGACTTCCCTTTTCCCTTTTTCCGGCTCCTACAGTTCAGAAGTGGGATTCGACAGCGCTGTGCGGCGAGGTCACACTTGGTGTCCAAGATGCGAGATGGTTGAATCCTCGATCTTGGCCGGTGGGCAGCACCAAGTGACGCTCCTGTGGGATGTTGTGGGGTGCCTCTCGTGCTTGGCGTGTCCGGTTCCACGGTGGGTTGGGATTTTGAGGAACGCGGCCGAGGACGGCCGCAATGGTCAGGATGGCCGAGCTGTAGGCGCTGGGCGCTCGGAGAAGCGGCCTATGGTGCCGAGTGGGCCCATAGGTGGCGCGTCAGTTAAATAGGAGTTCGGGACTAGGGATCGTGGGGAGTCGGCGGTAGCCGAGGTAGCTAAGGCGGCTGGCCAGCGCGCTACGGTTAGAGAGATCGCGGGTTCGAGTCCCGTTGAGGCGACTTCCCTTTTCCCTTTTTCCGGCTCCTACAAATGCAAGTTATGCCATTTGCATATTTTTACAAAAGAAGGCCAAGGCACTGTGTCAAATAACTCAACTGGAGCGTACCATAAATTTTTCTTAGATTGTATTAAAGCAACATACAACATTTGTACACACATTTTAAATAATGAAAATTTAACTACAAATGTAACGCAAACAATTATTTTATACATTAATAGACATGTACAGTTTAGTTTTATTTGTTCGCATAGGGAATTGGTAGCAAACATTATAATTAAGAAGATTGTACAAATATGTATATTAAATTTCTGTAAAACCACTAATAATATTATAAGGCAAAAAGATAATGTACCGAATCGGCCGGGTATGAGTAACACATTAATAGAAGCAATTAATATTCGCAATAAAAAAAAATAATGTAACTAAAGAAAATGTGTATTGTTTCATTCCTTTCTGTTGAGAAATAAACGACTAAGATGCAACTTCTCCATGACTATAAACTTTTAAATTGTATATAGGATGCATAAAATATGATTATGTGTAGCCATACAGAAATTGTATCTCAGTCGTTTCTGAAATTCAATGAATTTAATAGCGAATTCGGCAGGTACGCACTGGCACTGCACTGGTGCCAGAAATTATCATATATGACTGTAATTGGTTGTTTCTGATAGATACGAAAATAGCTCTATAAGAATCAACCAATCAAGGTTACGCACGATAATTTCTGGCACCATTGCAGTGCCAGTGCGTGCCTGCTGAATTCGCTCTAAGTGAACAGTACTAAACCCACGTTTTAAATTTCCCTCCTTCTAATTTTTAGTTTTACCCCAGCCCGCTCAGATGGCGCTGACATGATAACAAAATAATACATTGAGTGTCAACACCCTGGTCCCGACCAGCGAGCAAATACGGAGACAATACTGTATTTCTTACTAGTCCAGTGAAATTAGACGAAAATCTGCCCAATCTACGGACTAATTCCCACCAAGCTGAATTTTGACATGGACCTTTATTTGGTCGTTTTAAACAATATGTCAAAAGTCCCCATTAATCCCACTGCTGCTAAAAATTTTACAGAGGGTTGAAAAAAAAATAAACTGTTTTTCGCAAATATCTCGCTATCTAGCAGTTTTGCGACAAAAATAGTTATTATACAATTTATAGCCTAGGAAATTCTCTACAAAAAAGGTCGTACAAGTTTTTTCGTAGGTGTAACCATTTTCATGTATGTCGGGTTACCGAGTTTCAACCCCCATAAACTTGACAAGGGAAGATCTTGAACCTGGAAATTCAGAAAATTATCAAACTCTGGAAATATGTAGGGGAAGTCATCCTGAGTACAACGCAATTTCGTTCGATGCCCAAATTCACTCCAAGAGGGTGCAATTCACCCTTAAACTTTTTTTGGGGGGGTATTATTACTCGCGAACTGTAGGAGATAGAAAAAAAGTGTTCAGGAAAAAGTTACTTCTTTTAATTGGGACTATCAGTTGGTAAATTATAGGTCTTACAGTTCTTACGGTTTACGAGTTACCCCCTTACAATGAATTTGGGCAACAAATTCATAAGCAACAAATAGGTGTGTATTGCGTAATTTTTTCGTTTGTTGCCCAAATTCATTGTAAGGGGGTGAAATTGACTCCTGAAAATATGTTTTTTTTTCGATTTTGAGTTATAACTCGTAAACCGTAAGAACTGTAAGACCTATAATTTACCAACTGATAGTCCCAATTAAAAGAAGTAACTTTTTCCTGAACACTTTTTTTCTATCTCCTACAGTTCGCGAGTAATAATACCCCCCAAAAAAAAGTTTAAGGGTGAATTGCACCCTCTTGGAGTGAATTTGGGCATCGAACGAAATTGCGTTGTACTCAGGAGGACTTCCCCTACATATTTCCAGAGTTTGATAATTTTCTGAATTTCCAGGTTCACGATTTTCCCTTGTCAAGTTTATGGGGGTTGAAACTCGGTAACCCGACATACATGAAAATGGTTACACCTACGAAAAAACTTGTAGGACCTTTTTTGTAGAGAATTTCCTAGGCTATAAATTGTATAATAACTATTTTTGTCGCAAAACTGCTAGATAGCGAGATATTTGCGAAAAACAGTTTATTTTTTTTTCAACCCTCTGTAAAATTTTTAGCAGCAGTGGGATTAATGGGGACTTTTGACATATTGTTTAAAACGACCAAATAAAGGTCCATGCCAAAATTCAGCTTGGTGGGAATTAGTCCGAAGACAGATTCTAATTTCACTGGACTATACGGGCTCCTGATTAAAATGGGCAAACCTGTTTACCGATTTCGATGAGGACTGAATATGTTGTAGAAGTTAACATTCCGAATAACTTTTTCCTTATGTACATAGAGTACGCCGGGGTATTCTGGGACACGGACAATTGTGGGACACCGCCATCTTCTTTTCCCTAGTACTTCTTGACAGCTACAAACGGCTGTCATCGCTTCGTCTCATGCTAAACTCGTTTTTTATTGAGCACTCGACTTGTGATAACGCTCTGTTACCTCGCTCTGATATCGAGTTAATTGTTATCCCTCCCAAAATTTTATTGCCAGTGTACGTTTGGTTTATTTATTTTTGTGTTTTCCCACAAACCAGTTCAGGTAAATATGTTTATAATATTCGTGTAACCTTAAACCTTCGAACCATAAAAGAAATTTTGCATGAAGTTTGCATTGTGTTACTTATACGCCGCAATATTGTAAAGATAAGCATCTGGGGAATTGTGGGACGCTTTGTTCGGGGAATTATAGGACAGTCAGTTTTTTACGTTTGACAAGCTAAACTCGTGTTTTTTACGCATATAAGTGATTTTCCATGCATTATTTCAACACAGCATTATTATTTTGGCAAATTTCTATTGTTTTTTGTTTCAAAAATATTTTTTAACCATATTATGCCGCGTTATTACGCTAAAAAAGAAAAATCGTTGAATGTCGCCTCTATTTTGGAGGCGATCAAACAAATTAAAATCTACAACCGGTTTTTTTTTAAATTTTTAAATATTTTAAAAAAAATAAAAATTTAAAAATTGCGCCGGTCCCAACCCAAACACTTACACGTGTGTTCACTGCGATTCGGAATGATTCTGTTCGCCATTTTTCTTTTTTTTATATCAATTATGAATTATTATTATTTCGTTTACAATAATGAATACGCGTTTTCCTTCGATAACTTTAATTTTTTATTCGATTTAAAAGATGTCCCACAATTCCCCGAGATTTTTCAAAAACGCGCAAATTAGTTTTTTGCGCCAACTGATATAACTTGTATAATTTGATGGAATTGGATCAAGCCACTGGTATCAAAAGAATGGCTATTCTCCGTACTACAAAACCATGCCTTGAAATTTCAAGAAATATGATCTTTATGTGACTTTTTAGCCAAAATAAAAGTGTGTCCCAGAATACCCCGCCGTACTCTACATATATATAATCAGCGTACAGCCGGTCGGCCCTTGTTTCCCACTATTTCTTGGAATCCTGCGGTGGAGAGCGCGCGCTACATATGTGTTATATATGTGCACAGTTCGCATCGTGTTTGGACTTTGGACGCGTCGGGTGGCGTGGCGTATCAATAGTATGTTCCCGGTTTGAGAGAATCGTAGAACGAGCGAGGAGGGACAAAAGATAGTCGAAACGACGTTACCGTTGGCTACGAAAGAGAGAAAGCATGATACTTTATCTCGCTTTGTTTCTCACGTGCCTATGCTGTGTTTCTCTTTAGCGGCATCAGCGGTGCGGAATTGTCGACATAATTCGTTGTATTCCTCGTACCCGCAGATATATGTACATACTAGCTTTACTACTCGGTTTCGCTCGAAATTTAAATTTTGATTTTATAATTTTTTTTATTTTTTTTTTTTTTTTTTTTGTAAAAATAACCACATTCATCTGGATTTGCTAGGCTTAAAGAACTGGTGCACATTTTATGTCTCCAGAGTTTACCGTTCGAAAGTTTTTAGGCGACAGACAAACACAAACACTTTCTGTTTTATATATTAAGATGAAGGGACGTCGTAAAAATAGTGGCGCATGATGTCGGTTTACATGTTTCGAGAGTCGGAACTCTCTATATCTTTGCGGGTACTATACATACATAATATTATGTTCATAATATTATGTTCGCAGCCAGCCCTGAGCGTGTCACCTACAGCGAGAATTCACTGTTTTCATCTGTAAACAGTTTTTTGCGAATATCTCGGAAACTAGGGCCGATCGTCATTTTCGTCAAAGGAAAAATTTGGTCAGAATATACTGACTCTATTCATGTATTACTTGCAATAATGTGAGCAGAAAGACAAGAAAAGAAAACAAGAAAACAAGAAAACAAGAAAAAGAAAAATTAGAAAAATTATTGATAATGATACTGATGATCATTCTGACAATGAGAATGGTGAACAGGTGCAAGTGGCTCATTTGCCTGTCTCACCAAAAAATAATCTTCGTATAATTGGTATTTAAACAAATTTCAACTTTACTATTTTACAATTTTAAATTTACAATAATTCTCACAAATTTTCTTATAGATATCCAAACATTTGAATCTCCATCCAGAAGCAGTACCACAAGTTTTTTGCACAATCAGTGTATTGGTAAATGTCAACCATTAAACCAAAATGCATGTTTTCTTTTGTCTTTCTTGCAGTAAAATTATAACTTTCATGTACTATTTTTTAGATTCCCCTGAAACAATATTTAAACCAGTGAAATCAGCTGCACCAAATACTAGTAAGTATTGTGACAAACGTTATTTTAATTTTCTGTTTTGGAAAGAATTTTTTTTATTTTAGGTAATTTATAAGTATGTATGAGTTTGCATAGTTTTTAATATTTTGAATACATGGTACATTATGTTGTAGATTCTTCTTAGTAAATATCTCTATAATTTATGAATTAATAGATAATTATTTTTAGGTCCATTGAGTATTTTGGTCACACCAAAGAAGAAGGGGCAGCCACTGCAGGAGCAAGTATTATTCAAAGTAAACAATTCATTGGGTAAAGTAACTATTTATACAATCATCTGACTCTACTTTTACTAATGCAATGTACTAAATTTAGAGTGTTACTTATTTTTTATTTTAGATGTGATTGCCAATCATCTGGCACACAGTGACAATGAACTGAAGGAGCTTCGGGAAGCACAACATGATACTTTAATGCACTTACAACCGTCCAATACAAAAACACCAACTTCTCTACCTCCAGACATCACAATTCCTTGTGACAAAATTCAGGATCTCCAAAATGTGGATATTTGTTTTACAACCGAAGGCAATGAAGACTTATTAGTAAGTACTATTTCGCCCTGTTACGTCCCGAAACTTCAAAAAAAATTATTGTCTTTTGCTAGTGGGCAGAGTGCTTTGACAACGTTTTGCGTTCTGGGAAATCCCTAGTCGAACGCATTTCTGCTTGCTATATCTTATCAATGTAAACGAATACTCGGTGCTTGGAACGTCGTCGTCGCGACGTTTGGTCGCCGCTCTGCACCCTGAGCCTATGATGAGGCATCAGCGTGGTTCTCGGTAGTCCGTTCAAAAATAAGCAGCGGTTTTCTACATCTCGCGACATTGACTAAATGTAAACGGCGGAGGTGCGCCTCGACAATGTATTTAACATTCTGGTGAAACCTCATCGAGCGCATTTCCGATCGTCGAATCGTCGCATCAATGTGGAGGGACGATCTGAGTGTAGGAATGCGTGTGGACGAAAGTACCCTGTTCGGCGCCGGTAGCCCATGAATGTAAAGTATGAGAGGATGAAGGTGAGAACATCTAATGACACCATGCATCGGTTGCTGGGGCAAGATTGTGGCTGCAGCGTCAGCTTTTCTGAGCGGGCCTCGCGGCTGAACGCTCTCGGGGGCGCGAAGCTGGGGCCACTCTTTGTCGTACAGTCGCGGAGAGCGCGATAAGGTGTCCGTGGATCGTAATTTCTTTTACTTTAACTCAAATACAGTTTCGAGCCAGAGATTCCTAAAGTTTATAGTGAATGGACTCATTCTTTCCACGTTAAATAGTGTTTTTAACTTCATCGCTTCCTCAATTACACAAATCTACGTTTTATATTCATTCAATAATCTTGGCTTGTTGTGTTGGGATCAGCCTTCTGTTAGATCTCATCCTTTATATTTTGTTTTGTGCTTTGCGTTTATATTATATATCGCTTCTATTTGTAATTGCCAATATTGTGTGTGTGTGTGTGTGTGTGAGTGTAATTTTCTTTTCTCAGGCACGGAATAGGCGTTTCGTAGAGCGTTAACAAAAAAAAAAGGATTATCAAACATTGTTTAAAAGATAAACGATATAGCGGGTGAGTGCGCATTATTTTTCCTTAAAATATTGTAATCGGAAAAACGATTGGCGAGCGTAAATTCATGTAAAAAAGGATATATTATGTGCTCTATTGCTAACTGGCGAATGCGGAGGTAACGGAGAGTCAATATTGGCTTTAGCCAATATTCTGGGTTTACCCTTGGCTCTTTAGTCTTCTTAACGCCAAGATACGAGAAAGAATAAAGATACAATTATTCACACTTGAACCTTACATTCGAGTCAGAAGTTATTTAATGACAAACTAACTAAATCCTCACAATAGCTCAGTGCGGGGCCTGTATAGGACTAGATCTTGGATTCCCGATACCAAAATAAAAATTCTATAAATCATTAATTTAATAAATTGTACTGTAACGCTTGTAGCATCCTTCCGATTAGACCGACGTTGACATTACTTACTCGGACTCCACGTTTACCTAATAACCGCGTTACAGCCCCTTTGTGGATGAATGTGTAACGTCCCACAGGGACTCGAACCAGTAATTACCGACCGTCGGTATAGTAGAACTGAACTGCATTACCGTACAACCAACCTATGTATATACTTTTATATATTAATCTTAAACTAAGCAGAGATTAAAGAAACAAATATTGTAGAAACGTTAGGAATAATTAAATATAAGTACTGTTAAAAGCGCAAAACAAAATATAATGTAATAAGTGAGAAAACTATAAAATAATGAATATCGACTCACTGCGCATGCGCCAGCCCGCCAATTTTCTGGTATAAAAGGAGGCGCACGCAGCACAGCGGTCAGTTCAAGCTACATTCAAAACCACGCTCTTTAGTCGACGAATGTTTAGACCTAGAGGAAGCTTAAGTTTCAACCAGTGAGATTGAGATCGCTCCGGAAACGGTAGCGGCTGATCTCCAGTGTATAAAAGTTACTGATGCACCTCTTTGGACTATTTCATTTGAAAACTATAGTACCTTGCTCTTGCAAAGGCATTGAGATCGCTCTGGAAACGGTAGCGGCTGATGCACTTGGTAAAAGCGAGGTCTGTTGGAGCATAGAACCAAAACTCTGTCAAAAGTACGAGATCGCTCCGGAAACGGTAGCGGCTGTACTTACTACAGATATTGTCAAGAGTTTACCAGATCGCTCCGGAAACGGTAGCGGCTGTGCTCTGCAATAAGTACATAACCACGTAGCACTTAATATAGAATAAGATAAAAAAAACATAAAAACACAAAAACATAAAACATATAATCGTAGTTGTAAGCATTGTTATAGTTGTTATTAGAAATAAGTGTTGTTAATAAAGTCATAGTTAAGTTTTAAGTTGGATTTTACTCCTTTGCTCTACGCACGAACCCCCCACCTATCCGATTCTCGACGGACGCCGCTCTCCGTTCGAGAGCCTGTTAGCATTTAGTCGTCTCCGGACTACCGAACGTTACAGGTTGGATATATTTTTGGTGACAGCGGTGGGATATTTCGTTGAGAAGAATATTTTCGCGTAGTAAAATCACTTCAAAAGTGAGTATTTTCTTAGAAAATTTTTCTTAAATTTTGTAGAGACTTAAAACTTCACAATGCCTGACACACTTGGAGAAAAAATGGCTAATCTAGCAATTAGTACAGAGACTCAAGGAAGTCCAGAAAATACAGATAATCCAGAAACATCAGAAACTGAAAATATTGCAGAAACATCAAACCCTCAAATCAATATGAATACAGCTACGAATACATATCCTCACCTACCACACATTAGTTTACGCGATACAGCCGACACGGTACCTTCTTTCAATGGTAGAAATATACCATTATATCAATTCGCTAAAAGCTGCCGAAACGCACGACGTATGGTAAATTCTAATGCAGAATATGGATTAGTTCAATTAATAAAAAATAAGCTTTACGGACAAGCTTCAAGAGTAGTTTTAAGCGGAGAATATAACACAATTAACGACCTTATAACAGTATTAACCTCACGTTTCGCTCCATTACACACATCGATTCAATTATACGGTGAATTATCAAAAATTGCACAATTACCAAACGAAACAACAGTAGATTATGGCAGCCGCGTATCCAATCTACTTTTACAAATTAGACATTGTAATACAGTAGAAGTACCTGCACACGAGGTACACTTTAATATAAATGCAGAACTAAATGCTGTTAAAGCCTTTCTAACGGGTTTAAGGATCGAAATATATAATAGAATACACCAATGCACCTTCAGCAGTCTTGATCTCGCTATTAATAAAGCTATCACAGCAGAAGCTGAATACAATGAATATCAGATAAGAGCAAAGATGGCCACCGGAGTAACGCAAGTTAATCAATGTATAAACTGCCTTGGATACGGCCATGACGTCACTAACTGTAGTAGTCAGCAAGTTTCACGCACCGACTGGCGACAAAAAACCTGTCAACATTGTAAAAAAATAGGACACACAATACAAGAATGTAGGAGCCTTAATAGAAGCCAAAACGATACATTCTGTGACTTTTGCCGAAAGCCAGGTCATATGACACAAAATTGTAGAAATCGAAGTTACAATGCAAGACCCAACGAATATTGTAGCAGCTGCCGACAAACCGGTCACATGACGCAAGATTGCAGGAGCCAAGCCAACAGAGCCCCTCAGTCCAACGAATATTGCAGCAACTGCCGAAGCACAGGTCACACGACGCGAGATTGTAGAAGTCAAAATTACACGAATAGAACTCCTCAATCTAACGTATATTGTGATTATTGCCGAAAACCGGGTCATACAATAGAAGAATGTAGAAACAGAGCTTATAATAGCATATCTTGTGAATATTGCAAATTCAGGGGCCACACGATAGACCAATGCAGGAAAAAGATGTATTTCGATAGAAAAGAAAAAGAAGAGGCACAACCCCGTATGGTACGTAGACAGGCCATACTCAGACTCAAGACAGAACAAATAAGGAAACCACCTAGCATTCTTCTTTCTGATATAGGATTTAACGGAGGACAAGCAACACTAATGATTGACACAGGATCAGACCTGAACGTAATTAAAAGATGTGCTGTTTCTCCCGACATTCCAATCTTCACGGATACCCTCTTTGACCTCAATGGCATCACAGATGGTTTACTAAGCACCATAGGATACATTAAAATAGGAATCATAAATACAGAAGTTATTATCCACGTCGTAGAGGACCTTCCTATCAGACAGGATGGAATACTAGGAACAAACTTCTTTCAAACCAACGGAGCAACTATTGACTACATGAGATCAGCAATAACCATTGGACCAGAAATCGTCCCATTCATCGATCCCGAAATGGTCACAATACCAGCCAGAACAAGGAGTCAAATATATGTTCGAGTTCTTAATACACAGACCAGCACAGGATACATTCCTAAAATTAATCTTCACCCTAATCTACATATGGGAAATGCAATTGTATCAAATAATAATGGCATGGCATGCCTATTTGCAATAAACACATCCACAAAAGACATAAAAATTCCTGTACCATCAGTTGAATTAGAACCATTTATTGAAGCACCTGTAGAAGATAAGTCGTCAGACATATATAAAGCAACGAACAGAACTTACCAGTTATTACGATTATTAAGACTGGACCATTTAAACTCAGAGGAACGAGCCAGTGTTGAGGAATTGATAAAAGAACACGCAGATAGATTTCACCTTCCGGGAGAGAAATTAGAAGCAACAAATAAAGCTTACCACAGAATAATAACAGAAAACGAAGTCCCAGTTTTTACAAAACAATATCGGTATCCTCAAACATTTAAAGAAGAAGTAAGGAAGCAGACTAAGGAATTATTAGAGAAAGGAATAATACAACCTTCCCTATCTCCTTACAACTCACCTATATGGATAGTATTAAAAAAAGAAGATTCAGAGGGAATAAGAAAGCCTAGGATAGTAATAGACTTCAGAAAATTAAACGAAAAGACAATTGGAGACGCTTATCCCTTACCAAATATAACTGACATATTAGATCAGTTGGGAAGCGCAAAATATTTTTCTGTATTCGATCTTGCATCTGGGTTTCATCAAATTCCCATGCATCCAGATGATCGTCATAAAACAGCTTTCTCTACAGTATATGGACATTACGAATTCAACAGAATGCCGTTTGGACTTAAAAACGCACCAGCAACCTTCCAAAGGCTCATGGACCAAGTCTTAACCGGGCTTCAAGGAGTAGAGCTTTTTGTATATTTAGATGACATAGTCATATATGCCAGCTCTCTGAAAGAACATGCAACTAAATTCAAGCGATTAATGGACAGACTAAGAGAAGCCGATCTTCACTTACAACCGGATAAGTGTGAATTTCTAAAGAAAGAAGTAACGTATTTAGGACACATAATAGGAGAAGATGGAGTTAAACCTGATCCACGAAAAATAGTAGCAGTTAAAGAATTTCCAATACCAACAACCGTTAAGAATGTTAAACAGTTCTTAGGACTGAGCGGATACTACAGGAGATTTATAAAAGACTTTTCAAAAATTGCAAGACCACTCTCCAATCTTACCAAAAAAGATTATAAATTTGAATGGACAGAGAAACAACAAAGAGCATTTGAAACTTTAAGGGAAGCTCTCTGCAAGGAACCCATATTACAATATCCAGACTTCGAAAAAACATTCAATATAAGAAACAGACGCACGAAAAATTTTATATAAAAATGGACAGATTCACGTGCTTCTCAAAAATTTACGACAAAGATATTTACAATTATAAAACAGGAATAATTTGTGTCATGTGCACACAAAGAGTAAATATAGACGACGAGGAACCTCTAAAAGACCATCTATTAGGAATGAGGAACTGGAGATTATGGCGGGTCTGCTACCTCTGCCGCCGCGTGTTATACGTTGCACGACCTGCACAAGCGTGCAATATCTGCAGAGATGCAATACCGAACCAACAAAACATATAATTTTTAATATTTTCTATCTTTTCTTTTTTTATACATTTTACATTATACTTACAAATACACACTACATACACACACACCATGTAATAAACACACACACCATGTAATAAACACACACACCTAGTTTTAAGCATTTTTATATATTTTTTTTAACGTACACTACACTCTACAATTACACACTACACACACGAACAGAATGTAATTAACACTGACACATAGTTTTAAGAAATTTTTATAATAAACCTATTTTTCTATTTCAAAACAAAAATAATAAGTAAAAATTATTATAAATCTCCTAATAACCAAAGCCCATAACCTCCTAAAAACTAAAAATATAAAAATAACCTAAATCCATGATAACCTAAAAAAGTAGTAGCATAAGAATCATATTGTTGCGTAGTCTATAAGGTTGCAGACAAAATTTCTTATAAAATCCGCTAGAGGGCGCCACCACTGAGGCCCTAACGTTTGCACGAACTCGCGCTTGCGCCATATTGGCATTTATCGTTAAAATGCCAAAACGCTCAGGCAATCGACACTTTCGAAGCAGAAAAAGCGAAGAACTAGAAAGAATATTTAAGGAGATGATACCTATACCTCCGCTAATCTCTCCACTTCCGTTATCTCCAGGGAAAATGGTAAAATACTAAAAAGAAACCTATCCTTCCGACAAAAAATTAACGAAATCCTTTAAAATCAAGACACCGCCAACCACGCCAAATACTCCGCCAACCACTCCACCTGACACTCTACCTACAACCCCGGATTTCCCGAAGACTCCGGACTTCAAAATACCGGACATAAAAATTCCGAAACCACCAGATTTCGATTTCAAGATACCAGAAATACCTCAACCTCGATGGCCAAAACTATTTACAATAGACATCCCAAACCCAGATTGGGAAGCATACAGAACTCTTCCGAAAAAGGACCCAAGGAAAAGAGTATGGCGACTACTCGCTTTATTTGGAACGGGCGCAGCCAGCCCTTATAAGCCGAGCGTATAAATAAAAACTCATATAGCTAAAATAAATCGTTTATTCCGTTACCCGCCTCATACAAATCTCTCGAGGACGAGAGATCCCCCAGGGGGGGAGGTGTAACGTCCCACAGGGACTCGAACCAGTAATTACCGACCGTCGGTATAGTAGAACTGAACTGCATTACCGTACAACCAACCTATGTATATACTTTTATATATTAATCTTAAACTAAGCAGAGATTAAAGAAACAAATATTGTAGAAACGTTAGGAATAATTAAATATAAGTACTGTTAAAAGCGCAAAACAAAATATAATGTAATAAGTGAGAAAACTATAAAATAATGAATATCGACTCACTGCGCATGCGCCAGCCCGCCAATTTTCTGGTATAAAAGGAGGCGCACGCAGCACAGCGGTCAGTTCAAGCTACATTCAAAACCACGCTCTTTAGTCGACGAATGTTTAGACCTAGAGGAAGCTTAAGTTTCAACCAGTGAGATTGAGATCGCTCCGGAAACGGTAGCGGCTGATCTCCAGTGTATAAAAGTTACTGATGCACCTCTTTGGACTATTTCATTTGAAAACTATAGTACCTTGCTCTTGCAAAGGCATTGAGATCGCTCTGGAAACGGTAGCGGCTGATGCACTTGGTAAAAGCGAGGTCTGTTGGAGCATAGAACCAAAACTCTGTCAAAAGTACGAGATCGCTCCGGAAACGGTAGCGGCTGTACTTACTACAGATATTGTCAAGAGTTTACCAGATCGCTCCGGAAACGGTAGCGGCTGTGCTCTGCAATAAGTACATAACCACGTAGCACTTAATATAGAATAAGATAAAAAAAACATAAAAACACAAAAACATAAAACATATAATCGTAGTTGTAAGCATTGTTATAGTTGTTATTAGAAATAAGTGTTGTTAATAAAGTCATAGTTAAGTTTTAAGTTGGATTTTACTCCTTTGCTCTACGCACGAACCCCCCACCTATCCGATTCTCGACGGACGCCGCTCTCCGTTCGAGAGCCTGTTAGCATTTAGTCGTCTCCGGACTACCGAACGTTACAAATGTCTCTATCAATGAAGATGTTTGATATTATATTTTAAAATACCACACAGTAATTTTTATGAAACTTCATTCAGGGCTGTTTGTGTTGTATTTAAGATTTATAACTTCGAAACCCAATACTTAGACGATAGATATATCATAATTTTATCTTTCCATTGAACCAAATTAATAAACATAGAATAAATATATATATAAATTGATTTTTACCGAACACTTTGTTTCAGATTAATTACCTAAGCTATGTAGGTGGCAATAAAACAAGCACAATTGTACGAAGAATACTGGAAAAAGTTTTTACAAATTCTTTTGCCCTGAATTGCAATTGGACAGGGAGGAATAATAAAATTCCTTTAAAAGATTATAAATTACTAAAAGTGATAAAATGTAAGTAAAAACAATAGGATTAGATTTTTTCTTTTTATTGCTTCAGACTGTAGTCCTGGAAGTATTTAATAGTATGTGTTAGACTAATGTTACGTTCGGAACGTAAGATTTTTCTTTCTGGTCAGGGTATGCATCAACAACGCCTAGCGTTATGGGAAATCCCTCGTTGATCATACTCCTGCCCATTAATCAATAATATTTTTGATAGAACAAAAACCCCTTTCTTGGAGCGTCGTCGCCTCGACGCATTACCGTCCCGCGATACCGATAAGGCGGTGCTGACGCAGCGGCGTTCTCACCAGATAGTCGCGTTCGAAAGGACCAGTGGTTCTCCTGTTCTGCCGAATCCGTTCTATGTAAGCGGCTGGGATGTATTTCAACAATGCCTTGCAGCATTGTGGGAGAACCCTCGTTGAAAGCACCTCTGACTGTCGCGTTAAAAATTGTAACATAATCAGTAACGGCTACAGCAGGAATGCGCAGACTGGATCACTTCTTAGCAGATTGACGGAATTGTATACCCTACATCCGGTGCAGGGAGTCGCGCCTTCTCACGGTTTTGTCGCACGTTTCGGGGCACGTGTAAATAAATTAATTAATTAATTCAAAGTTGTTTGATTAGAATTAGATACATAACACAATTTCTGATAGTCCAAGGATTGTGGGATTCCCCTAGTCAGAAATTGTGCATATAAATTTATGAACATTCAGGGAAGGCCTCAGCATGTGTGAAACTGTAATGTGCGATGTCATGTTTTCCTGTACGTACAAATGTCCTGTAAGGATTGATCATGTATTTGAATCGGGAGTCTGATGGATGGGCGTGAGAACACACACACACCGCCTCGTTAAGGGGGAACACCACTGTGAAAGTTGAAAAAATTTCGATTTTTTTTTCTTCGCTTTCTTAATGTTTAACTCTTCAAAAATATTGTCTGAAAAATTCAAGTTAATATTCGAAGAATTGACGAAGATACAGTGCATTTTGTGAGACGCGTCACGATGCCGTTCCAAGGGCGCTATGTATCTTTAAACGCGATTTTCTCGAAACGACATTTTTCTAACTGATCGAATCAATAGCTCTGTCAATTTTTATCCGATCGACTTGAAATTTTTACAGGATCTTTAAAACAAGAGTATCTTCAGTTGTACGTACCTATTTTTTAATCGAAAACATATTTTTTGAAATACGCTCGAAAAACTATCCATTTTTTTGCGGGTTTTCGAAACTTTTTCTTCCCAAGTGCGCCATTTTTACAAAAATAATTTTTTTTAAAAATCGGTACGTACAACGGAAACTACACTCATACCGATTATATTAAACAAAAAAAAAATTGATTTCAGAGTTGCCGTTCCAAAGATATCGTTTCGATAAGCGACCTATGTTTTCTTGTAAGGGGTGTAGGAGATTAACTGTGTATGGAAATCTATGTATGTTTTTCTATTACTTTTTTTTTATAGTCTCTTAAGACATTATACTAAAGATAGGTAATAACAATTTTATAATAAAACTGTAAGTTATTCCTTAAAAAAATCTTAAAAATGGGCTCATTTTTCCGACCGTCACAGTGGTGTTCCCCCTTAAGTAGACGGGCCCATGGTAGCGCGGTCGAGGGATAAAATGCAGCGTAAGCATTTTCGGTACGGACCCACTTTGGTCGCTGCCGAGAGCGTGAAGCTGCGACACTCTGTGACGATAAATCGTGAGGTGCGTGTCGCTGGGTCCGCAAGTGTCTTAGAGATAGAGTTCTCCGGTTTATAGTGAAACCGCGTGAAAGACTCGACTTTGCGAAACAATCCTATTTACTAAACTTTGATTAAATTATAAATTATAAACTAAAAGTATCATTCATTTTGCTCTGTTAAAATCACTATTATTCAGTCTCGTTAAGAATTCAATTAAGATTTATTCGTTAATATAACCAAGTGTGTGTGTGTGTTCGCGTTTTATCTCTTTTTCTGATTTAGATATATCATCAGACCACAGGAAAACATTCCAACCGAAAACCACAAAAATATATTTGTCAATACAATATCGACTGTCTGGTGAGTTGCACCTATTATCTCTTTTGTACACTGTATTATGATTGAATCGTACTTAACACAATTTCTGATAATCAAATGATTGTGGGATTCCCCTAATCAGGAATTGTGCCCGATAGCGCGAATGTCTATGTTTGTTGTTGATTAATTTTTCTTTACATATTCAGTACTATATGTTTTACAACCATCCAATATTTCGACATTAAAGCTTTATTATTCATTAAATTATACTCATTAATTACCTGTCCGATTCCTTTGAAAAGACCCGTATGGGACTAGAGCACCAACGCACAGTGGTCTGGATGGTGGCCAAAATTCAATTTCTCAACTTCAACTTTACAATGTCATTTTTTTTTTATGAATTCACAACACTCCAGAGCTTCTAAATCCGCATAGCTTTCCCTTTTCAGATGACTCTTTGATTAGATATAATATTACAAAGACAAAATCATGAAATTTTATGTCAATCTAATTGTTTTAATTACTCATTATAGAACATCAAAATACGTGTTTATATCATACAGATATATAGGTAAGGAAGTATATTTCAGTTATTTATATGTGTCATAGGCATTTTTTAGTCCATGAATAAATAGTGCAATGTTTATATGAATTTAAACTTTGAGAAGACTTATAAGAAAAGGATTAAGCGGGATTAACATCGGACTTTTTTTACATGAAAGCTTACACAATTGTTAACAAGAGCATGCAAATTTCATGTGCAATCTCTTACAAGTTTCAATTTTATGCAGACTTTTAGAAATGACGCTCGAGGTATTTGGGCGTCCCGGACGCGTGTAGCCGCATAGCCGCTTGAGGAGCGTCGAGCGATTTGGAAGAAGCGACATTGTTGGAACCTTATCTACTGTTAGTATTAAGTCTTATAAACACTAGGTTTTCTCAAAGCGTATATTCTGCCTCGTTTCATTAGTCTTCTGTCGAATGTGCACAGGAAAACACCTCTTGTATTGATAAATTTTTTGATGTTATATATTCTTCAGTGTAAAAATTTAGTTATATATCATAGTTATATGTTATAGTTATACATAGTTCAGTTATATAATAGTATATATATAGTGTGTGTTTGCCATAACGTGTTGTGAAGTTTATTTTATAAGTATTTAAAAAATTTTATATAACAATGTCGGAAAGTATGTTTCATTTCTGTATCAATCACATCAGATGGTTTTGAATACAAGCAGCTAAAAAATTTTATTTTGTAGACAACTATTCCTTTAAATATGAGGATCTCTTTGTGGCATGGCATGACGAAATAAATTCAAGCAACAAAATAATTGCTGTTTCTAACTTTATTTTAAGTTCATTAAGTGAAAGTGATATTTCTAAAGAATATAAGCAATCGATTGAGCAGAAAAATCGCATCTTTTGCAAGAACTTGTCTTCGAGGTGGAGAAAGTGCAAGAGAATACTAAAAATATTTAAATCGAATAATGCGAAGTGGTTAGAACAGCATTTGATTCTGCAAAAGTATGCTCATGTAAGCGGTGAAACTTCAACAACTGTGGGGCGTCCTCGCTTGTCGTATGAAGAAAAATCAGTCCGATCTCAAAGACGGGAGGCATCAATGCTTTCCGAAACTATGGATCAGGAGCTAAATTTAATAGTGCATGCAGCAGCAATAACTGCACGTAAAAGAGGAAAGAAGGATGTAGCTTTTGTTTTAAATAAAACAAAAACTCCGGAAGAAGCAGAAGAAGTAAGAAAAGCAATTTCCTCCAGTAATAATCCAATTGTATTCTCAGTTGATGAAGCTGTAGCTTTTTTATATGACAACAATTTAAGTAAAAGACAGTACATAAATATTAGACTGGAAAGTAAAAGAAGAAATTGCGATATATATCCTAATTACGACGCCCTTCTAGAAGCGAAGAAAAATTGCAGGTCATTTGAAATTTCAGTAACAGAAACAAGTGCACGAGTTCCACTCAAAAACCTTTTACAGCACACAGTTCAGAGAATTCTATTAATGCAACAAGAAGTCATTGACAGCATAATTATTAAATAATTATTCATATGGAAATGATCTGTAGTTATGGCTTCGATGGAAGTAGTGGACATTCGACGTACAAGCAAAAATCTGAAGGAAACATCAGCTGGATCAGACTCTTTTCTGTTCGCTACAACGATAATTCCATTACGATTAGTAACAACAGACAATATTATTGTATGGAACAATAGCGTGCCACAGTCCATCAGGTTTTGCAGACCATTGAAAATAGAATATATAAGGGAAACCACGGAAATAATTTTAACAGAAAAAGAAAATTTAGACACTGAAATTAATAGTTTATCAAACCTACATATACCACACGGAAACAAAATTTTGGACATTAAATTTAAACTTATTATGACCTTAATCGATGGCAAAGTTTTAAATACATTAACAGGAACTAAGTCAACTCAATCTTGTCCTATTTGCGGAGCCACTCCCACGCAAGTGTTAAAAATAGACGATTTTCAGGCAAAACAGTTTAAACCCAAACATAAAGAAAATTTGCAATACGGAGTTAGTTCATTACACGCATGGATACGATTCTTTGAGTGCGTGCTTCACATAGCATACAGAATAGAAATAAAAAAATGGCAAGTAAGACGGGAAGACGAAAAAACGATGCTTCTTTGTCGAAAAAAAGAGGTTGAAAAGAGGTTTTGGGATAGATTTGGGTTGAATGTAGACAAGCCCAAAATAGGAGGAAGTGGTAACACAACGGATGGCAATACGGCTCGCCGAGCATTCCAAAAAATAGAGATGTTATCCGATATTACAGGCGTAGACGTTAGTTTACTAAAAAACTTTAAAATAATTTTAATTACCATTTCCTGCCAATATCCAATCAATTTGGAAAAATTTGAAAAATTTTGCTTTGACACGGCTCATTTATATAAAGAAAAGTATCCATGGTACCCTATGCCGCCCACAATCCATAAGATTTTGGTACATGGAAAGCAAATACTCGAAAACTGTATATTGCCTCCAGGGTATTTAGGAGAGGATGCGGCAGAATCACGAAATAAGTTTTATAAACAGAACCGACAATTTCATGCCCGAAAAGATAGTAGGAAGAATAACCTCCTAGATATATTTCATAGAGCCATAGACACTTCGGATCCACTTATATCTAGCATATCACTCGCAAATAGAATGCAAAAACAAAAATTGAGCAGACTTCAGCTACCCACTGAAGTTATATCATTATTACGTTGTCCAGTTGTCGAACCACAACCATCAACATCACACTCTGGAATAGCTGATATTAATGATGATAATGTTTCCAATGATGATGATAATCATGATCATGATCATGAAGATGATGAGGAACATGAAGACCATTTATCTATATTGCAATATTTAGATACTGTGGAATTAGATTTGGATATATTATAGGTAATAATTGTATATATTTTATATGTATAATAATTTTTAATATTTTTTTTTTGAGTCAAAGATAATGTTTGGTATGATTCTTTTTTCTCTTTCTTTCTCTAGTACGGCTATGATTTTTAATTTTGGCTATAATATACCGCTTTCCAGATGACAATGCACGCCATATTGAAGCCGCCATTTTGAATTTTATATTTTTGGTGCCAAATTCGTTATCAGCGACCTCAAAAACCCTTAATCACCAAGTTTCAGAAAGATCAGAATTTTGGCCGCTAAATGTAGATATCCCCAGACCACTGTGCTATGGAAGGAAACCTTCAGTTGGGCCTATGGAAGGAAACCTTCAGTTGGGCCTATGGAAAGAAACCTTCAGTTGGACCTGCGTTGGTTACAATCGTTGGCCCATTTAAAAATAGCGCGACACTTCAACAGTTGGCCAACGGATAACACGTCATTGGCCCAACAAACTTCCAACCAAAAATGCTACTAGGGAAGGTGTTACTTGGTGAGGATTTTTTGTTTAGGGAAGAAAGAATTTTGGTTTTTGTACTCGGAGCGTTGGTTGACAGTTCGTCCGGACGGATGAAGGCTGCGAGAATTGCGTATTTGTTTGCAGAGGAAATATTTGGGATCGCTTCGACCTCCATGGTAGTGGTAGTGGAAAGAGTGTGTGTGTTTGGGCTAAGGTCCTGAGGACCGGCGGGAGTCGGTTATCAGGATCTGAAATGATTATTGAAGCCTTTTTCTATTTGCTGTTTGAGGTTTTTTTCCCCTGTTCGTTCACAGCGGGGAGATCGGTAATGGGGGAGTTTTGTTTAGGTGAGAAATCAGATTTATCTGAGATAGTTGAATCAAATTGGGAGTCGAGCGTGTTATCGGCGCGGCGTTTACCACCGGGCATGGCGAATTTTTGATTGTTATCTTTGAAAACGAATAAACTTACCAGTTTGGCGGCTGTTAACGAAGATATAGAGGAGCCTTCATTATGGTCGGATGACCCAGGGACCCTGGGGGGGGGGGGTCTGAGTGACTGACCTCGGAAATTTTGGAGCCCTTATGCAGGTCGTGAAAAGTGGAATCTTCCACTTATTAATAATGTGGAGTACAGGAACCACTACGCGAAGTAAAGCTAGGAGTATGATGATACATAGCACTAGACACCGAAAACAATGATTACGCAAAGTTTTCGATGTTTACTGCTTGAAGGTTTCCGTAGAACTGACCGGCGTAATTTTGCCAAGAATTGACTAAAGCAATAATATATTTGACCGGTCCGGCGTCGCACCGCTCTGTAAAGTGCGGTACCACTGGTTCTACCCGTGGTCAAACGTGCCAGCCATGGCACTTGTACTCGCAGATCAAACGATCACGCGAGTCAAACGACGCCGGCGTAATTTTGCCAAGATAGTGACGAAGGAAATAATAAATTAAATGCACGCAATTAAGTCGATTCTGAAAGGTGGATAAACAAAATCATGGGGAGGACAAATGTCTGCTACATCTACACTACCGAACTGCATCGTTGGACAAATGATTTCAATGTTTAATTAAAAAAAATTTCGCGATTTTCATTAATAATTCCATTCTGGAGGATGGACAAACGAAATCAGGGGGTGGACAAACGTCTTCTACATCAAGAGACACGGCAGTGTCTCGCGCCAAGTATATAATATATATATATGTATATATGCGCAGCGCGAATACGGAGTGTATCTATTACGCCGCGACCCGCTATCAAGAACCCTGAGATTACTGAATCTCAATAACGGCTGATCCTATTAGCTTTTTAATGGTCTTAATGGATAGCTTGGGTTTGATTTACATAAGAAAAATGTCTTCGTTTTGTTCCTACGTGCCTTATGAGCTGAGATATTTCAATGCAAAGTTCCAATTTGGCGAATTTTACGTTAAGAGATTTTTCTCCATCGTCAAGTGTGGGCAAGAGGGGAGCATGAAAGGGTGAGGAAATGTACCGCCAATTCACGCAGTACGAAAAAATCAAAAAGCATCTACGTTCAGGTTGCTAGTGTTACGTGCGTAACGAATGGCCAGGTCAGGGAAAGTTTTAGTGAAGTCTATCCAGATGTGGTCCCGAGTGTTGGCCGGGCATTTTAGTAAATAACTAAGGACAGACCTTCCTCGAGTTCGGCGCGCTCATCTGGTGAGGGACTGGGGAGTAACCCTTGGGCACAAGAACGGTCCTCGAAATCGTGACGCCCGAGGATTTTCAAGGCCTACGCGGTAATGTCTTTCCGCCGTTGCCAATGTCTGGACTTCGTCAGTGTTGTGATTTGGATAGTGGGAATATAGGGGCCTTTTCTCCATCTTGGCCATTCGAGGGTGGAGGGTGAAACCTCTCTACCCAGGATTGTTAAAAAGGAACAGTTCCTTGAGCGGGGGCAGTCGAGAGTCAGACTTCAAGCAAGCAAGTTGACTGATGTAATTTAATTATTCGTGCTACAGTAGTCCCTATCCCAGTTGTAAATGACTTTAATGTCTTGACACAAAAAGGGACACTATACTATTAATAAACAGTTAAAAAAACAGATATCTAATTATTAATATCCGTAACACTAGTCAACGTAACCTAGCTAGTGTCAGTCACTTTACTCATAACCACTGTGATACTAGCTGTTCTGCCTAGTTTATATGACTAATATTACTTACGTACCAAATGTTGTAATTAATAAAATAATAAAATAAAGTTTGTATTTTTATAATGTATACGCATACTTTTCCTTAATAAACCCTTAATATTTCAATGACGGTTTTTAGTTTTTATATCAATTTTTAAATCATTAGATATTGATTTATTAATAAAATGAATTTAACTTAAGTATGAAATATAATATTCTTTCTTATTTCTTCTTTTATATTGCTATTCTCTGCATTAACAACAAGACGCATAGGTTCCAAATTCCTAACACATCTTCTAAAGGTATCTCGATAGTTGCATCAACGAGTCTCAGCAGCTAAAATTATTCTCTGACCACCAAGAGCTAATACCTGGGATTCCAGAGCTGGAGACTTAAACTCTTTTAATAAATTGTTCACTTTAGCAGTAAAATCCTTATCTAATAATGATTTGCATAATAAATTCGCACTGTGGCTACTACAAGTCATGTGCCATACATTGATTGTTTTTCCCATGGACATTTGTCTGTTATTACAGACAAATCATATAAAGTTATGAATGCTATATTTCATAGTGGTTCATGTATTGAGGATGACCGTTACACCAGTATATGTAAAGAAGAAGGAAAGACTAGTAGTTGGATTGAAGCTGATGCTGTGCAAATTAAAAAAAGGTAATGGCCCAGAGGTGCTAAAGATCTTTATATTTTGTTCTTACAAAAAATGATAATAAATAAATAAGCCAACAAAAATTACCACGCTATGGAACAGCTGAAAGAAGAATGATGCCATTTGGCACTTGTACTTCTTCTGTGGCGGGCCACATATTCTCCTGTAATTAGTACTACAAAATGTGTGAAATCTCCACAAAATTACCTTTTTTAAAAAAAAGGTACAAAAAAGAGCGCCAAGTATATAATCCCATCAAAAAGAATCCCATTTAAAAACATTGTCGTAAATTAATATAATATCCCATCAAAAAGAATCCCATTTAAAAACTTTGTCATAAATTAATATCCCATCAAAAAGAATCCCATTTAAAAACATTGTCGTAAATTAATATAATATCCCATCAAAAAGAACCCATTTAAAAACATTGTCGTAAATTAATAGCTTTACAAAACTAATGATATACACAAATTGCGCCAATTATACCAATGGCTATTTATACAAACAGGACCGTTCCTGGGTTATTGGCCGCCCAGGTGCGAAAACAATATTGCCGCCCTTATTAATTTAATATTCTTTAATTAAGAATTTGATATGCAGTGCTTACTTTTACATCTATATATACAAAAAAATGTATTAACCAATATTAAGCAGATATATTTTTATTTTATTTTATACAAATAAATATTTCAATAACAATAAATATTTTATTCAAAATACTTGGCGCTGCTCTCCGAATTGGTGTTGATAAACTGAATAAATATGTATAAATTGCATTAATCTTTTTCTTTCTTTCTTGTCCGTGCGATCGTGAATGTGTGTATGTGTGCGTGTGCATATGCTGCGTATGATATTAGAATTAATTATATGTAGAATAAATGTGACTGCGTTTCTAATATAATATGTATATGTATATGTTTATCTATTTTAGCCTCTAAGGGAATTATTGCAAATTATTAATACTAAGACAATTATTTTAACATTTCTTCGGTTTCGCAGCGCCAAGTATTTTGAATAAAATATTTATTGGTATTGAAATATTTATTTGTATAAAATAAAATAAAAATATATCTGCTTAATATTGGTTAATATATTTTTTTGTATATGTAGATGTAAAAGTAAGCACTGCATATCAAATTCTTAATTAAAGAATATTAAATTAATAAGGGCGGAAATATTGTTTTCGCACCTGGGCGGCCAATAACCCAGGAACGGTCCTGTTTGTATAAATAGCCATTGGTATAATTGGCGCAATTTGTGTATATCATTAGTTTTGTAAAGCTATTAATTTACGACAATGTTTTTAAATGGGTTCTTTTTGATGGGATATTATATTAATTTACGACAATGTTTTTAAATGGGATTCTTTTTGATGGGATATTAATTTATGACAAAGTTTTTAAATGGGATTCTTTTTGATGGGATATTATATTAATTTACGACAATGTTTTTAAATGGTATTAATTTGCGACAATGTTTTTAAATAGGATTCTTTTTGGTGGGATATTAATTTATGACAAAGTTTTTAAATGGGATTCTTTTTGATGGGATATTATATTAATTTACGACAATGTTTTTAAATGGGATTCTTTTTTATGGGATTATATACTTGGCGCTCTTTTTTGTACCTTTTTTTTAAAAAATCTACATTAACAAAATGAATCGTTAGACAAACGATTTCATCGTATAATTAATTAAAAATCGGACTTATACGCGATCGCTTCACCAGGACACGTCTTTTTCGCGATTTTTATTTATAATTCCATTCTGGGGGGTGGACAAATGAAAATTTTTGGTGAACAAACGATGCTAGATCGTGGACAATCATATCGTTCAGTTAAAAAGTTGAAAAGTTTTCATGGATGGTGCTCATGACAAATTTTTTAATTTGCTCATAGCTTTTTTTTGGAGGGTGGACAAACGAAAATTTTTGTTGGACAAACGTGGACAAACGATGGACAATCATACCCCCCCTCCCCCCATCAAATTATTAAAAAGTTTTCATGGAGGTGCTGGTGAAATTTTTTTTTTGTTAACTTTTTTTTGAAGGGTGGACAAACGAAAATTTTTGTTGGACAAAAGTGGACAAACGATGGACAAACGAATGTCATTGCGTTTTTTTAAAAATTCGAATTTGGGGGTGCCAACTTCACAGAGCTGAATTGATTGCCTTATTCCCAAATGCCACACATATTATACAGCCACTTGATATTGCGGTATTCCATCCCTTTAAGGATATTTGGAGGAAAACAGTTCCCAAATGGAAAGTAGAGAATAATATGACAAAGCTGCGAAAGGAACAATTTCCAGAAGTCTTAAAAAAGGCTTTGGAATTATTTACGGAGGAAAAGAAAATTGTCCAAAGTGGATTTAAGGCTAGCGGATTAATGCCCTTCAATCCTAATGCAGTGAAGTACAATGTCCTATGCAAAAAAAGAAAAAATGTATTATAGACAATGATGGGCAACGTGAGGAAGAATTGAAAATTCAAGAAATGGTGACAAATCATAATGTGCTGGAAGATAAAAATCAACACCTAAGAACATTTGAAAAAAATATATCAAAAGAATTATTACAAGATTTCATAAATGCAGAATCTAATGGATCATGCATTAGCAATCTTGAGAAGAAGGGGTTGTATGAATACTGGCTTCAGATAAAACAAGCAACATTTGGTATATAAATCATTTAATTTTAAAATAAATTGAATAATTTTTTATTTTGCAATAGATTTAATTATTCTAATTTAATAACGTATTCAATTACGTATTTACACTTATAATTAATTGTTTTAAAATATTTTTACACAATACATTTGTATATTTTATATGACTTTATTTTAATTAATTTTATTTGTTTTCTACATATAGAGAAGAATATTGAAGAAAAAATAACAATTAGGAGTATAGATAGGTTGCTGATCCATAAAGTTATTGTACTATCTCAGCCTGCAACTGAAAATATGATTGGGGAGAGTAGCAATGATAATTTGATTGTAGAGAGTAGGAATAACAATTATGTAAATAAATTCGAGTAATATAATATGTACAGAATTACAAAGTAATGTACAGGAGAATATGTCAGTAGCCCATATAGATGAATATAGTGTGCCCTTAGATATTATAACTTTAGAAAACTGTACATATGAACATATATTACATAATGAAAATATTAGTGAAAGGGATATATTAGCATATAACACTTCTATAAATGACGGAAGTTTATTATCACCTACAGTTACCTCGAAAAGTATAATCCTTATTCATTTGAATAATGAAATCAATCAAGCAGGTTTATATAAATTTATTTGAAAATTTTCACGATATTGCTATATATACATATTATTTAGTTTTTAATCATTCTTTTTTAGAAAAAAAATGTAGTACACAATTGGGTGAAATTGACAGTCACATAAACAGTGCTTGTCCAATTTCACAAGGACAATTCGTACCACATTCTGTTAGAGGTCGAAGTTTTGCTGAAGCTTTTACTTTACCACCCCAATATCTGCCAAAAAAGAAACAATATAAATTAAAAGCAACTGGAAAACCGAAATTACCTGCAGTGGGGACTTCAGATGATTGGTGGAGAATTCAAATGGAGAAGGAACAGCGACATAAGATGAAAGAAGAAAAAGCTGAGAAGAAAAGTAATTGTAAAAAAAAAAGTAGTTGTTCTAGTAATATTTTAATTTTATTTATAATATGGTCATTGTTATAAACGTTTATTAATGTTTTTCGTTTTTAAAGATTTTATTATTTGATAATAAAAGATAATAAAACAGGAAATTGATTATTTATTTTGACCCGTTCCTTACAACCATTTAATTTTCCATAGATATTAGGATACTTCGGGGGAATCACATTGCGTTAAAAAATTGCGTTTTTTCTTTCCTTTTTGATCTGTTTTTATGTTTCTCATACTTATAAAGTGTTATTCCTGCTCATTTATAACGAACAGATTTGGCTGACAGGGCGTTTCATAATAGGGGCATTGAATATGAAACACCGGGTCCTGGTACAAAAACAGTGTTTCATAATACGTACAGGTCCTTCATTTAGTTTTTTAGTCATATTATTTTTTATTTATAATAAATATACATTTTATGGCTCATTATATAATCACAATACAATGGCCTATAGAATGGTATGTCAATTTTCAATGTTAACACACTAAATTTGATAAATTAGATGATAATTGCATAACCCCATCGAATAACGTTTTATAATAGGTACGTTTACCTTATGTTGGAGCTGCGATAAACGATCAGAGCGCCGATAAGAGCGGTGATAAAGGCTGCGCAAAAATATCTTTCTTTGATGTGTTCATAGTGGAGCTGTCATAATAGTACTGCTTTGGTCGTTTAAGGTTTCGGGAAGATGAACCAGATGAATTCAGATATTAGCGATTCTGAAGAATTATTAGTGCCGTAAAATGGTACATAGGAAGTCTACGCAGTAAACGTAAATATTCTACGCATCCTATTAATACTAATAGATATGAATTCGGAGAGTTTCATCATTTATATAAGGACTTAAGAAAATATCCTCAGAAATTTTTTAAATATATGCGAATGAATATAGAAACCTTCGATTACATTTTGTCCAAGATATCGGATAAGATTAACATAAACTGGTGCAATTGCCATGCTAGGCCAATTCTTTACGAAGGAATGTTAATGATTACAATAAGGTTAGTGTTTGAGAGACAGACCGTTGATCACGTGAGAGTGAGTATGCCGGTTTTAGGTTATACACAGAAAGTTGAATGCAGTAATTTGAGAAATGTACACGTTTATTTTTCCACTCGCGGAGTGAGTCACAATTTAAGCGTGAGACGTGAGCAATGAGCGCGAGTACGTTGTTCCGAACCAGAAGCGAGTAATCTCGTTGAGAATGATCGCGTCACTAAGACCACGCAGCCGCGCACAGGCCCTGATCCACAAACAATGATTACCGCGACTTTTGAGTACAAAAATATTATTGAGCAGATTGAGCTGGATGAGCAATACTGAGCACAGTTATATGAGAATTCACGAATTACGTGAGAACGCTTGAGAAAATTCAAAACGTGTCGTCACAAGTACTCTGCGTGAACAGGAGTAAAAGGCTGATCGATTTCCGTTAGCACAGCACATCGTTAGTACTCCCGCAGTGTTGCCATTTTTGCTTCAGAACGGCTATATAGTAGTAGAGTCGGCTGTGCCGTTAGCTGTCTTCTCCAACTTTCCAGAGGATCGATCGACGTAGGGAAATTTGATTGGACGAGAGTTTTGTCGCTGACATATGATTGGCTGATTGATTGTGGATCAGGCTTGGCGCTCCGTTGTCCAGGAGGTGCTGCGGTCAGTTGCGTGTGACGGAAATCCAAACTATTCGAATCTCAAAACATTTTAGAAATATTTATTTTCTCAAACACAAAACATATTCTTTAAATAATATACTTATTAATAAATAAAATGCCAAAGTTAGAGAGTATTTTGGTTATTTGTATTTGTATATACATGCATTTGTACTCTGTATCATAAATTCTTGTTTGACTTCTAATCCCACACAGCACACAGGCGCCTTAAAGGCGCTTTTCAGGCGCATGGTCCCAGGCGCTCGAGGCGCCTTAGAGGCGCCGCGAGCGCCTCACCAGCGTCCAATATGCGCCTTCGGAGCGCCTGATGTTACAAAACGGGACGCCTTAAAGGCGCCTTTAAAGCGCCTGAATTAGGACTGCCAGGCGTTTCAAAGGCGCCTGAAATGGGCGCCTAAAAGGCGCCTGGAACAGGCTTTTTAAAGGCGCCTGGAACAGGCGTGTTAACGGCGCCTGGAACGGGCCTGGATTAGGATTGACAGGCGTCTTAATTATAGATAAATTAGGTCAAATGCAGCTCTTTAAAAATTGCCATTAGGGCGTATGTAAGATGGTTATCGATACTGATTAATTTTAATCTAAATTTAATGAAACAAAGGGTTATTAAAATGAAATCAGACTGGATAAAATTTCATTTTCATTTACTATATTTATTTATGCACGCAATGAATACAGACTGCACTTACATAAGAAGTATAGCTAGGTGATACACATGTACGTATGCAAAGTATACAAAATGTACAGAATATACAGAATATACATATAAAGACACTTAACGTTTCAACGATGGCGCCGAATTTAACAATTTCTATACGCGGACGATGCGGCGGTCGCGTGCCACTATTCTCTCTCCAAGCGGACGGTGGCAGTGATGTAGCCTGCAGTACTATGCCTACAATGTAGCCATTACTATGCGTACGAGGTAGTCACTGTCTGCCCACACAGCACACGGCGTTCTGAAGGCGCCTGTTTTCGGCCTGTTTTAGGCCTGTTTTAGGCCTGAGCGCCTGACCGTCCGGATTTGTAACAAGGCGCCTTGAATGCGCCTTAAATGCGCCTTTTAGGCGTTGTAAAGGCGTTCGGGAGGCGCTCGGGAGGCGTTCGGGAGGCATTCGGGAGGCATTCGGGAGGCGCTCGGGAGGCGTTCGGGAGGCGCTCGGGAGGCATTCGGGAGGCGCTCGGGAGGCATTCGGGAGGCGTTCGGGAGGCATTCGGGAGGCGCTCGGGAGGCATTCGGGAGGCGCTCGGGAGGCGCCGTGTAACTACCCTGGCGCCATCTATACAAAATTTCAGAAGCGTCTATAAGGCCGTCGTCACTGTCGTCAGTCGTGTATCTGCACACCGGGTTTTCCGTTCCTTCTTCTCGTGTCGGATCTTGTCGTAAACGGTTGTATGAAAGTGTGCTCGCGATTCAAGTATTATAAGAAGATTATAATTGTTCGATATTACGTTATACAATAATAGTGTGTTACTTTCTTTATTCTATTAAGTGCTCACGCTTGTTATACAAATAAGAATAAATTGAATGTTGATTGTAATAACCAATCCTAGTATAATTTTTGAACACAGACAGTGACTACCTCGTACTCATAGTAATGGCTACATTGTAGGCATAGTACTGCAGGCTACATCACTGCCACCGTCCGCTTGGAGAGAGAATAGTGGCACGCGACCGCCGCATCGTCCGCGTAGAGAAATTGTTCTGTACATTTTGTATACTTTGCATACGTACATGTGTATCACCTAGCTATACTTCTTATGTAAGTGCAGTCTGTATTCATTGCGTGCATAAATAAATATAGTAAATGAAAATGAAATTTTATCCAGTCTGATTTCATTTTAATAACCCTTTGTTTCATTAAATTTAGATTAAAATTAATCAGTATCGATAACCATCTTACATACGCCCTAATGGCAATTTTTAAAGAGCTGCATTTGACCTAATTTATCTATAATTAAGACGCCTGTCAATCCTAATCCAGGCCCGTTCCAGGCGCCGTTAACACGCCTGTTCCAGGCGCCTTTAAAAAGCCTGTTCCAGGCGCCTTTTAGGCGCCCATTTCAGGCGCCTTTGAAACGCCTGGCAGTCCTAATTCAGGCGCTTTAAAGGCGCCTTTAAGGCGTCCCGTTTTGTAACATCAGGCGCTCCGAAGGCGCATATTGGACGCTGGTGAGGCGCTCGCGGCGCCTCTAAGGCGCCTCGAGCGCCTGGGACCATGCGCCTGAAAAGCGCCTTTAAGGCGCCTGTGTGCTGTGTGGGTGTGTTCAAAAATTATACTAGGATTGGTTATTACAATCAACATTCAATTTATTCTTATTTGTATAACAAGCGTGAGCACTTAATAGAATAAAGAAAGTAACACACTATTATTGTATAACGTAATATCGAACAATTATAATCTTCTTATAATACTTGAATCGCGAGCACACTTTCATACAACCGTTTACGACAAGATCCGACACGAGAAGAAGGAACGGAAAACCCGGTGTGCAGATACACGACTGACGACACCCACACAGCACACGGCGTTCTGAAGGCGCCTGTTTTCGGCCTGTTTTAGGCCTGTTTTAGGCCTGAGCGCCTGACCGTCCGGATTTGTAACAAGGCGCCTTGAATGCGCCTTAAATGCGCCTTTTAGGCGTTGTAAAGGCGTTCGGGAGGCGCTCGGGAGGCGTTCGGGAGGCATTCGGGAGGCATTCGGGAGGCGCTCGGGAGGCGTTCGGGAGGCGCTCGGGAGGCATTCGGGAGGCGCTCGGGAGGCATTCGGGAGGCGCTCGGGAGGCATTCGGGAGGCGCTCGGGAGGCATTCGGGAGGCGCTCGGGAGGCGCCGTGTAACTACCCTGGCGCCATCTATACAAAATTTCAGAAGCGTCTATAAGGCCGTCGTCACTGCCCACACAGCACACAGGCGCCTTAAAGGCGCTTTTCAGGCGCATGGTCCCAGACGCTCGAGGCGCCTTAGAGGCGCCGCGAGCGCCTCACCAGCGTCCAATATGCGCCTTCGGAGCGCCTGATGTTACAAAACGGGACGCCTTAAAGGCGCCTTTAAAGCGCCTGAATTAGGACTGCCAGGCGTTTCAAAGGCGCCTGAAATGGGCGCCTAAAAGGCGCCTGGAACAGGCTTTTTAAAGGCGCCTGGAACAGGCGTGTTAACGGCGCCTGGAACGGGCCTGGATTAGGATTGACAGGCGTCTTAATTATAGATAAATTAGGTCAAATGCAGCTGTTTAAAAATTGCCATTAGGGCGTATGTAAGATGGTTATCGATACTGATTAATTTTAATCTAAATTTAATGAAACAAAGGGTTATTAAAATGAAATCAGACTGGATAAAATTTCATTTTCATTTACTATATTTATTTATGCACGCAATGAATACAGACTGCACTTACATAAGAAGTATAGCTAGGTGATACACATGTACGTATGCAAAGTATACAAAATGTACAGAATATACAGAATATACATATAAAGACACTTAACGTTTCAACGATGGCGCCGAATTTAACAATTTCTCTACGCGGACGATGCGGCGGTCGCGTGCCACTATTCTCTCTCCAAGCGGACGGTGGCAGTGATGTAGCCTGCAGTACTATGCCTACAATGTAGCCATTACTATGCGTACGAGGTAGTCACTGTCTGTGTTCAAAAATTATACTAGGATTGGTTATTACAATCAACATTCAATTTATTCTTATTTGTATAACAAGCGTGAGCACTTAATAGAATAAAGAAAGTAACACACTATTATTGTATAACGTAATATCGAACAATTATAATCTTCTTATAATACTTGAATCGCGAGCACACTTTCATACAACCGTTTACGACAAGATCCGACACGAGAAGAAGGAACGGAAAACCCGGTGTGCAGATACACGACTGACGACAGTGACGACGGCCTTATAGACGCTTCTGAAATTTTGTATAGATGGCGCCAGGGTAGTTACACGGCGCCTCCCGAGCGCCTCCCGAATGCCTCCCGAGCGCCTCCCGAATGCCTCCCGAACGCCTCCCGAGCGCCTCCCGAATGCCTCCCGAGCGCCTCCCGAATGCCTCCCGAGCGCCTCCCGAACGCCTCCCGAGCGCCTCCCGAATGCCTCCCGAATGCCTCCCGAACGCCTCCCGAGCGCCTCCCGAACGCCTTTACAACGCCTAAAAGGCGCATTTAAGGCGCATTCAAGGCGCCTTGTTACAAATCCGGACGGTCAGGCGCTCAGGCCTAAAACAGGCCTAAAACAGGCCGAAAACAGGCGCCTTCAGAACGCCGTGTGCTGTGTGGGTACAGGTGTATCCACTACTCATTCTAGGTGCATTCTATAGTCATTTCGCGCATGCACGCACGAGCAATTTGATTATAGAAATAGAATAATTTAATTTATAATTCATAACAAATAGAATAATAATATTGTAGTATTGTAGTTTTTCAATATTTGTAAACACACATAGTGTAATGCAGTAGATGATATAATTTGTAGTGTACTGTAACGAAATAAATGGAAATACATTTTTATCAAATTTCATTTTATTTTAATCGTATCGATAACCGTCTTCAACACCGTCCCAATGCATTTAGCCTAATTTAGACCCTACATATATATATATATATATATATACAAACCCTCAGGATGTACCATATTCGGGTCCATATGACTCCTCACTCCCCGCATAGATTTTAGGAAAGAAATTCGCACACCTCTACACCTGCCGCCTGTTTCGAACTCTCGCTCCAAACAAATCTTTCAACATTTCAATCCATTTTAGAGTAGTTCTTGAATTGAAATATCCTTTGAAACTGAAATGCACCTCATAGTATAGACGACGTTCTATAGATGGCGCCTATATAGCAGGTAGCACTCGACGTCTTAAAACGTCCCAAGCCCGTCCCAAATAAGTCCCAAGCCCGTCCCAAACACGTCCCAAGCCCGTCCCAAATACGTCTCAAACATGTCCCAAACACGTCCCAGGGCCCGTCCCAAACACGTCCCAAGCCCGTCCCAAGCCCGTCCCAAATACGTCCCAAACACGTCCCAAGGCCCGTCCCAAACACGTCCCAAGGCCCGTCCCAAGCGCATCCCAGGGACGTATTTAGGACTTTGCACAGATGGCGCCACTGTAGTTACACGACGTCCCAAAACCGTCCCAAAATCGTCTATAGACGTCCCACAACCGCCCACGGACGTCCCGGGGACGTTTTGTTACCAACCGGGACCTTCAGACCTACGGACCTAGAAGGGACCTAAAACGTACGTCCTCGGGACCTCGTGTGCTGTGTGGGACTTAAATAGACAGCTCTGTATTTTTTCTATTCTCTGCCATTTCCCTGTGTTCTGCTGCACCTTAAACAAGAATTTCGAGGAAACATTACATTAAATTTTACAGTAATCAATATTAGGAATAGTAAAATAAGGGTGATAGTTACATATTAAAACCGTTGCTACGTTTAATTTATGGAAATCTTTTTTCCCTTTTCTGCCAAGGACAACTAAATAGCAATGCAACATCCATTGGTCATCAACGACATTAGCGCCCGTTTTACAAAATTATACTGATTGGAATCATCAAAATTTGCCAATTCGTTAACCTAAAATTTAAAAATTATTCCAACCCTAACCTAGAACTACATACCTATGACCACAAATACTGAAACAAATATACAAAAACTGTACAAATACGTTATGAGAGCTGTATAAAAACTGTATGAACAAACGTTTACAAACATTCGGTTAGAAACATTTAACCAAATGCCTCTGTGTTTTTGGTTTTCTACTGTTTCTTTGAACAAATGTTCATATAAACATTTATATGTATATATGTATGTAGATCTAATTAGGCTTTACCTGTGCGATCTATCCATATTTCGTGGATGGTTTGGGTTAGACAGTGATTACAATCCTTGGTTTTCCTTGAACTCATGTATCCTAACCCACACAGCACACGGCGTTCTGAAGGCGCCTGTTTTCGGCCTGTTTTAGGCCTGTTTTAGGCCTGAGCGCCTGACCGTCCGGATTTGTAACAAGGCGCCTTGAATGCGCCTTAAATGCGCCTTTTAGGCGTTGTAAAGGCGTTCGGGAGGCGCTCGGGAGGCGTTCGGGAGGCATTCGGGAGGCATTCGGGAGGCGCTCGGGAGGCGTTCGGGAGGCGCTCGGGAGGCATTCGGGAGGCGCTCGGGAGGCATTCGGGAGGCGCTCGGGAGGCGTTCGGGAGGCATTCGGGAGGCGCTCGGGAGGCATTCGGGAGGCGCTCGGGAGGCGCCGTGTAACTACCCTGGCGCCATCTATACAAAATTTCAGAAGCGTCTATAAGGCCGTCGTCACTGTCGTCAGTCGTGTATCTGCACACCGGGTTTTCCGTTCCTTCTTCTCGTGTCGGATCTTGTCGTAAACGGTTGTATGAAAGTGTGCTCGCGATTCAAGTATTATAAGAAGATTATAATTGTTCGATATTACGTTATACAATAATAGTGTGTTACTTTCTTTATTCTATTAAGTGCTCACGCTTGTTATACAAATAAGAATAAATTGAATGTTGATTGTAATAACCAATCCTAGTATAATTTTTGAACACAGACAGTGACTACCTCGTACGCATAGTAATGGCTACATTGTAGGCATAGTACTGCAGGCTACATCACTGCCACCGTCCGCTTGGAGAGAGAATAGTGGCACGCGACCGCCGCATCGTCCGCGTAGAGAAATTGTTAAATTCGGCGCCATCGCCCACACAGCACACGGCGTTCTGAAGGCGCCTGTTTTCGGCCTGTTTTAGGCCTGTTTTAGGCCTGAGCGCCTGACCGTCCGGATTTGTAACAAGGCGCCTTGAATGCGCCTTAAATGCGCCTTTTAGGCGTTGTAAAGGCGTTCGGGAGGCGCTCGGGAGGCGTTCGGGAGACATTCGAGAGGCATTCGGGAGGCGCTCGGGAGGCGTTCGGGAGGCGCTCGGGAGGCATTCGGGAGGCGCTCGGGAGGCATTCGGGAGGCGCTCGGGAGGCGTTCGGGAGGCATTCGGGAGGCGCTCGGGAGGCGCTCGGGAGGCGCCGTGTAACTACCCTGGCGCCATCTATACAAAATTTCAGAAGCGTCTATAAGGCCGTCGTCACTGTCGTCAGTCGTGTATCTGCACACCGGGTTTTCCGTTCCTTCTTCTCGTGTCGGATCTTGTCGTAAACGGTTGTATGAAAGTGTGCTCGCGATTCAAGTATTATAAGAAGATTATAATTGTTCGATATTACGTTATACAATAATAGTGTGTTACTTTCTTTATTCTATTAAGTGCTCACGCTTGTTATACAAATAAGAATAAATTGAATGTTGATTGTAATAACCAATCCTAGTATAATTTTTGAACACAGACAGTGACTACCTCGTACGCATAGTAATGGCTACATTGTAGGCATAGTACTGCAGGCTACATCACTGCCACCGTCCGCTTGGAGAGAGAATAGTGGCACGCGACCGCCGCATCGTCCGCGTAGAGAAATTGTTAAATTCGGCGCCATCGTTGAAACGTTAAGTGTCTTTATATGTATATTCTGTATATTCTGTACATTTTGTATACTTTGCATACGTACATGTGTATCACCTAGCTATACTTCTTATGTAAGTGCAGTCTGTATTCATTGCGTGCATAAAGTCATATTGTTATAGAAATATATACATATATATATATATATATATAACACACACACATATATATATAATAAAATATGCCTCCGTATAACAAACTAGCCTACACGTTACCCGGTTTCACCCGGGAATTATTTACGATGTTTCCAAAATAACAAAGCCTAAAAAAATAAATAGCCTATAATCTAATCTAGGACGTACGTAATGTATATTCAAAATTTCATTGAAATCCGTTCAGCCGTTTAGGCGTGAAAGAAGGACAAACAAACAGACAACGAATGACTTTTATATATTAGTAAGAACAAGTAATGTAACACAAGTATTGTATAAGTATAGCTTTTAAATATTTGTAAACACACTGTGCATTATATATTTTATATCAAAGCATGGCATGTAATAGTAATAATGATAAAAAAAGAAATATATGTGTCCAACTGAGAACCTCCTTGTTTTATCAAGTATCTGTAAACAAATTTTAAATAAATAAATATAGTAAATGAAAATGAAATTTTATCCAGTCTGATTTCATTTTAATAACCCTTTGTTTCATTAAATTTAGATTAAAATTAATCAGTATCGATAACCATCTTACATACACCCTAATGGCAATTTTTAAAGAGCTGCATTTGACCTAATTTATCTATAATTAAGACGCCTGTCAATCCTAATCCAGGCCCGTTCCAGGCGCCGTTAACACGCCTGTTCCAGGCGCCTTTAAAAAGCCTGTTCCAGGCGCCTTTTAGGCGCCCATTTCAGGCGCCTTTGAAACGCCTGGCAGTCCTAATTCAGGCGCTTTAAAGGCGCCTTTAAGGCGTCCCGTTTTGTAACATCAGGCGCTCCGAAGGCGCATATTGGACGCTGGTGAGGCGCTCGCGGCGCCTCTAAGGCGCCTCGAGCGCCTGGGACCATGCGCCTGAAAAGCGCCTTTAAGGCGCCTGTGTGCTGTGTGGGCGTTGAAACGTTAAGTGTCTTTATATGTATATTCTGTATATTCTGTACATTTTGTATACTTTGCATACGTACATGTGTATCACCTAGCTATACTTCTTATGTAAGTGCAGTCTGTATTCATTGCGTGCATAAATAAATATAGTAAATGAAAATGAAATTTTATCCAGTCTGATTTCATTTTAATAACCCTTTGTTTCATTAAATTTAGATTAAAATTAATCAGTATCGATAACCATCTTACATACGCCCTAATGGCAATTTTTAAAGAGCTGCATTTGACCTAATTTATCTATAATTAAGACGCCTGTCAATCCTAATCCAGGCCCGTTCCAGGCGCCGTTAACACGCCTGTTCCAGGCGCCTTTAAAAAGCCTGTTCCAGGCGCCTTTTAGGCGCCCATTTCAGGCGCCTTTGAAACGCCTGGCAGTCCTAATTCAGGCGCTTTAAAGGCGCCTTTAAGGCGTCCCGTTTTGTAACATCAGGCGCTCCGAAGGCGCATATTGGACGCTGGTGAGGCGCTCGCGGCGCCTCTAAGGCGCCTCGAGCGCCTGGGACCATGCGCCTGAAAAGCGCCTTTAAGGCGCCTGTGTGCTGTGTGGGAATCTATCCGCATTTATCACATGGCACACAGCCTCTTTTGAACGCCTGTTTTGTAGGTAACCAAAGCGTATTCTGGACGTTTTGAAAACGTCTGCAAAAGACGTTTTTAAAACGTCTGCAAAAAACGTCTTTAAAACGTTTTCTGGACGTTTTAAAAACGTCCAGAAAACGTCCATAAAACGTCCAGAAAAGGTCCAGAAAACGTTTTAAAAACGTCCATTTTCACAAATCAAGCCGTGGACGTTCAGACCTAAAATGGACATAAAATGGACGTTTTTAAAACGTTCTGTGCTATCTGGGTTCTTACTAGATCTCCTAGAAGTTAAATACGAAAAAGTCACTAAAAATTCATAAAATCCTTTTGACTGCGATTTTGGAGGCGTTTTTCATGAATTTTTTTTGCATATAAAGACTGCGCAGAAACAAAATCGGTTTAATTCATTTATTAATGTAACTTTAATCTGTAATTACACATTTTTTGAAACTGAAAAAGTAAAAAATAATCTTTTGTAGGTGGCGCCAAAATACAGATGTTTTCAAATCGACGTGTTAGCAAAGAGTAGGTATAATAAGAGGCGTCACTCGACAAGGACAGAAATAATCTGGGGAAATCACTAAACAACCAATTTAAATGCCCATTCGGCAATGATCGGTAAGCTTCGGCAATGATCGATAAACTTCGGCAATAATCAGCCAATTGTGGTAAGGTACATTTAGTCGATTTGAACATCCCGCTCGAAATAGATAACCAATTTAAATGCCAAGGTCAAGCAGGGACTTCAAACCCACACAGCACAACGTCCGGCAAAGTCCCTGGGACGTCTACAGACCGTCCCAGGAACGTCTTGTTACTGATCAGGACGTAAACATCGATTCCATCGAGATCGATTCATTATAGTAAAAAAATATAAATCCACACAGCACGTAACCAGACGTCCTCGGGATGTCGTGTGCTGTGTGGATTTATATTTTTTGACTATAATGAATCGATCTCGATGGAATCGATGTTTTAGGTCCGATCTTTTTTACGAATCGATTCTTTACACATGTTGCGACTTCCGCCTAGCGGCGTGTAGTATAAACTTTAGTAGCGCGAAGTTCGATTCGAATCACACGAATGTAATAGGAAAGGGAGACAAGGTGAAGTCCGCACAAAGCCGAGGGGTTTGAAGATAGTTAGATATTCTTTTAATAAGAGGACTTTAAGATTATAAATTAATCAATACCCCCTTGGCAACGGGTGTTTGAATAAATGAATTTCTACTTCCTCCCTTCTCCTAGGTGTGTAATTCCAGCGCAATGTAGGTAAACGCTTGCTTTTCAAAAAATCGATAACCGAAAGGAATCGGATCGACAAATAGAAATTTAGCTAATTAATTAATTAATTTGCGATTGGCCCTTAGAATCTAAGACATCTTGTAACAAAAAGGTGAAAACCGATGGACATTGAAAAGCTCACTCGAGCCCCATAAGCTAAAGAGAACGGACGTGAATTTAAAACTTCTCCAAGATTCATTTTATGTTCAAATAGTTTATTGAGTTGATTAAAGTTATAATTTATTGTGTTCAAATCGTTTTATTCAATTATTATTATCGTTTTCGTTATATTTATTATATAAAAAATCCGCGTCCACGGAGCAGAATGCCTTAGCATTCCACGGGCATCGTTCCCCGCCGAATTCCCTACGAAGGATCCAGAGGAACCAGCCGGCCCCGCAACACACAACAATCTAAATTGAATCGAAAAATCGATTCTATGGGAAAGATCGGCATCCCTAGTCAAAACCCGTGAAAAAGCTCCACCAGATGGCGCAACAACCGGCTCGACATTGTTGCGATATCCGCTGGTGTTTCATTTGGAACCACTGATCTGTATATACATATCAGTGTTTGGAACTCTCAGGAACTCTCCAGTCTCCAGTAAATCGCGCAACAACATGCAAACCATCTGGCAACCCTGTGCCATGCGTACTGCGTAGTGCACGTGTCCCAACAAGAATTTGAATTTATATCACAAAATCCAGAATAATAAATTAATAAAAATGGAAGACGTTCGATACTCACCATATACACGTAACGCTTTCATGACTGCAGTTCGCGAAGGGAAAATAGACAAAGTAAGGAAGATAATTACTACCCGCGGTCCATATTACGCAGAAGAATGGAAAGACTCCTATTCTTTACTTCGTACCGCTGTTGGGAAGGAACATACAGAAATTGCTAAACTACTTCTAACAAATGGTTGTGAAGTAAACAGCAGTCACAAATATCCTTGCAACAGCCCACTTCATTTCGCTGTTCTAAACGAAGACATAGAGCTTGTCCAGATGCTTCTAGCGAAAGGTGCTAATATTAACGCCAAAAACAGGCGTGGTAGAACTCCGCTTCACAACGCAGTCGAACGTAAACGACCGGAAATTATTGGCATGCTTTTAAATCGGGGAGCAAATATCGACACTACCGACAAAAGCGGTATAACTCCTCTGCACCTTGCTGTTAAAAAAGATAACAAAAAAATTACAATCCTTCTTCTAAGTAGAGGGGCCAATGTTGATGGTAAAAAAAATGACGCTATAACTTCACATCATGTCGCAACGAATAGAGGGTATATACAAATTATTTAACATCTTTCTCAATATAGATCTTACGTTAATTCTGCATTTGCCTCTACATTTAGGGACGGCAGCACACCATTGCACCTGGCTATTTGTAAATATAATATAGAAATTGCCAAAATGCTTTTAAGTAGCGGTGCTAACGTCAATGCTGAAACAAACAATGGTACCACTCCTCTTCATGTAGCAACAGAGACAGGGGATTTACAATTCATCGAATATCTTTTAAAACACGGAGCTCGTGTTAATTCTGCGAATACCTCCACGTCTTCGAAAAAGGGCTGCGCGGCATTGCACATTGCCATCGAATGCGGTATGACAGCCATCGCCGCATTGCTTTTAAGCAAAGGCGCTAATGTAAATGATCGAGCGAACAACGGCAAAAGTCCTCTTCATATAGCATCAGAAATAGGTCATGTAGCCATTGTCGAAGATCTTTTAAACCATGGCGCTGAAGTTAATTCCACGTATACCTCCGCGGGTTGCGAGGATTACACATCATTGCACGCCGCTGTTGAGAGAGGTACCAGAGATGTTATCGAATTGCTTTTAAGTCGAGGCGCCGATGTAAACGCCGAAGGAAAAGATGGTACAACTTCGCTTCATATCGCGACGCAGTACGAGTATTTAGAAATTGTCGAGCTCCTTCTAAAGCACGGTGCTTCTGTTAATTCCGTGGGTACCTTTATGAATCGCGAAGGTTACACATCTCTGCACCTTGCCGCTCGTAACGGTAATCAAGAAATTATCGAATTGCTTTTAAGTTATGGCGCTGACGTAAATGCCGAAGGAATCGGGGGTAAAACACCTCTCCATATTGCTACGGAGTTACAGAATTTACGAACTGTTGAGCACCTTTTAAAACACGGGGCTGATTTGAATTCTACAACTCAGAACGGTCAGACTCCACTGTACTTCGCTGTTCAAAATCGATGTGAAAAGATTGTTAAGCTATTTTTAGAAAGCGGAGCTTGCGTTAATGCCAAAGATAAGAATGATAAAAGTATACTACATCTTGCGGTTGAAAAAGGAAATCCGATAATTGTCGAGCAAATTTTAAAGCATCGTCCTGAAGTGAATGACAAAAGCAACAATGGTATTATTAATGCTGCGGTGCAGGGCTATGAAACAGTATCTACCAAAATCATCGCGGACCTGCTTGAATATGGTTTTACATTCGACCCAAGAAACGCAAATAATTGTATGTACGCTGCTGTCAGGAATGGGTTTGTGAAAATTGTTGAAGAAATCTTAAAACACGGCGCTGATGTTAATATGTTGTACTACTCTGCATGCGGAAAAGGTTGTATACCTTTACATCTTGCAGTAAAATGGAGGAACGAGGCAGTGACTGAATTATTGTTAAGCTACGGAGCCGATGTAAATGTACTGGATGAAACTGGAAGACCACCAATATTTTATACCACTGTGTCTGACAATTTAAAAATGACTAAGCTACTTTTAATTAATAACGCTAACGTAAAAGATAATCCTGAACTACTAAATGTTGCTGTTGAGCAAGATCGCAAAGAGATCGTTGAAGTTCTTTTACAACATGGCGCTGATGTGAATGCTGTTGATAAATCTGGAAAAATGCCAATAAATTTCATTCTTCCAGGCGGGGAACTAAGACATTTTGAATTTTCTGGTACAAATAATAATTCTAAGGGAGAAGTTACCAAACTACTTTTAAGTAGGGGAGCTAATGCGAACGCTATAGTTGAAAATTCTATGACGGTGCTTCACGCTGCTGCTGACAAAGGATACGTGAAAGTCGTTGAGGCTCTTCTGGAATATAACGCAGATATTAATTCCACGGATGAAGCTGGCAGGACACCGCTCCATCTTTCCTCCGAACGAGGTAACACAATAGTTACCGAAATGCTTTTGAACAATGGAGCTGATATAAATGCTGTGGCTCGCGATGGAACGACTGCTCTTCATTTTGCAACTCAAAGAAGCCATGAAGGGGTTGTAGAACTCTTGCTAAAACGCGGTGGAAAAGTTAACGCTGCGATGAAATCCGGCTTAATAACACCGCTGCACCTTGCTGCTGAATTTGGTTATCTAAAAATTGCCAAGCTCCTCTTGAAATTTGGTGGCAAAGTTGAATCTATGAATAATCGCCACGTAGCAACGCCGCTCCACAAAGCTGCTCTAAATGGTCATACAGAAATTGTCGAGCTCCTCTTAAAATTTGGTGCCAGCGTTGACTCTACCGATAAACATGGGTCGACAGCCCTTCACATTGCTTCCCAGAGAGGTCATGAAGATGTTGTAACAGCTCTTCTAGAACATGGCTCTGATATTACATTAAAGAATAAAGACCATTACACGGCGCTTAGTTTTGTTATGGATGGTATCGCATCAAATCGAAATTATGATTTGAACTATGATTTTAATTCTGATTATGATGAGGATTATGAAACCTGTACTTATATAACCATTGCTAGGATCCTTAAACGTCACATGGTTAAGATGAGAGCTGCGAATTTATATGTATATAACGAGGATGATAGTAGCGATGATCACGAACTAAATGATTCTGACGACGACTATTATGAAGAAGTGTTTTGCAACTATACTAGGATAGATCGTGAGAAATGTAGGTTGATCAAAAATAATTTTCAGAACAAATGCGAGAAAGAGATAGAGTGCATGAAAATCGAGAAGTTTGTTAATGCTAATATTACGTTTTATGATTTCTTGACAAAAGATGTAAGACAATTAGCAATGTACGCGAGAAACGAAAGTGTAGTAGAGGCCTTCGGATCAGGGGATTATAAAAAGAAATTTCCGATATATGCTGTTATGATAAATAATAATTTTGAAAAAGGGGAAAGAAGGAAAGTGTTTCTGGAGCAAGGTAACATAATTCTCGATCTTCTCTTTAAGGATTTCAAGAAGTTATCACGCGATTGTACCGAAAAAATACTCGGTTACTTAAATGATGACGATGTAAGAGCCTTAATGGACGCTGGCAAGCCTACCGCACCTTGTCAGCAGACCTAATTATGTGATAATTACTTCAAAGATACTTAAAGTAGTATATGCGTCAGGGGTTAGGTAACTCTAGCGATACGGAAAACTAGGCAATTTGTAAGTGGCAGTGAAAAAAAAAGTAAACAACCGATTAATACGGAAACTTTGTACTTTATTTAAGTATAATAAGTATTAAAAAAGAACCGCTGCAATATTTAAAAAATGTTTGTAACTAAGTCCGTACGACGCCATTTTCC
Source organism: Andrena flavipes (assembly GCA_963971345.1). Taxonomy (NCBI): domain Eukaryota; kingdom Metazoa; phylum Arthropoda; class Insecta; order Hymenoptera; family Andrenidae; genus Andrena; species Andrena flavipes. Next base: position 18,490,914 of record OZ020482.1, on the reverse strand, counting down.
GGAACAGCTTTCTTTAACTGAATCGCTTTGAAAACTTAGTTATCTTTGCTATTAATACATTTATTAAGCATTGTTTGATCGTCAATGCTTAATAAATATAATAGCAAGGATAACTGTACATTTTCAAAGCGATTCACCAAACAGAACTCGAGCAATCTTGCAACCCATTTTTGCATTAAAAAAAAGGTGTTTTGGAAAATGGTGTCGTACGGACTTAGTTATAAACATTTTTTAAATATTGCAGCGTTTTTTTTTTAATACTTATTATACTGAAATAAAGTACAAAGTTTCGTATTAATCGGTTGTTTATTCTTTTTTTACTGAGAAGTGTTCAAATAGACGAGGACAGTCATAGTTTGTATCGATGTTTAAAAGGTTTTTATTTTAATGTTACGAAAGAGAGATTTTATTTTTTTAAATTGACCGCCAACATGCGAACCAATGTTGGAATTTGCCTTGTTATGCTCAACATACAATTATAATATTATTGTTACCAATACAGTATTATCTGCAAAATGCAGTTAACTTTCATAACTTTTTTATGGTAATAAAATATATGTTATACAAAGTAAGCGTACTCTGAATTTGGAAATGTACCTGAGTTCATGAGCTCGTTATTGTGAGCCTAGGGGCGGTATTCACAGTCGCTTATGTCCCAGAATGACTTTTGGAAGCTGTCATTGGCGTAACTAGGATTTTTGTCTTCGGGGGACCAGGTCCCATTTTCTCCCCCCTCCCCCCCCCCTCTCTCTCTTTTATGTAGGTAGAGTTACGTATATATACCTACATTTAGCAGCTTAATTCTAACAGTTTTAATTAATAATTTAACGTAATAAGAACATTTTCTTTTATTTAGCTCTGCGTTGACACACGTATTTTCAATCTACTTTGACATTCCTGAGTGGCTCACACCCAGAATAATTTTTGAACGACTGCCATTCTCATCAAAAGAATCGAATCGTTATGATAAAAATCATTGATCAGTTTCAAGATCTCTAGAATGTATTCTAATAGTTGTTTCTTAAAATGTTATCACAGTTTTTGTAAATAAATTCTAGATTACCATGTGGCAAGAAAAGAGGAAGAAAATCTTTAAAAAATAGTAACTTTTACAAATTTCAATATTAGAAGCTAAAAATCTACAGAGTTATTATTCAGATATAATAGTTTAGAAAAAAAATTGTAAGTCATCTTTGGAAAAAACGTATTTATTTTACATATAGAAGGCACAGAGCTTCATAATCAGCTTACGGGTGGTTTCCACCCAGAGTGTCAACGAAGGGTTAGTTGTCCTGCATCCATAGCATTTCGGCCGAAATATTTGTTTCTTTTCAGATAGGATTTTACGAACAGACGAATACATTTTACTTATATCGATAGTTTCTAAGAGTGGCCATTCCGCGAATTAAGCACAGTTGGAAAGCACCTTTATGTACTTGTAGCTCATTTTAATTTCACATATTTTTTTATATTGTATATTTTCTTCTATTTTTTTGTTGTGATTTATTTGATTTCATGTACTTGGCGTATTTTTTTTACTTTATATTCTACTACTTCCATTCAATTATATAATCGTTCAAACAAACTCTCATCAACTAAATTTAGAATAAAAATGAAAACCTAAATTCATTCGAAGATGGAACGAAATATTTCAAATCAAACTTCGCGCCATAAATCAGTTTTATGCGCGGATACAATGCGCACTCCACAATGGTCCGCTAGATGGCGTGCAGCTTAAAATCCCGCGGTAAGCATTCTACTTTACCCTGCGGTCAAATTTTCCAATCACCATTCTCTAGTAATAAATAAACAATTTCGATACCAAAATTGAAAATATAATTGCTGCGCGTTTAAAAATAAATTTTTCCAAACAAAAACAAGCCCAAATAACACAAAAAAAAAACGTTTCTATTTTCGCGACTTAAGTTTTCGGAAGTGGATAATCCTTCCCAATACTTTTTGTCCACAAAAGTTATACGATTTTTCGAAATGACAGGTACACGGAGAAATTATAGTAATAAATCTACAGGCTGTTTCAGTATCGAAATGATCGAATCAAAGTAAAATCCGGCGTCTGCAAATCAGGGGTGTTCCTCCGCGGCACATGGTAACGCGCTTGCGGAGAATACTTTTCACGAAGGCTCTCCAATGCGGGCCTAAAGAGTGGTGTAACAGGACGATAATGCCAAAGAGATCCCTCCAATGCCCACCGGAGAAGAAGCTGAAGCCAAATCAAGGGTCGAGCAATTCGAGCAACAAAACCACTGCCGAACAAAACCTCAACGTCTGCTGCACGTTTGTTGACACGATGCAGAGTGAGAATCAAACGGGGGAGGAGCGGTGCAGCGTGGCACAGAAACCACGACCCAACGTCACCTATCTAGAGACGCCTGTTAAATCGGAAAACGACAAGAAGGAGTACAGGTAACGGGGAGCACGCAGCATATGCCGCAGCTTCTTTGCGTCAATCATTGTACTTTATTGCTTCGTTCAGGGTGATCCAGTTGGAGAACGGCTTAACTGCTCTGCTGATCGCAGACACGTACGCGGCGGTCTCTCAAGAAGATGACAACGAAGATAAAGGTGAAGGAACGATAGACGGTAGACGATTGTAGTACGCCTTTATCGATTAACGTCAATTAGTCCCGTCATGACGTTTGGTAGCCCCTAAGAAGTATAAATATTCATTACTTATCAGTGGATGCGATACCTAGCGAGCACGAAGACACAGAAGATGACGATGACGAGGATGACGACGGGAGCGAGAGTGACGGGGTGGACGAGACGGACGACGATCAGTCCGATGGCGATAGAACGGACGCAGAGGAATCGTCTGCTTGCACGAAACGGTTGAAGAGAGAAGAGAAAATGGTATCTCTCATTGAAATACAACGGCTTGGCGATTAATGAATTATTAAATGTGTATTGTTAATATTCTTAGAGTGCTGCATCGCATGTTTCTTACACAGGCAGCGTGTGGTTTATCCGTGGGTGTAGGAAGCTTCAGCGATCCGCCGGAGATTCCAGGCCTGGCGCATTTCCTGGAACACATGGTTTTCATGGGATCTGAAAAGTACCCGCAGGTAGCAGCTCCGAATGTGGATATTGGAGGAGGTACCTCAAGTCCGTGGAGTGCCTCGGTGTAACGTGTAATAAATTTGCAGGAGAACGACTTCGATGCATTTATTAGGAAAAGGGGTGGATCGGACAATGCCTCCACCGAATGCGAATTGACAACGTTCTATTTTGAGGTACAGGAGAAGCATCTTCTGGCAGCCCTTGATCGTTTCGCTCAATTCTTCATTAAACCCCTGATGAAAAAGGACGCTATAACCAGAGAGCGGGAAGCTGTGGAGAGTGGTGCGTGTTTATGTCTGTTTAGCGAGGAGAGCATCTTTTAGAATATCATATAATAACATTGAATTATCTGTACAGAATTCCAGATGGCCTTACCCTCCGATTTTTATAGAAAAGAGCAGTTGTTTTGCAGCTTCGCGCGACCAGATCATCCAGCAACGAAATTCAGCTGGGGTAACCTGCTGACCTTGCGTGACAACGTAACGGACGCGAAGCTCTACGAGGAGCTGCACAAATTCAGGGAGCGCCACTACAGCGCTCACAGAATGAAGCTTGCCGTGCAAGTGAGTGCCACGTTGAACCAAGGTTCAATTTCAACTGATCGAAGTAAAATCTCTGATCTCCGTAGGCTAGACTTCCGCTGGACGTCCTGGAAGACTACGTGATCCAATGTTTTGCACATGTACCAAACATCAATCTGCCGCCGGATGACTTTACGCCGTTCAAAGGCGTGGAGTCCTTCGACACGCCGAGCTTTAGACGTATCTATAAAATTAAACCCATAAAGGATGTTTGCCAAGTATGTTTTATACTTCCGGAGACTGTAAGTTGCAAGATCCCATGGCACAGCAATCACCTCTTATACTTGTTGCAGATAGAATTAACGTGGGCGATGCCACCGTTGCACGACTTGTACAAAAGCAAACCGCATCAGTACGTGTCTTGGATCATCGGGCACGAGGGAAAGGGCTCTTTGATCAGCTACTTGAGGAAGCGGATGTGGTGCCTGGACATCTTCAGCGGGAATGGGGAAAGTGGTTTCGAGCACAGTTCCATGTACGCGTTGTTCAGCCTGTCCTTGATGCTCACGGAGCAGGGGCACAAGCATTTAGACGAGGTGTTGGATGCGATATTCTCCTTCATCAATCTGATGCGCAGAGAAGGGCCCCAGAAGCGATTGTACGACGAGATTCATCAGATAGAAGAAACGAGTTTCAGGTAAATGGATATCTGTAATTATTCGACCATTCGAATAATTCGAATAATTTCGAATACGAATAATTTCTTAGAATATTCGAATAATCAGGAGAATTCGAATATTCGGAGCGATCAAATTTCGGATTGTACCGAATAGAAATCTGAACATGCAATATTTGTTCATACTTTATCGTGAAATTCTTTTCATATTGGCCTTTACAATTATTTGTTTTTCAAACGATAAATTTGGAATTTTATTAATCTTTAGTTCTATGAATTTTGCAACGAAAGGTATAAATTCTATTTAAATTTGGGGACCTAGTGTATTTAAATGTTAAATCATAATGTTCATTAATAGCAATATTAGTATTTTTATTCTTTGCTTCGACTTTCTTCGCTTCGAGTTAATCTGCATACTCCGGAGTGTATCGAATACTCCGGATTATTCGAATGTTCGAACATGCGAAGAAATTATTCAAATTCTGTGGTATTCGAATTGTTACATGGGCCCTTCAGGTTCATTCCGTGCTATCTGTCCTCGTGTTGCTTTGACGTATATTCACTTACTCAATCATTAATCACCTTCCTCTTCCTTGGTAGTATAGTCAAGGTGGGCCTTAGCCCTTTAATAGGAGCAAGAACCCATTAAAACGTTCGAACCTCTCGAGGTGATTTATAAAAGTCATTTCCGAACGTAACAGAATATTCGAAAAAATTATTCGAATTATGTGGTATTCGAATATTCGAATGCTTAGATTATTCGAATATTCGAATATTTGTTACAGCCCGAATCCACGGTCGATAAGGCTAGAGCGAACAATCTGAAAGAAACATTATGATTTTAGATTTGCGGACGAGGTACCTCCAGCGGAGTATGTCGAGGACTTGTGCGAGAACATGCACTACTTTCCGCCCCGTGACTACATCACCGGGACTAACCTGTACTTCGAATACAATCCGGAGGCTATAGAGACTTGCCTGGGCTATTTAACTCCCGACGATGTGAACATCATAATCTTCGACAAGAAATTCAACGACGAAGAGTTCGACAAAGTGGAACCCTGGTTCAAAACCAAATACACGGACACGGAGATACCCGCCGAGTGGACGGAACGCTGGAGAACCATCGAGCCATTGCCAGAGTTTCATTTACCCTTGCCAAACGTCTTTCTCACGAATGACTTCACCATGATCCCGATATCGCCGGACTTGCCCAAGTTTCCCACAAAAATATATTCCAACGAAATATCCGAGGTGTGGTACAGACCCGACCCTAAATTCGGCCTACCAGAGTGCTACATGTACTTCTACATTATATCGCCCATGGCCGTCTGCTCGCCTAAAAGGTAAATGTGCGGGAGAATCTTTCTGGCGGAAACATTAACGAAGAAAGATATTTGCTCGAATTTCTAGCGCCGCCCTGATGGACTTATTCGTCGCGATACTGAAACAACTATTAGTCGAAGAGCTGTACCCAGCTACAGCTGCCGAGCTGAACCACGATATCTCCACAAGCGACAAGGGTATCGTGGTCAAAGTGAATGGATTTAATCAAAAGTTACCTGTAAGAAGCTACCTTTAATCTCGCTGTAGGAAATCTGCGTCAGCGATTCCTCTCATCTTTCTTTTCCAGCTTCTACTGATCACCATCGCGAAATGCATAGCAGAGTGTCCAACGCTTATAACTAAAGAGCTGTTCGAGGTAATGAAGGAGGAGCAGATCAAGGCATATTACAACAAATTCTTGAATCCCAAGAAGCTGCTCAAGTACGTGCCAGCTCGTTCAGTTGATAAAGCTTCTGCAAACTAGGGCTGGGACTATTTGTCGAATTTTTCAGGATTCAAATATTCGAATACTTCAGTTGCTCAATTATTTGATGAATATAATTCGAATATCCAAGTATTCGAATACTATTCGAATATTGAAGTACAGTAAATTCCCGTTATAGTCCCGTTAATAGTGTCCACCGTAGCACACCATAGTATTCGAATAATAACATTCGAATATTTTACAAGTATTCGAATGCTACGAATAAACTTCGAATATTTGAATATTCGAATGTTATTATTCGAATACTATTCGAATAGTATGGTGTAAAGTGGGTCAAAATTAGTTTACAAGATTTCACCTTGACAAATGAACCTAAAAATTTGATTTTTATAATTTACACCATACTATTCGAATACACCAGTATCCGAAAACTTGAATATTCGAATTATATTCGGTAAATAACTGAACAACTGAAGTATTCGAATATTCGAATACCGAAAAATTCAACAAATAGTCCCAGCCCTAATTCGAATAGTATTCAAGTAATAACATTCGAATACTCAAAATTAAAATGGTTTCAGCGCACTGGTTCGGTCAATTTAAATCGATTTGTTGCTAGATAAGTCCTTGAGATTTTTCAAAGCTCCAGGTCCAAATCTTCTTGACACTGAATCGAAAAAACTTTCCTTTGCCGTGTGTGTGAGATTTTCGCCATTCATTTTAAAAATAAATTGATTAGAATTTCGACCGTATATATGAGATAGTTCAAAATTAAAATTTAAAATTGACCGAATCAGTGCGCTGAAACCATTTTAATTTTGAACTATCTCATATATACGGTCGAAATTCTAATCAATTTATTTTTAATTCGAAACATCAAATATTCGAAGTTTATTCGTAGCATTCGAATACTTGTAAAATATTCGAATATTAAATTATTCGAATAGTCCCAGTCCTACTGCAACCGCCTTTATTCACGAATCATTTCAGAGACGTGAGGCTGTCGATTCTGATGCTGGTTCACTGGCCAGCCATGGACAGGCACGTGGCCATCACCGGCGTCGAGTTCCACGAGTTCCAGAACTTCGTCAGATACCTGACGGACCACGTTTACATTCAGTGCCTGGTGCAGGGCAACATGACGAAAGAGGACGTTATTAAGAACGTGCACGAGTGTGTGAAGACGCTGAAATGCGGGCCACTGCTGCCGAACACCTTGCCGCAGATCAGAGTCGCCCAGATACCAGTGGGCTCCCACTACTGCAAAGTGAGGAACTTCAACGAGTCTGACGTGAACTCCGTCGTGATGAATTATTACCAGTCTGGCGTAGCGTCTATCAGGTTGTCGGTTATCATCGACCTTCTCATAGTGAGTATAAGTCCTTCCAGGGGGACATCGCGGATGTGGAAATTGCTTTTGGAATGACAGTGTATGGGGCTCGCAGTACTCATGTATATAGTATGAAAATACTATTTCGACTTTCCTATGAATGGGCCTTTGTTTTCGAGATATTGTAATTTAAAGTTTTTAACGTACGTAGTAATCCTGTCGTTCCAAAAGCGATTTCCATATCCGCGATGTCCTCTTGTTAGTTACAAAGCTCGACCTCGGATCGCAGCGAAGCGAGGCGTTTCTAAATAATCCCCTTTCAGATGATCATGGAGGAGCCCCTTTTCAACCAGCTACGAACGCAAGAGCAGCTTGGCTACGACGTGTTCTGCCTCCTGAGAGACACCTTCGGCATCCTCGGCTATTCCATCACTGTCTACACCCAGGCGGACAAATATTCCACGGAGCACGTGGACAGCAGGATCGAGAGTTTCCTAGAGGCGTTCAATAAGATCCTGGAAGAGACCTCGGAGAAAGACCTGGACAGTGTGAAGGAGGCACTGAGCAAGCTCAAGCAGTGCGCCGACATACATTTGAGAGAGGAGGTGTGTAGGAACTGGGGAGAGATCACCATGGGTGATTACATGTTCGACAGGACCGAGAGGGAACTGAAAACGATAGAGCACATTAAGATCGACGAGTTAAGGGAGTGGATGAGTGCTCATACGGCCAACGGGAACAATCTGAGGAAACTTAGCGTGCACGTGGTTGGAACATCTAAAGCCACCGACAAGGAAAACAACGAAGAGCTGCGCACGGACAAAACGCACTGTAAGTGGACTTGTTTTCTCTAACGCGCATATGCGATTCGATCACGCGACTGGTGATATTGTTCGTTTATCTTTCAGCTGATTCTAAGGCGGAAATAAATGAAAGCGCAAAGTACGCAGTTAGTTATGTTCCTGTAACGAAATCCGAGACTGAGAAATCTTCGGTGCACCACATCACTGACATACAAGAGTACAAAAGCTGTCTGTACAGTTATCCAATACACCACGCTGTCTTATGATACTAGATCCTCCTATGAAATTGATAGTTACATTTAAATCACTTGTCGAACGAGCAAAAACACCGAATAAAGATATAATGAATGTTACAAATGTCACGATTCGATCGGTCGATTAAATAAAATGATTGACCGATGATTTTTGTTACTAGTCCTTGTATTCGCAATTTACGCGGTTGATTCTTTTTATGAAATAGGTAATAAAATTGCGCTGTTAAATTTTTTATAGTTCTTTTTAATTGTATTCAAGACATGACAACACGTTTCAATAAATCATTAAACTTCCGAAAATGTCAGCCAACCATCTCCGAGAACCTCTCACACGAACAGCTTTCTTACAAAACTTTACTGAAAAGTTTGTTTCCTTTACTTCGAACCGTGCAGTGTCCTGCAGACGCTTTTTTTCCCTTCCTTCGACTCAACAGAGGATCTGTGAAACCTTAACCGTTCTACTTTGCATGTGTGTTGTGTAATTGCATTTTATACAAAGAAAAGAAACGAAGGTAAATATATGTTTAAAAGAAACAAACTTAAACTATCTGTCATTGGAGGAAACTTCTCTGCTCTTGTCGGGACAAAGAAAAGAAAGTTATTGTTCTTTCAGCTTCCCAGTACATAATCATCGGTTTCAATTTCGTTTCTAAAGGGCGCCGTTCGCTCAACCAGCAGAGCAGTTTTGTATTCCAAAGAACAGATTTACAGCAAAATGGGTCGATGCAATCTGAATACTCTAAATCGTTACAACATCCATTAAAGTGCATTTTGCATTTAATATTTCGAATAATTATTGAATATATTGGTTTTCCTTCTTTCGCAGTATTATAAGAGTTTGCCACTACATTTATATAATGATTACCTCCTAGTTTCCAAATATGTATCCGCTTTAAAAGTACTTTAAATGCGACTTTTCTTTAGCTTTATAATAATTTTCTGGTTGCCTCGTGTTTTCGCCAGCACTGATTCTTCAGTTTTCTTTGTTCACTTTTTGTTCTACCTTTTCGCACGCCTGTTCCTAAATTATTCAACAATATCGAAAATCTTTAACTTGCCTTCCCTATTTTTTGCCTTTCTGTGTGTTTTTCATTGCTCTCTTTAAATATACGACTAATTAATAAGATTTCCGTGCTCTGCCCCCCCCCCCGGTTCTGCTTTTGAAAAAACGCGATTTTACTTCCGGCCTTCCGACTAGCAAAAGCATAGAATCAGCTCTGCTTGACACTAGACATGAATGGGGGTATATGTTACAACAGTAAGTTACAAGGTAGAATAATCCAACAAGAATACATCGATGTGACTGTATAGAAAAATGCAAGGACCAGAATGGGTCGGCTGTCTGGTATCCGCGAAGCTTCTCTCGAGCGCATCGGCAAAATTATCGACTAATACAATGGGGTAGTACCTTCTTTTTTTTTGCACATACGTATACGTCAGGCGCAGCATTTAAATCATTACGCAGCAACGGTTCCAACATCTTTGTACCAAGGAATAGCAACTCGAATATATACTTATTGCGTTTTACAATGGTTTTCGCTACTGCCGCAGACCAACTACACTACCACCGACCCACACAGGTTTAAAGAAAAGAAAAAATATAACATGATTATTGACAATATCATAGCGCATGTACAAAATTTTCCCATCCTGCTCTTTCGCGGCGGTGAAGTAACGAACACCTCGCGCACCTTCTGTCGCCCAGGGCAGAGCGTGCGCGAAAATGTTTTTTCCTCCCCCGCAGCCTTTCTAATCGAGACTCTTCGCCATTCTCCATGCGCTACGCACGGTGATCATCCATTACTCTGCTCAATTATGCATTACAAAACAAAACGAGAGTAAAAACGAAATTAAACATACAATGATTATAAATTGTAACATATAATGATTACCCTCTGCACGCGCTTGTATTTTAATCATTTTATTTCTCTGTTGCTTCCTTTAGCTATGCAAAATAATAGCAGAATATACGTTATGTAATATTTAATAAGAATATATAAGGACGGGGCCCACATACGTTTGCAGCTACATTGATAAGTGTTTAATCCATTACGTCTTTTTTTGGTATTTTCATTACATTATTAATAATTTTTGTATTTAACTGTCTGCTACCGTACTTTTAATATATCTTGTTAATAGGTATGCAAGCGAAGAAACTATGGTAAAGAGAAACTTAAAATTTAAATATCGAGCATCACAGCAACTCAATATCTCTTTTCTCTTTCGCCCTTCCCTCTCTTCCCCCCCGTATCGTCCAGGGCTTCGCCCCTGTTTTCATTGGATCGCTATCAAGAATCTACTCGGCGCAAAGCCATGTTAAAAGAGAAACGAGAAGAAACATTAATTGTTTTAATGCCCATCGGTTGCGTGCTTCTATAGAGATACGGTGAAACAATAATACAACGCATTTTATTGGCATCGTCGTCGTTATCGTTATTTTTTTGTGGCAATCATTTAAAACAAATCGTTGAAATTAAATGATCCGCTCAGTTTTCATGATATATATTATATATATATCTTTTTCTCTATATATACACACACACGCGCGTGTGTGATTTTTGCGAAAGGATCAAAGACTCTACTACAATGTTATTAGAAATCAAAACGAAATAAGTAGTAATTAAGAAGGGGATAATAGCAACAATGAAAGAGAAACGAATAGCGAAGCAGCGAACATTCTCCCCTGTTCTTTTTTTCTATCATAGACACCGCTGCCATCGACATTAGAATCTTCTCTAACAAAAGTTACGCGCAGCGTTGAGAACATTTAAAAAAAAAAGGAAAGAAAGACTCATAAACGATTCACAAAAAAAGATCCACGTTGCACAGGGATGTTAAAATTAGAAAAGAAGAAGCAGAAAAGGAAAACGAAAAGTAGTTTACATTCTCGTTCGATCGTTTCTCACCTAAAGCATTTATATGATCGCATATTCCGCCGGCATGTTGACACAACGAGGAGTTAGTGCGCCTTACTTTTAAGTACAATTAATTTCCTTTCTGTTCGAGAAGATCATTTATAAAATTGGTTACGCTCTAAATACACAAAGAGAGAGTTATTTTCTCGGCGTTTTCCATTTTCTCGCGGATACGTCCTAGCATAGACAAGGTTTCGTGGGCCCCTATATATTTTTTTTGTTCGTTATTCCTTTTTCCTTTTATTATTCCATCTACTTATTACAACGAAAAGCAGGCACCAGTCAGGCGCGCGCCTGTTCTTTACGTCGATCATGTTATACGCAAGTTTCCTTTCATCTTTCCCCCTTCCATTTCTCTTTTCCCTCCTTTATTTTTTTTTTGTCTCGAGTACACATTATCGTTTACTTCTGCTCTGTTGTATTTTATTCAATATGGATTTCGTTTATTTTAGCGAATTTCCATTACATCCCATATGCTTTTGGCTTGTTCGCGTCGTTTACATATTATCAATATTATTATCGTTACGTTAAATTATTCTTTTGTTTATTTATTTATTGCGTTACTCATATCAGTGCAGCAGCAACTGATCTCGTGTTGTATTATATCGTGTTCAGTGTCTTTCTTCATTATTCCATCTTTCCATCATACTTCCCCCTTTTTATTCTGCGTTTTCCGGCATATATTTCGTTTAGGATGATCAGTTTTCTCTCGCCTCGCAAAGAAAATCCATCTTTCTACCTTCGCGCGAAAGCGTAAAGTGGCGTTTTTAATCTCAATTATCATTATCATTTTACATCCATTCTCGTCAGATCTGAAAAAGTCTGCCTCTAGATTAAACGTTGCGTACGTCGTGTAGGCTCGTGTGTACGATTAAAGTCCTCAAATTTCGAATGCTCAAGGAAGATGTATCTTTTGCATAGTGTTTAAAAATTAAAAAAGAAAGGAAGAAAAACAACGCGCTTGTGTCTAACGTGTGACTTGGAGTGTGTGTTCGCGTGTGTGTACATTGAAATTCAGAAATTATTCAACGAAACATGACCCGTCTATTTCGAATCCTCCACCTGTTTTAATTGCATTGGGAAAACTGTTTATTATATGCATACGCCTTGATAGCTCGAAGCCGACATTGAGTTATATGTTTATCTTTTTATCTGCTTAACAAATTCAGTTTCTGTAATCGTCCCCCAGCCCCCTATTTTCCATACTCCCGCCTCTGTTGTCTTATTTCAGAAAGCAGCTCAGAGCTCTGAGAGCTTTGGAAACGCAGAAGAATTAATGAGACTTTATTTTTGTTACCGTTCCCACCCTTTATACAGTTTAAATCACGGATGTGAAACACGTTCGACATACCATCATCATCGTCTAAAGCACTTTCCCCCTGAATCCCGCTCTCCATGATCTTAATTACCCGCTTAATTCCCTCAGGCTCGTTAACCGTCCCTCAAATTATATAAAGTTTCTCATTGTCTTAATGCATTTTACGCGATAACAAATCTACAAAAATATAACATTTTTTCTTTTTTTATCTTATCTCTCATTTATATTATCTCAATAAATGGTTTTCTCTTTCTCTCTCTCTCTCTCTCTCGCTCTCTCGTTCTCTCTCTCTCTCTCTCTCGTTCGCTCTCGCTCCCTTTTACTCATTTTTTTTTCTATTTGTTTGTTTAATTACCTCTGCACTTATAGACACATATCCTTTGCCCCGCAACACCTGCTTTTTTTGCATATTTTTTTATCTTTTGTTTTTCCTTAATAATCGTGTTCTGTCGTGCTGTCTTGTTTCTCTGTTTATCCTCCCACCACTTCCTCCCGTTCTACATACATTTTTCTTTATGTATATATCATACTTTTACCGGATAAAAGAACCTCCCATCCTTTACACTCCCAATGATCTTTGGTAGAAAGTCTGTCCGACTATTCTACTCTATAAATAGTATTTTTTTTCTTCGTTTAACATAATCATTCCCTACCGCCCGAGGCACTCGCGCCGACGTGGCGAGCGCGACGCCCAGGCTTCCTTTTATGTACACCAATCACACTGTCACTTCTAAAGTAACTATTCGTATGTACAATTAAACGGGGAACATATGTATATATATATATATATATATATATTTATATATATCACCTTTGACGGTATGCCGCAAGAAGCCCAATCCCGAGAAAGGAAACGAAATTCCTTCAGAGTTTCTCCGGAGCATTGCAAAATTTCCCAACGGTACGATCTTACCGTCCGTCCCTCGACCACCCAAATAACGCGGAACCCTCGGCCAGATTGCAGCACACGCTCCAAAGCGATACAAGGCGCGCCGCGAGAGTAGCTCGTTTAGAGAATCTCGCCTTTTTTCAAATAGCCGATACTCTCGCAGCGCGCCTCCAAGATCCACGGGGTCGCATATATCGTACATAAAATTGTAATTCGTACCAAAGTCGCACCCTCCTCACCCTCAAATAAATATACTCGCACGCTCCCCTTTCTCCAGCAATTAGCGCGTGCATCATATCCCACGTTTATATATACATCTTATGTTCGCATCAACATGCTCTCACGGCAGCTACTCTCGCGTAAAAAGAAAAAGAAGAAAAAAGAAGAGGACAATTGCTCTCCCTTTTACAACGCACACGCATTCACTCTTCCGCTCGCATACTAGACGCACAGACACTCGTCTTCCCTCGCATCCACAAGACTTACGCGTATAATATGCCTATGTATAGGGAACCTCTAATCTAAATCATATATAAATATATATTTTACCTATATGAAAAGCATCAGTCTCCATTTGCTAATGAATATCTCAGTACCCTGTCTCGCGGTTTATCTACAAGAAACATTCAACCACCCCTCGACTCCCCTTCTCGTGAAAAAGGGGCGCGGGTCTCCCCCGTCCGTCTGCCAGCGATGCCCACATTTTCAGGAGATCAGAGCACTGAGACCGTCAATGCGAGCGTTTCATATAATACCGGAAAATATATATTTTCATTGTAAAAAAAATAATCACACTTCTTAAGAATTAAATACTTATAGCAGCTGACGACGACTTGTTCTCGTTTAGTAAAATTAGCGCACGCATACACTAATCAGTCGAGTTCATCCCATTGGTGATCAGAGCGGAGCAGTTAGAAGCCAGGCCCGTGCCCGCGGCACAAGCGCGATCTCTCGTATTTTTCTCTCCCCCGGTTTTCTGTCTCTATTTTTCCGCTTTTTTTGTTTCTTTGTTTGTTCCGTTACGTGTTTTCTGTTTTTCTCTCTCTGTTCTAGTTTTCGCTCGCCTCGCTCTTATCTTACACACTGAATGGTACGTTTTGGCAGTGAGGACATCGTATTTTTTTTTTTTTTTTTTGTTTGTTTTCGTGTACATACGTCGGAAACGGGTCTCTATCCTGTTGTGTGTGTTTTACATATCTCGACGCATCGTTAACCGATGCCTTGTCTCCTACATTAGTTTAATTAGTTTGGCCCCATCAGAGCTTTAGACACTTCGTCGAGTGATTCTGCGCGCGACATTTGAGAGCCCACCGGTATTGTGCGAGGTCATACTAATAATGGATGTCTATGTGTCTTTCGAAGCACCAAAAAGAATCCCAACAATTCCGTTTAGTTTTCTCGATCGAGCGCGAAAATTAGAAGAAGACAATTTACGGTGCGGGCGAGGCCCTAAAGTGGCTTGGGGAACTGCGACTTTCAAATGTCATTGGCGCACAATTACTCGTTAACACGTATAATTAGATTTTGATTGCAGTCTTGAGTCACATCCGGGAGTGTTTAAAAGTCGATAAAAAGTGTTTTTTTTTTTTTTGTATAAATACCTAGTTCTCAGCGGCGACGGGAGCGACGAGGGCAGCGTCTCCCTGGCCCTTCTCTATCCCTTTGCCGTTCTCCACTGCGTCCTCGAACTGCCCCGGCACGGGCAGCGGGTCTTTCGTCGCATTTATGCTTGGAATCGAGTCGCTGGATCAACACAGTACATCAATCTTCACTGTACTCTCCGGGCGCGAGCTACGTTCGAGCAAAAGACACTTACTTGTAATCGGTTATTCCGTCGACATTGTTACCTCTGCCTCGGCCGTCTTTCTTCTCGATCTCTTTGCCCTTCTTCACGGTGGTCTTCTTTTTACCGGTCACCTGCAAGGGAAACTTTAATCAACAGACCTTCGCGGAACTCCTAAGGGCGGACTAAGAACGGGGTCACGAAGGGCAATGTTTTTAGTCGTCACCTTCATCTGCGCTTTCTTTCCACGGCCTGCTATTTGCGTACGATTGTTTCCACGTGTCTGAAACGTGGGTCGACCCATGGGGGTGAAGCCACGTGGGAGACCGTACTTGAGACCTCCTATGGAAGTCACCTACAACACACGTCTCGAAAGGTCACGCCAGATGGCTTTGGTGCTCGTGAGAATTGAGAGCTGCATCGAACAGTTTATCCCGAGATACATCAACCGTAAACACTTGCAAGAGTATATACTAATCATCTTTTATTCGAAACAGTTCTCACGTTACATGTGTAGGAGACAGGAATCTCAAAGCAGCCGATTAAACGCCAAGAAAAGGTAAGTCCGTCAATTCTGCTGCATTGATTCGCTTCGAGCTGCAATTGCACGCGTGATATCCTACCTGCGGAGGAAGTCTTCCACGGGGATGTCCTTGCAGGGGCTGAGGCAGGCGGCCAGGTTGCCCGTAGTTCGGACCCCACTGGCCCACGACCACTCCAGCGATTTCCAGTTGCCCACCGCGCGACGGTATTGGCCGGCGCATCAACCCACGCTGGGGCATCGTCCCGCTGCCGTGGCCGCGCATTAAACCATCGTTGATCGTGCAACCAGCAGCCAGAATATTCTGCGGCACCGATACGCGAATACCTGTTGGACGAAATTGGATTCAAGAAGTTAGGATACCATTCACCGATCAATTGACTCGGGGCACAGGACGCTTTAAAATTAAAAATATCCACGTCCAGAGGAACAGAAGCGACTGACGATTGCCGTCCCTCCGCTCCGAAAGGTACAAACGAGTTTGTAGAAAACGTACCGGGCACAACAGGCATGGGTGGTCGCGCGAAAACAACGTTGATACCCTCCAGTATGGCTTTCCTCATCCGTTCGACTTTCACGACGTGGTCTATGTAGCCACCGCAGAGCTCCAACAGGTTCTTCGCGATCGTGGCGCGAGCCAGTGTATGGTGGAACTGTTTTCCATCGAAGTAGAGCCACGGGCAGCACATCAGCCACGGGATTGGAGCGCCGCAAGCGTCGTTCGCTAACAGAGCAGTCTCGACACCGGCCATGAATAACGTGGCTAACTGTACTCCGCGGGATGTCACCAAGGGAAGCTGTGGGGAATTAGATGAATAAGCACACCAACAGAAACCGAGTCCTTTCCATCGGATGCTACCTACCTGGAGATCTTGTAAATACTGAGCGTTCATGAGTTCCGGTGAAAATGCTTGCGCAATGAAAGCATCTAGTTCCTGACGGCGCAGAATCTTTATCTTGTCAGAGAAGGACATGATGTATCTGCAAAGAATCCGGAGATTTTACTAAATGCAAGCGAAACTTTACTGTGCTCAGAAATTATCGCACCAAGCAAAGTGGTTTAATGGGGGATTCTTGTCAAACAGACTTAAGAGTAACTGATATTAAGGGGACTAGGCAGTCGAAAAAATGAGTTTTTTTTATTGTATTTTCCGAAAATGCTATCTTTTTTTAATAAAATGCTGTTTGGTTTATAGTAAAATTCGCAAAAGTGTTGATTTGGCAGGTAAAAACGTCGAGCGGCAACCTATAGCGTCGCCTTTGCTCAGAAACTTTAAATGCGTTTTCCTCGAAATTTTTTTTCTCTTGGTTTTTTGCTCTAATTGCGAATGAACGGAGGTTCAGATCGACTTGAAAAAATTACAGGATGTGTAAAACATGTGCCATTTCCGGTGAAACCTCTGATATAGTCCGTCAAAATTCGAGATTTTTATGAAAAAATTAAAAAGTCCCGGATTCTTAGTAGCGCACAGATTTTTCTTGAGAAATATTGCCGTTTGTCAACAATTTAATAATTCTGTTTTAATTTTAGTTTTTATTGGTCTCACGGGAAACTACAGATGTAACAAACAAGAATCACAGATTGAAATTGAATTGCGTCACATTTTAAGACCAATATTACAGCAAAACGACAGAAAGACGTTAAAATGATTATCAGTCAACACTGCCATTTTTAAAGCACACGTATATTTCATACTAATTTTTTTTCAATCTCTAAGATAATAACAAGAATTGGGTAAAATGATGCATCTGGATTAGGGTTGGGACTATTCGAATAATTTAATATTCGAATATTTTACAAGTATTCGAATACTATTCGAATGTTATTATTCGAATACTATTCGAATGTTATTATTCGAATACTATTCGAATGTTATTATTCGAATACTATTCGAATGTTATTATTCGAATACTATTCGAATGTTATTATTCGAATACTATTCGAATGTTATTATTCGAATACTATTCGAATGTTATTATTCGAATACTATTCGAATGTTATTATTCGAATACTATTCGAATGTTATTATTCGAATACTATTCGAATACTGATGTATAGTGTAGTCGAATACTGATGAATAGTATGATGTGAAGGGGGTCAAAATTAGCTTACAATATTTCACCCTTACAAATGAACCTAAAGAACTTGATTTATAATTCGCACCATACTATTCGAACACATCAGTATACGAATACTTAAATATTCGAATAGTATTCGAATTATGGTGTGAAGTGGGTAAAAATTAGCTTTACATGATTTCACCCTGACGAACTAACAAACTCAACTGAAACTAAATAAAAGCTTGTAAAGAAATGAACCAAAAGAACTTGATTTATAATTCACACCATACTATTCAAATGCATCAGTATTCGAATACTTAAATATTCGAACAGTATTCGAATACTTGGATATTCGAATTATGTTCGCCAAATAATTGAGCAACTGAAGTATTCGAATATTCGATTACCGAAAAAATTGACAAATAGTCCCAGCTATCTGGATATGCTTTAATTGTTTCACAAATACATTAAAAAGAAAGTGTTCTTTTCCGCGGAAAACGACTGCCTAGTCTCCTTAACCCCTTCGTGACCGTGGACGAGATATCTCGCTACACGGTACCTGTCGTACGATGCAACGAGCGAGTTATCTCGCGACATTATGTCATTCGTACGATGCCACGGACGAGTTATCTCGCGACACAATATGGTTAGTACGATGCCACGGATGAGATATTTCGCGTGTTTATTTATCAAGATAGTTCTAATTTGAAAAAAAATTAATTTACAAAACATCTTAGTGATTAATAAATGAAACACGTGTTATTTTTAACAACAGTTTCGTTTATTTTTCTTGTACACGATATTACCGAATTACCGGTAATTGAAATAGTCGCTAAATTTGCAATCCCTAATCACAGTGTAGCGAATTCCAATACAGTGTCGCGGGATAACTCGTCCGTGGCATCGTACGGATGACATAATGTCGCGGAATAACTCGCCCGTGGCATCGTACGGACGACATAATGTTGCGGGATAACTCGTCCGTAGCATCGTACGACATGTATCGTGTAGCGAGATATCTCGTCCGCGGTCGCGAAGGGGTTACAGAATTTTATTTGAAGGAGGCATCTTTAAACTTACAAAAAATATTTTTTTTATGCCGGTTCTTCTTATTTAGTATTAATTATTCTGGAATATTGTCTACCTCTTCGACGATGTAACTCCTGTTGGAGGGATTTGTAACACCTATCACAGTCATCTGATTGCAAAATAAATAAAAGTTTCTTAAAGCTAGACAGTTTACGCTGGTATTGGTCCACTTTAAAGAAAAAAAAAAATGAAAAATGGAAAAAGTTATAGCGTTTCACAGAAAAAAGCAAGTTTTTTCCATGGACAAATTTTTCATATTATTTTCTTTACATCGACGAAAAAAGTATTATAAATGAAAACTAAAATTAAAATTTTAGGTCCAGCACCAGCGTAAATTATTCAACTTTAAGAAACTTTTCTTCTCTTCGCAATCGAATGACTACGACAGGTGCTTCATCGTCGAAGAGATTCCACAATAATTAACAAATAATAACAAGGATGAAAAAATATTTTCTGCAAGTTTAAAGATGCCTCCTTTTATCCCAAACGAGTTTAATGCAATATTAACAGTAGTGTTTTAAAGAAGAATTCATAAATATCGGGGTCTGTTTTACGAGAATGTCCCTTAAATAATACAAACAATTAACGATAATGTAATAATTGTAAAAACGAGGCGCGGTATACGAAGAACAGGCTTAAATGTGCTGTGGAGCAGGTTTACCTGAGTACGCAGGCCATGACCAACAGATGCTGTGGTACGTAGGAGGTGTTCAGCATGAGCGGCGTGTCAGACCTCATGCAGGTCAAGAATCCGCGTAATCGACGTCGCTTGTCATCTATGCCTGTGCTGAAAGACGATCACGTGCGAAAATCTAAACACCCATCGGCGAGAAAATCACAAAACGTCGACGTCCAAAGGTAGGTTCTCCTACGCGCGTTTGGGCACAGCGTCAAGAAATTCAAAGTTGATATTCTCGAAAACGAAGCGCGACATCAAAAAAAGTTACTCTTTCTTTCCGACTTGTAAGAATTAACCAAGTCGAGGAAAAGGAATAAAATTTCTTGATATTGCGCTTCGTTCTCGAGAAAATCGGTTTTGAGATTCTTCACGTTGCGTCCAGCCGCGTACAGGAAATCCTACACCTTAACTGGAACCCTAGGGTCGGTCATGACCACAAGCACGCAAAGTTCGCTGCAAAATTTTCAGTTATCTGAATTTGTAAACAGAATTTCTAATTAATTTCATAATAATAGTTTAACTCTCCACATTTCTATTATTTTATACATTAACTAAGAAGAAAATAATCTCATGGAGGTTAATTTAGCGTGGACTTTACGAATTTCTGTGTCCTTTTTTATTTGGGGTCTGCTACGACCTCGGTATACCAGTTACATTTGAAAAAAAAAACTATTGCAGTTAAGGGTTAGGGGGGTATTGGACTATGTCAATTTCAGAAAATCGATTACTTTTTTTTTTTACTGATTTTGAAAGTGTCTTGTCTTTTATGAGAATTCTAAACAAAATTTCATGAAGAAATCCAAATAATTGTCGAAGTTATAGCAGCGAACGTAATTGAGTGCACCGTCGATTAACGACCTCGCAAAGTGGTATTGTCATAGGGCACTTAACTTTAAAGCCGGTTTTCTCGAAACACCATTTTCAGAAACGGTGTACATCATAACTCTTGAACCAATGAATATTGTCACATAAAATTTTAACTCGCGCTGTAGAATTCCATTCTTTATTAGGGCTGGGACTATTTGTCGAATTTGTCAGTATCCGAATATTCGAATACTTCAGTTGCTCAATTATTTGGCGAATATAATTCAAATATCCAAGTATTCGAATACTATTCGAATATTGAAGTATTCGAATACTATTCGAATACTAAATCAGTTAAGATCTACGGTCGAAATTTAATTTATAAAAAATGTATTCGAATACTATTACTGATGTATTCAAATAGTATGGTGTGAATTATAAATCAAGTTCTTTAGGTTTATTTGTCAGGGTGAAATCGTGTAAGCTAATTTTGACCCAATTCATACCATACATCAGTATTCGAATAGTATTCGAATAATAACATTCGAATAGTATTCGAATAATAACATTCGAATAGTATTCGAATAATAACATTCGAATAGTATTCGAATAATAACATTCGAATAGTATTCGAATAATAACATTCGAATAGTATTCGAATAATAACATTCGAATACTCAAATATTCGAAGTTTATTCGTAGCATTCGAATACTTGTAAA
Organism: Andrena flavipes; assembly: GCA_963971345.1. Taxonomy (NCBI): domain Eukaryota; kingdom Metazoa; phylum Arthropoda; class Insecta; order Hymenoptera; family Andrenidae; genus Andrena; species Andrena flavipes. The sequence continues at coordinate 18,469,682 of OZ020482.1, read as the reverse complement.
ATATTCGGATATTAAGTTATTCAAATAGTCCCAGCCCTATTCTCTATCGTGTAGAAATTCCGTATCAACATTGGATGTTTGTAAAACATTTTTGTACAACGTTTGTAAAACGATTCTTTCCCGTAAAACTGTGGGAAAAAATTGATTCTTGTGTAACTTCCACAATTTTTGTTTAAATCCATCGGCAAGTTTCCACACTGTAAAGCATTATGCTTTCAGATGATTGTGGTTCACCTGAATCGATGTACACCACCTGCAGCGACGCGCCGTACAGGACTATCTTCAACGATTAATAACTTCGACAATTTTATACATTCCGACGATTTCTTTTTTGTAAATACTCGCAAATGTGCCCACAATAGATTGTCAAAAGCACGACTATAACGATTGTTTTGTATCAAAGTACTTCAGCGTCAAAGAAACACGATTTTACGTATCCAATAATCCACTACCCCCTTAAGGTAACTCTAGCTATGCGAAAAGCTAGGCAATTAGTAAGTGGCACTAAAAAAAGTAAACAACCGATTAAATTTTCTAATTGTTTTGCGAAACATAAGTAATAAATTGACTCATTTTTCGTTGAAATTCGAATCCTAAATTTGAAATACCCGCCATTTTGTTAATTTTTACAAACATTGAAATGTTTGATCGCCAATGTTTTAATAAATATAATAGCAAGAATAACTAAATTTTCAAAGCGATTGATTAAATAGAACTCGAGCAATCCTGCACACCATTTTGGCATTAAAAAAAAAGGTGTTCCGGAAAGTGGCGTCGTACGGACGTTATACTTAAATAATATACAAAGTTTCGTATTAATCGGTTGTTTACTTCCTTTTTCACTGCCACTTACAAATTGCCTAGTTTTCCGCATCGCTAAAAAGTTACCTAACGCTTTAAGAACGTTCTACCACGTACCCGAACCATAAACGTTGGATCGTCGGAACACCCCATCCAATCTGCTCGGCCTTCACCAACTCCGGCGTCTGGTACGTGTTCGATTTTGACCAGACCCACTCCTTTATCACGACATCGGGCACCTCCACTTTCTCACCATCTACGGGGGCGAGAATCAGGCACGTGTAAAGATATTAAATACAGCCCGCCGCCCGTTTAACTACGACACTCACCGCCCTTCTCTTTACTCTTAGTAGCTAAATACATTCGATGGTGAAGATTGAACAATATCGCGTACACCATCTGCCTGACGGGTCTGTAGATGAGGTGAATGGACGGGAACTCTCTGTGGTTCTCGTCCTCGAGGAGGACCGGTAGCTTGATCTCTCCAGCGATGAGTATTTGATAAATATGGGGAGACATCAGCCCTTTCTGATGCCTCTCGGAGGCGGTGCGCATCACTTCCGGCACCGTGGTGGGAATATTGTTAGCCTTCTCCGCTTGCCTGACGGAGTCGGCGGTCGCGTGAGACGGGGACGTGGCGGAAGAGCTGCTGCTCGAGCTAGACGAGCTGATCAGAAGGTTGTGTGTGCCGTTGACAGCGTGCCCGTTACCTAAACCAGACGGTATTTCAGGATTGGAAATAAAATATCCAAGATCTGGTCTACGGAATTCTGCCTTACTCTGCTCTTCTTCGGTCCTAACGTTGTCGGCGTCCCCGTGACCCTGGATACCCGGCGGATCTATCACAATTTGTGGCGCAGACTTCGCGTTCGCTGTTGCCTGTTTGTACGCGTTCAGGCTCTCACGCTCGCTCTCCACGGTCTCCGACGCGAATCTGGATGTCTCCAGATTGGCATCAGCTTCCGAGGTCGACGGCGCCTCGGACAGATTCGACGGCGCCTGCACGTTTTGCTTCGTGTCCAATTTATTTACTGAAAGGATGGACAGTCTCTCCTTAGATCATGGGCAGGGTGAAGAACGAAGCAGGTAGGATGTTGCTAGTACTGACGGTTTTTACCTCTGTTTGGTTTCACTGGTTTGTAATGCAGGAATCCCTCTTTAGTTCCGTTTATGTAGTACTGGACCGACTGCCTCAGCTTGGAACACCTTGGGTCCGACAGAGAGCCGAACACTTTCTGGGAAACCACGTCCAATTCGACGGATGGAAGATCTTTGACGAAACCGGCGATCGTCTTTATCGTGTGCTCCATACTGACTTTGTTCAGATTAGTGTTGACGTTCAGCTTCTTGTAAAAATCAGCCAGGTCCTGTTCGGTTAGAATATAGTTCCCTAGAAGCGCGGCTAATAGGCACAGCCTATCTGAATGGATGTTGAGTGTTTTTAGAAGCTCGGGGAGCATGTATTCCTTCGTGTCCAGGGAGCCCTTGAAAGACACAAGTATTTCGCTTTCATTAGACCTGGGTACGATGCTACGATAGCTTCTGTAAGTCGATGTGTACCTTGTACGTGAGCTTCAACTGTTCAGAAGAGAAGTATCGCGGAGGATCGAATGCAGCGTACTCAGCGTCGTCGGCGATCAAGCCGTTGAAGTTATTTTCCCGGCAGTAGGCGATCACTTCCTGATGATGGTCATCCATACTACACAACTGATTAAATTTCAAATTAATAACACGGCAATGAAATCGATCGTACGATAATGGGAAGGGAGTAACTCACAACTGTAACATTTAAATGTCGCAGTGCCATGCGTAGACTGGTTCTCAAGCACACCGGGGGGGTCCACCAAATCTTTGGTGGCGGAGTGCCTTTCGTCGAAATGTGTTTGAGTACCTGCAACAGTCACCGTTTGAGGGAAGGTTCCGGTCTAAGAGTCGATTTTTTTTTATTTCATATTTCGCACGTTCTGCCTTTTAGGAATGCGTGTAAAAGGATTTTTTGAAATTTGTAAAATTCCCGAAGTTATAGGCATTTGAGTAGCGACCATTCGCGTGAAACTTTAAAATCAACTTTTTCTCGAAACAGTGTTCTCAAAGTCGGTGGAACCTGTATCTCCAAAAGTTATTGTCCGATTCGTCTGAAACTTTTTTTATTTCGGTAGAATATACTTCAGACTCGTGGAGAAACCAGGAAAATTAAAAAAAAGAGTGAAAATTTATATTTTTCAAAGGCGTTGAAAGAACGAAAAATCTAGGGAAAGTGATTTCAAGCTTCAAGTGTTGTTATTTTCTCAAAAAATGTAATTTTTGTAATTTTTCTGGTCTAGTCCGCGAGCCAGTTTTATGCCCTTTAAGAATCCGGCGTTGTTTCTTATTTCAAACCAATAGTGTAGGTGCTACAGGTTCCACTGATTTGAACGAATTTTTCAACGCCTCTACTTTAACAATTCCCCAGTGTCGTTCTGCAATGATTAATTATAAAACAAAAAATACATATCTATAGTTTAACACATCCTTAATACAATGCAAAAGGTCCCATTAAATTGTACGCAGAACTTTTCCTCTAATTAATTCCTAAAGATCACCTATTTCTATGAGCTCTAGACCAAAACAGCCCCTTAAGATTCCACACAAATTTCACGACGTTTTTAAGGAATCGAGCCGTTAGCAACTCACATTGTTTACTTTAATTCGCACTTGCAATTGATTGAGAACCCAGTCCGCCAATCGAGGAGATTCGAAGCATCCGTTAAAGAATACAGCTAGTTCCAAGCCTGACATTTCTGTCGCTTGTATAAGAACCGCCAAGAATTGTAGCATTCGGTTCCATTGTCCTCCGCAAGCCCAATCTGTGTGACAAAATCATTCGTTTAAGCATCGTGCGTGAACCCCGGATCTGTCCTCGTTAAACGACTCCTACAAAAGAATCCGAGCCGCGTATACCTGTAAAGTATCCGCCGTACAATCGATCCAAACAGCACTCGCCGTCAAGGACTAGTCTCAACTTCCCAGAATGCAACTGTTGCTGCCCCTTGCTGGCCCGATTATGCTGCCTCTGCGTGATTGTGCGCGCTATCTTCAGCAGATCGACGGGCACAGATCCTCCTTGTACGTAATTACTGTCCAGAAACACTTGCAGATCTTGGATGCCCATTTTACTCAAGATTCCCCTTACGACGTAAAGTTACGAGTTACGCTTGCTTCCGCCTTATCCCTTTAATGTTGCAATGTTCCGTTTGCCTATTAATTACAGGCGAGAATGTTTCTTCAGTTTCCAGCTTTAGATACTTTTACGACACGAAGAAGTCTAGTTTCAATTTCAATAATTTCAACCTGCAACAAACATCGTTTGACAGATCAAACGACAGCGTCCACCGTGGTCGCCCCCCGACCCACGAGACTAGCTAGGGCTTCTTTAACCCTGCCGCTGTTCCACCCCCTCGACATATGGCCCGAGCCGGCGGCAAAGCGGTACTGGTTAGCGACGAAGCGACAAGGGGCTGCAGCGTGAAACGCAAGTTTCCCCAGAACCCAGACGACAGACAAAAGTATTTGGAGGTCCTCCACGAAAGAAGACAGTCCACGTTTAGCATCCCCCCGGACTACGACGGGCTTAAGGAATTCCGAGAGACCGAAGATTTGTCAGATTCGGGGGGCAAGTACGCCGACGCCATTTATTTTGTTTATATGTGGCCATTCGCGTATCCTCGGCCAGCTTTCTTTCCGTTAGTCAGCCGTTCTATCGCCGAGAGACGATCGTTATGCGAGAGCCGCAGGGAGAGAGAGAGAGAGAGGCATAGAGAGATGGCCGGTGGAGAATCTTTTCCCGTCGTTTCTCGGTTAATTGAACGGGCAGAGAGAAAGAGGGGCTGCCTCGCAGACCCGGCATGGCGAGAAGCGCTCGCTCGATTCGCGTGAAACTTACGCAAGGGATTCGCGCGATTTCGTGGCCAGTCTCCTTTCACGAAACGACACCACGCGAACCCCGTTCGATTTCGAGCGGACGATCGCCCGCAGAATGAAACGGTACTTACGTTAAATTAGCGATAATCATCGTGGCCCCAAAGAAACACAAAACACACGGGCTTTCAGAGTAGGTGACGTCGGATTCGAAAACGGAAATGAGCGCTCGGCCGCGCTCGGGCATCCACGCCGAGGGTCTCGGTTCCAGGGGAACGGCGCACTCCCATTGGCCCGTCCTTTGGGATTAAGAGCACGGCACCGGAAGCTGGCTCGGGTTGAAATTATTTGAAATACGAAATGAAAGGGTAATGTTTACGATGGATCATTTCGATTGATAAATTCTTTCGGTCTTGAATATCATTTGGGGAACATAACCTTGTTTCGCGGCGGAGCTGCATGGATTATTTGAAATTTGTTCTCCAATTCGGATAACTGTTTTGAGGGGGATGATGGTTTTCGGGGTTGTTTCTTACTTACTCGAATTTTACGTAAAGAATTGTTCGTTTGTTGAGGGAGACTAACTTTGAAAATTGCGCTTATTCGAATATGGTGTATTGTTTGAATAATCGCTTGTAAAATGTTTTATTTGGGTGGTGCTCGAACAAGTCGGCATTGTTTTGAAAATTTGAATTTTATAATATAGAGAGCAAAATACTGTGGAAGCTTTGCCTTTCGAAGTGATGGATTTTAAAAGCCCGCCGATTAATAAGCGCACGCTTGGGTGCGTTAAATTCGTTGATTTCAAATTGAATTACTTTGACAACTAAAGTCTGTGTTAAATAATATAAATTGAATTTCGACTGGAAAAATTGTTCTAATTAGAAGAGAAACGATTTCGGCGCACTGGTGCGGTCTATTTTAAACAATTAATAAAAGCGATTTTGCAATTTTTAGAATTTTACCGAATTCCAATTTTCAAGAAAAGTTTAACAAAGACAAAAAATACTGCGTATGCCTTTATATATAAAAATTTTCTTTTAAATAATTCATTATACGCAGTATTTTTTGTTTTTGTCAAAATTTCCTTGAAAATGGTCATAATCATTGACCGAAACGTTTGAATTCGATAAAATTCTAAAAATTGCAAAATAGCTTTTATTAATTGTTCAGAATAGACCGAACCAGTGCACCGAAATCATTTCTCTTTTAATTAAAGTCTATCTTAATTACTCTTCGTTGATCACTGAAATCAATTGTACCACACTTAATTTGCGTAATAAAGGAAAACTGCTTCTCTCTTTAGAAATTATTTTATATCTTTTTATACCGTTCGATAATGATAAAAGGAAATCGTCTGTTCGTTTAACCCCCGCTATCTCATAAAGCAACAGAAGATTATTTCAATAATCTTTTAATATCCTTTTATACAAATACATTCATTCGCATCACAAACATACGATATATTTATTATGCTCACTGTCAGTCGGTGATCCTCTTACGTTACTACAAAAAGATGGAAGATCAAATGAAATAAATTAGAACAATAATTCGTTACCGAAACTGAAACGTATTAGCTACGATACATGTACATATATGTACGAAGAACTTAAACCAGCGAACACGGTTCACACTTGCGTAGTTATCACATCCCCCAGTATCGATGCAATATTACAAAACGCTCGAAATGCACAAAATCGTTAAAAGACAATTCCGTTTCTCTCTCTTCTCTCTCTCTCTCTCTCTCTCTCTCTCTCGCTCTCTCTCTTTCTCTCTCTGTACAATTACAACAGTTCGTTTACGCCGGCAACAACAATAGCTGCACGACCGAATCGATTACTGCATCACTATACACCGTATAGCCATGGAATTTATAAAATTAGTCTTTTACGATACAGAATATTACAGTTCGTCGTGCTTCTCCTCCTCCTCCTCCTCGTTAGCGTCCATATCGATGATCTTCTCCGACTCGTTGTCTGCCTCAGCCTCAGCCGAGGCGGACTCGTCCTCCTGCACCTCCTCCTCCTCCGGTACCTCGTCCAGGGATATGCCCAAGCTTTTCCTCATCAGCTGCTCCACGCTGTCCGCGAAGCTGGCGGTCTCCCTGAGCATGTATCCGGACCGAAGAGTGGCGGTCTTGAACATCATCAAGGCGATGTCTTTCGCTGTCTCATCCGTGGTGTCCACCTCCACGCGTCGCAAAAGTTCCCTGATCAACGGGTGCCTCGGGTTCACCTCCAGCGTCTTCTTCTGGTTCAAGTAGTAGGTCTTCTGCGGGTCGTCCGTCTTCTGGTGAGCGTTGGAGATGGCCAGTCTCTCCATGTTCCCGGTCCACCCGAACATGCTGGCGACCAGAGCGCACGGTGAGTCGGTGAGACGCTCGGACACTTGCGCCTTGCTGATGTGATCCTTCAGGACATCGTTCAGCCACTTGACTAGTGGATCGAAGGTGTTCTTCATTTGCTCCATCCTCTCCTTCGCCTTGTCACCCTCGTCCAGGGAGAAGCCCTCCTTCGCAACGTTCTGGAACTTCTTGCCATCGAATTCAGGGAGCGCGGAGATAGCGTACTCGTCCACCGCCTCTGTTAGATACAGCACCTCGTAGCCCTTCTTGTCCAGCCTCTCCACGAACGGGGACTTCCTCACCTCGCCCTCGGAGGAGCCGGCGATGTAGTAGATGTGCTGCTGCTTGGCCTTCATACGGGATACGTAGTCCGTCAAGGATGTGAGGCTCTTCTGCGTGGAGGAGTTGAACATCAGAAGCTTGGACAACCTCGCACGGTTCTGGGCGTCCTCGATCACGCCAAGCTTCACGTTCGTGCTGTACTCCTTCCAGAACTTCTCGTACTCCTCCTTGGGGATCTTCTTGATCATGTCCAGCACCTTTCGGATCAGCTTCTTCTTGATCACTTTAATTAGCTTGTGCTGCTGCAGGTTCTCGCGCGACACGTTCAGCGGCAAGTCGTCGCTGTCGACGATACCGCGGATGAACGACAAGTAGTTGGGCATCATATCGGTAAACTTGTCCGTGATGAACACTCTCCGGACGTACAACTTGATGTTGTCCGATTTAGTGCCGTAACGGTTGAAGCTGTCGCCGGGTTGAACTTTGGGAATGAAGAGCAGGGACTTAAAGGTCACCTCGCCCTCCGCAACGAAATGAATCTTCGCTAGTGGATCCTGAGTGTCCTTCGTTAGCGCCTTGTAGAAGTCGTTGTAATCCTTGTCCTCGACGTCGGACGGTTTCAGGGTCCATATGGGCTTGGAATCGTTCAACAGCTCCCAGTCCCAGACAGTCTTGTCCACCTTCTTCGTCTTCTTCTCTTCCTCTGCGTCCTCCACTTTCGCATCGTCCTCTTCGTCGGTCACTTTATCCTCTGTAGACTCATCCTTCTTGCTCTCGTCTTCCTTCACGGGCTTCTCCTCGTCGTCCTCGTCTTCGTCAACCTGAATCACCTTGCTGCTCCAGAGATATATAGGGAAATTGATGAACTGCGAGTACTTCTTCACCAGCTCCCTGATCGTGTCCTCCTCTAGGAAGTCCAACGCTTCGTCCTTCAAGTGCAGGCTGCAGTGACGGATAAATTAGTTTCTTAAAATTCAACGCATCCAGAATTAATAAATCGAAAACATCGGTTCACTTACCTGACCGTCGTTCCTCTCTTCAAAGTGTCTCCCCTCGGATCTTCGACGATACTGTAGCTGCTGCTATCCGACTGCCAGATGTACTGCTTATCGTCGTTGTGCTTAGAGGTGACGACGACTGTATTAGAAACCAGGAAGGCGGAGTAGAAGCCCACTCCAAACTGACCGATCATATCGTTCAGATCCTGAGTGTTCGACGTCTCCTGCATCTTGCCCAAGAACTCTGCAGTTCCGGACTTGGCGATAGTCCCAAGATTACTGACTAGGTCGCCCTTAGTCATACCGATACCGGAGTCGGTTATACTGAGTATCTTGTTCTCTTTGTCGCATTTTATCCTGATCGCCAACTCCGGATTAGTATCCAGGACGTTTCTATCGGTGAGCGATAGCAGTCTGATCTTATCGAGGGCGTCGGACGCGTTGGATATCAACTCCCTCAGGAATATATCTTTGTTGCGATACAGAGAATTTATGATAAGCTTCATTATGCGATTGACTTCGGTCTGGAAGGTGAATTTCTCCGCTTTATCCCTAAGCTCTTTCACCTGAGCCACGTTCAGTCCATCCAGCTTTATCGCCTCCTCTTCCCTCTGAACCGCCTCGTTATCTGCGAAAACAAGTTTCCTCGGTAAATTAAGTAATCGAGGATCCGTTACACGCCTCCTTTCGCCATTATCAAACAGGTGGGTGTCTACAATGCTTATCGCTATAAGATAAGGAACCCGCCTAGACATCTGCTTTGCATAAATAATTCATCAAGATTGCCCAACAACCGGAATACGCGGAGGAAGTTAATCTCACCTGTTCGAGAGCCCTCTCGACTCGCACCCAAGTCATTCTCGACGGTTCCAACGTCCGCCTCGACCGATTCCTCGGCTCTGACGAATCCTGAATAAGGAAAGATGATTACAATGCTGCTGCTGGGGCAACGTGTACGTTCGAACGAGTTTTTCTTCGTAATTGCAGATTTCTTTGGTCACTTACCCGCGAGGAAGCACAGGGCTGATATAAATATTAACGCTTTTCTCATTGCTGCCGCGAAGGAGTCTTGAGTGTGGCAGAAAAAAAGCGGAAACGCGCGGAGGTTTCTCAACAAACAACTCGCTCCGCTGTTTCACATCGACTGTCATATAGCCGAACGCGCGTAGCTATGTATAGAGAGAGGAAGCTTGGAGCAACCGCCAATCGGGTGGGCCCACGCAATGCACGTGGACCAATGAAAAGCAAGCCGGTTACAACTCGGTCCAAATGTCTTCACCGCATTGGCGGATGAATGCAACACATGGCTAGTCCCTGTTCCAGAATATTCTTGTGCAACTGCTTTTGGTAGAAACGAAACACGATCGAAATTTGTATTTTGCTCACGATGTTATTGTATCTCTTAATGTGATTGTATATTGATGGCAAAAGTGTTTAAATTCTTCGATATTAACTGTTATGGCAACAAATCGATAAAGCTTTTTTATCGGTTGATGATAACGTACATTAGTTATCGACTGTGGTAAGAATCATGGAGGAATTACTGTACTATGGTAATATCTTTGTCGGTAATATAGGTGTCTAAAATAACGACCGTTATTATTATCTTAAATTACTAAATATTTGTATATTTTTGCTTGAACTTCGCTACGCAGAAAAAGATACGACGAAATAAATTTAATCATTAAAGAGACTTTTATTTTTCTTCTCCGTTTTACTAACAAGAGAACACCGCGAATCCGGACTCACCGATTGGCGCAACTTTGTGGGGTTTTAGAGTGACTTAAGACAAGAACAACGGTGTGTTTCATTTGGGCGCTATCGCCCTTTAAGGGAGTGAAAACTAACCTCAAAGTCAAATTGGCACTTCCACTTTTTCGCGTATAACTGTCAAAATACAACAGACAGAAAAAAATGTTTCAAAGAAAAATTTAATGGTGCAATAAATGCTATAAACTTGAGTTAATAAAATTTTGAAAAAGGTTTCTTTTCGTTCAGGTATTTTTTTTAAACTCTTCAAGATTTTATTAACGCAAGTTTGTAGCGCTTATTGCACTATTAAACTTTTGTTTGAAACATTTTTGCTGTCTGTTGTACTCCGAGAGTTATACGCGTAAAAGTGGAAGTGCCAATTTAACTTTCAGGTTAGTTGTCACCCCCTTAAAGGGCGATAGAGCCCAAATGAAACACCCCATTGTTCTTGTTTTGAGTCACTCTAAAAACCCACAAAGTTGCGTTCGAAGCGGTGAGTCTGGGTTCGCGGTATTCCCTTGTAAGTAGGTTTCGAGTTAAAAAATGTACTGGAGTATAAACCCTAGTAGCATTTTTGGTTGACCAACAGTTGGGAATTAGTTGGGATATAGTTAGTGTTTTTAACCAACTTCAAAAACGAGGAGGTTATAGATTCGACCCGTTTGTATTTTTTTTTTATATTTTTTTTATGTTGGTCCCCGCATAACTCCTCAGCATATGGGCCGATTTTGATGATCTTTTTTTTTATTCGATACTGCATCAATATTGGTCAATAATAGTTCTGGTTAATAATAAAGATTATTATCACCTAATAATAATTATTTTATGTACGTACGCGCATAATTTAAAAAAAATAAAACCGACTTCAAACAAATAAAATTTCACTAAAGAGTAAAAAATAATTTTTTCCCCTATTTAATCTAGGACTCCCATATTTTTTAAGTCGGTCCTCATTATTTGCACTGTGTAAATCTGGCGCCGACTTAAAAAATATGGAAGTCGTACATTAAATAACGGAGAAAATTAGTTTTTACTTTTTAGTGCAATTTAATTTTTTCGAAGTCGGATTTAATTTTTTTTTTTTATTTTTTTGCCTACAAATTCCTTGCCAAATAATTTAATATTCTATAATTCTAGTTTGCCTTCGAATAATTCAATGTTGAATTTACATTGATTAAATGTCATCTTACAAACGCAAAAAAAATTGCTACATCCAAAAACCTGCTATTATATTCCAAGATGTGATTTTTCTTTTCTTATTTATAAATACGTAATGAGGACGTCTCTCTTAAGACGGATGTGAATTTTAAGGAATGAGTCAAAAGGTCGAATGATAATATTTTGTAGAATATTTCACGTCACTGCGTAGTTTTTATAGAAGTGTTTACAAGGAAGCGTGTTGGTTAGTTGCATACAGCGGTTACTTCGTAAACGGAAAATTTAGGTTCGATTTTCCTCACAGCAATATTCTTTTTTTTTTCTAAACCAGACCTGAAGAAGACGTCTTTCCGACGTCTTTGAACTTCCTTAAGACGTCTTTCCGACGTCTTTGAACTTCCTTAAGACGCCTTCTGGACGTCTTTTGAAGTTCTTTAAGACGCCTTCTGGATGTCTTTTGGAAAGAAGCCTTCAGTTGGGCCTTTATGTTAAGTGACGTTGGGCCTGCGTTGGTTACAATCGTTAGTCCATTTAAAAATAGCGCGATACTCCAACAGTTGGTCAAGGATAACACGTCATTGGCCCAACAAATTCCCAACAAATAAATGCTACTCGGGAACTAATGTTACCAAGAAGCATTGCATTGTAAAAGTTAGTAATTGACTTTAAGTTAAATCCGATACTATTAATGCTCCCCGCCTGACCTGATCTACAGATACAAAACACGCGGAACGCGATGTTACCTCATATTGTATTTATATTTCATATTAAGTTTCCATGTACTAAAAAAACTCCTACCCACAGACAGTAACGCCGCAATCTTTCCACGTGGATATAGCGTCTGGGATTAACAACGTCTCCAATAATAGCTAGAGATCGTTTAAGGGTGCAGTCCCTTTGAACAAAGACCGGAAGAATATATTATCTTCGCTCCGATGCAATTACGTTACACTGCAACCTCGACAACATCGAATGAGCACATCAACTATTGAATACCCCAGCTCTACCGCGTCCCTCGTGACTTTAACCCGCCCACCTATTATTCGCTCCCCGAGCGACTCGACTCTCCCAAAATTATAAACAAGCAGCTACGACTTGGAATTCAAGCGAAGGGTAAGGGGAGAAAACAGGGAACGTCCTCGCGCTTCACGCTCGCGCAATGTTCAGATCAGTGAGAAACAAAGTATCCAAGTATTAATAAAATAGGTGGACACGGAATAATGTGGAACAATTATTTTCTAGCTCAATCCGCTTCTCCTGTGCCTAATTAGAGCATAAACATCGCGTTACGAGCATTAGAGTTAAATTCATTGAACCTCATTTCCTCGCTGACGCACTAAAGTATTAAAAATTGATTTCCTCAATAAAGCTGCTTCGTGGCATTTCTTGTTTCTTCCTCAGTAACACCCCTGCGGGAATTCAACGGACCTCCACCAGTACCCCGTTCGCAAAGTCCTGCCCTTCATCAGATAGCTGTTATCCTGTTGGCCGAGGTCGCTAGATAGGAAATCGGTATCGGCGATTGATCACGCGTGAATTTTTTCGCCGGCACACGTGTTGTGGCTGTCTCGTCGTTATGGATACGTTCTACAGACTATTGTAGGGATATTGTGCACGCCGAGCACACCTCGTTTTCATACAGGAGTGTGTTATCCGTTTGCGTGTGTGCGCCGCCCTATAGAATGCGAGCAGCCGCGTCAAAGGAACTCTGTATCGTCACTCGCCTTCCGGTCCTCATCAGAGGGAGTCACGAATTCCCTCGTGAGCTGCACCAGGGCATCTTCAGGGGTCATCCTGTTCCATCTTATCGAGGTGAGTTGAAAAGCCACGATCTAAACTTACTAATAACAGACAGGGCACATCAGTGGTCCCATTCAAACTGCCCATCTCTCGCGCAATGGAGGCCCGGTTAGCTAGCCACCGGGGGCATCAAGATTCTCCGCAAACTCTACCAAGTGCGCAAGCATTGTGAAACTCGAATCGTCGCACGGTGACTCCCTAATTAATTTATGCAGTTCATTGGAACCTGGGGCCCATATTTCCGAGACAACCGCGAGAGCCTCCCACCCCCTCATCAATGTTGCAGGCTGCTTTCCAAACAGTTCCACCGTCAGGGCTCGCGTAACTTCACCCCTCGACTCTCGAATAATTAATGAGGCGATTCCAGTCTACTCTAGACCAGCACGGATCCTTCTAATCGATCGACTAAGTGTAAAGTCGATGGAGAATTACCCCTTGACACTGGTAGATAGCATCAGCCCCCTAAGCCGTGTGCAAACCAATTTCCTCGCCGTTTAATTAACTAAACTAGGGCGAGCCGCTCACCGCGCCTAGCAATCAAGAGAAATGAAACAGTGTCCCTCTGTGATGACACGTCGAGTATAAGCGAGCATAAAAAAAGGAGACCGAGCCAACTCCCACTTTCCAGAATGCCCACCGCTGTTCTCCTCTCTTATCGCTATCCACGTCTGATTAAGATAGCGAGTTGGAGAGCCGGCTTCCATATAGGTATCAGTTAAGCGGAGAATTTCAGTTTGCGGATCGTGGGTTTAAGCGTTTGGTTAATTATTGGTGGGGTAGAGAGAGAGGAGAGGTAGACCTCGACTCGACGTTTATTTTTACAGACACCTGAGTCACAGGCGCGAGTCATCGTGGTTTCTCCTTCCAGGGATGTTCTTCAACAGACCGCAGAGCGCGACGACGAGGCAAGAGGCTGAGATGATCAATAAGGCCCAGAGGGCCCTGTACGCAACCACGGACTCCATAGAGAAGCTGCGTCTGCTCTGCCTGGCCAGAGGTGCCAACGGCATCCTGGGCCTGGGTAGGTAAGTCGATCTTGCTTCTATACATTCCGTGAAGGTTCTTTTAGATTCCGATATCTCTTCAATAATTCCGCATGGCAATCCCCTTCCCTCCTCTAGCAGTCTATCCATTCCCGCAACTTCTCCCTCAGCTAACAGGTGTCTAGATTAACCACAGTTCATCCTGCAGCCACTGTTTAAGTGCTCCCTATTCCCATTCTACGTTACTATTACCCCCGTGACGCCGTCACCACCCCATTCAGGGAATCCCGGAACGTTACTTGACTCGTGCGACTTGCAGAGTGTTCCGTCGCATGGACGACGATGGCAACAAGATGCTGAACCTGGAAGAGTTCACTAACGGGCTGCAGGAGACTGGCTTGGACTTCTCGGACGAGGAGATCCACGAGATCTTCAACAAGATCGACACGGACGCCGACGGGAACGTCAGCGTGGACGAGTTCATCGTCGCCGTTAGGGTACGTCATTATCTTGAGTTCCTTTCGTAGATCTGTGACCCTGACCTGTCGCTTTGTCCAGCCGCCGATGTCCCAGAGCCGTGCGAACGTGGTGGGCCAGGCGTTCAAGAAGATGGACAAAACTGGAGACGGCGTGATCACGGTGGACGATCTGAAAGGCGTTTACAACGTCAAATGTCATCCGCGTTACATTAGCGGGGAGGAGAGCGAGGAGAGCATCCTCAACAAGTTCCTGGCGAACTTCGAGCAGGGCAACACCAGAGACGGAATCGTAAGGAATCGCCACGTTTGCATGCTTCGTAACGATCTTTCCGCGTAATACAGCGCTGAGCAGCTATAAAATCGTCCGTTATCTATCCGTCAGGTCACGGAGGAGGAATTTTTGAACTACTACAGCGCGATTAGCGCAAGCATCGACCACGACGCTTACTTCGACCTCATGATGCGCAACGCCTACAAGCTGTGAATCCTTCCAACAAACCGTTTCGTCGTACCATGCACCACTGCTGCTAACTCAGGATTACTTACTTAGCTACACGAAGGACGGCCAAGGCGACGGTCGAGGCCAATGTCAGCGATCGAGGAATTATTTAGCATGCGAACGGTGGACACGGTTCACGCTGGGACGCCGCAAGGCTTCTCTTGCGCAAGAGTACGCCTCAATGACTCAGCTACTCCACGCAGAACTGCGACGAGGAAACAGTTCTGCAAGAAAAAAAAGTTCCATTTAAAGATCGTGCGAGGCACTGATTCTCAATTCTGCTGCTGTAGTGGGGCAGAAAGGTTTCCATAAGGGGACGGTTGGGTTGGGAACCACTGCATCGAGTTGTCACCTGTGTATGCATATACGGGCTGAGTGACTTAAATCGATCCGCTTGAATATCTTTGAAATTGTTGATTATACAAACAAATGTGCCAAGCCATTTGTCTGAAACATTTTACGGTATAATCAACAGTTTCGAAGATATTCGAGGGGATCGATTTAAATGACTTAACCTGTACATATGACGCACGCGCGTGTGTGTGAGTGTGTAGTGTGAGAGGGACAACAAGTTGGTTACAGGGTCCAATGCAGTCAAGACGCATATAATAATCATACTATTATAATAAAGCTACAACGTTTGTTTGTATGGTCACAAAAATCTTTACTATAGAATTGTAACTACAATATCCTGGAACAACAATGTTCATGACGTAGCGCCCACTAACAAGGGAATACCGCGAACCCGCTTCGAACGCAACTTTGTGGGTTTTTAGAGTGACTCAAAACAAGAACAATGGGATGTTTCATTTGGACCCTATCGCCCTTTAAAAGGTGAAAACTAACCTCAAAGTTAAATTGGCACTTCTACTTTTACGCGTATAACTCTCAGAGTACAACAGACAGCAAAAATGTTTCAAAAAAAAGTTTAATAATGCAATAAGCGCTACAAACTTGCGTTAATAAAATTTTGAAGAGTTTTAAAAAATACCTGAACGAAAAGAAACTTTTTTCAAAATTTTATTAACTCAAGTTTATAGCACTTACAGTGGCGGACGAAAGAAAGTTTACAACTTTTAAAATCGCATAACTTTTATAAAATTAATCCAAACTAGTTGATTTTTTTTTTAGAAGCTACGAGGATAAGTTTGCTAAGTGACGTGTTTCGTCGTTTTGAAAAAATGTACTTGGTCGGAATAGCAAAAAAAAAGTAGTAAATGTCATTTTTAAAACTTTTTTTTGTGAGCCTGTAATGAAAATTCAAAAAACCCGTTTGTAGATTGAAGTAAGTTGTATACGTGCCTAAAATTTCATCAAAATCGGTTAATGTTGCTCTGAGCTATAAACGTTTAAAGATCGCAGAATAAGGTCGAAAATCGCGAAATTCACAGAAATCAGCGATTTCAAAACGACGAAACACGTCACTTAGCAAACTTATCCTTGTAGCTTCTCAAAAAAAAATCAACTAGTTTGGATTAATTTTATAAAAGTTATGCGATTTTAAAAGTTGTAAACTTTCTTTCGTCCGCCACTGTACATATTGCACGATTAAATTTTTCGTTGAAACATTTTTTTCTGTCTGTTATACTTTGAGAGTTATACGCGAAAAAGTGGAAGTGCCAATTTGACTTTGAGGTTAGTTTTCACCCCCTTAAAGGGCGATAGAGCCCGAATGAACCACATTGTTTTTCTTGTCTTGTGTCACTCTATAAACCCACCAAGTTGCGTTCCAATCGGTGAGTACGGGTTCGCGGAGTTCCCTTGTAAGTAATGATTTTTGGAACCTCCATCCCCCAGGGGGGTGAAAAGGGGTAAAAAGTATTTTCTCGGACTCCCTAATATCTCTTAGGCCTAATTAGATATTAACTTGGTTCTTACTTGTAAAGATTACCCACACAAGTGCCTAAAAATCAATTTCAAGATTTTTCTCCAACCATCCCCTAAGGGGGTGAAATGGCGTGACATGTGTTTTCACTGATTCCTCAAAATCTCTTAGGCCCAATTAGATATCAGTTTGGTTTTTCCTTCGGTAGGTTACCCACATAAATGCCTAAAAAACAATTTCAGGATTTTGCCCTAATCAACCCCTAAGGGGGTGGTGAAAATGGGTGAAATGTGTTTTCATAGAGTCCTTAATATCTCTGAGGCCCGGAGCGAAGCGCGATGTATTTTGCTAGTATGTATATACAACTGCACGCACAAATGATTCTATGCAAACATTGCACAATATATGCTTAATTATTAAAAAGCTGTGTCATTTTGCAATCCCCTACATCCTGCACTCAATTCTCTAATTACTAATGTGTTTTTGTAAATCCTTGCCTGTCGGCCAATGATGGTACAGTAGTGAACACGAGATTTCAAGCAAATTGGAATTGAAACGAGACTATGCATTTTCAATTGGAATAAAAACTTACAACAGACATACAACGATTCTTTATTATCATATTCTACGATTCTTTAATACCATATTCTACGATTTTCCTCCGAATTTCTGCGAATGAATGAATCACGAGTTAGCGAATAGTTTTCCAACGTCTGGTAACATCCTTCTGCGGACCGATCTACTTTATCGCGGAGCGATAAGTTAGTCATGTTATCGACTGGGACTCATATTATCGCAATTTGTAATCAGCTCTGAATTATATTCATGTATACATAAATACGACGTGCGTTACGAAAAGTAGCACGTTTCAATTTTCTTACGAAAACTAGGGTAAACCAACCTGTGACTGACCGAATTGTTGAATGAGAAGCCTAGTAAATGACCGCATACTTTTATTAAGAATCGTACTTATTAATGTTTGTTTAATACGCATAACTAAAAATATGGGATATTAAACGTGCAACTACACTCCATTTATAAACATATAGTAATTTTTAAATTTATAATTGACATTTTTTTTGCCTAATGGTCATTCACTGGTATGCGGTCAATTACTGGTTGGTTTACCCTAGCACGTTTCGGTTTGCCACGAAAAGAAGCACGTTTCTGACGAATACTAGCACGTTTCGTCTTCCGCCGCGAAGAATAGCACATTTCGTACTGTTGCGGCGAAAACTAGCACGTTATCTGGTTTGGCCACGAAGAATAGCACGTTTTGGATTATACTGCAGACTGCAAAACTATTACGTTTCTATCTATTTCATTCATATTGAATATTTCTCACTTTCGTCTTCTATATTATGATCAGATCAGGACAAAGTTTTAACTCGAACATATCCGATCATATCTGACTTATATGGCCCGCAAAAATCAAATCGTGTCGGTTGCTGTGGTATAAATTTTTTTTGTGGACACCCATTCAAATTTGCTTCTTACCATCGCTACAAATGGTAAGTACACACTACTTTTCGTAGCAAACCGCTCAAACGTGCTAGTTTTCGCAGCGAAAGATGAAACATGCTATTTTTCGTGGCAAGCCGCTCAAACGTGCTAGTTTTCGCAGCGAAAACCGAAACGTGCTAGTTTTCGCAGCGAAAAACGAAACGTGCTACTTTTCGTAAGAAAATTGAAACGTGCTACTTTTCGTAAGAAAGTTGAAACGTGCTATACTCGAGCTCATTTAAGAAGGAACTTGCTGACCGACGAGTTTAGATCGGTTCTGCACATGTTGGCGACGAAACAATTTACTATTGGCTATACCATAAACAAACGCTCCCTCGGAGCCAATGATCGCATTGTACATGCGCGAATTCAGTTCCTTCTTAAATGAGCTCGAGTATACTTTTCGTAACGCACGTCGATATAGATGTGTTACAGCACAGACGAGGTATAGAACTATCTATACCTCGTCTGTGGTTACAGGTTCTGGGTTAAATCATTCTGCCAGCGAAAATATCATCCACGCAACGCAGAGTAATTAGTAAAGGATCAAGAATATCGTTAGATGATCATTCACATTTTTTTCATAACGACACGAAGCTTCGTTTTTATACAGATTTTCCGTTCTCTTAGCATTTAATTTATCCGTCTGGTATGTAATCATAAATATAAATCGCGTTATTAGCGTAAAATATTCTGACTGTTCACATCGGCCCGCGTTATCGCCGTTTATTAAAAAATGATTGAAACCTAAAGAGGCAAAAAGGAAAGATTGCATCGGCCGGGAATCGAACCCGGGCCGCCCGCGTGGCAGGCGAGCATTCTACCACTGAACCACCGATGCTTGTACTGCGAAACTAAGAAATACGTTTATATAACTGCCCAATATGGACTACTTTAATAATACACCCTGATATAAACTGCAACGCGAGAATTACAAAATTAACATTTCGAACACATCATATGAAACTCGGGGGCTATAAAATATCTGTTTAAAATACTCGGGAAGTATACTGTGATATGCAGAGATATAGTATCTAGGAAATGTACAGCAAGGCCGCTAAAGCTGGGGAAGCGGCGAGAGAATTCGGAGCGGAGAGAGAATTCGGAGCGGAGAGAGAATTCGGAGCGGAGAGAGAATTCGGAGCGGAGAGAGAATTCGGAGCGGAGAGAGAATTCGGAGCGGAGAGAGAATTCGGAGCGGAGAGAGAATTCGGAGCGGAGAGAGAATTCGGAGCGGAGAGAGAATTCGGAGCGGAGAGAGAATTCGGAGCGGAGAGAGAATTCGGAGCGGAGAGAGAATTCGGAGCGGAGAGAGAATTCGGAGCGGAGAGAGAATTCGGAGCGGAGAGAGAATTCGGAGCGGAGAGAGAATTCGGAGCGGAGAGAGAATTCGGAGCGGAGAGAGAATTCGGAGCGGAGAGAGAATTCGGAGCGGAGAGAGAATTCGGAGCGGAGAGAGAATTCGGAGCGGAGAGAGAATTCGGAGCGGAGAGAGAATTCGGAGCGGAGAGAGAATTCGGAGCGGAGAGAGAATTCGGAGCGGAGAGAGAATTCGGAGCGGAGAGAGAATTCGGAGCGGAGAGAGAATTCGGAGCGGAGAGAGAATTCGGAGCGGAGAGAGAATTCGGAGCGGAGAGAGAATTCGGAGCGGAGAGAGAATTCGGAGCGGAGAGAGAATTCGGAGCGGAGAGAGAATTCGGAGCGGAGAGAGAATTCGGAGCGGAGAGAGAATTCGGAGCGGAGAGAGAATTCGGAGCGGAGAGAGAATTCGGAGCGGAGAGAGAATTCGGAGCGGAGAGAGAATTCGGAGCGGAGAGAGAATTCGGAGCGGAGAGAGAATTCGGAGCGGAGAGAGAATTCGGAGCGGAGAGAGAATTCGGAGCGGAGAGAGAATTCGGAGCGGAGAGAGAATTCGGAGCGGAGAGAGAATTCGGAGCGGAGAGAGAATTCGGAGCGGAGAGAGAATTCGGAGCGGAGAGAGAATTCGGAGCGGAGAGAGAATTCGGAGGAAAAGTTTCCATTTCTTTGGAAGGTAAAGCACAATGCTAAGTCCCAGAGGGGATTACTAACCTACGAGCGTGCAGTGATTGCTATACACCGTGGGAAAGATCTCGTCAAGACGAATCGATTGATACCATTTTTAACTTCAAAATCAGATGGGGTCAACTAAAAAGAATGGCCTCAAAGTTCGAGGTTTTGCGGTTTTTAATAAAAGAAACCGGTAGTAAAATCCCAACTTGTCCGAAGAACCTTGAGTAAGTACCTGAGGAAAAATGAGGGATGTAAGCGATACTCCAGGAGGCTGGGGCGGCAAATGTGCCTCATGACCTTCATTTCAAGGCCGTGTTGTGCCTGCGTTTGCCCCAGGGGCCACTAATCCTTTGGCAATTTCGTACTGGGCATTAAGAAAGGCAGCCCTAACTATCACACTGCACCATTCAGTCGACTACCTAAACTAAACTATACCCCATAAAAAACTTCAAAAAAGTAAAAAAATTACGCCAAGTACATGAAATCAAATAAATCACAAAAAAATAGAAGATAATAATAATTACAAAATAAAAAAAAGATGTGAAATCCAAATGAACTGCAAATACATAAATGTGCTTTCCAACTGCGCTTAAGATGATACAATTACACAGCTAAAATGCTGTGTTCATAATTGTATTACTCATATCGCGGACATTTTAATTAATCCATCAAAAAGAATCCGAGTTAAAAACATTGTCGTAAATTAATTATCTTTACAAAATTAATGATATACAAAAATTGCGCCAATTATAACAATGGCTATTCATACAAAGAAAATAAATATATTAAATAATATTAAGCAGACCTATTTATATACAAATAGATATTTCAATATAAATAAATTTTTTATTCAAAATACTTGGCGCTGCGCCCCGAATCAGTGTTGCTAAATTGAATAAATATGTATAAATTGCATTAATCTTTTTTTCTTTCTTTCTTGTGCGTGCGTTCGTGAAGGTGTGTATGTGTGCGTGTGCATATGCTACGTATGATATTAGCGCAGGGCTTTCTAGCGTAGGGGCTCCTCGCGCGCCTGCTTCCCCTTCCAATCTTTTTTTCGCGCAGCGTGCCTTCCGTTGTCAAGGAGATCGCGCGACACTATGAAGACTGCGACGACAAGCTAGCCGGGCAAGCGTCTTCGCGGTTAGCGTCGCGCGGTATCCCTGACAACACGCACGAGAGTGGGAGAATCCCGAGCTTACGCGTAAGCGACCTTGGAGAGCCCTGTATTAGAGTTAAATATGTATTTGGGATTGACCCAACGGCCACGCGCTGATTCGCTGCCGATGCCGCGCGCGGTTTAAACAAGTTAACGCGACCAGATCGCGGTAGGACACGATCGCGGTGATGTGATTAGCCGGGCCATCTGTTGACGCGCATCTCAGCTAATTAGGCAGCTCTTTCGCTTTGTCGCGCGAACGGCTTTGTTTCGGTAATGCGGTGCTCGTCCTGCTCAGAACGAGTAGCTGTTAGGTGGGGTGCTGAGGTCACGGAATTCGGCGGAACGGCCCGATCCATCATCAAGATCGCTCTCTCTTTCAAGAATCGTCGACTCCACAAGTACTCAACATTTTATCTCGCGTACTCGCGCTACTCTGGAATATTCCAGCACGTCTGCTACGAGCTACTCAGTTCGACTCTCAAATCCTTGCGTTCTTTCGCGTTGTAATAAATAAGTGTTGTTTTAGTTCTCTGTTAGTTTAATTAGAATTACGTGTATTATATTGTGCAACTGTTTTGTAAATACAAAGTGACTGTGACTTTACGTTTAAACTTAACGACTCTCCTTAAAGACTAGCTTAAAATCTAATCTAAATCTAAACCCTATCTAATTCGCGAAAAACCCTATCTAATATATGTAGAATAAATCTGACTGTGTTTCTAATATGTATATGTATATGTTTATGTATTTTATTGTAAATTAGGGAGTTATTGTAAATTCTTAATACTAAGACAATTAACATTTTTTTCGGTTTCGCAGCGCCAAGTATTTTGAATAATATATTTATTCGTATTAAAATATTTATTTGTATTTTTTTCTTTGTACAAATAGCCATTGATATAATTGGCACAATTTTTGTATATCATTAATTTTGTAAAGCTATTAATTTACGACAATATTTTTAAATGGGATTCTTTTTGATGGGTTAATTAAAATGTCCCCGATATGAGTAATAGAATGCAGGGAGTCGAAACCGATAGAATTTCGGTTTCGGTCGCGGTCGCGGTCACTGGCACTGAACCATAATAGGGCTGGGACTATTCGAATAATTTAATATTCGAATATTTTACAAGTATTCGAATGCTACGAATAAACTTCGAATATTTCAGTATTCGAATGTTACTATTCGAATACTATTCGAATATCGATGTATTCGAATGCTATTGCGAATACCGCTGTATTCGAATAGAGCAGTATTCGAATACTATTCGAATACCGATATGTTCGAATACTGATGTATTCGAATAGTATGGTGTGAAGTGGGTCCAAATTAGCTTACAAGATTTCACCCTGACAAATGAACCTTAAGAGCTTGATTTATGATTCACACCATACTATTCGAATACATCAGTATTCGAATACTCAAATATTCGAATAGTATTCGAATACTTGGATATTCGAATTATATTTGACAAATAATTGAGCAACTGAAGTATTCGAATATTCGAATACCGAAAAATTCGACAAATAGTCCCAGCCCTAAACCATAACAGTACATGGAATAGGGACTTTTGGGTATAACACCTATTGAAATTCAAATAAAAGCAGTTGAAGAAACTCTTTCGCAGGCATAAGTGATACCATTAAGGCGGATACGGGACCAGTCGATTTTATGTTTCCTCCTGATTGAATTAATACGGGGTGCGAGTGGTATTGTAACCCCGGGTCTCCACCAAGGCGAGCACGAGCAAAAACATTTGCTCGCGAATATGTTAGCTAACACGCTGTTCGCCTCGGGGTGGGTGCCAAATAACAGTGTTCGCTAACAAATGACCCTACTAACAGGCAATAAATCTTCCGGATGGTCACGGTAGACGTGGAGAGAGGGATGTGGGGGGGTGTTTACGAACGCAGTTCGTTGATCTACCAGGCCGAGCATTTGTGACGAACATCGGCAGTTTTCTCGTTCTTGTCCCTTTTCAAACCCATGAAACTTGGGCCTTGCTATCCTTTTCCTTCTAATACAATCGGCTCCCTAAGGTTAAAATTTAGTCTAGCAACTTTCACACCTCCTAACCTAACCAATCGAACTTGCATCCATCCCAAAAGAACCGGCCATCCGAAGGTAGAAGCAAGTGCGAAATAAAAGCAACGATGGGCTTCTCGATACCGTAGATGTACCTACCTAAGTAGCATTTCTGACGGAAAAGAATTGTTCAGCCTATGGGCCTGCCATTCCTGGCGTAGACCTTTGGCAGGTAGGTATCAGTTTCAATAGTGACCCTCCAGGGAGTGATCGGTATAACCGCAGCCATTTGTCAAGATTTGGAGCAAAACCGAAAATAAACATAACCTGACCGTTCACTCTATCTTTTTCTATGAGTATTTCTGTCTCTTTCTAGTAGTATTTCTATCTCTTTCCTTTTTACTGTTTCTTTCTCTATCTACTTCCACTTTTGCTCCAAGTCGCAACAACCAATCAGCGACGATACACGTTGTTCCGATCACTCTCTAGAGGATAACTAAGTTTCAACAGGCAATGCCACCCGTGGCGTCAGCAAGACCGTCCCCGGTCCTTGCCGTTTTCTTCCAGGGAAAAACAGTAAATTTGTAAGCGCAATATCTCAAAAACTAAAAATATTTTTAATATGTTTTTAAAACATTTGTATATAAATATCGATCATTGTCATATAGCTAGAAATCGAAGAAATACACAATGTGAAAAAGATATGACCCTGAGGTGACTTAGAAGTTCCGAGGCTCGAACCTACGTTCAAAAAATTCGCAGTGATTCAAAATATAACAGACATTTTAGACAGTAATGATACATCATGTTTAGTTCGTTTGATTCCTACGCTGTTTTGTTGCATGTGAAGACATTGAAGATTGCATAAGAGACCTATTCCATAAAGTATGTACGAAAGTTCGACCTATTAGTTACTCTGACACGAAAAAAACAGCGAAAAAATGTTTTTTTTTATTTTTTTTAACTGTGGCACATCAGTTTGAAAATAGCAACAATGACACGGACTTACATTAAAAAAATAGTTTTAGTACTAAGACGCTTTGATGCACAACCAGCATTTTTCATCATTGTTTGACGTTTTTTATTTTTCACAGCTTGGTTTTTCAATTTAAAAATCTGGAACCATTCCCTAATATGTGTACCGATAACAGATATGCCTCTGAATTTTTTCAAAATTTTTTATCCGCTGGTATAGGAGAAATTCGGAAAAAACTTGATTTTCTATTTTTATCCTTTACTACACCCCGGGTCGAGATACAAAATTGAAACTTCGCACAAATCGTTCTATTTTTATAATCTTTCGAATGACTCATCGCGATTTGAATTCGGTTCGGGGGCACATTTGACGGTTCGATCTTCAAGCTACTCGAATGTTTGAAGTCTCGAAACAGCACTATTTTGAAGGATTCTTTGCAAATATCGTAAACCGGAGGTATACATTGCTCGATGAAAAACAAGGAACTACTTCACCGCTGAGACTTTAGCGTCACATCCGCGTTCTGGCAATTTCAAGGGCCCAATACACGTTGGGATCTGCATCGCTACATGTATCGATACAGATCGCGATACAGGTTTCATGAAACTGGCATCTTGCGCGTCAGCCAGGAGGGTGAACAAGATACAACCCACCCAGCCAGACAATTTACAGCAAATTTGCGTAAATTTATCGAATATCAAATCACGTAATGCAGCAATCTTGTGCGCTTTGTGAGTGCTCACCTTGGCGTTAAATTTAGGACATGTAGGGGAAAGTGGGGTAAAACGGAACGGGTGGGTAAAACGGAACACCAATGTTTCTCTTAGATAAGAGGTGCGAATGGGTTGGTACCGTGTGACATGGAATCAAAGGGTCCTCATAGCATTTTATGATAGACCATAGACCCCTGCACAAGTTATTTTTCCATTAAGAGAGTTTGAAAAATTTCCGGTATCGACGTTTCAATATTGCGTTGGACTTTCGACCACTTTTCGGTACTTGGACTTCGAAAATTAATAACGGCAAGTACATCGTTGTATTCTATATTTCTTACGCTACATTTTGACGTATATAAAAAGTTATTTACCTCACACTGAAGTGTAAATATTAAATGTTTACTAAATGACTGCACGTGGGGCAAAACGGAACACTTTTCGCGGGGTAAAACGGAACGCCTATTATACATGGGGAAGAATGGAAACGTCTCTTAGTACGTGTTTATTATCTCTTTTAATTATTAGATTGTAGATTAAACTTTTAATTACTATTCTTGTTTCCAAGAAAATTGATTTTGTATAGAAAATTATGATGTATGAGATACATCTTTCATTCCATGAAACTGTTATATTTTTGTTATATTTTATTTGCAATAGTTATACCTAAAACATATATTTATAGATTTTAACATAAATTAATACATTTTAAATCATAAAAATAAAGATTTTGTACGTTTACACGGTCTTCGAGTGGGTGTTCCGTTTTACCCCACGATTTGAGCGAGGCGAAGATTTCGATACCTCCGGTAAATTTCACTTTCCGTCGTTCCCAAAGATTTTTCTTATCAATGACCATGATTTTCTTATAGTCTAAGGTCCACTGAAGACTCCTGTTGAAGTCTCGTGTCATTTTCTCCTCCCGATTTTAAGTTATCACCCTACAAAATTAAGCGTTCCGTTTTACCCCACCTTCCCCTAATGATTCAATTAGAACAGAAAATATTGTAGCAATCTTTATACACTCGATGAGGATATCCGATGAGTTCCCGCTTCAGATCGTCATCTATTTAACTTATATTTGTGCAAAATTTACCTACAGTTGTGCATTGGGATCATATTTGAATCACATTTGCAATCAATGCAGCACACAATGATTGCAAATTGCCATCATCACTTTACATTATATTTACAACATATGTTTTAGTCATATTTAGTAAATTAACATGAGTTTAACGATATAGCAATATTGATCAAAGTATGTAGTAAATGTATTGATTCATTGCATGATCAAGAATTTAACTCATGAAAGTCTGGCTGGGAAGATACATGTAACACGATACTTGCAACATGTGGCAATACAGACATTTCATAGAACGCAAACACGATGCGAAGTTGCTGCCAAAAAAATCGTCACCTGTGAATTACGGATTGCAATACCGATAAACCGGTTTCCGGGTAAATCGCAAGAAATAACCTCAAATTATTACTGGTTATTCGCCAAAATTTTACCGGTAGTTCGATAAATTACGTAAAGCAATATAACGCGTATATACGTTCATTAATTCCGTTAACATCTACTATGTTGTCAGTAAAAAAACTTCAATTAATAATAAAGACGAAAACCGAAGTATATCATGGAAAACCAACTCTGATCCAAAAGAAAAGGAATCCAAAATGAAAAGTAAGGAGAAAGTAGGTATATATAAATGGCATATGATTTCTTAATGAAAACCCGACCAAAAAGTTTAGAATATGAGAGCTCTTTATCCGTGACTCGATTATTTTGTACAAAAAATAGGTTCAGGTTCGGGAAACCAAAGTTTAGATAAATTGAGGCATTTGATGGAAAAAGGGCACATACGCCAAAATGCCATTTCGAGTAAATCGATTTCAAAGTTTTCATTATAGTATAACTTAGTGAAAAGTAATGCAATTAAATCCAATTTTTTTTAAGGATGTAGTACCATATCCTTGAAACGTTTCGTAAACAGAAGTCATGATTTGAAAATGGTATGTGTCTTTATTTAATAGTTTTATGCAAGTGGTTTATGTGCCCTTTTTCCATAAAAGTGGTAAATTCGTAGAAAATTGCTTCTTTGTTTATTTATTTAAATATAATTTTGTTTACTTACTTAGTTACACATGTTTTATACTTTGTTTAAATAAAAATACAAAATGAATCACAAAAATAAACAAAAAATGTAATGTTTTAAGTAAGTATTTTTATAGAAGTTAAATACGTAATTTTTGTTAAATTTTTCCAAAACTATTACTTTCCTTGCGGATTCGATACTCACTTCAGTTTCCATAGTTCATCGCTTACACAAAATAAAACGTATTGCACGACTTGACAATAGACAGCGCGGTAACGCGACCGCTCAGCGACCATGTAGCTGCATGTTGATCACGCTACATAACAAAACGTGACAAAACTAGCTACTTTAAACGCGGGAGAAGAAATGTCCTTGATATATTATATATATATAACATATATGTGAGTCGATTTAAACGATTTACGGAAAAAGGGCACATAAGCCTATGTGCCCTTTTTCCATCAAATGCCTCAATTTTATATTTTATATTCAGAATAGTTTCATTGCATATATTTTTTATAATGTTTGATTAGAGTTCAAAAAAAGTTTTTTTCTAATGTATACTCTTATATTTTACGTCATTTAATACCTTAAAAAAATTCCTGTTAATTACCGGTGAATCGGTTTTGATTGAAAATTTTACCGAATTACCGGTAATTGAAAAAGTCGATAAATTTGTAATCCCTAAAGTGAATCCCCTCTATATAATTATTGGCAAAACCAACGTATTTTTTAAAATGCGAATAGGACGCAAAGTTGCCGCAAAAAAAATTCCATTACGTGTGTATCTTTCCACATACATATATGTATATAGGGTAATTCCGGGAGACGCAGCCGGGTTGGAGAGTTGGTCGAAACAGTTGATTTCTAGAGAATTAATTGTTCTGAACCTTAACACATTTTTACATATACACAGATGTGGAGTCTGAATATAGCAACTCGACCAACTCTCCAACCCGGCTGCGTCTCCCGGAATTACCCTACATATACTGCTAGAATATAGTGTCATATTGACGCAGCTGCAAAATGACGCGTGCTGTTCGTGTGCACCGGTCCTTATTGTAAAACCCTTCTGTCTCTTACTTCCAAGTCAAGTGCCTACTTAGGGATACATTGAACAGGCCTTCCCAACATTAGTATTTTACGATCTTGCGGGTGCACTGGCCCGAACAGTGCGTACCTGTTCCAAACGGCGAGGGATAGTGTCCCTTTACACGCTACTTAAGAGGGTCCGAAAGGTTAAACACCAAAACGAATATTTGCCCTCGGCATTCCAGGCATTTGAAATCCATATAAAAATAAAAATAGTTCGATTAATTATTCAAAAAGAAATCCTCCCCGGCGGGGAATCGAACCCCGGTCTCCCGCGTGACAGGCGGGGATACTGACCACTATACTACCGAGGAATCTTGAAATAATGTTCTTTAAACGTGCTCCAAATGGTGCTTCAACTGACATTCCACCTTCTCCTAAACACATTATTACATAACAAATTATTTGCAAATTTGCATATTTACATAACATACTTGCATAACAAGCAATAGCAATCTCAATCTACTGCTGCGCTCCAAAATCCATAAAAGCATATTTAAAAACCCGTCGCTCAAAGTTACTCCATTCCCCTATCACTTCCATCAGAGACTCCGAAAACAGTGAAATCTGCGAAATTCGTAGCCGTGGAATACCCAAGCGCGACACACGTGATAAATTGGAGCATGGGAACGTTTCCGAAATCGCGGTGCAGCCAGAGAGAAGGCGATACCTCGCGCAATTTACTAAACGAGTCTTCAAACTCGATTTTCTCGATCGGAGCGCCGTGCTGTGCGTTACGAGTACAGTCGTTCTCTCTGCTCCCCTCTTCTCTCCGTCTCCATCCCCTCCTGTCGCATACTGATTACTTCGTGGAACGCTAACGCATCGGTGAACGCTTCGCACAGCAAACAGTAAGGAGTAGGGATGAGCAGCGAAGAGAACAAGACAGATAAATCCAGCGCGACGGGTAGCTGTGATGCGCAGTTGCAAGGAACACCTGTATTCAGTGTGAATTCACCGGGACGGTGTCCAATAGTTACGCTTTATTTGACCAATTCTACGGATAATCTCGTGGAACAAACGACATGGTCAGCTACTCGATGATAGTGATGACCCTGCTCCTTTGTGGTGAGTTTCACGGCACGGAACGACTCTGGCGAGCGAAGAACTCCGTCAGCGAGTTGCTTAACGCGTAATAACGCGAGAGAAGAAAAAGGGTGTAACAAGGAAACAGAGGGAAATAGAGAAGCTATAAATAATTACAGCTAAATAATCACAATCGCGAGTAGTGATGATTATTTTATTTACAAGCGATGGAAAGCCCAAGTTCATGGCTCGATTGAAAACTGAAAAGAATTTTCGTTCAACTTTGTTTATTACAGTCAACAAAAATAGAGTTTTCAGTTGACTTTGTACAGAGATGGTAACCCGGTTTCCGAGGAGACCCGTGTTTTTTTATCTCCTGTTAGAACAAGGGATGTGTTTCCACGTGACTTGGAAAGCTGGGGGGTCCTCCTGCGTCTCTTGAAAAATGAGGAAGCACGCGCAAACCACCTTAAGGCCGATTTATTGCAAAAAGACGCTCCCACTGGTGGAACTGCGCGCCGCACAAAGGTCTGATTTACGAGTTTCTCGGAGTTTCGAGCAGTTTGGAGCACTTGAAAGGGTCGACTGTTACGACAACGTGCGTCGAAAGCGATCGTGTGCGCGCTACGCCAGGAATGCCGGGACTTCTACGCCACGCGCGCACGCGAATGCACGCCGCGCATTGTCGAAAGGACTGAAAAATATACCTATGTGTTTTTCAACGCAAATGTACTCTATTCTACATATCACTTGCATACGTGTATTTATGGTCTATTATTTATTTTATATATTATAGCTAGCAGTAACATGATTATTTTTACTGTAAATAACAACAATTATACTGCTGCGATAGGCACCTATACTTGTTTCTAGATACTGCATAATTGTAATACACTATATATGCAGATATGTGACACTGAATCTTTATCAGTTTCAAATTATTCTATTTCGCAAAAACAATTAAGTTATTGCCTGGATTCATCCTGCAAGAAAATCCTAGGTGTAAAAAAAATCATTTTTCCGTGACTTCTATATGTTTTTTTTTATCACGCCAGAGGTTATTCATATGTTTCAAAAAGTAAACTATTTAATAGTAGGGGAGACTGGGGCAAATTGTAACAAAAAAGTTTTCAGAGCTTTTTCTCGAAAGTATTTTCTTCAATCAGGAAATAATTTGCTCGATTTACTACTTACATATTGCGTGAAAGTACGTGACAAAATCTTGGACACTTAGACATCCAGCTTCATCTTAAACAAATCTGAACCTTTGTTACAATGTGCCCCAGTCCGGGGTAAGTTATAACACATCTGTTTTACTTATTTAAATACAAATATGAACACAAATAAACATTTCCCAAAAATATAAACGAAAATATAGATCATTATTAAACATTTGATATAGGTACAGGAGTTAAACAGTCATTGTTTATTCATCTGATTCTATCAAAATCTTCTTCTTCACTTTCTTTACTTCTTTCTTTATACTTTTTCCCTACTTTATTAATTCTCATTTAGTCTGTCGTTCGTCTAGAGCAGGGTTGACTAACTGGCGACGCATGAGCCGCCGGAGGCTCCTTCGCCTTGCTGCCACACTGAACGGCCCCCTCCATACCTACTAAACAGTGACGATTGCAGTCGAATTCGTCCGCCTCTACACAGACATAAATATATTCGATTAGCTAACACTGCTACGGCTACGGCCGGCCACGACCAGGCGTTTACATATACATACTTACTTTTACTCGCCTTTCTGAATGTGAACGTGAACATTGTGGCCGCGTCATATTATTAACGAGGGATGGTATATCCATTTCAATTTTAATTATTGCTACCTTTAACAGCAAAGAGAATGAGTTGTCCGTTAATCTTGACCGATACATACTTTTTGTATCTTTCATAACGGAAAAAGCACTTTCGCATCTGTACGTGCATCCAAACATTGGATCCAATCATTTTCCATTAATAATTATTAAATTAAATTATTATCCGAAGAAAAGTATCCGAAATTAGTGGATTTGGGATTAAAAATTTCTTCAATGTTTGGATCCACGTACAGATGCGAAAGTGCTTTTTCCGTTATATGAAACATATAAAAAGTAAATATCCGTCAAGATTAGCGGACAACTCATTATCTTCGCTGTTAAGGATAGCAACAACTAAAATTGAAGTGGATATATCATCCCTCGTCAATAATATGACGCGGCCACAATGTTCACGTACACATTCAGAAAGACGAATAAAAGTAAGTATACATCAGTTCGCATCGTCGTATTAATTATAATTATATGTAAACGCCTGGCCGTGGTCGGCCGTAGCCGTAGCAGCGTCAGCTGATCGAATGTATTTATGGCTGTGTCGAAGCGGAATAATTCGACTGCGATCGCCAGTGTTTAGTAGGTATGGAGGGGGCCGTTCAGCGTGGCAGCAAGGCGGACGAGCCCCCGCACAGTGGTTTTAAATCCCGAAAACGTAGCCAAAATCTTGAAAATGAATTTACGGCAAGGAAAAAGACAAAGTGTTTATGGTTTGACAGGTAAATCATTTCAAAGTTAGCCTTCGTTACTGAAATATTTG
This sequence comes from Andrena flavipes, assembly GCA_963971345.1. NCBI lineage: Eukaryota > Metazoa > Arthropoda > Insecta > Hymenoptera > Andrenidae > Andrena > Andrena flavipes. The sequence goes on along the minus strand of OZ020482.1, from coordinate 18,437,665 downwards.
CTGTGCGCGTCGATACGAATTTGAACGCCGACTTTGAAAGTGAATAACTTTTGAAACAGTTGACCAATTTCCATTGTGTAAAATGGATGCTACTCCAGGAAGTAACTAGAATATTTGTTTAGTTTTACATAACCATAACTGTTAGCGTTCACGTTACATGACTGAAAAATTACTTGGAGAACGTAGAAGCAAAACTTGGCCCGCGTATTTTCCAAATGTAGATGAAAAGTTGTACCTCCCACGAACTTCCACCGAAATTTTTGTTTTGGCCTGTTGCTAATGCTTGTATCTTGCAAATTTTTAAAAAATTGGCCACTAGGTGCCACACTGCTCATACGAGAGTAAAATTGCTCTTCTCAACGAGTTTGAACTATTTGACGTTTTGTAACATTTAGAAGATATTTATTATACATTCTTGTGGTGCAAAGTTGTACAAGAATGCTTTTCTATGTATCTTATGCATATTTTAAAAAACTGTCTTGAAATTTAGGAAATATAATTGGATTTTTACTTGTCAAACACCAAGAACTAATTAACTGTGAATTCTTCTGTATTTTCCAATTGGCTAATTGGTTTATAAACATTATACATTTAGATTCATAATCAGCGACCCCAAAAACATCAGGATACCGATTTTTGCCTAAATTGAATAACATTTTAGATTTTGGCCACGTTTTCGGGATTTGAGACCACTGTGCCCCGGTCGCTCGTGAGTCGCCAGTTAGTCAACCCTGCACTAGGGGATGATTATACAGGTAAAAATAAGATGAAAATCAAGAGTGACGAAATTACGATAAAGGCTTCATTTTCAAGAAAATTGACTTTGAATCTCACCTAAATACGCGCGCATCGTAAGTAGGGCTGGAATTATTTGTCGAATTATTCGGTATTCGAATATTCGAATACTTCAGTTGCTCAATTATTTGTCAAATATAATTCGAATATCCAAGTATTCGAATACTATTCGAATATTTGAGTATTCGAATACTATTCGAATATTTGAGTATTCGAATACTATTCGAATATTTGAGTATTCGAATACTATTCGAATATTTGAGTATTCGAATAGTACCTATGGTGTGAATTATAAATCAAGTTGTTTAGGTTCATTTGTCAGGGTGAAATCTTGTAAGCTAATTTGGACCTACTTCACACCATACTATTCGAATACACCAGTATTCGAATATATCGGTATTCGAATAGTATTCGAATACTGCTCTATTCGAACACAGCGGTATTCGAATACTATTCGAATACATCGATATTCGAATAGTATTCGAATAATAACATTCGAATACTGAAATATTCGAAGTTTATTCGTAGCATTCGAATACTTGTAAAATATTCGAATATTAAATTATTCGAATAGTCGCAGCCCTAATCGTAAGCACTGGAGAGGCACGCGCTTGAGGGGTGCGCGCTCACGATGCACGCGTGTTTAGATGAGATTCAGAGTCAATTTTCTCGAAAACGAAGCCTTTACCACAATTTCGTCACTCTTGATTTTCGTCTTATTTTTGCCTGTATAATCACCTCCTAGACTATTGACCATAGGTAGAGGAACTTATATTTTTCAAAGTCGATTTTCTCGAATTTGGCTGAAAAGCGCGTCTTACTGCTTTGGGGAATTAATGTCAGAGTGAGAACCTTCACGTACCCTAAGTATCAAAATTTTCTGAAATTGCCAAACCTGAAGGTCCCCTTGTAATCCTGGCTCTCAATTGCTGTCGGTAATTCACCATCTGTAACTGAATCACGTATGCGTTTCAGGTTTCTTGGGGCACACGAACTCACAAGGCCATGTACCTGATACGGGATATGTATCGGTGAATTCCTGGGACATACACAAACATAAAATAACAGGCGCCAGAAATTTTGGAAGCATGAATCCCGATGTCACTGCGCTTGCAGCCGTCAATCAGGCGAAGGACTCTTTTAAAGCGAAATGTGAGAATGTGGGAAACGCAGGCACCTTTGAGACGGTTAATCGCACCATGTATGAAATAATAAAGGAGTGCACTCAAAATTTCAACGACATTCAGAAGCAATTGGAAGAGATGGAAAGACATATCTCGGATACGCGTACCAAAGATGAGCATCTCTTGTTTAAAAAGTACTGCCCCTACACTCCAGTTATCAAGAAGTGCGCGGACAAAATCGCGGTGGCTCTAGAGCCCTGCTTGCTTCCCGAAGAGAAGAACAATATCAAAATATTTAAGGATATCGCCGATGCTCTCTTGAGATTCATCTGCTACAAAGATGGACATAATATTATCGGTACGTGTCTGCATATTGGAACGCCTTCTACAAGCAGGGCGATTTGTTTCCAGAGATTAATCGAACGAATTGGTTATTTACAGAGTTCGGATCTGCTCATGGATATGAATGCGTGGACTCGAAAAAGCTAGAGATTGTGCAGTGCGTGAACACTACTTTTGGACCCAAATTACCTGATCTCATCGATAACGGCAGACCTTCAATAAAATTGGATGAAATTTCGTCTCTTGTTTTCGGAGAGAAAGAGTGCACGTAAGTAAATATTAATTCTTCTTGCGATCGACAAAGATATGAATTATTCCTTATCGACCCATATACAGGGATAGCTTCACCGTTCAAAGCTGCGTTGTGAACAAACTGAGGGAATGTTCGAACCCGACGCCGGCGAACATCGTGGATTCTTTATTCAACGTTATTTTAGAAGCAACGCCGTGCAAAGAATTTATGGCAGATTGCGATGCCGCTTCTACGTTCACGATTAATTTGCTGACAACGAGTATAGTATTTCTTGTATTGAGATTAATCTGAGCCGAGTCCAATGAAATGTATGAGGGGTCAAAAGATCTTTCAATCGATCGATCGATCCTTTAAACGGTCGTACGTAGCAATATAATTTATTAGCATATATGATGTTTTTCTTTAATATAGAATGTAATTTGAATTTAAGCGAGATGAATCAACGAACAACGCCGAGTCACATATTCTAGTCGCAGCGAATACTTCTCTATTTCTAATTACTGCGTATAGCCAAGTTGTTGCTTATTCTAACGACTCAGGTGCTTTAGAACAAATTGATGTATTCACAAGTACCTTTGCACGAACGTAAATTACGTTCGACGAAACCGTAATTGATGTAAGATCTATTTAGATCCCCTTAACCTTTCCTACACTCTGAATATATTCACTTTTGTACCATAATTATTTATCTGAACAGAGTCATAAGAAAACTGTAATATAAACACTGTTAATTACACGCAATAATACCAACTCGTGCAATTGCATTCATCATTCACCTTTAATCTCAATGCACCGCCGCACAGTGTGCGATTTTGGACAAAAATCGCTAGACAGCGCAAATCTTGACCGATTTCAATACTTTTTTTTTTAAAATACCCGTAAAGGGCTCAGCAATGACGGAGAGCTGCGGTAAAACCTGTATCTTTTGGTCTAATCTATAAAAAACATTATTTAGCATAACATAATATAAAAACGTAAACTTTGGAAATTAAAGATATTACAAATTAATTTTTTGTAAATTTAATATTAGCTGTAAAATAAAAAATTCATTTCAAATTTACAAAATTTATGTTCTTAATAAACTGTAAGTATAGCGGATTTAAATCTTATATTTTTAAATGATATTTCAAACTTATTAGTTTTTATTTTATTTCTAATATATATATATATATATATATTTATTTTTTTACTTTTTAAGGAATTATATTATGTTATGCTAAATAATGTTTTTTATAGATTAGACCAAAAGATGCAGGTTTTACTTCAGGTCTCCGTTATTGGTGAGCCCTTTACGGGTATTCTAAAAAAAAATTTGAAATCCGTCAAGATTTGCGGTGTCTTGCGATTTTTGTCCAAAATCGCACACTGTGCGCCGATGCATCTTAATTCATAATCGACGTACCTTCAACTTTCTTACGAAAACTAGCACGTTTGCCTTTGTTCTCACGGAATCTATTACGTTTCGGTTTTCGCTGCGAAAACTAGCACGTTTCAGCGGTTTGCCACGCAAAATAGCACGTTTCGTCTTTCCCTGCGAAAACTAACACGTTTGAGTGATTTGTCACAAAAAGTAGTACCTACCATTTGTAGCGATGAAAAGAAGCAAATTTGAATGCTTGGCTACAAAAAAAAAATTATGCCACAGCAACCGACACGATTTGATTTTTGCGGGCCCATAAGTCAGGTATCATTGGATATGATCTAATCAAAATTTTGCCTTGATAAAAGACGAAAGTGAGAAATATTCAATATTTTTGTCTTTTATCTTTAACCTCTTTCACCGGTATCTCAGGATCTTTCAACGAATATGTACGTATATTCTTCCTAATATAATTTCAGGCTACTGAACACATAAGAAACTTCGAAATGTTAGGCTAAAAGGGTAAATACCATCCTTCGAAATTATATAGGTGCTATTGGGCCCAATTTTGGAAAAATTATTTTGAGACAAAATGGCAGCTGTGCAAAGTTGAAGCATCGATATTTGGCAAAAAATCGCTCGGTTTTTCCAAGTGTAAAAAAGACTAGACGAAAAAAAAAGGAAAATCTCCCTATAGCGCTGAGATTTTTAACCCTAAAATAAGCCTACAAAGCCACCAGTAAATCGGTTCAATAAATTTTGAGTTATGTGTGTCACCAACTTTTAAAGTTTTGGGTTTGAGCGCTACACCGATGAACACCTACCTACTTACACGTATATAAATTTGTCAATTTTGGTCGGATTGGCTTGACACTTTCAGGGAATATTTTCAAAATGTTGTAGGTACTTCAAGAAAATATAAAAATCGAGAAATCGATTTTTCGAAAATTTCTAGGCAGGCATCCCCCCTTAATTCAGAACCCACGCACGTAAGAAACAAACGCCTTCCTGTTCTCGCCTCCTCTGTTCTCGCGCGCATAGGTGGTGAATACATTAATCGACCGTGGATAATTAAAAGATTATCAAAGCATTTAATACACACAAGCATAGTTTTAGTCCTGTCCGTGTGAACTACCTGTTGGGCTGCCGAGCACACGGACAGGGGTAGGGATATGCTTGGGTGCAGTGCGATGGATAGAAAGTGGGGGACGACGGTAGGCCACAGTGGGAGACGACGGTAGGTCATAGTGGGGGTAAGCGTTTGGTCCGGCATCCTACGATTCTGGCATCACTGGAGGGAAGTAGGGATGAGCAGGAAAGAGAACAGGACAGATAAATCCAGCGCGACGGGTAGCTGAGATGCGCAGTTGCAAGGAACACCTGTATTCAGTGTGAAATTCGGCGGGACGGTGTCTCAGCATCCAACAGCCACGTTTTATTTGATCAGCTTTACGGATAATCCCGTGGAACAGACGAAATGACCAGCTACTCGATGATGGTGACGACCCTGCTCCTTTGTGGTGAGTTTCGCGGTAGGGAAGGGCGATCCCGTTCGAGCTAATCCACGTCAAAACGCATAGGTGAAAAATTTAGTTTCACCGATTCTCTTCAAAATTACAGCATTTGTCGATAACCTTGCAAAAACAAAGAATATTGAATTTTAAAGGCCTATGTCAAATAGTTTCCGATATATTTAATGTTAAAGTCTTAAAAATTGGAACAAAATCGGCTGCAACGTCATCATATAAACTATAATATCTCGGTCATTTTTAAAGATAATGCCTTCGTCTTGGACTTATTTTAAAGCTGAGGCAATGCTTTCTCATCCCGTATATAGAATATTTTGTTGATTATTATTAATAAACTTGACAGTAATCGATGTCAAAGTTTCAAATCGCGATTTGACGTCGTTCCCACCCACGGTCCGGCTTGAAAAAATACCATTCGATTCGTGGAGTTTTCGGCTAATAAATGTGTTTTTTAAAAAAAAATGGAGAGATTTTGGGAACAGTCAACAAAAAAGTAAAACTTACGGTAGTGCACACCGTTTGGAACAACACGGATCCCAAGGTCAGTCCGCACACACGCATTTCCGAAACAATGGCCTATCGTAGGAAAGTATTTATATACGATGTGATAAAACAATCTTTTCGTTCAGTGTTTTCGGTATTTCCGAGAAAAATAATAGAAATAACTCCTCACCACATACAAGATTATCAATAATAGGTATTTTAAGTGATTCTACCTTTCCTCGAGAATACCGAAAACACCGACAAAATTGTTTTGTCGCATCGTATATAAATACATTCCTACGCCTGCGGCCATGGGTTCCGTGCAGTTCCAAGTCGGGCTGGGACTATTCGAATAATTTAATACTCGAATATTTTACAAATATTCGAATGCTAAGAATAAACTTCGAATATTTCAGTATTCAAATGTTATTATTCCAATACTATTCGAATATCGATGTATTCCAATAGAGCAGTATTCGAATATTAGTGTATTCGAATAGTATGGTATGAAGTGGGTCTAAATTAGCTTACAAGATTTCACCCTGACAAATGAACCTAAAGAAGTTGATTTATATTTCACACCATACTATTCGAATACTCAAATATTCGAATAGTATTCGAATACTTAAATATTCGAATGGTATTCGAATACTCAAATATTCGAATGGTATTCGAATACTCAAATATTCGAATGGTATTCGAATACTCAAATATTCGAATGGTATTCGAATACTCAAATATTCGAATGGTATTCGAATACTCAAATATTCGAATAGTATTCGAATACTCAAATATTCAAATAGTATTCAAATACTCAAATATTCGAATAGTATTCGAATACTCAAATATTCGAATGGTATTCGAATACTCAAATATTCGAATGGTATTCGAATACTCAAATATTCGAATAGTATTCGAATACTCAAATATTCAAATAGTATTCAAATACTCAAATATTCGAATAGTATTCGAATACTCAAATATTCGAATGGTATTCGAATACTCAAATATTCGAATGGTATTCGAATACTCAAATATTCGAATGGTATTCGAATACTCAAATATTCGAATAGTATTCGAATACTCGAATATTCGAATAGTATTCGAATACTTGGATATTCGAATAGTATTTGAATACTTGGATTTCGAATTATATTTGACAAATAATTGAGCAACAGAAGTATTCGAATATTCGAATACCGAAAAATTCGACAAATAGCTCCAGCCCTAGTTCCAAGCGGTGTGCACTATCGTAAGTTTTACTTTTTTGTTGACTGTTCCCAAAATCTCTCCATTTTTTTTAAGAACGCATTTATTAGCCGAAAACTCGACGAAACGAATGGTATTTTTTTCAAGCCGGACCGTGAGTGGGAATGACGTCAAATCGCGATTTGACACTTTGACATTGATTACAAGCATTCCCCCAGCTTTAAAATAAGCCCAAGACGAAGACATTATCTGTAAAAATGACCGAGATATTATAGTTTATATGATGACGCGGCAGCCGATTTTGTTCCAATTTTTAATACTTTAACATTAAATATATCGGAAACGCGCGCGCGTGCAACACACACGATTTCTATGGAGACAAGCTACGCGGAGTAGGTCCGTTCCCTCGTGGAACAGAGATAGAAAAAATGTTAATTTTTTTCTCGATTCTTGAGTAGAAAATAATCGAGTTATCGAGAATCGATTCTTAAAATAATCGGTAAAATAATCGACTCTTCTGAAAGAGAATCGATTGATTCCAAAAGAATCGAGTAGAATCGCCCTTCCTTATTTCACGGCACGAAACGACTCTGGCGAGCGAAAAATTTCCGTCAGCGACAAGGAAACAAGGAAACAGACGAAAATAAAGGAGCTATAAATAATTACAGCTAAATAATCACAATCGCGAGTAATGACGATTATTTTATTTAAAAGCGATGCAAAGTCAAAGTTCGTGGCTCGATTGAAAACTGAACAGGATTTTCTTTCAACTTTGTTTACCTATTACAATCAACACAAATAGAGTTTTAAGTTGGCTTTGTACAGAGATGGCAACCCAGTTTCCGAGCAGACCCGTGATTTTTCTATCCCCTGTTAGAACAAGGGATGTGTCTCCACGTGACTTGGAAAACTGGGGGGTCCGGCGTCTTTTGGAAAATGAGAAAGCACGTGCATGAGAAACCACCTTAAGGCCGATTTGTTGCAAAAAGACGTCCCCACTGGTGGAACTGCGCGCCGCAGACGGGTTTGATTTACGAGTTTCTCGGATTTTCGAGCAGGTTGGAGCACTTGACAGGGTCGATTTTTACGACGACGCGCGCGTCGAAAGAGATTGTGGCGCGCTATACCGGAATTTCCCCGCCACGCGCGCACGCGAATGCACGACGCGCATTGTCAAAAGGACTGAAAAAAATGTGTGTTTCAACGCAAATATACTCTATTCTACATATCACTTACATACGTGTATTTATGGTCTATTATTTAGTTTATATATTAAAGCTAGCAGTAACATGATTAATTTTACTGTAAATAGCAACAATTATACTGCTGCGATAGGTACCTATACTTGTTTCTAGATACTGCATAATTGTAATACACTATATATGCAGATATGTGACACTGAATCTTTATCAGTTTCAAATTATTCTATTTCGCAAAAACAATTAAGTTATTGCTTGGATTCATCCTGCAAGAAAATCCTAGGTTTAAAAAAAAATCATTTTTCCGTGACTTCTATATGTTTTTTTTTTATCACGCCAGAGGTTATTCATATGTTTCAAAAAGTAAACCATTTAATAGTAGGGGAGACTGGGGCAGATTGTAACAAAAAAGTTTTCAGAGTTTTTTCTCGAAAGTGTTTTCTTCAATCAGGAAATAATTTGCGCGATTTGCTACTTACATATGTGGTGAACTGATTGCGTGAAAGTACGTGACAAAATCTTGGACACTTAGACATCCAGCTTCATCTTAAACAAATCTGAACCTTTGTTACAATGTGCCCCAGTCCGGGATAAGTTATAACACATCTGTTTTACTTATTTAAATACAAATATGAACACAAATAAACATTTCTCAAAAATATAAATGAAAACACAGATCATTATTAAACATTTGATATACATGAGTTAAACAATCATTGCTTATTATATATATCTGATTCTATCAAAATCTTCTCCTTCGCTTTCTTTACTTCTTCTTTTATACTTTTTTTCTACTTTTTTTATTCTATATGGTTCTGTTGTTCGTCTAGCTAGAGTATCTTTTTCCGGTGTGTCAGCAAATAGCTTGCTTTATCACCATTTAGAGCGGAGTAAGTATAGTAACATGTTACAATTTACCCCGAGCTTGAAGTTTTGTGTTTTATCTCAGCAAACGAGAAACTAAACATCAAATTACTAAAATTGCGTACAGATTATAATAAACCAATCTGTACTGATTCGTTTGTGACAAGGAAGCAAAAATTTAAACGGTTTCTAATGACGGTTAATTGAAATGAAAGTGCTAAGACAACATTTACTTACGTGCTCTAAATACTAAAATTCCGGACTATAACCACAAAATGAATACATAACTCTCGTTTGTGTTACTAAAACCGACGGTACTAAAGTCGTAAACCACTTTTTAGTGCCTTCAGGAAAACTACATATAGATAGATACTTAAAAACAGATGTTTAGTATGCAATAAAGTAACAGCATTTATGGCATCCTCTATGCGCCAGGTATTTCGGGACTTTCAGTACGCACACCAGACTGTACTTGCCTACCCGATTTCAGAAATGTGAATTAATCAAAGGCAATGATACACGTGTATTTCCTGTGCAGCGGTAGAAAGTTGGCGTCTGGGAGGAATGTTGGTCCAATTGGTCATGATATAATCTCCTTCCTATGGCCCACCTTTTTTCACAATATCTAAACAAAGGGCGTTCATATATTCACTATTGGTCGCAATGGTAACTATCCTCAATCTCATATCGTGTGAAAAAAACAAGACACCAAAATAGCGAGTGACCGACAAGGGGCGTTCGGCAACCCGGAAATTCAGAAAATTATGAAACGCGGTGTGCAAGTAGAGTAGTTCATCCGTAACACAACCTTATTTTTTGTTGGTGGCATAATGCAATTTTTAGGGGTGATATCACCCCTTGAAAAATGCAGAATTTTCTTTTCCGTGGAATATCTCGAGAACGGTGAGAGATATCGAAAAGAAGTTTAGGCAAAAGTTGTATCCTTATTTTATACCTACAAAACCGCGTAAAAATAATTTTCGAAAAATCCATATTTTTCAATTTACCCCACTACCAACCCTTAAAATTAAGTTTTTGTATTTTGTAAATATACGCTGAAAAACCTCTGGATAATCTCTTTACATACATATAAATAGTTTATGTGTTATATTTTTTTTTGCAAACAAATAAAACCCTTATTACCGAATTTGAAGTCCATTTTGGCAGTTTCCATTAATAACATGGTTTCTTAAAGCCATATTTAAATTAGTATTTATGTAAAGTTCAGACGTGCATGAATCAGTATGATAACAACACATTCGTACATGCATTACTTGAAGTGTAATCTTATTAGGCTATTTTGGAAACCACACGGAAAATAAATAATGTGTAAAGATTTACAATGACTTTGCAAAATATATAAGTTATCGTTGAAATGACGCAGCATCGCATTGATGCCGATAACCTTGCCGAACCTTCCGATTTGCATAATGCATATATTTATGAATTTTAAATGATTGTAAATCAATTTTATTTGCCTATCCACTCTAACAACACACACACACATATATATATAATATTACAGTTATTATTAAATTTAATTATAATATTATAGCATTTTTCATTAATGAAATGGCCGCGTAAAGTAATATTTAAACATTCGCAGTCTCTTTTTGTACATGTTGTGTTGTTTGATTATACATTCGAAGAATTATTTTAATAGAAGACGATAGACAAATTGAAAATTATGGTTTGTAATTGGTACAATAATGATATCCTCCATAGAAATGATTAAAACAAAAATACTGACCACGGCCAACCAGCGTCGCCGGGAAGTAGATTTTTGACGCTGCACAGTGGTTCGAGTATACTACATGCTAGCTGGACAAAATTATTTTTTGGCGGCTTTGGGTTCATATGGGGTCCAAATTGTTAGAAAACATATCTGATTTATATTACAGTTCATTATTTAACTAAAAATAGCAATAATCTAAAAATATGACTAATTCACTAAAGGAAAAAGGACAAAACGACAGTATTGTACATTAAATATAATTAACAATTATAACATTATGTCTATTCCTGTAATTTCTGAGTTTTTAAGTTATAAAACCTGGTTTTTGAACTCAGTTTTCTCTGCATCGCTATTAAAATAGTGTTTTACAATATGTTCCACGTCGATCCACGCGACAAGGGTTTAATGTACGGAAAGTAGAGACTTTCTAGTTTATTTTAATTAATTGGTCGATCTGCAAAAATTTGCAAAACTATATTTTTTTAATTGGTTTAAGCGCGACGCTCGGTAGCACCACTCCGTGGATTAAAATAGTGTTTTACTATATGTTCCACGTCGATCCACACGATAAGGGTTGAATGTACGGAAAGTAGAGACTTTCTAGTTTATTTTAATCAATCGATCGATCTGCAAAAATTTGCAAAACTATATTTTTTTAATTGGTTTTGAGCGCGACGCTCGGCAGGAGAGAGAGCACAGTTGTTATATTTTTTCTCGGTATTGAGTTTATATGGGGTTTAAATTTTTAGAAAGCAAACCTGATTCATATCACATTTTATTTTGTCACTAATAATAATATTATTATTATTTACGGGTATAACCCTTTAAATATATTATTACAAGCATAAGAAATAAGAAAAACGAACTACTAGGTTACAAGTCGTTAATTAAGTTTAGAAATATATACATTTTTTATTCCTCCACTTTTTACAAAGTTTACAAAGTAGTGTCACTCCTGACCGCTTTCATGAATATTAATAGAATGAAAATATAACTAATACAATAAAGGTAAAGAAACTAAAACGACAATATTATAATTTAACTGTGACTGTAAGTATGCCTTATAACTATTAATTTCTTGTTAATTACAATATGTACACGCTAATCTGATTCACTACTTGAATCATCAGTACCCGATGAACATTCACTAGATTCTGATGCTGATGATATCTCATTTCCATCAAACGGAACTTCTCTCTGCAGAGCAGTTTCAGTGTTATTATTTCTTAACAACTCAACTACTTCTGGGGTTAGGGAGCTGAGCTTTTTTTTGGGCACCTCGCGAAAACTATTTATTAATGGGTCCGAAGTAATCAGTAGCATTGTTAATAAGTCACAATTAGTCTCTAATCTTCTTGTTTTTCGAGTATGTTTTTCTCTAAACCTACGACAATCTTTGTGGCGTGCTTCCTGGGCCTCTTCTGACATTTGCCCAATTGGAATTATGAAAAATTTAATCACACTTTTTGCGTGGAAAAACAACTTATGTGAGGTTACTGGCATATTATACCATGACTATAGACTCAAGTACAAATCCTTGGTCAAGGAGCAAAACTGTTCAAATTTTTCTATGTTAATAGAATGGCCACACAAGGTTCGTAATAAAATACCTAAATTGTTAATTAGTGTTACGTATACTCCGGTAATTTCAGAGGTTTTCTGTGGAGTTTTAAAAAATTTTCGTGCTGTATTCCCATCGTTACTTGAACCAAACCCTTGTTTTGCCGCGTCGCGCGTGTGAAGAGACGGCCGCTATTTTCTGTCGGGTCGAAAACCGAGTCCCGGCTCGGTCCGAATTTCAAGCCGCCCGAATATTCGAGCACCCGAACAGCTCTAATTCCAACCTCTTCGAGGGTCGAAAGCCATAAAATGCGGTGAAGTACCACAGGGGGTTGACGTCACTACGGGGTGCCATACATCTCCCTGAAAGACGTCTATCCAGAATCACCCTCTGCACTCTGTAAGTTCTCAGGTATCTCTAGTATCTCGGGTAGTTTTTCCGAGTAGCGCCTATCCGGGAATTTTCCTCGTCCCGGGTATCTCACAGGTACACGGTCCACAGCTACAGCGCTAAGCGCAATTGCTCCTCACCCTGTTCAAAACAGAAAATGTAAATAAAAAATATTGTAAAATTTTTTTTCAAGATTGTTCTATTTTTGTTAATAATATCTTCTATTATATATATTCTATAACATTTTGATAAACGTAAATTAGGTGGGGTGTTTTACATGACGACGGTGTTACAAAACGCCCCACGTAAGGTTCAGGAAAATGATTATTTACAATTATTTCCAGTTATGTTTTCTGCACAATTCCGGCATAGTTGTGAAGAGTAATGCACACTTAATGTGTTTACACAAAAAATTTAAAGAATTATTAAAAAATATTGGTTTTACAGATGTTCCTTTAAAAGTGTGGTGTATTTTATAGTTTTAACCTATTCATACAATGTTAAATTAGTAGCGACTTGGTAGCTTTGGGAGTCTTGGGCCGATGCCGCGAGTTCTAATTTAGCCCCGTTAAGTATGCACTTGCCACAAGTTGCCAACAACCACGAAGTACACGGGGATATATGAGGATATATGTTCGCACTTGGCCGCGGCGAAGAACAAAGGTTTCTGGTCTCTTGTCGACCAAATTTCTTACACGATATGAGATTGAGGGTAATTTTCAGTTTAAAATTTCGACCGTAAGTATTAAATAAAATGGTATCGGCGCACTAATTCGGTCCCTATACAAAGTTTATTTTATTTATTTAAAAATAAAATAAAGTATCAAAGCTATTTGTCAATAATTATAAAGAAAATCCGACGTTTCGGTTCTTGATTTGAACCCTCTTCAGGAAAGTGAGATTTATTATTATAATATTGCGTTTGCTAATGAAAAATATGTCGCAGCGTTATATCAAGCAAACGACACGCGAGTCGGTTGGAAGAAGACTGAAGTAAACAGCGGACAAACCAAACATACTAGAGGTGAACACGACTTGTGGCCGAAAAAGCCGTTGACCGTTTCAAAATATCGAACCCCAATGGAATTTTAAATCTGCACTGTCGAGGCAAAAACCAATTGAGGGTAGTTACCATTGCGAAAAAAAAGGTGGGCCATAGGGAGGAGATTATATCATGACCAATTGGACCAACATTCCTCCCAGACGCCAACTTTCTACCCCTGCACATGAAATAGTTTTCCTAAAGGCACTAAAAAATGGTTTACGACTTAGAAAATGATGAAAATTTGCTAATTGTCTAAAAGATATAAGATTTATTCTAAATTAATAGTTATCAAAATGATACTTTTAGGATTAAGAGGTATGACGTCACGTTGTTCTCCTCCACTTGCCGCCAGTAGGTGTCGCCTCGAATGCATAATTTATAAATGTCACTTGGCTGTCATTCAATCATAACCTGCTAAGTGTTAGTAGTTAACATTTTTGAAATGTCACGATGGTAAAGAAGAACAGAGGAATCGAAGCTGGATAAATTTGTTTAAAAAATACAATTTATTTTCAATTTTGACGTTACAAAAAAAGAATATACATATTTTTAGCGTTTTTGAACCATTTCGATTGATTAATTTTATCGTTGTCAATACATTTCTGTGCTGATGTACCATCACCTATCTTGCATGTTATGAAATAGGGCACTTAGTAATTTATAACAAAATATGAAAAAAATTATGAAATCCCCCCCCAAAAAAAACATGACTCATGTATGAAAGAAGCTAATTCCCTTTAATTCACGAAAAAAGTTCTCACGCAAACATTGTGAAATCATCTTTGCTAATTCCAATTGTACCTTTAATTCACAAAAAACACTAAAAAAGTTCTCACGCAAAGATTGTGAAATCAACTTTGCTAATTCCAATTGTATTCTCGTTCTCCGTTCGAACACTGATTTCTCTGTCACTTTTTATACTTGACATTCCTTTATTGGCCACAAATCAGTTCAGTGCTCAGATTTTCAGCTTCGGTTTTAAGAAATTAGCGGGCGAGAGGCCTGTAGTTGACACAAAAACTTTTATAAGAGGGACATCTTCTGTTAAAAATGTCGTATGAAAATCGTTTTACGATGGAAAATAATAAAATCTTGGTAGAGAATAATTTAAACGAATCAAAGTCGGTAATAGATTAATAGCACATTCGGCAACCTGCACTAGTGCGCACTAAGTTCGAATACGCTGTAAGAGAGATGCGGAGAATATGAAAACATTTTGTTTTAAGTCGACTTCATAGTTTTTTTCTTATACAACGCCCGCTAATTCCTTAAAACCGAAGCTGAAAATCTGAGCACTGAATTGATTTGTGGCCAATACAGGAATGTCAAGTATAAAAAGTGACAGAGGAATTAGTGTTCGAACGGAGAACGAGAATACAATTGGAATTAGCAAAGTTGATTTCACAATCTTTGCATGAGAACTTTTTTAGTGTTTTTTGTGAATTGAAGGTACAATTGGAATTAGCAAAGATGATTTCACAATCTTTGCGTAAGAACCTTTTTCGTGAATTAAAGGGAATTAGCTTCTTTCATACATGAGTCATGTTTCTTTTTAGGGGGGGGGGGGGGGGTACAATTAACACTGCTGTGGTGATCACCGACGGCCAACGCATTGACAGTAAGTAGGTACATAATGCCATTACGAGTTATCTCAAACAGTAAATGCACTATTGTACTATTAAATAGTTTACTTTTTGAAACATATGAATAGCCTCTGGCGTGAACGGGAAAATATATAGAAGTCGCGGAAAAATATCTTTTAACTTCGGTCATTTGAACGCGGAGCTGAAAAAGCGGATCGTTAGTTTATAGTATAAACTTTATACCACCCAGATCAATTTCCTGATTAAATTAAAATCTAACAAGGGGACCTTCAAGTTTGGCAATTTTAGAAAATTTTAATACTTAGTGTACGTGAAGGTCTTCACTCGGGCATTAATTTCGCGATACAGTAAGATGCGCTTTTCAGCTAAATTCGAGAAAATTGACTTTGAAAAATTTTAAGTTCTCTTACATACAGAGTGATTCTCTAAATATGATCAGTACACTAGGGGATGATTATACAGGTAAAAATAAGATGAAAATCAAGAGTGACGAAATTACGATAAAGGCTTCATTTTCAAGAAAATTGACTTTGAATCTCCCATAAATACGCGCGCATCATAAGCACTGGAGGGGCACGCGCTTGAAGGGCGCGCGCTCACGATGCACGCGTGTTTAGGTGAGATTCAGAGTCAATTTTCTCGAAAACGAAGCCTTTACCACAATTTCGTCACTCTTGATTTTCGTCTTATTTGTAGGCAATTTTGTCAGGTAGAAGGACCTTAGCAGGGTTGCAAGGTCCGAACGAAGACACGGGGGTCGAGTTATGGTGCAGGCGTGGGATTTTGACAATTGGGGGGCTTAAGGGGGGAGACCACTGTAAAAAATTTGACAAATTGATTTTTTTTTACATTTTCTGAAAGATGCACATTTCAAGAATGCTGTCTCGAAATTTTATGAAGAAATTCGCAAAATTGACGAAGATATAGTATTTTCTGTGAAGCGGCGTCAAACGCGCGACTGAGCCGCGCGAAACATTAAACGCGTTTTTCTCAGAATAACATTTTTCAACCGCGTTGACAGTCTACAGAGAAAACTATACGTCCAATTAACACGATCAAGGACATTTATTGTACGGAAAACCCGTGACTATTACGTGACGATCAGTTTTTTTCAATTTTCGACCTGCTACTATTTTTTTTTATTAACATTTCCCCAATTTTGTACCCCGAAAAAATGATTTTTTTTTCAGTGGTCCGCCATTTTGTAATTTTTTACAATTTTGACATTTTTTGATCGTCACGTAATAGAGGCAGGCTTCTAGTTTCTAAATATTATTGTGTTTTTGAATTCGGATTAACCATATGGCCTGGGCACTGTCAACGCGACTAGCATGTTTTTACCGCAGCCCAATTTTTGACGAAGAGTATACAGGAAACGGATTTATGAATTTGATTGAAAAAAAATTTTCTTACCCTTCGATATGTACACTATTAACTATACTAAGCAATAAATTGAGTTACTTGCGTTGTTTGGTTGAAATAAATTCCCGAAAACACCCTTACATTTCGGACCGTTACAGTGGTCTCCCCCCTTAAGGAAACATCAACGACTTTCTAATTTTATCAAGGGTCCTCCAAGTTTCTTAGTGATGGACGCGCCATAAACTCTTGTACTCCAGACGGAACCCCCAAGTGGCTGGCGAGAGCTAGGAACGCTAGCACTCCCACGGTCTAAATCTTCCCTTACTCCGCTGACTTTGGAGGCGGGTTTTTGACCGAGAGATTTTAGTGATTGGGTGACTTACAGAAAACGCCCATTTTAGAATAAGGATAAGAAACGCAGTGTGTCAGTGGCGCGGGCTGTTTGTCATTGAAGCGATTGCGAAGAACTCCACAAACAAGTCAAACCAATCGTGACTCATGTCTGTACCGTGAACCATCTACATATATCAAGATATGAATTGTTCATATCAAGATATGAATTGTTAAACCTGACTAGTTCATTCCAAACCTCTCGACCTTCCTACATATTTTTGCCTGTATAATCACCTCCTAGAGTATTGACCATAGGGCTGGGACTATTCGAATAATTTAATATTCGAATATTTTACAAGTATTCGAATGCTACGAATAAACTTCGAATATTTTACAAGGATTCGAATGCTACGAATAAACTTCGAATATTTCAGTATTCGAATGTTACTATTCGAATACTATTCGGATATCGATGTATTCGAATACTATTCGAATACTGATATATTCGAATACTATTCGAATGCTGATATATTCGAATACTATTCGAATACTGATATATTCGAATACTGATGTATTCGAATAGTATGGTGTGAAGTGGGTCCAAATTAGCTTACAAGATTTCACCCTGACAAATGAACCTAAAGAGCTTGATTTATAATTCACACCATACTATTCGAATACATCAGTATTCGAATACTCAAATATTCGAATAGCATTCGAATACTCAAATATTCGAATAGCATTCGAATACTCAAATATTCGAATAGCATTCGAATACTCAAATATTCGAATAGCATTCGAATACTCAAATATTCGAATAGCATTCGAATACTCAAATATTCGAATAGCATTCGAATACTCAAATATTCGAATACTTGGACATTCGAATAGTATTCGAATACTTGGATATTCGAATAGTATTCGAATACTTGGATATTCGAATAGTATTCGAATACTTGGATATTCGAATAGTATTCGAATACTTGGATATTCGAATTATATTTGACAAATAATTGAGTAACTGAAATATTCGAATATTCGAATACCGAAAAATTCGACAAATAGTCCCAGCCCTAATTGACCATAGGTAGAGGAACTTAGACATTAATTTTGCTCAATCCACCTGCCCCGCACAGTACTCCAAAAAGCGTGACCGGCCTTAGGGATTATTACGGCCTCTCTTTACATTGCGAAGTCAATCTATCAATCACAATCTCGATTTCGGACGTAACATACCTACACTAAGTATCAAAATTTTCTGAAATTGCCAAACCTGAAGGTGTCCCCTCATAAGCCTGGCTTTCAGGGAATTGCTGCCGGTAATTCACCATCTGTAACTGAATCACATATGCTTTTCAGGTTTCTTGGAGCACACGAACCCACAAGGCTATGTATCTGATAGGCGCAATGTCTATAGAAGGGTGGATTTGTTGGACATACACAAACATAATATAACAGGCGCCAGAAATTCTGGAAGCAAGAATCCCGATGCGCTTGCAGTCGTCGATCAGATGAAGAACTTTTTGAAACTGAAGTGTGACAAGGACGGAAGCGCAGGCGCCTTTGAGAAGGTTAATCGTACCATGTATGAAGTAATAAACGAGTGCACTCAAAATTTCAACGACATTAGGCGACAATCGCAAGAGATAGAGAGACATATCCCGTGTACGCGTACCAAAGAACCGTATCATATGTTAGAAAGGTACTGCCGCTACACTCCTGTTCTCAACAAGTGCGTGAGCAACTTCACGCTGGCTATAGAGCCCTGCCTGAATCCCAAAGAGAAAGAGAATAAGAAAGTAATTCAGAATATAACGGACTCTATCTTGGACTTCGTCTGCTTCAAGGAAGGATATCGCATCACCTGTACGTGCTCGCACATTGAAAAGCTTATACAGGCGGGACGAACAGTTTCCAGAGATTAATCGAACGAATTGATTATTTACAGTGTTCATATCTGTTAACGGACCAGAATGCCTGGAGTCGAAACAACAAGAGATTCAGCAGTGCGTGAACACTACTTTTGGATCTTATTTAAATGCGCTAAACCCTAACAACGGATCTTTAGCAGGATTGGATGGCCTTCCGCTTCTTGTTTTCGGAGCCAAAGAGTGCACGTAAGTAAATATTAATTCATCTAGCGATCGACAAAGATATGAATTATTCCTTATCGACCCATATACAGGGATAGCATCACCGTTCAAAGCTGCATTGTGAACAAACTGAAGGAATGTTCGAACCCGGCGCCGGCGAACCTCGTGGATTCTTTATTCGACGTTATTTTAGAAGCAACGCCGTGCAAAGAATTTATGACAGATCACGATGCCGCTTCTACGTCGACGATTAATTTGCTGACAATGAGCATACTATTTTTAGTGTTAAGATTAATCTGAGCTGAATTCAATGAAATGTATGAAAGGTCAAAAGCTCTTTCAATCGACCGATCGATCCTTTAAACGGTCGTACGTAGCAATGTAATTTGTTACCACGTGTAATGTTTTTCTTTATCTATTTCTAATTATTACGTATAACCAAGTTGTTCTTTATTCGAACGACTCAGGTGCTTTGGAGCAGACGGTTGCATTCACAAGTCCTGTAAGATGTAAAGCACTTCTTAGTGCTGCAAGTAATTGATGTAAGATCTATTTAGGTCCCCTTAACTTTTGCTACACTCTGAATGTGTTCACTTTTGTACCATAATTATGTAAGTATCTGAACAGATTCATAAGAAAACTGCAATATAAACACTATTAATTACACGCGATAATACCAACTCGTGCAATTGCATTCATCATTCACCTTTAATCTCAATGCACCGCCGATGCATCATAATTACTAATGATACATGCCGAAGAATTCACAGATTCATTGTGGGGGGATTTCCCCTAGTGCCGGACACTTAAGGTTTTCCTTAAATAAGAAGAAACAAATAATATTTTAGTCTTTTTATTCTGCGCTATTTATAAGATAAGAATATGAGATGTTAAAATTACGCAACAAAACTTAACAAAGTTAACTTAAATTACGATTATACTTGATTATGCTATTTGGAGAAATCATTAAGTGGCACCTAGTTCCGGACACAGTAAAAATTATTGACGCAACTCATCACAGTCTCAATATAGTTTGCAGCGATCACAAATATAATCCTCCGAACATTCGGAAATATCAGCACAAGCCTCGTGTGCCCATTTTTGACAGCTTGAACACTGAATCCGGTCTTCTTCGTTGCTTTCAAGACAAACTACGCAAATAGTCTCCTGGTTTGTCTCTCTCGGTTTTAGTGTTCTGGTATTTTTAAGCTTATTTCTTACGTTTTTCTTTTGTTCTTTCAGTCTTTTTTTATTCTCTTTCTCTTCAGTTAACAATTTATGGAGCGATGAAGTGAGAATTTCACTTTTCTCAGATCTTCTTGTCCTTGCTTCAGTTCGCTTCTTTTTATCATCGGGCAATGGGGACACTTTCAGAATGGTTTTGTAAAAATTAACGGTAGAACTAGTAGATGACTGCGCATCTAATGTTTCTTCATCTACCTCTTTAGGAACATTAGGTGCTCGAGACGTCGCCATTGTAGAAGTTAAACCTTGTTGATCCCTTATCTCTTCCAGTGGAATATTTGTCATATCGGAACCTAAATAATCAACATCTGGAAATATATTTCTATCGAAAGGATAAATTCCTTAAAATACAAATAGCAACACACGAGATTCAGATTTGTAGTGTCCGGTAATAGGGGACAACATTCTGTCTGAAACCAGGGGACAGTGAACAGATTAAAAAAATTTTTTTTGTGCAAACCACTGTTTATACAAAACACAAAGATAATTAAAAAAATACTTACCAAAAGATACAATAACGCAATTCACACGTCTTTTAGCTAGGAAAATTGGTATATATAACAATCTAAATTTTACACGATTCACCGGATTCCCGTCACACTAAACAATTAATTAATTTCTTTAGCAAGACTCACGCGACGGGACCATGACGACACGTGATCGTTGTTTATTTTATCCCCTCTACGGTTTACGCGAAAGAACAGCTCCATAGCGTTTGAAATGTCACAGATATAGCTAATGTCCGGTATTAGGTGCCGTCCGGCGCTAGGGGAACTCCCCCCACGTAATTCTATATTATCGCGAATGAAAGTCTGTCGCTCTGAGTAACCAGAGAACCTTATATTTTTTTAACCCTCGTACAACGAATGCAGAGTCATTTTGATCCAACTCTGACAAAGTCTATCACGATGTTATATTTGTGTTGGCAATGGCAAAATATAGTATATGATGCCTAAATTGCAGTAACATTATTTGTAAAAATCATACAGGAGATATACACCTATTTTATGTACCAACTGTACATAAATAATTTTTTTTTTATGTATTTCTTTATTAATAAATTTTAGTTAATTTGAGAAATTTTAATTATTTAATTCTTTTTATAATCAATTTTTTCGTGAAACCGGTGTACCGTAGAAATGTTGCTATGGGTGAAACTGACTCTGCATTCGTCTCACGTGACCACATCCACCATTCGTCTACCGAAGGTTAATATTGTTTTTATACTTCAGAAATACAAAATAATATTCGATTATTACAGAAATTCTGACTAATTATTTCTTACCCTTTCTATCTGCTACTCTCTCCGCATCGAAAGACTGCAGAACCTCCCACCACTTTACAGCAGGGGTGTCGAACTTCCCCACTCCGAGAACCACACGAGTCGGGCCCCCGGTCAGCCGGTTCCCCCACTTATTTATCTTCAGGAGTTACACGAGACCCAGCAGGGAGAGAGTGCGGCACCCGGAGGAGAAAATCATCAGAGTGCCCCCCTACTACCTCTTGCAGGACTGTATTTAGAAAAGACCAGGCCTCAGGGCCTTAGGGCCCCGGTTTTGACCGGGTCTTCTCTAAATACAGTCCTGCAAGAGGTAGTAAAGGGACACGTTTAGCGGCCAGTACCCAGCAAGGTGTCGGGTAAGACCCCGCTGAGTGACTTCACACCTAAGTCACTATAACTCGTATAGACACTATAGGTGTGGAGGGGACCGTTCTCCTACGGAGCAGGTGAAGAGGAGGAGCCACTACGGCTCGCGAGCCGCTTGTTCGACACCCCTGCTTTATAGGGTTATCCACTTAAGGGGGAGGCCTAACTAGAACGGTCAAAATAACATGCTTCTTTAGGAAATTTTTCTAGAAACACCGATAAACTTTTGTTATTAAACATTGGTGTATTGGAAAGGGTGCATCTTACGGATATTTCACTATTTTTTGTGATAAAAAGTATTGAAAGGTTTGTGAGTTATAGGCGATGTCCGAGACGTCCTTTTTTTAGGCGCTTTGCGTTGACAATCGTCGGTGCAGGATCATCCAAAATTTTAATTTCATTTTTTTTTTAGATAATATATGAAATTATCTAGGTGCTATCGGGCCCGATTTTGGAAAAATTATTTTGATACAAAATGGCGGCTGTGCAAAGTTGAAGCATCAATATTTGACAAAAAATCGCTTGGTTTTTCCAAGTGTAAAGAAACTAGACGAAAAAAAGGAAAATCTCCCTATAGCGCTTAGATTTTTAACCCTAAAATAAGCCTGCTAAGCCTCGAGTAAATCGGTTCAATAAATTTTGAGTTATGTGTGTCACCAACTTCGGAAACATGATTTTGAGGAAAACGTGTTTAAAGTTTTGGGTTTGAGCGCTACACCGATGAACACCTACCTACTTACACGCGTATAAATTTGTCAATTTTGGTCGAATTGGCTTGACACTTTCAGGGAATATTTCCAAAATGTTGTAGGTACTTCAAGAAAAAATAAAAATCGAGAAATCAATTTTTCGAAGATTTCTATATAAGCAGGCATCCCCCTTAATTCAGATTCCACGTGCGTAAGAAACAAACGCATTCCTGTTCTCGCGCGCACAGGTGGTGAATACATTTATCTACCGTGGATAATTAAAAGATTATCAAAGCATTTAATTTCCAAATTATAGAACCTCAAACTACCCATAATACGCTTAAAAAACTCCATTCCACGCGGTAATACAAACAACCATCTTTGAAAAATCGCGCCGCAACCCTTCCCGATATCCCGCGCGAATCACTCAACAACGCCGCTTACCCAGGTATCCACGCTCTCGCGACGCCTGTGTGTGCGCGTTACGAATACTGTCGTTCTCTCTGCTCCTCCCTTCTCTCTCTCGCGATCCCCTCCTATAATAAACTGATTTTTTCTCGGAACGCTAACGCTCAGCGGTCATCGGACTCTGAAAACAACGAAATCTGCGAAATTCGAAGCCGTGGAATACTCAAGCGCGACACACGTCAGATATTGGCGCATGGAAACGGCTACATATACAAGGCGTTTCCGAAATCGCGATGCAGCCACAGAAAAGGCGATTCCTCCCGCAATTTACTAAACGAGTCTTCAAACTCGATTTCCTCGAAAACGGAGTCTCGTGTGAAAGAATCTTCATTGCATATTTTCGATTTACTTTTGCAGGAGGAATCCATTCCAACCGCGTTTTCGGAGAATCACCGCGCATAGAGCGCACGCGCCCAGCGGCCCAGCATAGGAGCGCCGTGTGTGCGCGTTACGAGTACTGTCGTTCTCTCTGCCCCTCCCTTCTCTCCGTCGGGATCCCCACCTATCGCACACTGATTTCCTCGTGGAACGCTAACACATCGGTGCACGCTGCTAGCAAACAGTGAGAAGCAGGGAGAAGCACAGTACGGATAAATCCAGCGCGACGGGCAGCTGTGATGCGCAGCTGAAAAGACCACCTACATCCGGTATTCAGTGTCAATTCGCTGACACGGTGTGTCGACATCCAACAGCCACGCTTTATTTGACCAGTTGTACGGCTAATCCCGTGGAACAGACGAAATGGCCAGCTACTCGATGATAGTCACGGCCCTGCTCCTGTGTGGTGAGTTTCACGGCACAAAACGACTCTAGCAATCGGAGAACTCCGTCAGCGAGCTCCTTGTCGCGTCATTTCTCGAAACTAAACAGGGTGTAGCAATTAAGCAGAGAGAAAGAAAGGAGTGTATTGCATATAAAATAATTACAGCTGAATAATCATACTCGCGTGTGGTATCGTAGTACTGTGCGCTTGTACTATGACTTTTATTTACAAGCAGTGCAAAGTCCAAGTTCATGGCTCATCCTCAACGAACGTATGTAAATTCGATTGAGTTTTAAACGCGACCGCCCATTCTGGCGTGCGTTTCGAATTGAAAAGGGCATTGTTCTGTCGCCAGCGGCACGGTACGAACACTGGGACTCAGTGATTATGCGATTCGCAAGCGATACCGACCTTCGATCGCGTACACATAATCGATAAAAACAAGTCCGTCGAGTGTGTACCTGATTTCCGATTCGACGGAGGATCGAGGCTGACGAACATTTATTACGTGAATATTCATGTGCGATTACCCAGGTGTCGCCCGTCAAGGGGACGAATCCTACGTTCCGTTAAAGGAACGTTCCTGTCCTCGCTACTTCTTTTATAGCCGCGGACGCGATAGACTGGGAGTAGGGTATGCGAGGGGGCATGCGACAGCGAGAAGCCGTGAATTTCGCTCGAGATAGCGACGGCATCGTATTACTAAAACGACAAGGGCGAAAGGCGAGCCGCGCGGAATACAGATTCGAGGACGCCTTGTGCTGAATTGATAGGAATGATGCATGAAAATTGGATTCCCTGGGAAAGCGCTTATCTCCGCGACACACATGTGACGAATGCATAGATTACGCGTTGATTCAACTCGCGTACTTTGCACCCAGTAGACACTCCGAAGCTGGTATTATCGCAGATAATTTCTATGGAGAGCGAGAGAAAAGAATAATATATCTCGTACACCGCGATTTATCATTCCCATTCTTTATATGCACCGCAAGCCCATAACCTATCCACGAGATTCAAATATTTGGCGGGAAAGATGACGGTCGGAATTAAACCGACACGAGGCAGAAGGAGACTCGCTTATAAGTAGACCGATTAACCGACCTTGGGACGTAAACACATGGATGGAAAGATAATTTGCGGTTACGAATTGATACCAAGTATTGGTAAACAGATATCTATGGAGGTGACGCGTTTGTTTCCGCTGTCAGCGGAAACTCTGTCATTAAAGCTTTGAACTTCGACATTTGAACGCGGAGCTGCAAAAGCGGATAGTTAGTTAATACCTCGTAGACCTATTTCTTTAATTAAATTAAAATCTAAGCCTGAGTTCCCCGTCGGTAATTCCCCGTCCGCGACTGAGTCACGTATGCGTTTCAGGTCTCCTGGGGCACACGAACTCGCAAGGCGATCTACCTGACGTGAACGAGGTCGTCAATAAAATTTCGAATATCGGCGACTTAAACGATCTTAAAGGAACGGACTTGAGCAATCTCAACAAGACCGCGATGCCAGCCATACAAGAAGCTACGAACCTTTTCAAACAGAAGTGCGAAAAGAACGGAGGCGCAGGCGCCTTTGAGAACGCTGAACGTGCCAAGGATGAAATAACGATGTGCCTTAAAAATTTCGTCGACGTGGCGAAGCTACAGGAAGAGATGGAAAGATACAAGCCTACCGGAGATCTGGATCTGGTGTTTAAAAACTACTGCCGCAAGACTCCTGTTCTCAAGAAGTGCGTGAGCAACTTCACGCTGGCTATAGAGCCCTGCCTGGATCCCAAAGAGAAAGAGAATAAGAAAGTAATTCAGAATATAACGGACTCTCTCTTGAACTTCGTCTGCTTCAAGGAAGGAGATCGCATCGCCTGTACGTGCTCGCGCATTGAAATGCTTATACAGGCGGGACGAACAGTTTCCAGAGATTAATCGAACGAATTGGTTATTTACAGTGTTCATATCTGCTAACGGACCAGAATGCCTGGAGTCGAAACAACAAGAGATTCAGCAGTGCGTGAACACTACTTTTGGATCCTATTTACCTGCGCTAAACCCTAACAACGGATCTTTAGCAGGATTGGATAGCCTTCCGCCTCTTGTTTTCGGAGCCAAAGAGTGCACGTAAGTAAATATTAATTCATCTAGCGATCGACAAAGATATGAATTATTCCTTATCGACCCATATACAGGGATATCACCACCGTTCAAAGCTGCGTCGTGAACAAACTGGAGGAATGTTCTGATCCGACGCCGGCGAACATCGTGGATTCTATATTCAACTTTATATTAAGAGTGACGCCGTGCAAGGATTTATTGACGGGTCGCAGTGCCGCTTCTACGTCCACGATTAATTTGCTGGCAGCGAGCACAGTATTTCTAGTATTAAGATTAATCTGAGCTAAATCCAATGAAATGTACAAAAGAGAATTCGTCATGAACAAACGCATGCGATCAAAAGATCATTTAACGGATCGATCGATCCTTTAAACGGTCGTAAGTACCAATGTAATTTGTTACCACATGTGATATTTTTCTTTAATATAAAATGTAATTTTGAACTTATGCGAGATGAATCAACGAAACGTTGCTGAGTAACATATTCGAGTTGCGGCGGATATTTCTCTGTTTTATTACGTATAGCCAAGTTGTTCCTTATTCTAACGACCCAGGTGCTTTGGAACAGACTGATGTATTCACAAGTGTCCGTGCGGGAACGTAAATTACGTTCGACGAGACGTAATTGCCGTAAGAACTATTTAGGTCCCCTTAACTTTTGCTACACTCTGAATATGTTCACTTTTGTACCATAATTATATATCTGAACAGATTCGTAAGAAAAACTGTAATATAAATACTATTAATTACACGCAATAATACCAACTCGTGCAACTGCGTTCATCATTCACCTTTAATTTCAATGCACCGCCGATGCATCGTAATTACGAATGATAGATGACGAAGGATTCACTGATTCATTGTATGTAATCCCGTATATCGCGACGAAAGTCTGTTGCTCTTACTAAGCGGAGAACTTTATATTTTTTTAATATTGTTTTTATACTTCGAAAATACAAAATAACATTCGATTATTACAGAAATTCTGAGTAATTGTTTCTTACCCTTCGTATCTGCTGCTCTCTCGGCGTCGTAGGACTGCAGAACCTCCATCACTTTGCACATCTACTTAACTCGGAACCCACGCACGTAAGAAACAAACACTGTTCTCACTAGATATTTCGAAGGTTATCGAAACATTTAATTTCCAAATTATCAACTTTCTTACTTGAATGACGCGCGTAGTTCAAAGCACCCGTAATACGCTTAAAAAAGCTCCGTTCAAACGCTAATTAATTTCCACGTGGGAATTCAGACAAGTGTCTTTGAAAAACCGCGCCATAACCCTTCTCGATATCCCGCGCAAACCGCTCAACGACTAACGCCCATGGACCATGGACATAGGAATATAGGGACGGACTAATAGTTACGACTTTGGGGGGCTTTGGGCGAGGGGTGTGAAGCAGCTTTAGGGAGCGGGGTACAGTGACGAAACTGGGGAGGGGGCAGCGGGTGTTTCTGCCCCGGGCGTCGATTTGCGGGGGGCGCCAAATGAGAAATCTTTATAGAGAAAAGATATAGGGCGGTATTATCAGTCGTTGCTTATTCTTAAGTTCGTCTTAAGCATGCTGCATCCTCTACTAGTCTACGAGGTTAGTAAAGGATGTCGCATGCTTAAGACGATCTTAAGAATAAGCAACGACTGAGAATACCGTCCATAGTTTTGGAAAAGCTACATCAATGGCTTTATTCAAATTTATATATTACGTTATTCCATTGGGAATAAAGGAGATACACATTTTATGAAACAGTAATTAAAATTTATTGATTTGTTATCAAACAGCAAACAAATTAGGGTACCTGCAATTTAAACATATGTTTATTATGCTTTTTATATGTATAGTGTGGACTCAACTTCCTAAGGTGAGTAATACAAGGTAGTAAAATGTTGAGGGGAGGGGGAGAGCACCCAACAGAATCCTTGCTCCGGGCGCTTACAACCTAGTTTCGACATGGGCGTCCGCAGGAGGAGGGCAAAATGGGCAGTTGCCTTCCCTAGCTTTTGAGATAAAATCGCTTATTTTTCAAAACTGATCTTTATTAAGTTTATATTAAAAAAGGGAATATTTTTAAATTTCGGTTTTTAATTTTTAATTATATTTACACTATAAAGAGCGAATGTCACTTACGCCCAAATCGCCCGCGATTTTCATTAAGCTAGGTTTTCCCGTACGCGACTAGACGCATCGTCAAGAATTTCAAGGTCGATTTTCTCGAAAATGAAGGGTAATAAGAAAGAAATTTATTCCTTTTTCTCGACTTATTTACTTGTTACAAATCAAAAAGAAAGAGTAACTTTGAAGAAAATCGTCTTTGAAATTTTTGACGTTGCGTTTAGTGGCGTACGGAAAAACCTAACTGAATTGGGCATAAGTGGAATTCGCCCAAAATGAGTTAAAAATAGGAAGAGGGATATATTTTTTTTTACCGTCATCCCAAAGTCGCCCACCCCTGGATAAAGTCTGCGGACGCCCCTGGCGAGAGACACGGTCACGTGGCACTCTGGTGCCGCATTGGTAATTGGTTCTAGCATAAATGCGCGAAATTTCAAGATGAAACCTTTAGTTTCTTTACAATTATAAATGTACGATAGAATATTTTCAGTAAAACAGAGAAATAAAATGTTTTATTTATAAATCAACATACTGAAATGTTAATAGTGATTGAGATGTTAGAATTAAATGGTTAAAAGTTTGAATTATAGATATGAAAAATCTTTATTGTTTTCGTTTGATATTTAATTTTGCAACTAGGCAATGATAATTCAGTACAGTTTGCATTATTATTTGACGAGATCTGTAAACAAATAAAACATGACTATTTAGGAACGGATAGCTATAACTACAAGGTTATCTTTCACTTTTCTGCACTTAAGAATGTGATTTAACGAATTTTACAACATATAACTTGCCATAGTACAGTTAAATATTGGTCATAGTTTCCCACACAGCACACATCCGTCCTCAAAACGTCCCCGGGACGTACGTCCCGGACGTACCGTACGTCCCGGGGACGTCCCGAATGTCCCACGAACGGCTCATATACGTCCTCTGAAGGTCGAATGTTACCAAAAAATTAGTCCCGGGTACGTCTTTTAAAGCGCCTGGATTCGGACTGAACAATCGTCCTCAAAACGTCCCGGGGACGTCCGTCCCGGACGTACCGTACGTCCCGGGGACGTCCCGAATGTCCCACGAACAGCTCATATACGTCCTCTGAAGGTCGAAAGTTACCAAAAAATTTGTCCCGGGTACGTCTTTTAAAGCGCCTGGATTCGGACTCAACAACCGTCCTCAAAACGTCCCGGGGACGTCCTGAATTTCCCACGTACGGCTTATATAGATCCTCTGAATGACGAATATTACAAAAAAAGTGGTCCCGGGTACGTCTTTAAGCGCATGGATTAGGATTGAACAGGTGTTCGGAAGACATAATTAAGACACTTGAAATCGGGTTTAATTCATACTTTTAAATGTACAACTTAAACAGAAATAACATTGGCATAAATTAGGTAGTTAAAAATAAACATATACATACAACTTACAACAAACATACGAACAAATTAAACATAGACAGGAACATAACGATTTAAAGTTAATAATCAGACACGTTTAATGATTCCCAAAAGGCAAGGCGATTGATTACAATTTCGTAATTAAATTTTCTTTTCTCTCTGCTGAAATTCCTTTACATTGAACTCTGGCTTTTGGTTTTCATAACTTAGTTTTCATTGTTTTCGCATTAAGAAAATTTAACTCCTTAAATTCAGCAGAAAAATCATTTTTATATTTCAAGATTTTTCCCCTCTTGTGAATTGCACAGATACAAAATCATGAATCTATGATTTAGGAGAATTTCTTTTTAATTTGTGCTGAGCAGTGAAGTTTTCCCAATTAAAAAAATTATTAATGTCCATTTCACAAACGTCTACTTTAGAGGAATTTGCTCCCCGCATGGCACATTTAAAATCACTAAAATTAAACACCTTACGTAAACTTAGGACAATCTAATTTAGTAGATAATACATAGGACATTATAAACTAGTAAAACTATTTGAAAAGCAGTTAGGATGAATAAATTAGACTGTTTCTAGATCTCTACAAAGCACGTAGGGGTTTCTAACTTTACCCAGCCAGACTTTCATGAGTTAAATCTTGATCCTGCAATGAATCAATACATTTACTACATGTCTTGATGAATATTGCTATATCGTTAGACTCATCCCACACAGCACAACGTCCGGCAAAGTCTGCAAAGTCCACCGTGCTGTGTGGGATGTTAATTTACTAAATATGACTAAAATATATGTTGTAAATATAATGTAAAGTGATGATGGCAATTTGCAATCATTGTGTGCTGCATTGATTGCTATATGTTTATCTGCCACTGTGTAGTGTATCTACTACTCTATCACTACCGTATATTTTTGTAAAATCCGATATGTGTATTATGTACACTAACATATGTTATATTTATATATTTCATGTATTGTATATATATTTTAAGTGCGTACGCGATACGTGTATTCTGTGTACACTTTGTATATTCTGATTTGTATATTCCAACCAACTACAGGTGTATCCACTACTCATTCTAGGTGCATTCTATAGTCATTTCGCGCATGCACGCACGAGCAATTTGATTATAGAAATAGAATAATTTAATTTATAATTTATAACAAATAGAATAATAATATTGTAGTATTGTAGTTTTTCAATATTTGTAAACACACATAGTGTAACGCAGTAGATGATATAATTTGTAGTGTACTGTAACGAAATAAATGGAAATACATTTTTATCAAATTTCATTTTATTTTAATCGTATCGATAACCGTCTTCAACACCGTCCCAATGCATTTAGCCTAATTTAGACCCTACATATATATATATATATACAAACCCTCAGGATGTACCATATTCGGGTCCATATGACTCCTCACTCCCCGCATAGATTTTAGGAAAGAAATTCGCACACCTCTACACCTGCCGCCTATTTCGAACTCTCGCTCCAAACAAATCTTTCAACATTTCAATCCATTTTAGAGTAGTTCTTGAATTGAAATATCCTTTGAAACTGAAATGCACCTCATAGTATAGACGACGTTCTATAGATGGCGCCTATATAGCAGGTAGCACTCGACGTCTTAAAACGTCCCAAGCCCGTCCCAAATAAGTCCCAAGCCCGTCCCAAACACGTCCCAAGCCCGTCCCAAATACGTCCCAAACATGTCCCAAACACGTCCCAAGCCCGTCCCAAACACGTCCCAAGCCCGTCCCAAGCCCGTCCCAAATACGTCCCAAACACGTCCCAAGGCCCGTCCCAAACACGTCCCAAGGCCCGTCCCAAGCGCATCCCAGGGACGTATTTAGGACTTTGCACAGATGGCGCCACTGTAGTTACACGACGTCCCAAAACCGTCCCAAAATCGTCTATAGACGTCCCACAACCGCCCACGGACGTCCCGGGGACGTTTTGTTACAAACCGGGACCTTCAGACCTACGGACCTAGAACGGACCTAAAACGTACGTCCTCGGGACCTCGTGTGCTGTGTGGGTACAAATCAGAATATACAAAGTGTACACAGAATACACGTATCGCGTACGCACTTAAAATATATATACAATACATGAAATATATAAATATAACATATGTTAGTGTACATAATACACATATCGGATTTTACAAAAATATACGGTAGTGATAGAGTAGTAGATACACTACACAGTGGCAGATAAACATATAGCAATCAATGCAGCACACAATGATTGCAAATTGCCATCATCACTTTACATTATATTTACAACATATATTTTAGTCATATTTAGTAAATTAACATCCCACACAGCACGGTGGACTTTGCAGACTTTGCCGGACGTTGTGCTGTGTGGGATGAGTCTAACGATATAGCAATATTCATCAAGACATGTAGTAAATGTATTGATTCATTGCAGGATCAAGATTTAACTCATGAAAGTCTGGCTGGGTAAAGTTAGAAACCCCTACGTGCTTTGTAGAGATCTAGAAACAGTCTAATTTATTCATCCTAACTGCTTTTCAAATAGTTTTACTAGTTTATAATGTCCTATGTATTATCTACTAAATTAGATTGTCCTAAGTTTACGTAAGGTGTTTAATTTTAGTGATTTTAAATGTGCCATGCGGGGAGCAAATTCCTCTAAAGTAGACGTTTGTGAAATGGACATTAATAATTTTTTTAATTGGGAAAACTTCACTGCTCAGCACAAATTAAAAAGAAATTCTCCTAAATCATAGATTCATGATTTTGTATCTGTGCAATTCACAAGAGGGGAAAAATCTTGAAATATAAAAATGATTTTTCTGCTGAATTTAAGGAGTTAAATTTTCTTAATGCGAAAACAATGAAAACTAAGTTATGAAAACCAAAAGCCAGAGTTCAATGTAAAGGAATTTCAGCAGAGAGAAAAGAAAATTTAATTACGAAATTGTAATCAATCGCCTTGCCTTTTGGGAATCATTAAACGTGTCTGATTATTAACTTTAAATCGTTATGTTCCTGTCTATGTTTAATTTGTTCGTATGTTTGTTGTAAGTTGTATGTATATGTTTATTTTTAACTACCTAATTTATGCCAATGTTATTTCTGTTTAAGTTGTACATTTAAAAGTATGAATTAAACCCGATTTCAAGTGTCTTAATTATGTCTTCCGAACACCTGTTCAATCCTAATCCATGCGCTTAAAGACGTACCCGGGACCACTTTTTTTGTAATATTCGTCATTCAGAGGATCTATATAAGCCGTACGTGGGAAATTCAGGACGTCCCCGGGACGTTTTGAGGACGGTTGTTGAGTCCGAATCCAGGCGCTTTAAAAGACGTACCCGGGACAAATTTTTTGGTAACTTTCGACCTTCAGAGGACGTATATGAGCCGTTCGTGGGACATTCGGGACGTCCCCGGGACGTACGGTACGTCCGGGACGGACGTCCCCGGGACGTTTTGAGGACGATTGTTCAGTCCGAATCCAGGCGCTTTAAAAGACGTACCCGGGACTAATTTTTTTGTAACATTCGACCTTCAGAGGACGTATATGAGCCGTTCGTGGGACATTCGGGACGTCCCCGGGACGTACGGTACGTCCGGGAAGTACGTCCCGGGGACGTTTTGAGGACGGATGTGTGCTGTGTGGGTAGGGATCAACACTGTATCGTTTACCCTATTTCTTATCCTCTCACTTCAAATAATTATTATTTATATACTGCTTTAAAAAAAAAAACTGTGTAACGCGGTTTACTTCGATGCATGCTGACTTGCTTGTTCGTACGTTCCGTACGTTCGCAGTACATACAAACGCAGCCGCCTACTACTTAGAGCATATAAACAAAGAGGAGATATAATAAGAGGCGTCACTCGACGAGGACAGAAATAACCTAGGGAAATCGCTTGACAACCAATTTAAATTCTCATTCGGCAATGATCGGTAAACTTCAGCAATGATCAGTAAACTTCGGCAATAATCAGCCAATTGCGGTGAGGTGCATTTAGCCGATTTGAATATCCCGCTCGAATAGACAACTAATTTAAATGCCAAGGTCAAGTAAGGACTTCAAAGGTTCTGCTCGGAGCGGAATGTTCGACGCCTCTTATTATATCTCCTCTTTGATATAAACATGGAGGAAGCATGCAATATGAGAAAATGTAGACAGCGACAGAAAGAAAAAGATATATATTGGGGACACCCACTCTCTTTCTAGCGCCAGGGGCGGTGAATGAGTGAGAAATTACCCACACAGCACAACGTCCGGCAAAGTCCCTGGGACGTCTACAGACGTCTACAGACGTCCCAGGTACGTCTTGTTACCCACACAGCACAACGTCCCGGGGACGTCGACAGACCGTACCAGGAACGTCCCAGGTACGTCCTGATCAGTAACAAGACGTACCTGGGACGTTCCTGGTACGGTCTGTCGACGTCCCCGGGACGTTGTGCTGTGTGGGAGTCTAATCTTTCACTGCCTTTCACATTGCTTCTGACTTACTCTTACTTGATGAGAATAACAATGCGCTTGCGCTATCACAACCAATCGCCCATGCGGCACCAGACTTCCACGTGACCGTGGTTCCCCGCACCCCCTAAACTGATTCATTCCCCTAAACCATTGTTACGTCCCTATACATATTCCTATGTCCATGCTAACGCCGCTTTCCTATGTGTCCGCGCCTTTGCGACCCGCGCACGCGCAGTGCTTCGCGTTTCCGCTGTAACGCAAGGTCCGATTGGCCATCCCCCGAAGCGAGACGCACGCGCGCCCCGCGCTTCGGGAATATTCGAGCACGTTCGGGCGTGATCGGGCAGCCTCGCAGCACATTCGCAGGATCGCAGTGCACTTGAGGAAGCCCGTTGTAGGCTGTCTCGACGTGTATGTTCTGAACAGTTCGCACCATGTTAATGAGTTTTTACCAAGTTCTTATTATAAATTCATGCAGTGCATTCAGTATACGAAAGAGACTTAATAATACAAGACATTTACCCTCTTGATCGAGTATTTTCGTTAGTATAAATTGTGCAATAAGAAAGGTGAGGAACGATGCCAGGCAAACGGGGCAGAAGAGGAAAATCCGGTAAGTTTCGCTTTATTTCGCCCAATTATTCCTTTCGCATTCCCGCGATATTACTTTTCGCGACAGCGATTTCCCACGAGGCACGTGCCAGATCTTTATTAAATTATATCGGCCTTGTCAGAGTGACTCATCGCCCTGCAAATCTTATTTGTTTCGCCTTACGTCACGGCCAGCTCCTTCGTTAGCGCGTATTTCTTTCGACGGCTGGTGCAACCGTATTTGAAATCGGAAAACGGCCACGGTATCGATTTGTAGAATGTTAGGCGGCATCGTATGAGCAGGCAAGAACGCAGGCCACCACCAGCTATCCCCATGTGACTTTCATGCTTTCCGCACATGGGTCTGGGTTAGGTGCAGGGACCAATGTACAAATTTCACGTCCGAGTACCACGAGCCAAGGGACTCGTCGGGCCTTCGGTTCTCTCACGAGATACATCGCACCGGCAGCGTCCACCTCGTCGATCGTATTCCTTCCTTCCAGCAACGAAGGATCGATCCCCCGATGACCAGGGTTAGGTGGATGAATCGTACTTTTTTTTTTACAGCGGCCCCGCTCTTTCTTCCGAATCATTCGCACTAAATTTAGATCCTCGTATATAGCGCGCGATCGAATGTTTAGCACTAATCAACCGTAGCAGCGTGCTTCGCAATCCCGCGATTGCAGATTCCTGGAATCCGAGCGTTGTTTTTACTTTTTACGAATACCACGATAAAAAGTGATTACCGCAGGGGGATGCAGCAGATTTCTAAAGCTGAGGAGACTTAACAGTATTCTCGGCGATACGCAGCTCGATATAAATAATCCGCTTCGTCGATGCATTCGATTTAGGTGTTTTAAAAAGTCAGACTTGTTCTTAGGAATGCGGTATTCTGGCATTACAAGTGGCTGATGAAAGGGATTGGGAACAAGAATTAGTTTCTTCTACGTAGATTAAAAGTTGCGAAACAAGTTTGCCGCTTCGAATGCCGTGTTATCTATCTTTTTTGCACGCATGTGTGCTCTCATATGTGACATATGGCGGATTTGTGCTAGGTGTCAAGAGTAACAGCTGGTCAGACTTCGCGTTATGCAATACGACATTCACTTTCAACAGCTGGTGCCTGATACTTTTACTTTCGTCAGGGGAGCTTAATGTAAATTCTGATATTTGACGCTGCCAATATCGGGATTCCAATTTATCTAGTTTAAACTTCAAATTACCGAAGAAGACTTCAAAATTATTGCTTTCGATCGCGCAAAGAACGCGCGTGATGCCTTTCCTGAGAAAGCGAATTGTTCTTTAGGTCACGGTGGAAAAAGAGCTGAGCTAACATCCGACGAAGACTCAGTTAATAACGATGCGTGCAGCGTGACTAGTAGTCAATCCGATAATCGCAGCGTGTTGGACGAAGTGAACGATAACGAAGTAGACGATTTCACGCAGCAAGAGGCATTCGAGGAGAAGCTGAAGGAAACGATCGACGGTCTAACGCAGAAGAGCGCCAAGGGCAGAACAGCTTGCTTCAACTCGACGGAAAGAATATTCGCCATCAAGTACGTCCCAGACTTCGTGGAAGACAGGAAGATGACCATCACGGACTCCATAGAGCGCGGCTTGAAGAAGGGGCGCAGCGAAGAACAGTCGACGGCAGCTAGATTGAGTACTCTGCTTTGCGTTCAGCTGGGAGCGTTCGAGAGCGCCGAAACAATTTGTCGGGACTTGAAAAGCATTCTGACTTTTATCATCAGCGATCCAACAGCTTCGCCGCAGGCTCGTTCAGAGGTAAACCGAGGGATAGATTGTCGATTAATCGAGCGGGTAAATAATGAATCCTATGTTTACAGTGCTGCTGGGCTCTGAGTATGAATCAGTTTTTATCAGGCAACGATGCGGTAGATACTATTGAAATTGTGCAATTACTGTCTGGTATCTTCGCTGGTTCGTATTTGAAAGGAAACGGGGCAATAGCGACGATTTCATCGGAGTTAGCAGCTTTGCATGCTGCAGCTATCTCATCGTGGACGCTTCTTTTAACTATTATGACACCGGCCGATATATACAATTTAGTTGCAAGCGATAGGATCAGCAGCTACATGCCGTGAGTAAATGCCGTGTACTTATCTACACGCGAGCACTCGCACGAAATGATAAGAATTCTTTCTTGTTTCAGTTCTCTGAATAGATTGCGAGAATTATTAGAATCGCCGCATCTGGACGTAAGGTTATCAGCTGGAGAAGCTCTTGCTGTGATATTCGAGCTAGGTAGAGATTTCTCTTGCGATTACGAGCAGAGCTGGTCGCTGGATCTGATCGAAGTATTAAAAGAATTAGCTACGGACTCTAATAAGTACAGGGCGAAGAAAGATCGTAAACAACAGAGAGCTAATTTCAGAGACATACTTCGCTACATAGATGTAAGTTCTTCAAGGGCAATGTTTCGTATCGTCGCGCGTGATGTTGCTAATTTCTTGTTGTTATGATTTCCATTAGGAAGACATTACGCCGGAGATGCACGTGAAATTTGGCCAAGAGATCTTGTATTTGGAAGGGTGGTGCGCACGAACTCAATACAACGCGTGCTGTAGACTACTGGGCCCGGGTATAAACATTCATCTCGCAGAGAACCAGCTTCTACGTGAGATTTTCCACCTTGGCAATAAAGTCTTGCCAATTCCGCTCACTCAGAAAACGACCAAACTGGAGAGGGTAAGGTTCCCCGTTGCAAGGAGGAGTCCTATTTAGGATGTTTGGAATAAATTAGGAATAATCTTTGCCAAATTTTCAGGGTATTTTAGTTCATATTTAAAGAATAAAAATTAATTTCTACGTTGCGAAGTGTTCGATAGAAATGTAGATACATGAACACGTTCGTTAGGATTCGCGCGTCGGAGTTGCAAATTAGCGGTTGTAATCGTGACCTCATTTCTTCCTTGAAATAAAAAAACTAAGGATTTTCTTGTTTTTAATATAATTACATTGCCGATGAACCTGAGACATTGATAAATAAATTGAATTGAACAACTCTTTATCCATAAATAGTACGAAATATCTTGGGGCAGGATCGTAACTTTTTCTTTTTCAAGTCCCACCAATTTGCCAACTTTTAACTTCTTTTTTCGTTTGTTAGGTTCATCGACAATGTAATTATACTAGAAATAAGAAAATCTTTTTTTTTTTTTTTATTTATTTTAGAGAAGAAATGGGGCCTCCAATGTAATCGCAAATTTGTAACTCCGGCGCGTGAGTCCCTGCGAACGGTTTCATATATCTCCATTTCTACTAGTGTTCCATCTTGAGAAATTTTATAATTTTTAATTCTCATTACTCGAGAAACTTAAGTGTAGGAAAATTATTATAAATTCCATTTGTTTTCAGAAATGAATTTTCAGTTCAAATTGTGTGTTACAAGTTAATCGTGAACATATAAACACAATCTACAATCTGTAACAAATGTTAGCAATATATACGAAGAAATGCGCGATTGTTTATAAAGATTTTCTTCGTATCGCTAATACCCAAGTTTCGAATTTTCAGAATTTGACACCCACAATTTCGAATCTCCAGAATTCGAAACCCAAAATTTCGAATCTCCAAAATTTGAAACCCAAAGTTTCAAATTTCCAGATTCCGAAACCCAGAGTTTCGAATTTTCAGAATTCGGGACCCACAATTTCGAATCTACAAAATTTGAAACCCAAAGTTTCAAATTTCCAGATTCCGAAACCCAGAGTTTCAAATTTCCAGATTCCCCGAAACCCAGAGTTTCGAATTTTCAGAATTCGGGACCCACAATTTCGAATCTCCAGAATTCGAAACCCAAACTTTCGAATTTCCAGAATTTGAAACCCAAAATTTCGAATTTTCAGAATTCGGGACCCAAAATTTCGAATTTCTACAATTCAATCTCTGTTTTATTTACACAAGTTTTGTCTAAATTAGACACGAATAAAAATTTAGATAAATATTATCAACATTATGCCAAAAATATAAATTTTGCAATATTTTTTAACTTCTCGAGAATTCTCGACAAATATAATCTGATTTCTCATTTCTCGAGAAGCAAGAAATATCAAGAAATGAGGAACACTAATTTCTACCGAACACTTTGTAACGAAAAAATTATTTTTTATTGTTTGAATGTAAACTAAGGTAACCTGAAAGTTTGGAAAAGATCTGCTTAACAGTTTCTTAGAAAAAATATTCGCAAGAATCACTTCATTCCTAGTCGCCCTAAATAGATCCCCCCTTAAAATTAACTACAAAGATCGATCGCCTCACAAATCGAACTTCGTATTCCTTTGCAGACACTGATGAACGCTGCTGCATTTAAAGCTCGCACTATTCAACGCAATAAGACCAGGGATAAGCGATCCGCAGCCATGGTACCATGATTCTTCTTCGACTTTCCACTTTCGTACATTAGATAACTTGTTTTAGGATAATACAAGCTCGATTATACATTTTATTTATTATAACTAATCCAGGATGAGAACTTGTTAGATATTGTTTCCCGTAATCGTCTGAATTTAAATTGTAAATAGAGACCGAACGTATAAGCAAGAAAGCAAAGTTACAGTTGAATCCCGGTTTGCACGAAGATTAGTTTCCATCCGAAACTGATCGGGCGAAAACAAATGTTGTACAATGTTATTTAATGCTACTTACGTTTTGTATATACGAAATTAAAGTGTGTATATACGACAACGGCTTAGAATTGTTTTCATTGTATAATCGATGGTTAACGTTTCTGTAAAGTTTAAACGGCGTTTCTCTAGGATCGATGTAGAGAATCTAGAAAATTTATTTACACTGCGAATTGATTTTCTTAATTTTAATAATCGAGTTACGATGGATCTTTTAAATTTCATGAATATAATATCTTATTTAAAGTATACGCGAACGCCGTATACTATATCGCATCATCTTTATTAAGTAGACGTATTTAAGTAAAATATCGCATTAAAAATATATACTGGCATTGTACATAATTACATAAGTTATGGTATAGCCTAGGAGAGTCTTCACCACGTCATGTGATAAAATAAAGTGAAGTACTTGCGAAAACGTGCCTTTTATTGCATTATACCTTCGCGAGAAAGGTTGCGGATACTCTGCGCATCAACAATCCAAAATATATTTTTAAACGAACTCGTCGCTCGTACGTTTCGTATTTACATCACAGCTGGGTCAAGTACAAATACATTAGACGCTAATTAATTGTAACGAGCAACATATGCTATGGCAGAACTACAACCAAGTACGTCAGGGTAATTAATCGATATAAAGTTTATACAACAGAAGCGAAAATTGCTCGTTACAGATGTAGCTTTATCATTTGACTTTTGAATTCCTTCTCAGACAGCAAATACCACCTGTACCTTAATATCTTGGACACCTCTCTCTCGGTGCTCTCATAGCTACGACTGTTCTCTTTGATCCACTTATAATGCTCCGGCGACCAGTTCCTGATTTTCAACCAGTCTTTGTCGCACCTCTTTAAAACCGCGTTCCGTCGGAGGTACAAGCAACGCAAGTTCTTTGCGGTAGAAACGATCTCTAAGATCGTAGCCGTCGATATCTTATCCCGTATCATCTGCGGAAAAACAGTCCTCGGCTGTGAAACCGTTAATTAAATCGCCTTAAACTAATTCAGGCTTCCCTGACAAATTCGCCGGTTAGTTACTTACTTATGTATCACAATTGGATTAGATATAGTAAGAGGAGCTAGAAAACAGTGGGGGAAACCAACCCGCGTGGATTAATGCGAAGAAGCGAGACTTAGTCTAAGACAGTAGAATTTCCAATCGAAGCGATCGGCTTTACTAGATTATCTTCGATCGTTCGAGCCTCAGCCAAGTTACCAAATGTGTCATGGTAAAATGTTCGCCTCCCACTCACTGCCTTCCAAGTCATTGATACAACGAACAATCTGTATTTAAATCCGTTGCCTTGTATTACTATTCGCAGACCAATGACATTGCCACACAATGTACGGTACACAAATAGATCTCTAAAAGGTCCCACAGATGTTTGTTTTAATGGTTTTAAACGTATTCCTCGGAGGGTTGCGTGTTACGTGTATCGGGGGCAAAGTTAGACGAAACTTACACGAGTAGTAATAAAGCCTTTTGTGCAAAAAAGAATCTGAACGCATGCCAATCACACTGTCAGTACTGGTGTTAGAGTCATAGTTTTAGGGAAGCTGTCGTTACACATCGCAAGTTCTTTCAAACACAAAATGCTACCAGCGTGTGAAGATTCGGACACATTCTGCAGAATTGCACTATCGCTTCGTCCAATCTCTGTACGAAATTTCTATGCAGGAAGTATCTCGTTAGTCCTTTGAACGCGTACACTCTTATCGTCGACTCAAAGAACGTTCCATGAGTAAGGATAGTGGAGGTTGAAATCTGTAATATTTGTTAAATTTAATCGACCTTCGGATCGCAGAGGTAGCCTTTTTCCTTTGCGGCGGACACTGACCGGTGTATTCGGATTGTCTATAACGATACTGTGGCACGGAATACCACCGTGTTCCAATAAGTCGATGGGCAAGAGTATATCAGTGGGTTCGTAGCTCTCCACTTCGAAGTGTACTTTAAGCCGTGGATTATTCGCTTTCATCTTTATCCAGCAAGATCTTTTGGGCTGAATCGATAAAAGCTTTAAAATTAAGTCTCCTACAGTTAAACAAATTAATATTGAATATATCTGTTACCAATCTCATTGTGGTATCCTTCGGACTATATCGATTTTGGACGATATGAAGATGTTCCAATCTAGTATAGCCAATTAAATCTATTACATCTTCGTGAAGATTTTGAGGACCGATGACCAACTCCTTCGCAAACAAACCGATTATTTTAGACCACGGAAATCTTATCGCGCCGAGGATCTTCGTCCAATGGAACTTACGTTCAGATTAATAAATACTCCGACGTGTAAAAGTGGACAATAATACCTGGTGGTGTTAATTAATACTAATTTTGACAATGTTTGAGTACAATTCGTACAGATATCGTCCATTAAATACAAAGCTTCTCTACTGTCCAACATAAGATCTATTAACTCTAAACACCTTAAATTACGTAAATTACACATCAGCCTTTTCAATGCCTCTAGCAATTTCCCGCCAGTACCAAACAGTCTGATACGGTCGGGGTCGTCTCTGTTCGCCATGTTACAAGGGAACGTGAACTTCAGTCGCCGGATATAAGTACCGACTCCTGCTACGGACGTGTTGTCCGAGCCTTGCCTCTCGGCGTACCATGATATCATGTTCATAAACTCGTAAAGATTATAGAAATTTAACATGGGCTCGAAGACCAGGCATCGAAAGTTCCTTCCGACTTTATTGAAGCAAGTGGACGTTCTCATATGATCCAGAACATATTGCCAGCCGCTGTAGTAGTTAAATTTTCCCCTAGTAAGCGTGGTATCCTCCAACGTAAACGTCGCCCATACGTTCTGCAACTTGAAGGCTCGATACCACGATCTACACACCAGAGACGCATAATAGCGTTCGCGAATAGTCAGGTAGGAGAAGATCTCCTCTAGAAGTATATCAGGCGTCTGATCCCAACAGCTGTATATCTTATTCTTTTTATCCTCTTCTGAATCTTCTTCGATGTCGATATATAACGCTACAAAATTAATTAATCAAATTCTCGAGGAATATTGACGAACGAATATAGCGACTAATGCAAGGTGCTTCGAAATTAGAAGTACAAACTTAAGGGGGCAGACATGGGCGTCCGGAGGGGGTGCAAAAGGGCGGTTGCTCCCCCTGGATTTTGAGAAAAGTTCGCTTATTTGTAAAAATGGATCTTTATTAAGTTTATACTAAAAATGTGAATATTTCTAAATTTCGGATTTAAATTTTTAATTTTAAATTGGCACTATAAAATGAGGTGGAAAAAGCAAGCGGGCTACTCAGAGGCGG
Source organism: Andrena flavipes (assembly GCA_963971345.1). Classification (NCBI taxonomy): domain Eukaryota; kingdom Metazoa; phylum Arthropoda; class Insecta; order Hymenoptera; family Andrenidae; genus Andrena; species Andrena flavipes. The sequence continues at coordinate 18,394,928 of OZ020482.1, read as the reverse complement.
ATTTTTCATTTTGGAGGCCCTGGGCTGAATATTTGGTGGGCCCTCAGTTAAATGTAAAAAATAAAATGAGGGTCGTCCTTAAATTAAGTAAGGCTTTCTAGGGGGGGGGGGGGGTCGTGCATTTCTTACATTTTCTTACAAGGGCGAGGGGGGTCAGATAGCATCTTACGTAATATTTTTTAAACTAATTTTTAATAAATACAAATTCTATTATTAATGTTCCAGAAAAGAAGTTTTACCTTTAAAAGAATTTTAATAACTGAAAAAATTAAATGCAAAAAATATTACGTAAGGAAGGGGTTGGAATATCAAATCTTACGAATTTTTATACTGGGGGAGGGAGGGGGTAAGAATTCGCCAAAATTACCCTTACGTAATTTAAGTACGGTCCCATAACGCTGATTTGATTTTTTTTATCATAATACTCGTATAATCTAAATAAGAATTTAATTTCAAAATTAACGCTGAATATCAAAACTAAACAGAACATTAACTTAAATAAACATTAAAGATACAAATTAATAAAGATGATATAAAAAAAATGCTAATTTTTCGAAGAAAATCTTTAGAATGTGGCCCCCCCCCCCCCCCCCAACTAAACGGAGCCCTTGTTAGTCTAAGGGTAAATCCAGCAGTGGGGCTACTCATATTTTCATTACAATATTTTTCTTCACTGTCACCTCAAAGTTGCCCCTCTTGGAAAAAAGTCTACGGACGCCAGTGAGGACAGACGACTGTAACGGTTCAAAATGTAAGGATGTTTTCGGGAATTTATTTCAACCAAACAACGCACGTAAATCAATAAATTGCTTGGTATATTTAATAATGTACATCTCGAAGGGTGAGAATTTTTTTTCCAATCAAATTCATAAATCCGTTTCCTGTATACTCTTCGTCAATATGTCGCGTTAACAGTGCCCAGACCATATGGTTAATCCGAATTCAAGAAGACAAAAATATTTAGAAACTAGAAACCTACCTCTATTACGTGACGAGCAAAAAAAGTGAAAATCGCAAAAAATTACAAAATGGCGGATCATTGAAAAAAATTATGTTTTCGGAGTGCAAAATTGGGGAAATGTTAGTAAAAACAATAGAAGCAAAAAATTACAAAATGGCGGATCATTGCAAAAGAGAATTAGGTGTGTCTTCGGGGTGCAAAATTGGGAAAATTGGGAAATAGAAGCAGGTCGTTAATTGAAAAAAAACTGATCGTCTTGTAATAGTAGCGGGTTTTTCGTACAATAAATGCCCTTGCTCGTGTCATTTAGATGTACAGTTTTCTCTGTAAATAGACTGTCAACGCGGTTGAAAAATATCATTCTGAGGAAAACGCATTCAAAGTTACGCGAGGCTCAGTCACGCGCCTGACACCGCTTCATGGAAAATGCTATATCTCCGTCAATTTTGCGAATTTCTTCATTGAATTAGGAGAGAGCATTCTTGAAACGTACGTCTTTCAGAAAATGTGAAAAAGAAAAATCTATCTTTCCGATTTTTTACAATGGTCTGCCCCCTTATCTGCAGAATTCTCACTGAATGCCGGGAAATGTTCTCCAGTGAGCGCGCATGTCACGTGCGAGGTGTAATTACAGAGTGGACAGTTCTGGCAAATTTGTTTACGCGAGAATTTCTACTTATTTGCTCTCTCCCTGACACCAATGGTTTTCTAACCTCCAAAATTCCTACGCTTACCTTTCTCTTTTTCGTCGAATTTCCAACAGCCCTGGCTCATTTTCGTCGGGAAATGTCGTCGCTATCCTGTCAAAATACGATATCAGTGTGCCCGTAATAAAGTATTTCTCCGCAATATTTCTAAAAATACACTAAAATAGGAAGGGGAGACGTCGCAACCGCCCGAACCAGGGATGCCGATTTAAAATCGATCTTTCACAGATCGATCTTTTTTGTCGCGATTTTCAATTTTTTAAATCGATTCTCAAGACAGAGATCGATTCGAAGATCGTATCGCAACCAAAGAGATCGTGGATCCCTAGCGGCGTGTAGCGTAAACTTTAGAAGTGCGAAATTTGACTGCATTCATTTTTCAATTTAGGGTGTCCAAAACTACCGTTTGGCCGGTATTCATAGTCGCTACTTATTTTTAAGCAAATGCTCAAGCATTCGGCATCCTTTACTAGCCATTATGTTAGTAGAAGATACCGCATGCTCAAGCATTTGCTTACTTAGAGCATATAAACATGAAGGAAGCATGCAATAGGCGAAAATGAAGATGGCAATAGAAAGAAAAATATATACATTGGAGACACCCCCTCTCTTTCTAACATTAAAAAAATACACTGCCGCCCCTGGCGCTAGAAAGAGAGGGACTGTCCCCAATGTATATCTTTTTCTTTCTATCGCCGTCTACATTTTCTCCTCTTGCAGCTTCCTCCATGTTTATACGCTCTAAGTTTGCTTAAAAATAAGTATGCAAGTGGGTTCCGATTTTTTACGAATCGATTCTTTGCACAACGATCTGAATTGAATCAAAAAATCGATTCTACGAGATATTCTTAGATCTCATTCCACCGCGCTCTGAACGCTATATTTTTTAGCCGGTAAGATTTTCGGACGCTATCGGGCTCGATTAATCGAGTGGCGTCGATAACAGCCATAGACTGTGCTAACTGTGCAGCATGATCGGCAACCACTGGGACAGTTTTTTACCCACGCGTAACGCCGTCCCACGCCGTTCGAAGTAATGCTAACAACGGAAGATCCCGATCCCGAAAATGCAAAAAATTCTGAAACTTTATGAGTATTTCTTCCTGATTACAACGCAATTTTTTTTTGCTGCCCAAATTCACCCGAAGTGGGTGAAATTAACCCTTGAAAATTCGTCTATTTTCCGATTTTGTGTTATAATTCGCGAACTCTAAGCGATAAAAAAAAGTTTCAAGACAAAAGTTACTTCTTTTAATTAGATCTATCATTTGGTAAAAAAATTATTTTACAGTTCGTGAGTTGTAACACAAAATCGGAAAATAACCGGATTTTCAGGAGTCCCTTAGAGAGATTCTGGGCAGCAAACAAAAATTGCGTTGTAATCAGGAGGAAATTCCCTACATATTCACAGACTTTCAGAATTTTTTGAATTTCCGGGTTCGACAGGTTCCCTTGAAGTAATCGGAGGACTCCAGCTACCGCTGGTGAAGGAGGAAATACCTACAGGAGCGGCGGTTATGCGTGCGTGACTCACGCAGGCGCAGTTCATGCCCACATTACCACTGCTCCTGTAGGTGTTTCCCCTTCCATCAGTGGTAGCTGGAGTCCGCCGATCCCTGTTCCCTTGTAAGTAGCAGCATCGAACAGCTGATGAATCTACGAAATGAATTGTACCGGCAATAAAAGTGTGATTTACAAATGGGAGTAGCAAAGCAGTTGAAACGGGTGAAAACGGACCCAGACACTGCCTTCCGACTTCCGCGTGTTTGTTCGAATTGTCCGCTGGAGAAGGGTTATAGTGCCAGACCGAGCATGCTGTGTAATAGTCGATGTATATTTGCTCGTAAGACTTAATCGTTGATTAAGAATTGCCACGATGGTTTTAACCAGTAAATTATTCACTGTGAAAAGATTGTTACGAAATGTTAGGTAGGTGTCTCTCGGAAGATTCCACTTCGATTGTTGTGATTCTGTTATTTTCTACTGAACAAATGAAGAATGTATTGTCAGTTGGTAAAAGAGGTAGATTCAACCTAAATGGACTTATAATTATTCACAGGCAATTACATTGTTCATACTTGAGGAACGCGTACGAAGGATCAGGGAAAACCACAGTTACCATCCTCAACCTTAATAATGGCCCCAGAATTCTGATAGATCAATGTACAATAGTACGTAAGATTTTGGTCTGTACTAAAAACTTTGACGAAGATTTACATAATCGATCATGCTTCTGCAGGTGGGATTCAGGTTGACCGACAACAGACTGTTGATGAGCCCGATCGCAGTCTTTCCAACATCTATTCTCTGCTGGAACGTCAAAACAGGGAAGGATATAAACGAAGGCGCCTTGTCTCTGTTTACTATTTTAGAACCAAAGCCGGATATAATTGTTCTCGGGCTTGAAACCACGTACGACTATAAGAAGGTCAAAGAGATCAAGAAACCATTGGTGGAGAAAGGTATCAGCGTCGAAGTGCTCCCTGTGGAGCAAGCGTGCGGCATCTACAATTTCCTGAGCGAGGAGGGCAGATACGTCGCAGCTGGTTTGATACCTCCTCTGCCGGATTCAACGTTGGGACATAAAAGATTGAAAGCCAATATGGAGGCGATTAGGAAAGCCAAAGCGATAGAGCCTGAATAAACCAAATGCAGACTTTCTGTTTTAAATGTATCGAGCCACAATTTGTATAATAAGAATCTAGCAATAGGGTGAATGCAAAATAAAATTGAATTTCACAAAGAAAAGTGCCGATTACTTCCCTAGAACGAGTTTAAATTTAAAGCATCGATCTCGAAAGTCAGAAAAATTTAAAAAGGAAGTTAAAAAAACCGACTTCAAAATCATAAGACTGCACTAAAAAGTAGAGAATAATTTTGTCCCTTATTTAATCTACGACTCTCAATTTTTTAAGTCGGTGCCAGATTTACGCAGTGAAAATGATGACGCGCCAACATAACAAAGTTGAGTCTGAGATTAAATAAGGGAAGAAATTATTTTTTACTTTTTACTGCAGTTATATTTTTTTGAAGTCGGTTTTGATTTTTTTATTTTACGCTTTTCTTACATTTATATATCGACACAGTATGCTGAGGAGATATGCGTGTACGTACGTAAAATAATAATAATTATACGAGTCGAATTTATAACCTCGTACTTTTTGAAGCCGGTTAAAAAAATATAGGATGATGACTTATCGATATTAACTACTTATACCGGCTTTTAATACAGTAGAATTTGACTCTTACAATTATTTTTCTCCCGTATTGAGCGTGGACCAGATCACTGATTTATCATGGTCGGTTTCCAATTTCTACAATACAAATTCTATATACGCACGCTGGACTATCCTAATACAAAAAAAAGATGTAATATAAAAAAATATGTGAAATGAAAATGAGCTGCAAGTACATAAAGATGCTTTCCAACTGCGCTTAAGATGACACAAATTCATACACACAGCTGAAATGCTGTGTTCATACATTCCATTACTCATATCGCGGACATTTTAATTAATCCATCAAAAAGAATCACATTTAAACATTGTCGTAAATTAATTAATAGCTTTACAAAATTAATGATATACAAAATTTGCGCCAATTATAACAATGGCTATGTATACAAAGAAAGAAACGTATTAAATAATATTAAGCAGATATATTTTTATACAAAAAAATATTTAATACGAATAAATATTTTATTCAAAATACTTGGCTGTAGAAGATATGATATATATATCATATCTGCGCCGAAAGCATTGGCGTGGCGCCACTTTCGTATATACTTGTGGGGTTTCGTGTTAGTATGTGGTATGCCTGTTTGCGCGCGACTTTATAACTTATCGATTGAATGAGGTTTGAATGAAGTGAGCTTTTAATATTTATAATTAATTGTTCTCCTGTTTATTAGTTGCTAAGGATTTTGTTACACTGTCTGTAAAATTATTATTATATATTCTGATCTCAGTTCTAACGGACGTGTTCTTGAGTACTGGTGTTTAACGCAAGCTCTTAAAGCAGGAAATTTGAATAGAAAAGAGTTAAGGATGAACTTTGTAATATTAGAAATTTGTCGTTCCCTCCTCCCTAAACGCTCAAAAACATAAAACATTTGTATTAATAAAAGAGGACGTACGAAGAAGCCTGTTTCTTCGCCTCGCATTTGATTTCCGACGTTGTAACGCTCTACACGTGTCATAATAAATCCAATCCTATCAATACTTAAATAACCATGCCTTATTTCTCGTTCTTAAATAGTATTATTAAATCGTTTGACAATTAAATTAGTTCAGTTTATTCAGTTTTATTCAGTTCTAAGTTATTCGTTACAAAACATTTCATTCATTCAAACTTCACGCGTTCGCGAGCAGAGCTCTTCAGGGCTCCACGGACACCGGACCACACAGAAATTCCCTGAGGCCAACGAGATTACCAGCCGACCCCGCAACAATACCGCGTGTTTCGACTTTTTGTCGGATTTGATTGTCTCCTTTTTATTACAAATGTCAAAATATACGGTTACAAAAATAAAAAATGTTACATAAAATTAATAAAAATGAACACAACACAAAAAAAAAAAAAGGAAAGGTAAGCAACTGAAATATTATAAGTAATTGAAATATTATTAGCAACTGAAATATGATAAGGAAGTATTATAAGCAACTGATATATTATAAGGATAAATATTAACCTGGAGGGCCTGTTGCCTCTGGACAAAGTAAGAGTATCTTAAATGTTTATAATGACAAGAAAGCCCAATTTCCGGATACGAAGTATTCAGAAATTATGAAATTAGTGGTTAGTGGGAAATACTTGCGGCGGGGGATATCGTACCGTCGTCGACAATGTAAAAGAATTTAAAAGGACGCGGACCATGACTATATACGTATTATGGTTGATGAAATTTTTTTGGAGAATCAGGAGAATCGAAAGAAAAATCTTACCGTTTCCAACTGATCCATCAGACGATATTACGATATCTCTGTCATGCGTGGACCGATTTTATTGAAATTGGTCTTATTCGAAAGCTGATATGCGATTTATATAAGAAAAATGCCTTTAAATTTAGAAAATATTGCAGGCGTAATGAGATATTAATGAAATAAGTTTCAGGTTAGGTTGGATTAGCCGGGCGACGAGTAAATGACAGCGGTAGCGATATTAGAAAATATTGCAGGCGTAATGAGATATTGATGAAATAAATTTCAGGTTAGGTTGGATTAGCCGAGCGACGAGTAAATGATAACGGTAGCGACATATACAGGGTGTAATGTACTTGCCGTCGAGACGCTACCGCGTCTGTAGATATATATCTCGTCTGTGATAATACTGTGTTTTCAACCGATTCGAATGTATTGACCGTAGCCCCTATCTCTGAACTTTTCCACGAGCTAGATAAGATACTATTAATATTCAAGCCACATTTAATTCCACCGCAATATTTATTTTTATTTTTAACTAATCATCGATAGGCGCATCTGTTATCCGATGAAAGTCTGCCTCAACAATCAAATTATAATGAATCTTATGCGTCTTATATTTAAAGATATGATCGCAGAGGCTTATTGCGAGTTCCTGCACATTTGTAGATTATCAGAGCTCCACGCTATTGAATATTAGAACAATATTGTAATTGTACATAGCGTGATATCAGAGATATATCCCCACCTTTGTACGCGGACAAAGATCATCTACCCCGAGTATTCTCGAGACTGCTCAATAGTCTTTGACTGAAGGCACAATTATGAAGTCCCTAATATCTGTCTGTGTCCTCGCGAGTCTCTGCTTAGCGACTTGCAAAGAGACGCTTGCCTATAATAACAGCGTTCCTCTGGTTGTCATCACCTGGAATTACCAGGATGCCACACAGAGAGGTAAAGTTTTGTAACTTCTAGAAAGATAATATCGTGCCGACGTAAGTGACTCGAATTTCTTTCCAGCCTGGGATGTTCTTCAGAAAGAGAAGAGGAGCGCCCTGGATGCTATAGAAGAAGGTTGCAGCCTCTGCGAAGAGCAGAGGTGCAGGAAAACTGTAGGATACGGAGGCAGCCCGGACGAGGCTGGTGAAACTACGCTGGATGCCTTAATCATGGATGGGTACAGTGATCTTTTACAGATATCGTTCATAGATATGTCTGCTAGGGCTGGGACTATTCGTCGAATTTTTCAGTATTCGAATATTCGAATACTTCAGTTGCTCAATTATTTGTCAAATATAATTCGAATATTTGAGTATTCGAATGCTATTCGAATATTTGAGTATTCGAATGCTATTCGAATATTTGAGTATTCGAATGCTATTCGAATATTTGAGTATTCGAATGCTATTCGAATATTTGAGTATTCGAATGCTATTCGAATATTTGAGTATTCGAATGCTATTCGAATATTTGAGTATTCGAATGCTATTTGAATAGTATGATGTGAATTATAAATCAAGCTCTTTAGGGTCATTTGTCAGGGTGAAATCTTGTACGCTAATTTGGACCCACTTCACACCATACTATTCGAATACATCAGCATTCGAATATATCGGTATTCGAATACATCAGTATTCGAATATATCGGTATTCGAATACATCAGTATTCGAATATATCGGTATTCGAATAGTATTCGAATACACCGATATTCGAATAGTATTCGAATACATCGATATCCGAATAGTATTCGAATAATAACATTCGAATACTGAAATATTCGAAGTTTATTCGTAGCATTCGAATACTTGTAAAATATTCGAATATTAAATTATTCGAAAAGTCCCAGCCCTAATGTCTGCTGGAAGCGAAAGAGGCTAATATCGAATTATATGTTCTATAACAGAGTCACAATGGATGTAGGCGGAGTGGGTCTTCTAAGAAACGTGAAAAATGCAATTTCCGTAGCTCGCAAGGTTCTCCATAACACTAAGCATTCCTTGCTCGGTGGAGAGCTCGCCGCGAAGTTTGCTGTGGAGATGGGGTTCAAAGAGGAGTCTTTGCAAACGGAAGAATCGAAGAAGATGTGGGAAGATTGGAGAGCGAATAACTGCCAACCGAATTTCTGGAAGGTAAACCATTTTAATCGACGAAGTCTCTTCCACCGAAAAGTACACGCTGCTTTCTCCAGGACGTAACTCCAGACCCGAAAAAGACTTGTGGCCCATATCGTGCGTTAAGTGAATTCGGAAATAGTATCGAGGAACACGAATCCTACGTGAGCGAAGAAAACCATGACACTATCGGTGTCATTGCCATTGATTCGAATGGCCATATAGCGGCTGGTACGTCGACGAACGGTGCCAGGAACAAAATCCCTGGTCGAATCGGGGATTCCCCTATCGCGGGGGCAGGTGCGTACGCCGATCAAAATGTCGGCGCAGCTGCTGGTACCGGCGACGGTGATGTAATGATGCGTTTCTTACCCAGGTAAAGATACAACTTTCTTATACTTTTCTCAAAGATAAATGAGCCCTTCTGAGTGAAGAGAAATCCGGGGGCGTATTAAGCCGGGAATTCACCGGGAAGCTAAGCCAACCTGAGCTATGCGATGCTATGTTTTAACGTAGTTTTTGGTGGAAACTGTTCCATAAGAATGTATTGAAGCTAATTTTTTTAAAACGTAGCACTGCAAGCATAGCTTAGCTTAGTTTCTCGGTGGATTCCCGGTTTCAAGATCGAAATTGCGAATACGTTTGCAGCTTCCTGGCCGTGGAAGAGATGCGTCGCGGCGCCAGCCCAACTGAAGCTGCAACCACGGCGGTTAGCAGGATCGCAGAGCACTATCCGACCTTTAGAGGCGCAGTGATTGCATTGAACAAGGACGGAGATTATGGGGCAGCTTGCAATGGAATCAATCGCTTCGAGCATTACGTCGCTAATCCAGGATTGGGGGTGCCGACGATGAAGTACACGGATTGCATCGACAATCACTACCACGTCCTTAACGTTGGAAAATGACGAGCGACTCCTTTCTAACTTCTTTTCGTTTCATCGCAATGTATCGTTATGGGATAATAATTGTTTTTTTTTTTAATAAATTCGGATACTACTTGCAACGAACGTCTTTTGCCATTTGAAGAATTTAATCTTTTAGTTACTGGTATATATTCATAAATGTGTCTGTTTAAATGCCAAACCAAAAAAAAAAAAAAGAAGTTTTACAAATGCTGATACATTCATTTCTTATAAGATATATCTAAGTATTTGTGATGATTTATGTATATAAGAATGGTAAAATTAGAGGGGGTTAACGGGGTAATTACCTCTCCCCTTTAATATAATTATACACTTATATATTTTATAAAAAATACGTTTTAAGGAAATTTGTCCCTCTTACCTTGTTGTCCCGCTCCCTCCCTGGTACATATATATTTATCTATTTCAATACAAACACCCTTTTTTATAAACAGGGTTTTCTTAGATAGGGGTGAATGTAAAAAATTATAATTTTGAATATTCCACCTTGATACGCAACGAACGAAACATAAACACTCTACCATTCACAAAGTTTCAGAATTTTTTGAATTTTCGAGTTCGAGATCTTCCCACGTTTACCTTCCCAAATTTACTTATTCGCGTAGGGTAGATGTCCCAATTACCGTGCCCTGTCCCAATTACCGTGCCTTTGTACTTAAAGAAGCCGTACACAAAAACTCGCATAAATAAGAATTTTTTTTTTAATTAAGTTAAACTATTAATGTATGTTGCATTTTTAAACAACTAAAGCATAGTAAAAAATTTCAAAAATGCATATGAAGATTTCGATGAATTTACCTATAAGTTCTTGCCGGAAATGGTAAGGAACACGTACTTTACAGAAGTGAATAAATTAATAATTATCACGATTTACACTTATGTTAAGTGTTTATTATATCATAAAAGGTTCAAATTTTATGAAAAAATAGCAAAATGAGCACTTTTGAAACGTTTTCGTATTTTTAAAGTGAATTGTATTGGGGACAGGAATTTAACACTTGTCCCTATTACCGCGCTCCTCGGTACCTACTGGCTCCCTCTATAACTGCTAAATCTAACCTTACTTCGTTTCTCAGAACGGGTGAATAGAAATTTATACTTGCATATTTTGCTTTTGTAATGAAAAGGTCATTTTAAAATTACATAAAAACACCTCTCGTAGAGCAAAAAATGTTTTGAACAGTTCAAAATTAAAAGACATAACCTAACAGCGGGAACGCTATTCAAAAAAGGGCACGGGAATAAGGACACCGCATTTTTCAGGGCACGGTAACTGGAACAAAACATGTATTATTATTTCAATTCACGAAATATAAAAACTTAACATTTTCAACCCGAAAAAAATGCCTTAATAAAGAGAAAAGTTCAAAATACCAATATAAATTTTCACCAAGCAAAATTAAAACGTGAGAAGTCAGTAATTATGTAATTCCTTGGTAACCAATTCTTTCGTAATTGGGACATCTACTCACTTAAAAAATTCCGTATAACAGTTGAAAAGAACGTAGCTGTCATTGTTTTCTAGATCCAGCCGCAAGCGGGTAGATGGCGGAGCGATCGTTAGCATCATGTTGACTAGTTGACAGTTTTTGCGATCTGATATTTCTCTTGAATAATGGAGCGGCGAATGAATTAAATAACGCGTTTCTTGCGATATTCGTCGCGCGTAGCGTGCATACTTCCGTCTACGATATTGCGAGGCTCTCTAGCGCTCGTCTGTACAATCAATTTGTTTACAGTGGCAAAGTAGCCTCACTTTCTAGAAGGTAGCAAAACAGAGGAAGAAACATGCCAGAGACTACAGAGGAGGACATGGGGATGTCCGTTCGTTTGACGAACGACGACTTCCGTAAGTTGCTGATGACGCCTAGGGCGTCAGTCCCATCCGCCACACCAGCGTCGGTACCAGGCACCGCTCGAGATGCCAGCGCGAAGACAGCGCAGACACCCAACGTCAGCGGGGGCAGTCGAGCGGAGTTGCGAAGGAAGAAGAAGAGCTTCTACGCCAAGCTGAAGAAGCAGGAGGAGGATAAGATGGCGGAGCTGGCCGAGAAGTACAGGGACAGAGCGAGGGAGCGCAGGGACGGGACGAATCAAGACTACCAGGCGGAGGATCCGATGAACAGTGCCAGCGCCTACAGAGCTGTAGCGCCGGACTTAAAGAGCGGAATGGACGCGGCTGAACGGAGGAGGCAGATGATCCAACAATCCAAGTTCTTGGGTGGTGACATGGAGCACACTCACTTGGTGAAAGGGTTGGATTACGCTCTTCTTCAGAAGGTAGGCATCCGTGGTGATTATCGCGTCGACTCTCAGGTTTTCCTAGTTACCGATGAGATTTCTGTTCGCACAGGTACGCAGCGAAATCGAGGCGAAGGAGTACGAGCAGGAGCAGGAGATGGAGAAGTTGGTGAAGCCTAAGGACAAGGTGAAGGAGAAGAAGGAGGTAGAGAAGAAAGACGACGAGATGCAGTTCAAAACGAAAATAGGGCGGAATGTTTACAAAACTGTTATGATCATGAAGTCGAAGACTATAGAGAGGAACGAATTGTTCACCCCCGGTCGAATGGCTTACGTAATAGAGCTGGACGACGAGAACACGGACGTAGACATACCCACTACTTTGATCAGAAGTAAAGCGGACGTGCCCACGATAGACAATACGCCCACCTTGACGACGAACGACATCGTGATCAACAAACTTGCGCAGATATTGTCCTATCTGCGGCAAGGTAATCGCCACGGGAAGAAAGGGAAGAAGAATAAAGACGGTAGATCGAGGCCGGACGACATGAACGACATGGACATCGCGCCCAGGCCCCAGGACGAGAGTATCTACGGCGATATCGGCGATTACGTCCCGGCAATCGGGAAGAAAGACGTGATTCAAGCCAGAGAGAAGAAGAAGAGCTCGTACTTCGATAAGCCGGAGGGCAGTATGGACACCGATGAGAAAGCGAACGCCCCGCAATTGCCGAACGTTGCACCTTCTAATGCGGAGAACAATGCTCCCAAGAAAGGAGCGCTTCTTAACAAGTTGGCCGCGGAGCCTGAAGGCTACGCGGAGTGTTACCCGGGCCTGGACGAGATGCAGGACGCGATAGACGATTCGGACGACGAAGTGGACTACACCAAAATGGATCTTGGCAACAAGAAGGGTCCCATTGGTAGATGGGACTTCGACACGCCCGAAGAATACAGCGAATACATGAACAACAAAGAGGCATTGCCGAAGGCAGCGTTCCAGTACGGTGTGAAGATGGCTGACGGAAGGAGAACGAGGAAGTATAACAAGGAGAAGAACGAGAAGGCCGAGCTGGACAGGGAATGGCAGAAGATCCAGAATATAATGAACAAGAGGAAACCCACCACCGTGATGGACGGGGCGTCGGAATTTAAAGTACCCAGATATTGATCGAGTCCCAACAATCAAATGTATATGCTGTATTTATCGTCCACCGTTGTCCTTCTATGTATGTATAAAATTATTGATGCAATAAAGACTGTACATTATTTTTAAAAGAACCCTATAATCTCTCTCTGGAACTGCGTCATTAAAATGTACATATAATATATTTGCTTACATCATTCTATCATTCGACTAGAACAAACATCTGCGGGCTCGTGGCCTGGAACCGACTCGAACCAGTACAGAGGAACCATGTAAACACCTTATCAGTGACCTAAGACCTGCTGATAGGGGGGAATCTTTCTTGCGAGCCAGTTTCTACTGGTTATAATTTATGTCTAGTAACGATTAGTCTAAAAAATACAGTTTCTACGTATCTTAAGTAATCGTTATGCGCACTTCTTGGGTATTACATAAATATACTGGTTTAACAATGACACAATTATCAGGGATAATAAAATGTTAATTGCTAGAGATAATGCAATTTACTGGTGTCACCTGTATTACAACCTTAGTAATTTACCATTACTAGTACTAAATCAGCTGCTTCCGCAGTGACTAGAAAGAATAGTATCGCTGCAGGAGTTGCACCGTTCGGATTAAATGTGAAAACTGAAGAGTGATATCAGGAATAATTGGGTAATCAGCTATTCTTCTAAATTCAGCCAAATCTTTCCCTGAAATCGTCAGGGAAATCACTGTTCAAAGTGACAAGCATACAAAGATAAGGAGAGTAAGAGCGCGGAGAAAAGAATGATCGCAGAATATCCGCAAACTTCTTGACCCTCGATGCGCGATACAGTCAGCATATATAAACCTACGGCGCTTTAATCTCGGTTCAGTCAAGAGCCGCGTGCACACGGTGATTCGTCTGGTCCGAAGTGAGTGCTCTCCCCGGTGGGAAAGGAAAAGTGAACGGTTTGAAAAGCGAATCTCCATGCTGTTTCTGAAAAACTTTCTCTCCTGGCGCGCATACGTCGTGAATCCCGTAAGAATCAATAACTAGCGTACCTTATGGTGTTTACATTCCCCCCACTCTTCTAACTTTCAAGGGGCATCACGTAGTTGATTTGATGACAAATTTGAGGTAGTAGACGGGTAGAGGTGGCTCACGCTAATGATACTTACTCGTAGAAACACCCGCAGACACTTTCTCCTCGCACAAGCTTCGCTCCCCTTCTTCACGATGTATTTTCTTTGCAGTTCGCTTAAAAGCACAGTGAAAGTTGCCCAAGAGACACGCTAGAATCGCAGGCAGGTACGTATGACACGCATACACACACGCGGCTTTTACTAACAGCAGAGACAGGCCCGCAGATTTTGCATGATTCGTCTTTGTCGCTGGGTGAATCGGGTAGCGTTATCAGCCGCACAGATTGTCTAAATACATTTCTGCAAATCCAGACGGCGATGACGCAACTGAAAGTGGCCATTATTGGGCAGAGTCCCTTCGCGGCTGAGGTTTACAAGCTGCTCAGGCAGAATGGCCATCAGATCACCGGAGTCTTCACAATCCCTGACAAGGGGAACAGAGAAGATCCTTTAGGTAGCTACAGGAACCTATTGGCAGTTTATCTGCTTAATAATACTGGTTCTAATGGAACAATACGTTTGATTTAGCGCTGACAGCGAAGGCTGACAACACCCCGGTGTTCAAGATCAAGTCCTGGAGGAGCAAGGGCGTGACGCTGCCAGAGATCCTTGAGCTGTACAAGGGCATCGAGGTCGACCTGAACGTCCTCCCGTTCTGTAGCCAGTTCATACCCATGGAGGTGATCAATCATCCCCGCCACAAGAGCGTATGCTACCATCCGTCCTTGCTGCCTAGACACCGGGGCGCTAGTGCCATAAGCTGGTCAGTTACATTGGAATTAAGGGAGTATACCCAGTGGCGGATTTAACAGGGCGGCTCATGAGCAGTTGCCACTTAGGCCCCGGCAGGGCCCCATGACCAAAACAAATTATGATTAGATATAGGTAGCCAAACACTATTTTTTTTTCGTACTACTACACTTGGCCCGTGTTTAGTAAACTACCTCTTCATGTCCCCGAAAAGTGGGCCCTAGCCGAGAAGACCCCCGGGCCTTATCTGAAAAAAAATATGATTTTGTCGAAACATATTTTTATCTGTACTACTACTACACTTGGCCCGTTTTTAGTAAACTACCTCTTCATTTTCCCGAAAAGTGGGCTCCTGCCCAGAAGACCCCCGGGCCTTATCTTAAAAAAAAATGATGTCGAAACATTATATTTTTATCTGTACTACTACTATACTTGACCCGTTTTTAGTAAACTACCTCTTCATTTTCCTGAAGTGGGCCCCTACCCAAAAGGCCCCCGGGCCTTATATTGAAAAAAATATGATATTGTCCAAACACTATTTTTATCTGTACTACTGCACTTGGCCCGTTTTTAGTAAACTACCTCTTCATTTTTTCGAAAAATGGGCCCCTCGGAATATTTGCTACCTGGGCCTTTTTTCTTAAATCCGCCACTGTGTATACCCGTTTGAACAATCAGAAAATGTGTACATTCAATGAATTTCTTTACAAGTCAACGGCTTGATGAAAATTCTCCTCAAAGAATTATGACCTACTTAGAAAAAAAGTTTCAGTTAAGGAACGGCGCCGATATTGAAAATTTTGAAAAATAAAGGGGTGGTGATATATCAAAGATAAAGTTAGATTTTTCTAAAAGAAAATTCCACTTTTCTTCGATATAAAGAAAGGTGTTAAAAGATGCGGAATCTTATTACGCTTCTGCATTCAAAATTGGAAGTGACTTTGTTGAATTTTAGGGCCACCGTAATGAAAAACGTCGTTGCTACGTGTGTTGTTCTACTCAAATGCTTATAACTTCGTCAATTCCCCGAATTTTCACATCGGACTTGATTTTTAATATTTCTAAACCATCGATCTATGAAAATACGTAAAAAAAAAAGAAAACCCTGTTTTGACACTTTCAAACGATTAAAACCCCCTTTAACGTAACACCGCTCCGGTATCTTGTAACGTAACCGAGGCAAGCATTCTCCGCGCGATTATCTTCGCCGGCGCGGTATCAATGTACTCGAAAGAGAGGGAGGAGTGAAGCAATGGGTCACCGGAACCGGTTCGACTCGGGTTTTCGAGCGCAGCTATCGAACTACATAACGTTCTCTCGCCGCACAGGCGCGATGATAAGAGGAGCGATTAGCCGTGCATTAAAGCACAATATGTTTCACCGGACAATTTCATTTACAGGACGCTGATCGAGGGGGACACCACCGCAGGTTTCTCGGTGTTCTGGGCAGACGACGGCCTGGACACCGGGCCGATCTTGCTGCAGAGGTCCCGCGAGGTGGATTGCAATGACACCCTGGACAGCTTGTACAACAACTTCTTGTACCCCGAGGGGATCAAGGCGATGGCCGAGGCGGTGGATCTCGTGGCGAAGGGAGCAGCGCCGAAGATCCCCCAGCCGGAGGAAGGAGCCACCTATGACCCGATGATGAACAAGAAGGAGCTTCAGAAGATAGACTGGTCCAAGCCTGCCAAGCAAGTTCACGACTTCATCCGCGCCCTGGACAGCACCCCAGGCGCCTGGACAGTGCTGAACGGCGAAGAGGTGCGCCTCTTCGGGTCCACTTTGTGGAAGGGTGACGCGCCGCCAGCGACGGAGGCTGAGTTAGACGTAGAGGGCCGGATAGGTGTCATCCACGAGAATGGATTGTTAATCAAAGCAGCTGATGGTGGACTGGTGAACGTGGAGAGGATAAAGATTGGAACCAGGACGATTCCCGCTGGCAAGTATGGCCAGCAGAGCGACGACGCGGTGATAGAGTTCACGGAAGAGGAACTGAAGGCCAAGGAGGCCCTGAAGCTTATCTGGGAGAACATCCTCAAGGTGGATGTTGAGAACGACACGGACTTCTTCGCCTGCGGTGCGTAAAGGGAGAGTCCTGACAGTGAGAAATCGATGGAGGATCTGAGAATCGACGTTTCTTTGCAGGAGCCGGGAGCATGGATGTGGTGAGGCTGGTCGAGGAGGTGAAGGACAACCTGGGGGTGACATTGCAGAACACAGACGTGTTCATGGCTCCCGTCTTCGTACAGTTCGCCACCACGGTGGTCCTCGCAGCGAGAGGGAGCTCTGCCTCCAAGGAGGTCAAGTACGACGCTGTGGAGCTGCAGGCGAACAATATGAGCCTCAAGTTCCCCAAGCAGCTGTTCATCAACGGGAAGTTCGTGAACGGCGAAGGGAGACCCATCAACTCGATCAATCCTCACGACGAGAGTGTCATCTGCGCGGTGCAGAGCGCGTCTGTTGAAGACGTGGATAGAGCGGTGAAGGCTGCGAAGCAGGCGTTCGAGGATGGTGAATGGAGCAAGATCAGTGCGAGGGAACGCGGGTCTCTTCTCTTCAAGTAAGTGTCCAATCTCCAATCGGAGTTCTGGTAGAAGTAAAATGTATAACGAAGCCTCGTTAATGAATGCTTCTTAGGCTAGCGGACCTAATGGAGCAGCACAAGGAGGAGCTGGCCACGCTGGAGAGCTTGGATTCCGGAGCGGTGTACACGCTGGCGCTCAAGACCCACATAGGGATGTCCATAGAGACCTGGAGGTACTTCGCCGGCTGGTGCGACAAGATCCAAGGTTCGACTATACCAATAAGCCACGCCAGGCCGAATCGCAACCTGACGTTCACTCGCAAGGAGCCCCTGGGTGTCTGCGGTCTAGTCACACCTTGGAACTACCCTCTGATGATGCTCTCCTGGAAGATGGCGGCTTGTCTGGCAGCTGGGAACACTGTAGTGATGAAGCCCGCCCAGGCCTCGCCTCTGACTGCTTTGAAGTTCGCGGAGCTCACTGTCAGAGCCGGATTCCCACCCGGAGTGGTGAACATACTGCCGGGGAACGGCACCGTTACAGGGAACGCCATCTGCGTCCACCCGATGATCAGGAAACTTGGCTTCACCGGGTCCACGGAGATCGGCCAGTCGATAATGAGATCCTGCGCGGACAGCAACTTGAAGAAGGTGTCCCTGGAGCTGGGCGGCAAGAGTCCCCTTGTTATCTTCGAAGATGCTGACCTCCAGCACGCAGTCAGGGTTGGGATGAGCAGCGTGTTCTTCAACAAGGGAGAGAATTGCATCGCTGCTGGTACGTTTCCCTTTCAATCTTAAATCTAACTCTCCGCAAGAGACTATCATTAAGTATATCTGTTGCTTCGCCAGGTCGGCTCTTCCTGGAGGAGACCATACACGACGAGTTCGTGAGGCGGGTAATCGAAGAGACCAAGAAGATCGCCATAGGGAATCCATTGGACAGGAGCACAGCCCACGGCCCGCAGAATCACAAGAACCACTTGGACAAGCTCCTAGAGTTCGTGCAGCGAGGTGTACAGGAAGGGGCTAAGCTGGTCTACGGCGGCAAGAGGCTGGACCGTCCGGGGTGGTACTTCGAGCCCACGATCCTCACCGACATCACGGACGATATGTACGTGGCGAAGGAGGAGTCCTTCGGCCCCGTCATGGTGATTTCGAAATTCAGCTCGAAGAGCATGGACGACATGATCGCCAGGGCTAACAACACCGAGTACGGGCTAGCCTCAGGCGTTCTGACCAAGGACATCAGCAGGGCCTTGAGATTCGCTGAGAAGATAGAGGCCGGCACCGTGTTCATCAACACCTACAACAAGACGGACGTCGCCGCGCCGTTCGGCGGCTTCAAGATGTCTGGCTTCGGGAAGGACCTCGGGCAGGACGCTCTGAACGAGTACCTGAAGACGAAGACCGTCACCATAGAATACTAGAACACCTTCCACTTCCATTTTTATACGCTCCATTCTACTCATTCGTGTACCGCTGTCCTATTTATACGAATAAACCTTCAATGTTCTTTTTTGTAAACACCTTTGGCTCCTTGGCGACGATGATTCGGGGAAGCCGCTGCGTAGACGGGACGCGGAGTCTCGCTCCCACGCATGCCAGCTACACAAACAGTTTTTACAGCGCAGGGGTGAAACTCCAGATGCTCGGGCGATGGTTTTTTGTACCAAAGACAAGTGTGGGTAGCCAGCCGTTGCGCCATTCAACCTTCCCTTCCAGAACGCTCCTCTCCCACTCTCCCCCCCCCCCCCTGTTAATCTATTTTCTTAGCAGGGGATCTTGGTCCGGCGGTGGATCCTCCAATGTGCCAGAGGGCATCCCCCGAGCTCGCACCTTGGAAAGGAATGATCTCTAATTAGAGAGCAGCCCGAGTAGAGCCTGGGACAGCGACCGCATGGAAAACGGAAGAAACTTCCCCTTTAGAGTGAGCGACACGTGTTGCGTGTACCTGGGGGCGCGCACAAAGGGGCCGTAAGTAAGTGTGCGTGGTCAACAATCCCCCGGGGCAGGACCAGCTGTTCCCATAAACACTCCTTGCCTTTTCTCCTGCGACCCTCTTGAATCCTTGCGTCGAGGACCAACCCCTGGCGAAGCTCTTCCTGGCTCCGTTTCAATCGAGAGAACTCCGCTGTGTCTTCCAAAAAATTATATTAAAGTCTCCTTAAAGATTAAAGGTAGCTCGCTCCAGGCTCTTTCTGGAGTCACGAACAGCGGCATCGGAAAGGGAGTTTTTGGGAACGGTGAGCCGATTTGACGACCACTCGGCTGGGTGGCTTCTATGCCGGGCATTATTCATCGTGAACAGGAAATGCAAATTTTTCTGTGACCCGACTCTGGCCCCCTTGGCTCAGGACAGTGCCCTCTGACCCTTTCTCAGTCCCCCTTGGGGCCTCCTCCTCCCATCCGCCGCTGAATTTTATCTCTTCCTCTTCGTTTTTTTTTTCATCCGACGCCTTTTATTTTAGATAGAGGTTCCCCGAGATCAGCGATAACGATGCTAGCTTCCAGTCGAAAGACGATTGACTGGAGCTTAAGTGGCATTGCTTATTGATGATCGCCGAGGAATTGTATTCAAATCGATGGTAATAAAAGATTTCCCGGCAAATGCAGTCGCGCTCGGTTTATTTAATCGTCGGAGAAGTTGAAGGAACTTTCGAAGTGTAGTTAAGAAGCTTGAGGGATAATTACCCGTTTTTCAATGCCAGCTTCGGGAATTTATTTAACAAAAGCTATAAATTTATCTGGCGTTTTGCCTGCATATAAAGGTGTGCTTGAAGTAGTACTCAAATTTTTTTCAACTTTCTTCAAAAAGATTCTTTTCCGAAGTGCGTTGGCGTGGGAACTGTTCTAGTCATAAAAAATAGAAAAACCAAGGTTCAGTTTCTTTATTATGATTGTCGCTATGGTTGGAACCTCGGACAAGTGTAAAATTAATTTTACAGAACGAAAGCAGCTAAATTTATGAACAAAGATCGAACATTTCTCTTCAAAATGCATTCTGCGAATTTTTATTGTCAGGGAGTCTCTGCAAGAGGATGGGAAAGTTAAAAAAAATTCTGAGTATTACTTCAGACATACCTTAATATGCAGGCAAAACGGTGGATAGTATAAACTTACAGTTTTTGTTAAATAAATTCCCGGAGATGGTGTTGAAAAACGGGCAATTACACTAGAGTAAACGAAAAAGAACGTCATGTTCGGGAATTTTTTGTGAAAAATGTGATGAATGTTTCTTACAATTACTTCCTTATTTTAGAAGTACATATATTCAGCAACTCTCAGTAATTGTGTTATAAAAAAAAAGTATTAAGAAATGAACGAATAACAGCCAAGCTCCCGGAAGCTATTGTTTTTGCGGTGAGCACAATTTCTCCGAGCCGGATCCTCTGAAATCAGAAAGTGAAGAAGATTCTGTTAATTATGAGTTTATATCGTACGTGAACGAAGGATTTTTCAAACAAATGATTTCAGACCAAATGGCGGCCGTTTAACGCAAAATCATGATTTTTCGAAGTCTGAATTGTTTGTTTTCCGTGTAATAAAAATACAGTTTTCATAAAAAAAAATCCTTCGTTCACGAACTAGATAAACTCATACACTAACAGAATCTTCTTCACTTTTCGATTTCAGATGATCCGGGTCAGAGAAATCGTGCTCACCGCTAAAAAACAATAGCTTCCGGGAGAGTGGCTGTTATTCGTTCATTTTTTAATATTTTCCTATAACAAAATTACTGAGAGTTGCTGAATATATGTACTTTTAAAACAAGCAAATAGTTGTAAAAAATATACATTGGATTTTCCATAAAAAATTCCTGAAAATTACGTTTTTTTCGCCTGCGAACTAGGCATAAAATAGGTAATTCTTTGTGAATTTTTTCTACAAAAACGGTTATTGTATCTGGAACTATTGTTCTGAATTTTTGTGTGACAGTGAAAAAAAATCATGGTAGATACAAAAAGAGCGTTGAAAAATAATCGGGTGGTCCTGGCGTTGACGAAAAGTACTGTATGGTTTATCCGAAGCACAAAAAAGAAAAGAGATTCTCAATCTATATGAATGTGGCTATCGGTGGTAGTAGATTTATAAATAAATATAAAAAATTGTTAAAATGGCAGCCTTTTAAAGAAGGCCAAGCGTCCTGATTTGAGTTTGAAACAGATTATGCCTCAAAATCGGGAAAACTGTAAATACAAACGGAACGATAACAGATACGGCGATAAATCTACTACCATTCATTTAATGGCTGGTCGAGCCACATTCATTTAAGAATCTCTTTCCTTTTTTGTGTTTCGGATAAACCTTACAGTACTTTTGGTCAACGCCAGGTGCACCCGATTATTTTTCAACGCTCTCTTTGTATCTGCCACATTAATTTTTTCACTATCACACAAAAATTCGGAACAATAGTTCAAGATACAATAAACCAGCCTACCATACCTCAAATTAATTTGTCGAACCGTTTTTGTAGAAAAAATTCCCCCTTAAGTACGTAACTCGAGGCTCCCTCGGTTCATTCTTTCGACTACGAAAGCAGAAGTGACGTTCAGAGAAAACTAACAAGTTGAATACCGAACTTGAGGAGCCTCCCGCTTCATTCCCTCAATGACCAGGCGCGAGATCTTCTTTACATTCAACCCAATGAAAGAGTCATTCAACAAGGAAGGCTGCAAGTGTAGAAATCCAGTTTGCAAGGAAGCGAGGATGCCAAAAATCTATTTAGCCGTTCCATTCAGCCGGCAGCGATACACCACGTACACAGCTCTCAGATGCTCCTACACATCCCATCCAAGTAACCGTGGGTCCCCTCTTCACGTAGGAGCGCACCACGTGTTTCTCTCTTTCTCTTGGAATCCACTCTCCCCCGGCTGTTCCGCAAATCAAGTTCAGCGTTCAGTCGCCCTCGAGATCTCGCGCCGGATGGTCGTTCGCACCTCCTCGACGCAATCTTCCGCGCGTTCGGCACCGTTCTCCGGACTAATAACCGACAAACCTTTCGGAAAGTGCAGTGTCCCAAACTCGCGACGTCGTCCCACCGCATAAGTACCCAGAGTTCGAGGGCCCGCTTGCCTTTTTCCTTTCCTCGGGCAACGTAATCATCCCCGCGAAGAAAGGGAAGCGTGAAATTCCCCTGGTGATCCGGTGGATATCGCGTTGGGCGGAAACGAGTATCTTTCTGCGGGCCACGCGGTTTGGTAAGCCGATCTATCGGGTGCTCCGCGAGGAATAGATACACTGCCATGAGTATTTAGGGCACCTGCTGCGTCTGCAGATAAAGAATGTTAATTTAAAACACCAAATAATAAAGGTATCTCAGTAAAGTATCTTCTCAGTTAAAACAGTCCCTTCGCTTCTTTTCACGCGTTGGAAGCCCCCGCTAGTAAAAGCTAAAATCTCCAGCGACACGATAGTAGCGTTCAATTATCACACGGATGCAGCAGCTGCATCGTAATTATAGCGCGAATGGGAATTAAGTTTCCAGACGGTTCAAGGCTCCGTGCGCGACTCGATTAGCTTCTGGTCGAGCTGCGCTTTTTGGACAATCCGGTAGCTTGCGCGGATAGGCGGGAAGCGTTTCGAGCTCCAAAGTATTCGTGGAAGTATAGCGAGGAGCCCTTGGGTTGGAATTGGGACGCATGGGGCTCGCGAGGCGGCTCGCAACAGACCCCAAGTGCGTGGACGCTGGCTGGTTGATTCGCCGGAGGAAAATCAAGCGCGGCGTGACTCATCCTGGCTCGCTACAATAACATCAACTCGGGGAGATTCTCGTTTTCGCTCTGGCGAGGAATCCTCGGTGCTGTTTCCGAGTTTCGGCTTGGGAAGACTTCTTTGAGAAAGCATCCCGCGGCGGATAGAAACGAAGGAAATGCGGGGAGAGGCTAGATACAGATGGAAATGATTGGTAATCTTGAACAGAGGTGATTCCGGGCCTCCTCTGTGCTCCGCCGGCGTGCGCATAGTTGTTTTTCTTGTCGGATCGCCGATAGCCTTCCGAACCGATAAAACTCACCGGTGTCTGGAATGATGAAGCGATTCCAGGCGACCTGCCTCTTACGTCCGATCGCCTGTCGCGCTTTTTCTGCCATTGTGATTCATTTATTCGTAACCCCGAGGCAGCTGGAGACCGTTATCGGTCCTCTACAGAAATGTACCAGGTGGTTCTCGAATACATTTCAGAGACCCAGCGCAGGAACGATTGCGCAATCAATCGTCCCCCCTTGGTGAGCACGCTGGTCGATGTTTATCAAATCTTCTTAATTTCCTTCCTGCCCGGGTTCAACTTCTGTTTATTCTTTAATAAAGAGGGATTCTCTGCGGACATTAAAGCCCCGTAAGCTTCTCTTCCTAAGCCGAGGGGCATCCCTATTTGCCATTTGGGATCCTGATCTAAAAAATAGTTACTTCTCGTTAGTGATATATAAATGGTTCTCCCGTTCGGAGTATTTAATTGGTATTTACGAAAGCTTCTTCGGCTTGCACTTCTGTTTGCTGTTGTAAAGGAAAGCGAGCGTCTCTCGCGGAGATCTGCTAAGTTTCCCCTGCTTGAAGACGCAGAACGGTATAAAACACTTTGTGAAACCCGAGGACATCCTTGTCACCATGCGTGTGCAGCAGATGTTCGTGTTTCACTTGACGCCGGCCGTCTTGCATTCTTGAAGGGGAGTTTCGGCCGGCAGCTTTCCACGAGGGAGCCAGGGTAGACGAGGGAGTTGGAGGGAAAATACTCAGGGGTTCAGGGGATTCTCGCTAACGAACCAGAAAGATTCTCTGTAACCGTGTCAAGGGACCACCACTCTTGACCCTTGGAACGTTTCGAAGCACGCCTCAAGTTACTCCGGATCACTTTCATCAATGCTGAAAGATCGCTGCTAACATTCCACGCAGGAGAGAGAATTCGTGAAGTTCTAACTTTTGCATTAGAAGAATCGTGGGAGAAATTCTAGAATGAATTCTTTTACCTAATTATAAAGCATTTGATCGGTATCCCGCAACTATCAATGATGCCTGCAGACTGTGTCACCTTGAAGAAGACACTGCGAAGGGTGCTCCTCAAGGTACAACACCCCTCCGCAAGATCTAAGCCTAGTTGTGGCGGTACGATAGATTCTGAAAGGAGTTTCGATGCGTCCTGCGAGATCCTATTACTTCAAGACTCTTCGATCGACACTCTCCTGTCCCTAGCTGATTTCTGCAAAGATTTAATCAGTTAACATTTTATGCGAACGAGGAGATTCTCGCGTACAAACTGAGCTACTCTACGAAAATTAACAATCCACGGTTAATGTTCATTATCAGTCCGAAGAGGATTGTTAGGTTTACCTCCCACTGTTTCTAGCCTGAGATTCTGGAAGGAGGGACTGCCTAGGTTTTCCCTATCTCTGGTCGTCGTCCTTAAAGCTAAATCTACCAAGGTGATATCTCGGTTGGTGCAGCAGCTATCCGCCCCTTCCTGTTTCCTCTCCGCGAGTCGCTGGCTAATCTTTAGACCGCAGCATCCTGTGGGTGGAGGGAGCGTGGCAGTTATAAAGTTTCTGTTCAAAGCTCAAGGATCCTCAAACGAAAAGCGTCCTCCGGCGGCTCTGCACGGCTCGGCGCGGACGTCCCAAGTGTCAGTGCTCGACGGAAATTGAGCGCCCGGAAGGCCGCTCGCCGCTCGCGAAGTGTCCACGAAGTGCGCTGTGTTTTGGAGTTTTGGAAAGCGACAGAGAGAGTTCACCCACTGGCTACGTTGCGGCTCGTCATCGGGCACTTTGCTGCATCTAAACGCAAGCTGCCTTTTGAAGGGCAACATCGTACTCAGTCAAACCTTCATCGATGGACCTACTTGGCTGTATTACATTATTTTCTTTTTTTCTTTCGTTACATCATTGAGATCCATGAACCGTTTTTGTACAAGTAGAAAAAAAAGGGGGTGAGTCGTGCCTCGGTGCGACTACAATAAATATATCATACGCAGAATCCTCAACCTCTCTCGCAATGATTTCTTGCCCCCCCCCCCCCTCCCCCTCCAAGACAAGCGAAAAGATCCGGCCCTTCTCAGCCCTGGTTTCAACAGTCAATGTCTCCGGTTTGCAGATGTTTATTATTCGTCTTAAATAATTAGATCTTAGAACTAGAATTATCGAGTGACCATACGAATGTTGTTAACGAGAAGAGAAGAAAAAAAAAAGAGAAAATTGGTGGAGAAGGAATTAAATACAGCGCAGGGATTCCTCTGTGAACGTCTTACAGTCGTTCCGAGGAAAACGAAAGAAACCGGGAACGATGCTTCGCGGATCGATGTGTAACAAGAGCGTCCGGTGATCTTCGCCGCGAGCCTTTCGTCGACGAAAGGGTCGGGCGCAACGTTCGCATTTTCCCTCCCGATTAATTTATAAAACGGCGAGCCTAGTCGGCCCTCGCGATATAGAATATTTGTAATAAGGCAATTTCGATCCTTGCTTTTCTTCCTTTCTACTTTTTTTTTTTTTTTTTTTTTTTTTTAAAGTACGATTTAAATACGACCCTCGATTTTTATACACGCGGCCGCGTGTACTCGTGGTATTCGCTTAAAATTTGTCCCCTATAAAAAGTCAGTCTCATTTTCTACGACGTGCCGCGATGACGACGTGCCTCCATTGCGGTTTTATGTACAATTCACGCCGATGAGGACGACGATGGCGCCTTGGGTAAGTGTTTCAGATAAGACGCGTCTTAAGTACACTAAGGTAAACGAGAGCGCACCAGATTCTGTGAAAGTAAGGCTCAAATCGTTAGGATACGTTTTATTTCTGCTATTAATTCCTGCGACCATCGGTGTCCATCGGCGCTCGGAGCAAAGGAAACAGTCTCCTTGTACGCTGACTCCAATAAAACTCTCCCTCGCTCATTCTCTATCTCACACGCAGAAACACACACGCATACGCATTCTCTCACAACGTCTTAACGTTAAACATTCGATAAAGTTTCAAGTTAGAACCAGTAAAAAGGAAATGTACAACAACACGTAGAACTCTTAGTTTCTGTCCTCTCAACGCCCCCCCCCCCTCCCACCCCCCCCCGGTCCCGTAAAACGTTCAACACTCAAAAAAAGAAAAAAAAAAGAAGAAACGCGAACTTCGAAGCTTCAACACCTATTTCTGTTACATGAGCAACGCTGGTTGAGCACTCGAGCGATCGTGAAGCTTAATCGAAGCTTAGAAAATCCTCTACGGATACCGTCGTTCTTATTCGAATTCGTCTTTATTCTGTAACGCAACGCACGCAACCAGCCAAGAGTGTTGGACCGCTGTGATTATCAGCAGGCATGGAGGATCGCAATTGGAATGACCCACTGAACTGCGAATAAAAAAAGCTTGCGACGCAGTTAAGCTGTCGAGCAGAAGCAGTGCTCTTTCGGAAAGTGGAATTACACTTCGTCGGGAGCTTAAAGCGCGTGGATACTGATTCAAACATATGTATAGTACCCTCAGACTCATTCCTAATTGCATTCATGCTTGTATTTCCCGAGCGATACAGCCGTTGGCTGAATGCTTCGAGCAATTCTCCGTGAAAAATCGATAAGACGGAACACTATTTTGCGCCTCGATCAAGATCCCACACTTTTGGCCGGTAGATCTCTCAATTTCAGACGGGACAAGGAATCGCATCGCGTGTTCGCGTCGACCGACAGAAAAATAGAATTTCGGGGGAATTCGCTTCAACGATCTCGCAGGTGCAATATAGAGTTTTAATTCAGCACGGTGTAACTTCTTCGGTCACCGAGCCCTGACTACGTTCGACCTAAAGGCGACTCGATGGCCAAGCGTTTTGTACCTTAACGATTACTCGACGAGCATTAGTTTAATCGGCGGTATTGAACGCCACTAATTTAACGCGCAATGGAACGGAGGTATTAAAGCTAGACAAAGGAGTCGGATTCGTTAACGATAAAAAGCGATGTAAAGGTGCAGTGATGGGCCCAAGGCCACGCTTCGAACGACTTCAAGCATCATTTGGAATCATTGCTGGAACGTTAAACGCGTCTTAGAGTTCTTGAAACGTTAAAGTGACGGTGCGGGTGAGTAAACTACAGGGAGAAACATAGAAACTTACAGTAGAGATAACTGTAACACGGAAATATCAAGATATTTCTACAATCTCAAGAGTTTCAAGACATTCGAAACTACTTTTAACGACGAATCCTAAATATCCATGCGAGCAACATCGAAGTTCTTCGTAACAGAAATTTATTAGATTCCCGAGGAACCTAGTATTTCAAGACTCTCAACTTTCCAAGCTTCCCCTATGCTTTCGAGCATCAGTGGAAGCGATGAAAGGACTGACTGCGAAGGGAATCGAGGGCCCATCACTGCACGTACAATACTAGGTGTTGCGAGCTTTGGTACAGGCACGTAGAAACATCATTAAATACTATGCGCAGAATAATTTACACTTCCATGAGTCTAGTCTGTTCCCATCGTGTTCGTGAACTAGACACCAAGCGATCGTCTCAGACGATACTGCGCCCTGTGCAAGAGCAGTTCTCCGACGTCCTCCGGATCGGCAGCCTGGTTCTCCACGACACCAATGGCTTCGCGATCGCTCGAGGGGGAACACATTCAGCAGTTACGAGCGACAATCGCCGCTGGTTTGCCTCCGGTGAGACGGAGAAAGGTACGTAGCCGATGCTGTCTTGGTCGCCAGGTGATCGTCACTAGGTCACCAGAAGTGCGACTGCACGTAACCACCGCCCATTCCTATGGGATTGAAGCGATGAGGGTGAATCTTCTCCATTCTCATTGCTCCAGGGCCGCCGCTGCCACCGATAAAGCCGCCGTGAGGCCCACCGCGTGGTCCGAAGCCGCTCGCTCTGCCCAGCATCCCTGGACCACCTCCGCTGATGCCCATGTTCATTCCCGGTGGGCCGCTGATGCCTCTTCCTCTTCCTCCTCCGCCAAGGCCTCCGCTACCAGCACCTGAAAACATTCATTCCGGTCAGTGGAAATCCCTTCTCTCCCTCCGTTGCGAGTATTTTAGAAGACACAAGAGACACGCCACGCGCAGACAGGCTGATTGGAGAGAAAGTGGATGGGTCGATGGTAGAATAAAGTGGACAGCTGATTTTCTCTGTTTCTAGTGTTTTAATCAAATTTAACGAGCGACTACAGAATCACGCGGACTCGTGTGACCAGTAGCAACAAGGATAAGAAAGGTATAAGATACTTATGTAGGAGTTTTTTTTTTTTTTTTGAAAGAACGAGTGTCGAAACACGCTGGTTTTACTCTCTCTCTCTTGAACAGCGTTCTGTCCCGACGAATTTCTACGGCAGACGGCGCGCGCCGGATATTCCCTTGCTTAGTAAGTTCGTTGATATCTCTCGGCTAACCGAGTCACTGTCTGCTGTTTCGTTCAACGATTCGGAGGAGCACCTTTAACTCTTTACACGAGAGATCGAAGGTTTGTTAATTTTAAGCTTCCACCGTTTCGCGGAAGACGTCGTTGCTTGGTAACAGCTTGGAGCTTCAAGTGCAAAGGGTTAAAAGTTTCACAATGGCAAATATAACCATAGAAACATTTTTTTTTTGGAAACTTACAGAGTATTGTCAGCGAGAGTCTCGTGATGGATTAATCAGCACAAAAGGAAGTACAGACCGATTAGGCCGTTCGATTCGATGCTTCACACTCGAGTGTTAAACACATTTAAATATAAATACTCATACAACAAGTTACGTTGCTGTTTTAGTCTACTATATACCGTGTACATAGTCGTAGTTCTCTAATATCGATGTAACGTGTCTGCGTGTAGTAAGTGTGCGTGTGTATCTTTACAAATGCACAGGTGGGCCAGGAAATCGTGGAGCTGCGAAACAGAATCAATTTTCCTCCTCCCGACGAAAGCAACGCTTGAAGATTTCAAATCCGAGGATCTGAGATTTACGTGTCCGGTGGGTCATCGGACACTTTTGTTTCTTCGGATCACGGGAATGATTTGCTTTCCCGGTTGTAGGCACCACGACTTCCGGTTCACTCTGCGTCTCGCGCCAACGTGAATTTCAAACGCTGTGAATCTCACGTGGCCTAGTTCTCTAATTTGTATTCGATTTACAATAAAATGCTGATCGCGGAATCTTTCTTTTCGACGAGGAAAAGAAAATTACGATGAATGTATTATTGGGAATGTCGCAGGCATTTTTAACCGAGGCCTGGGTGTCACTCTATTTTCCAAGAGGATTCTCTGGTCTCTCGAATTTCATCGCTCTCGTGTAATCAGTCCGTGAAACGATAATGAAACTGCACGACATTATTCCCAGGACATCTGATGCGATTTATTTATCGTTGAATGTATTGAACGAGCCACTTTAACTTAGCACCATAAATTGCGTCTTTATTTTCGTTTTCGGTAGAAATCAGGCGAACTTTCTACGGTATTTCGATCCGAGAGAAAACAGCAAGAGAGAGAAGTAGTATAGTGAGAGAGCGAGGAAGAGAGAAGCGCCGCAAGTTCGTCGTTTCGTCGATTATTTCTTTTTTTTTTATCGTTCATTCTCTCTTTGTTAGTTTTTGTTTTTGTTTTTCCTTATATCCATATCACAGCCATCGTTAGCACTACTGGACTTCGGGATTAACCATTTCGCACAATCTTCGATCCGTTAAACCTTACGATTTACTACTTAACGTTAAAATTAGAATTTTCGGCTTATTTACAGTGCGTGTCTCAGCTTCGATGCTTAGAAACTCGCATCGTTCTTTCCCCCAAGGAACGGAACCAGAGCTTTTTGCATTCCAAACGATAATTCACTATTTATTGCGGAGTTAACATGTTTACTGGATGATTGTTTTCTTTTTCTCAGAAGATGCTCAAGCTTTTTCTTATCTTCTAATTACTTTAGAATCATTTTCGTGGAAGGAACGACGCGGTTTCGCCTCGGAGCATGAATATAATTAATATTCTGAAGGAATACTTGGAAACCTTACTTCGTTAACTCGTCTAACTTAAGTACTAAGTAATAAATTCTGAAAGTGTTCGTAATATCCAGACAGACACCACCTTTTTTCTTCCCCCTTTTATCATCCCATCATATCCTACCCGCAGCAATTCAATCAATTTCTGTGCATCGCGTTGTACATACACTTTGACCATCAAATTTTCTATAGAAATTTCACATAATTGTGTATTTTTTTTTTTTTGTTGCACAGCTCTCGATCGACGAGCAACAACGGCTCAAATACCGGCGCATTCGCAATATTAAATTCTTAATTGTTTCGGGATTTCATAAATCTCGAATTTCTCTTCGATCCGGAAATGCACAACTTAATTTTCATTTAAGGTTGAAAATTACGAAAATTAACAAACTCTCTTGGATTAACAATTATAACATTAAGATTGACGAGGAATAATAAAAAACCTCAGAAAAATATTTCCCATCATGGAGGAGGATTCGAACCTTGGTCAACCAAGTGGCAGGCAACAACTCTGCCCACTTCGCCACAAAGCATTCCTCAAACATCCCTTTTATTTCTAAAGTCAACTACTGAGCGCATTACTATTATCAATCAACGAAAACACAACAATGAATAAGTTGTACATCCCCGTTCCGAATCGTGTCAAGCACCAGAACCCATATTCATTAAACACGCTACGAACGAGGTGGATCGTACCTCCTACTAGGATTCATCGCGACGTCAAAAATGGACATGTCGAAAGCGTTCTTATCATAACTGCTTCAACTACGATAAGGTGGTGGCGCGCAATAGCCGCGAAAAATCGATCAAAAAAAGGAACGATTGTCAGGGTCGTAGGAGATACGTCTCCCTCCGCATCTACCTAACGTCGATATCCACCCTCCTCTGGAAACAGTTCCGATCGACTCGCCCGTTAGGATTAAGAGTACGAGAGTTAGCAAACGGCGAACGATCGCGATCGCGACTATTCCTCCCGCCTAATTCTCGTTCCCTCGACAGCGCTTTTCAGGCCGAGCCATCCTAAAACCAAACGAGCTTGAGAAACGGTCTTGCAAATACCGATGCGCGTCCCTCGTACCCGAAAACACCGTCCCGAGGGATGAAATAGTCTGTAAATACTTTCGCTATCTACGTAGCCCGTCCGAATTCGCCGGGCGGACGCAACGAACAGACTAATAATCGTAAAAATTGTGCGACGTTCGCGGGAGAGCTCGCACGGGAGTGCTATCTACTTAAAATCGTCGTAAAACTGGGAAATCTTACTTGTTCTATCTAATTAACACCCAGACTCCTCTCGTCGTCGCAATCGAGCGCGAAACATTTATCGCGCACGCTCGTTCCGGCGGCGGTTTAACGCGGCTGCCTCGTTTTTTTTTCCTACAGCGAAATTGAGCTTCTCAGTCACCGGGGACCGGAGTTTTCGGTCAGCAGCGTTAAACCACGCGCAACGAGTCGTAACGACTTTGCCCCTCTCAGAGATCCTCTTCGTCGCGACGCGGTTCTAAGAACGAAGGTTGGCTCCCTTGAGAGGTTACAATTCTACGGCATGCTTACCGTCTTTGAGCAAATTGTATGGTTTGTTTTCAGATTACAGTGGTTCTCTGTCTTTTCCGTCGACCGCGGGACGAACTTAACCGTCGACTTTCGGATGCGGGAAACGAAGTTCAAGCATCAGGAACCGTGCCCCCTTATCGTGTAATATACCAGACGCCTCGCACTTCCGGTGGAGGCGGACTGATAGAAAAAAAAAAGACAACAAAAGCGTGAAACTGAAAGTTTAAGCTACGGTCATAGAAAATCGAGAACCTCTACGATACCGTGGAAATGAAATTCGCCTCCTTATAGCTAAGAACCTTTTTCTTTTGTCACTTAGAGTTACAAATGGCGATGCGTTTGGTACACGGACACCTGATAGCGTTCGACGCGGTACCATCGCATCGCTGGGAGAATTATTTGTGATCATAACTGCAAGGGTAACTATGCGACAACCGAAACAGCGATAATGCTTTTCTTCTTTAGTAAAGGTAATGCGCGTAACGCTGGTATTTATTCCTGGTTGGATACAGACGTTCTCCTTCGTGGATTGGCGAGCATAGAAATGAAAATGGCATGTTAAAGAATTATTCGAGACACTTAGAGTACGCACGTACAGTACTGGACAAATGTATCGCGACGAATGACTTTGCTGGTATTCGAGTTGATCAGGTGTTCTTTAAGTTCGGCAAATAAACAGGATCGAACGATAATTAGCGAGTTGACACTGCAAGCCTGGCTATCCACTAGAATTCCTTCTATTCGATAAGTCCCTAGAGATCAATCGAGCAAATAAAGCTTGTCTACCTGCGCATACGACCTTCATAGAAATTCTGTTAAGCAGAACCACAGCTCCGAACACATTTGTCCTGGATTGTACGTGATAATCGCTTGATAATGGACACAGCCATGCACTGAATAAGTCTTCCGTTAAAGCCACACGCCTTGCAAATGCAAATCTCTCCAGAACTAACCATGGATTAGCAGCGACGCTCGCTAAAGAGAGTAATTAATCGCAGGCATACATCAAAGTGTGCGTCGGGCGAGCTGTGGACTTTATATACTGTTCGAAATAATCGAAAGGGCTTGGCGATTCGGTGTCTTGCTCCCTTGAACTCAGCGAACACTGGCTAATGATTTTGAACAGTATATAAATTGTTCGCCGAACATTGCGTTACAGAAAAAATCCTACTAAGAACACACAGAGAGAAAGTCTTTCTAATTGGATAAGAAAAAAAAAAGAACCTTTAACCCTAAGAGTCTATAATTAGGAAATAAAAAGTAATTCGCACGCACGTATTGTTGGAGGATGATGAAAGGGGGAGTAACAAATTTCTTCTTGAACAGAAAATATATTTCCAATGTCTCAAATGATACGTAACAAAACATATATATAGTACGGAATGCAATGTCTTACCAAAAAAAGTACAAATAGCTTGAAGACGCAAGAGTATACATAATCGCTATCACAAAAATAGAACTAGGACGATGCTCCACAGCATAGCTTGAACAAATTTGAGAAACGATTAGGCAAAAAATCAATATAGTAACAGCAGCGGCAACTAGAAAAAACAGAGTTGCAACGTCGTCGACCCAGGCAAAATGTCGAAAAAACAGAAACTTTCTAAATTAGCCTTTGTGCGCAGAAATACAACTCGGCAAAGTGTTTTTCTCTTTTCTTTAACCACAAGCTGCCACTGACTAGCACAGAATAATAACATTCCTTTTTGTTCCTCGCTTGTGTCACCAAAATGAACTCATCGCACACAGAAACGTTTCCTATCACAGCAGCCACTACGTTTGTTATCTTTCTTATTATTTTTTTTTTTTCTCTCCTGTCCATCCGCAAGGAAACCCTTTTTCAACTCGACCACTGCCAAAGTCTTCTCTCTCTCGTGTGTGAAAATCTCATGCGCACAACTTTGCTCGAAACTCTTTTTTTCAACAGAACGGAGACAACAGGGAAACAGAACACAGGCGCGAAAAGAAAACGTGTGTCTCCATAATATTCGGCAGAAAATTTGCTGCATAACGTTGCGCGCATTAGAACGCAAACAGCTTTTTCAATCTTCGCTGTACTTTGATTTAGATGCAGCCATATCTGGCAAACAATTCAAATGTTAGACATGTGTTTCAATCCTTCGACGCGCTGCCAATGATTGCGAAGGATCATTCAGGGCGCTCGAATCTTTCCCGGATTATTACATACAGAGGGGGACCGGTAGCGGCTCGCTCTGGATGCGATTACTCGCTGGAAAGGATTCAAACCGAACGGTCATCCGTGTCCATAACAGCACGCACCGAAAGATACAAAATTTTGTACACCTTGCAACTATGTTACACAAGACTCGTGAAAAATCACCACGACCCCTGGTTTTCCACTTACGCGGGTATCGTCGCGAGGAAAAGAAAAGAGAACGAAGAGAGTAGGTAGCTAGCACGAACACGATCTCGAAATGAAAAGCTGAAGAAGAGAGGGAGAGATAGAGAGAGAAAGAGAAATGAAAATAGGATGCGCTATTAGAATGATACGTCTCTCGAGTAATTCGGTGCTTCTACGATTCCAACAATGGCAATAATGAAAAACGCAATGGTTTACTGCGATTTTAATACGAAAGATTCATAGTAAAGCCAAAATGCAAGTCCCGCCTGCCAGTAAAAATGTTAACCCCGTTTTCCAATTGCCGTACGTTTCCACACTACGCAGAGCATTAAACGACACAGCGTAACGTCCAACTATTAAAAGGTACTTTCGCAGACATCCAACGACAATCGACTCTTCTACCAGGGACATCTCGACACTTGAACGTTCGCTAAAAGAAAATCAGGAGCTAGGTCGGAGGCGATCTCTTCCGCCGTCCCGGTTCCTCGCGATCAAACGTTTCACTGTGCTTTAGGGTAAGCAATTTCTACTGGCAGATCGAAGAAAGGAAGAAGTACGGGCAAGACTAGTTAGTAGCAGTCGAAGCTACTTACCTCGACTTTGGTTGTAGCCCGCTTGCCATCCCGCGTAGTACGCCGCCTTCTGCTTGCCGTGCTCCTCCGCGATTTTTACGCTAAGCGGCTCGGACCCGCCTTCCGGTATCGTGCCGTGTAATCGCGCGATCGCCTCTTGCGCCTCTTCCCGTTTGTCAAATCTGTGCAGAAGAATAGGAAAGCCTGTGACGAAAGCCTGGATTACCGTAAAGAAATATCTCTGGCAGAGGAGGCCGGGATTCTCTGCCAGGGTAACTAGATCCAATAGGAGATTTATCAGGGGCGATCTAGAGCGCGGCTCGTTACGGGGCCCTTAAAATCTGCCAGAATTAAGAGAAACTGTCAAACCAGTTTGGATTCTATTTCCAGCCGGTGTGACACACTTCTCGATACTATTTCCTACAACAAACACCACTGACCCACCACAATTCGCGGTTTAAATGAGACAACTAGGTCGTCGCGGCTGTTGCAAGTGGGGTAATTCGAAATTGTGCAAGTGAAACGCGGCAGAAATAATTTGGCAGCAAAGATCTCGGGGAAAATGAATACACGTGGGACATAAGCGTTGCGTAATGACGGGGCAGTTTTCTCCTGCCGCGAACAGCTGTTCCGTGAACTTCAACCGTGCCCCGAATTCAGAGGAGCCAGATACTTTCATTCGACAATAGGCACGTTACGATATCTAAACGTGCTGGGTTATTTTAGAGAAATGCCTCGCTCTTTGCTGCCAATTTGTCACGTCAATATACTAATTACGATAACAATGGCGATATGATAAAACTATTCCTTGGAAATGTGGAACTTCGTTGAAGGTGGAAAGACTGGAGAAGCTTAGGACGTTAGAAAATTAATACCTGACGAACGCCACGCCCCTTGGCAATCCAGTGAGTTTATCTTTCAGAATGTTCTTCTGCACGATGTTTCCATATTTGCTAAATATATCGTCGATCTGACTCTCGGTTATATTTCTAAAACAACAAAACATCTCCGATATAAAGCTTGCGACAGCAAATGGGCCAGCGTCGCTGGTGTAAATCATACGAACAATACCTCGGTAGATTCGTAACGTAGAGATTGGTTTCCTTGATCTCCTCCCCGGATGGCCGTGCGAAAGACACTTTTAGCCTCTTGTTCTGGACCTGTAGTCCGTTTAAGGTATTTATGGCTGTGGCTGCGTCTTCTGCTTTCGCGTAGTTAACGAAACCAAAACCGTAACTGTAGCCAGTCTGCGGGACGAAGGGAATACAAGACGCTAGTGTCGCTAATCACAAAAGTACTCTTACGCGATATCTAACTGCGAACTCACTTTGTAATCCTTCATAACGCGACAGGATTCCACAGGCCCGATCGTCACGAACAGGCTATACAGATCCTTCTCGGTCATGCTCTGTGGAAGATAATTGATGATTAAGTTCGTCCTCGGTTCTTCGTTGCCTTTAATCTGCTGCTGCTGTTGCTGCTGCTGCGATTGCGCTTGCTGCGTGTGGGCCTGCTGCTCTCGTTGATCCGTCATTTTGGGCAGCTGCGCAGAATTCTGCTCCGCTGTCTGGCTTCCGAGCTGATTCTCCCGACGCTGCCGATCGACGTCTAACGGCTGAGAGTTCTGTGGCTGTGATTGCTGCGTACTCCAACTGGTATATCCCAGCGAAACCATGGATGGGGTCAGCAAATACAAAAAATATAAACAAAATCATTACTACGTCTTCCCCGTGGGACACCATGATCGTTGCTCGGTAGGCGCTTTTTCAATGCCTTTGCTTTCTTAAGCAATTTAAAATAAATAGAAAATAAATCTGCATATATACATATATACATGTATATGATGCCAGACCTGCGTGTCAGAAACAAACAAAGAGAGGCAAGTAAGGACAAAACAGAACCAGCGAGTAACGATGAATGAAACGAACTAAATCAAAATGGGACGGCGAACGATCCTCGTGATGTAGTCGAGGTCTTTTCCGTGCGTAAGCAAAGTCCTCTTAGAATCGCCTAGACATTTCCCCGATAGTTCCATCGGATCGCTATGCCTTTACGCTCCGTAGAGGCGTTGGAAAATTTTCCCGAGAGGACGCAGCTTACGCATAGAAGCCTCAGGCGTAAGATGCAGCGCTCGGATCGGAGAGGCGAAGCGACCTGCTCGAAACCCTGAATTTATGAATAAACATCTACGAAAGAAGACACCCATAAGTATACAAGAGTCTACTTTCAACTCTGCCGCTGTCTGCGCACAGATTCAGTTCTTAAGAGTAGCAAGTATTCGCACAGCAAATACCTGCACCATAACCTTCTCGTGTGCACCATGTATCACACAACAAACCCGTGAAACTTACACCGATCGTACCTACGAAGCGATCGGGGCGAAAAATCCTCGAACCAAGCGATGTCCCCGCGAACTCGAGTTTTTCCATAAACTTCAATGCAAGTTCCAGTCGCGAGTGAAAGACAGAGAGAGGGAGAGAGGGAGAGAGGGAGAGAGAGAGAGAGAGAGAAAGATAGAGAGAGGGAGAGATAGATACGAAGAGAGAAAGACAGAGAAAGTGAGAAAAAAAAGAGGGGAGCACGCTTGGTTGACGAGCATTTCCACGTACTGGGGCGATCGTTTGTTTATTGTTTACGAACCGTGGCGATTTTTATCAGCTACGCGAAAACTCCTCGCTCCCAGCCTATCGGCCGCCGATGAATCCCTTCAACGTTCCTTCGCTTCGATCGAGGCGATTACCGCGTACCGAAAAGGAAAAACTAAGGAGGGAAAAGGGGAGAAAAAATGAAAGAGAGAGGAGGGGGGGGGGGGGGTAGGGGGAAAAGGAATCTCCAGTTTCCCGAAGCCGGGAGCGAGGGTAAGCCTGGTGGCCTTATTTCGAGGAGGCCCCGGGGGAGAAGCGAGTGGCCCGGCGCGGATTCGTGAATCGACCAAGCTGTCAGAATACGGAGGGAACGGGAGGGAAAGAGGGCACGGGGACGAGAGAGACAGAGCGATACGTACCGAGGCAGGAGGGAAGGTGGTCGAAGAAAAACCGCCGTGGCACAGTGGGAGAAGAATCGGCGAAAAGAGCAGCACGCCGCCTCTCAGTTGCTCTCGTGTGTCACGCGCGTATGTGCGACTTCTTCGGGTGTACGCCAGGAATTATGTAAGCCCAGTTACACCATCGCGGGTAGCACGCGTTCTTGTTATCGAGTCGACGGCGATGCCTCTCTCTCTCCTGCTGCGCTTGGGCTCACGGGCTCCCCCGTAGGGAGGTCCGACGCACCGAGGGAACGAAAGTGGCGAAGCGGAGCAACCGCGGAGGGGAGGCAGGCCAGACGCGACGCGAGCGGGACGACGTACGCAAACGTACTGAGCCCCAGCCCTGACCTGCCTCGTACGGCACCCTCTCAAGGCACACCGCTCCCCTCCCCCTCGCCGCCAAACGATCGCCGCGCACCGCGGAAATATGTAACAAGGCTTGCGCACGGGGCGGGACTCCCGCCTAAATTTCTCGCGCATGTTTGTATACGGTTCCGGGGACTATGCCAATCCCCCACTAGTTTAGCACCGTTTAGCACTCCGTGCCCCAGAATTACCGTTTTTAAAACTACCACGTTCCTCGGGTCGCATATGACCCAATTCTCTTCTCCCATTGAGTTAGGGGCTGTTTTAATTCGAAGGGAAATGTAAGGAAAGTTCCTGCCGATACGTGTTTCTTTTTAGATCGGGGTGTTTATGGAAAATGAGGGCACGCAATGGTCGATCGAGATGAGGGAGTGTATGGGGCACGAGACAGGGTAGGGGAGACCGGGGATGGTAGGACTGGTTTGCAGTTTTTGATTTTTAATAAATTATGTAGGCCGAATATTATTAAACCGGCTAGTATATTTTATAGAACATACATTTGGATATTTGATTAAATTATTAATGTGGGGTTGGTTGACTTACAGTATGGGGTAGGTTGATTATATGTAGATACAATCAGTTAAGAAAATGTTATTAGTAACTTATCTCTGTGGTAATAAAGTAACACAATGTCATAAGAGTTGTTTCATTATGAAATATTAATTTCTTTCTTTCATATTTTAATAATCTGAAAAAAAATTCTACTTAAACATTAATTATAATGTATTTGTAACTTAGTGTAAAGTTTAGGATTGTTATCCTCATATCACCCTAATGAGAGCGGGTAGAAATCTGAAACTTTTCACAAAGGAAGATCCCGAACTCGAAAATTCAAAAAATTCTGAAACTTTGCGAATATGCAGGGGATTTCCTCCGAATTACATCACAATTTTTTATTGCTGCCCAAATTCCATCGAAGGGGGTGTAATTAACCCGTGATAATTCGGCTATTTTCCGATTTTGTGTTATAACTCGCGAACTGTTAGAGATAGAAAAAAGTTTCAAGACAAAAGTTACTTCTTTTAATTAGCACTATCATTTGGTATACAAATTATTTTACAGTTTACGAGTTATAACCCAAAATCGGAAAATAACCGGATTTTCAGGTGTCAATTACAGCCTGTTAGAGTGAACTTGGACAGCAAACAAAAATTGCGTTGTAATCAGTAGGAAATTCGCTACATCTTCACGAAGTTTCAGAATTTTTTTAATTTCCGGGTTTGGGATGTTCCCTTGTCAGTGACTTTTTAGGCAAAGAGCATTATTTGGTACACATAAATACTGAAATTGGTGCTGGGACCGTTTTTCGTATGCTTACCCAGCTAGACCCTTTAAACAAAAAATAAAAATCGCTTTATGAATAACAAAATAACAATTTAAACCTTATTAGTCAACCAGCCCCGACCTATCATTTTGACTTCAATAATCTGTATAACCTTCAATAATTTATGTATAAACAAATAATACTATGTCAATAGATCGTCTAATAAACAAACTTTAAAATAGTCCCTTAACATTTCTTCTATTATAATTATATAGAGCGTGAAAAAATTAAATCTCTAAGAAAAAATATTTAAAAAAAACGTGCGATCGCGGGGTCGGACATAAAGTACAGCATATGTCGGTGCAAAGTTATTAACAATTAGTCAACCTACCCCTTGGAACAACCAGCCCCGGTCTCCCCTACTGATCTGCAAATCTGAAGGTCGTGCATTCACATCCTCGAGTTAATTAATTTTGCAGAAAAAGTTTTCTAGAAAACTGTCGATTTATTTTTTTTGGTGAATAACAGTTGTTTATTTTCGCATCGAGCTTCTATATTAGAATCTAATCTTCCATAAACATTATCCTATAACATTATCCTATAAATAATAAATAAATAATCATTTCTTCCACCATCTGCCCTTCTACTGAACATTCCCCACAACAATAAGAAAATGAATCTTAAAAAAAAATTAAAAAAGAATTCCACCCAACAGAGACTTGAACACCGGACACCCCGAAGTTCGCAGTTCAGTTCGCCACTTATTTGACAATCCACATTACGATTTAAACTTCCGTATATCTGACGAGACCCGCGTTGTCAGTCTACCAGAATTTTACCGCTAAATTAAATTTCTATGACTTTATCAAATCCCTCCACCTTCTCTTCCACACAATTCTAAATACAACAATTCAAACGTCTCCACGTCCCCACATTTTTGTACCCAGATTCGCCAAGAAAAGTTCTGCGGAGACCCCACAGCCGATTAAAAGAGTGATAATGAAGCATACCTTGGCAATGCCTCCCAATAGGGAACAACGAACATCGTTAAACAAACACGCCGCGGGACCTCAGCCAGTTTTCGTTTGACACGCGTGTCCCATCGAGAAAATCTTCACCGGGTTAATTTTTCCGCGGAACGGAAAGCAGGGTTGCCCGTTCGTTTCCTGTCCGTGGCGCTCGCTAGTCATTTCACGCGCTCTATTTTGTTTCGCGGACCGAGGTTGCTCTATCGGTCGTTGAAATTCCCGCGAACCACACTCGATTACCCGAACGAGAAGTCGCAGCGAAAATATCGAATGAATGCCTGACACGTGACTCATCAATCATAACGCAACTGCATTCAAAGCACATTCAAAAACAACCACACAGTCTTCGATAAAAAGAATCAGAAAGAAATCAGAGACACTTCCTCGTCGAGGAATCCGATTTCTTTTGAAACTTGCAAGCTCGCAAGCTGAGGCACTGCACCCACTGCATTGCGCTATTGCGCACTGCCTCCGCTGGTATGCAGCCAGTTACCGTTAACTGGCTCGCTCCCACCGTGCAAGTTAACTTTAGTGCGCTGGCCGGAACAACTACACCAAAAACCGAGCTACACCACTTATAAATAAACTCTCAGAATCACCGAAAAGCTTTGCGAGATCGTGTAAACAAAAGACTGTCACGTGTCCAGGGAACGGACTTCTAACCTCGATTTAAGTTCGCGTTCGCACGAAGCAGCTCGCTGTTAGAAAATCGTAGTTTCTTTGCCTGTTGCGTAGGATGTAATCGAAGGAGGATCGTTTTTAACCGAAGAACTTACCCTGCTGGAGGATTCAGGTTGTTTTGAGTAGCTTCCGTTTGCTCGCCAGGGTCCATGCCGCTCTCCCGTGTAACATATCAACCGATTGCTCGGCGCATCTTCTATCTTCTATTCTCATTTTTGGCGTGTCAGCCGTGTCGCATCCGAGACGACACATTTCGGCCGCGGTGGCACATTTTCTCACGACTTCTCCATTCACTGCTGCGCTGTCGGCGTGTGCACGTGCGCAGTAGCGAGAGCGAGCTGTAGGTTACTCGGGATCGTTTAGTTATTAAAGGTACGGCGATGAATGAAACTATGATGCTTCGACAGGTTGCGCGGTGAATTCATCGTACCCCGATCCCTTTGATAAATTAATCGAACTTATATTTCGTAATGTCCGAACGGAGCGAAGGCCGAGTGACAGGCACGCTTCGACCTTCTGCCGATAACGAGCGTATTTTATAGAAATAAATAGACCAGCAACCGATTACGCGATTGTACCTTCGGCTGCAATGGTTACGTGAACATTTCGAATTAATTGGAACCGCTCGCGAAGGTTATGTTATCTTGCGAATGCGGCGCCATTCCGATTGATATTCAAACGGGGAATTGCAGCTGCAGATTGAGATCAAAGCTGAGGGCAGACTTGATTTGAAGCTCGTAAATTTGTTGATGGATGAGAAACTGTTTTTTTTTTATTTTTAGAATAAAGTTAGAAGAATACCGTTACCATTGTAAATAATTCCCACTCTAAACAGGCCGGGATTAAGATTTTTGGGGCCCGGGGCTATCAAACCTTCAAGGCCCCCCATGGTTGATTTTTGGGGCCAGAGGCTATCAAACCTTCAAGGCCCCCCCGTGGTTGAACAGTGGGGGTGTTAGTGAGCTAATCGCTTAGAACTTTCCCACTTTCCCCCCGGAATGCAGCCCCCCCTTTAACCGGGGCCTGAGGTACAGTCGAAAACTTTAAACGCGTTTTCCCCGAAACCACGTTTTCTAAATTTGTCTACACGATAGAGGAAAATTTAACTGACCGATTGCCTTCACCCGAGGTTTTTTACTTACATACCGACCAACCATCGTCGATGAATTAAAAACATTTACGCGAGAATTAAATTAAAAAATTGTTTTCGCATAAAAACGTCGACATTTTTCCGTCAAACTCGGAATTTTTTCTTTAAAATCCCATAACTTCGTCAATTTTAGCCTTTTTTCTTATTTGTTTAATTCATCGACGATAAAAATTGACTCCAGGCCTGACTCTAAATCCCAGAGCTCTTCATGGTTTAGTCGAACAGGTTCCAAGCCCTGTTTCTTTATTCCATATTGCAGTAATAATAATTATCGATATAAATACGTATAAAAAAGTATAAATACACCATACATTGCATGTACATGTGAAGCAGTCCGATATAGATAATACATACGACTCGATAGCCGTTCCATTGAAAATCGTTACCTCAACGAAATTGGAATAAATAATTGAATTTTAAGTTGCACAAGAAGGCACGCAATCCTGAATGCGTCGCTAGGAAGTAAGGAGATCATTCTGTGAATCTTAGAAGAACAGGCGCGAGTATTACATCTCGGCACGGAGAATCCTTTCTTGGTGAAACGGAGCGGCCTGCGTTGTATGTAACGCGCTCCGCCTACCACAGGAGTGTGTACAAGGGTCGCTGTGTTCTCCTCGTCGCAGGCGTGCCTGGCGACTCGATGCCAAAAGGGCTGTAAAGTTTAGTGGGTGTCCTGCCCAGTAATTGTCGAGAGCGAGTCTGCGGAGTCTGCGTCTTGCACATGCTGTTGGGCGATTGCTGCTCCTCCAGTCTCTGCCGCCTGCGTGTCGAGCTCTTGAATTTCTACGTGGTAAAAAAGAAAAGCGTTAGGAAAATAGCGAACCGAACGTCGCAACCTGCGTTATCGATCGAACCTGCGAGATAGTCCCGAAGGTGGTGCGCACGGAGGATATGGTCTTGGAGAGTTTCTCAGCTCCGCACCGCAGAGCTCGCCTGGAGTCCGCAGACATGTTGCCCAGGCTGAGGTTGTTCCAGCTCCGGTCGCCAGGCTGCTTGTCCTTAGACATCTTCTCGCTGGGCTTCTCCTCGAAACGGTCCTGCAGTCGACGTCTCAGATTCTTCGAGGCCTTCGTAATCTCCGGCGAATTCTTCACGCTCAGGACTTCCCGGTGGAATGTGAACGAGACGCTGCGCGAGTCCGGTCGCATGCTTTCGAATTTCCTGTCCTGTTCCCGTTGCTTCGAAACTCCGTCGATTAATTAAAAACCGCGGGGGCGCGATCACTGCTCGAACGACGATGAAAACACTGGCCCCGAACGCTGCAGAGATTCAGCTCGCTCTTCATCCCTCGAGGAAACGTTAAGTAGCGTCGTTGCCAACCGTCACCATCCGGAGCACAAGAATGGCCGGCGTGGGGGATTAATTTACCGCAGCCTCCAGTTAGACGCGCGGCGAAGATTAACGAGTATCCGTCTGGTTAAGGACCTAGCTGCCTCTAGAAAGCGACTTGCCAGTCATTAAACTCACCCCGCGAGAAGGCTACGTGCCCGATGACGATTTTAGTTCACGACTGTGCTTCTTTCGCTCGGCTTGGGGAAAGTGAGATGGTAACCGGCGCGAGAGAAGGATAAATGTTGAGTTACTAACTCTGGTTATGCGAGCCTGATAGTTTTGAGTGAGAGGGGACGTCGGTAAGAAAGAGACGGAGGTGTGTGGAACAGGTAGTGTATTAGTTTTGACCAGTGGTGGGTAAAGGCACGAATTTTCGATTTTATACGCGACATGTGTCTTATGGGGGTAGACACGCGACGTAACACCGGTAATGCAGCGCGCTGTAATACCGACAATCTGGCCCGAAACATGGGTTTGGGGGAATACGCTTTGAGTCCTTATATGAGCAGATTTTGGGCTGGGTGAGGTCTCATTCGAAAGGGGAAGGTTCAGTGCAGCGCGCTCTGGTCATCGTTTGAGTCACAAAGCTCTGTTAGTGACCTAAAATTACTTGAATTCATGCGGGTGTATTTTGTCGACTTTTGCTCTACTTTCAACACTCATATTATTAGATATTAACACAATCTCGTCGAACCATGGCCAGAGCGTGCTGCACTGAACCCTCCTTTTTCAAATGAGACCTCACCTAGCCCAAAATCTGCTCATATAAGGACGAAAAGCGTATTCTCGCGACTGCATTCCCAAATACGAGTTTCGCCATATT
Source organism: Andrena flavipes (assembly GCA_963971345.1). Taxonomy (NCBI): domain Eukaryota; kingdom Metazoa; phylum Arthropoda; class Insecta; order Hymenoptera; family Andrenidae; genus Andrena; species Andrena flavipes. The sequence continues at coordinate 18,350,444 of OZ020482.1, read as the reverse complement.
GGCGATAATACAGAGCAAGTCACGTGACAAATTTAGTTGAGCTAGTAGACACGAGATGGCGCCTACTCGGGAGAATTGCCACGTGTAATCATAGCAAAACTGATGCATGCATTTTCGGACGATTGTAGGTTAGATTATATGCATTTTAGGCATACATTGACTAGGAATTGCTGAGAATGTATACATTTACTAAAGCTTTTTCCGTAACACATACGTCACTTGAAATCACTGTCGTATTTATGTTATAGTAATTGAGGCAGTTAGAGCAACAACGGACTAACCTGCAAATAAATTTTTCCTATTGTACATCGATGGCTTAGTGCACACATATTGTATGTCCACTTTTAGCGTTTTTGAGAAATACTGGTTCAAACATTCAATGCTACTTTATAAATAAATACTTTTTGCATTATTGTATTATCATATATATGTAATATAGATATCACTGAAGCTATGTAATTAGTAGTATAAGTTAGAATCTGCAAAATTATAATAATAATTCGATAATAATACTTGGAAGATGGACATGCTATATGTAACCAAGTACAGATGATATTGTATAAAAATGAACGAAAGGAATAATAACTGGAAATAGTCTCACTTGAATATTCTATTTATTTTGAAAGTAACAGAAATAAAAAAAGTATTCATTTTTGTCAATGTCCATGGGGATTGAAATTACATCACGTTGTGATTTTGCTGATGGTATGCTATTGATAAATGCCTTGTAGTATTCAGCAAGAATTCGGTTGTTTAAATGATACAGAAGATCTTTATTAGTATATAAGATATACGAAGACTTTTTAAAACATTTGTATTTATTGTCATATTTTCCAACAATATTTTCGTCCTCTGACATACAACATTTGTGCATCCAGCACACTAGATTCAGGGCAGAGTTGGGTAAAATGTAATCTAATTACAACTTACAAATTACGATTAAACTGTAATTGTGTAGTTGATTACACATTATTTTCTGTAATCGTTAATTTAAGTTGATAAAATTGTGGTCAACCATTAACGATTACAGAAAATAATGTGTAATCAGCTATACACAATTACAGTTTAATCTTAATTTGTAAATTGTAATTAGATTACATTTTGCCCAACTCTGATTCAGAGACATACAATAAACAAAAATATTATTTTTGATTTTATAAAAAAGATAAAAATATGATTTTTATACAGCATAAAGAAACAGTCAAGCACTATTTGTTGCATATAAAAACTGAAATTTCATAAAAAATGGACATACAATATGTGTGCACTAAGCTATCGATATGATTAGTAGAGCCTATTGGAATACGTTATTGCTACTAACTCAATTTCGAAAAAAATGTGGGTTAGTCCGTTGTTGCTCTCACAACCTCACCTATATCACAAAATATCAGAAATTGGTATAAATATATTTATTCGTTATTATAATTATTACATTTTAAAAGTAAAAAAATTTTTCCCTCCTCCCCGCCCTCTTCCTCCTCTCCATGCTCTCCATCCTCTCCATCCTCTTCCGTCTCCTACGAAATTGAAATAGTATGTTTTTCCTTCTCTTCCACCTCTTCCACCTCTTCCACCTCTACCACCTCTTCCACCTCTTCCACCTCTTCCACCTCTTCCACCTCTTCCACCTCTTCCACCCCTTACTCCTCCATAGCAAAGTTGGCGTAGCTTTTTTTTGAGCTCGCTGGTCTGTAACATGAAAAATAAACATAAATCTTATGTTAATTACTGCAATAATGGCTCGACGTTTTCACACATCGAACCGTTTGCGAAATGTTTGCGTAAGATCGCTTACGTATCTACATACAGTATTGTAAGAATATATCGTGTACAGAGCCCTAATTCCGAGGGTTCGTTTCTCACTTCTTTCTGGCCTTCGCCGGAAAAGAGTGAGACAAAAGTGGTGGGGATAGTGATAAGCCCGTATCGGGTGCATAAAACCGAGCATATACGGAGACAATACTGTACCTTCTTCATATTGTAGAGCATTACATCCATCAAGTAATTGGAGGAGGACGGAGTCCGCTCCCTGCTTGGACTCCTTTGCGAAGACGGAGTCCGCTCCCTGCGTGGACTACTTTGCGAAGACGGAGTCCGCTCCCTGCGTGGACTCCTTTGCGAAGACGGAGTCCGCTCCCTGCGTGGACTCCTTTGCGAAGACGGAGTCCGCTCCCTGCGTGGACTCCTTTGCGAAGACGGAGTCCGCTCCCTGCGTGGACTCCTTTGCGAAGACGGAGTCCGCTCCCTGCGTGGACTCCTTTGCGAAGACGGAGTCCGCTCCCTGCGTGGACTCCGTCTTCGGGACGGACTCCGCTCCCTGCGTGGACTCCGTCTTCGGGACGGACTCCGCTCCCTGCGTGGACTCCGTCTTCGGGACGGACTCCGCCTGCTGCTGGGACTCCCTCTTCGGGGCGGAGTCCGCCTGCTGCTGAGACTCCCTCTTCGGGGCGGAGTCCGCCTGCTGCTGAGACTCCGTCTTCGCGACGGAGTCCGGCTACTAATTCGACTTTGTCTTGACGACGAAGGCTCCCTGCTGGTTGAACTCCATCGTTCAGATGGAGGGTCATTTCCTCCTTCCGGATTGACTTCTCTTTTGGCAGACATCTAAAAATCAGTCGAAGAAACATTAAAACTATCGAACGTAATTGAAATGAATTTGAAAGTGCAATAGAAAAGTCAGAGTCGAGCAAAATGTAATCTAATTACAAATTACAAATTACAATGTAATTATGTAATTGATTATTTTCTGTAATCGAATTTATGTAGTTGACCACAATTTTGTCAACTACTAACGATTGTAGAAAATAATGTGTAATCAATTATGCAATTACATTTTAATCGTAACTTGTAATTTATAATGAGATTACATGTTGCCCAACTCAGAGGAGTACACGTTTGGGACATTCCACGCGAAATGGGACACTTTTCGGAAGTAACATTTCGGATGTTGCTGAAATTTGAATATGTATGTTGTAGTCTTTAGTGATATTTAAACGTACCTCAAATGATTTTCAAAATTTTGAGAAATGTCGACTTTACACCTGTTTGAAGATAAGTGCTAATTTTTTTCCAGGCAAATTATAGCTATGGAAGTATATAGTAAACGGATGGAGATGAGCTTTACGGTGCTTATAGAGAAGACATTAAAGTTTTAGGGAACAATTATTTCAGTTTAAAAAAAGAAAAATTTGAACCATTTTTGTGCAATTGTTTTAAACAAATGCAGGTTTTTAACATGAGGCGCGATTTTAAAAATCTAAAAAAAAAAGAAGAATATAGTTCTATCCTTCCCCTTGATGGACGAATTTTCAAAAATATGGACATTTTAAAATTGGCCCTGTAAAAATTGCCGAAAGTTAACGCGGCGTCAAATCACACCGGCTCGACTGGCTGACAATGAGCCATGCGGTACTCGCAGCGGCCAAGCGGCTATATCTGCTATTCTTATACAGTGTTCTCGAATATGGTAAGTATTTGTAAAAAATTGAGGAACGATAACTTTTATTGTTTTTTATACACAGCATAATACGGTAACTCAATTTTTGGTGTTCGCAATATTTTCCTTGAAACGAAGGCGACCCTCGGTTTCTTAAATGGAATGCTATATATTTAATTATCCAGTATGAAAGCGACTGTCAAGACAAATTCAATCATATGGTATACTATGACCATCAATGCTACACATGGTTAGGAATGAAATAAATATATCGAACTATCTATCTATTAGATTGAATTTCATCTTTCATTCCTAAAATCGACATTTCTCAAAATTTTGAAAAATCACTTGAGGTACGTTTAAATATCACTAAAGACTACAACATGTTCAAATTTCAGCAACATCCAAAATGTTACTCCGAAGAGTGTTTGATTTCGCGTGGAATATCCCGTTTATTAAGTTGGTACATTCTGGTACAATATATGCTTCCTTTAGCCAAGATTTAGCGCGGGAGAAGAATCTTCAGATTTCTAAATGCTGGAATTTCTAAGTTGGAAAGCATTGAAATTCAAAGATTTCCAAAATTTGTAATTATGTAATTTGTGTACACGATAGAGGAAAATTTAACTGACCGATTGCCTTCACCCGAAGTTTTTTACTTACATACCGAGCAACCAACGTCGATGAATTAAAAACATTTACGCGAGAATTAAATTAAATAATTTTTTCGTGTAAAAACGTCGACATTTTTCCGTCAAACTCGTAATTTTTTCTTTAAAATCCCATAACTTTGTCAATTTTAATTATGAGGTTATCAAGTTTCAAAATATCTATATTTTCAAATGTCCAATATTTGTGATTTTAAAAATTTTCAATTTTTCCACTTCTGATGTTCAGAAACTGTTTAATTTTCATCACTTGTCTTCACTTTCAACTAAAGGAAGCCTATATTGCACCCGAATGTACCTTTTCTAACACTATATTTTCTAACATTATTATATGTGAGAATGAATACATATGAATCTCTGACAAGGAGAGTATGTTAGGTGTCCGCCTCCGATCATTTTGATTTTTGGATATGTTATAGAGGACCGAAAAATAAGAAATACGTGTTTTTTATTTTTCCTCGTTTTCAGATTTGGGGGGTGAAAACTGCGTTCAAAGTAAGGGTTGAAAAAAATAGTGTCAATGGACGAATTTTGTGTCTTTGAATGCGAAATATGACTGACTCACCAGATTTTCAAAAACTCCATTTGTTTAAATAATACATAAAAAACCCTAACTTTGAACGCAGTTTTCATCCCCCAAATCTGAAAACGGGGAAAAATAAAAAAACACGTATTTCTTATTTTTCGGTCCTCTATAACATACCCAAAAATCAAAATGATCGGAGGCGGACACCTAAAATACTCTCCGTGTGAGCGTGAAGCTGCGTTTCAACATTGCGAGGATGTCGCGCATCAACATTGCGAGGATGCCGCGCATCAACATTGCGAGAATGCCGCGCGTCACGCTTCGCGGAGTGGAGAATCTGAAGACTAGGACCTCGATTATGATCACTTTGCGAGGCAGGCTCGTACGACAGTCTCGCGCTACCTCTACCATGATATTTGCGTCTAAAAATCGACGGCTGATGATGCCTCGTAAAGTAATAGTAATGGTCAAGGTAGTCTTCAGACTCTCCACCCCGCGAGTGGTGTGCCGCGCGAGGCCGCCTCGCAATAGTAATACGCAGCTTGAGAAACACGCGGACACTCAACAATCACAGTTCACACCATAGATTTTACACAAAAAATTACAACAACACTATGATGGTAATCGGACACTTTACCCGGAATATGTCTAAATACAGTCTTGGTTTGGAAGTACTAAACTATAGAAGTATGTCAGTTGCTATGAAAGTGGCGTAGATCGAAATTTAAAAAAAAAATCGAACTTTACGTTTATCATGTATCACTTTGGTATAGTACATAAAAAATAAGTGAAATGTAACAACTGAAAAATTTGGACTTGGACCACTTTTATAATAACCGGCACATATAGTGAAAAAGACAGGGATAGTAAGCGCGAAGGTACTTACGATCTTTACCGTTCAACAGTCACTTTTTTTCTGACGATCGAGCCTTTGCTACCCTCAAGGGTGGCCAGGGCCCGAACTGCCTTTCCCCCTCCCTCAAGATTTTGTATTTCACTCCCACCAAGGGCCGAGCGGAGCGTCATCGGCCCGCGTAAAAGTTCGAATGCGCAGAAATTTGAAAACGCGGCGCGTCCCGCGCATACTTGCGGGCTGGTCCTTCATCACCGTCGGGCAAGTGGGAAAGGATAATGGTAGAACAAAATGTACAGTCGCGTCGGAAAATAAGTTGACACTCTTTGAAATCGCATAACTTTTTTAAAATTGATCCAAACGAATTGAGTTTTTTTTAGAAACTAGCGGAATTAGTTTTCTGGTTGGCGTATTTCGTCGTTTCGAAAAAATACACTTGGTCTGAATAACAAAAAAAAATAGTAATGGTCGTTTTTTTAACCGGTTAACTGGCACGGCTTTTTTACTATTCGTGCCCAAACTGGCAACATCGAAAAATTAATCGAATCACACAAAATTTGGTATACAGGGGTTTTTTACGTCGCTGAATCGATTCCGGGGGTTGTTTTTTTCATTTGACACCCCTAATCCCTAAAAATAGGATTTAGAGGTGAGTTTTTTCAATTTTTTACTAAACCTTTTTTTATTTAAAAATTTTTATTTGTGAACTTTTCTTGTCTACATATAATTCGGTACACTCTGGGGTCGGGAAATTTTCACCAGCTAAGGACAAGAGCAAAAGCTTATTTATGAAATTGAATACAGTACGAATAATTTATACAAATCCCAACAATTCGCTAATCATTTTGGTTCGGCCATATTGAGTCTGCCATATTGAAAATTAAAATTCCAATGCCAAATTCAGATTCAGCGACCTCAAAAACCCCTATATACAATTTTTCTAAATCCCGATAGTATTTTAATATTTAGCAGCCACTTTGGGTCGGCTATTTTGAGTCTGCCATATTGAATTTTACAATTCCTATGCAAAATTCAGATTCAGTAACTTCAAAAACCATTACATACCAAATTTCATTCAAATCGTTTGAAAATCAAAAAAGTTATTCCATTTGATCATATATGATATATAAGCAGAATTAGCCAAATTTTTTTTTATCATATTTGATAAATTGGCAGTTAACCGGTTAACTTTTTTTGTGAGCCTGTAATGAAAATTCAAAAAACCCGTTTGTAGATTGCAGTAAGTTGTATACATGCTGAAAATTTTATCTAAATAGGTTAACGTTGCTCTGAGCTATAAACGCTTAAAGAATACATATATATAAAAATACATATAGGTATATAGAGAGAAATACGAAATACACTGTGCTTTTTCTTTTGTGGAAATTTTTTCATCGAAAAGCGCAGTCTTCGAAACATTCTCCAGGCCTCACTGGCACCCTTTGTTCCAGCCCGGGGAGATGTTTACGACATCTCAAGTACTCTGCAGTTGTGGATACTACTACGCGAAAAGAGAATTCTAATCCGTAGAAAGATATTTTCACACAGATTTCCTCGTACACGTTACGCGATGTAATATCAGTTTCGACCAAAAATAGTCGACATTGTATCATGTTTGCTCTCATCATAATCAGGAAAATGTTATGAATATTTGAAAAAAATGTTTATGCAAAAAAAAATTAAAAGTAAAAAAGTTGAGTCGTTATTGTTATTTATATATTGTTGTGTATCTGCAGGGTTGCCAGCAACATTATGCAGGACCGCTTATTTAGCGGAGAGGAACACGTGCAGGAGTGGTGCACAGTGGTCCGAATCGCCGAAAACGCGATTAAAAATCCTTACGTTCACATTTCACACTTTATCATTATGAAGATGGTCATTCCAGGGATTTTTGGGGTCGTAGAATCTGATTCCGAGGTCAAAACTGTTCTTACAGTACTGTCTGATTTGATTATGTTATTTGAAGTTAATTACAACATCAAATTTTGAAAAATTAACACAGCGTTTTTATGATAGCAAAAGCTATTGAGCGCGTGGGAACTGCAAATTCAATAATTTGTATACATTCACACTTCAGATATTGAAAATGCTTTCATTTATCTATAAGATGAAATTGTGCATTCATTCTATGTTATTGAAATATATAAAAAGTTATAAATAACTGAAATATAAGAAATTATGCGATGGTCGTTTTTAATCGCATGTTACATTTTTCGGAATCGTCAGGTATCTTTGAAACTTATATTATTTGATAGTCTATAGTATAAGGAATGTATGTGCGAAAGGAGAAGTTGCACTTTTTTGCGACTTCCGAGTAATAACCAATTATATTGGCAACAATGAGGCCACTGGCACGGAACAAGTATCTGCGACCCGCCAACATGCATCTACATATATTTCTGAAAATATGGAAGAAAACATATTTAAGTAAAATGGAAAGTGATAGTAATTAAATATACAAATATTGCAAATAATTAATATGTTAATCTTTACGTTAACTTAGATTTCATTCTAAACACATAGGTACGCTGTGTTTCGTCTGTACTCTCGTCGGTTTCTGTTTCAGTTAATGGCAAAACAATTAATTCTTAATACTGTTCAGTGTCAACCCGTGATTGCCTTTCCGATGATTTCTTGCATTCCATCCACACGGAGTTTACTTTTCGTTCAGGTAGTTAGCCTAAGTTTCCGCACGTGCGGAGGATTACCCTGGCCTGCGCTGGTATTGTAAACTAATAAAGTAATAAAATGTTGGCCTAGCCACTGCAGCAAATGAAGGTAAAGTTAAAATTTGGCCGGCACGTGTTTCAAGATTTGCAGGTAAAATATACAGAGTGTCCCATCAGACACAGAAAAATATGAAATTTCTTACCCAATGTTTTAGGAATACATTGTTGTATCTGTTAAAAAAATTACTATAAAACAATTTTATTTACGACTTATATCGAAAAAAAATTTCTATATAGTCTCAGGTATTTTCAGAAATATATGAAGATGTATGTTGGCGGGTCGCAGACACTTACTTGTTCCGCGCAAGCGGCCTGTTTGTTGCCAACATAATTGGACTATCAAATAATATAAGTTTCAGAGGTGCCTGACGATTCCGAAAAATGTAACATGCGATTAAAAACGACCATCGCATAATTTCTTCTATTTCAGTTATTTATAACTTTTTGTAAATTTCAATAACATAGAATGAATGCACAATTTCAACCTATAGATAAATGAAAGCATTTTCAATATCCGAAGTATGAATTTATACAAATTATTGAATTTGCAGTTCCCACGCGCTCAATTGCTTTCGCTATCATAAAAACGCTATCTCTGTTAATTTTTTAAAATTAGATGCCGTAATTAACTTCAAATAATATAATCAAATCAGACAGTACAGTAATAACAAAACATAACTTTATTTAATCAAACTTTCCTCCCCCTACAGGGCTTAGTTTTAATCTAATAACAATTTTGACCTCGGAATTCAATTCTGCGACCCGAAAAACCCCTGGAATGAAGACCATCTTCATAATGATAAAGTGTGAAATGTGGACGTAAGGATTTCTAATCGCGTTCTCGGCGATTCGGAGTTTCGGACCGCTGTGCGGTGGTAATGCGTGCGTCAGCGATCGTCATCACGCACACGATATCATCGCTCCTGTAGGTGATCCCCCTCCGCTAAATAACGCTGTGTCTCTGGATTAGCAGACCGAGACGCTAGCTTTATTTGAGGCAGTCAGAGCAAAAACGGACTAACCCACATTTTTTTCGAAATTGAATAAGTAGCAATAACGTATTCCAATAGGCTCTACTAACCATATAAAATAGGAAAAAAAAAATTTTATTAATATGGGTTGGTCCGTTTTTGCTCTGACTGCCTCATTTCTCGGCTGCTACGACCCCCGTTCTATCCTTCTCTTTTACGACCCATTGACAGCGACAAAGTGACCGCGAGAATGGGAGAATACTGTTCACTGAATACCTAGGGTAAGTGTGAGTATTACTGCGGACTTTTAAGGTAGGTTAACTTTAGAACCCTAGATACGGCATTCGAATGAATGAAAGTTCCTCCTTTTTTTTAAAAAAAAAAAGGTGGGACCGTTAATAATTCCATAAAAAAATATGAGGGCGGGGTAATAAGCACAGTTAATTAAAAACACAGAGATTTGTCGACCAATGTCATTGCAGGAGTTACTGCGGACATGCATGCATTACTGCGTGCCAGTTACTAACGAAATACCAGTTACTGCGCATGTATTACTGCGGTCTGATGTCAGGCGAAACATAACCTTAGTACCTTTGCAGGTTACGTAGACTGAAGTGAATACGGTCGGAAGAGAGGTTAGGTGGCGCAGTCGTCGGTTCGCAGTAATACATGCACATGGTGTAAAGTACTGCACATAATACTGCGGTGAGAAATAAAAATTAAAACTAAAATGTAGACGACTGATTTACTGTTTTTCTGAAGAAATAATTCTTATTCTATCGAGCAATAACGCTACATTACATGTATTACTGTGTGACGTCCCAATATTTTTCGCGCCGTCCTATTCTAAAGTTTCTATCATAAATCACGAAATCACTCCACCAAAGTCCTTCAAACTCAACTCTTACCCCTTTTCCCCAATCGCTGATCACCTTGACGATGTACCTTAGCGGTCTCCATCTCAAGATGGTCGGTACGAAACCTCCTTCGCTTAATTCGCCCAACGAGGCACAAATTCCCTCCTCAAACTAAATCTAAACAAGTCCCTCGCCCCCAAACTCTTCTTAAATCGAGACCACGTCTCACCCCTTCTCTACGACCCTCCAAATCAAAACCACAAATACCCCTTTCCTGTTAAAACAACCAAAATCCATTCGATGGGTTGAGTATCTCCGTTACACAGTCATAAAAACACCTGAAAGATAATTGCGACGAAATATGTCTATTAATAGACATACCGATTGTAAATACCCCGGAAGTTCTACCGTGACCCACTTATTAAATGTGTCAAGGCCGCTACCGCGCGTACCCCCGCAACATCCTTATAAATACGAGGGGACCGAGACAGAAGTGCTCTTTCGACGAAAATCAACGAGAGAACTATCTCAATAATCAACGAAAGTTTATATTAAATAGTATGACCAAATCATCTCACTAATCATTGTAAGCATTTAAACTTACCATTTACATTGCATATCATCATCATCTTACTATTTTGTATTATTATTATATTTCGTGTTCCAAAGCTTATTGCTTTTCATTCGTATTCGGTTGTATTAGGTAATAACGCTTATAGTATTCAATATTATATTACATTCATATTAATTGCTTAATTATTGCTTATTGCATCGTCTTGTCTACGCTTATTGCGATTTCATATTACTTACTTTATTATTGCTTATTGCATTATCTACGCTTATAGCGATCATATATTATTTACTTTATTATAGCTTATTGCATTGTATAATTGTCTTATCTACGCTTATTGCGATCGCGTATAATATATAACCATTATATATTATAAATGTTATTGAAAGCGTATGAATATGAACATGAGTTACATATGAATAAGTAATAAGCAATAATTATTGAAAGTAATACGTTTAATACCATTATATATTATAAATGTTATGTGCTAATGCTAAATGCCTAACGCATAATTATAACGCAAAAACCATGCCAAACAGTGCATCAAATTGAATAAACAATTTCTATTTAAATCACGTTACGAATTATTGTGTCTAGTCTTCTGTTAGCGAAGATTCCCAAACCAAAACAAACTGCAGCAACAGCTGATCTCGATTCTTGAACGCTAAAGTGCCAGTTGTGTTTACAAACGTTCTTTTGTATAGACGTATTGCACGTAATTTCTTATGTGAATGCAACGGTGGATGCAACTTTCAAAACCAAAACAAATACAAAGTAGTATAACGGGTGTTCTCCGGGTGTGTATTTACCTGTTAAACCTTCCCTGGTCGATTAGAGTGACGGATTTGACATTCGCGCCTGAATTCCTACCAAAACCCTCAGTGTGACGGATTACAGATTCGCGCCTGAATTCCATCCAAACCTCAGTGTGACGGATTACAGATTCGCGCCTGAATTCCATCCAAACCTCAGAGTGACGGATTACAGATTCGCGCCTAAATTCCATCCAAACCTCAGAGTGACGGATTACAGATTCGCGCCTAAATTCCATCCAAACCTCAGAGTGACGGATTACAGATTCGCGCCTAAATTCCGACCAAAACCCTCAGTGTGACGGATTACAGATTCGCGCCTGAATTCCTACCAAAACCCTCAGTGTGACGGATTACAGATTCGCGCCTGAATTCCTACCAAAACCCTCAGTATGACGGATTACAGATTCGCGCCTAAATTCCTACCAAAACCCTCAGTGTGACGGATTACAGATTCGCGCCTGAATTCCTACCAAAACCCTCAGTGTGACGGATTACAGATTCGCGCCTGAATTCCATCCAAACCTCAGAGTGACGGATTACAGATTCGCGCCTAAATTCCGACCAAAACCCTCAGTGTGACGGATTACAGATTCGCGCCTGAATTCCATCCAAACCTCAGAGTGACGGATTACAGATTCGCGCCTGACATTCATTCCTTCCCCCCATTGTCGTCGTTCCCAAAGGCCTCACCCGGGACGTGACAACTGTTAATAACAAAAATATAAATGTTTTTCAAGTAGGTGTTCATGACCGCCATATCGGGAATCCACTTAAGTTTCGCCTTGACGAATTTCAAACTACGATAAAAGAATTAATAATAACTTTGCTGTACATATCTATTAATAATTACCTGTAATAGAGTTTAAAATAATTTTATCAAAAATTTTCGAGAGATATTTAGTAAATAACATGAGTCTAACGATATAGCAATATTGATCAAAACATGAACTATGCTAACATCTGACACTCCTTGTGTTCACCGAAAACGTGACTCGGTACATTTGTCAAGTTTTCCTTCAAATTTCTTATTCGTTCCTCGAGTGTTACCTATTTCTTCTTGCAACCGGTATTCCGCAGCTTTCTTTATATCAGTACGCAGGCGGAGAGCGTTATTCGTTACGACAGCTTTTAGGTCCTTATCGCGGCCTTTTGTTGCGATTTGTAATAATATAATTGAAATTGTACAACATTGTATATGATACACACAACTAAATTTCTAATAAATTATAACTGGAAGGAATAAAAATATTTCCAAACAATCATTTTGTCCTTTTGCACATTCAGACAATACGACGCAGAAAGGATAGACCGGCAATTCAAATCATTATCATATTTTTAACGTTGCTAAAATTCAACGAGGGGTTGCTATTTCGTTTTATGGAACGTTATAAAATAACGAAGAAACGAAGGGTCTGAGAAACACGTGTCGTTTGCCTTTCGCGAAGTAAACTCTACTTGACCGCGCCGGTGTCGGAGATCCGTCTGGTTTTCGTCAACGAGCACGCTTTCACGCGCATCACCCTGTCTCTTTAGATAGCTCTTCAAAAGCGTAGGACTGACCTCGACTTTCGTTACCCTCGCACAAGGCGAGTCGATGGGGGCGCGAAGCGTTGTTTTCGGTTTTTCGGCAAGGGCTGACTGCTTGCAGCCCAGATGGGCAAAATTTTTGCCTGTATGGCCATTGGGGTCAGTTGGATTTTAGGTTGAGTCAAGAAAAATATAATTACTTTTCTTAGGTCCGGATAGATGTTTGTGGTACTCAGGAATGCATGAAAAATTTCACGATCGATATTGCCAGGAATCGGGAGGGTAATTATTTAGAAGTTTTTCACCCTCACCGATATCAATGATTTTTGAATATGTTGTCGGGGACACGATTCTGAACAACTTATTCCTATACAGTGGCGTCGGAAAATAAGTTGACACTCTTTAAAATCGCATAACTTTTTTAAAATTGGTCGAAACGACTTGAGTTTCTTTTAGAAGCTAGCGGAATTAGTTTTCTGGGTGACGTATTTCGTCGTTTTGAAAAAAATGCACTTGGTCTGAATAGCAACAAAAAATAGTAGGTCAAGGTTGTTTTTTTTAAGGGGGAACACCACTGTGAAAGTTGAAAAAATTTCGATTTTTTTTTTCTTCACTTTCTTAATGTTTAACTCTTCAAAAATATTGTCTGAAAAATTCAAGTTAATATTCGAAGAATTGACGAAGATACAGTGCATTTTGTGAGACGCGTCACGATGCCGTTCCATGGCGCTATGTATCTTTAAAGGCGATTTTCTCGAAACGACATTTTTCTAACTGATCGAATCAATAGCTCTGTCAATTTTTATCCGATCGACTTGAAATTTTTACAGGATCTTTAAAACAAGAGTATCTTCAGTTGTACGTACCGATTTTTTGATCGAAAACATATTTTTTGAAATACGCTCGAAAAACTATCCATTTTTTTGCGGATTTTCGAAACTTTTTCTTCCCAAGTGCGCCATTTTTACAAAAATAATTTTTTTTAAAAATCGGTACGTACAACGGAAACTACACTCATACCGATTATATTAAACAAAAAAAAATTGATTTCAGAGTTGCCGTTCCAAAGATATCGTTTCGATAAGCGACCTACATATGTTTTCTTGTCAGGGGTGTAGGAGATTAACTGTATATGGAAATCTATGTATGTTTTTCTATTACTTTTTTTTTTATAGTCTCTTAAGACATTATACTAAAGATAGGTAATAACAATTTTATAATAAAACTGTAAGTTATTCCTTAAAAAAATCTTAAAAATGGGCTCATTTTTCCGACCGTCACAGTGGTGTTCCCCCTTAACTTTTTTTTGGCAGCCTGTAATGAAAATTCAAAAAACACGTTTGTAGATTGAAGTAAGTTGTATACATGCTGAAAATTTCATCTAAATAGGTTAACGCTGCTCTGAGCTATAAACGCTTAAAGATCGTAGAATAAGGTCGAAAATCGCTGATTTCCGGGAATTTCGCGATTTTTGACCTTATTCTGTGATTTAAAAGTCATTGAAATCGGTGAGGATGGAAATCTTCTAAATAATTACCCGGAAACGTTATTCTTCATCGATCATTTATTAGGGCCCTTTACACGGGCGATCCGGCACGCGGTCCGGCGCGCGTTCCGCAAAAGTACGTGAAGCCGGATCGCGGCAGTCCTTCACGCAGGCCAGGAGGTCGTACCCGTCACTACTTAGAGACAGCGAGTTCGGGCTCCCATATCTACGTCGACTCCACATGCTTTTTACACGATCCACCGCAGTGGTGTATCGTGTACTACCTGTTCGATGTATATCATCGATCTGCGAAACGATCGGCAAGACACGATCGCGATATACGTTCGCGTAAAGTATCTCAAATTCTTCGATATACCTGGCTTATAGAGAATATCATAAATGCTGTTACTGTAGGGTACACTGAAACATCTGTTTTTAGGAAGCTACATTTGGTTGACCCGAAGGTGCTATAAATTCTGGAAATGGTTTACGACTCAGTTATAACGACTATAAAATTTTACAAGAGTACATTAAAAAATGTCCAAATGTTTCCCCGACAATGCGATGGCAAATGAAATTGCAGTTAACACAGTCCCTGTTGTGACGATCATAACTATTACTATTAATGGTAATAATTACCATGTCATTGCTTGTTTTAATATAAAAACTATTATTGATAGACGATAAATACACTTAAGATAAATGATGAGGGGATGTAACGTGCAAGATGTTTTGAAGAAAGGGGGTATTCTTCTGATTGCTCGTGATGCAGGTAAAATTTTTCACTCACGCTCTTGCGTGGCGCGTTCGAAAAGGTGTGGCGCGCCAGAAAGCAACACAGTCCTGCCCGCGCGCCAGAAAACACCACGGTCCTGCCCGCGCTCCAACCTCGAGTCCAGAAGAGTTTACATAAGAGACAGAAAATGTAGTTGGAAAAGGAAAACGGCCCTTGAAAACAAGGGCCCGGCACGCGCATCAGTATTTCTAACAGTGCAGAAATCCTGAGGCGCGCGACGATCCTGGCAACCGATCCTAGCAGCCAAGACTCCAGAGGGAACGCCGTCGATAAGCCGTGCCTCGATCGATGGGTTTCGAGGACTTCGACCCTCGAGACCAGGGGGGCCGTACAATGTTGCCCCCTAAGATGTGACGAATCGAAAATTCTACATTTCGCACCGGGTCTTGGCGAAAGTGACGTGAATCGTTTCCTTATGTTTTCCCGATGAAAATGGTCCAAAACCGACAGAAATCGGATTGTAATTAAGGAATATTTATAATAAATTGATTTCCATAAGTTTGTTAAAAATAGTTCGATTTATATGAAAGTTGGTAGGCAATTATTTCACAATTATTTTGATCACTGAACGGATCACAGAGTCTACATCGAACAATCATGCTTTTGGATAAGTTACACTCTCGTCGGACTCCAGGGTGAGCCAGGAATCCATTTGTCACGTCCATATCGATACGATAAGAGAGTGCTTTTAAGAAATGCCTACTCCTTTTATAATTTGTATTGTTTGTGTAAAAGTAGTCCGATTTACATGATATTTGTGATAATTTTAATTGGGAGAACGCCAGGAATCTATTAATGTTATTTCATATCAAGAATAAAGAATTTCTTAATACGCTGTAATGAATATTTCACCCTCGACTGTGGGTCGCCGACCTCGATTCGCTGCGGTCGGCCAAGGATTCATACCTGTTTCAGAAAAACTGTATACTTTATTCTTTATCGTATCGATATGGAAGCGATACCGATAGATTTCTCATGTTTTTCAAATGAAAATTATGCCTACCAACTTTCATATAAATCGAACTATTTTTAACGAACTTATGGAAATCAATTTATTATAAAGATTCCTTAATTACAATCCGATTTGTGTCGTTTTTGGACCATTTTCATCGGGAAAACATAAGGAAACGATTCACGAATTTTCGATTCGTCACATCTTAGGGGGCAACATTGTACGGCCCCCCTGGTCTCGAGGGTCGAAGTCCTCGAAACCCATCGATCGACGCAGGGCTTATCGACGGCGTTCCCTCTGGAGTCTTGGCTGCCAGGATCGTCGCGCGCCTCAGGATTTCTGCACTGTCAGAAATCCTGATGCGCGTGCCGGGCCCTTGTTTTCAAGTGCCGTTTTCCTTTTCCAACTACATTTTCTGTCTCTTATGTAAACTCTTCTGGATTCGAGGTTGGAGCGCGGGCAGGACCGTGGTGTTTTCTGACGCGCGGGCAGGACTGTGTTGCTTTCTGGCGCGCCACACCTTTTCGAACGCGCCACGCAAGAGCGTGAGTGGAAAATTTTACCTGCATCACGAGCAATCAGAAGAATACCCTCTTTCTTCAAAACATCTTGCACGTTACATCCCCTCATCATTTATCTTAAGTGTATCTATCGTCTATCAATAATAGTTTTTATATTAAAACAAGCAATGACATGGTAATTATTACCATTAATAGTAATAGTTATGATCGTCACAACAGGGACTGTGTTAACTGTAATTTCATTTGCCATCGCATTGTCGGGGAAACATTTGGACATTTTTTAATGTACTCTTGTAAAATTTTATAGTCGTTATAACTGAGTCGTAAACCATTTCCAGAATTTATAGCACCTTCGGGTCAACCAAATGTAGCTTCCTAAAAACAGATGTTTCGGTGTACCCTACAGTAACAGCATTTATGATATTCTCTATAAGCCAGGTATATCGAAGAATTTGAGATACTTTTCGCGAACGTATATCGCGATCGTGTCTTGCCGATCGTTTCGCAGATCGATGATATACATCGAACAGGTAGTACACGATACACCACTGCGGTGGATCGTGTAAAAAGCATGTGAAGTCGACGTAGAAATGGGAGCCCAAACTCGCTGTCTCTAAGTAGTGACGGGTACGACCTCCTGGCCTGCGTGAAGGACGGAGTGCCGGATCGCCCGTGTAAAGGGCCGTAATGTGATCAAGATCGCGGTTACGTTTGTTTATTTTAGATAAACTCAACCCTACACATCGTTGGGGATACCGATTACATATTACCCGGAGAAAATCCCCAAATAGATACCTATGTAAAAGTGTATGACACATACTTTTGTTATGCAAAAAATTAGATTAATTGGAAACCTTCATGAATGTTTCTCTCATATATGAATTTGCTTTAGATATTTCCAGCAACCAGTATCAAAGGTGAAAATCATGCTCTATGAAGCGCGGAAAGGAAGGCAGTCTTCTCCTCAAGCATAAAGGTAAGTAAATAACATACATACATTTAAATTTTTACTGCATTCAAATCAATTACAACTCGTTCTAACTTTTTATTGCAGGTTCTATGAAAACTAATAGTAATCGAAAGGGGTCAGTGCCATTGCAAGCAGTGCTGGATTTACCCCTTAGGCTAACAAGGCTGAAGCCTAGAGCCCCGTTTACCTGGGGGCCCCTCATTCTAAATATTTTCTTCGAAAAATCAGCATTTTTTTTATATCATCATTATTAACTTGTATCTTTAATGTTTATTTACGTTAATGTTATGTTTAGTTTTGATATTCAATGCTAATTTTGAAATTAAATTCCTATTTAGATTATACGAGTTTTATGATAAAAAAAATCAAATCAGCGTTATTTTATTTTTTATAGGTACTTAACCAGGGGCCCCTCGAATATTCAGCCTAGAGCCCCTGAAAAGGTAAATCCGGCTCTGATTGCAAGAAAATATTTATGAGAAATAGCAAATAATAATAATGGATTCTTCAGGAAGTGTAAGTATCAGTTTTGACATTCAAGTGGTATAAACAGAAAAACTAATTTTTATTAAATTTATTTATTTTTGCAGATCAAACCAGAGTGTACATATGTACACTAGGTTCAGGAACATCGTTGCAACTACCACAAATGCAGGGTGGAGGAGGTACCCCTTCCATGACGCCGACCGGGCTAGGAGGAGCGGATTTTCTATCCTCGAACTCACAGAAAATATAACCTATATGCTACATCCGATTTCCTAAAGATACTATTGCGGCGTAATAATAATGTTTCGGAAGAACGACAAAAAGTTCACAAATGTAGCGTAAAAGAACGAAATAGCCGCTAAACATTTATTGTCATATAGCATATACATACATAAGTTATATTTTCTGTCACTTCGAGGAGGGGACCACATAATAATCACGCGCATCCAGCCTGTGCATTTTTTCACTAGTTCAATTCAACATCCAACACAATTTTATATATAATGTTTGTTCATAACTGCTTCTGCAATGTTATAAGTGTATTTCATGTTCTGTCTCAATGTTTTGCTAATGAAAAAATGTCTAACCTAACAAACTTCATTTTCTGGGGACATCCCCTCATCTATTTTTCCTTTTCACTTATAATTCCTTACTGTCAACGTAGAATATTATAACTAAGCACATTTCAAGTAATTAAAATGTACAATGAATTTTCTGTTTGCTACCAGTAGACTTTCTGTTTAAATTTTTACAAGTAGTATAACGCAACACCTGAGAATTTCTTTCCACATTCAAAATAGAATATGGAAATAGCAAACAGCTCCCTCTCGCGTGCACCAGGCAGCCGCGTATCTATGGGTATAAAAATCTGCTGTAATACCGACCGGCCTTATCGGCCACACGACACGTAAATGCATTTGTACACTAAATTTATTTTAATAATCCGTATTTTACCTAACGTAGAAAAGTGAATTTTCTACGCGTAGAATAAGACGCAGTATGTAAACCCATCACTGTTTGCGACGCGGTGTAAAATACCGACCCACCACTGGTTATGACTTTCGTTGGTAGGTAGCGCTAGTGACTTATGTTCTCTGTCTCTTTCTAAAGAGAGTCTCTCTCACTTTAAGAGTTACCTCCTTGCGCTGTGAGCCAGATCGGGGACGGGTTCCCTCGAGAATTTCTCCCACCTCGTGCACACTACGCCAGAGCTACGTGTCCGTGAGTTGGACTCCGAAGCGCCGAGCTCACGGACACGCTGCTCCGGCGTAGCATCGCGAGGTGGGGGAAATTCTCGAGGGAACCCGTCCCCGATCTGGCATCACAGGCTGTGAGCTCCTGCTACCAAGAGTTGAAAAGTATCGGGCTTGTATAACCAGAGTTGGTGGCACGATACCTAACGCTATCCTCGTCGCGCATGCCAACATTTTTCTACCTTGACGCGACCTCTTTACCTCACTATTATCATGCGCTTCTGTTAACTCAGTTGAATTTCTGCTCCTATTTCGAGCATATGTCAGACGCGTTTATGACGATCAAGGGCAGGTAAATGTCCCGATACCTGGACATGCCCCAGTACTTGGACAGTGAACACTAGTGCAAATCATACTGATTATTACATTTAATATTCACTACTTAGAATAATTTGGAATCCCCGTTCCTCTTCTCCCCCTCTAACAAGGGAACACCGCGAACCCGGACTCACTGAATAGAAAATAACTTTGTGGGTTTTTAGAGTAACTCAAAACAAGAACAACGTTGTGTTTCATTTGGGCCCTATCGCCCAGGTGAAAAGTCAAAGTAACTTTGAAGTCAAATTGGCACTTCCACTTTTTCGCGTATAACTCTCAAAGTACAACAGACAGAAAAAAATGTTTCAAACAAAAAGTTATTGGTGCAATAAGCGCCGCAAACTTGCGTTAACAAAATTTTTAAAAAGGTTTTTTCGTTCAGATATTTTTTTTAAAAGTCTTTTCAAAATTTGGAGTGGGGCAAATAAAAAATTGGTCCGCTCCAATCCCCCGGATTTAGGTACAAATATCCGTGGGAAGTTGCTTATATTTAATTACAGTTATATTAAATATACGAATATTCTCATTAAATTTATTCTGTACAATATAAATTTATATTTCTGCATTATCTACGCAGTCTAGTTCGGCTGGCACCTACATATTATAGAGATGCGTCTAGTTTTAGGTATATGCCTTCCCTCGAAGTACGATTCTTCGTTCTTCAAGATCTCGTGATTATAATTGTACCTAGCTGGACCGCTGTAAAACAATCATTAATAGAAAACAGCATACTCTGACAAAAGGGATTCTCGTACCTCATTATGTACAGGGATCTCTGTGGCAACAGGAAATCCTCTTTATGCGTCGTCTCCTTTCCAACCATCGTAAGTCTCATTACGCTGTCGCTTAACAAACTCAAACCAGCGATGATTTCGCCGCAGAACTATGCGAGACAGACCAAAGCGCTTGAACGGTTATTCGATCTCAACATGAACTAACAAGGAGAGGTTCCCAGGTGTCCGCTTCCGATTGCTTTGATTTTTTTTTTCATGTTTTAGAGGGCCGAAAAATAATATATACGTGTTTTTTATAGCGGCCCGTTTTCATATTTAGGGGTGCAACCACCCCTCAAAGTTATAAGATTTTCAGGTGTTTGTCTCCGATTGCTTTGGTTTTCGAATGTTTTAGAATTTAGAGGACCGAAAAATAAGATATACGTGTTTTTTATAGCGGCACCTTTTTATACTTAGGGGGTGAGACCACCCATCAAAGTTATATGATTTTCAGGTGTTCGTCTCCGATTGCTATGGTTTTTGGATGTATTTTAGAGGACCGAAAAATAAGATATAGGTACGTGTTTTTTTATAGCGGCCCGTTTTCATATTTAGGGGGCGAAACCACCCCTCAAAGTTATAAGATTTGCAGGTGTTCGTCTCCAACTGCTTTGGTTTTTCAATATGCTTTAAAATGCCGAAATATAAGAAACAGATGTATTTTTATTTTGCCCTGGTTACATGTTCAGGGGGGAAACCACCCATAATAAATTAAATTTTTGGATAAATTATTTTAATATAATTTTGAAATTGGATTTAAAAGTAAATTTATTGAATTTAATTTATTGAAGACAATTTTATTTAGTGTACAAATTGCACGTCATTCTCATTATAAGTGACCAAAGTCATAACATAGTAAATGTACTGGAAAATGTATTTTGTGGAAAATTTTAGTTTAAGTAAAACTTTTCTTTTACACTGAAACAGTTAAATTATTTTTTGAACTTTTAATTTAATATTTATGGTGTTTTGTGTTAAAGGAATATTTATTTTAAGAAAAGTAATTTAAGTTGAAAGTGTTTTAGTAATTATTATGAATAAATTTATTTACATATAATGATGTAGTTTTGTAAAAGAATAACTTTTTATTTAATTAAGTAAATTAATTTTTTCCTTTTGGTATCAGGGTTTATTAAATAACTAATATAAATTGTATTAATCTCAAAGCTAAAGGAGTTAATTATAAATTATTTTTTATGTGGGATAATAATTATTGTAATTAGGGGTGAAATGTTATTCGCTTTTATTAATATCCATTTTCTTTTTAAATGAATTTAATTCGTATATTTAATTAATTAGAAAAAGTATTTTTTGTTTTTGTTAAAGCCAAATTTCATAAGCATCAGTGGTGTCCACCTTTGATTGCTTTGGTATTTGGATATGTTTTTTCATACATAGTTTTAATCAACAATTTTGTACCCCTTATGAACTTTAAGAGGTGGTTTCGTCCCCTAAACAGGCCAAAATAAAAATACACCTGTTTTTTATTCTTCGGTCCTCTAAAACATATCCAAAAATCAAAGCAATCAAAGGAGGCGGACACCTGGGAACCCCCCTTTGCAAGTATATACCTTAATACTGTCAACGTGTGGTTTTATCCACCCCTCTGCTGCTAGGTCCAGCACATGTATAAACTGTAGCTGCTGCATCCCTTTAGGAAATGCTCTCTCACGAATTCTACTGATTATCTTCTCGTTGCTCTCGTTCCATTGCTTTCGCTCCGTCTCTCTATAAGCATGTATCGCCTACAACGATTAAAGCAGAAGGAGTTCGATCAGGGCTAGATCAAAGCGTTCCTTAACGTCGTACTAACATCGTCCCAATGCGATTGCTCGTATCGAAGCCTCTTCATGTAGGGATCAGCCTCTGCGATCAAAGAGCTCTCCTCGTCGCTATTCACAAAATTCGGAATGATCTGCATCGTGGCGCGAAGTTCCTCCTTCCAATTCTCCACATCGGTGTCAATTTTATTACATACAAAAGCTGAGCGCGTGTAATGCCTCAAATATACGCAGCCGAACCCAGGAACACAATTTCTGGCCATAAAATTAGTTAAGAGGCAAAGTTTACTCTTCATCTTTCGCGATCTTCTTCGCAGCGGCTTTATAGACAAAGAATTTATCAAATCCCGAATTAATCCATAGAAATATCGTGGAGGCAGAGCAATAAAATTCGAAACGATAAACTACGACTCATGAAAATTATAGGTTAGGTTTCTAAAATTAGGTTAGTTCTGCAACAGCGCATAGCTGTGCCTCTCCTCTCGCGACGTAGCTTTATATTTATCTCTAAATCTTTCGATAACATTCTTCTAGCTCTCTCGTTCCTGTCGTATACAATAAAGATTATTACTGCAGGGCATAATAAATAGTAGCCACGCTCCTGGCGGGATTTCTTTTTTTAATTGGCAAGTAACGGCGCTACATATTTTTCTTATCGATAGTAAACATCGGAAGCAGCGTGTGTAAATATTGAATGAAGATGAACGTATTCGGAGTTGGCAAAGTAATCTATTGGGAATGTAATTTCATTATGCTCGTTTCTCCAACAGTATCACTCCCGGTTTCCACCAGCCGAGCCGTTATCGACCACGCGGCTATATCTTTCGTAATAAAACTAGACCGCTCCCGTTGCTTATCCAAGGTTACAAATCTGGATCACGGATGTGGACCGATGAAAGTGACATGAGCGATTTAAATCATGATTTCGACCGGGATCAGAGACGCGTTGGCTTCGACCGCCTCTGTCTGCACAGTTTTTCAATTCCTAGCCGGCGTGTAAGTAGGAACGCGAGTCCAGTATTTTCTCAAATTCCTTTCCACTCAGAGAACTCACAAAACATTTGCCACTGGCCTTATCTTCGCGTTAAGCGCGCCAGCTTGGCAACAGCGAGCATTGAAGAAGTATTCGTTTTAGGCTGGTATGCAGGAAGATCGTTAAGAACGGCACAACAGGGAATAGCTCGGCACTGGCGTTTGTAACATGTTATACGTCGTAAGTGTCTAGCGATATTGACCAGAACTCGTGGCGTCAACTCCATTCTCGTATAATACGTTACAGATGCGTCTTATGGATGAGATACGGCATGCTCATCGAAGACCGATTTATATTGCTGGTGAATGTTTTCGGGACGGTGCTCCAGGCGTCTTATGTTTGCGTCTTCATTCTGTATAGCGTAAAGAAATTTAAGACTATAAAGCAGATGATCGGGGCGACCTGTTTCCTCGGGGCTGTTTACTTCTATAGCTTCTACGAGGAGAACACAGCGTTAGTGGCGAAGTATGTCGGTCTGTTTAGCTGTACGGTAACGGTGTTGTTCTTCGCCTCGCCTTTAATGATGCTGGTAAGTTCCTTCTGCGTTCTCCGTGCGAGAACACGTGATCGCCAGTGGTTCGGATTGGATAATTGACTGCGCTGTTTTCTAGGCTCATGTGATAAGGATGAAAAGCACAGAGAGCTTACCGTTCCCAATTATAGTGGCTTCTCTGATAGTCTCCTCTCAATGGTTTGCGTACGGTTGCCTGATTAACGATCCTTTCATACAGATACCAAACTTCTTGGGCTGTGTGCTATCCGCGTTTCAGCTCTGTTTCTTTTTAGTTTATCGAAGTGACCAGGCCGCGGAGGCTCATCTAATATAACAGGCTGTTTGCCGGTTACAAATGTGTACCATAATGCATTTCTCCCTGTACCCGACACTTATAATTTAAACGATATGAATTGTACTGTGAAAAGTGAAATATATTTTTCAAGCAACAGTTGGATTTTCCTTAACGAAAGAAACTTGATAATCAAGGTTCAAAATCAAATGTCTTTCCCGCCACGGATAGTTGGCGCTTTCGGTACTAGGTGGCGTGTTGTTAAACAAAATTCCTAGATTACTTGCAAAACGGCCGCGTGGCGTTCAGCGGCGCTGTGGTTCGCGCCACGGATTCTTGTGTTTTAGATGGAAATGCCGTTTTGCGTAGCGTGTTTCAGAATTTTTTGAATTTTCAAGTTCGGGATCTTCCCATGTGGGTCAAATTGACTCAAAATTTACTTATCTGCGTAGGGTAGATGTCCCAATTACTGTGCCCTATCCCAATTACCGTGTCTTTGTATTTAAAGAAGCCGTACAAAAAAATTTGTATATATAAATAAGGAAAGAAATTTTTTTAATTAAGTTAAACTATTAATGTAGTATGTGTTACAAATGAGAAGATTGCATTTTTAAACAACTGAAGCATAGTAAAAAAATTCAAAAATGCATATGAAGATTTCGAAGATCGGAAATGGTAAGGAACGCGTACTTTACAGAAGTGAATAAATTGATAATTATCATGATTTTATTATATCATAAAAGGTTCAAATTTTATGAAAAAATAGCAAATTGAGCACTTTTGAAACGTTTTCGTATTTTTAAAGTGAATTGTATTTGGGATAGGAATTTAACGCTTGTCCCTATTACCGCGCTCCTCAGTGCCCACTGACTCCCTCTGTAACTGCTAAACCTAACCTCACTTTCGGGTGAACAGAAATTTATATTTGCATATTTTGGTTTTGTAACGAGAAGGTCATATATTAAAATTACGTAAAAACACCTCTCGTAGAGCAAAAAGTGTTTTGAACAGTTCAAAGTTGAAACACATAACCTAACCGCGGTAACGCCATTCAAAAAGGGGCAAGGTAATTGGGGGCACGAGAATAGAGACAACGCATTTTTCAGAGCACGATAACTGGGAAAAAACATGTATTATTATTTTAATTCACAAAATATGAAAAATTAACATTTTTAACCCGAAAAAATGCCTTAATAAAGAGAAAAGTTCAAAACACCAATATAAATTTATTCATTAAATTTAATCATCAAGCAAAATTAAAGTGAGAGAAGTCAGTCATCACAGGATACATTACCCACACAGCACAACGTCCCAGGGACGTCGACAGACCGTACTATACTAACGAAATTTTTTTTTGTTTTTCGATTTCAGATAATCTGGCTAATAGCAATGCTCACCGCAAAACCAAATTTTTAAAAAGGCTTGAATGTCGGTTATTACTTTATTATAAACGCAAATATTTTTCTACGAAAAAATTACTAAATGTTCTGTAAATGTTGCTCTATTAAGTGCAAAAAGTTCTGTAAAAATATATGCTCCTGCTTTTTCAAAAAAAATCACAAATATTCGCCTCTTTTCGGCCGCCTGACTAGGGGCGAATTCCACTTACGCCCAAATCGTTCGTGAGTTTCATTAGGGTAGTTTTCTCTATGCGCGACTAGACGCATCGTCAAGAATTTCAAACTCGATTTTCCCGAAAATGAAGCGCAATATCAAAAAATTTTATTCTTCTTTCTCGACTTACTTACCTGTTGTAAATAAAAAAGAAAGAGTAACTTTTTTCCGTATCGCGCTTCATTTTCGAGAAAATTGACTTTGAAATTCTCGACAATTGCGTCCAGTAGCGTATAGGAAAACCCAGCTTAATGAAAATTACGAGCGATTTGAGCGTAAATGGAATTCGCCCTAAGTATACTCCCTTAATATCTTGCAACTAATAACTCAAAACTTAATTAACTGAATAAACTGTTGTGAAAAGAACAAAACAGTTTTATGAAGATCAATTCTTAATTTATTACACGTCTGAACTATTAGAAGGTCAACGCAAAATTCTTCGTATTTTCCTATTTTTTAATCTCCACAATGTTTTCAAGCTTCTTAAGAACGAGACGGCGACAAATATCAAATGTTTAATAATTCAAATAGTTCAAACTGCGCGCCTCAGGAACTTACGCCAAGCACCGCTAGGGCGAGGGTCGCAACAATTCGCAGAGATATCGATAGAAGATATCGACATTTAACACCACAGGTATCGATACTAGGTTTCTCTCGATACTCGCATGTATCGCCCATCCCTAGGCGAAGAGAAAGAGGTGCGGTGTTGCGTGACTTGGTGACTGGGCTGCGAGAGACGACCGAGCGTGTGTGTTTGTTGTGTTGCGCGAGTTTATTCATTCTCCTTTGATCGGGAACCGCGAGGGACGGCGTCGGGTACGCGAGGAGATATAATGTCGTCGTACATCCAGGTTGCCGAGGACGAGGGCGACGAGCCTATAGAGCTGCCCACGGAGGACGATAGCACGCTCCTATTGACCACCGTGACCGCCCAGTTCCCCGGGACGTGCGGCCTCAAGTACCGCAACCCGGAGTCCCGGACGATGCGCGGCATACGTCTCGTTGACGGGCGTCTCCACCCGCCGGAGAACGGATGGGGCAAGGCGGTTTACTTTTGTGTCTTCCCCAAAGGTGCTTATTCCACTGCAAACTCCATATGCATATATACGTTTCTCTCGCCTCCACATACCTCCCCTTCCCTCCCCCTCCCTTTCTCTCTCTCTCTCCCCGCGTTCGCTCCCTCCCCCTCCCGCCCCCTTTCTCTACACATACTAACACCACGGACCAGAGCAGCTACCGTGGTTTTTGTGTATATCGATTGACACGTAAATTCTCGAAGCGAGCTGGCGCTACTCTACCTCTCATCGTTTCGCGCGGCTCCGATTCTTTATTTTTCTCCTCTTTTCTTCTCCAACTCTCGGCCACCTCCGCTCGGCATTCTATTTCTGCCAGGGAGCGCTGCGTTAAATGCTTTTCGTTTGTTCGATTGTTTGTTTATATTTATTGGGAATCATTAGCGGTCCCAATTTTCGGCCGCGCCTGTGTGCATTTCTGGAGTCCAGTACACACGTGTCTGCGTTGGTGATACTTTTTTTTTTTTTTTTTTTTGTTTCTTTCTCTTGTTTCATTGTCCCTTCGGGCTAGGGGATGCTGGCTTGGGTGCATGGTTTTGGGACTGGAATGTAGAATGGTGTAGAGGGATACGAGGGAATAATGTTGACACAATCGACGGGGATGGATCGCTATTCGGTTTGGCCAACGTTTCGTGTCTATCGATGAGCGAGTCTATTTATACCGGCGTATATTAATAATAAGCGAAGCTTGCTGGCATGTATGCAAACCCCCTGCGCATACACGTAGACGCGTGCTTGAGTGTTTGATAAGATTTGTAACCGATCCGATATGTTCTTCCACATATATGTCTATGTATCACACAAACACGCACACACATATTTACACAAGGTACACACAGACACACAAGTTTTTTATTATATTTTTTGAGTAACGATTCTCTGTACTGGATTTCCAAATTCCTCTTCTTTTTTTTTATTTATTTGATTTATTTATTATTTTTTTTTTATATATATAACGCAGTTCACATTTCTTTTCTGTACAACTATATGTAAAGTATACGACTCAGATTTTGGAAAAGATTCTAGTAAATGGAGGAAATGTTAGTAGACATGAACACTTATATCTTTTCAGAGAACAAACGTAAATCTGATGACAATTTGGAAAATTCCACAGCTAAGACTAAAAGAATGGAAACAAAGTTGCGTTGCACAGACTTGATCGTACTTGGTTTACCATGGAAAACAACCGAGCAGAACTTGCGCGAGTATTTCGAAACGTTCGGTGAAGTGCTCATGGCTCAGGTGAGTTCGCTCGTTCGCCTCCGACGGAAAGATTTCCTATTAGGCCAGGGAAATTAGATGGAAATCTATGGGATAAATTCCAGCAAGGTAAACTTCGACATGGGCCTTTATTTGGTTGTTTTAAACAATATGCCAAATGTCCTCGTCAATCTAAACGCTGCCAAACATTTTACAGAGAGTTCAAAAAAGTAAAAACTGTTTTTCGCGAATATCTCTTTATCTAGCAGTTTTGCGACAAAAATAGTTATTATGGAATTTATAGCTTAGGAAATTCTCTATGAAAAATGTCCTATGAGTTTTTTTCGTAGGAGTAACTATTTTCATGTATGTTGGGTTACCAAGTTTCATTTGAGGATATGTAGAGGCTAATATAGGCGAATATCTCTTTATCTAGCAGTTTTACGACAAAAATAGTTATTATGGAATTTATAGCTTAGGAAATTCTCTATGAAAAATGTCCTATAAGTTTTTTTCGTAGGAGTAACCATTTTCATGTATATCGGGTTACCAAGTTTCAGTTGGGGATATGTAGAGCTTAACAAAGGCGAATATTTCTTTATTTAGCAGTTTTACGACAAAAATAGTTATTATGGAATTTATAGCTTAGGAAATTCTCTACAAAAAATGTGCTATGAGTTTTTTTCGTAGGAGTAACCATTTTCACGCATGTCAGGATTACCAAGTTTTAGTTGGGGATATGTAGAGCTTAATATAGTCATGCATTACGCAATTTCTTTGTTTACCGCCCAGATTCACTCTAAGAGGGTGAAATTGACCTTGGAAAATCTATTTTTTTTCTCGATTTTGCGTTATAACTCGCGAACTGTAAGAACTATAATTTACCAAATACTACTCCTAATTAAAAGAAGTAACTTTTTCCTGAACACTTTTTTCTATCTCCTACTGTTCGCGAGTAATAAAACCAAATAAAAAAAAATTTGGCGGTCGATTTCACCCTCTGAGAGTGAATTTAGACAACAAACAAATTTGCATTGTACTCAGGAGGACATCCCCTACATATTTCCGGGTTTGAGATCCTCGTCAAAAGTATGATGGGGGTTGAAACTTGGTAACCCGACATACTTGAAAATACTTACCCCTACGAAAAAAACTCATAACACCTTTTTTGCAGAGAATTTCCTAAGCTACAAATTTCTTAATAACCATTTTAGTCGCAAAACTGCTAGATAACGAGATACTCGCGAAAAACCGTACCTTTCTTTAACCCTCTGTAAAATTTTTGTCGGCGGTCGGATCGATCATATTGTTTAAAACGACGAAATAAAGTCCCACACCAATGTTTAGCTTCCAGGGATTTATTCCGAAGACCGTTCCTAATTTCACTGGACTATATCGTTCTCGCTCGTAAGAGGCGTTAACGATCGTTCGATGCGACGCATTATTTTATTCATTGCGCGCCCGGCATTTCCTAACCATCGCTCAAGTTGCTGAATGTTCCTTCAGGTAAAGAAAGACGCAAAGTCCGGACAGAGCAAAGGATTTGGATTTATTAGATTCGGAAGTTATGAGTCCCAATTGAGATGCCTTGCCCAGCGGCATATGATTGACGGCAGGTGGTGCGACGTCAAGGTTCCCAACAGTAAGGTAAGAGCATCGATACATTCAATAACAAACGTTTGTTGTTTCTTCGAGCATCTTCGAATAGCTTCCGAATGTTTAAGTACTTAAAGAAATTATTTATGATTGAAATACCTATACGAGATGTCTGCATGCAAGCCGTAGACCTGTACATACTTCTCATGCGCACCGATAAATTGCACAGTTCCAACAATTACTGTTACACGAATTCTCAACGGGACGGTCGTTCGAAGGGACTAAGATTCCTTTAAATTATTGCAACTCGCTAAAATAAATTCCATAGAGTGTTAAACGCCTGGCACAGAGAGTAAAGAGACGTTGGATTTATTGCTGGCCATAGAGTAAACGCTAAAAAGTAACGCTTTCGTAATTGAAATTCTCTACGTGCGGATAAGATTTTACCTGTGTAGCAATTATGCTTTCGAAAACCAGTCATGTATAGGTCTAGGATGCATGCAATGAAATACTAGTCGAACCATAAACTATTGAGCGAGTCGTAAGGGAAAAAAGGAATACAATTGGAAAGTCTGCCCGTGGCAGAAGCGCGGATAGTACTTTTGCTTTGAGAAAGATTCTATTTCTATTCTGAATTATTGCACAAGACTATGAGACAATTGATTTCCACTTACAAATCTCTGAATGTCATTTTTATATTTACATATATATATGTACATATATATATATATGTATATCTCTTGAGAACGTATATTGTGGTATAAATAGGTGAATGTGTAGTCGATCTAAGTGGTAAATTTATAAAAGACAGGTGATGATAAATGTGCGTGAATGTTTTACATGAGTGTTGTATGATGCGAAGGATGGTACGTCGAGAAAGAAGTATGTTTGCGTGATCTTGTAAATAACATGGTATGTTTGTGTCCTCGACTAGCGTGGAAATCTTCGAGTATGCCATCAGAGTACCACGGTCAGATTTAAATAGTTACGAACGACTTAAGGGTACAGCAGCCAGTTTAAACGAACCTTAGTTGAGAGCTCGCAAGAAGGGAATGGGTGTCGCTTTAGACACCTCGGTCTTAGTTACCGGTGCGAGTCCCCATGGAATTCTATTGTAACGTACAAATGTTAATTCGCATCATCGCACCTTCAGCTCTGAGACAACACAGGCGGATGAATCTTTACTTTTTTCGTTCCCCTCCAATCATGAAATAGTGTGTGTCTAGTAACGAGAGTGAATTTCAAATGGTAAATGCTTGAGTACCGTCAAATGTGTACCACTTTTTTCTTTTCTTTTTTTTGGGAGAGTAACCAAACATTGTAATGGGTATGACCTGCGTGACAGTGTGTGCGATCGAGACTCTTTATCCACGTGCGATGCGTTGACGGTTCAGAAAATTGTCGCACTTCCTCGAACTGGGCTCTGAATCCCGTGGCACGAGGCAGTGAGTTTGTAGTTCAGAATCATCCGTACGGTGATCTCACGATAGGCCAGCCTATCGCGCGAGCCAGAATCACAATTTAAACGAACAAGTTGTAAGTCAGTGGCAAAGGTATGGAAGCGAGTAGTTGCACAGGCTGTAGGTGAATGGGTGTCGAAGAGAACTGTCCGTTACTAAATCCGCAAATTCCGATGCAAGGTATATCGCTTCACGTGCCCTTCAAACCGTATGATTACTGGTATGTGGAGTGACAAAAAAAGAAAGAAAAAAAAAATAGAAAAGTATGTCGTTTTGTGCTACGATTATGAGCGAGAGTGCGTGTATGTGTGTGATGGAGCGAATTATATAGATTATATACGTTAAAAAAAGACCAAACAAACAAAAAACCCCTATTAAAAAAAAAAATTGTATGTGATTGTCGAGGGCTGGTGTATCTGGTTGCAGAATATTGATGGCTTAATGATGGCTCGTCAGTATGACACGAGCAAACACAATGAATGCTACCGCCCTATACCGGTTCACACGCCGAGTAATCGTCGGGTACCTGTGGCGAAACCGTATATCAACTTAAACACAACCGAGGCCGCTAACGCGCCTAGGTACGAGTCGGAGTACGATTATAAAACCACCCATTATCCGTCGTACCCGCCTAATTATCCGTACGACGATAACGCCAAGTACAAGTACGAGGGCCAGAACAATTACAATGCGTACGAGAAGGCTAGCTATCCGTCGTACGAGGATCCCGGGTACGACGCCCGAAACTATATGGTCCAGCACCCGAATCCACCGCCGAATCCCAGCTATCCGTCCGACCCGGATTACGCAAGATACCCCAGCTACGAAGGACGGGCCGTTTACCCGGTAATGGAGAATCCTGACTATACAGAGAAGGCCAGATACAATTACAGTTACGATAGAAACTACTATGAGGCGGACGGCCGTTACGCCGCTACGGATTGTAGGTACCCGCTGGATGTACGGTATCCGGACACCAGGCACGGGGACAGTAGGATCCCAGCCGAGAGTAGAGAGGCCGATTGTAGATACCCGGTGGACAATCGTGATATGGATAGGAGATACGACGGCAGGGATCCAGATGGTAGATACGGTGTGGAGAACAGGGAAGTGGAAGCCAGATACCCTCCAGACGGTAAGGAAGTGGATGCCAGGTTCGCGGACACAGCAAGATACCCGCCTAAAGAGAACTATTACGATCGTTATTACAAGCACCGTCCGTCGAGGGATCACCACGTCTCGGACACGTCAAGATACTGATGAGTCTTGTTACTATCCGTAAATACATAAGTCACGCTTCAACGGGAATAGACTGTCGCTGTATGTTTTTTTTTTTCTTCTTTCCTTCTTTTTTGTCAGCCGCTTCCGAAGCGCTTTTAATTGCTAACGGACCAGGTCGGCGTGCCACGTATCTTATGTTTGAACGGGATTATCTTTTCGAACGACTCGAGTGGGAGCTGAATGGATTCCCACGGTCGCGTCGAGAATCTTGCCAAATTGTTGCGAACGCGGGGGCGATTGGAGGGACGAGAGGCGTGTATTCCCTTTGACTCGTGATCTCTGTTACAAATAGCAAAAAAGAAATGTTGTCTAATAATTAGCAATAGCCTCGAATAACTGTCTACACTTTTATCAACTATTGTGCTTATTCAGTTTAAGATAATGTAATATATATATAGCATGAGATTTTACATCGAATATAAAGGAAAAAAGATACAAAAAAAAAAGAAAGAACATTGTACAGATTTGTGCATGGATTTACAGAGGCCATAGTGCTTAAGTGTTAAATATACACGCGAAGATCGAGTGTAAATTGACCAGCCGACACATTTTTCTCTGAGATCGATAAACTAGACATGTTGTATCAAAGAATTTTCTATAAAACTTGACGTTAGTGCAGATTCTCTTCTTTCTTCTCTGTTGCTCTCCTTCTGTTCTGTTTTCCAATCGTACAACTTAACGCGGGATTAAAAGAGGTTCGATGAAATCGACTAGAATCTCAGACGAGCAGAGGTCGCGTTCTCCTTTAGAAATTGCGGGCACAACCTGTACATAGTTGAATGCGCGATAATGTGCACTGTACGCAAGTTTTACTGGACTATTTTGCCAGAACAAACAACCCACTGTGAAAATCTGTTGTACATGATTGATTGATTGTGCGTTTGTGCGTAGGAGGGAATGATTCAGCAAGTACCCTGCAAGGTATTCGTGGGACGCTGTACAGAAGACCTAACCGCTGATGATCTGCGCGACTATTTCTCCAAATATGGCGAAGTGACGGACGTGTTCATCCCGAAACCTTTCCGTGCATTTTCATTTGTTACTTTCTTAGATCCCGAGGTAGCCCAGTCCCTGTGCGGCGAGGATCACATAATAAAGGGAGTGTCTGTACACGTGTCGAACGCCGCGCCCAAGTCCGAGGGGAACAATAAGAATTTCAATAATCAAGTGAACTCGAACATGCGCCGAGGCGCCCCAGGCCCCGTCGAGAATAACGTGCAGGGGAACTATCAGGGTAACAGATACATGGGCCACTCAGGTAACAATATGGGCCCGAACGGCTGGAACAATCCGGGGAACAGGGGTAACCTGGACATGCCGAATCTCCAAGCGCTGGGGATCACCGGCCAGAATAACGGGGGCGGCGGCGGCGGCGGCATGTCGAATCCCCTGGCGATGGGAGGCCTGAATCTGTCCGCGTTGCCGGTCAATCCAGCCCTGGTTGCCGCTGCCTTGAACCAAGCATCTTGGGGCCTGATTGGTAACTTGCAGAATCAGGGAAACGATCAGGGCTATTCGAACCAGCCTGGCCCACCTGGTCAGCCACCCTCGGGCAACAATAGTATCGGTAACAGTGGAAACTCTGGCTTTCTCAGTTGGATGAATCAGGGAGGAGGTGATGGTAATACAGGCAATCCCGGAACAGGTGGACCAGGCCCAAATAATCCCAACGCGTCCCAAGGTGCTTGGCAGAACCATCCAGGACAGCGTGACCAGAAGTCGAACACCTTTCTCAAGTACGAGTAAGCTGCGCGGAGGGGGCCCCCGAAGTGTAATCGTGGAAAGCCGGCGAATCCGTTCCTTGATCCCGATACGATTAACCAGCGGCGAAAACGGGCGATCTTGGGCGACCGTGCGTGTAGGTACAAAAAAAAAGTAAACCATGTTATATAAAAGCGAGGGTAAGATTTGCCCCTCTGTTCGATGAGGAACGGGTTCGAAGTGATGATGGAACCAGTTTTCTTCACTCCAACTTTCATATACAATATTACATCTCACGAATGCTAATTTCTCTCAGTCCAGTATGAAATTTAACGAGCAATAGATTTGCCTTTGTTCTATATCTTTGCACGTCACACCATTAATCAGTTCCGACCCATTTCTCACTTTCTTACCGGCTTCACCAGAGACTAGCACAATTCCTACGTCTCGAACGATAGGCAGAAGTGCGTGGTAGAGGGCGGATAGCTTCGATCATCTGAACTTGCATAGTAATTGTATGATCTCATCTTAAGCAGTGCGGTCTAATCAATTCAGACGTAAATATTGTGCTGAAACGATGACGAGGATGATGATGATGTTGATATATATGCGTATATATAATGATGAGGATGATAGTGAATGTGTTGTAGGAGAAAAAGAACAAGAATTATTATAAAGGAATACGTATATATGTGCTTATGTTTATTTAAAGTTTCGTGCAGTGTGTTTAATGTGTAATTGAGAATTAACCAAGCGCGTACACATTTGGGTAGAGTCCTTAGAATGTAAGGGTTTAAGAGCTTTGTCGATCATGGCGTGTGGAACCATTAGATTGATCAGGATCTTGAAAATCTAGTGCTACCGTTCCTGCTTATTCATTTCAATCGAATCGTCGCCGATAAACCTACTCGAGTTTTAAAACTGTGATCCGATTGATAAGAACGATCAGGCGTGTTCCCGAAATCTGTTTCTCGATCTTTTGGGCGGCTCGATCGATCGCGCGAGATACATTTCAGCGACGAGGTGAGCCCAGCGCTTTCCTGTCGATTCAAAATTTTCTGCTCGGAGCAAAGGGAACGGGGGCTCTACGGAGGCGAAGGGGAACTGTTAGGAACGGTTTTTAGTTGTGCATTTACTTTTGCGTTGCGTCGAGTGAAATTCAACACTTCCCTTTCATTTGTATTTTTTAATATCTTGTAATTGCCATTACAAGCAACGTATCCTCGAGTTCCGATACCCTTCTTTTTTTTTCGACCAGCGTGCGAGCCTCGGTCGTCTCTTTTCTTCCTTCTTTAAGAGTGAGCGAGGTGCAACGAGTTTGAGACAAGTGCTGTATATTCGTTTCGCATGGGGGACGTGAATGCGTGGGTAGGTCATAAGTGCGGGACTCGCAGTTGCATGCAGATTGATCGCAGCTACCCGAGATTTAAAATGCCATTAATGAGAACTATCGCCTTAAAGAAATGTTTCTAGCGCGAACGATTTATTGTGAGAGATGTGTTTTACATTAAGTACGACAGGGGGTGGGTGCGTGCGAAATTTCGTTGACTGGGCTTGCGCGTGAAAGGTGGCATTTCAAATCGGTTCGACTTCTATTTAGATAAAAGAATCCACTCGTTCAGAGACACCGACCGAGCGAAAGTTTTGCGAGCTCCGAAAAGGGGTGGGAGTAGCTTTGCGCGTTCGGAGCCGAGAATTTATTTTCCAAAGATCATTTCATTCGCGATGCAGGATTGTAGTCAATAACTCTTGTATAGTTACAAAGTCTAAGGAAGGAATTACAGAGTAATTACATTCTAACGTTTACTGTGCGCTGCATCGACTTAGGCCGGCTATTCCAGGCTACGAGTGAGTGTTGTCGAAGGATTAAAAGAGAAACTCCTCGCGGCAGCTGCCATTTCTGCCGCTGTACAATCTCGCGTGTAACATTTCTCATAGAAGTCTCATTGATATTCTCTAATTACAACGCGCGTACAATTCTACCGAACCGCTAATCGCCGGCGCAAGTTGCGTTACAGGGTGTTCCCGAAATGTTCCGTGAAACCCTGTACCTATAATTGCGGGGAACAACCGTCGTCGCAATTAACGGTACGGGATGCGCAGAGTTCGCCACCGAACGCTTGAGGAACATCCGGCTCCCCGCGCTCCTGGGAGTGTGAAATTCCCTGCGCCGGCAAAGCCTCTCTCTCTCTCTCTCTCTCTCTCTCTTTCTCTCTCTCTCTCTCTCTCTCTCCCCTCTCTCTCTTGCTTTCGTGTAACGAGTAGGACGATTACAGCATATTATAATGGACATAGATTGGATTGTTTTACCTCACGTGTCTCTTTCTCTGTGTGTTTGTGTGTATATGACGGTCGAATGTATTTGTTAATGGTCGTCTCAGAACTACAGGCGTGGAAGTTTAACCGAGAAGTGATTTGCTGTTTAACGATAAGGAACGTATAACATATATCTGGTGGGGAAAACAAAAAATAGGGGCGGTTGGGGGGAAAAAACCTGTGTTGATATATGGTGAGTGAGAATTATAAATAATTGTGAGAGGCGAGCGGTAATTGATTGCGAAAATAATGTTTTATGGATGGGACACAGTCGCTTACTGAATGCCTGATATATACTATATACATAAAAATATATATATAGATATATATATACACACACATTATATATAAATATATATATCTTTATTGATCCAGAATGTTTATACATAATGTAAAGAGATCATTGATGGGAAAGTGCGTCGAGTTTATTTATTGACGTCCTGCTGTAAATGATAACCGATATACAAAGACTGTAGTTTAAGACAACTTTTAACAGACATTAGAACCGTTTCTAGCTCGTAGTTATAGCTGGCTGATCTATTTCAAATCGTTCGCCAAACACTGAAAACCATTCTAGCATTTCTTTCATGATATATCCAACGAGGTGGCTGGGGGCGGAAGGGGTTTTGCGCGACCATTCGTTCCGAGAACAGGAGGTCGCAACCGGGGAATAATGACCGCCCGGGGTAACTTTCATCGAATTGGTCCATAAACATTTAGGTGTCGGTTAGAAACAACTGTTTTGCTCAAAAGATGCCTTGCGAAACGATTTGGAAGTGATCCACGAAGTGTGTAAATATACGTAAGGAGCAATTAATGTCGTTCGTGTACGTTACGAGTTTCTGTTGTAGACACTTCTATTGTAAATTATAATCGAGAATTGCGTTTCAAACGGGAATGCTGAGTGATTAATAAGATCGATAACATCAACGTTTTGTCGTGCGAGAATGTTAGGGTGAGAATTTTGATAGGTGGCAGAGATTGATTCTTATTACATAAGTTCATTACAGAATGATTAAAAACTGATACACTGGCAATAGTTTATTTACACTCTTTAAGCTCCTCCATCAGACCACTTGTTAACTATTACCCGGTTTCCGGCCTCGACTAATATTATGCACGTATATACTTCCACTCGCGTAGTTTGCAGAGCAGCGCGTAACATTGGTCGGGCCGCGAAACAATTCATTTACTCCTGTTCTTCTACTTTCTTTCTAGTGATTCTTTTTTTTAGTTGGATAGATGTAAACCTAAT
The DNA here is from genome assembly GCA_963971345.1 of Andrena flavipes. Classification (NCBI taxonomy): domain Eukaryota; kingdom Metazoa; phylum Arthropoda; class Insecta; order Hymenoptera; family Andrenidae; genus Andrena; species Andrena flavipes. The sequence continues at coordinate 18,312,841 of OZ020482.1, read as the reverse complement.
GTAAACACATTCACGATCCGGCAAATTTTCCCTCCGATGCGCCGAACTCATATATTCCTTACACAGTCTGAAATCTATTCCAGGTCCAGTATTCTCAGTATTCGAGTACTAATGTATGCTATTACCTGTTACAGGGTGGTCCAGGCAACTGGAACCACTCGGATATCATTGATTCGGATGAAAATTCCAAGACTTAGAGAGCTCTGCGTAATGCACTATTCAAATCTGTTGTATCGCTTGCAGTTTCCAAGATTTCAAGGTAACGCCAGTTTGAGTTCCTACGCCAGAAGCTGCGTAGGCTCTCGAACAAGCTCCAACCGCTTCTGTCCACTGCGTAAGGGAGCTTTGCTTGAGAAACAGGCCAACGAATTGCCAAAAATTTTCTTGGGCTTGTGCAACCGGTGCACTTACTCTCCGCATTCATTTGGGATATTCTTCCATCGCAGCCAGGGTCTTGGTGCTTCATCTGCCTTCGCACCCTGGCGGAGCGAAGCCACTGTGTTCGACAGCCTTGAAAGAACATCCCAGCTGAGAACTTGAAATCTTGAAAACCACAAGGGGACAGGGAATCGCTAAGTACTGCGACGCGCACAGGTCCAATAAAAAACTCAACACCAATAGACAAGGGTCAGCTTGTACGCGCAGATACTGTTTAATTTCATATTCTGTTGTTTCGTCGAACGACACGGAGGGGAAGGGGGAATGAGTGAGTGGTTCTACGCACAGAATCGCACAGAGTGAAAGCATTTGCGAGGTTACATAATACAGGTTGCCAGCCATTCGATGAATGAAGGTGATGATTATGATGGTGATGATGGTGGTGGCGGTGATAGTGATGATTATATGATGATGGTGATGATGTAGGATGTTGATGATGGTGAATAGTGATGAGATTGAGGATGAGGATGAGGATGAATATGAGGATGAGGATGAGGGATGAGGATGATGAGGATGATGACTGGAAGTAGACGAGAGGCATGGAAGCGTCCGCTGAACTTCGAAAACAGGTGATTACGAACTGAAATTAATACTTACATAGTACAGGTTTTGCGTCATCGATATTCAACCATACTCATACAGGGTCTCTCTCGACATACATGAAACCTTACAGTCCCATAATTCCATTGTATCGACACACATCCATCGCCCAAACTTTTCCAATCCATCTCTTTCATCGTACCGCTAACATTAAACAGCTAAGGGGAAAGACCACTTCGTTAGGTCGCTGTCGGTGATTTCCACCGATACCTTGTTCGTAAATCCATGTTACACGCATCAACCGTTCAATCCACAATCATTAATCACTTGTATGCCGCTTGTTATTACAATTTTACTAGTTTCGTATTCATTTACATTCTCCCTTGAAGATTATTCAGTGAAATGATCATGAAAATTACTTGCCCTTCGCATTGAATAATTCTTCGAGATATTTTGTCGTACGTATTTGAATGTAATTCGAAAACGAACCAGGGAGTAAGCGAAGCGAACCGAGTTCCATCATTGATTCTAAAAAGTACTTGTTAAGAGACAGAGAAATCCCTGCTGAGAATCTATATCGGGCTTCCCCTCCACTGTATATGCAATCATTTTCATGGCAGAATTCTTGCGAAAGAGTTACTAATTAAACGTGGTTCTGTTCGACAGCTCAGTTGAGTGAACTGCAATCTACGAATCCACGTGGACTGATGTTTCGCAACTTGTACAAAGAATAGTGAGGATCGATGAATGAAAGGGGAAAAAGTGCACAAGGAGATGCGAGAAAAAGATAATGAATAAATAGCAAGAAGTGGATGAATCGCAACAGGCTCACGAGAAAGCTTGAATACAGTGAGAATTAATGCTTTAAGGGCGTGGAAGTTTCTTGCGAGACGCTTCGCAACGGCGATTTAATTTCATGGAGATTTCATTCTTCGTTGCTTCTGCTTCCAGATGATGCTTATCGCTACGCCTGGTTGACCATCGATCACTCGAGTGGGAATACGAATCCTCGTGTTTGCATTTACGTTGAAGCTGATTGGAGTCCAGCGGGCTGATAAGGGATACAGCTTTTTCAGAAAAATGTATTTCGACTTAAGTAACAAGGAGAGATCCCGAACCCGGAAATTCAGAAAATTCTGAGATTTCGTGAATATTTAGAGGATTTCTTTTTGATTAGAGCTGGGATTATCCGAATAATAATTTAAAAGTATTCGAATGCCAGGAAAACTTCGAATATTTGAGTATTCGAATGTTATTCGAATAAACTTCGAATACTTGAGTATTCGAATGTTATTCGAATATTTAACATTCGAATAATAACATTCGAATACTGAAGTATTCAAATAATAACATTCGAATACTGAAGTATTCAAATAATAACATTCGAATACTCAAATATTCGAATAATACCTATCATTCGAATACTCAAATATTCGAATAATAACATTCGAATACTGATGCATTCGAATAGTATAGTGTGAATTATCACCAGTATTCGAATACTTAAATATTCGAATAGTATTCAAATACTTGGATACTTGAATTATATTCGCTAAATAATTGAGCAACTGAAGTATTCGAGTACTCGAATACCGAAAAATTCGACAAATAGTCCCAGCCCTACCCTTGATTACTCCAAGGGGGTGAAATTAACCTCTTAAATTCCGGCTATTTTTCGATTTTCCGTTATAACTCACGAACTGTAAGTTACCAAATTATAGTCCTAATTAAAAGGAGTAACTTCTGTCTTGGAACTTTTTTCTATCTCTTACAGTTTGCGAATTCCAAAATAAAATCGGAAAATAGCCAAATTTTCAGGGGTTCACTTCACCCCCTCAGAGTAGTGTTCCTGATTTCTCGATTTTTTCGCATCTCGAGAAATGAAAAAGCAGATTATATTTCTCGAGAATTCTCATAAATTTAAAAAAATATTACAAAATTTATATTTGTGGAATGATATTGACAATATTTATCTAAATTTTTATTCGTGTCTAACTTAGACAAAATTTGTGTAAATGAAAAAAAAACGATTTTAAATATAATTGATAAATTTATTTATTTAATACAAAATATGAGCAAGGTGAAACATTACTTTTTTGTTTTAAAATAGTTTTTTAAAACTAGTTTTTCAGCCAATTTACTTCCTTTTTTTGTGACAAAATCTGCGGCTGGAGAAAAATTTCTGTCATTTTGAGTGGAAGTTGGTTTAATTGTATAATCGCGCAATTCTTCGCTTTCAAAACTGAAACTTAATTACTGAAAACAAATGGGATTTATAATAATTTTCCTACACTTAAGTTTCTCGAGAAATACTGTAATTTCTCGAGAAACAACAAATTATAAAATTTCTCGAGAAAGAATTACTAAACACTTCTTCAGTGTGAATTGGGCAGCAAACAAAAATTGCGTTGTAATCAGGAGAAAATCCCCTACATACTCGCAAAGTTTCAGATTTTTTGAATTTCCGGGTTTGGAATTTTCCCTTTCAAGATAACTTTTCGTCGAACGTAATATAGCTCTTCAATAGTAACGCTGTTATCTTATTCTTACAGTGATAACAGCACTCGCACCGTGACCTTGGCATCCACACCTTTCGCATACAATTTAAGAATACATAACCCTGACCAAGGATTTAGTTTAAAACCAGCGAACAATAGAGGTTATTGAAACGTGGCCATATATTTGCATGTAATTCATTGCACCCAATAGTATTATCATACTGTTATACTTTAAACTCTTGAATAACTAATGCGTAAAATCGGCACGCATACAACCCCTTCATTCTTCACAATTTAAATAATGGCAGAGCAATGATTGTGCAAATCACTATGGTTTAATGGTAAGGGCTGGTAATAAATATTCCTGTTAAAAAAGAAGAAGAAGGAGATAGCTTTATTTTCAGATAATAGGATGCGACAATCATCTGGCGTACAAAAATTTCCCAGAACAATAAAACCGATATACCACTTCGTTGTGTGTACTTCGTCGAATTCGTATTTAATAAAAATTCGATCGACGCATCCGCAATGATTAGTCAGTTTATTTACCACGTATTTTCAGTGCTTTAGCGATCGACTCGAATCTATTCAGTGCTGCAGACACTTTTTATTCGAATAAAAAGGAGAGAAATAAATAGTAGAAACGGAAACAATCGGTATATCCTTAGCAACCTTCCCTCTGTGTGTATGTACCACTATATTTCAAGAATTCTAAAACAATAATCCAGTTCCTTTACCTCGCTTATTCTTTTTTAGCGATAATGATAGAGGTAAATATTAGGTAGGTAAATAAACGAAGGTGAATGCAAATTACACATTTCCTTTTCAATATTACGACGTCCCCGAATAGGCAAACCCCAGTAAAAAACTGCGGTCCAGATTCTGGAATTTATTTCCCAAGAGAAATCGTCTTCTAAGCTCATTAGCATTATCTACTTCCTCAATGACGCAGGGAATGATACTTGTTCCAGAATCTGCAGCGAATAGCAATAGACTTTTTGTGAAATTTCTTTATGCCCTCAGGGCTAGGACTGTTTCAAGGTCAGACAGGCCATATAAAGAAACCAGAAGTTAATAGCTACAAATTTGTCTTGTAACCAGTGGCGGATTTTAGAACAAAGATAGGTGGAAAACGTTTTGAGGGATCCATTTTTTCGAAAAAAATGAAGCGGTAGTTTACTAAAAAATGGGTCAAATGTAGTAGTACAGAAAAAGCTAAAGTGTTTGATTAAAATCAAATTTTTTTCGATGGGACCTTAGGGGGCCTTCTGGGTACGGGCCCATTTTCGGAAAAATGAAGAGGTAGTTTACTAAAAACGGACCAAGTGTAGTAGTACAGTAAAAAGATAAAATGTTTGATTAAAATCATATTATTTTCTCAAATAGGGCCTTAGGGGGGCCTCCTTGGCAGGTGCCCATTTTTCGGAAAAATGAAGAGGTAGTTTACTAAAAACGGACTAAGTGTTGTAGAAAAAGATAAAGTGTTTGATTAAAATGAATTTTTTTCAAATAGGGCCTTAGGGGGCCTTCTGGGCAGGGGCTCATTTTTCGGAAAAATGAAGAGGTAGTTTACTAAAAACTAATCAAGTGTAGTAGTCCGAAAAGAATATAGTGAATACCTATACCTAATCATACTTTTTTTTTGACATTGGGCCTTCTGTGCAGGGGCCTACTGCTCATCAACAGCCGCCCTGTTAAATCCGTCACTGCTTGTGACTACGTCTCAGGTACGGTGGTCAATTATAAAAATTCTTCGTCCCATTTTTTCTTATTACTTCAATTACTAGACTCGCCGTTATCAGTTAATTAAGAGGCAGTGGCTGCTTATCTTTCACTCATAAATGATAATATTTACAAGAATCATTAGAAATAGAACCGGAATACCTTGAAATATTTTTAAAGCCTCTCCTACAGAGTAGCAACCATACCGACTCAGGTGTCCCCTTTTCTTTTGTGCCATCCTGTACAGTTTAATTACATCAGGAGTGATTTAATCGAAAGTTCATCGGTACACAATGATATAAAGGCACTCGGCTTCTTGTACTTTGATCGTTCATCGGCAGCCACGAGGCATAAGATTGGAACGGCGATGTTCAGCGGTAGGTGAGAATCGCAGTAGTACACAGCAGCGAGTGGGAAGCGGCCCGTGGTGTGAAGTATAGCTGAATCATCCAAGTCTCGCCCGCCCCACCACCTGTTCACCTTCCCTGGCGTCGAGGCACAGGCAGAAGAGCCGAGACCGCGGTGGAAGACGGTGATTTCTTTCCTCGATCTCCTACCACACCAGAAGGAATGGCGCCAACGCTAAGCAAATTGACGAGCAGGCGCACGCTGGCTGGTGCCTGTGCGTTGACCGCGTTGGTATGGATCCTGAGAAGAAGAGGAAAAAAGCAACACGGCAAAAGCAGGTAAACTAATCGCAAACACTTGCCGCTCAGAAGTCGTTATCAGCGAAATTATCAAACCCTAATTTCTCCCATTCCTAGAAACGCGTGGCCCGCCAATGACATCCAGTATGTTATTAAAGAGGTACGATCGATGAAATTCGGACGGTGAGGTCGATTGTGATCGTTAACCATAAAGGTAACGTCTGTTCCATAGGAGAAACCGAAGAGCCCGAAGGCTTACGTCAATGCGAGATTCTTCCGCCAACTACGCCAACTACTCGCCATCGGCATACCTTCTGTCGTGTCCACAGAATTCGGATTCGTGCTCCTGATCGCTGGCTCGCTGATTGCGAGGTCCCTCTGCGACCTCTGGATGATAAACATAGGCACTTTAATCGAGGCGTGCGTTCCGTTTCTTATCTTAGCCGATGAATTTCGCACGAGTCATGCTGCAAATTTCTCACTATCTTCTCTTTCCAGATCGATCATCAACATGGACGCTCCCTTGTTTAAAAAGCGGCTGATGAAGTTCTTGGCCGTACTGCCGCTGGTAAGTCAGGCGTGAGATTCGGTCGATGCTTGAAAGCGGAAAGAATTACCATGAATGTATTTATTTAGATATCTGTCGTTAACAACGTACTGAAGTACGGTATATTCGAAATGAAGCTGAGGCTGCGCACGAATATCACACGAGATTTAATGGATCAGTACCTGAAGTAAGTCGACCTTTCTTTTACTTTCTCTCTCTCTGGTTCAAGATAGTAGCTCGTAGGGAATTATTTATGAGAGGCTTGTAAACACGCATCGCGATGTCAAAGGTTGAAGCGATGAGTTGTAAGATGACTAGACATGATTCTTTAAAACATTGAAATGAGAACCACTTACAAACTACGAATTATTCATCAGGGGTATCTAACTCGTGCAGTGTTTGGAATGCTACTAACGCTTCAAATTATTACAGAGGCTTCACGTACTACAAGATGAGTAATTTAGACAGCCGCATAGCGAATCCGGATCAGCTATTAACCACGGACGTGGATAAATTCTGTGAAAGTTGCACAGACCTTTACAGCAACGTCGCGAAGCCGTTGCTGGACATTTTCATCTACGTCTACAGGCTTACGACTAATCTCGGGGGCCAGGTATATCAATGGAACGTTAGTCGTACGCGCGTATGCGTTAGTTAACCGCGCGTCGTGTTTTACAGACACCGCTATTGATTCTCTCCTATCTCGTCCTCGCCGGCACCGCGTTAACTCACCTGCGTAAGCCCATTGGGCCGATGACGGTGAAGGAGCAACGGCTCGAAGGGGAGTACCGTCACATTAACTCGCGGTTGATCACGAACTCCGAGGAGGTTGCGTTCTACCAAGGGAACAACAGAGAGAAATTAACTTTACTGGCTAGCTTCTACAAGCTGGTAAGCCTTCGAAGACGCGATTAAGCATTCGGGAAACTATTTACTCTGTGTACTCACGATGTTCCTCGTAGGTGGTGCACCTCCGGAAGTCTCTGGAGTTCAAAACGTTCATAGGGGTGATAGACAATTTCGTCGGGAAATGTAAGAACGCGACTTGTCGCGAGTAATCGCTCGACCGACGTAACATAACGATTTAACGTTTCAGACATGGCAACGATAGTCGGCTTCTACGCGGTGAGTCTGCCGTTCTTCCAAAAGAACCATGCCGTTCTCTCCGGACCGTCGGATCATCGGTTTAAGGCGTACTACACTTACGGCCGTATGTTGGTGAAATTAGCAGAAGCTATAGGCAGATTAATCCTAGCTGGGAGGGAGATGACGCGGCTGGCAGGCTTCACCGCAAGAGTGATGCAGATAAAAGTCGTTCTGGACGATCTGAACGCGGGAAGGTACGAGAGGACAATGGTGTCGGACTTCAAGGACGAGCCCATCGGGTATCCGGGCGGTGGGAAGATCATCACGAAGAATAACATTATACGGTTCGATGGCGTGCCGTTGATAACTCCCAACGGAGATGTCCTTATTAAGGAACTATCCTTCGAAGTAAAATCGGGGATGAACGTGTTGGTGTGCGGACCGAACGGCTGCGGGAAGAGTTCGCTGTTCAGAATCCTGGGAGAGGTAAGGGTTCCCTGTAGATATCTCCGCAGAGGTGTTCAAACCTTGCTTACTCCTTGGTAACAGCTGTGGCCGGTTTGGAGCGGATCGGTCACCAAGCCTCCGTGCGGGAAGCTGTTCTACATCCCCCAGCGTCCTTACATGACCTTGGGCACTCTGAGGGACCAAGTGATCTATCCTCACACAAAGCCGGAGATGATAAGGCGCGGGCAAATGACGGACGACGACCTGAAGAAGCTACTGGACCTAGTTCAGCTGAATCATCTTCTCGAAAGGGAGAATCTTACCAACAGCGAGGGGCAAGGTTGGGACGTCGTGGCCGACTGGATGGACGTCCTGTCCGGCGGGGAGAAGCAACGCATAGCGGTAACATCCCTCCCCAATTCATCGCAGAGTACATAAACCACGTGCGAGCCAATGTATGGCTATTATAATCATGATCGTCGTTTGCACAGATGGCTCGACTTTTCTACCACAAGCCACAATTCGCTATACTGGACGAATGCACGAGCGCGGTCAGCGTGGACGTCGAGGACTCGATGTATTCGTATTGCAGAGAAGCAAACATCACGTTATTCACCGTTTCCCATCGGCGATCGCTTTGGAAGCATCACGAGGTAAGAAGCAATTAACATGTGCCGGTCTTCGCAGGTGTCTAACTTTACGATTTATCTTGTCTCTCAGTATTACTTGCAAATGGACGGGAGGGGAAGCTACGAGTTCAAATCCATCGAGCCGGACACGGAGGAGTTCGGATCGTGAATTTGCGTGTCCCTTGCATCCGTATGATACTTGCCAAAATGCAAGGGACGCTCTCATACTTTAATTCAGCACACGAATTTCTATTCGACGTGTATGCAGTGTACAGCACTATGTATTATATGTATGTGTTCTGTGTCGTTCGCACAGATAAATGAGTATTGTGTATATCGCTATTTTAACTGTAGCCCATAAGTGTATATTTTTATATCAATACCTTTTTTTATATAAAATACTAGGGGGGAGGGGAGAAGTGACGTGGAAACGTTGGCGTACGCTACGATCGAGGCCTTAATGTAATTCATCTGTTTCCGCAGCTGTGTGTAAATGTTAATGTACCGATGCATGTTCTTCCGATACTGCGAAGACGGTAAAAAGGAGCAGAATATTTTGGGTATTAAAATGTAAGCTACACTTAATGGTTCTCCACAATCTCGCGCGACCTGTACTGTTTAGAGAATGTTAAATGTATCACGTACATTGCAGAATCTACTAGGAGTGTGTATATACGTATGTACATGAACGGAATTGTACTTTTAAGGACATAATTGTGATTTGTTATGTGTGGATCACATTGAGCAGGCATCGTCAGAACATATATCAGATTGCTGGACAATAAGAGTGTAATAAAACGATTGTGGTGATGAAAGACACGAGAATTCAAATGGTCAGCGTTTCGTATCAGCAAGCCAGACGTAAAAGCGACAGCAGTCTGCTGTTTGAAACAGTGTCGGAATAGATTCTAACTAACGAGTACACCGTAATTTATTTAATTTAAATGAATTTACCACGAGACAAGCTTCGTTTCGACAATTATCCTTTCATTTCCCCGTCGAAGAATTATATACCATCTTGAAACGATCTATTGGCGTTTAACGACATTTTTAAATTAAGGTGACGTAGTAAAAACCGCGCCTTTAGCTGAACTAAACATTCTTTATTAAATAAAAGAACTTATAAAGTAAATATTCTTTTCCACTGGTCCATAGATTAATCTAGCATTCCTTGGCTTTCTTCTACAATTAAGGGACTATTTTCCTGAAATCATTAATTTCCGACGGATTTGATATTAATACCTTGTTCGTAATGCGACTGAAATGTGAATTCTTATAAGGAAAAGCTCGGAGGAAAGATTTGCTTTTGTAGGATCGATAAATAATCTTTCCCGAGGACAGTTTCAAATTTCCCTCCGCGGAGCTCTCGTGGCGCGCGCATCGGCAGCGAGTTGCGCACGACCCGCCATGTTCGTTGACCGTTGATCGTTCGGGAGAAGCTCGGCCGGGTCTCGTTAGCTAGCAGAAGTCCGGGCTATCGGCTATTCAGTTGCTGGTCGCAGGTCGCAGGGTTCAGCGGTAGAGGTTGGGCCGTCTGTTATGTGCGCGTGTGTAGCGAGATAAGAGTATAAAAAGCGCGAGCCGTGGACAGAAAGCCAGGAACCTTTTCCCCTCGTAGTTTCAGTGGCAACGAACGCTCAGCTGGAGATATTCGCGGAATCAATCGTAAGAGAGTGTCACCCCTCTTTCTCTAACCCCCCCACTTCTTTTCACCGTGTCCGTTTCTCTTTCACAGCGCCTCCCTCCCCTCTCCTACCGTCCCTCTCTCTCTTTCTCTCTCTCTTACTCGGGTACTCCGTGTGGTTTCTCGCGGCGTGCGCGTTCCCGAAGGCACCGTGCACGGACCTTCCCCCGACACGGCCGAGCGCGTCTCGGACAGCCAGGACGCCGGGGAAGGCACAGGTGCAGGCGCGGGTGCCGCGTTTGTGTTATTAGCCGTGCGCGAGAAGGCGAGAACGCGAGCTGGAACAAAGTAGGTGCCGCGGGCACGCCGACACTCTCGCGGAGGTGTCGTCGCCAGTTGCCGTGGCAGAATGGACGGGAGCACGGGACCGCCGTCGGACGTGACGACGGCAACGGGATGTGAGAACGACGACGGTTCGGGGAAGTCCCGACGCGACGGAGACACGCCGTCCGCGGCAGGCAACGCGGCGTCCACGTATTCTGCGCCGCAGCAGGAGCACAGGGGTCAGGGCTCGATAAGGGCCGGTTCCGCGTCACCGCTCCCTGCTGCCCCGTCTTCTTCGTCGTCATTGTCCACCTCCGCCTCCGCCACCTCGACGACGGGGTGTGGCTGCGTGGCCGCCACCGTCCTCGAGCCGGACGAAATTACCATCAGCATCACGCCGACCACCGGGGGACAGTTCGACCTCACCGTCGATCACACCGACACCGTCGAGAATCTCAAGAAGATCATCTCCAAGAGGCTGAAGGTCGCCAAGGAACGCATTTGTTTACTGCACCGCGAAAGGTTGGTAGCATCACGCCTTGCATTCGTACGTATTAAGCTTTTGCGGGGTATTAAGGTGGGATTTTCAGGCCGCGGCAGTCCCACTAGCTCAACGGAGACACAGATGCATACTTCTCCATTGCATTAGTGGGACCGCCGCGGCCGATCGCGGCCTGGAAATCCCAGCTTTAGGATAGTCCGCGATAAAGGATCGCGTGGCGAGGGTTTCGTCGATCGATCGATAGATCGATGACGCGTCGCCGGATCGTTCCGGATTTTTCTCACGGGGGAGGGAGAATTAGGCGTAGACCTCGCCCTGCGCTCCCCTTCGTCGGAAGAAAGGAAAGAGACGGTGCAGGAAAAGGAGGAGCGCGCGGGGTAGGTGTGTAACGTGTGTGTGCACCGTGACACGGTGTTACGCCGTTGCGTGGAGCGTGTTTCGTGAGAGGCGCGCCGAGAGAAGGAACGAAAACACGGGCGGCATCGACGCGACGAGAAAAAGAGAGAGTGGGCATAATATTCGTAGGCGTCGCGGGGGCCGCCGGCACGGACTGATCCTCCTCCTTCGTGCGAGCACGCGAGAGAAACATGGTGGAGAAGAAGCTTGGCATACCGTAGCGTCGAGCCTCTCGCTCTGGGGGAGTAGGTAGAATATCTCGGGAATCGCGTTCTCGTAAAGTGGAACGGTGACAAGCCATCCTCCGCAAGAGCCAGACGAGGAAAGAGAGACTAGTTCTCAAGAGAAACACTCTCGGAGAGACGACGACGAGGCTGGCTATTCCCGTACGCAACACATCGCTGGAATTCTCTCTCTTTCTATTCGTCCTTCCCCCCTCTGCCTCTCGCGTATCTCTGGTAGCGATGGCCATCCGATTCCCCTTTGTTGCAAGCCTACAGTCTCAGCCCAGTTGCACGGAACACTTTAGTCGCTTTAAATATCCTTCGAGTTAAAGGAAACTTTCCCCTCGCGTATATATAAAACACGCGACAGGATTAGCCACGGCCACGGGACGCTTCGAAATCAATCGAACATCATAGCAAATCAAACATAGCTCCCATCTACAGGGCGTTGTAAAAGTGCTGGTCCCTGGATCGGTGGACATTTGTGAGAAAAACTTTTATTCCTCTCGTTAAAAGGAGAAAGTTTTCTCAAATAAAAATTCACGAAGCTTTAGCAACACCGAAGGGATCCATGAATGGGGATGAAACGGAGTAGATGGTCACGAGCAGTGGCCATCGGTTTTTCAACACCCTGTACATTTCGAATGTCGAAGCAACTTTCGAACGCCTGTGTTTGTTTAACTTCATTTATGTATGATAACGTGAAAGGCGGAATATGGAATTATAAAGATTCCAGTAACCAGTTTGAGAACCTCTGCCCCGCGATCGAATTGCTCGAAAACTTGCAAGGAGGAGTGAACGGTGCCCATCACTACTTGTTCCTTCGTGCTCGCCGAGCCAGTTTCAGGCGCAGGTAGCACACGCGCCAGGCTCTTCTTCTACATGTGTGCTCGTCTGGTCGCGTCTGTGTGCTAACGCGACACGTGCATCCAGAAGGGGAGCGGGAGGGGAGGTCGAGGAGTCGTTCGTCCGTGTGCGTCCTGTTGGTGTCTCTTTCTCTGTTCCGTTCCACGGCTCCTTGGGCGCATGCGTATCGTTAAATGCAGAACTATGGACCGACGGACTCTAATTCGACCGTATCACTGTTATTTCCCTTGTGAAACGGGCGGAATACTTTGACGTCATTCAATGATCTTCTTGAATCCTCCCTTCTAGAGAACCGTTATCGCTTTAATTATACAGGGCGAGTCAGGTAACTTGTCCACTCGGAATAACTTCCAATCATCGGAATAACTTCCCTCGTCGAAATGTCTTTCCACTGACTCTTTCTGCATTGAACTTACGCCTCGTTTAGGCCTGCCCACCCATTGGTAACTGGGCTCTTGCTAATGAAAAAAAAACAAGTCCCAAGTCGGTGGTGTAACCTCACCTTAACTGTTTTTGCGTCGCCCGTTCAGTGTGTGTCATCGCGACACCGTCGTACCTGTTAGTCATCCATCCTCCTTGCGTATACAGGGTGTATAAAAAGTAACGGTCGCCGCATTCTGAGGTGAAAAGTGGCGCAGTTAAAAGATAGCTTCGTACTACGAACGTGGTTTACATCAGTGAAAATTAATGTCAAAATTCTTTTTCACGTCAACGTTGCTCCATCCCTGAAAGCAGCGACCCTGTACAAGGCGGCTAGGCTTCTCTGTGTGCGTTTTGGTCGCCGAGGGTCATCTGTCGGAGACGTGTCCAATCCCCTGACGGTTCAGTGCATCGCGACGGATAAAGGTCTCGGTTAGATTTTGCGTTATCAACCGGCACTGATTAACGGTTACAATTTAAATACCCCGCATAGGCGTAACAGCGGCCACTGGAATAAAGAAATCCGAGGATAGCGGCGATCCACGCGTGAATTTTATTCGCTCGTAGCTTGATCGATAGATCCCTCTACAGATTAATCGAGGAGCGACACGATGGTCGAAGCAAACAAGCGGGGCTCCTTTCGCGCTGCGCACGATAGTAGGCTTGACCTCAGGGGAGCAGATAGCGAGGCAGCGAAATAATATTTATAGTACCGCCCAGCCGTGACTGTGTTCCTGTCCTATCTAACTTTCTGTATTTACGTTCGCATGAGTTTAGACGCCGCCCGTATTCTTAGAACTCGCGCTTTTCTCCCTTTCTCATTCATATCGGACCCAGCCGCTCGAAATACACCAGCGAGCGATTTTTCACCGTCGCTCGCCCAAATGTCACGGTCTCACCCCTGAACCCCTCTGTTCTGATTTATCGCGCGTCGAACGCTTTGTTTTCGTCTACTGGAGGCTGATAAGCTTCCCAGAAGCAGGCTGCCGAGAAGATGGCAAGCGGAAGGAACGCGTATCCGATTGGTTCTGTCTCCATAGAATTGCCCGCTATTGGACGACGCGATAGTATCAATGAATCGCTAGACATCTTCTCAGCAACGCAAGGTACCCTCTACCTATGCAATTGGAGAATTTGTGGAATCGTTGCTTCTGCTGGGAACGAATTGACTGCGGGGGGTTAAATAACGGCCGTTTTTACCGGCGACGGGCATAAAGGTCAGCGACTTGGATCGCAGCAGGATCTTGACGAAAACCGTTAAGCTCGGAGTGCACGCGAAGCGGCGCCAGGGTCGCGGTCGAAGGCCTCGATATGTATTTGCCACCCTCGCGTTTCCATTTTCAACGGTGGGCTGCTATAAAAGTCTCGGGGCGAAAGAAAGCGGGAACAGGTCTAGTTCACCGGTAATTTTGTCTCCGCTTTAATCGTCCGAGGGTCGCGCTTGATGAACTCACGGGCGAGCACGCGTTCTCGGAATCGAAGTCGAAGGTGCACACGCTGACGAAGGAATGTCCGTGTTTTCGCAATCGTCTCAGCGACCAGCGAATACTTTCGAACGTGCACGCACACTCGCCAGGTAATTCGCCTTGTTTTTATAGTAACGCGTGCAAAAGACGCGTCGCAGACGAAATATCCGCCGGTCGTAAGCCCACTTCGTGTTGTGTAATCTGTGACAGTGGCGTAAACGTTGCTCTTGACATAAATCAAATTCGAGTTTCTCTAATCTTGACGCACGAGAACCGCGCTTTCGCGAGGACGTGGAATTTCAGTTTATTCCGAAGAGATCGACGCAAAGCGGCGCGCGTGCCGCCAGGCGTCGACGCCTATGCGAACGTTAAGCAGATACGTGCGTTCTAATGAACGAACAGGGAAAAGGAAAGGGGGCGATAATGGGCCGGGATGAGAACTACGCCCAAATCTTTTCTTCCTCGTAGTCCATGACGTAAGGGCTCGCTTTAACGCGCGCGTCTGCCTCGACAAGTGTTTTCTAATCCGAATTTCCGCTGGGAAGTCGGAGATATTCCACGGACGATTGGTTTAACGCAAGTATTACGTTGTTCCTTTTATTGGAAGTGAAATTTCTGCGGAGGAAGTTGCACAATGACTTCCGCGACACGCTAAGTCAATATCAATCCCTACGCGCGCTATTTGTGGCTTCGTTGGGTGTCCGCTGCCGCGATAGCCGCGGCTTTATCGCATTGTCTAATCTGTTGGATCGCGTCGCTTCCTTATCGTCACATGTCCACTGTTTTTTCGGGGCGTCATCGCGATGACGGGGCTGCACAGTGTTTCGAGTATATTTGTTTCAGAGAGAAAAATCACAACTCAGCATTTGTTCATTGTTTCAAAATTAATTACATATTGCACAGCTTTTACAATATTAAAACAGCTGCATATTTTGCCCTTTGCAACGTTCATCGTTTGAAGATGATTCATCTACTGTTAAATAATTACTGATGTCATCTTAAGATACAAGTATTTGCGGATCGTACACTTCGGATCCTCGATTCTTTTGTCCGCGCTGCGTTACGATTGAAATCTTCGATTGCCGACACTTGGCCATGAATAGTTCTCTCACAGCACATTACTGTATCGGTCGATAAGGAGTGACGCCCCGCTCCAGCCACTTATCTCTGCAATTACCAGAAATACGCGACCATTAGATTCCCACTGTTTCGAACGTTTCCCAGCGATCGCCACAATTTCGATCTAATTCTATAATCTGTTTTCAGGCTACTGCGCGAAGGCACGCTCGAGGAAAACCGTCTACAAGATGGCAGTCGGCTTACATTGTTGCCCAGCGTGGAAACTGGCCTACTGGTGAGTCGTATCTTCAATCGTTTCACAATAATATCCCAGCAGGACCGTCTCTTTTAGCCCTCTCTTAGGAATTGCCAGTTTAGAGGGTTGTCTCGCGGCGTGCGAACGCACGACGGTGTCCGGGTCATATTTGACCCGTAGGAATGTTTCTAACACCCTCTGTTTCCTATTGCGCCCGGGTCAAAAGTGACCCGGCCCCTACCGTGGGAGGGTTAAGGAACTGTTTCGAGGAACGTTTCCACCGTGGCATTCGTGCACGCAACCCGGATTCATCTCGAAAACCGTTCTTCGCCGCGTGGAGGATGCGCGGGACAGGAATCCTCCCAAGAGGCAGAAAACGTGCGCGGAGTCGCGATCCGTGGAAACGCCGTTAACTCCGCCGTTCGTGTATCATCGGGTCACTTGGTTTCTCGGTCACCGTATCGTCTGCAGGTTTATTTTCTGGCCCCGTCGCTCTTCGACGAAATCGTCACCCCGCCTGGCCCGAGCGGCGCGGCAGCTGGAAGAGGTGCACCCGGGGGTCGTGAATTGAACCATCTCGGCCGATCCGGCGGCTCTGGTCGAGGTCCTCGGGGTCTTTATCTTCTTAGATTTCTGTGAAGTCGTTCGTAGGGACGCGTTCCGCTCTTTAAGGACCTTGCTTCAACACCGTAGCCCTCGCCTCCCCGGCTCAATAGGGCGAAGAATCGCGCGACTCGGCGTGGTTATTCGATTTGAATCGATAAAAAGGAAGCTCGCTCGTCCGTGCGGGAAGCCGGTGCACGCGCATACAAAGGACACGGTCGGCTCTCTCTCCCATTGAAATAGAGTCTCGGGCTGCGCTCGAGGCGCTGGCAACACCGCGCCACGGGTCCTTATCGCGACCGAGACTCGTTCGCATGGCTGTCAAGGGGACCGCCCGCTCGAGTCTCGGTCACCCGCAGTCAATTTTAAAGCCCCGCTGATGTGTGGGTATGCGTCGGGCATCACGGGCGCACACCACGGCCCCCGTTCTTTCGTGGGTGGCTGGGAAGGAACGGGGCGAGACCTACGCCGGTTTCCAGCCGCACAGTTGGCCAGCCTGATCGGTTCTCTCTGCCTAAGAATGCCTTCCGATCGACACGCACCTCGGCCCTCTTCTTGCCCCCCCCCCCCCCTTTCTCGCAGCGATTCTCCAGTCGGACGTGCAGCGCTACCCCAAACTCGCGTATTAGTCGCTTGCCTGGGTAACTGGCAGAGCTCTGGGTAGACCCAAGTCGTGATAGAATGGACTTATCTACGCCGTAGCTTTTCAATTCATTAATGAAAATAGAAAGGACCAATAACAGCAACTAATCGTCCCCTCTGCCCATCGTGTCTCGCATGCTCTGCTTTCCTGAGCTTCGGTTAGAATACTTTGGACATCGTTACGCTTCCGATTTCCAAGGGCAGGCGATAAGACGTTGCAAAATTGCGCTGGGTAGTGACGTAATGGGATGGAAGACGTGTACTGCGATTTGCTACTTTAGTATGTGAAACATAGGGCACTATGCAGTGGCGGATTTAAGAAAAAAGGCCCAAGTGGAAAACGCTCTTAGGGACCCATTGTTTTTCGAGAAAATGAAGAAGTAGTTTACTAAAAATGAGTAAATGTATAGAAGAGTATAGAGAAAAATGTAGTGCTTGGATAAAATCGTAATTGTTTTAAAATAGGGTCCTAGGGGGCCTTCTGAGCAGGGGACCATTTTGGGGGAAATGAAGATGTCGTTTACTAAAATCGGGTTTAGTGTAATATTACAGAAAAAACTACAGTTTGGATAAAATTATAATTTTTTTCGACAAATTGGGCCCTGGGTGGGGCCTTCTGGGCAGAGGCCCAGGCGGCAACTGCTGATCGGCCGCCCTGTTAAAGCCGCCATTGGTACTATGTGAGTATAGCTTTTTGGAGCTTTCTCCGAGGACATCAATTCCTGTGTAGACTTTTTAGCAAGACCGACCCTGCTGGTTCGTTAAATAAGTTGGAAGTTCGATAGGGAACGGCTGGCTCTAAAATGCCTCGGCAGGAAGTTGTATCGATCGTGCTATGGAAATTCTCTGCGGTAGCACCTCGCCTGCTTTCGCATTATCTGGGGTCGCATGGCACGCGGGGCGCGTCCAAAAACGGCATTAAATGATAATTCGAGCCGCGACGCTTTGATGCATCGCGTCTGCAGCTCGATTAATCGCGGCGGGCGTCTGCGTGCGAGGGTGGAGACGGCCGATCGCGTTCGACGAACAACGAAAACTGTAGGAACGCGATGATATCATACCTTCCCAGCGACTCGTTTCAATGAGATAGAAAGATGTCGCGAGGTCGCGCCGCGATTCGGTTTTTATCTACGAGAGACCATTCTGAGAAAATGTTTCGCAGCGTCAACCGCATTTCGTTAAGCCAATTAATTCTACTAGGGAGAGTCTCTACGCGAAATTAGAGGTATCCAGTGGATATTATTAGAATTCCATTCGCGGAGTATGAAAAGTGTATTATTTATTACCTTCAATTTCAAGATATAATTCTTCCCAATGAGACTTACTACTCACAGCTCAGCATTTTTTCTCACCACTTCTGTAGATTACGCAATCTATTATAAGAACAGATTAATTTCAAGTACCAGATACAATTAACGCCCCCATTCACAGGCCACCTGAACCACCATAAGCCAACGTCACACAGTACACAAGTCTCGCCCGATAAGAGCCGCAGCGCAGGAACCTACACCTTCTTCCATTACCCACATACAAATTCCACCGTAGGAACCAATTTCTTTCATTGCCAGAGCACCGCGCGCTGACTCAGAGCCGTTCGTGGTCAGCGTTAACTTAATTCGTCGTTTATGTTCTACTTAGCGTCCTCGATAGTAGTGGACACGTGGTGCGTGCTACCCCCACCTTTATACTTTTTCCCCGTCCTGCAACACGAGCCACCGGCGACCAGCGTCTGCCAACTGGGGCTCCGCGAGTGGTTACAATAAAAGTTCAATTTCGAAGGGTTACGACGCGAAATTTAGTTGGGAAACGCTGCCCGAGACCAGTGTCTCTCAAACTTCTTCAGACCACCGCGCCCCGCAGATCCCTGAATTATTCCAACCGCCATATACAGGCTGTCCCATTTTAATCTCCCAAAGTTTAGCTGCTCTGACCGTTCCAAAGTTGCAGTCCATCGAACATCGATACAAAGAGATCTGCCCGACCATCATGTGCAGCCTCGCGTTATTGAGATTCTAATCGCCCCCTCGATGCCCCCTGGCTAATTCAAACGCCCTCGCTTTGAGAAACACTGCTCTAGACGTGGCCAAGCGGAGGGGGGTCACAGACACCCAGCATTTACGATTCATGGTGTGCATTCGCGGCTGATAGCAGGTTGCGCTTCGAGCGTGGCGCCATCGGCTTCCTCGACGGCCGTCACAGCACTCACGACAGGGGTTCTCAAGCTCACTGACGCTCACACTGCTAAGAAGTGGTGGAGCTATGCTCGGGAAGACCCTACCTCGTTACCTTGCTCAGGGGAAATCTTCTCTTCGCTCCTCGGCTTGTGATTCGGGGTTGTAGTAATGGGATCGAACGTATAAAGAGATACAGCAAGGTTATAAAACCTGCGGGTCCCAAACTTTGAGGTTAGGCGGTTTTTGGGGGAGCCCAGCTTTCCAGAACTCAAAGCTGTCGATGTTGGGACTGTCACAGCTTTTCATTACCTCCCTGTTTCTCTTCTAGATACTATACGGCGAGTTGAATTAGTAAAACGATTGCGGTGGATGTGAACAATAAACAGGAGTGGAGTAGTGATGGATTAGAAGCTTGCAAAAACTTTCGCAGGATTTGCACTGAATTCGCGAGACGTTCCAATACTACGCTACGAGCGTTTGCGGTAGCTGGGGAAGGGCGAGTTCATTTTGCAAGGCTTGTGGGATTCCACGGTGCTTTTTCTTCGCACAGTGGTATAACAGAAAAATTCGAGTGGCTCTATATTTCGCAAGCTTCGCGCGCTCCACCTTCTGGCGCCCGTTTGAGAGGCCCTGACTGGTAGGAAGAGACAATTCTTCATGGGCACTGTTCGCTACCTCGCACAGGCCACGAGCTATGATTTATAGGGCCATTATCTATGGAAATCGGACGTGCAAAGGGTATCACAGCCAGGATGTACATACACACCGACTCGTTACATAATTTGCTTCATCTGGCACTTTCGGTTCACCTACACGACTTACATGGGAACCTTCGGTAACCCCAAAAATTCTATTTTTTTAAAACTCCATTTTATTAAATTTAGTATTTTTATTTAACCTAAATACAAACCTGTGGAGTTTTAAAAAAAAATAGAATTTTAATCAATTTTAAATTTTGATAAAAAAAATAGAAAAATATTAAATTTTCATTCTACCAATTTTATTCGGATTTACCGCAGTTGCAAAATTAAAAAAAAATTGGACTTTTCGTGTTACCAAAGGTTCCCTTGGTGATTGGAATAAATCCCGAAAGAAATAGAAACCCGACCGGGTCAAGAAAGACCCGAGGGGCGGGGGTGGAGGAAGCATTACGTGGCTTGCAGGGTCCATTCATCGAAGCCCAGATTCTTCGCGGTACGAGCGCTCGCAAATCGAATTACCGAATATACGATGACCGTCAGTGAAAGGAAGTCCGTTAGGTGTACCTAGGGATGCCCATCCGTGCGGCGGAGGGTCTGAGCCGCGGTTCCGCGAGGTTTCCTCTCTTCTGCAGGTCTTCTCGCGTCTCCATCTCTCATCGATTCGAGCCTCATCTGGCAATGGTGGATGAATAGCCCAGGCGAGGAGGAGAAGAGCCGTTACATTGGCATTCAGTGTTTCTTTTTTTCTCTCTGAAGAGGCTAAGGGGGAGTTGTTCCTTCGTCAATAGCCTCCGCGGGTTGGTTTAAGGGGCATGAATGTACTAAAAGAAGCTTTAAGCCATCAATATGCCCTGGACACAAAGGGGGAATATTATATTCTCAATCCAATCCTCGCTGAAGCTCTGTACCACCTTGAACCCTGTGCTCCTTCCTAAGGATAGTCAGTGTGGACTTAGTTGTTGAAACAGTAGCGGTTGGTTAATCCAGTGTTCTGGACTATGGCTTCCCCCACTGGTCTCTTTAAATTCTAAAGTTTAGAGCCACCTTTTTAGCCCGCGAATGTATGCATTCGACCACCGTTTAGGGTCGGCACTTTGCATTTTTCGTCCAGGTATAGGAAGAAGATTCTGCAGTACCATCGGGAACCAGATTCTATACCACAGCTGATTAGTCTAAACGTTTCCAGGCACAGCGGCCGGAGCAGAGCGTGATGCAAGCGCTGGAGAGCTTGAACGACTCGCAGGTGAACGACTTCCTGTCCGGCAAGGCTCCCCTGAACCTGACCATGCGGCTGGGGGACCACATGATGCTGATACAGCTGCAACTGTCCACGGTGACGCCGGCCTCCCCTACAGCCAGCCAGGCAGCCAGCAACACGACAGGGTTGACCATAGGCGGGAACAGCTCGAACGGATCTAATCTGTCCACCAGCCACGTCTCGACCTCCTTGCAGAGCAGACGGTCGACGGTGCTGGCCGCTCGCTCGACCGCCAGCGCCTCAACGAAACTGCAGAACGGCACCGCGGCCGCGCGGACCTCGTCCCTGATAAGCAGCTTGGCGTCGGCGTTGCACGCCGCCGCTAGCTGCAGCACCAGCCTTTCCACAGCCACCACGACCACCAGCCCAGTCTGCTCGAGTCGCGCCACCACCGCCTCGTCCGTCTCATCCTCATCCTCGTCCTCATCCTCCTCGTCCTACTCGCCTATCAGCCCCCCGCATTCGTCCTTCTGCGCCAGCCAGTCGCAGGCATCCCGCACTGCCGGCAATCACAACCCCGTCTCGCCCAGCAACACCAGCGCCTGCCAGTCTTGCCTCCTCTACCATCACCACCACCACCACAACCACCATCACAGCCACCACCATCACCACCATCACCATCACCATCACCATCACTCCAGAAACAAGCCCGCCACCTCGTCGAACACCACCCAGCCGTCCTCCTCGCCCGCTGTCGAACATCTGCAACAGTATACCTCCATCGGATGCTCGGAATCGATGCCCTACGACATCACCCCGCCTAGGAAAAAGCTCTGCACCGCTCACCACCACAGCCAGCATCCCGGCAACGGCGTGGACACCTCCAGGAGCATCAGCGTCGACGGGGAGGCCAGCCCGCAGAGCCCCACTTCATCGCTGGTCGAACAGAAGGCCGCAACACTCGACACCAGGGCGCTAGCGGAGGCCTCCCGTAACTTGACGCAGAAACTCAAGCAGCTCTCCTCTGAGGTACTCACCTCGCGGGTCGACCTCGCAGAGGTATACATTAGTACCGATGCCAGTTCCCCCTGTGTACCACTATTTCGTATTGTAATTAGAGCTGCGTGCCAGCTAAGGCCTTAAGGGACTCGATAAATTAAACATTCGCGTTGATTTCTTCTGTGGATACTGCGCAGCCAGGGATCCGGAATGACTTTAGAGGTCATTTGTCACGTAAAGTATACCGCTGTGTTGCGAGACACTCGATGCTTCTCTTAGGTCCTTAAACACATCTTGCTTAGATGATTGTAGTGTTTGGCGGAAGAGTCCTGATAATTTTGTACTCTTTGCGAACAGACTCGGTTGCCAGTGGAATTTCACTGCACGATCGACGGGTCTTCTGTCTGCTTCAGTGCATGATTCTGTTGATAGTACAGCTTTTAACAGTTCTGTTTATTGAACTGTTAAATGGGTCGATTAAGGGGGAACAACACCTTAAACCCCAGAAAAAAGTGCAATTCTTTTGAATTTTATGTTAGTTATCCATACGTCGTAGGAAAGTCATTGATATGGGATGTAAATGTGCATGTAGGGAACAGTATTTTAGAATTTTTGTGTGGCAAACCATACAATTTTAATCAATTTATAGTTCCCACTTTATTCACTTCGCGTTCATCTGAGAAAAAAGGAGAGCATTTTTTTAATCTAAATTAATATAGTTACAGTTAAGCGTACGGAAATTTAATTACAATAATTTTTGGAGAAATAGCGGAGCTTAAAGTGGAAAGTTCTCAAATTTCGAATCAGCTTAGGGAAAAAATCAATATACTTTGGGGTGGAAAAAGTAGTAAAAATAATTCATTTTTAATTTCCGTACGCTGAACTGAAGGGACTTTTGTGTAGAATAAATACGCAAAACTGGAGATTGATTCATGCAACATTGACGGAGGAAATCGTTCAACTAGTTTGGAAAACATAGTTTCGCAAAAACGTGTTTAAAGCAGAGTTGGGCAAAATGTAATTTAATTACAAATTACGATTAAAATATAATTGTGTAATTGATTACACATTATTTTCTGTAATCGTTAATTTTAGGTATTTGACAAAATTATGGTCACCTACATAAATTGACGATTACAATTACATTTTAGTCGTAATTTGTAGTTATTAATAATAATTATTGCATATAAAAATTGTTAGATGGAAGGGAAAGCTCTGTAACTTTGTCATTTGTGTGAATTTCCGCATAATCTTCTGGGAATATATTCTTCAAGGTTCATACTTTCAAATTATACAAAAAAAGAAATCGATTTTGGGACCGGTCAAGGTGTTGTTCCCCCTTAAGGGGTGATAGCTATTCAGGCGGCCGAAAAGAGGCGAATGTTTGTGATTTTTTTTGGTACAGCGGAAGCATATATTTTTATAGAACTTTTTGCACTTAAAACAGCAACATTTAAAGAACATGTGGTAATTTTTTAGTAGAAAAATATTTACGTTTATAATGAAGTAACAAGCGACATTCAAGTAGCCTTTTTGAAAAATTTGTTTTTGCGATGGACACTGTTATTCGGAACCAGATTATCTAAAATCGAAGAACAAAAAAGATTTCGTTAGTATATTAATGTATCCTCTGATTCACGGAGGGAATTTCCGAAATATTAATTTAAAATAAAACGGCGATTATTTGAAGTTGAAATCCTGCTTATTTCGGGTAAAAATCACGCGAAAAAACAGAACTTCGACTTTAAATAGCCGCCATTCTTTTTCAAATTAATATTTCGGAAATTCCCTCTATGAATCAGAGGATACATTAATATACTAACGATATCTTTTTTGTTTTTCGATTGTAGATAATCTGGTTCCGAATGGCAGTGTTCGCCTCAAAAGGACTTTTTAAAAAAAGCTTCTTCGATGTCGGTTGTAATTTTATTATAACCGTAAATATTTTTCCACAAAAAAATTACCAAATGTTCTTTAAATGTTCCTCTTTTAAGGGGACTAGGCAGTCAAAAAACTCAATGTTTTATTTCTTTTCTGAATAAAATTTCGCTTGATTTATAGTAAAATATTTTTTTCTCTTCATTTTTTCCTGATTGCGAACGAATAGAAGTTCAGATCGACTTGGAAAAATTACAGGATGTGTAAAACATGTGCCATTTCGCTGCAAGCCTCAGATATGGTCCGTAAAAATTCGAGATTTTCATAGAAAAATTAAAAAGTCACCGGGCTTTGAAAGCGCACCGTCATTGCGTGCTATTAAAATCCGGTGACTTTTTAATTTTTTTATGAAAATCTTGAATTTTTACGGACCATATCTAAGGTTTGCGGCGAAATGGCACATGTTTTACACATCCTGTAATTTTTCCAAGTCGATCTGAACCTCCATTCGTTCGCAATCAGGAAAAAATGAAGAGCCAAAAATATTCAAGAAAAACGTATTTAAAGTTTCTGGGCAAAGGCTTGACGTTTTTAGCTGCCAAATCTACAATTTTGCGAATTTCGCTATAAACCTAAGCAGCATTGTAATCAGAAAAAATAATACTTTCGGAAAATGCAATAAAAAAATCGATTTTTCGACTGTTTAGTCCCCTCAACCGCAAACAGTTCTGTAAAAATATATGCTTCCGCTTTCTAAAAAAAAAATCACAAACATTCGTCTCTTTTCGGCCGCCCGACTAGGTATAACCCCTTAAATTGTCGTTGCTCATTATTTATCTCATTGGTACTAACAAGAGTATAATGTGTCCTCCGAACGCAGGAAAACGCAAGACGCAGGCAAGGTGCAATAATAGAGAGTATGCATCACCACGGAAAGGGTGTGTACTCGGGTACGTTTAGTGGAACCCTGAACCCAGCTCTTCAGGACCGACACGGTCGCCCGAAGCGAGACATCAGTACCATAATTCACATTTTAAACGACTTGCTGTGCGCCACGCCAGCCGCCACTGCAGGTCACTACAGGCATCACCACAGGCACTCGAGCGGTCGCCAGCAGTCCTCAACCTCTCCGTCCTCCACTGGAACGACAACCACCGCGCACGGTGCTTCGACACCCATCGGTTGCCATGATTCCTCCACACCAGCATACTCAACCGGTACATAAACTTTTGCGTGACTCCTCATCAACCCAAAAAATCCTCCCGTACTTCTAAAACCTTTCTGCAACTCTCTCCCTAAAATCTGCTTTCTGTGACAGAGGAATTGTCGAAGGAGAACGAGGCGACTAAGGGGAAGATGAGGCGCCTGCGTCTGGTGATGGAGCAGCGACGCGCCAAGAGGAAAGCCAGAAGGCAGGCGAGGGCAGCGCCTTACACCACTCAATGGGCAGCGGTCACGCCGGATCCCGACCCGAATCACGACCCGAACACCTCCAGCACCGCGACCACGAACGCTGCGGAGCCCCAGAACGAGCCGGAGCTCCAGCCTTGCAGCCCCGAGCCCGTCGTGGCTTGAACGTGTCGTCCCGTCGATCGCATCCTGGCGCAGTAGTATAATCCTCCTTTGTCGTACATGCAAATGAGTTTCTAACGATCGCACTGGTTTCCATTAACTGGCGGACTCGATAATTCTGTTTTTTGATACGTACCGGGTACGAGGGAGCCCCGAGCCCTATTTACGCGACACACCTTGTTTATACTTTGTTACGCTCAACGGCAAGCCGTGCACACGAGTTGTACTGCGTTACAGTACGCTACCTACCGTCGAACGGAGACTGTTAGACCACCGTAATGCTATATAGTTATGCACGGAACCATTCTATACGCATAATTTCGCAGTATTCTGGCTGACGACACACGTACCTTCAGAGGCCCGGCAGCACGCCCAGGCTCCGGGCCTCGTTTAGTCCCGAGAATAACCGGCAGTTGGATCGAAAGTAAGGAACGAGGAAAATTTAGCAATATTTAATAACGGGGAAACGTGCTGTAATTCCCACACACACGCCCTCTCCCAACGTTACGCACGATAATAGAAGTTAATTGAGTAGGAGCGAAGTTTCACGGGAGAGCCGCATGTACATCGCCTCGAAACTTTTATGCTATTGAATAGAGAGAAATTATATAATGTAAAAGTAATTAAACCGCATTAAACAGTGTTTTTTGGCTATACTCAGGACTTGGTCGTAGGTGACAATAATTGTGACACAGCGCGCACGTCTACTACGCTATCTGTGGCGAAGGGGCACTCGAGACTGAGCGAGGCATAGAGGGATCCCGCGGCGATCGATAAACGTGGCAAAGTTAGAAGAAATCTGTCGATAGACGCTGGAACGAGGAAGTCCCGCGGAATCGTCGCCGGTCGATTGTCATCCCGTTGGTATCGGCGACTTGGTAGACACGAGTAGAATTTTCAAACCGACACGAACTTCGCGAATCGCAGGGAAGACTGTTATTAAAAGGAAAAAAAGCAATGTTACAAGCGTCCGACTCTACGAGAACTTTGCGAAATTATCCCGAGAGGCGAGGATTTCTTTTGCCTTTCTTTCGCGAGTTAAACATGTCCGCGCGCCTCTGTCGAATGAACTGATCGATTCGTGTCACATCCATTGTACATACAAGAAGTGCGCTTCGTAATGTCACCGACGCTCGCTGCATTCGAGCCCAGCGACGAGCAAAGAAGTTGCCTCGAAGCAGTGGCGTTAATCCCTCCCCCATTCTCCCTTGTGCTTTTGCGTGTCGATGCAGTCGAACGTGTGAGATTGATCAGTCAGTTCATCGCCAGCAATCTCATATCAGTTTCCGGTATACGTAAAGGGGAAGAGAAATCGGCCACGGACTGGATTTCCAACGTTCGGCGCACCGAGCTCGGTCGCTCCGAGGAGATCGCCCACGCGTTGCCCTTCAGACGAAAGTAGGAAAGAGAGGGAAGAACTCAAAGCACGTGGATAAATGGTCCTATAGTTAGAATTAGATAATCCTATCGCATGGCTCCAACGCCAGACTTGAATTTAAGTTTACCTAGGTACTAAATAATATAATATCATCTAATAATAGTATATTGCGTTAGGTTACTTAGGAGAAAAAAATATTATTACTATTATTATATTATTATCATTACTACCGCTACAGTTTTGCAAACTGGCTCAATACTGTAACATATGATTATTGAATTTTATCGAGTACCAAAATAAATAAGATTGCTTGCTAAGCTGTAAGGAAAAAAAAAGGAAAAAAATACAACAGGAGTCCAATTTCTTTTCTTTTTTTCGTTTAAATCTCGTTTCGAATGCGACATCGTCTCTGTTGGGTGTTTCTGTTATAATTGTTATAGCTGGTTTGTTGCCTGTCGAAACAGGAAGAGGGATCATCGACGCTGTTTTTTTTTCTTTTTTGATTCCCGACTACGCTGAGCGTTATTTTAGTTGAGACGCGTTGGAAACTTGTTTTCGCTTTAGTTTGTAAGGAACATGTAGGGGATACGAAAGCTCTTCGTTGCAGTTATTCTGTTTCAGATCGTTTATTTAAATTACGTCTTGCATACGCGCAAAAAATTGTAGAAACTCGTCGACGCTTAAAAAGTTACACGCTAATCCCATAGTTTATTACTAATGAATTGTAGTTACACAGCAACGCAAGACCATCCTGGAAAGAAACGATCACCTGTCGATCGTTCTGTCGCAAACATTTCGCGTTTACCCCAGACGTAAAAGTCCGTACTCTGATTTCCTCCGAAATACACCGACGAAACTCGACAAATATAATCTACAATTGTGCGATTCATTTCGAAATTCTTAACGTACGCCTACCACCTAATCTCTGCGCCGAAGTTGCTACCCTCCGTTTGGAAAAAGAAAGCTCTATCATTTGTAAACAAACGCGACTCTCGTTGGTATAAATCTCCTTTAATTTGATTCGCATCGTGGCACATGTTCGGAATGGAAAAACTATCTTGTCTCCTTAGCAGTAAACGATTACTTTCTTTATTGTTTAATCACAAAAAAGACTGTTCATAAATTATGTAATCTTCTTTTATATCTATTACTTTTGGCTAGAAGCGATACCCATCGATATCCTTTCGTTTACGTACTAAATCTCACGCCGTTACTGTCACATCGATATTACATACAAAACAATAGAAATCGCCGTATACTCTACAGTTAATAATATACAATACACTATTATATCGTGGAAAGGTATTTACGATATGTATGAAAAACCTCGGAGTTCGATCATTTACATGGGTGCCTTCAATGTTCGGCGCGTAACTTTACGTTTACCGAGGCGATCGATAAGAACGCGAGCTCCAAAGTGTTCCTTTCAAACGTAGCCCGCGTCTCTTAATGGGTTCGCAGCAACGCTTCGCAATCGGATAAAGTTGCGCGCGAAATGGATTCGGACAAGCCACTTGTATTCTCAAGCGATGGTAGAAAATGGACGGGACACAACGGGCGATGTGTCTAAATGAAGAAGAACGCGCCACACCTCTGTAGTCCGAACAAAAGCGATCTCACTTTATTCCAGCCATAAAACGTAGAACGTTCCGCGCCTTGCAAAATTGGAGAAAGCAAAAGCTAAACACCGAGCCTTAACTTCCCGCAGTTGCTACTTGAATCCTGAATCGCGATGTGCTTGCCGGTACGCTTTAGTAAAAGTACATCAACGCGTGGGAACAGTTTCATACAAATTTCCCTTAACTAACTTCTCTTTGATTATCAAATTGCTATTCGCTACCAAGTCCCCCGATACACCGCGCTGCAATTCCCAGTTCCTGCGTGTAGTTTTACTAAAGAGTTCGCGAAAGGTTCGACTGCAAGGTAAATGTTGGCATAGAACGCGACGCTCGCCCTGGTGACTTGCTCTCGCGGATTTCGCCCGCTATGGCACGACGCTGGTGCGTTAACGAAGACGTCTCCTCGAACGTTTTATACTAAAAGGAAACGGAACTTGTATATTTTGGCAGTTCGGGTTTAGGTATTCAGCTGACGCCTGTGTCGGCGTGCTCGACATTCCTTTACGCAATCTAGTCGTATCTGAAAACGTACGTGGATATATTTCCTTCACAACAAAAAATAAAAAACGCGCCAGTGTGTAGCGCACCCGGGAGGAGGGGCTTCACTGGCGATTGTCTAGTACAAGTTAATCTTCTTGGTGATAACTTTGCGACACATGTGACAGGTTTTCAGCGGGGCAGCGCAGTGCTCGCAGGCTCCATGGCCGCAGAGGAAGGCGACGTTGCGTCGACGCTCCATGCAAATGCTGCACATGTTCGCTTCTTCTAGATCGGCTATCCTAGTCTCTAAATAACGCAGTCGCTCTAAATCCTTGTCCTTCTCTTTGTCTTGATTCTCCTCCTTGTCTTCCAACGAGTCGTCCTTCGCACTGTCCTCTGGTTTCGTCTCGCCGGTGGCCGACTGGCCGTCCACGCCTGAGGCAGGACGGAGGGGAGTGGTTTCAATCATGTACAGATAGAATTGAAGGGTTCGGAGGAAGATAGTGGTGCGCGGGTTACCTTGAATCGCTGGGGCGTTGGCGACCCCGTGGCCGCAGTGGGAGCAGTTGTGATTCGCAACGCTGCTGCCCGGGGTGTACCTGTTACCCTCCTTCGATCCATTTGTCACTAGACCCAAGCAACTGTGGCATTCGGAGGCGTCGCCAGAGCCGGGGATACCGTTGCTCGGCTCGCGTGCCACTTCTGGCTGCGCGGTTGAGTCGATCTGATACACCAGAGCGTTCTCTATCCTGTAATAACCGCGCATTCGCATGATGATTAATTGGAATTCTACTGGAAAGTAGAGCTGGGACTATTTGTCGAATTTTTCGGTATTCAAATATTCGAATAATTCAGTTACTCAATTCTTTGGCGAATATAATTAGAATATTGAAGTATTCGACTACTATTCGAATATTGAAGTATTCAAATACTATTCAAATATTTAAGTATTCGAATATTAAATTATTCGAATAGTCCCAACCCTACTGGTACGTACACTTTAGGACCGACTGGTACACTTACTCCAACTGTACACTGTGGCTTTGGTACTGATAGCAGCGCAGCAGATCAGCGCACTCGGCAATCTGTGGGTCAGCTTCGAGTAGATCCAGAGGTGTCTTGCTCTTGGAGTTCCTCGCATGCTCCAACAGAGTGCAACTCCGGTCCACGCTGACCAAGAAGCAGGCCAATGCTAGCTCGGTCTTCGCGCTCTGTCTCGCCAGACTCTGCCATATCTGTGAGAAATAGAATTCGCCGTTGAGGAGACCTGAAGAAACAGAGGAGAAGGAGCTACTCACCGCGTAGATGAGAGGCGAGTCTCGACAGCTCTCAGGCGTAGGAACGACGTTCGTTTGATTCGGACTTTTCACTATAGCGATATGCAGCACAGTGTCGCCATCCGCGTCCGTGCTGGCAATGTCCGCGTTGTGGTGCACCAGCAACTCTACCAGAGCCCAGTGGCCCTGGGAGGTAGCCAAGTGGAGCGGTGTCTGTCGACGATTGTTCCTTAAGTCCACCTTGGCGTGGCCACCGTTCTGGGAAAGGAGAATAGCAGCGACGTCTCTGTGGCCGTTCAGAGCAGCAAGATGCAGGGCAGCGAAGCCGTCCTCCTTCTTCACGTCCACCAGGTGTCTCGCTCGCCCCACCAATCTCTCTGTCGCGCTGTAAAAAAGCACGCACCTTGTACCGCTGACCCTTAAGACAGAGAATCTTGAAAGGAGGAGCGGGTACCTACTGTGCATTTCCTTTCAAAGCGGCGTGATGCAGCACGTTGAAGCCGCGCCTGTTCCTCAAGGTGAAGTCGACCCTGTCGTACGAGCAGAGGGCGTCGATTATGTCCAGGGCGTCCTTTCCAATTGCATCCTTGCCTATCGCGTCGTGCAGCGCGGTGTCTCCGTAGGAATCCTGCAAGCTGACGTCGCAATGGTGCCGCAGAAGGACTTTCACGCACTGCGCGTGCTTCTTGTTCACAGCCACGTGCAGGGCGCTGCATTTACCATTGTTCACCGCGTTGATCGGCGCCCCGCGGGACAACACCAGCTCCATTATCTCCGGCTGGTTGCTGCGCGGAAGAACACTTTGGTTAACTGAAGAGTTCGCCTTATTATTTACGTTCTAACGAGCTCTGCAACGAACCCAAACGCAGCGTAGTGAAGAGGGGTGTCTCCGTCCTCGTCCACCGCTCTCAACGATGCACCGGCATCCAAGAGAAGGGTACAGAGATCACGCTGGCCTTGGTGCGCCGCCACCTGTAGGCAAGTCTTTTTCCCACCGCCAGGACCACCGGCTCTGGCGTCCACTCTACCTGGGTACTTCTTCAGAAACTCCTGCACCGCAGACACACCAGCCTCTCCCCTGGCTGCGTCGCGTAGTAGCTTCTCCACCTCGGTATCCACACCTTCCACTGTATGGAAAGTAGGGTATTATAATCGTGTCAGAGTGTCTTCATAGATTATAAAAATCTCCTTTCCGGCACACACGATATTGGGACTAAGACTTCGAATATTTTACAAGTATTCGAATGTTACGAATAAATGTCGAAGACTTGAGTATTCGAATACTTGAATATTCGAATAGTATTGAAATACTTGAATATTCGAATAGTATTCGAATACTTGGTTATTCGAATTGTATTCGCCAAATAATTGAGCAACTGAAGTATTCGAATACCGAAAAATTCGACAAATAGTCCCAGCCCTACTCGACATCTAAATTTGAATCCTCCTTCGCCTATATTTCTGCTCACTATTATAATTTCCTTCCAGCTGATATTCGAGGGCTAAATTCGTTTCCTGATTTTGAATGTGAAGCTCGATGATATATATTTTTCGCTATTCCTAAGTCACCTCTATATTCCTTCTTTCCCATGCCTCGTCCCTGTCTGTCCATCTACGTTTATGATTTTATATCTTAAGGGGTCTTTCCACTCTGACACCCTGATAAAATACCGCTGTTTGGAACTTTTTTTTTATCACAAAAAGAATGCGTTTACTAAATTGAATTTTTTTCGTATTCATTAGCGCGTACCTTGAGAATACAAAGTTTTTTTCAAAAATTTTGTGATGCCCCCCAAATAAGGGGATGCAATATGCGCTGTGACAAAAAGACGCCTCGACTGCGTGGTTGATTTTGGCGGAACCATGGCCCGAACTAGAATCACATATTCTCGCTGGGTTTTCTAATCTTTTGTCTCGCAGAATGATTAAAAAATTTAATTAATTAATTTCGATAGTTCAACTTTGGAGGTCTGCCATTTTGTTAATTCTTCATCAATCTAATTAATCCTAGTCCCTGTCATGGCGACAGTCATACTGATTACAAATCTTTTTGCTTTTTTTTTCTTTCAGACACACGGTTCCTGCAAAATCGACCACGCAACCGAGGCATCTTTTATTTTATAGTGCATATTACACCCACTTATTTTAACGAAAGCAAGCATTAAAAAAATATGAAAAAATAATTTTGTGTTCTCAAAGCACGTAGTAATAAATACAAAAAAGAACTTCAATTTAGTAAACACATTGTTTTTGTGACAAAAAAATGTTCCAACAAGCGGTACTTTATCAGGGCATCACAGTGGACAGACCCCTTAATGTGTCATAATAATTTTATCTCTTAATTTTTTCGTTTTTTCTTTTCCTTCGTAGTTTTAGTTTTAGTTGTTTAATTACGATCAGACTTCTAACAGTATTCTACCGCAGTCTCGCCTTTTTCTTCGCTGTTCTTTGTATGTTTCCAAGTAATAAATTCGAATAATAATAGGGTATACGCCTCAATAAATGAACACTTAAGGCTAATAAATGAACACTATTATAAAATTACATTTGCAGCGCGATTGATTCCACGTGCCGCAAAAATTGTTTCAATACAAAGCCAGAAATAAAAAGAAGTCTCTAATTAATTACTTGCTCATTACAACAACTTATTTTACTTATTTTAATAAAAAATGGCCATTCACTGGTACGTGTTCATTTATTGGTACGCAAGACCGTCTTAACAAATTTGAGCGCCCTGGGCTAAAAACTTTTGGCGACCCAGTTCCCAAGGATGCAATTTCTTCGCAATCAGTGCAGGCAGTACATCACAACCCCGGGTCTTCACCAAGGTAAACGCGAACAAAAACAATGCCCGCGAACGCCCCCGTCGCCTCCACATAGCCGCAAACATGAACAAAACTCAGCGAACGAATTGTATGTGAACGTCTTGTTCCGTTTGCGGCGGTGAGGACACGGCAAAACAAGACCAAAACTCCCGCGAACAATGCCGCCGCTAGTGCTCACCCTGGTGGAGATTAGGGCTGGGACTATTCGAATAATTTAAAATTCAAATATTCTACAAATATTCGAAAGCTACGAATAGACTCCGAATATTTGAGTATTCGAATGTTATTATTCGAATATTTCAGTATTCAAATACATCAGTACTCGGATACACCAGTATTCGAATAGTATTCGATTACTTGGATATTCGACTTATATTCGCCAAATAACTGAGCAACAGAAGTATTCGAATATTCGAATACCGAAAACTTCGACAAATAGTCCCAGCCCTAGTGGAGATCCGGATAGAAGAGATCTAGATAGAAACTTTTGTCTCTAAAATTGAAGAGAAAAAAGCATTTCAGCATATTTGATTCTTAAGCGCCCTTAGGTAACGAGTTTCACTGGTCTATATCCCATTTAGCCCATTGGTAAAGGCGGCCCAGCTGGTACATCCACCCTAATAATAATAATTTTCAGCTCTGATACGCACCAGACCAGTCTCTGCTTCGATTCGACTCGTCCTGTACGGACACTGTTTCGGTTCCTGGAGGGACGAGCGTCACGCTTTGGGGATTGAAGGTCCACGTGTGGCCGTCCAATGCCACTCGCAGGTCCCCGTCCGAATAGATCTTGATCACTTTGCCGGTTTTCCCCAGAGCATTCTTCATCACGTCTATCCACTCCCCGTGGCCACGTTGGTACAGCTTCACGGCGGCCAAGTCGGTTTTCACCCTTACAATGTCGCCCATGGAAAAGCTGTCCTTGCTGGTGACTTTTGTCAGCGCGCCCGGGTGGAAGGTCCATCTGTTGTTGCACCCATCGAACTGCACGCGAACATCGCCTTTGTCCGTGATACGATGGACTCTGCCAACCTAGAAACAGGGATTATTCAGTTCGGAATGTTAGAAAAGCTCGCGGCAGTTCTTTTATAACGTACCTTTCCTATGTATTCAGCCATTCGTGGGTTCCAACCGCCATGGCCCTCCTGCATCTCTTTCAACGTGTCTACGTCGACCAATACCTTTATTTTGTCCGCAACGTTGAACGTCGAGTGGCGGTGACTAGATACAACGGAAGGAACACCACCCCTGGTCGGCGTCAAGTTGCCTCCGTTGTCGGATATAGTTATTACTGGCTGACCGAGCAGCGGAAGGTGCTCCTTGTAGTACGTGCCCGTGGTGGCTTCCTCGACGTAACACAAATCTACGCAACCCTTGTAACCAAGACGATAGACATTTGTACTGCCCTTGGACCACGTCACAGTCGCTACCGAACGACTGCTTTCATTGTCCCAACCCCGTATATCCATTACCCTGCCAGTTTTCCCTGAAAACGTCACGTAAGTTTGTGCCTTCCTTGAATCCCATAACAGAGCAGGAAACTAAAAGTTCCAGTACCTCGACCACCGTCCTGATTCCCCCATTCCCAGTCCGGACCTCGGATCACCTTCGCCCCGATAAATATCCCCTTCAAGGGTATCTTAGCACAGCCTTCTCTCGGAGCTAGTTGCACCCTGCGTAGCATATCGGAAAACATATTTACTCGACTTAATTACGCCGCTCGTCGTCGAATACCCAAAGTCTAAAAAACCAACCCAACTGAATTAGCCGTCTGAAATCTTTGGAAGGTATGACTCAAGTCGTGCACGTCTGCCATGTAGCAT
Organism: Andrena flavipes; assembly: GCA_963971345.1. Taxonomy (NCBI): domain Eukaryota; kingdom Metazoa; phylum Arthropoda; class Insecta; order Hymenoptera; family Andrenidae; genus Andrena; species Andrena flavipes. Next base: position 18,277,980 of record OZ020482.1, on the reverse strand, counting down.
TGGGTGCAGAGGTCGTAGTCGGGGCATTGGGCGCATTTCCATCGAATGCCGATTATCCCGTGCCTCCTGCACCCGTCGCAGATAATATTGGCGTGCTTGACTCCGGTCGCAGCGTTGTCGAACACCAACAGATCGTAAGCCCCCTGGTAGCCGATCCTGTAATTGCTCCTAGACCCGTGATCCCACTGTACGATAACAGTCTTGTCCGGCGTCCTGTCCGAGGGGTTCGGACTGGAAGCCGAATTGCCGAAAGCTGGAGGCTTGCCGATCTCAACGACGGTGCCCGCGTGGCCCTCGCCTCCGTCCTGGTCGTCCCACTTCCAGTCTTGCCCGCGGACCACCCTCAGCCCGACTTCCAACATCTCCAAGCGCGCGTGATTCCGTTCGTGACCCTGGGAAACACGGGGAACGATGTCGTTACAGCGGAATCGCGTTAAGGATAGTTTGATGGATCCAACACCTAGACTTCTCCTGGTATTTTGTATTTCCTCGTAAAATCCTATTCACCTCAGCGACGCTCCGAGGGTTTTAAATCGAAGAGGAGCAGCCGAAGACCTCCCATTTCCCTGTACAAGAACCGTTCCTTCCACCCACGTAGAATACGTACCTGCAACGGTCGAGCCCAGCGCGATGCGTCTTATGAATCATATGCGCCCGTGCGGCTTTCCACGGAGCGCAGGGTGCAGGGAAGCGGGGCCGTGGCCGCGTAGCCCGCTATGCAGCACGAAGGGACGCGAGATATTATATTCGCGGGACACGGAGGGCAGTGAATCGACATCATCGGCAAGGATTACGGAGGCTCATCCTGATAGGATTCTGCGTCCGTGTCAACGATCGTAACCTCATAACGAGTTCGTCGAAGGCGCCTCTTTCGAGCGATAGCCGAGCTAATGGAGCACCAGTGGACAGTCTAACAGCTCCAGGCTGAAATATTATATCGGGATTACTCGCGTCGGGCTATCAGATCGCAAGCAGATTCATCCGCGTCCAGGGCCCGATACAGAGCCGAGATTTCTGGTAAACTAATCACTCTTCTAACTAGTCGCCCCTCGAGTTGGAAAAAAGCTGTTGTCGCGATACGGGTCGGCGGTGGTTCACGGCGCGTCGACAGCCTCCGCGAGGCTCGATAGGAGAAAACGCACGTTTCCTCGGCGCCGGAGTTCTAGCCGTGCTCCGCCATCCGCCTACCTCCCGCGGCGATTGTAGCTAGAGCAGGGCTAGAGTAAGGTGCACCGTGGATAAATAGCCGTGTGCAGGCTGCTAGGATACGTCGATAGGACGGGGGATTTGAAAGGTGCAGTTTCAGTGGCGAGCAATGGCTCTCGGGCGCGAGTATCGCCGCCGAATATTTCTCGATGCTTCTGGCGCGCTGTATTCTTAGATCCGTAGATGCTGCTTGGACCGTTCCGCGACATTTTACACGCGTTATCGGCTCTTATCTACGGGCAGGGGGCTCGGATCTCGGGGGATACTGAGATGTACGCGAGGCATTGTTGCGCGCTATTACTCTCGCGGTGTGATAATTTGATTCTCGCCTCTTTTCCTTCCTCGTCGGGCCATGGGAATGTTGGTTCAGTGACTATGGGCAGGGTTCGGCAATGAAATAACCTCCCGAGTACCATTCGAAACTTCCTCGGCGGACAAAATCAAAAAAATAAATTTCTGAATTCGACGAAATAAATGCAAATGTCAATCGAAGAACTAATATGAGCATCAAATGCCTGAAATTTTACTGCTAAATATTTTAATACAAAGCTCGTATAAACTCGCAAATGTTTATGTTAATGTGAGGTTAGACCGATCGCAAAGAATTAATTCAGATTTTCAAGTTGCATCAAACACTTATATTGTGTCATCGAAAGTTCTGAAAATAATTTGAAAGCGTGGATTCAGTTCCTGGTGGTGCGTAAGATATCTTTTTGTCCTCAAAATAATTATGTTTCGGTTTTTAATGCGTAATTTATACAATTTTCAAAGTTGCGTTTTAGAAATAATCTTTTCATATAAGAATCAATTTTCAATACATAAAATACTTATAAATCCCATAATATTCTGCAATGATTTTCATTCCTATTTTACGTTGAAATATTTTCATTCTATAAAATTATTAATTGCTAATAGTTGCTAATAGTTGCTCTTGTATAACATACAACATAATCGTGACCGAGGCTGGTTCCCATGTTCTACATTACAAACCTTTTTATTCTCTTTTAAACGATTTTATTCACCTTCGATACTCGGTTTGAATGTTCGTATTATGTTTCCTTTTTAGCATCTTGTCAAGATGAAATAATACAGATGAAAAAAGAATTATATACAACAGTAAGTGTTGTTTTTCGCATAATTTAGTTTCTCATATATCATGACTGCCGAATTTTATATATTAAAAAAAAGTTTTGAGGTTTTGACCAAAATGAATATAGTTCTTCAATCGACATTTGTATTTACTTTGTAAAATTTAAAAATTTCATTTTTGTGGTTTCGGCCATAAAATCGGAAAATTTCCCCACCGTGTGTTGGCGCGTAGCTCTCCGTGATCGGAGCAGTCGGTTTTGAATTACAGAATTCCTGCTTTCACGTCGCAATCAGTGAGTAATCTGCATCGCGAGTTCGCGAGAAAAGGCTGCTACAGCGGTGGGAGCAGATTTTATTCCCACCCAGCATCCAAGTTACGCTCCAAATATCCCGCGAAATTAGAGCTCGCTCAACGAATTCTAATAAAAAAAAAAAAGCTGACTATCGTTACCACGTAAATCGTCCCGTGTTTCTCGTGGATTTACGCAGCCGGGAACGCCGCCGTAGCGCCCGCTCCACAACCGTGAAAGCACGATTCCCAGCGTCGAAATTCATTTCCCTATCGCGAGCGGCATTGTTGGATTTGAAAAACGGTGGGAGAATCGCGGCGAGTGAGTATCGAGTTCTCGAGAACCAAGCGTTTCGAAGTCGCTCGCTTCGACCAGGGCTCGTTATCAACCAACTTCTCGAGTTCGAGCATCGATCGAACTCGATCGGCGGTGGAGTAGCGCGAACGGCTCGATCCGCCTTTAGTATTCTGTTTACGAAGCGGCACGCGCGCCTTTTCACGTGGATAAACGGGCTCGGTTTGCTGTACGCGCGGTTGCTGTGCGTGCGTTTCTGAGAATCGACCGCGGCGGTTAACCTCCAGTGGTCGCGCGGGTTCAGCAGCGTGGAAATTTCTGCCACAGAGAGGATGGATCCTCTCGGGAGCGACGGGAGCGGCGACGGGGACGTGGAGCGACGGGGAGCTGGCCGCGGCCGGGGACACGGACTGTGGACCTCCAGTGCACAGGAACCTCACACGATGAGGAGACCCCACCAACATACCATCGAAATGCAGACAACAGGTTGCTATTAATCCTCTAAGCTTCCACATGTTCCGGAACCTCCTGGAAGTAGTAACGGTCGATCGTTTTCTATCGCAGGCCCCACAGAGTCCAGGAAGGAGCACGGGAAGGTGGACAAATCGCACGACTGTATACTAAAGAAGTCTACGCTGTCCGTGCACGCCGCTGAATTCATTCCAAAGTCGTATCCCGTTAAGCAACCTGTGGTGAGTGGTACGGGTCGACGATCGGGTAGGCGATCTTATCGGCGGTGGTTTATTTGGTTGATTTTACGCAGCAGCAGCAGCAACAGCAGTCGTCGACGAGATTCGTGCAGAAGCATTCTGTACAGGATAGATTACAGATGGCTAGGGAAATTCCGCTGCAGGCGGAAATGATGCACGAGGTGCAGAATTCGGCGTGCAACTACGACGGCCCTCAGCAGTACCAGCTGATGGAGCACGGGCAGCAGTACGATAGTTCGCGGCAGCAGGAGCAGACCATGCATGCGCATAATTACGGTGACTTCGACGGAGGTTCCGGGGACTATAAAGATAAACACCAGGTGGGTTGGGCAATAGCGGCGGAGGAATAAAGATGTAAATTTGTTTCTAACTGGCGATTACGTTGATTGCAGGAGTTGGGCGGAGAGGAGAATAAATATTTAATCAAACTTTCAAACGTACAACAGAACCTGCTGAGTATCATACACTCCTTGACATTAGATCCGGGTCAGTTCACTTCGATCGTGAAGCCACTCATTAATCATCTTAGGCCTCATCTAAAATTTCCTAGTCAGTTTCAAGAGATCCTAAAAATAATCATTCAACAGGTAATCGAAATGTGTACAGCTGTTTAATTTTGTGGTTGCCGGAGGTTTTGTAACTGTGTTTCAAACTTTTTTTTAGTCTATAAACGAGGATAACTTTCGGTACAGCGGCGCTAGACTCTGCGCATCTCTAGACAGCACCGTGAAGCCCGCCGAACAGACGTCGTTCAGAGAGATTTTATATATTTTGTGAGTTGCCAGATGGGTACTAGGGCTGGGGATATTTGTCGGATTTTTCGGCATTCGAATGTTCGGATACTACAGTTGCTCAAGTATTTGGCGAATATAATTCGAATATCTAAGTATTCGAATATTTAAATAGTCGAATACTGATGTATTCGAATAGTATGGTGTGGATTAGAAATCAAATTCTTTAGGTTCATTTCTTTACAAGCTTTTATTTAGTTTCATTTGTGAGTTCACTTCGTTAACACCTCTTTTTTCGATCAACTTCGACATACCTGGGTGGCACACGCCCAGAGCAATTTTTGAACGAGTGCCATTCTCATCCAAAGAATCCAGTTATTATGATAAAAATCATGGGTCAATTTCGAGGTCTCTAGAATGTATTCCAATAATTTTTTTTATTGAAATTTTATCACAGTTTTTGTAAAATATTTCTAGATTACCACTTGTCGAGAAAAAACGAAGAAAATCGTAAAAAAATTGTGACTTTTACAAATTTCAATATTAGAAGCTAAAAATCTGCTGAGTTGTTGTTCAGATATAATATTTTGAGAAAAAATAGTTTATAAGTCGGTTTTGAAAAAAAGGTATTTATTTTGCATATAAAAGGTTCGGAGCGACAAAATCAGCTTATGGGTGGTTCACACCCAGATAGTCAACGAAGGGTTAATTATTAGAATATTATTCGAATAATAACATTCGAATACTCAAATATTCGAAGTTTATTCGTAGCATTCGAATAATTTAATATTTGAATGCTACGAATAAACTTCGAATATTTAAGTATTCGAATGTTATTCGCATATTTGAGTATTCGAATGTTATTCGCATATTTGAATATTCGAATTTTATTATTCGTATATTTGAGTATTCAAATGTTATTATTCGAATATTTAAGTATTCGAATGTATTATTGGAATATTTAAGTATTCGAATACTATTAGAGTATTTCAGTATTAAAATACGATTCGAATATTTTAGTATTCGAATACTGATATATCCGAATACTATGGTGTGAATTGTAAATCAAGTTCTTTAGGTTCATTTTTTACAAGCTTTCATTTAGTTTCAGTTGTGACTTCGTTAGTTTGTCAGGGTGAAATCTTGTAAGCTAATTTTGACCCACTTCAACATATTCGATCGACTTGAACCTTTGCACACATACGTAGTTCCAATAACAATACAAAATATTCACGTGTTTATTTTTATTCTTCTCATGCAGTCATTTGGGCCGGTATCAAAATTATTGTTCCCTTTTTAGTACATTTTAATAAAAGCTTGTTTATAAAAAAAATTACTATAAAAAATTTCATGCTTTTTAGTGCATGAGTTTCAAGTTGATTGAATATGTTAAAGTGGGTTAAATTTAACCGATGTATTCGAATATTTAAATATTGGAATAGTATTTGAATACTTAAATATTCGATTAGTATTCGAATAGTTAAGTATTAAAATACTATTGGAATATTTAAGTATCCAAATACTGCGCGAATATTTAAGTATTCGAATACTGAAATATTCTAGGAGTATTCGAATACTTAAATATTCGCGCAGTATTTGGATACTTGGATATTCAAATTATATTCGCCAAATAATTGAGCAACTGAAGTATTGAAATACCGAAAAATTCGACAAATAGACCCAACCCTACGACGGCTACCTCCTTTATGTAAGATTTCAGCCTCATGAACTTTAAGTGGGTGACAGGTGTAAGAACGAAACGGAGGGTCAAGCCTCGAATTGGAAGCAAAGGGACGATCACACAGAGGAGGAGCAAAAGAGATGCCACGGTTTGATATTATTCCTAGCTGAGCTGGTTACTCAAATGGAACGCACTTCCCCCTTCGGCCTGGGCGACTTACTAATCCAGCTTATCATAGTGATTTTGAAGAAGCCTGCGCCAAACTCTGTCAAGAATATCTGCCAAGCCCTGAAGGTACGCGAGCACACTCTTATCACATATCTTCGATGGAACTGACCCGCTTGTAACTGGAATGTATCTATAGTTGGCAGGCCAGACCCTGGAGAAGGACAAAGGTGGCAGTCGCAAGGACATGGAGAACATGATGCGCTCGCTGACGGAGCTCGTAACAGCTGGCAGAGTGGATCCCCATGTGGGGCGCATGGTGCACAGTGTGCACGAATTGAGAAATGGGAACTGGGGGCAGGAGCCTCCCGTGGAGCCTACCGGTCCGGTGGATCTCAATCAAGCAGTTGACGAGCCTGTGTGCTACGGTCCTGATGGGAAAGTGCTGACCGCTGAGGAGAATAAATTTCTGGAAGACGTTGCGGATAGCGCGGTGGACGTTGAGGACCATGTGTACGTATTACCGCGAAGCTGCTTAAAACGACCGAATACGTTTAAAACACTTAACTGACCTTTGCAGAGTATTAGCACACTGGACGTCCGAGGACGACGAGGACTACGACGCAGCGTACGATGAATTTTTGAAGGATATCCCCAAGCAAATTAAAAATCAAGCACAGTAATAATCGAAGACACCTCTTCTCATCGTTATCGTGTGTGAATGCTCAAAAAAAAAATTAATAAAACCTCGCGGCTAGAAGCCGCGAGCTCTATAAATCCTATGAATTTCGGATATAACAGTTAGGAAAGCTACAGGACTGGATAAATCAAACGTGTGACTGGAACAATTCCCTGCATCCAATATGTTTATACGAGTGATCGATAGCCCGTCAAGCTCGCCCCTCCCCCCAAGGGCCAAACCATAGTTTCACAGATACGCTCGTGTACCTCCGCTACTTTCGCCTCCCCCCCCCCCCCCCTTTTTCTTTTTTACTTGCGAACCAACTTTTTTACCAGTACACTTTTTTAAACATAGAAACAGATGTGTCAAGGTTTGTTCCTAGGACGAAGTAACTATCTATTTGTCATACGGTACGAAGTTTATTATTAAGTTATTTAAATTATTACAATAAATCACCAGAATGAATTAGATAAACGCCACTGGTTTTCAACTTCAGAATCTGCTCCGTAAGCATTTCTCTTACAGCGGCGTGCACGCGCGGACCTTAGCGGCATTGCGGCTCCGCGGAAGCGAGACAGAGTCTGGCCAGGTTTGTCGAAAGGTCCCACAGGCTTTAATGGAAACGATTACGCGCGCGACGGCTCGTGACGTACACGCGGTAACGTTAGCGCCGACAGAGCCATTTTTGGCGCGGGAAGTCTGTCACGACGATTGTCTGCCGAGGTGAATGTGGAGTTGCGCCATGAATACTCACGCCTGTTGTGCTCTGCTGTAACAGATTTTGGAGATTTTGGTCCAACGGAGCCGCATTCCAACGGAAGAGAGATCGCTCAAGGAGTTGTTACAAAAACTCTATAAAAACAACTGCTTACTATTCGCGCGCATGATAAAGAGACAGGCTTATTTACAGGCATCGCGGGCTGAGGCAGAAGAAATGGAGTACGCGGTACTTAATAGGCGGCACGGTCCAGTTGTGGCATAGTGTATCTTATTTGTCCCAAGCATTGATCGGGAATAGATTATCCTTGGTTTTTGCTCGCGGGGTGAACTTGAGAATCGCCGATATGGCGACGGAATTTTTTCTCCACGCACGAGGATAACTCTGGTTTCCTGGAGTTATTAAAGCGTGGGCGAGGTCCGTCGTAGGATCGTCAGGGGCACGCGTAGGCAAAATTTCGAGGTGGGATCGAAGGCTGACGAAGGTGGGGCCTCGTGTTCATCTCCGCCACTCGCTGGAAACCTGTTAATCCGCTGGGTCTCGCCGTGGAACACGGGCACGCTTCAGCGGAGGTAAGCTGATCTTGAGAAGTCTTCGAGAGACACTCTAACAATAGTCACCTGACACGCAGGTTTAAAGAATCCTTAAAGAGAAGCCGGGAAGCATGGGACACTCGCAGGCAACAGTTCTGCTGCTTCTCTCAGCAGTGGTAGCGATCAACGGTGGATATTATCAGTCAAGGATACTCGCATCTGGGAGCACTGGTAAGTCACCGTGCAAGAGTTGGGCAAGAGTTAGTCGAATCAATTTTTATTCGGCTGAATTTTGATTCGAGTAAATTTTTATTCGAACAAACTCGAATATAAATTTCGAGTAAAGTGTAGGTATTCGAGAATAACGAATAAATTATTAATCGACTAAATTTTGAGTAAAGTGTAGGTATTCGAGAATAATGAATAAATTATTAGACGACTCAATTTTTATTCGACTAAGTTCTTAGTCGAATAAATTTTCAGTCGTCATTCGTTCCTCGTTATTCGTTATTCGAAGGACCCCCGTGGCGACTAAGCGATATGAATGAGCGTGGGTTAGAACCTGAGACGCTCCATCTGGGGGCCCGAGGCCCGAGGCCGCCGGTCGGGCCGAAGGGGCATCACAGGACAAGGGGAACGCTTTTCGAGTATAGGGGCTGTACGGTATTCCGTACCATATATCGTTAATTTTAACAAATTTCACAGGGTTGTAAATTCCGTTCTGTATATTTTACAATAGAGGTAGAAGATCTGGTAATAACGTATAATATTATTACAAAACTGATTCACTAAACACCATTAAATATATAAACAAACAGATGACAAGTACAAATAACAAATCGAATATGAAATTGCGTTGTATGCAAAGTGAGTGGGCTTGATAAATGAATAATTACAAAATTTGACAAATCTAACTGAGGGCTACATCTCTTTAATTTACGGATTTGTGGAATGCTAATTAAAATAGTGGATGGAATAAAGCTTTGTTAAAGATAATTGAAAGGTAGGAGGAGCAGGTGAAGAACCCACGAAGGTTGTAAGCCGGGTTTCACTCAGCGATACACATTGTTCTTTTGAGAATCGTCGTGTGAGCGCAACAGATTACATGCGGTCTAAAAATATATTTCTTTACAAAATATCCATGCATTCCTAGATTTGAAAATATAGACCTGTGAGGGCGAACATGTGCAATGGTGTAATCTTAATTTACGTGTGCATTGTAGGATTAATTATGGTTCGAATTACGTCGTTTTTGGTGTTATTTTCACCAGAAAAACATAAGGAAACATTTGACCTGAAAATTCTGGAGTCTGAAATTTCTCACATCTTAATCGTATCACCCTACACTCGACAAACGTTCCCCTTGCTCCATAATCGCCCTCGGACCGACCGGATTCATGTAACGAATACTTCGAATAATTCGTTATTCTCGAATAACTTCATTTTATTCGAGATTATTTGAATAAAAATTGAGATCGTCTAAAAATTCATTCGTTAGTCACGAATAGCTTCATTTTATTCGAAGCTTAGCCGAATAACAATTTATTCGAATAATGCCCAACTCTGTCACCGTGAGCTGTTTAATCATTGATGGGGTAACTGATACTAAGCACGCTCTATTTGTTTTCGCTCATACATAATTCCATCAGCCTTCGATACGACTCACAGTACGTTCAATCCCATCGCTGCTCTTTAAACACAAATCGCTCTACCCAACTGAAGCTTCTAAATTTTGTTCCAGCTGGCTGCGATGCCTACACCTGCGGAGTGAACGCAAGATGCACGATCAGCGAAGGCAGGCCAGTGTGCTCGTGCATGAACCTGCACATGGGAGATCCTCTTTCACGTTGCGTACGCGTCGAGTGTCTCAGTGAGTACCTGCAAGCTCTTTTAAACACTTTGTAAGAGTCTCGTCAGTCACGCGTGTCGAACTTGCAGTTAACGAGGACTGCAGTAACAGCAAGGTGTGCACGAACAACAGATGCATAAATCCCTGCGAAGGCCTCTGCGGCGTGAACGCGATCTGCGAGACCAGGAACCACGTTCCAACGTGCTATTGTCCTCCCGGGCAGACCGGGGACCCGTTCACCTCCTGCCATTTAGCTGACCCCCGTATGTAAAGCCCTCACGTGCCTCTGCATACATTAAGTGCTGCAGAGAATTCTTCACTATTTCGAGATCTAGGATACTGACCATTCGGCGGCTTTCCAGAAGCTGCCTGTAAGCCGAACCCCTGCGGCGTGAACACCAAGTGCGAGGTGGTGAGCGAAATACCGGTCTGCAGTTGTCTGCCGGGTTACCTGGGCTCCCCTTTAACCGGCTGCCGCCATGAATGCGAGAGCGACGCCGAGTGCCCCAACCACTTAGCCTGCGTGAGCTCTTTCAGGTGCGGGAGCCCCTGCGCGTGCGGCACCAACGCGGAGTGCAAGGTTGTCAACCACCAAGCCATATGCAGCTGTCCGAAGGTGAGCAAATAGAGACGCCTAATCAATTAATTCGCACGTTCTTTATGACGAGTACCATTTGTCTTAATTGGGATCTACCGTAGAATTGGCTGGGTAACGCTCTGGTAGCCTGCAGACCAGAGTGCACCTCTCACTCCGACTGCCCGGGGAACAAGCCCGCCTGCCTCTACCAAAAATGCATGAACCCCTGCGACGGGGTGTGCGGAGTGAACGCCGACTGCAACCTGCGGGACATCACACCGGTCTGCAGCTGTCCCAGTCACATGACCGGCAATCCTTTCTTCAGCTGCATGCTCGACGGACGTAAGTTGCTTGGAGAGCGCGGGGAGTTAGCGGAACTAGGGATGGGACTATTTGTCGAATTTTTCGGTATTCGAATACTTCAGTTACTCAATTATTTGGCGGATATAATTCGAATATCCAAGTATCCAACTACTATGCGAATATTTAAGTATTCAAATACTTTTCGAATATTTAAGTATTCGAATATACAAGTATTCAAATACTATTTGAATATTTAAGTTTTCGAATAGTTAAGTATTCAAATACTATTCGAAAAGTGAAGTATTCGAATAGTTAAGTATTCAAATACTATTCGAATATATAAGTATTAAAATACTATTCGAATATTTAAGTATTCGAATACTGAAATTTTCGAATAATAAATTATTCGAATAGTCCCAGCCCTAAGCGGAACGGTCGATTAAAGGATCGTCGGTCCTCAGGTGATATCTGCGACCCGAACCCCTGTGGCACCGGCGCGATCTGCACACCAGGACACGACAGCACGGGGAAGGAGAGGCCAGTGTGCACCTGCCCCACCGGGTACATCGGCAACGCACTGGTCAGCTGCCAGCGGGGCGAGTGCTTCACGGACAGCGAGTGTCCTGATAACAAGGCCTGCATAGACTTCACTTGCCAGAACCCGTGCACCGGCAAGGAGTGTGGACCCAGCGCAGTGTGCAGCCCTCGACGACACATAGCGGTCTGTACTTGCCCCGATGGGACCAGGGGAGACGCACTGTACACGTGCAATCCTGTTGAGAGCAGGTCCGCTTACAGCTACGGGCGACAGTACAAGCATAGGTATCATTAGTGGCTGGTGTATATGCTACTCTTGCCTTCGAGGAGAAATTTCATGCGGCGGTCATTCGTTTTAACCCTTAGTATCATAGTGTAACACTCGTGTTACACGAATTGAACTTTAAAGCATTACTTTACTATTACCATATGTAGTAAGTGTCCTTAGAGCAGAAACATATCCGTAGATATTTTACTGTGATACACTGTCTCGTATTGTTGATTTCAACTCTTAGTTTCGCCAGGATCACTGAAAGTACCAGGTAAATGCTCTTTTTCTTTCAGTATTTCAAGAAATACTGTTTGAGATGTGTTTCTGCTCCAAGGACACTTATTACATATGGTAATAGTAAAGTAATGCTTTAAGGTTCATGAAAATGACCACAAATGCCGATTTTATCACTATGATACTAAGGGTTGACAAGCTGTATATATGTAATTGAAGAGGTGAAATACAAGTTATCCGAGCTTTCGGGCCTTTTCTTCGCTGTTTCTGTAAATGATGTTTATTAACTGGGCTCTGTCGATTTGATTGTTACCATGGGCGTTCCGATGGGGGTGTAGAAGGGGTAGATTCCCCCTGGCTTTTAAGAAAAAATTGCTTATTTTTAAACACTGATGTGTATTATGTTTATACTAGAAAAGTGAATATTCCTAAATTTCGGACGAAAAACCAAGCGGGTTACTCGTTTTTTCATTACTATATTTTCCTTCACCGTCACCCCAAAGTTGCCCCCTCTTGAGAAAAATTCCATGGCCGCCCTTGATTGTTACATTGGCAGAGATTTGTTTACGCAGGGCACAATAGTGTCGTAATAGATGATTTAATTATTCCATCGTGTAGCTGCGAGACTTTGTACGCGACCAGTGATTTAAAATGCTTTCTTATGTAATAAAAGTAATTGTATTGTAAGAGACAGTGTACTGTTGTGCCAGTATGATTGCACAATGGGCTGTACGGATTATGTAAGATGCCTAGGACCTTGCGACGCGAGGAAATAAATTAATAAACAAATTTACGTGCTTTCTATATAACCCGTCCCTGTTAATTCTTTAAACTATCCGGAAAAATTAATGAATTACTGTTCGTCTAAGAATAGTTTCAGCAATTTTGGAATTGCAATTAAAAATATAGAACCTAAATGATATTCTGCAACAGGTTTTGCAAATCTGCTGCTTAACGCTGAGTGGCGATTAACAATTAACGGGTAGTGCTATAATAATTTATTTCTTAACCCATTTGCATCATCGCTTTACTTAAGTTGCCGCGTTGAAACATCAGCGACGTTCGACTCACGACTGATTCTGACGGATTATTCCGCGCTCGGTGATAGCAGACAGTCGCGGCTCGCGGATTATTCCGCGCTTGGATGCAAATGGGTTAAGAAGAGTTTCAACAAAACAGTCGTTCAATTTACCGACAGTGAGGTGCTACGGCCGCCTGGCAGTGAAACAGTGAACTACGCCCGGTAGCCATTTTGACCAGGAAATTCTGAAAAGTTAGCCGAGTAATAGGATACCCGAGGAGGTATTAAAGCGAAAGGGGAATAACGCGGGACGAGGACAGAGATATTTGGCGGAGTGTGCGAGAGAGAGGGGTATAGTGCACGGCAAGGACAGAGCTAGAAAGACTTGTATCGTAGTTCGTGGATTGCGAATCGGAACATCTGGGATCGATTCCCGTGAGATGAAGTTTTTTTTTCATTTCTAATGTGCCAAGGTGCCAATGCGTCGTGCACGTTGCAGTTATAGGTACTTATACGTGCCGAAACAAGCGACATACATCGAAATGTATAAGAATCTTTAGGTTTATTACAGTTATAGGCCGAAAACTTCTAACTACGTTAATCGATTTCGATGAAATTTTCTATACGCATACAATTCTTACTTAAATCTACAAACGGAATTTTTAAATTTTCATCACAGCCTCGGGTATAAATGTTGAAAAAAAACGAACTTCCCTATTTTGTTGGGAACCCGAAAAGCAAAGAATTACTTTCAGGGGCGTCTGGAGTCTTTTTTCCAGGGGGAGGGGGCAACTTTGGGATGGTGGTAAAGAAAACTATACCCCCCTTGCTATTTTAAGCTTCCCGTTCAAACTTTACTCGTCCTTAACTAATTAACAATTCTACGATACACTAATTCTCCGCGTGAAACTGCCAGTTATCCAACCGCTAATTAAACAATCTCCAGTTTGACAATCAGTACGTTCGCAATAAGTGCTCAAAGTAATCAGCGATTTATTCACAATCTATCGATAATTACTCAGCTCTTACAATTGGCTACGATCTGCAATAAAATTTGCGCATATATCCCTCGAAGGTGCAATAATTATTCACACAGGGGCGGATTTGTAATTTTCGTGAGAGGGGGGGGGGTGTAGCGGCCAATCCAAGATTTTCTTGAGGAGGAGAGGGGTAGGTCTCAGAAATAAACCAGGGACCTTCCCCGATAATATTTTCCTGCTAAATGAAAAAGGTTTTTTTTGGTATCAATTTATCATATTGTCTCTCATATTGCTAAGTTAAAATAAGTATTTTGCAAATTAAAATAAGTATTTTTCCCTTGAAGGAGGCCCCCCCAGCCCTTATCTGAATTCGGTAATGGTATAGATAGAGGGCAACCTCACGGAATTTGACGCCCTTGAAATATGTTGTCAAGGACGTCATTCTGAACAACTTTTTCCTCTAAACTTTTTGGCGGTCGACCTTGGTTTCTGAGATATTTGCGAAAAACTTCTATTCATTTATTCCGACGCAACGGACCAGCGAACAACTTGAGGTGGTTGGTCATTTGGGGGATGTGTTTATCCCCGTCTCTAGACACCTCGGGGCGCTTCCCGAGGTGGATATCACGTGGAAGTGTGATTGAAAAAAAGAAAATAATTTTTTTCAAAAAGAATGTAATTTTTTACAATCACATTACTACGTGCTATCCAATATGTGTCTAGAGGTGTCTAGAGACGGAGATAAACACATCCCCCAGATGACCAACCACCTCAAGTTGATCGCTGTGTCCGTTGCGTCGGAATAAATCAACCGAAAGGTCGACATCGTATTCTACCTATACGTACGTGTTCGTAGCAGCACAGCGTTCGGCGATATTCTGTGCGAATATCTCGGAAACTACTGCCGTGCGACGGTAACATATATAGGAAAAAGTTGTTCAGAATCTTGATCGTGATAACATATCCAAAAATCATTGAAATCGGTGAGGGTGGAAAACTTCTAAATAATTACCAAAGATTTTTGCAATTATTTCGGAAACTAAGATCGACCGCCAAAAAGTTTAGAGGAAAAAGTTGTTCAGAATGACGTCCTTGACAACATATTTCAAGGACGTCAAAATCCGTGAGGTTGCCCTCTATCTATACCATTACCCTGAATTCACCACAGTATGTATTCACAATTACAGGATCCTGCTTATTTACCGCTGCAATAAGGGGAAGGTAGAGATCGTGCCAAGGTAGAAAGAGGAAGGTGGCGTGTACGACAAGAATAGCGCTAAGTATCGTGCCATCAACTCTGGTTATGCAAGCCTGATACTTTTCAACTCCCGGTAGTAGGAGTGCACCGTGCAAGTAGTAACTCTTAGAGTGAGAGACTCTTTAGAAAGAGACCGAACCACTTCTCCCATTGGCTCGCAAACTTCACCTCTACCCAGTGTCGCATTAAGGATTTAATTTTGGGGGGAGCCGCGTGGAACGGATAAAAATATTTTTAACGCAAACTCACTAAAATTTATTAGGTGATTGTAAAAATTGATTTCCAGAATAAAATCCACTTTTCTTTTCTTTTCACAAAGTTCTCAAATTACTTCAGTCGTGGTTACATTAATCTTCTTTGGCCCCTTGACCCCCTCTGGGTGCGCCACTGCCTCTACCTAACCAACATTAAAGCGAATTTAAATCACCGATTTATTAATATTCCCTCCACAACATTTTCACCACACACACAACTCCTCTAAATTACTCCCACGTTCTCTACAATTAGCAGCAACGTATGTACATACGTAGACAAATTATATTAACGCATTTACGTGACGTACTGCAGCCGCCTCAGGGCCCCGGGTCCCAGGGGGTCCCCGAAAAATTGAGACATTAGAAAAATAGGGTTGTAAAAGCTAGGATAAAAATAGGCCCTCCAACTGCGACGAAAAGAAAAAAAACAATAACCAAAATTTAGATTTTAAAATAGGCCCTTTTTCCGTGAAATGAACCCCACGTTTAATCCTACCTATTTAAATGTTTCAATACTTATTCACTTTGAGTGTCAACACGGTATTTTTCATTCTATTTAATTTAGAATAATTTAGAGGACCACATTTCGAGCTCGCCTCGGGGTTCCCAGAAACGATAACACGGCACTGATGTGTGCGGTTATCCCCGCAGAGGGTCGAGTCGAAAAGAGCCTCGACAAGCGCAGTACGAAAACGAACACCAAAGGGTGAAGGTAGCTCCCGTTGGTGTATTTCCAGCCGTTCGCTACGCAGTTGTCCAACTCCCGTTCGCAAAACGATCGACGTGCTAAGGGCGAGGCTGCCTCCGGCGGCGAGGGCCTACTTCACGTGGGGACTGGCCCGCTGGGCTCTCTCGGCCCAGAACCGGGGAGAGATGTCGATACGGACGGTTGCTCACCGTCTCTTGCAAAATGGTCGGGCTCTGCTGCACTCCGCGCGGAATACCGAGTGTTTCTACTCTAATTGCCACCCAAGGAGATACCACGACAAGATACACGTTGTGCAAGTAGGTGAGTCCCCATTGTCAACCAGATTTTTTTCTCTACATACCAGCCGTCGCTCTGGCAAAAGACCTTGGCACGGACCAGCACCAAAACAGAGACCTTCCAAGGCGCTGGTCGAGTTTAACCTTGGTGGCTTGACAACTACGGCATCTTTCCCGCATCGTTGCTTTAAACTAGTTTAAATGCCCAGTCGAGCCTTTTCTGTTTCTGGGTAGCCAAATAAGTTACCTAACTGCGGTCGCTTAAGATAGGTCGATATAGCGACTCGTCGGAGGCTCTCGAAGTGCCGAGGTCTTACTCGCTAAGAACTCTTCCATTGGTAACGCTTTGTTCAATATAGGCAAGTCCCAGGGCTGCCCGCCCCAGGGTAGCAGCAATGCGTCCAGCGCAGGAAGACACCTCAGTTACTTAGGAGCCCACGCCCGCCGCATTTTTGTGGACAACATCTTGAAGAGGGTCACTAATACCTTGGCAGCTGACTTACGTAGACGAGCAGCCAGCAGATTGGTCTTCGGGGACTCCGCGCCGTTCTTCGCTTTGGTCGGCGTGTCGCTGGCGTCTGGCACTGGGATTTTGACGAAGGAGGACGAGTTGGAGGGAGTGTGCTGGGAGATTCGGGTATGCTTCGCTTTGCTCTCTGGCTAGGTCACTGTTCAGGTTTATCAGAGGCGCCACTCTGTTTGCAGGAAGCTGTGTCAAAACTGCAATGGAACACTCCGCAAAACGATAAGAATTACGAAGCCATTAAGGATGACGAGAAGGGCGTCACTTTGGAGAATCTCGTGATCGGTCCGCCCCTGGCGAAAGGATGCTCCGCGGTTGTCTACGCGACGAGATTCAACGATTCTCCGTCCAGCGAAGGAGATGGTGGACTAAACGTCGACGACAAGACTACCGATGTGACTGCTTTCCCGTTGGCGTTGAAAATGATGTTCAACTACGACACCGAGTCCAACGCGCTGTCCATCTTGAGGTCGATGTACCGGGAGACTGTACCCGCTAGGAAGCATTTGAAGCACGAAGAGTTGGCTGAATGGGAAGTGAAGATGGCGGAGAGGAAAGCGAAGTTGCCTCTGCATCCTAACATCGTGGCGGTGTACTATGCTTTCGCCGATAGGGTCCCGGCTCTGCCTGGCTCGTGGAAGATGTACCCTGACGCTTTGCCAGCGCGCATCAATCCACACGGGTCTGGAAGGAACATGAGCCTGTTTCTGCTGATGAAAAGGTCACTGCCCTAACGAGAACTGCGATTCTTAAATGTATCAAACGACACCTCTTACTTTCTGCGTTGCAGGTATGACATTACGTTAAAGCAGTACCTGGCTGATCGTAACTTGACCATCAGGGAATCGATACTACTACTTGCTCAGTTACTCGAAGGCGTCGCTCACATGAATGCTCATGGCATTGCACACCGGTAAGTGGATATCCCCTGTTCGATCGAGACGCAAGGCGTGTCAGATACGCTGTATCAAGTTTTACAGCGTTATAATTTTTGTTTCTTGGATAATCAGAGATCTGAAGGGCGACAACATTCTGCTGGACTTGTCGGAGGAGACAGACAACTGTCCGTCTTTGGTAATCACAGATTTCGGATGCTGCTTGGCCGACAAGAGTCATGGACTGTATCTTCCTTATAACACCCACGATATCGATAAAGGAGGCAACGCTGCGCTGATGGCGCCAGAAGTTATTACAGCGGAGCCGGGCCCATTCACCAGCATTAACTACACCAAAGCTGACCTCTGGACCGTAGGCACTATAGCTTATGAAATATTTGGCATGAAGAATCCATTCCATGGCGACTCCAAGGACACGAAGCCTCTTAAGAACTACACCTACACGGAGAACGATCTCCCTTCTTTACCTAGCGACGTGCCAGCAGTCGTTTCTGCTTTGATACGGAATATACTGTCCAGAAGCTTATATAAGGTACTGCAACGCATGGAAGTCAGGTCACTAGGGTGGCTCTTATTTTCGACTTTTGAAGTTTCTCCATGGCACCCCCCATAATAGTTCCAAATAATAAGAAAAAAATCTGGGTAAAGTTTCAGCCCGATCGGATAAGAGGAAAAGGTGCCCCCTGGGTTTTTGAATATTTAAATAATTACTTATCAGCCCACAGTCGATTTTATATAATTTTCTCCAAGTTATTGATTACACAAAAAAATATGTCAAACAAAAGTTGTAGATTCAGACAAGGAGTATATTTTATGTTTTGTACTTTTTGTCGTGCGACAAACGGTTTTCAAAAAAAGTCCGCGAAACTAAAATTATTTTTTTTTTTTTTAATTGTGATTTTTATTTTCGAGGGCTATTTTTTAAACTTTTAAGGAGGGGCATATACCGAGATATGTCAAAGATAAAACTTGGTTTTTTATACTTTTCGATGCTTGATATGTCATTAATGTTTCCTGAAAATTAGGGACCGTAATTCGAAAAAATATCAAAGATATAGACAACAGAAGTAAGGTATTTAAATGCATTTTTCTCGAAATCATGATTTTCAAACATATTACCCACAATAATTACTCAAAAACTATTCAACCGATTTACTTCAAATTTGATTAATACTCATTTTTTTGACAACGCGGATTTTTTATTTGATTCACAGTTTCCTTTTTATTGCCTAAAAAGTGCAAGATTTCATGTCCGATTTTTTAAATTTTGAAAATTTAAATGTATTTCGAATATTTCTTATTTATGAAGACTAAAAGAAATCTGTATTTTTTATTTTCAACCCTCAAGGTTAATGCTATTACGTCTCTGTCACCAGTGAGTATTCTTCAATTCTAATGTATGTATCTTTGATATTTTTGCGAAGTTCAGTCCCAAATTTTCAGGAAACACTGAAAACAAAGAATTTGTTTTATCTTTTTCGTATATTTCGATATATGCCTGCCTTAAATGTTTAAAAAATAGTTATCGAAAATAAAAACTACAGTCTTTTTCGCCTTAAACTTTCAAAATTTGAAAAAAGAAAGTTTTTTCCAGTTTGTCGGACTTTTTTTTGAAAACCGTTTGTCGCGCGAGAAAAAAGTAACACGACACATAAAAAATGCTCCTTGTCCGGATGTACAACTTTTTTCCGACATATATTTTGATGTCATCTTAAACTTGGTCGGATATTCTATAAAATCGACTTCGCAAGCTGCTAAATAGTTATTTGAAATGTTCAAGGGCCCCTCTTCCCGTTACCCGATCGGGCTCAAGCTTTACGCAGATTTATTTTTTAATTATTTGAAACTATTCTGGAGGGTGCTGCGAAGTAACTTATGAAAAAATTCACCAAGATTAAATACAAGCCACGCTGATAGTGTTTAAAGAATTCAAAGAATTTCTATATTTTATACGATACGTGTGATTTCAGAGGCTGGATACGGAGACCGCAGCAACTATAATACAGCTATACCTGTGGGCACCCAGCGCCTGGTTCAGAAGCGAAGGGAAACTGCCATCGAGCAACGAGGTGTCTAAAGACGTCCCAGTAAATTGTACTCGCCTACGTATCTTCCGCATTTCTGAGATTTCTGTGTCGTTTGCAGGTGATGCAGTGGCTACTTTGTTTAACAACAAAAGTACTTTGCGAGGGTCACAACTCTGCGATACCAATACCGGGGGTATTCTGCGAAGAGAAGCTACAATGTGTCGTCAGGCAGAACTCCTATCATCGATCCCTGTCGACAAGATCCTGCGGAAGACGCACCATGCCAGAGTATCAATTAATAGCAAGTTTCCTGGGTAGAGTGGCGCTTGGCAACATTAGAACCGCTTTGAAATGGATACAGAAGAATATATAATGGTGCCTTCTAGCTACTATCTTGCGGACAGTGCCCCAACACAAAGAAAGTATTTGATCCTCAGCCGTACGAAGAAGCAAGGTCCTGTTCTGGTTACTCTTCGACAAGAAGATGGTTGAAATATTTTTATATAACCGGTTTTACTACACTATGATTAACGTTCCTGAGTTCTCTATCTTGATTAATTTATTTTTGATACTGTGAGAAGCACAAGCGGGTCATCCGGCTGCATTTGCCGCCGCGAGTCGCTCGTTTCGGATGGCTCCCATTGTGATTCACGTGCCTTTGTACTTCAACGTGCTTACTGGGGAGTATAATTACGATATTTATTTTCTCAATTTTATCGTATTCGTCATGTTTAGCCGCGAGCTCGGTATCGAGACGTTATTTTACCGCGCATAAGGAGCAACCTTTCTAATCTAACTAAGGTTGCTCACTCTGTGTTCGACGTCGCACGGCGCTTAACGTTTCACTGTGCGATAATAGAAATTATCGGCACTAAGTGATCCCCAATTATACGTTTGCTTCAAATTTTAATGCTCTTTAGTTCCAGGCTGTAAGCACTGCTTTTGGGAACGGTCCATTTATTTCGAATAAACGCCACGACAATTGTAAATATTAAGAACAAAACGGGAGTAGGTATTCAACAGTGTATAAACGTTTGAAAATAAAGCTTGTACATAGCGTTCGTAGAATTGTACGTGTGTATTAAGTGGCCCCTCTAGGTTTCCCGCAGGTCTGCAGTTTGTACTTCAGTTCTTCAAGATTCAGGTCCTTCGACGTCGCCAGATCATTGAGGTAGGTCATGTACTCGTCGAACGACAAAGCCCTCTTTCGAAATTTGAAAAATGCCAGCCCGGTGTCTGTCGTAGTTAGCGTAACCATGTCGAGTATCCGTGCAGATATTAGCCACTTGTCGCTTTGAGATAGGGGCAGAAGTTGCACGCTTTTCGCTGAGGAGATCGGATCCATTTCGCAGTATGCTGTCACAGGAACGAACGCACAAATTCTCAGGACTTGATTTGAGTGTTAAATGGTATACTTGGACGCTATTCCTTTTGGTTCACCGTCAAACATTTCTCGCAACGGAATAACTTCGGGTTCCCTTTTTATAGGAAGTAAATCCTCCATCGTTTCTTCCGAAGAAAATCTGCTGATCGTCTGCCAGGAAATTTCTTACGGATACTACAGCTATTTCAGTTGAGATAAACACTTGAAGATTGAAAATTTTAAATTGACCGAACCAGTGCGCCGAAACTAATTTAATTTTGAATTACTTGAAGATTGAGGTTTCATCATGAAATTCAATGAACGCCAGTGCCCCTCTTTGTGCAGCCAAAATTGCAACGACAGAGCTCTCGACGATGCCATTAGGAATATAAAGCCGCCTTATTATCATCAGAATCTAAGTCAAAAGTTCTTTAAATGCTTCTGCGAAAGGATATGCACCGCAACGAAAAGGCTGAACATGGAAAGGAGTGTCGTCTATGAGAAACTCAAGTCAGCCACAACGCGTCAGAGTTTACTCGCCTCTTCGCTTCGCTGAACGCTGTGTCTTGTTCGAAATGATTACAGGAGACCGCTGCAAGACGCAGACATCCCAGCTCTGGTGATTTTCCTCAAAACGCACGAGGAAATTACTCACGTCAACTTGGCGAGCAACAGTCTTACAGACGGTGCATTCATAAATCTGCTAGATCACTTGCGTGTAAGAACAACACACATTTGAAACGTAGAAATGCATCCTCTGACGTTAACTTCATTTTGGCCAGTTGTACAAAACTATACAAGAGCTGGATCTTCAGAATAACAACATCGAGCAACACGGAATGACTTATTTCCTGAAAGTAGCGGAGTACATAGAGCTGAAGAGGCTGAATTTGAGGGCGAATAAATTTGGCGTCGAGGTGATTAACTGTGCGCAATCTGTGCACTCTAGTTGTAGATCGAATCTTGATTGAACGACACCCCCAGGCATCGCAAGACTTGGCGCTTTCCTTGTTAAAAAATCAACACCTGCTCCACTTGAATGTAGCAGACGTAGATCAAACCGCTTCCAGTTTGATATACTTCATAATGGTCTTGAGTTCGGACCAAGAGGTTTCTAACAGAACTCTGAAGAGTCTGGACATCAGTCGGCCGAACCCAGGATGCATGTATCAATTCGATTCTACTCATTTCGCCAGCGTCATTGGTCACATGCTCAAAGTAATTTCGCCAGCCACGTATATTTCTCTTTCGTTTTCATGTTAATTACAGGGTTTCTTTTCCTAGAATAACAGTAGTCTAGCAGCCTTACATCTGCAGAAATATAACTTTAGTTGCCATGACATTGAGATTATGATGTCGAACGCAAAGTACAACGGAACGTTGCACTTGTTGGACCTTGGCTGCAATAATATAGGAGATCACGGTGTGGATCAGCTTGCAAGCTGGTTATCGGAGAGACCAGCTCTGAAAACTCTTGTCTTGTGTAGGAATATCATCTCGAATCACGGTGCAAGGTGCCAGAAAGCTTGAAATATTAAATAACGTCGGAAGTTCTTACCATAGATAATTAGGGCTGGGACTATTTGTCGAATTTTTTGATATTCGAATACTTCAGTTGCTCAATTATTTGGCGAATATAATTCGAATATTGAAGTATTTTGATACTATTCGAATATTGAAGTATTTGGATACTATTCGAATATTGCAGTATTCCAATACTATTCGATTGTTGAAGTATTCGAATGCTATTCGAATATTTAAGTATTCGAATACTGATGGATTCGAACAGTATGGTGTGGATTATGAATCAAGTTCTTTAGGTTCATTTTTTTACGAGCTTTTATTTAGTTTCAGCTGTGAGTTCATTAGTTTGTCAGAGTGAAATCTTTTAAGTTAATTTTGACCTACTTCAACCTATCCGATCGACTTGAAACTTTGCGCACATACAAAATTCCGATGACAATACAATAGTATTCTAATACTGAAATATTCGAATAGTATTCTAGTACTGAAATATTCGAATAGTATTCTAATACTGAAATATTCGAATAGTATTCTAGAATTGCAAATTTCGAATAGTATTCTAGTACTGAAATATTCGAATAGTATTCGAATATTTAAATATTCGAAATTTATTCACAGCATTGGAATACTTGTAAACTATTCGAATATAAAATTATTCGAATAGTCCCAGCCCTACAGACAATGAACGAGTAGCAATTGCTTTCAGGCAATTAAGTTACGCTCTTCCATTTTCGAAGCTACTGTCGCTCGATGTCTCCTTCAATAGGATCACAGACGGAGGCATGGTAGAGATTTTAAACACATTGAAGAAGAGTCCTCTCCTGCGAGAGCTAAGAATATTTGGCAATTGCATCGGCCACCCAGCTGCAAAAGTATTTGTGCTGCGAGGGTGTAACAAAACCTACTCTACCCTTTACAATAATTTGCAGATTGTCAAACGAATGCTAGTGTCTCAAGTCTTGACTCAAGAGAACATAGATGTTAGGCCATACAGGGTCGATCACAAATGGTACTTCGCGAGGTATCAAGGTGATCGCTGTAAGAAAGAGTACCACGACATCCCCTATGAATTATTCTCGGAAATACAAAGCAATCCACCAAAGAAACCTCCTAAAAGAACATCATATTATGAATATACATACTCACAGACTACTGAATTTAAACTGCAACACGTAGGTAGTCGCAAGAATCTTCTGCAGCAGATTTGACGATAAACTTTTTATTTCAGTCGACTGTGACCATCGCTTCAAACATATCGCGAAAGGATTGCCAATGTTGTTACTGTTTGAAATGCGAGGGTAATAGCACACTTGTCTCCTTAACGAGCACTAATCGCTGGTTCTGCTTTGGCTCAGTTAGAATTCACTCTTCTAGCTCCGCATTACGATGAGCTCTGCAGGGACGCTCATCATCTAGACACTTGCAGGTGTTGCAAGTGCAAGGGAGATGAAAGCAGCGATTGGTCCGCGGACAAATCAGTCACAAACAAAGTCATGACTCCGCCAGATCGCATGAAGAATATCATGTACATCCTAAAGCGAGTGAATTCCACAACGGAGGAGAACATCCTGCGATGGATCAATATCGACGAGAATGTCTTGAAGGAAGATTTGAAAGTCATCACTGGTAGGAATCCGGCAACTCGCGCCTTTTAAAATATAAATCATCGACTTATATTATCTTCCAATGCGAAACCAAGGTAAAAGTACGACAGAAGAAAGCTCTTCGGATGACACAGTTTCGTGCAACTGTTCCTGGGTCCAGCTGAGCGTGCCTACGCTGCAGAAGTATCTAGAAGAAGCTTCCTCGAAGGATCTACTAATTATACCTAGAAACAGATCTACCTGCGACGAAGAGAGCGCTCGGAAAAGTTCTGAAGAGGAAATTTCTTTCACACAGTATTGCTCGGATGCTTTGTAAAGGCGTAGGATTTTATAGATAGGATAGAAACAAGGGAACAGATGCAAGGTATTCCCTGAGAACATTGCTTTATTGACGACATTTCATAAAATCTCCTGCATTGAAATTGAAGATTGGAAGATACAAAAATATAAAATAGGATCAAGTCATGCTATTCTACGATCTACATAGGTCTAGCTCGTCGCTGATACAGATTTCTTATCTTTAGCTTCTTCCTTGTTGCTCCTCGCGTTACGTCGCCCGTCGATCAAGAGAGCCTGACCTTTTTCTGTCTCAATTTCTTCTACCTTCTCCGGTGCCAGTTGAGTGGAATCGATTTCACGCGGTGCCTTTTTGGTCTGCTCGAGATAAGTAGCCCCAGAAGGGACTGGATTGTTCGAGGCGTTCTCTCCGTTCCTCAGAGTTTTGTCCGAGTTCCTGTACGCAGTCTGCACCATTGAAGTGACATCCCCGATGGTTTGAGGGTAGGCATTGATGACGACACCGTTTGGTGAGTTCACCTGGGGTCTCTGGGGGTAGCTCTGGACGTAGCTCTGGGGGGCACTTTGGACGTAGGTCTGGGGGTAGCTCTGGGGGACTGATTGGGTTTGGACTGGTATAACGCTTGCTGAGTTAACATACGTATCCAGGTACACCCTGTGATGGTGATCGTGATGGTCATGGTGGTGATTCCTGTATTGCGGCATACGTACATCGGTGGGGGTGTCGAATTTACCTTGCTGCTCTGCCCTTGGCTGCGAATAGAAAACACATGACATCAGGGACCAGGAAATTGACGGTTGACAGCGAGCGTAGCTTGACACACGTCGCCCAGCTACTCTCTGATCACATTTTTAAACTACAAGACTCACCTGTGTCACGACACGTTGAACCATATTCGACACGTAAGGCGACGAATAGGACACGACAGGCATCATCTTCATGTTCATGCTTTCCACGCTGGGCTCGTTCAGCATTGCCATGTTACTCTGGCAAGAGCACGGGCTGATAACACCGTGCATGGGGTTGCTGCAGGTAGTTACCGATGGCACCTGGATGATTGTGGCCAATCGCGCTGGTTCGGGCTCGGTCATCAGCATCAGAGGACTCGAAGGGATGGTGATCAGGTGGTCGGTGTAGGTTGAAGCGTATGGCATCACTGCCAGAGTCTCCTGTGGTTCTGGCAAGGTCTCTGAAAACTGCTCGATACGCACTGGCTGGGGTGCTTCTGTTATGGTTTCGATTTCCATCGCAGGAGCTGGAGTTGGCTTTGGTTTTGGCTTTGGCTTCGGAATGTGTTGGACGATACTGGACTGAGGAATCGATTGAATGATGTTGACAGCTGGAGCGGATTGCACGCAGGGTGGTGCAGCTGGCTGCACGATCTGCAGTGTGTTGAAAGGTTGCATGACAGGTTGCGGGACCAGTATATTCGCCTGAGGAACCTGAGCGACAGGCTGAACGAGATTCATTGCCTGAATCTGTTGAGGGACGGACTGAGAATGGACGATGACTGGCATCCTCTGGGCCTCAGCTTGGTTGCCCCGGCAAGGAACTTGCGTCGGCTGGTTGGAGCCTGGTTTTATCTCCACGCAGAAGGTGGTCGCAGACTTCTTGGCCCTGTCCTTGTCCTCACCTGTCTCCTCGATCTTCAAGTCTGCCTTCTTAGTCTCCAATTTGCTGTCCTCGGCCAGTGACTTCTTCTCGATGTTCCTGGGTGCTGGGCCAGCCTGCGCCATGGCAATGGCCAGCAAGAGAAGCGCGAAACAGGTGTTGATGTGCATGGTTCTGTATCCCGTCACTTCGAAAACTGAATTGTGGATTCGTCGGACGGATTCAGTTTTTATAGGGGTTTCTCAGCAATCAAGCTTGTCCCACACCTCCCACCAGGAGTGTTGCAATTCTATGCGTGGAGCGTCGAAAAGCCCGGCATTGCTGACACTGGTGATCGCGGGTTTCGTCAGTACCGCATTGTTTCCAACGTATTTTTGAAATCGACATAATTAGGACGAACGTACCAGTTAGGGCTACACGTGTCCCTTTGGATAGAGAGAATCAGTGATGGAGCAGCTGAGTAGCTTAAAGGAACGCTTCCTTTTTAAAAGGACCTTTTGAAATCCTAAAAATTTCTGAAGTTATAAGTATTTAAGTATACAACTGCATTTTTTTTTAAATAGAATTACAATCGATGACACTAGTTTTCAAAATAAAAAAAATTTCTTTTTTTTTCTATTTTTTCTTCTGAGTGGGTCATGTAAAATGGCCCGCTGATTCCAAAAATAAGGTGTAAAAAAATTTCTATGGATGCGTTTTTCAAATATCGAACTTTTTACCCATCTGTCAAAAAGGTAGTCCCACTTAATTGCAAATACCTCGTGTTGCGAACGACCGATATGATCAAATATTATATCAAATTAAAGTTTGGAAAAAAATTAAAATCGACTTCAAAGAAATAAAAATGCACTGAAAAATAAAAAATAATTTAATCCCTTATTAATTTTTTTAAATTTATTCTTATTTTTAACTTTATAGTTTTACATATATTGACACAGCATACTGAGGAGATACGCGCGTACATAAATAAAATAATAATAATTAGGTGACAATAGTCTTTATTATTAACCAGAACTGGCAAAATATTGGGCCAATATTAATGCAGTATCGAATAAAAAAAAGATCATCAAAATCGGTCCGTATGCTGAGGAGTTATGCGAGGACAGACATAAAAAAAATAACATACTGGTCGAATTTATGACCTTCTCCTTTTTGAAATCTGTTAATAATTGAATCGCCAACAAATGTACCTCACAAATTTTCAAATCGATTCAGTAGTTCTGGTGAAATTGATGGACATACGTGAAAAAATGTCATTTTTTTTTACCGAAATTGATATTGAAAAATCATTTAATCATCTGGGAGAAATCGAAATCGCAACAATGGGTCCTGTTTCTCATTTCTTACGTTGAGTCTGCACTTTTGCGAAGAAAACAAAGTGCTACTGAAGAAAATTTATGGATAAATACTGAATTCAGAGACAATTTGTGTGAACACACTAAAATTTCATTTTTTCTCGATTTTTGTTTTTTTTTTGCACTTTATTGTATTATTTCAACCAGTGTAATTAAATTAATTCTTCTTTAATTTCCCACAGAATATGTATACTTTACGCATAATTCCACTTTACGTTCTCAGAAAAGAATACATGTTTCCTGAAGAATTTACATTACAAGTTAAATCAATTATTGAAACTCTACATTCAAACTGAGGAAGGAAATAAATATGAGTATAAAAGAAAAGAATGAGTAGTCATAAATATCCGGATCCTACTTTGATTTCAGCCACCTAGAAACCAAACTTCATCAAATTAAAAATGTAAAAAGAATTGATAAGTGAAGCGCTAATTATTTGCTGGAGAAAATGGAATTGACCAGTTTGGAGGTCTTAGAAGATCATTTATCGATCTGAATTCCATGTCTAAATAGTCGCGTGGTTTTCGCAACGTGCCGCATTTTTCGATGTTCGTTCTCTGAGTAATTTGCAAACATTGCAATCTTTGTTTTATTGCTGCGATTCGAGGCGAAACCGCGAAATACTGGGTCAACAAGCGTATACGCAATTTCGATTTAGTTTGCTTATTCGACAGATGTTTCGGACACCGTGTTCCGATTCTTTCCACCGAATTTCATTAACCTTCTCTAACCTCAATTGCAATGGGAAAGAGAGTAATTCTATTATTCATTTGATAAATTATAGCATATTGTGCGAGGTATTTCGAATTAGCTTCATAGAGTAATATAAAGCTGATTGATTTCTGTCTTACGTAGAAGTACTACAGAACTTGTTTGAATATTAATAAAGGGACTATCAACTAGCAGAGTGGCGCAGTGGAAGCGTGCTGGGCCCATAACCCAGAGGTCCGTGGATCGAAACCACGCTCTGCTAAAGATGAGGAGCTTTCCTCAATTCTTTTTTTTTTTTCATATTTCTTACAAAACTACGTATTGACACTTAACATAATATACAACACACCTATTCTATTCATTTTAATATAAAAACTAACAAATAATTATTTTCTTATACTAAAATATCGATGATGTTTTTTAAATAAAATTTGTGGAGCAGGATATCTCACAACAAATTCATTTTGATGCTTGATTCTGTCTTAAATTAATTCGTATCCCGTTATGAAATATCCTGCTCCACGATTTTATTTAGTTTATTAATAAGTTTATTATTTAAGGAATATATTTTGTGCTTGAGAATATGAATATTTATAAAATGTTTCTTGACGAAAACCTTATTGTAATCATTAATCTTTCTTCGTAAAGAATTGGCTTAGCATGGCAATTGCACCAGTTTTTTTAATCTTATCTGATATTTTGGACAAAATGTACCTAATCAATGGTTTCTATTTTTATTCGCATATATTCAACAAATTTCTGAGGATATTTTCTTAAGTAGTTATATAAATGTTGAAACTCTCCACATTCATATCTATTAGCATTAATAGGATGCATACAATGCATACAACTTTACGTCACTTGAAGACAGTAATAATTCTTCTTAAATAGAATCGCTCATGTTTAAAATGACTGATCTTCCCGAAACCTGAAACGACTGAAGCAGTACTATTATGACAGCTCCACTATAAACACATCAAAGAAAGATATTTTCGGGCAGCTTTTATCGCCGCTCTTATAGTTTCTTTCCTAGCTCCAACATAAACGTATCCTGAACTTGGAACATATGCTCTAAGACCATAAACGAGAGGTGATGAGATAGTTGAGAATTTCGATTTGATAGCCGATCGTCTTTCGACTTTCGATTACTTTCGGCTAACATCAGTAATGAAACAAAATAAACTTCAAGCAATTGAATGTGGATTTGTGTACAGATCTAGCCCCAATAAACTCCGAGAAATGATGCGAACGAAAACTCAAAACGAGCGCATTTTCCTAGGATTTTCCGAGTTTTATTTTACATGGACTGAGAGAGGTAGTTGGGATTAGATAAGAGTGCGTCAATGCCAGGTCTACATTTTTTAATTTATATTTTCGGAATGGGTCGCTTACGGAACTCGTGACTTCTCTACTCTTGCGGTTTCCAATGGTGTATCATACTCCCCAGTGGGAAACATTATATCATCGGGCTTTATCAACGTTGATTGATAAATCTTACGTTAGGTTCGGGCTTCTAAATACAGTAACAGTATAGCTTATTCAAAAATAAAGGCACATTAATAGGGACAGGCACAACAATAGAGCGAACTACCCTATTGTAAGTTCAAAGAACGTTGACATTTCGCAATTTTCACATTCTGATTAGGGCTGGCACTATTCGAACAATTTAATATTCGAATATTTTACAAGTATTCGAATGCTACGAATAAACTTCGAATATTTGAGTATTCGAATGTTATTGATCGAATATTTAAGTATTCGAATACTATTCGAATACTACTCGAATATTTAAGTATTCGAATACTACTCGAATATTTAAGTATTCGAATACTATTCGATATTTAAGTATTCGAATATTTAAGTATTCGAATACTATTCGATATTTAAGTATTCGAATACTTAAATATTCGAATTATTCGAATACTTGGATATTCGAATTATACTCGTCAAATAATTGAGCAACTGAAGTATTCGAATGTTTGAATACCGAAAAGTTCGACAAATAATCTCAGCCCTAATTCTGATAAGTACAGAATTTGTTCTGCGGATGATACCACATTTAATTGTTTGAAGTTTAGTCCGTTCATTACTGATGTTAGCCGAAAATGATCGAAAGTTGAAAGACTGTCAAATCGAAATTCTCAACTATCTCATCACATCTCATTTACTACTTGGGTATCTCATGGATACCCGGGGAATTTTTCTCTACCCGGGTACCTGTGGCATAGACGACGTATAGGATAAACCTATCACCTTATGGATGTTCGTGTCGCCACCCAAACTGTGTTACCGACCCATAATTTGAGGACTGAATGTAGTGGCATCTGCTCATGAACAGCGTCCAACTCAGCAACTACTCTGAAATGTGTTGAAATGTTGAAAGTGTGTGCATGCTTGCATACGTGTGACTTGTTTAAATGCAAGCTTTTGCTACGCTATGCTTTGGCTCGGCTTATCAACGACTCACGCGGATCTGACGCGGTGATTTGACGTAATGGGTACTTATCAGAAATGGTTATTTCATTGAGACCGCGAAAATCTATTACCAGACGCCAACGTTTCACTTCGTTTTCGTCTTCTTTCTTCGGGACGATCCACAAAGGTGAATTGTATGGAGATTTTGAAAGTGTAATTATACCATTTGACAATAGCGCGCTGATTTGTTTTTGAACTTCCTTTTGACGTATGAGAGGATAGCGATATTGTCTTGTGTTGATTGGAATATCGTTGGATGTATGGATTGAGTGTTTAAAATCGCGAGCCTTCCCAAGTTTATCTCCAGGAAGATAAAAACGGTCGGGAAAATCTCTAGATAAATTAGTAACAAAATCTAGTTCTTCCTTGTTCAAATGTTTAGTGTTTAGGGCCTCTAAGATTGTGTGTATTCTATCTTCGTGTGTTTTGAGTTTTGACGGGTGTTCTGCAGCTGGGTAAAAATCTTCGTCCGATGAACCGAAGATTTCGAACGGCTCCAATGTTTGTGGTTCTATTTCCACGTCTAAGGGTACATCGCTGGTATTTGTTGCCATAACGTAGCACTTCCCTTTATTGTTCCTCACGACTGCTTCTCCTATGTAAAGATGTTCGAGGGTCTTGATACGCGGTAAATATCCTTCCTTAATCCTCGGGTTTGTAATTGTTATAGCAATCTGTTGCGATGTTCTAGGTTCGATACGATGTTTGGTCGACGACGGTAGTTCTTTTGTTTGATAATTTGAAAAACGTAGAGGTCGGGTTGGTTTGTTCTTTAACATCAAAGTCTCATGATAATATGAAATTTCGGCCTCCTCCTGTTTTAAAAATGGACTTCCTATAAGTCCGTCTGCTTCTATTGCAAGCTCTTTTACCACATAGAAAAGTGCAGGAGCTTCGTGGATATGAAGAATTGTTGTTCCTAGAGTATGAATTGGATTAGTAGTAATTCCGGTTAACTTAATTTCTTCCTGAGAACTTATCGTTGCTTTTTCTCCCAGGGCGTTAATGACTACTAAATTAACGGATGCTCCACCATCAATTAAGAATTCTCCCGTTCCTGACTCCAGTTCTGGAACCTTGATGTTGATGCGTGGGGCAGGTGCTTCCTTGATGAGAGTTCCTCTTCGAAGCGGACTGTCCTTTGGCGAGTTTCCTTGTTTCCGCTCATCGTTTCGCCTATACGTTGAGCGCGATCGAAGTTTAAAGACTTGTTTGATTCGACAGACGAATCTCGCGAATCTCGACGATATCTTGGACTACGCGGTTGTTTCCTACAGGATTTTCCGTCATGTCCGGTTATACCGCAATGCCAACAATACAAACTTGGCTTGCTATCTTTTTCATGATTTTTTAAAATGGAATATTGTCTTTTTCCATCATCTGGAAACGATGAGTCGGAGCGATAAGAGGGGGATTTCGAGGGGCTCCGGTGACGCAAGGTCCAGGCCATCGTGCGTGTCTGTCCTTCTCTTTCCTCTTCAAAACCAGATGTTCTTGTAGACCGATCCCTGTTTTTGTCGTATCTACTCGGAGAAATTGGGTACGACACTTCACGGTCATGATAGTGAGAATTTTCGGCGTAATGGTCTCGACGCGACCACCTAGAGGGCGATTCATTACGAGGCGACTGACGCCGATTCCTTAATTTTCTGTCTATCTGTAGCACGGCGTCGTAAGCTTCTTCAAGTGTCTTGATGTCTTGAGTTTGAGCCAACACTTTCCAGGAAATTTGATCCGGCAAACCATCGATGAAGTTTTCCTTAACATCTTTTTCTATTTCTTCGACGAAGTCTTCAGCGCGATCCAGATATCTTTCCCGAATAGCTCCGCGCGCACAGTAAACGAGATGGCTAGTCCTGTCGACGTACTGTCGCAGACTTTCTCCTTCGCGAATTCGTAGTATCGCGATTTCAACTTGAAAATACGACAAACTTCTTCCCGGCGCGAACCTCTTTTTCAAATGTTGAACTAATTTCTTAACAGAATCGAATTTATGCTCTAACGTGCACCTGCATGCCGGACCGATCAGTTTCGTTAGTATTATCGCGAGATACTCGGCTTCCGTACCCTCAGGAATCAAAGTTAACCCGTCTTCTATATTTTGTGCAAAGCGCGTCAAGGGTGGATTTTCACCGTCGAAGGTTGGAATTGACATTGTAATGTTCTGTATACATGTCCGTTGCGTCAAGAGTGACATTGAGTTTGCGATAGAAACTGTCAGGTTCATAATGTCGTTAAAAGAGACGTTCGCCTGTGCGTTTGTCATTTTAAAAATTACTAAGTGACTTGACTAGAGAAAACTAGTATATTGTCGATAATAAATTACGTGTGATTTTAACGTATTTAAAAACCCAAATTTTACGGCGATTCTAATGCAGTAGCATCCCACCGCTGTCACCAGTTCTGTTACGAGCCGGGGCTGCGGCAACGCGAGAGGCCGGCGAGAAGGGTATTTCCCAAGGAATATGGTTTATGAGTTTGTTAGTTAGGTACGCGGACGAACCTGATGCGAAATCAGGGAGCCGCTGGGATTATTGACGGCGAGGACGAACCTGATGCGAAATCAGGGAGCCTCTAGGAATGGAGTCAAGCGCGGACGAACCTGATGCGAAATCAGGGAGCCGCAGGAGGGTGAAACGTCGTGAACGAACCCGATGCGAAATCGGGGAGTCACTAGGATAAAGTTCACAGACGAACCTGGTGCGAAACCAGGGAGCTGCTAGGAGGTTGGATTATTCACAGACGAACCTGGCGCGAGACCAGGGAGCTGTTCGGAAGTTGGTAGATTTACAGACGAACCTGATGCGAAATCAGGGAGCTGTAGGATACGGACGAACCTGATGCGAAATCAGGGAGCCGTAGGAGGGTGAGGTTTCGTGGACGAACCCGATGCTAAATCGGGGAGCCACTGGGTTGGAGAAGATGGTTTGTTGTGGTAAAGGGTTTGCGAACGGACCTGATACGAAATCAGGGAGTCGCGGGAAATGTTAGTAATGCCTCGTAACTCTTAATTAAAGTTGATACAACTCGAGCGGTAAAGTTGCATCAGTGGGTGAGTGCTATTAATATTATAAGGATCGCTGGGTAAAAGATGGGTTTAACGAATCTACTCGATTTACAAGTGAACACCATTCGTATATTCAATAATCAGTTATTGTACAAATGTAAGTGTCGCGATTAGTTAATTATATAAAGTGTATAAATTACCAATAATTGCACGGTGTTGACGCACTGGCGATGCGGGGCGTACGAGCGGCTATTTCAACGTGCCAAATAGGATATAAACCGTACTCGCGGATTCTATGAGGTTAACTATGATTCTGACGGAGACTTTTGCCCGATCTTGCTAGATTTAACCAACTTTGTACGAGCGTGACACGACGTGACTCTACGCGTGACTCTATAGCTTTTAACCAACGAGGGTTGAACCTAATGGGTTTATATAGTCCCAAAAATGAGTGGGGATGCGTTAGGAATTTCCATATAAGGAAATCCTTCGGGGTCGTCGTCGTGTCACTCCCGTTCCCATGGTCGTGATCCAGATGGTCGAGATCATGACCCCCATTAGTGGTGTTTGATAAACGAAATGATTTTAGGGCGCTTTCCCTTCGCAGACGCGAGCTCGAAAAACGGTTGAGAGCGGCGTATGGGGAAATTCCACATACGCAACAGTAAATGGGAAGTTAAACACATTAATTTGGAGGTTGGTTTGCACGAAAAATTTTGCGCCGAGCGCGATAACAAAGTTGCTGTATACCAGAACACGAAACAAGTCGACGTCAGCCTGGTCGAATCGCATTGTAACGGAATGATAGAACAGAAACGAGCTTTCCTTAAAAAGTCAATATTCCCTTGGAGAAGGGTTTCAAGCGCGGTAATCTTCTTAAAAACTTTGCCTGGGTCATTCTTAAAAGTCTACGAAACAGAGCGGCAAACGTTGTAAATATTTAAAAAAAAGAAAAAAGAAATTTACAATCGCGAGAATTCCTAAGTGGCGAACAACTGCAGTTTCGATCAACCGGGCGAGATATTTCAAATAGAACCAAAGAATGACGACAATTTATCAATATGATTCTTGTCCACGGTTACTCGCTTGATAAAAACTGTAATCGCACGCGGAGAAGTCTAAAGAAAAATTAAATGATTCTTGTCCATGGTTATTTGATTAATTATTTATTTTTATTGTATGTGTTACATTTGGCCGCCACGACCACGACCACGGCCACGACCACCACCACGACCACGGCCCTGGCCCCAGCCACGGCACTGTGCGAATACAAGGGCTTTTATGGTCGCGGCCTGGGCCCGAAGGTTTTGTGCCTGTCTGCGAACAGCTTGGAGGGTGGCCCACTGTTCACGCTGGGCCCGTACCCGCCACCCACTTCTTTTGTGGCGTGGGGTTTTATATTCGCCTGTAATTATTAAAAATAAATAAAATAATTGGAGTCACTTTTATATGTTACACAGTTCGACAGCTTCTAGACTTATAACATTCAATAGCCGTTTCTTATAGGTTTTCGTGCGCTGAAAACGAACTCGCAACCCGTTTGTCGCCATCACCCTCAGTTTTTGAGAAATTCGATTTTGAAAAAAAACTGCAAATTTTCGACTTTGAATATTTTTTATGCCGAAACGGTAATAGTTATTCGTGTTGTTCGTTCCACGTGTTTTGCTAAACTATTTCGCTTCTGTATTGAAAACAAAACGAGACTTACCACTCCTGTTGACGCTTTCCGAAGGAAAACTGTCTGCTGCATCGCGTGGGATAGTCAGATTTTCTCCAAGACCCTTTGTTTTGGAAATAAATTGAATGATATCTGCAAAAATGGGTGCATTTCGGGTGTCCCTTTCCCTTTGATCGTTGTTTAAACATATTTAAATGTTCATAATGCAGTAATAACTTATACCGCTGTATTCGGGAGGGTTCATAGAATAATTTGATGTAACGAGCAACCGAATAACTATTACCGTTTCGGCATAAAAAATGTTCAAAGTCGAAAATTTGCAGTTTTTTTCAAAATCGAATTTCTCAAAAACTGAGGGTGAAAACCTATAAGAAACGGCTAGTGAATGTTACAAGTCCAAAAAAAAGTAAAAATTTGTCGCACTGTGTTATATCAAAATTAATGCTCAAATATTAAGAATTAATACCATGTGCCTTGGCCGGGCCCGGCGCAGGCTGCTGCTGATAGGGTGTTGCTGGTGGTGGTAGTGGCGGTGGTG
The DNA here is from genome assembly GCA_963971345.1 of Andrena flavipes. NCBI lineage: Eukaryota > Metazoa > Arthropoda > Insecta > Hymenoptera > Andrenidae > Andrena > Andrena flavipes. The sequence continues at coordinate 18,242,003 of OZ020482.1, read as the reverse complement.
CGATGGTCCGTAATGGGCAACTCGGTGGTGCGACCCCCCAAACAGCAGCCGTTCGGCTGCCACTGGGAACTGCTGTTCCCATGTTATTATCATTGTCTGGAAAAATAAATTTGAATAAATGTATATATAAAATTTTGTATTATTGTCACGTCCCGGGTGAGGTCTTTAGGAACGAAGACAAATGAGAAATTTGTGCCTAGTAAGGCGAATAGGCGAAGGAGGTTTCGTACCGATCATCTTGAGATGGGGACCGCTAAGGTACATCGCCAAGGTGATCAGCGATTCGGGAAAAGGGGGTAAGATTTAAGTTTGAAGGACTTTGGTAGAGTGATTTTAATATTTATGATAGAGACTTTAGAATGGTACCGCGCGAAAAATAGTGGGACGTCACATTATTTAATTAATTAATTCATCTGTACATTTATCATTAATAATAAAAATGTATTAACAATTAATAATACCGTTTGATTTGGGTGTATTCTCCCCAATGGCAACCGAACGGCTGCCACTCGGCACCGTCATTATCATATTATCATCATCGTCTGGAAAAATAAAAAATTTGAATAAATGTATATATAAATAATTTTTTTTTATTAATTAATCAATTAATTAATTCTTCTGTAAGTTTATCATTAATAATAAAACTTACCAGCAAGTAGGACGGAGACCTGGGTTTTCTAAAAAAAAAATAATAAACAATTAATTAGTAAAAAAGACCAAGAGTTCATGAAAGCGGAGTATGTTAAAAGAAAGAAACTCCATAGGTTATCAGTAGAAGTAGATAGTAACTGTATAGCAAGTAATACCACAAGAAGATATTAGTCACGTTGAAGCATATTCTAACTTATAAAGCCAACGATTAGAAATATCAAACATATCGAAGTTGAACGGAAACGAACACGTAAACTACACATTATGTAAGTCGTGGATTATCACTTTGCCTACGTTAAGTATCAGTGGACGTAGACCGTAACTGTATAACAAGTAATACAACAAGAACATATTGGATACATAGAAGCATATTTTAACTCAGATGTGTTTCATATTTCTAATCGTTGGCGTTAATAGTTAGAATATGCTTCAATGTGTCTAATATCTTCTTATTGTATTACTTGTTATACAGTTTCGGACTACGTTCACTGATACTTAACATAGGCAATGTGCCTATTAAAGTCTTTCACAATGTGGTTGTTTACGTTCAACTCGGATATGTTTGATATTTCTAATCATTGGCGTTATAAGTTAGAATATGTTTCAAAGTGTCTAATATTTTCTTGTTGTTTTACTTGCTATACAATTTTACAGTCTACTTCCACTTATACTTAACATAGGCAAAGTGCCTATACCCAAGGCATACAAAATGTTGTTGTCTAGAGACGCGGTAGCGTCCCGACGCCAAGTTACATGTTCGTGAGAAATTTATTCATTAGTTTTATTCGTGACAAAAAATAAATTCAGATTTCCCGCGAACTATAGAGATGCTCCATGACAAAGGATCCTGTGACGAATAAATCTCACGAATCACGAATAAATTCTCACGTATAAAACTAACGAATATAAAAATAATAAATTCTCACGCACCGCATCAAGAATATGAATATATAACGATAACGCTGCTATAGGTATATATGAATAGTATAGTATTTTTATATTATTATTATAGTATATTTATTACTTACATCGTGTTCGGTCATCTGGTCGGAGTCCATCGTATATATTATAGCTTCTCTCTGAAGCTGGTCTAGATGCGAGGAAAACATTTGACGATCAAAGAGTACGTTTTAGTAAATATCGACTATCGAAATTGTTTGTTTCGTTTTGCGTTCAGAAACATATGTTTTCTTGTCATTTATAAAATCCTCATAAAAAACTTTTAAAAATATTAGAATTAAATATATGTAGAATAAATTTGACTTCGTTTCTAATATGTGTATGTATATGTTTATGTAAGCAATTAGTGGTTTCGGCGCACTAGTTCGGTCAGTTTAACTGTTAAAAGCTATTTGCAATTAGTAAAAGGATTTAATTTCCGACGTTTCGGTCTGTGTTTAGACCTTTTTCAAGCAAAGAAACGTCGGAAATTAAATCCTTTTAATAATTGCAAATAGCTTTTAACAGTTAAACTGACCGAACTAGTGCGCCGAAACCACTAATTGCTTATTTTAAAAATACGGTCGATAGCATAAATAGATTATTTTATATGTTTATGTATTTTAGACTGTAAGGGAGTTATTGTAAATTACTAATACTAAGACAATTAACATTTCTTTCGGTTTCGCAGCGCCAAGTATTTTGAATAAAATATTTATTCGTATTGAAATATTTATTTGTATAAAAATAAATCTGCTTAATATTATTTAATACATTTTTTTCTTTGTATACATAGCCATTGTTATAAGTGGCGCAATTTTTTTATATCATTAATTTTGTAAAGCTATTAATTAATTTACGACAATGTTTTTAAATGGGATTCTTTTTGATGCATTAATTAAAATGTCCGCGATATGAGTAATGGAATGTATGAACACAGCATTTCAGCTGTGTATGTGAAGTTGTGTCATCTTAAGCGCAGTTGGAAAGCTCACTTGCAGCTCATTTTGATTTCACATTTTTTTTATATTGTAATTTTATTGTTTTCTTTTTTATGGGATTATATTATTTTCTTTTTTGTGATGTACTTGCAGCTCATTTTGATTTCACTTTTTTTTATATTGTAATTTTATATTGTTTTCTTTTTTGTGTTATTATATTATTTTCTTTTTTTGTGATGTACTTGCAGCTCATTTTGATTTCACATCTTTTTTTATATTGTAATTATATTATATTTTCTTTTTTGTGTGATTATATTTATTTTAATATTTTATTCGTCCTTGACTTTTTCATGTTTTTTCTTCTTTTGTTGTTTTTTATATTTATTTTTTGGTAATACTCTTTTTCTTCCTCGACTTTTTCATGTATATTATTTTCTTTTCTTTTTTTTTGTGTACTCTTTTTCGTCCTCGACTTTTTCATGTAAGTATGTACTGGTCAGGGATCGGCGGGCTTAAGCTACGCTAATGGAGGAGGAAACACTTACAGGAGCGGTGTTTATGGGTGCGTGACTGACGCAGGCACAGTTCATGCACACATAACCATCGCTCCTTTAGGTGTTTCTCCCTCCATCAATGTATCTTAAGCCCGTCGATTCCTGGTACTGCTGGGTTAGATTCTACAAACTTGACATTATAGTCAATCCCTAGAAATAGAGTTCACAGGATACATACCTTACTTCTGTTTTCTCAAAAATGCAATATGCAGCTCAGGATTGTGATAAAAAAAATAAGTGTAATTAATTCTTGAAGATTCAAAAAAGAAATCGCCCAACGTGGGGCTCGAACCCACGACCCTGAGATTAAGAGTCTCATGCTCTACCGACTGAGCTAGTCGGGCATTTTCTAACAAATTTTCAAATGTTTTTCAAACGGACAGCATTTATTATTAACAAATTGCAATTAATAACAGTCTTATTGGTGCGCCAATAACAAATAAACACTAGATTCATTGATAAAATTGCATAATTTATTTGTGCGTCCGCCAGTGACAATTATTTAAGCACAAGTTAATGCCTCGTCTCAAATCTCAAGGTACATTTGAAATAGTTGTACTATTTATATTGAAAACTTCGAATTTCGAAGCTCCCTTTGGTAAGCGTTATCCACTAAATTGAAACGAAATATTAACAAGCTACGCTATCTCTAGCTAAATAAACTACAATACTGTTTAACAGATTATGGCACGTATCGACGATAAATAGCCCGCGAAATTACAAACTTCTGTCAGAAAGTTACCCCAAAATCTAAGGAAGCTCGCTCCAGGGCAGTTCTGGGATGAGTGTCGCGTGGTTCATCACAGTCCTTTTACCAAAAGGCACAGCCTTCCCCACTCCGTGGCCGGATCCTCCAGGAACAGAGTCGCTATTCTTTAGCGATACGGCGTCGGGCCACTTACCATTCTCAGACTCTCTCCTTCTCTAAACAACCAATCCTTCAACACTTGATAGCTAGGCGACCCAACGTGATCATCAGCCATTTTTGTTCAAATCACTCTACAGATCGTAAATTTTCAGTAAACTTGACGACTTTCTTTAATTCTCCACAATTAAATTCTCTATCGCTGTCTGGCCAAAATTTTAAATTTCGTTACTCTTTTTTTATATTTAATGTAAATATACAGCACTTTTAGGAGATCAGTATCTGTGGGCTCTTTTGGCCGCCGGTTCCAAATTTAAAATTCCATTATGTCGAATATAGTTGACTTTTCTGATTTAATATCGACGAGCAAGATTTTTAAAGTTTCATATCTTTAGACATGTACACAAATAGTAAATCAAAGATTTCCTTCCAGAAGGACAAATCTTGCTCCTCAAACAAAATTGCACATAATAAAATCGGATTTCTGAAGGCAATTATAGGATAAAACATTAAATAAATCAGGTCTTCTAAAAATATCAAACATTATAAATCTTGCTCATCAGTAATGAATCAGAAAAGTCAACTCTAACAACGGATATGAACACAAACGAACACGCTTAAATATGGAAAATCACGTACACATTTATGAGATGCCTAAAAATTTATAAAAATACCAATGTCGATCCGCCATTTTAAATTTTACGATTTGATCTACAGTATTGGATTTGTGGTACAAATTAAAATTTTAATCTTTATAATAATAATCTCATATACGTACTCGGCGTCTACGAAAATCCAAATGCACCAAGTTTCTTCCGAATAAGTGCATTTTCTAAAATTTCGCTGCAACATATTGGAATCGCAATTTCCAATTTCGAAAATTTGACTTTAAATTCGGATCCGGCGGCCAAAAAGCCCACAGATACTGCTAAAAGTGCTGTATATTTGGTTACATATAAAAAACGGCTACGAAATTTAAAATTCATTTAAAAAAATAATTTTAAAAAAATCGTCAAGTTTACTGAAAAATTACGACCTATAGGGTGATTTCAACAAAAAATGTCATTTTGTACCACTGTGCGTTGCCCAGACTGTTTAGTCCGACGTGCCCTCTATCACAGTGTCTCCCAACCTTTTTTCAGTCGCGATCCCTTTTTATAATATTCAAATAACCTGCGATATTTCCTTCCTTTCATTTATGAAAATTCAGTGCTAAATCGTTAATAAAATATGACAATGTAACCATATTAAAATGCGTTAAAAATCGTCAACTATTTAAAATGACCGTGGCGGCCCCCCAGAAAACTCTTCGCGACCCACAGGTTAGGAATCACTGTTCTGTCAAGACCGGCACAAGCCAAATGCCTATTATAAAATCGTCGAAAGAAGAAAACAGCGTGGGGTCATCCGCTCTCGACCTCAGGTCCTCAGCCTTAAATTTTTTCGCGTTAACAAGATGCCCCCAAACCTAACCCAAATGTTAAGATTATAAAGCTCTCCGCTACTCAACAGCGTTACAAATTAAGTAACTTAATCATAGAAAAATTAGCGTTACGCGTAAATACACTGATTATTTGAAACGGCCTTGCAAAACGCTGTTTTGCATTGTTTAACCCTTCTTTTGCGTTCAGAGGAACTTACGCCAATTGTGTTCGGGGCGTATAGACCTCGCGAGAAATCCCATATAAAAGAAAGGCATGCACGGAAGTAACAACGGCGACAAGTCTCTAATAAGATTCTAGATGAAAGAGTTATCCGAAAGTAAGGAGCTGGTCGGGTTAAATAACCCCAAACACAATAGAAAGGTTATAATGAACACATATTTACATTATTGTACCATACTCGCGTTATAGTTAAGTATCAAGCACGATCCGCGCAACTAGTGGGCCCACGTGACCAATATCCAGACCATAAATACAGAAAATAAGGCACCTGTGTCAAAATTATTGGCCATAGAACACTCAGAGGGGCAGTCAAACGAGCCATCTGTCCTGTTCTGAAGCAGAAGATTCCTCACCAGCTTCTTTCCCTCGCACGAATTCTCAATTCTTACGAATCTGATCTTTCGAGCCTCGAGGAACTGTTCCAGCTCCACCCTGCACCTCCACTTCAACGGGTTCCCAGCGAACTCGACGATATACACTTCCGGCAGATCGTTTAAGTCGCTAGTAAAAATGCATTTAAGATCGTTACCTTCCAAGTTCAAGTAACTCAGTCGGTTCAAATGCCTGAACGCCCCGGGGGCGATGTACTTGATCGAGTTCCCACGTAAATCCAGCCTCTGCAAGTTCTCCAAAACGAACCAGGACGAGCCTATCATTTCCAGAGGATTGTCCTGAATCGTCAAGTTCTCCAGTTTATTCAGCCCGTCGAAGGCACCCTGCTCTATGGTAGCCAATCCAGAGTTCGTGATGACGAGCTCGCGTAGATTGGGAAATTTTGAGAAGCACTCCTTCGGTAATCGTGGTAAATGTCCCTGTAGAAACTCGATCGCCGTGGCTTCGGGTCGCAACGATTGCAGCAATAAAAGATTACCACCCGAGCATCGGTAACGAATCCCTGTGGCATCCTCGTCGGCTATGCAACTTCCTTCAACGGTCTCGTTCTTAATTACGATGCTAGGCGTCGTTGCAGGCGTCGCTGCAGTTACCGACGGAGTCTCCGTGTCGCTCTTCCAGCAATCTTCCTTCAATCCAAGAGCATCTTTGTCGTAACGAATCCCTCGAGTGTCGAGCACAACTGCTAGATTAGTGCGGCACAGGCAGCTCCAAGGGTTACCCGCCACTTGCAGGGACCACAAGTAGCGCAAACGTTGCGCCATGTACTCGACCCCGATGCAGTTCATGGCGTTCTCGGAGACGTCTAAGGTAGTGAGGTATGGAAGAGCGTCGAACACTTCGTTCCTTATCCCGTAGATGTTGTTGCGCGACAGGTCTAAATGCCTCAGGTTGGTCAGCCCCTGGACCATGCCAAGGTCGATCAATTCCAGCTGATTATCGCGGAGAGACAGATGCTGGAGGTTACGGGCGCCCGAAAAGGCGCCAGATTCTATCTCCTCAATGCCGCAGTCGCGCAGTTCCAGCTTCGTCAAGTAGCCGTCAAAGCGCGCGAAAGTGTTCGCTGGGATTCTCTTGATTTTCGAGAGAACCACGTGGATCGAGTGCGCAGTTGTGGGTATTGCGTTCAGTTCCTCGATCGAGGTGATCGCGCGGCAGATGTAGATGGATGGGGATCGATGGGCGGTGATTTCGGCGTGGCAGGAACCGTTGTATAACGGCGGCTGTGCTGTCGTGAAGTGTTTCGTTGGTGGTATGGAGGGAGGAGGCCTGGCGACTGTCGCGTTCCATTCTTTCACGCTTTCTTCGAAGGAGGTCCAGTACACCTTGCCCGAACTCACCACGGTGGAGTTGATGATCGTCTGTGGGCAGAAGAGAACGACCAGGTAGGATTTCCAAGTTATTTGTGAACCGTTTAGCCTTCCTCGCGAGAAAGTTAACGGGTTAATCGTCGATAAAAGTCAATTAACCCGAGGTAAAAGAATTATATACCATGGTTAAAAGAATCTACATCCCGCCAAATTAACCTTAACCTTAAAATCGAGGATTAATTTTTTTTATTGTAACCTGTTTGACTCGCGAGAGCGAGGAAAATTGTGGAAGCTACTATGAAGAATGTAGAATTTTCCAAAGTGATATGTATTAAAATTCAAATGAATGTATATCGTAAGTTGACTAGCGTAGTACCTGTGTGGTGGCGCCATCTGTTATCTTTTCTTCGTTCTCGTAACACCGTCCCACGTTGATTTGAAAGCCAACGTTCCTCTCCGTTAAAAGATTCTGCATATTGGTACGGCAGGAGCACAGCCACGGGTTGCCAGTGGCGTCTACTCTCTCCAGTTTCTTTAATTCGGCCAGTTCCTCGGTCGCTATACAACGCAGGCGGTTGTTTCGAATATCGAGGTACCTTAAGCTGTCTCCCACGTGCCACAAAGCAGTTCTCTCGATCTGCTCGATATCGTTTCCATGGAGTATAAGCTGCTGAAGATTCACCAGATCTCGGAACCAATTTGCCCCCACTGTAGTTAGTCGATTTCCAACCAGCGACAGTCGTTGCAGCCTATGCAAGCCAGCGAATGCACCGTCCTCTATCCTACCGATGCGGCAGCCGCTTAGGTCCAAGCTTCTCAGGCTGTTGCCGAAACGGAAGAACGCGTATCTGGGCAGCGCGTCTATCGTTAATCCAGAAATCTCGATCCAAGTGGTCTTATCGGGCAGCCTGTCCAGGGACGTGAGCACGTTCGTTTGAAATTCGTTTCTGTGAGTAGTGGTGCGATCCTGAAATTCAGATCCATGTTTGGTCCGTTCTAAAGTTTTAATTGCCGGTAATCGTTGAAGTGACGTTATCTATGGAGGATTCATCTTACTCTGTCGGTATAATTCAAATGTTGAGTGGTGAAGGTCGTCGATAACACAGGGAATCCGATCTGCGTCATGCATTGGTAGTTTCTGCAGACATCCCTGGAGCATTCTACTTCTTGAACGATCGATCGAGCACGAAAGTGTTCGTCCATTTTCTGTCGGCACTCGCAGAGCCACGGGTTCCTGTCCACGCGCACGGCTCTGAGGCTGCGCAGGTAGACCAGCTCCTCTGTCGGTAAACAGTCCAGGTCGTTATCGCGCAGGCCCAGAGTTTCGAGCCTGGGCAGCGCGCGAAATACATCGGGCTCGATGTCCTCCAAACTGCAGCTGAAAAAGTGCAGGATCCACGATTAATTTCGTTGCATTTCTTTCTACTCTTCTTCGGATAATATTTCTCTAGTGAAACAATCCTTAATGAACTTTGCAGGTGAATGTATAAAACCAAACCAACCATCATTATTCTTTTAACTTTTTTCTATTTATTAAACTACATTTCTACTATAAATAAAAAATATAAAAGTAATAAAATTATAGCTCTTCTCAAATATTTTTGAAACTGGTCTTGATGACATGTTTAAAATTCATGCCTCGCTTGTGAAGGCGAATTCAGCTGTTGGACATGTCTAAACCCAAAAATCCAAACTATTATATATTATAATTAGTCAATGAAAATACTTGGCTGTAGTTTCTGCGAGAGTCGCAGGTGTGCAGAATAAGCGGTAAAATTTATAAAGCAATCGGTTCGATAGATTTTGATATTTTATCTTCACGATGTGGACAAATGACGTTTCGAAAAAAACGCGCTCAAAGTTTTCATCCATAGAGGCCGATCCTCTGCGCTCCCTACAAAATGCCACTGTGGAAGCCAAAATAATCGGAATTTTTCCACGAAAATGTAACAGTACATTCCTGAGGATATGTGCTTTCGAAAAATCTAAAAAAAGAAATCAATTTTATCAACCCATCTAACTTGACTGACCCCTTTAACAGAGCTTATCTACTTTTGCAAAGATCTTGCACCATTCCCCTACAATATGCGACAATTTTTTTTTTTAAATATAAATATTGTTTACCGTCGCATCAACTACTTGGTTATTAGCGACAACTATTTACAGTGCGTTTCTACCTATTGCCTTGCAAACGATCTTGCGTATTAGGAAAGGCACACCCCGTATAGGATGTATTTATCTCGTAACCATTGATTTTCAATGAGACCGATCTGGTGCGCAGCTATTTCACGCGGCAAGAGTCGCTTCCGCGTCTGGCGATGCATATTTCATCCGGCGATCTCTTTTCATGGAGATGTCTCGCGGATCGGGAGGCGTGACATCATGTTTTCGATATTACCCACGCAGTGGGTCGTCGACACCCACCTGCCCCGCTTTACGTAATCGCTCGCAGGCTCACCTGTCCAGGATAAGCTTCCTGAGGCTTCTGAGCGGATGGAACCACGCGGCCTTGGCCACGTGGAGTCTGGTGCCGTGGAGTATCAGCCACTCAAGCCTGTCCAAGCCAGCGAACGCTGACGGATCGATGAAGTTCACGTGGCAGTTGTAAAAGGAGAGCCGCCTCAGGTTCTTGAATCGCCAGAACGCGTTGTCCGGCAGACGGTGGAACCTCGACACGGAGAACTCTATCCATTCCGCCTCGCTGGATATCTCCTCGAGGTCGTTCAGGTCACCGTGCGTGCAGGCGTAGGCGACCGAACGCTCGTCATCTGGGATCAGCACCACGGTGCACTTGCCGTCACCTCGGCCAATTAGGGCGACCAACGCCCATAGCAGAATCAGACGCATCGCCTTCTTCCGATTCTAGACTGCACGCGTTACCTGCGGGCATACATCAGAGCAGGCCTTAGCTAGCCACTCTAGGAAAAACACTGCGATGCAGGCTATTTTTGCGCGCGGAAGGCTTATGCGCTTTGGGGAGTCGCGGAAACGTGGGTCCTTGGGGTTCGGGGATTATAGAGGCGTGGATAGATTTGTGGGTGGTTGCTGGTTGGTAAAGTGGAGTGCTGGGTAGTTGGGCTCTTAGATTTGTGGAATTGCGGGTTTTCTAGGTGGCTGAGTTTATGGATGGGTGGAATTCTTGGAGTGTTTGTTAAAGAGGAATGAGATATTTGGGTTTTGTGATTCTAGGTTTCAGAACTCATAAGTTTCTAAAGTTCTGGACTCACGAATTAATTGAATTTATGGATTAGCCGACCTCTAGATTTGTGGATCTTGGAATTTTTATAATTCTAGATTTCTAAATTCTTAAATCTCTGGACTTCAATGCCTCTAGATACCTAGAACCCTGGAGTCCTAACCCCCGAATTAATAAATTTATAAAATTCTGGCTCCCCATATCTCTGAACCCTGGAATTCTAAAAATTTTTCAGCCTCCTACATCCCTAGATCTCAAAACTTCTGGATAAACTGCTTCACTCCCAACCCCTTGAGCCCTCTTAACCATGCTCCCTAAAATCCCCCCAAACTTTAAAGTCCAGAATATTCCAGTTCAAAACCCAAACTGCATCTACTGCATCACTCAGCCAGACTTAGAAACGCGTCGCAGTTCTCGTCATTGGGAGCACGCTTTTACCTTGCACACCGGAAACGCCACTTGCTGGCCACTCACCATGGTCACGTTCAAACGCAATAGCCGTGGTTCTCTTTGACGGTCCACCTCCGAGCCACTTATTCCAGAAGCCTTAATAATCCCTTCAGGAACCACCTCGTTCCATCGGTAAACCCCAAAGCCTTCAACTATCCCACCTCTTCATCATCTTCACCAACATTCACCGGATTCCCAACGAGAAGAGTTTCAGTCACAACTCTAACCGAGACCTGCAGCCCTGTTCAAGCTCACGGTCCAATCGGGGCGAAGGAAATCTTTGAAACGCGCCTGGCACGAGCACCACGGTATAGGAACAACCGGTGTTGACGAATGCGACGAAGAAAGGGGATAGGTAGATCGGGTGCAGTAGGAAACGTCGATCAGCTTGGCTGGACAGTGTCTCGCATCGATGGATCGAACGGAAAGAGCACGACTGAGCCCGCGATTCGCGCGCTTCCTCGTTATATAAACTTCTAAGGCCAAGGTCGGCCTCCTAGTGCCTGTACACGCCGATCCCCCGACCTATCTTTAGCATGCATCGCTCTAGTTTGGCAGCGTGATGCACTTCGCCAGCCTCTAGCTCTAGCTGCGCCTCGTGCGTGCATCTTGGAAAACGGTGCCTCTGTTTGTGAGTCGCCAGTAAGGTCTGGGACAGGTTTACACGGGGTGGGGATGCGGGGTTTGTTAGGCATGAGGAGCATAGGAGGATCCATAGAATATGAGAGGTTCAATTTGCGAGATTTTGAGGATTTGAAGACGTTTGCGGTCTGAGGTTATCAATTTAGCTTGCGGAAGTAGGCTTCAGCTGTGGAGGTGTGGATTCAGAGGAGGAGGATCTTCTGGTGGTCCTTGAAGAGGGACGACGTCTCCCTTGCCCATACAGCACACTTCATTGCGGGAGTATTGCAGGAACGTTGCTGCAATATAGCGTTATTGTAGGTTGCATTGCAATATTGCAGGAACGATGGTGCAATATTTCCGTACAATATTTGAGTGGCAACGTTCTTGTAATATTGCAACAATATTGCGCACACGTTGCCATTGCAATGTTTCAGTGGGAAAGATCCTACAATATTTCGGCAATATTGCGCACTCATCGACGTGCAATGTTCCAGTGGCAATGATCCTACAATATTTTGCCAATATTGCGTGCACATCGACGTGCAATGATTCAGTGACAATGATGCTACAATATTTCGGTAATATTGCGCACCGCCGAAGAGTTGCAGGATTATTGTCACAATTTTGCCGTTTCGTTGCAGAATCATTGCCGGAACGTTGCAGGACTACATATTTGTAATGTTGCCACAATTTTGCAAAAAATCACTCCTGCAATATTGTTAAGGCGGACATAGGAATGAACCTGCAACGTCTTTGCAATGTCATGGTGCTGTGTGGGTGGTGAGATCTGGGGATAACTAGCTCAGATTTAGAGTACTAGTGATGTAGATTTCAGGGAACGTGAGGCGTTCTTCATCTAGATACGTCTAGATTTATGGATGACTAGTGTTATAGGTTCCAGAGATGGGAAAAAATTATTTAAAATAAAAATTTATGTAGTCAAAGTATTATAATTATAGGCATAAATTTTTCAATTAATATAATTGGAGGGTTTCTCCTAATAAAATCCACCTTGGCCAGGTTAGGAAATATCTCATTTTGGGGAATTTATTTCTAAGTGACAAAAACATTGTTATCGATAAAAATTGTTCAAAGAAGATTGTTCAAATAAGATTTTCAATTGGTTGAAAAATAACGAAGTAGCTACACCTTGAAGCAAAAAGCTCGTCTTCGTGTGTAAGAAAATGGACTTTATTTACGCATATGTCAGGTAAAAATTAAAATATCAAAAAACTTGACAGCCGCACGATAGAGAATACATTTAAGAACATCTATGCACAATTGTATAAAAATCCATAGAGTTTTACTCAAATTACAGCTTACACAGTTTCGGAAACGTGGTTTCGAGGAGAACGTATTTAAAATTGTGGGGATGATTTTATATTTGAAAAAAAATTGTATATATTATTCAAATTATATTAATTGAAAACTTTATGCCTATATTTGTACATATCGACGTGTGTTACGAAAAGTAGCACGTTTCAATTTTCTTACGTGGCACGCTTGTCTTCTTTGTTAAGAATACTATCACGTTTCGGTTTTCCGTGTGAAAACTAGTAAGTTCGAGCGATTTGCCACGACAAGTAGCACTTTCGGACTATAGCTACGAAAAACCGCGCATTTAGATGGTTAGCTACGAAACATCGAATGCGTCAACTTAAATACCTTCCGACCCGATTTTTATTTAAGATTAGGTCGATAATTTATTAAACTTTAAAATCCCGTACTTAGATTATAATTTTCATATAGAGATTAGATTTCGTTTTGGGGATTAGATGGAGTTATTATTTATTAAACAATATTTTCAAAAAGTTGAATTCTTCGATGCAAAATGCACTTCAATAAATTAAACTAACCACGCGCTGAAACGTGATAGTTTCTACATTAGAATCCAAAATGTGCTATACTTCGTGGCGAAACAGGAAATGTGCTATTATTCGTGGCTAAGCAGTCAAATATGTTAATTTTCGCGACGGAAGTACCAAACGTCCTAATATTCGTCAGAAACGATGGAACATTTTTCTTTACGTTGGAAACTACACGTGTAGTTTTTCGTAAGAAAAAAATATATAAAAAAAATTTTATGTTAAAAGATTTTATTAAAAATGCACTAAAAACTAAAATATAATTCTTTTCTTGTACTGTATTAAATTGATTCCTATACTGTTATGAAAAATCTTGCTCCACGATTTCATTTAAAGTAAAAAAACGTGCAAGAAAAATGAAACATGCTACTTTTCGAAACGTACGTCGATATTTAGGCAAGATTAAAAAGAAAAACAAATAATAAACACTACCTAAAACTTTATACGTATATTTCTCAAATCGATGTTTTTCGAATTGGTTATTAACTAATAGTTAGCATGATATCTCAAAAACCAGTTACCCGATTTACTTCAAACTGGGCATATATCTTCAGTAGATATTCCATTATCGCTGGCACAAAAACCAAATCGGTTTTTGCAAAATTAGACTTTTGCGACTTAAAAAAAACAGCGAAATTTTTGCAAAAATTGATATCGGGTTTAGACACTGCCATTTTTTTTTTAATTTTCAGTATTTCTCGTTTAATCTAGCTCAGGCGATAGCCACACTCATACAAATTACACAAATTTTAAAATTTTCTATTTCAGACAACTACAACGGCTGATTTTATGCCAACCATGCGCATATGATTTTTGTAAGGCGCTCTATTTGAAGCACTATAACTCCGGATATATCCACTATTTTTGCATACAATTTTTTTTTCATATTCTCTAAAGTTTTACAAATAAAGCCACAAAGCTGGAAGTGAATGTATTTAATGGTTTTGTTTTAAAAAATTCCCAAAGAGACTACTTGACTTACAAGGGGACCTTCAGGTGTGGCAATTTCAGAATATTTCATAATTTGAAAATTAATTTCCCAAAACAGTAAGGCGCGCTTTTAAAATTCAATAAAAAGTACAATTTTTCAAGCTAGAGATAATTTAAAATAAGATGTGCGTTTTTAATTGAAAATGATATTTAAATATCCGTTAATTCGCATGAATTTGGTAGGTCTTCAAATGAATAAAAAAAAACTGTCAATAATAAAACTAGTTGTGAGTGCTATGCACTGACCTCGGAATTTTTCAAACTCGATTTTCTCGAATTTGGCTGAAAAGCGCGTCCTACTGCTTTGGGAAATTAATATCCGAGCGAAGACCTTCACGTACACTAAGTATCAACATTTTCTGAAATTGCCAAACCTGAAGGTCCCCTTGTTAGACTTAGAGGACTACTGTTCCAGAAGACGCGGACCCTAATCCAGATGTATTCCACTAGTGTTATAGGTTCCAAAGAACGTAGACCATCTGGTGGTTCCTGAAGAGCTCTAAAACCTTCCTAATTTCGTCCTGCTTCCGCCTAACCCAAACTCAGATCAGTGGTCTAGATGCCACAGGACATTGTGGTTATCAAATAATCCTTGAAGCGACCCAGTCTTTCCTTATCCCAAACCTAGAGTACTAAAGCTTTAGGTCTCAGAAGACGTGTATTCCTTGTGTCAGAGATGAGCAAAAAATAATTTGAAATAAATATTTCGTACACAAGTTTTTATTTCAAATAATTTTTTGCCCATCTCTGCCTCGTGTCTTCCTAGCTACACACGTCCTCGTACCGTAGTTTTCAGTAGTGTACCAGTCAGCACTGTGCCGTTAGTGGAACGGATATTTTGAACAGTCAGTTTCGACACCGATTATGGTGGTAACCGTTGGTCCAGTTTTTAGGGGATAAATTGGTCGATGCCGTTAGTGGCCGCGTATCTTATCTAGCTCGACTCTGAATGCCATATGTCGCGTGGCGTAGTGGATCACTCGATGGGCTAGCTCTTTGAAATTGCAGCAATAATTGATCGCTCTGGTGAGAAGCTTCTTTGTAGACCTACTTCGCGTCCACTGCATTCGAACTTCGGTTCTTGCATCTGTTGATCCTCGACTCTTGCTGGATCGTGAGCAAACTGGATTAGAATTATAGGTGGCATGTTCCACCCATTATTTTCAGTCAGGGTCAGGACCCACCCTGGCTGATATGTAACTAGTAGTTGACCCTATCGGAGGACCAACCCTGCTACTCACTTAGAATCTATTTAAGTCGAACGTGACCTCCACTCACTTAAATAGATACCTCCCTGATTTTCTTCCTCGTTTGTTGGACAGTAGGCGACAAAAAAGCTACTTTTTTAATCTCTATTTCTTTTTAATATCAACTCAAAACTGCAGCATGCGACCCGCTTTGTATAAAATTCAGTTCTAGTTGAATTGATTTAACTGACGAGCAAAACACCTACGTAACATTAAACAAGACAACACAGTTTTAAAGAAGACAAAAGGTAGCACTTTTGAAGAGTAATATACCCTCGGGAAATGTGTACACTTTGTGGATTTTTTTACAAGTCAACGGCTTGATGAAAAATTCCCGTTTTTTTACTATGTTTACATAGTATTATGAACTACTTATAAAAAAAGTTTCAGTTAAAAAAGTATTGTTTTTTGGAAGTTATGGATACATATCCGAAAGTCCCTCGATTTTAGATGGCTAAACGGTGGGCGTAAAAACAGCTGTATGTCGTGTCTGAATTAAAAAATAATAAAATCTTATAAAGTATGTCAATAGTTATCGTCCATTGTGGTCGATTTTGAAAATTTTGAAAAATAAAGAAATGGTGAGAGATCAAAGGTAAAGTTACATTTTTCTCAGAGAAAATGCCATCTTTTTTGTTTATAAATAATAAACGGGGAATCGGTATAAAAAAAAACCTCGATGGACGATGTAGAATCTTATTACGATCCTGAATGCAAAATTGGTAGTAAATTGGTTGAACGTAGCGTGAGTTTTTAGGCCCACGAAAAACAATATTTTTTTAACTGAAACTTTTTATTAAGTAGTTCGTAATACTATGTGAAGATAGCAAAAAAATTGGAAATCTGCATCAAGCCGTTGACTTGTAAAAAAAACGGGTAAACCCCCTTAAAAGGTTCCCAAAAGTGGTGAATCTTCTGTCCACCCCAAAAATGCATTGTCTCGTTCAATGCCATATAAAACTTTCGTTTGTTAGTTAAATAAATTCAGCTTCAACTGGGTTTTATGCAGCTACCAATTCTCCACCAGAATATGCATATTAAACACATACGACAGTTCCAAGTTTCTTCTAAAAAAATAACAAAAATAAATCAAATAAGAAAAAATGGTAACTTTTTTATCCGTCACTGTATGTATATTTTATTTGTGATGGATTCAAACTTATCTCTAGGTAGGTGTGGAATTTAGACCATGCTTAACCCGAATCAGGGCTTCAGTCTATTAAGTACTGATTAGTTTCGTTTACTTCTCAATTACTTGTGTCACAATTTGGGTCAGGTGTGATTAGACCTACATTACTTACTTCACACCAAGTGTGCCATAATACACCAACAAACTTACTCATATACCTCCATTTTGCACCGAGAAATTCCACACCATCTGTAGCAGTCAGGTGCAAAATTTCAAGTGCTAAAACCGTCTTTAAAAATTTATGAAGCACCCTAAAATTTCCACTATCGCTACAATTTTTCTACAACTCGTTCGATAAAGCTAGCGCTGAAAAATTCCTGAACCCAATGAATTTCATTATGAAACAACTGACGTGGCTACACAGTATCGGAATATTTACGATCTCCCCCAGATTCTACTAAATTCTATTATTTACCTGTGCCAGGGATCGACGTAGCACAAAATTTCAACTGTATTTCTTCGAATCCAGCGCTCGGAAATGTATAAAAAACAGCTGCAATATTGCAGCGAGCTTTCTCATGGCAGGCCCGTGTTATTTAACATCGCAACACCGTCATTAACATACGCTATCGTGTGGCGAGTGCATTAGTGCCCGATGGCGATTAGCTAGTGCCCCTGCGCCGTCCATCCATCCATCCATTTTACCCATCCAAGTCGAAGACGATGCATCGTCATCGCCAGTGCAGTCTCGCGCGGTCTGTCGTTCGCGAAGCACGCCAGTTCCGCATTCGTTCGCTCCTCTATCCACTTACATCGGTGAAAAAGCTGGCCGACGGTTTTTCCAGCCATCCCCGATTACACGCCGATAGCATTCCTCGGCTCGTACATACTGCTCTGTAAGTACTATGCAATTTTCATAATCATCGTCGCTCCTCTAACATCCTAATGTAACTGTTCACGTAATTGCTGCCACTTCCTCGAATCCGGTGCAGACCGATTCTATCATCGATGCATCAATGTCTGTCTGAATTAAAATAAGACAGCTCGCTGGATTAATATTTCTATCCTTCTAGAAGAATCGAATACTACCGAGAAGTTGTTCGACATACGAGGATCCATAAGTTTGTCAAAATTTATCCGAAACTATTGTGGCAAGCAGTAAATTAAAGCTCGAGGCTTCTACTTTTCTTCACCCCCTTGGTAGATTTTAATTATGTCAGCGGCCAAAGGGTGAAATCTCCTGTAGAAGAGGGACTGTGTATTTTTAAGAATTTCTTGGTAAACGCTGCGGATCGGTTTTATTTCTTCTCCGCTTTATTTTCGAAGTAGTAAATTCTGTGTTTGGCGAGGGTGAATGATGGTTTGTGACCGGGGGTAATCTCTTTGTTGCATGCGCGAAGAGGGAGGAATTGCAATCGAGGCCAGTCGGGAAGATGGATTCTCACGATGGCGACGCGAGGTCCACGCCGTGCGATCCGTGGCTAGATCTACGTGGGACGCCAGGAGCCGTGATCATGCCAGGTGGGTAGAGCCGAGCAGGTATTTGGAGCGCGACAGGAGCTCTCTCGAGCGCTCAGCTGAACGGCGGCGGTAAGTCGGCTTCCATCGGGGATCCGAGCGTTACCTAATGCCGCGTTACACTCGCGGGCAAATGAAATTAGCGGCGATTAGGTCAGAAGGTCACCCACTTCGCACCGCGCAAGGTCACGCCGCCAGCGTATCGAAAGGTGGATCGTGTGTCTCACCTACGCGCGGGCTGGGAACAAAAGTGGAGGGTGTCGGGAGGATTCTGTGGGGCTAGCCATGCTGCAGATTTTTTTTAGGGAGAAGTTGAGACAGGCTTAAAGACGTTTTCAAGTTCCATAAGAGATGCTTTGCGATTTGTGATACCCGTGGTATTTTTTGGGGAGAGAAAGTGTTCTCACCCTCGGTTGTCACGCCTGTTTATTAGAACGTAGTTGTCAGGCTGCACAGTGCGTTGATACTAGGGCTGGGACTACTCGAATAATTTAATATTCGAATATTTTACAAGTATTTGAATGCTACGAATAAACTTCGAATATTTGAGTACTCGAATGTTTTTATTCGAATACTATTCAAATACTGATGTATTCGAATATTGATCTATTTGAATATTGATCTTTTAGAATACTGATTAGGACTGGGACTATTCGAATGCTACGAATAAACTTCTAAGTATTCGCTCAAATATTTGAAGTATTCGTTGAAATATTCGAATAGTTGATACAGCGGTATTCGAATACATCAGTATTTGAATACTCAAATATTCGAATAGTATTCGAATTATATTTGACAAATAATTGAGCAACTGAAGTATTCGAATATTCGAATTCCAAAAAATTCGACAAATAGTCCCAGCCCTAGTCGATACATGGACAAAAATTGAAAAATTAAATATTTTGCAGGGTGATATTTATAAGTTAATATTTACATCAAGATGTTCAGGAATCGAGTTCAGTCATGGTTGCTGGGTTACCGTAGTTGTTTACGATGTTATTTACCTTCTTAACCTGGAATCTAAGGACTTCAAACGTCCCTCAAAATTCATACGCGATAGAGTTACTTTCTTTCTTTTTATTTAGACCTTAAGAATATTTATTATTCATGGTTCACTTTATTAACTATGGATTCTGGTATTGTGGATATGTGTGATTCAAAATTATTGTTTAGGCTTATGGCATTACTGAACATTAGAAAACTTCTTGGTCCCGTAAATGAAACTTTTATTTCAACTGACTTTTTAAAAAATATGTAACAAAACGTATCTCTGATTTTTTTATATTTGGTTCCCCTAGCTTTATATTTGAGAAATAAATTTTTTTTTAGGAAGAAGTGTGCACATTAAGATTTCTAATGTCTTTGAAAAGTGGATTTTTTTAGACCAGAACAAAAAAATAGATGGAATTTATAACCATATTTTGGTACTTTTAAATATAAAAGAGTGTTGCTCATTCACGGAAATCGTCGGTGATAAATACCAATAGGGATTTATTAAACCTGCTACTGCTGGAATCTGATTCTTTAATATCTCAATTAAGAAACTCTGTTTCTAAGAAATCTAAGGCTTGAGATACGGACATTCAGTCCTATGTAACAACAGAATCAGACAATTTATGTTAATCATCTTATTTAACATGTGCTGCTATGAATATTAAAAGTGGTGATGAAATTTCAAGTTGATTAAAAAAGGGAGTATTTTTACGGTTTTTATATATTATTATTAAACGTTTATAATAACAATACATTACGTTAACGTATTTAGCGCCTTCTTCTTTTTTAATCTAAATAAGCTTATATATGTATATTTTAATGAATAAATTCTAACCTCAAATGCACGTGATAATAATAATTAAAAAAAAATTGTTTGAACAAAAGTTAGTCAGTATTCAGTTGGCAACAAATTGCAAAAGTAAATATTGATAAAAAACTTTTTATTCGATAAAAAATCGAGATCACCTCAATTTTTTTTAATGCAATTGTATATTTTTTTTCTACACCAATCGATGCATCTATATACCTATTGTGGTTAAAAAAGTATTGAGGCATATAACCTGAAAACTGATTAGTTCAGAAGTTATGATTTTTGTTCCGATTTCTCATTGATTCAACGCACTGTGCGCTGGTTCGATTCGACCCAAGCCAATTTTCAAACATCCTGCTGTTTAAAAATTATCCATCTGTTATTGTAAATTAAGTTTCGAAGATTCTGGGGTAAAGTCTGAACATTGTAGATTCCGACTTCTCATAGTGCTCCTGATTTCTCGATATTTTTCACATCTCGAGAAATGAGAAATCAGATTATATTTCTGGAGAATTCTCAGGAAATTAAAAAAATATTGGAAAATTTATATTTTTGGAATAATGTTGATAATATTTATCTAAATTTTTATTCGTGTCTAATTTACACAAAATTTGTGTAAATGAAGCAAACAGAGATCGAATTCTGGAAATTCGAAACTTTGGGTTCCGAATTCTGGAAATTCGAAACTTTGGGTTTCGAATTCTGGGAATTCGAAATTTTGGGTCCAGAATTCTGAAAATTCGAAACTGGGTCTCGAATTCTGGAAATTCGAGACTTTGGATTTCAAATTCTGAAAATTCGAAACTTTGGGTATGTAGAGCATCGGCGATACGAAGAGAAAAGTTTATAAACAATCGCGCAATTCTTCGTATGTATTACTAACATTTATTACAGATTTTAGATGTGTTTATATGTTCACGATTAACTAGTAACACACTCCATTTGAACTAACTGAAAATTCATTTCTGAAAACAAGTGGGATTTATAATAATTTTCCTACACTTAAGTTTCTCGAGAAATACTTTGGGTATTTAACACTAAGAATATATGTCCATCCTTGAAAATTAACATTTAAAGTACCTTGGTGTTTAAACAGTAGTACGTGTTTAAATATTTTATCCCAAATTCAAATTATGGATCATTTTGACCCAGTGTGACAACCGAGGGTTAAGTTACGAATAAACAATCGGAGTAAGGCCATCAAAAAGCTGAAATAAATGTATTATAAATAGGAGACAATATAAGCTCGAGCCGGCCCTGATTGATGGTACCAAGTTGAACACTAACACCTAAATAATACCACTTCACCGCTACCCGTTCACAAACCCATACCCAAGTCCCACTGAAGTGCCATTTTCTAATCCAGCCGATACAAGCTCCCAGCGCTTGATCCTTTCCCCATCCCATCCCACCCCCATCTTCCTACTTCCCGTTCCCAACATTCTTCCTCCACACGACAGCCTCGCAATTAACCGATCGTCGACTCCTTCGTTAACCCTTCTCCCTCCGCCATAACAACAGGAGCAGCTTCCGCGGGCCCGACACTCTTATCACGACCAGCTAATCACCAAGCGAGACGATTCTCGCCTCGTGCCGGCCGCGATAGACATCTAGGGCGTTATTCGTTGCGCGAGTTGGTGCAGCGGACACGACGCCGACGGGACCGGTGACTGATGTCGGGCGAAGGGGAGGGACCGCCTGGAACGTTGGTGGAGAGAGGAGAATCGACGGCGAGAGAGGTCACTCATGGAATAACGTGGAACGGAATGGCACGGACGTAGCCAGTTCGCATTGAACTGCCGAATCGCGCGGACCGATCCTCGCCACCTCGAGCGACCTCCCTCCTACGCTCTCTGTGCGACGTCACACCCGCCGACCGCTGCGCGCTGGCCCGCGACCCTCTCTCGGGCCCCGAAAATTGGATACCTATGTGCAGGTGCGCTCGTCGATCATTAACGACCATTAGTGCGACTAACTTGGGTCATCCGCCGATGAATGTGTCAGGGATCGGTGCCTGGCTTCCCACCACGGTCGAGGAGCTCCGCGACGTCTCGATTGTATAGTATGGTACACAGAAGGGATATGGCGAGGTTGTATTGTTGAAGCTACGAGAGTCCCAAAGTTTACAGCTGTGAGGTTTGCAATTTTTGGGGAGCTAAGCTTTTCGAATAATCAGAGCTGCGAACTTTGGGACTCACGTAACTTAATTCGTGAAAGCTGCGAGAGTCCCAAAGTTAACAGTTTTGAGGTTTGCTTTTTAGGGGGAGCTAAGCTTTTCGAAACCTCAGTGATGTGAACTTTGGGACTCGCGTAGCTTAAGTCGTAAAATCTGCGAGAGTCCCAAAGTTTACAGCTTTCAGCTTTGGAATTTTTGGGGCAGTTAAGCTTTCCGAATCCTCAGAGCTCTGTGAACTTTGGGACTCACGTAGAATAAGTCGTAAAAGCTGCGAGAGTCCCAAAGTTTACAGCTTTGTGTTTTGAAATTTTTGGGGAAGTTAAGCTTTCTGAATCCTCGAAGCTGCGAACTTTGGGACTCGCGTAGCTGAAGTCGTAAAAGCTGCGACAGTCCCAAAGTTTACAGCTTTGCGTTTTGAAATTTTTGGAGAAGTTAAACGTTTTGAATCCTCAAAGCTGCGAACTTAGGGACTCACGTAGCTCAAGTCGTAAAAGCTGCGAGAGACCCAAAGTTTACAGCTTTGAGCTTTGGAACTTTTAAGGGAGCTAAGCTTTTCGAATCCTCAAAGCTGCGAAACTTGGGACTTACGTAACTCAAGTTGTAAAAGCTGCGAGAGTCCCAAAATTTACAGCGTTGAGGTTTAAAAAGACTTAGTTCCGAAAAGGATTGCCAAACCTCAAAGCTCTGAACTTTGGGACTCTCGCAGCTATTACGTCTTAACCTACGGCAGTCCCAAAGTTCACAGCGTTAAGGTTTTGCATTTCTTTTCGGATCTAAATCTTGTAAAACCTCAACGCTGTAAACTTTGGGACTCTCGCAGCTTTTACGATTTGAGCTACGTGAGTCCCAAAGTACACAGCGTTGAGGTTTTTGGGAAGCTTAGCACCCCCAAAAATTTCAAAGCTCAAAGCTGTAAACTTTGGGACTCCCGCAGCTTAAGTCGTAAAATCTGTTGGCAGTCTCAAAGTCCACTTGCTTTGAAATTTAGCACTTAATCGGGAGCTAAGCTTTCCAAACCCCCAAAGCTGTAAACTTTGGGACCACCATAGCTCTCGCGTCCTCGCTATATCCCTTCCACGTACTACACTCCGGATTGCACTTGTTTCGGGGGCGTTGAGGCGAATAAAGGCTACCGCGCGGCCCATTGAATCGCGAAACGCGGCTGTCGCGCGTGTGGGCTGGTGTGCCCCGACGACGGTCCAAGCTGTTGCTCCCGTTGACGAAGTGTAGGCCGTAGAAAAAGGCCGCCACACCCTGCGGCGAGAAATGGGGAACGTCTAAACTCTAAACGGCGAAGGAGCCTCGTCTGGAGCTGACTCGACAGCTTCCTCGTAACTCGGATAGGGTCTTCGTCTACGTAACTCTAGAAAAAGCTACGGAGGTCTGGGTTTCTCGGATATATGCAGGTTTCTTGAGCTCGTTTCGCGATTGATCGCTTCACCAGGTTGTAGGTTACTACTTTCTATCATAAATTGAGTGATTGTTCAATGTTTTAGGAACCTGGAGGCATTGCTCTGCTTCTCAGGAGGAACCTTCAGTAAGATTCTCCTGTAGACTTGTTTCTACCGGTATGAGTCATTTTAAATTGGAGGTGGAGTCTTCTCAGTGCACGTTACATTTTATTTACCAATGCGAACTGATTTTTAACCGATTTAAAAAAAAGGAACAGGTTCTCAATTCGTCACGTATATTTTTTTTTACTTTTCTGTTTAGGTAAACGTAAAGTTCTGGGGACAGTCAGGCTTGTGTACTGCTGTTGACTGCTCGATTTGTGAATTATGTAAGAGCAGGTAGTTGGAAGGTGCGCGTCTCGACAAACCATTCCATAGGAATTGGCATTCCTTGGACGACTTGGCGATGGAATGGCGAGTGGTCGTGTGTGCGCTTGTGCACGAGGATCGGTGGATCTTGTATCGCTATGTATCACAGTGTATCGTCTTGTATCGCGGGTTTATCGGTTTCTCTACTCGCACGCGGACCGTGTGCCCGTTTCCACTGTGAATTACCGTTTTCTGAGCCTTTAACAACCAATTCTCGGTGACCCTCCCAAGGAAAGGTGCGTGGTGTACCGTGGTCATAGACGATGAGGATTAGATGTTGATAGAAGCTTCCATCTGGGTGGAGAGCAATCCCTTTTCCTGATAGCTGTGATTTTCTGCTCTTAATTCAAGCTGGAAGTTCGAAAAAGAGCACTCTAAGTGGGAAGAGTGGAGAAATCTTTGTTCTAATGTAGCTCACTTCTTAATAGAAGCACCAAGCTAAATGAGAGAGCAACCCCTCTTCTAATAACTCCTATTCCCTATTTCTAATTAAACTTGGGGATCCCAAGTGTATCGTGGACACCATTTGTGAGAATTAGAGACCCAAACTCCTCCTGATACAATTCATTTCTCGATACGAACACCCACCCAAATAAAAGAGCAATTCCTAATAACCCCATTTCTAATTAAACTTGGGGATCCAGAGCATACCATGGATCCCACTTACCAGAATTAGACCCCAAAACGAGTATTTCAAGTGTAGAAACAGTGCAGCAATCCTCCTAATGCAACTGAGATTTCTATTGAGAAAGCACCCACCTAAATAATTGCTAAACCCACTCTTCGTAATTGCCTCCAAGATCCACACCACCCTCCTAAAAATTGAATTTCAATAAGGGTGCCACCACACACGAAACAGAGACTCCGCTCTTATTTCCACTTATTCCTCTCTCAGCCACCTGTAGCCTGCACAGTCAAACTGTGGACAATTGCTGCGGGGACACCTTGTATAAGGATTGGCATCAGGTCGCGTGTGGAGTTTAGTATGTGGGGCCCAAGTGTGTTTCGCGTCGTTCGAGCGAACGGCCACGGGTGCAGGGTAGTACTTACGTACGTATGTACAGAACGTAGTTACGTACCGGGCATGCATCTTTATTATTGGCCCGAGAACCCGTACGCGCGGCGAGGTTCGATGAACCTTTACAGCTACGTACGTACACGGGACGCGTACCCCTCTGATTGAAGCACCGCGGTGTGTATCCGCGGCTGAAAATCCGTGGCTGGGTCTCACCGGTTCTCCTGGGAACCGGTGTTCAAGCGACATAGCCAGCTCCTCCGCGAGTCGCTCCAGTCCAACCCAGAACACCTCTCCTCTCTATGAGACAGAGCGGCTTAAAACGTTCTGCTATGAGACGACACGGCACGGTGTACGCGAGGATCAGCTGTGTGGGAGTTTGCTGGGAGATCAGACTTGGGAATTGAGGAAATGTTGGTGGGAATTTGCATTCACAGGGAATTTGAGAAGCTTCGTTCAGACTTAAGGGAGTATTCTCGTCTGACAAGGAGTTTTCGTCGCGGTATTTCGGAATTTTTTTACAAAGAACCCATCAATTTTATTACTATTCAGTTTCTTGCTACATGCTTATTGATATTTAAACTATCTTTACAAATTTTGTCAATCAATAGAAATAAAAATCAAACGCAGTTGACTGCTTTAAAATAGGGCTGGGACTATTTGTCGAATTTTTCGGTATTCGAATATTCGAATATTTCAGTTGCTTAAATATTTGGCGAATATAATTCGAATATCAACGTATTCGAATACTATTCAAATATTTAAGTACTCGAATACTATTCATATATTTAAGTATTCGAATAGTGAAATATTGGAATACATCAGTATTTGAATAATAATATTCGAATACACAAATATTCGAATAATAACATTCGAATACTCAAATATTCGAATAATAACATTCGAATACACAAATATTCGAATAATAACATTCAAATACTGAAATATTCGAATAATAACATTCGAATACTCAAATATTCGAATAATAACATTCGAATACTCAAATATTCAAATAATAACATTCGAATACTCAAATATTCGAATAATAACATTCGAATACTCAAATATTCAAATAATAACATTCGAATACTCAAATATTCGAAGTTTATTCGTAGCATTCGAATACTCAAATATTCGAAGTTTATTCGTAGCATTCGAATACTCAAATATTCGAAGTTTATTCGTAGCATTCGAATACTCAAATATTCGAAGTTTATTCGTAGCATTCGAATACTCAAATATTCGAAGTTTATTCGTAGCATTCGAATACTCAAATATTCGAAGTTTATTCGTAGCATTCGAATACTCAAATATTCGAAGTTTATTCGTAGCATTCGAATACTCAAATATTCGAAGTTTATTCGTAGCATTCGAATACTCAAATATTCGAAGTTTATTCGTAGCATTCGAATACTCAAATATTCGAAGTTTATTCGTAGCATTCGAATACTCAAATATTCGAAGTTTATTCGTAGCATTCGAATACTCAAATATTCGAAGCTTATTCGTAGCATTCGAATACTCAAATATTCGAAGTTTATTCGTAGCATTCGAATACTTGTAAAATATTCGAATATTAAATTATTCGAATAGTCCCAGCCCTACTTTAAAGTAATCGTGAAAAAAAAGACCCGAGGTCACTGCGGCCATGATTAGGCTGGTTCTGGTAATCTGAAACAAAATATATAAAGAGATTCTTCATTTGTATACCTTTGGCTATATTCGGTACCAGAATGATATAAGAATATTGAAAATTAAGCAAATGGCGGTTTGAAAATTAAGTTTCGATTTTCGCACATTTTTTTTCACCTTTAAAGGTCTGCGAAAGGTTAAAAATAAAATATTTTATCATTATTCTGATAGGGACGATAGCCAAAGGCATACAAATAAAGAATCTCTTTACATTTCTTGTTTCAGGTCTTCAGAACGAGCCTAATCATGGCCGTGTGTTTTTTTCACGATTACTTTGAAGCAGTCAACTGCGTTTGATTTTCATTTTTCTCAATTGACAAAATTTGTAAAGATAGTTTATATATCAATAAACTTGCAGCTATAAACTGAATAATATTCAAATTTATGGGTTCCTTGTAAAAAAATTCCAAATACTCCCTTTAAGGGTTTACGCGCAGTCAGGAGGCAGAAAAAGAATGAGTCTTTGGGAATTTATTACGGATAGTCCGTGAATATTTTTATGCAAAGGTTTTTGGATTCAGGTGAGGGATACTTTAACAGATTATTATATTATGTTTTGGTATAAAAATATTTAGTTATTGCAAAATTACGACTGATTTCCCGGATGCTGTTTTTAGAAATAGGTTTCGCGGTTACTAACATTATTCGAAACTGGGTTATCTGGAATAAAAAAACGAAGAAAATTTAATTAGTACAATAGTTTATCTAGTATTTAATCATTCCGTTTTATAAAATATTAATCTGAGATCAAATGGTGAATATTAAACTGAAATGACTGATTTTTGTAGAAAAAAACACTAATTTTTTCTGGATAAAATAAAAACTATGCATTGGAAAAACAAATGCTTCGATTAAAGACTAAGTAAATTTGAATGTCTACAAGAAACCTGCAAAGTTTCAGACAGATTGGTGAGCAGTATTCAAGAAATCGTGGTTACTGCAATTGAAAACATATTCAATAAATAAATAAATACTTTTACACCAAAACATAATATAATAACCTGTTAAAGTGTCCCCCATCTAAATACAAAAAACTTTGCACAAAATATGCATGTACATTTTCAGAAATAAATTCCCAAAGAATCGTTCTTCTTCTACCTCCTCACTGCAGACAACCCCTTAACCCTTAAATGCATGTTGTTGTAAAACTGCAACATAAAATTTTTTTTCTTTATTTTTCCATGCATTAGCATATAGGTACGTGTCTACCAAATATATTTTTTTTCACGGAAAAAAATTATGCATGTAAGGGTTAAGGCTACTAAGCAGAGATGAATAAACAATTATTGTAAATAAAAATGTGTGTACGCTATTTTTATTTAAAACAATTTTGTTGCCCATCTCTGCTACTAAGTAGGCAGTCGTTTTTGCCGAAAACGAAGCATTTCATTTTCAATTAATTACGAATAAATAAATTGAAGCTGAGACTTTTTCTTTGGCACAATGTTTATTAACACCACGGGCTTTAAAAAATAATATTTGTTTCGCCAAAAATATGCGTCTTAAAAAAGTGTCTTTTCTTTTTCTCTACAAACATGTCGATGGCTTATTGCACAAATATTGTTCATCCACTTTTAGCATTTTCGTAGCGACATACAACGAAGAGAAATATTATCTCTGACAAATTTATGAAGTAGATATCAATGCGATTTTAATACAGCCCAGAGGAATTGTCAGGACCTATTTGTTGCGTATAAAAATTCAGTCCTCAATCCCGCCGAAAACGATCAATCAAAATCGTGAAAGGCCACGTACGCGACAGCGGCCATCAGGCGTGAACCTAGCCCGAGCTTAAAAGCCGAATGATTTCCCGCAAGAAATATTATCTCGCCAAGCAATGTATCTATAGATATTCCCTACTTATCGCGAGCGATTCGCTTCTTATCAATTTTGACTGGAATCCCGTGGCTCGCAGAGGTGCAGTGCCAGTGAAACCGTCCTCCGCTCTAGCTCAAGACGCCGCTGGCCCGAGAAACGTTCCAAGCATGACGTTCCGCGCTCGTTAGACGCGCGAGTGAGAAATCGGTGCGCACTCGGCGAGTGGAAAGGCTTACGAGGTCTCCGAAATCGTGGTGATTCACCTCGGGCTCGAAAATGTTTCGCCAGTTTCTGGACGCGCTGGTAGGAGGAAGCTCGGTACGTCTCTTTGCTTCGGCGCGAGGAGGGTGGACGGGCGCAGAGTGGAGGGGGGGGGGGGGGGCCCGTCCTTGCCGCGATACGTATTTCGAGACGTTCCCCCTATTAAAGCGCTCCGGTAATCCTCATCGGTCCTCGTCCTTCGTTTCTATAATTATTTAACGCGCGTCTCATTGCTGGCTCGCGCGAAACTGGTCTACGCTAGCGCGTGCCCGCGAGCAGATCGAATTCGTTGCCCCGTAAGAGAAGATATCCCCTCAAGGATGCCGCTGCTGCGGTCGCGCCTGTTGTATTACCCAACCGCGCATGCGCAGTCGCGGGCGTTCAAATCTGGTGGCCCGCTCCCTTCATTTCGGGGAACGTACGTGGGGCTTCTGGGTTTTGAGAAAAAATCGCGTTAATTTTAAAAACTGACCTTTATTAAATTTATTCTGGCCAAGTGAATATTTTTAACGTTTCAATTACTGTGCTTAATTGTTACAACAATTTAACTGACGTGGTAACACTTTTACCATTTGATAGATCTAATTGAAAGAAGTAACTTTTGTCTTGAAACTTTTTTTCCATCTGTTATAAGAGTTACAAAATAAAATGGAGAAATAGACGAATTTTCGGGGGTTAATTTCAACCCCTTTGAGTAAACTTGGGTGTTAAAGAAAAATTGCGTTATAATTAGGTGGAAATCCCCTATATATTTATAAAGTTTCAGAATTTTCTGAATTTCCGGGTTCGGTGTCTTCCCTCGTCAGTGTCGCATCTTCGTGTTCCGTTCTGTGTTATTAAAAACTTGATGCTAGCGTCCCTCTGTTGCAGGCTCGAAGCGGAATGTCCGTGGGTTCGGGAGGGCGGGCGCCGTTTAAGCGGGCAACAGCCACCTCAACACAGATCTCGACCAGGTCCGCGAAAAGCAGGTGAGCAGTCTCGTCTCGATCAGTCGGGAACAGATTAACGCTCATCCATCCCTTTCGCGTCTGTACGAAAATTGAATTTTCCTTTTTGCGATTTGAACTATTTATCATTCTATTATACCAATCTTTTTCCCATGGGACAAATTAAGGTGTGAAAATGAGGGACGGATGAGGGTTAATTTAGCTTTCCATTCGCGTCGCGAGTTTTGGAGAGAAAGCCGCGAGCTGGGATAACAGGCGTGGAGAGTTCGCTTTCGTTTTTTACGCCTCGACGCCTATGGAAAGCAGTCGAATCTACGGTTTAATGATCGTTGCGAAACCCAAGGAACTCGGGTTGGTAGGGGATTCTAAATTGAATTTATTGCACCCAGGTACGCGTAAAACACTATAAATGTTGCACAATAATTCAAGGTACACGAATACTTAGCCTAGATCAAATTAAATACTACTGTACTACCACAGAATTTTATTAAAACAAGGTTAGTTAAGTGGGTCGATAAGGCGGGGAACTTGTCTTTTCCATGGGGATCTGCTTTATCGACGAGTGCCCGATGGTGAGTGCGAGTGGCGTAGATGGAGCCACTGTGCCGATTTCGTGTAAGAGCAGCCCGGCTCACGCGAGTTCGTGGTGAATTGACGGCGGGCTCGTTACCGCAATCGTAATGGACTTGCTTCGACAGGCCTTGCCTTGTCTGTCACGCACCGAGAAACCGGTCGTGGCATTATTTTTCCTGAAATTCCGTTATCTACCTGTCGCAGCCATTGGCGTCGCTTTCCCTGCGCTCGCTCGATGGCCAACGGTTGTCCGAGTGTACCGGTGCGTGCAGTTTCTTTCAAATCCCCTTTGCTACTTTCGGGAATAATTTAGGACATTCTTTTCTCATAATTCCTATGTTACGTATAACACACGCAATAGGTTTCTATCACAATTATTTAATTCAAATTAATAGTAGCTAGGGATCCATTAGGTACATCATGATTCTATATCTGAAGCGTGTATAACATCGGGGATATAGCTCAGTGGTAGAGCATTCGACTGCAGATCGAGAGGTCCCCGGTTCAAACCCGGGTGTCCCCTTTTTTTTTCTCTCACAATATAAAGTCTATATCTTATCAGACTACCTCTGGCGCATCAAGGCAACAGGAGTGTTAAAATAAAATTAAGAAAACTAGATAAGTAATCGATTCCATA
Source organism: Andrena flavipes (assembly GCA_963971345.1). Lineage (NCBI taxonomy): Eukaryota > Metazoa > Arthropoda > Insecta > Hymenoptera > Andrenidae > Andrena > Andrena flavipes. The sequence continues at coordinate 18,210,924 of OZ020482.1, read as the reverse complement.
AGAGAAATATCCCTTTCATTCTCCTTAGTGTGTTCTGTAATAGGATGCCAGTATATCTCCCATTTCGAGGCCACTCGCTGACGATTCACGTGAGTCGTTAAAGTAGCATTATCCGCGCGCAGAGAATAAGAACAATAAAAAAATAAAATTGCACTAAAAAGTAAAAAAACGATTTTTTCCCTTATTTAATGCACGACTCTCATATTTTTTAAGTTGGCGCCAGATCTACACAGTGCAAATGATGAGGCTCCGACTTAAAAAATATAAGAGTCGTAGATTAAATAAGGGGAAATTGTTTTTTTTTACATTTTAGTGCAATTTTATTTCTTTGAAGTCGGTTTTAATTTTTTTATTTTTAACTTTTTAGTTTTATATATATTCACACAACACGCTGAGGAGATATGCGTGTACGTACATAAAATAATAATAATTAGGTGGCAATAGTCTTTATTATTAATCAGAACTGGCAAAATATTGGGCCAATATTGATGCAGTATCGAATAAAAAAAGATCATCAAGATCGGTCCATATGCTCAGGATTTTTGCGGGGACGAACATAAAAAAAAATAAAAAAATACAAACGGATCGAATCTATAACCTCCTCCTTTTCTGAAGTCAGTTAAAAAATTGATCGGGAGGATCGTCGCTTCTAGTAAACGGCGCTCACGACAGAGGGCATTGACCAAGTGGTTAGCGATCGGACTGATCTCTTGTGCATGTCGTAATTGCTCAGCCGTCGAGAGTCCTGCTCCTTTTTTCTCATCCAACGAGCGTGGCGTATTTAACGGCAATCGGGAGCCATCGACACGTTTCATCGTTCGTCCAATAGTCGATTGGACGGGGGATTGATTTCGTTTAGTCATCGTCTACGGTAGAAACGAGCAGAGCCTCGGTACAGGACGTCGCTCGTGGCCACGCTACTGCCAGGGAGATATGGATTCGTCAGACGTTCGCGGAATAGGTAGCTCGTCACCCTGAATGCACGTTAGAATGGACAATCGGTGTAGGGCTCCTTGTTTTCGGACAATAAGCTACAAGGTCAGCGAGATGTCGATCGGAAATGGAGCAGGTGGGAGTACGCTGTACGCCTACGTGTTGCACAATCTTTTATTAGTCATTTGCATGTTGGGGGAAACAGCGTACGCATTGCAATTTCTCGCTGGCTTCTAATAACATTGCGTATCACTGCGCAGGTATTTCTGAGGCTCATAAAAATTCAAAGAATCTTACTGCTTTGTCCCAGTGGAGCCTCCACTCGTTATGTTTATTACAGCGTAATGGCAGACGTCAATCGTAACAAAAAGGCTAGCATAAGTACAGTAATCATAGCTGTTGGAGATGATGGAGGTTTTTCAAATAGAGAATTGGAAAACTAGCGTCAAGTTATCTGCACTACATCGCTGCTTTTACTAACTATATCGCCCATATGTGCTCCTAATACTATTAGGCTCATGACTACTACACCCATTGCTCTCTCTGCACCCCTGATACTCGTATCCTCCTACTACGTTGCTTTTGGCAATTGCGGAGGTGCAAGGATAAGATAAATGATATATTTGTGGTATTATAGTTAGTATTCTTTATTTAAATAATTCCTATTATCCATCGGAACGAAGGTATTCGGTCTAGTTTTCGCCGGGCGGCTAAGAGAGATCGACCTTATTGCGAATTTCAGATCGAAGCCAGAATCAAGGCCGCTGTCCAGCGCGGGGAAGAAACGAGACACGGTTGCGTCGCTGTTCAGCCCGAGGAGGCCAACCGGCAGAAAAGTCGAGCGTCCCGGTGGCAAACGCCAGGCGACCGTAGAGCAACGGCCAATGTGAGTACCCATGCCGCCCAGTTACGCGCATCCTCTCCGTGCGCTCTGCCAGTAGCCGCGACACGTGTTCACGATCCGACAAACAAAAAAGTGAAAAAAGAAAGAAGAAAGACAAGGGCTACGCGTGATGCGTGCGTCCGTCTCTAGTTCGCACGCTGGGGTCGACGACCTCCTTTCCCCGCGATTTCTCGATGCCACACGGTATATAAATGGCATTAAGCGAGTGGTCGAATCTTTCTCGACCCGTTAATCGGTGGCACACGAGTTGAATCGTCGAGAGATTTAAAAAATTCTGGAGCAAATGATGTATTTTCAGTGAAACTTCAATCCCTCAAATACTGGTATATTTGAGCGCCCAGCCACGTGCGGGACTCCTCCAGTCGCATCTCTCTGCCGTAGTCGCCGAACGCCTATGCGCGTTCTCCGCACCTGCCCAGGGAGGGACACAGGTGTTCGAAGAGATACAACTTTGTTAACAGGTTAAAAGTGTATCGCGACGCTTGGGTGCCCCAGGGACATCTGTTTTTCTAATCTACAGCGGGTATCGCTGTAACCACTTGTTGCGTCTCGCGGGTGAATAGGAGAAAAGTTCTTACGCACTTCCATACAGAGCGTACACTTTCTCTCGCCTTCGGGATACTTGTACCAGTTGATCCCCACGTGCAACGGCTCTGAAGGCAGTCGAATTCAGCTCGCTTTAAAACCAGTTTCTTTTTTGCACGGCTGGCAGTCTCCACCTCCGCCGGGCTCGAGTGGCCCTCGAAGGGCCCTTCGGAAATTGCCTCGCGTCGCGCCAGCGACATGATAATTCACGGGCCACTGTCGCGGACGGAATCACATTAAAAAGCGAGCAGAGCGCCCGCAAAGGCGTGTCCTATGCCTCGCTTTAGGCGCCTCGAAACGCGGCGGGCTGAAAAGTCGTTTGAATAAGGGCAAAGTCAATTGAGAGCTCGCCGCGCGCACAGAAGAAAACGTAGATTGGAGAACTCGGCGGGGCTGACGTCATCGCCGGCTAAGGAACAGGCATTGACAACAGCCAGCCTATTAACGTTGCTTTATTAATTCATCATCAGTAACAGCTCGTCATCTGCCTCCGAAAAACAGCTCGGCTGACTCGGTGCAACGTGTGCGCACCCAGATACGATTTATTGCCCCTGCTTGCTATCTGCGCGAACAGTCGCACGCTATAACAATAAGTATTTTCATATCTCGCGCGGAGAAAACACTCTGCTCGCAATATTTCGTCCAGACCCCGAGCTAAATTCACGGCTAGAACACTCACACCACATTTCTCACTATCTCACGGCTCAGCAGAGTAAACAGTGGCTCCGTATTTTCGGAATTTAGTCATTCTTTCCTCCAGAAAAGGCCATTCTTTCCTTTCGCAGAAATCGTTATCTGGATGGAGGCATGTTATAGACTGCGCCAGTCCATATACCCCACACCTGGCGATAACGATATCTCTCTAGTCTCTCTTAAAGGCGATAAGAGCGCGCTGTCAACCTCGCTGACACCATAATTCTTCGTGCATACGAGTTTTCTGCACCGATCGCTCTCGGCGCGCGACTAACAAGGGAACTTCGGTAACCCGAGAATTCCGATTTTTTTTTAAACTTTGCAGGATCCGCCCCTTTCGTGAAATATCATCAAATATTTTTATTTCGAAGGGTTGATACATTTTTAAAATTAATTCAATTTGAATAACTCACATGAGTTATTGCTAATTTGCTAGATGAAATAAAAGTAAATTGTTTTTAAAGTTGTCTCAAGCCTCCGTGTTTCAATCTTTTCGAATTTATTTTGTCTCAAATTTTCCATTCTTCTAAAATTTGCCGCTTCCCAAATTTGATGCTCCCCAAAATTGGATGCTCCCCGAAATTTAATATTTCCCAAAAATTTTCGCTTCCCAATGAATCTCCCCAAAATTTGCCGCACTCCCAAATTTTCCGCTTTCGAAAATTTGATGCTCCTCAAAATTTGGCGTTTCCCCCAAATTTGAAGCTCCCCAAAATTTTCTATTCCCTAAAAATTCATGCTCCCCAAAATTTTCTGCTCCCAAAAATTTGATGCACCCCAAAATTTTCCGCTCCTCCAAATTTGCCACCCTCCAAAATTTGCCGCCAAATCCGCCCCTGTGTAGGATCGTATGTTTCTTCTGCTGTTCTTTGCTTCTCCAATGTGAAAACGGCCCTCGGAGATTAAACCGCGCCCCACATTCGTCCAGTGGCTCATCGTCTGATCGTTGAACGAATCTCAGCGGCGGAGGGAAATTAGAGGTCGAAATTGGCGAGATAACGAGGCGACGCTTCGCTTAGAACGCAACAGCAGCGCATCCACGCACGGCCAGTCGCCTCGGAATACAAATTCGCCGTATGAATAAACGCTGTACGCAATGTTGTGTACCAGGAAATTAGACACTCGTTCAAAACTTAAACGATAACTTTTATTTAAAAGAAGAAACAAATATTCCTAATTCTGGTACATGAAGTTTAACGGAGAATATATGTATACGAGCTATAACTGCTTGAACGCTCTGTAACTGACTGCCACGAAAATGCGACTCCTCAAGGGTCCTACATGCAGGCAGCTCTTGCGGAAAAACCCAAACAATGTCTCGCGGGTAACAGCGATCGGAGGTAGTTCGATGCTTTCTAATGGATATCTGCAGAAAGACAGGGTGAAGTGCTGGAAAGCGTGCTTGTTGACGAAAGCCAGACGGATCTCCAACAGCAAATACTTGCGTGCATCGATCGGCCTACGTGTCTACATCGCGACGGACATCCTCCATTGATATTTACAGAGCGTCCACCTGCGCTACGCCGCGAAAATACTAACCCCCGTTATGGGCACGCAATTATGCGCAGCTAGAGGCAATTAGAGGACTCCGTTCCGAGTGCAGCCGTCCAATGACGAATCCTAACGAAGCCTCGATAATTCCTGCTCGCCCGTGGCAAGATCGCAGAGAGGAGCATCCAATGAACTCTCCGGTTCCCTCGCGCTGTCCACAGGGTATAGAGTTACGTTCCCAGAAGGCTTCGATGAGGCTCTAGCCTCGCCCAATCGCCCTGCATCGACGAAGGAGGGGGCTTCCTTATCGCCAGACATTGCGAGCCCGGTAGCGCACTTTCGCAACACCCAGTACAATGGGCCTATTATGTAGGGCCCGGCGGATCAGCGCGCTGCGTTCAGACGCTTTTTCCAACGGCGATAGGACAGCCTCCGGCATGCTTAGTCGTGTTATTAGAGTGTCTAATAAATTCCTGCGCATTCTTATGAATGTAGAACACTTATTTTTCTTGAAAATATTTAGCAACGTTTAATCTGATATATTGCCAAGGCTCTGGGAATTTCTGAAACCTTCAAAGAATTCTACTTTCCTTTTTGCATTGTAATTCCTATTTTCCTTATATTTATTTTTTTACAATTCGTTATACCCGCGCTAAAGCTCCCATTATTATTATTCCGTCGCGGCTGTCAGCTTCAGCTGCCCGCTCGTCTCTCCTACATATATTTAGACCGCGGCCAGATTTTTTAGACTGTTTTTCCGCGTCCCCCTCCATGCCCAAGTGCTCGAGGATATTTCCGATGACGAGGACGTCGCGTCGCCGAGTTCGGCAACGGGGGCGTCGCGTTTCCGCCAAGTCGGTCGGAAAAACGCGGTGGCTGCATACCGGTTCCAGGGTCCTGCTATATGACACGTGTAAAATAGTGCTGATAGCGTCACGCGGGCCCATTACGGCGGAACGGGCCGCTTTCGCGAGCGTGTTGGCTTTATGACACGCGTGTCGCGCTGGTCAGGTGCGCTCGGGCGCTTTTTCTCGCTTTGTCCGCGCTATTTCTTTGCGAGCGGAATCGGCAGGCCGTATCGCGTTTCAAGCGTTCGAGGGGACACGTCCTTTCAGCCCGTTCCGGGAATCTACTGACGTTTAGTAACTTCCTACGAGATCTGTTTGAAAGCTCCTTTCGATTTTTATTTTCCTTCCTTGCAGCGGATTTCTACTTGCTTCGGTGGATCTAGCCTTGACCTAACGAATTCTAAATTCGTCCCGACGACCCTGCTGATTGTTAACGAAGTCGGCACCTCTGCGGATCGCACCCACTCGGTTCAGAACTCTTCGGATCGTTGCTCCTCTAGCTTCATGCGTGGGTTTTCTACTTTCCTCCATTGCAACAGATTTCTACTCGTCTCAGTGGGCCCAGCCTTGACCTAACCCAGACCTAACACGTTCCACGGGAATTCTAATTTCGTCCCGACGACCCACTTAATCGAGTTCAACCCACGGCTAGCTAGACGACCCAGCCTGGACCACGGTAACGCGATACGCGCTCGAATAAAAGTCGAGTTATCGGCCATGATAAAAAAATGTAACCGCACATCGCGATGTCTTTCGAGATACTGTCGCGTCCGCGACCTGGCACGCCGCGCTCTGCTTGTAAACACTGTTTTATCTTATCGGATTCCTATTATACCCTGTCACGGACGCAACGAAAAGACACGTCATTCTTTTTCTGCTGAATTTCTCCTTTTAATTAACTCTACTCTTTATTTATTACGGGTACGATCTGTTCTCTTTTCAATCGTCTTGGAACTGGTTCCAAGCAGGGAAAAGTTATTGGATTAGCACGGGTTTTTCAGTAAGGCGAATTATTCCGTCTTGGGACTTCTTTAATTTAATCTAGAGACGCGGTAGCGTCTCGACGCCAAGTACATGAAAAACACCCTGTATATGTCGACTGTCGCTACCGTGTTCCTTTACTCGTCGCGGAGCCATTCCAACCTAATTCTGACATTTATACATTAATATCTCATCATGCCTGCAATATGTTGTAAATTTAAAGACATTTTTCTTATGTAAACCGCATGTCGGCTTTCGAATAAGACCAATTTCAATAAAATCGGTCCACGCATGATAGAGATATCATAATATCGTCTCGTGAATCAGTCGGACTATAAGATTTTTCTCCTGATTCTTCTCCTCCAAGAAATTTTTCGTCAACATAATACGTATATACGCGTCACACGCACACCTTCAGACAAAACTTACACATGTTTTGCTCTTCGTTCGCCGACTCGCGGGATCATTCGGCAGGGATTGTCGTTCACACCTTCAGCCAGAAGAAAGACTAACACATGTTCGTCGAATCTCGGTCTTAGAGTGTTAAATAAGGTATAAGTTTTCAAAATTTGAGATGCTACGTGTTTTTACAAATATGTATCGTTGTACCATTGAATTGCAAACAAAATGCAGTCTCAAACACAAGGTAATAAGTTTCCGAAATTTGAATTCCGACACGTTTAAATATTATCAAACTGTTTTTTATTTGTAATTTCTTTACATTACAGTTTGGATTGGCACTACAATAAAATACAATTTATTTAGATTCGTTTTTTGGAGAATTCTAAAAAATAGTTTAAGAGAAAGAAGGTTGTACACTGTTGTACATATTTTATTATCTGTACGATTATTAGTTGCGTAATTGAAACTGTTGTCAGTCGTCCCTTTTACTTTACAGTACTTCCTCGCTGAGATCTCGCTGGTCGGGATCGGCGTTGAGCACTCATCGTTAAGGGAGCCCTAATTCCGAGCCCTAAACGAAATCATGAATGCTGGACGCATGGGCGCATATATTAAAAATTATCTGTTCATTCTCTATGCAAATTATCTTTGTAAAAAGAAGTGAGATCCCTATAAAAAACTTCAAAAAAGAAAAAAAATTACGTCAAGTACATGAAATCATCAAATAAATCGCAAAAAATTACAAAATAAAAAAAAGATGTGAAATCAAAATCCCCATAAAAAAACTTCAAATAAGTAAAAAAATACGCCAAGTACATGAAATCAAGTAAATCACAAAAAATAGAAGATAATCATAATAAATTACAAAAAAGGTAATAATAATAAATCACAAAAAATAGAAGAAAATACAATCATAAAAAGGTAATAATAATAAATCACAAAAAATAGAAGAAAATACAATCATAAAAAGGTAATAATAATAAATCACAAAAAATAGAAGAAAATACAATCATAAAAAGGTAATAATAATAAATCACAAAAAAAATAGAAGAAAATATACAATATAATAAAATATGTGAAATCAAAATGAGCTGCAAGTACATAAAGGAGCTTTCCTCCTGCGCTTAAGATGACACAACTACATATACACAGCTAAAATGCTGTATTCGTACATTCCATTACTCATATCGCGGGCATTTTAAATAATGTGAAGATAAAATGTAACATCTAGACATTTGCCTAGATGTCCGTGGCCTGGAAGTCAAATACTTGGCGTGGCCAGGCATGGTCAAGGTGTCGATGAATAAGAATTATTTAAAAATGCAAAACAATGAATGTGTATTTATATTGTCAGAGTTTTAAATTGAAAAATTATGTGAAAGCTTGCGAGAGGAAAGGTATCGGTGTCGATGAATGAACTTAAAATTACTTTAAAACGCAATATAATAAAAATGTACTCATATTGTCTGCGTTTTAAACGGATAATTTATATGAAAGCCTGCGAGGTGGAAGGTATGAATATTGATGATATGAGAATACCTTGCCTGGCCACGCCAAGTATTTGACTTCCAGGCCGCGGACATCTAGGCAAATGTCTAGATGTTACATTTTATCTTCACATTATTTAAAATGTCCGCGATATGAGTAATGGAATGTATGAATATAGCATTTTAGCTGTGTATATGTAGTTGTGTCATCTTAAGCGCAGTAGGAAAGCTCCTTTATGTACTTGCAGCTCGTTTTGATTTTACATATTTTTTTATATTGTATATTTTCTTCTATTTTTTTGTGATTGTATATTTTGTTCTATTTTTTTGTGATTGTATTTTCTTCTATTTTTTGTGATTTATCATTGTATTTGTCGGAGGTACAAATGGGTCCTTGGCTCGCAATGCCGAGGCTATGAACTCAGGTGCAAGTGGAGTGACATAAATCTTCCGCGATAGATAATAATGATTATGTACTCAGCCTACGTGAAATTACATAATACAATATTACTGTTTAATTGAAAGACAAATGGGTTCTAGGCGTCCTTTTCGCAGTCAGCGTCTGCCGTGGTGCCCCTTTAAAATTTCACACAGCAATACCGACCGGTGTTTACCCTCGAAGGGTAACCTAATCCTTCAAGTGAATAATGAAATTCCACGGGGTGTACCATGTTTGGCGCACGTGGTCTCAGAGACCTGACGCACCATGCGTCATATCTAGTGCACGAATCAGCGTCAGAGTTCCCAATGACGCGCCGACGTCCGTCCTCGAACACCGTCCAGCCCAGGTAGACGGATCCTGTAGAAGTTTCGGCCACCGGGTACATACCATATGTCGACCGTATGAGAAAACTGGTCGACGGTGAGACGTCTGCAGATTCCGTGGCCTCCTTAAGCAGCTTCTGCTTCCCCTCCCTCGCCCCGACTCTCGGCTAACCATCCTCGAGCGGAGTGTGTATGTACTCGTTCCCAGAGAGTTGGCGCAGGCTGTCTTAAGCCCAGCCGACTCTCCCACCAATTATCTCTCTCTTTCTCCTCTCTCCTTCCGTCTTCTTCCTGGACCCCTGCTGAAAAATTCAGGGTTCTTTATAAATTAAGCGTGTCCCTCGATTCTTCAAAGAACGCGCCACTCGTAAGCCGCATACTTTCCCTCCTCTGTAAAGGAAGATTCAGGAAAAGAGACCTTTCTTCAGAATCTCGCAGCCACGTACCACCTCCTCGAGCCCACGAACGCTCTGTTACCGAACACCGCCTCAAACCCGCGTTATGCCTGCCTAATAAACCGGCGAACCGCAGAAGGATCCAAGTATCTCTCGATTCCCTTCGCGCCCAGGCATATTTCAGATGGCTATCGATGCCGAGGCCTGAAGAGCATCGGGTGTATCATCGTTACCCGTAAATTTCAAGCGCGTTCGACGCCTAGGCGCGCTCTCGACTTCCAAGCCCTTCGCAGAAGCGTCGGAGAGGGAGCGCGGCTAGTGGAGGGGACACGACTGGAGAGTCTGGTATTCAGACTGTTCAGTCTTCGAAGCGCCGTCGTGGAGAGTGCGTCACTTGATCCTCGACTCGAAATCCCGAGGGGATCCGCAGGGAACCACGGCAGTTAGTGTCGGGTGGTGCGTGAAAGAAACCACGTCCCGCAGTGCGCGAGTGTGCCCTAAGCCAGTGAAAGCACCGATGTAGAAAACCGTAAGACGCCTCGCCCCGTTTCTTCTCGATCCTCCGAGCTCGGGCGCCCAAGGATGCGAGCGCGGGGCAACGACAGGAACACCGCGCGCTGGAACGTTGGCCGCGCGCGGCGGTGATCGGCTGGCCGACGCAACAAGTGGTCGTCGGAGGCTGATATCTAACGGTGGCTCAGCCGAATTGGATATTCGATGAAATCAGAGTGACTTCGCCTCTCCCGGCACGGATCTTGGAATTCCTCGGCGGCCCCGTGTCACACGCTGCGGGGAAACGAATATCATCCCTCCGTCGTGTAACCTGGGCGTCCCTGTTGACATCGCCCGCTGAGGCCCAATTCGTGGGACCACTGTGTGTAGTTCCCCTGTTACCGACTTCCATCGCGAAAGTGGCACGCGCTCTCGTTTACAGAGAACTCTGTAGAATCTCACGCTACCGTAGTCCCCCCTCCCCCCCGCGTTGCACGAATATATCGTGGCACACGATAGAGATTTCAGTGCGCGCACGGTCGAGAAGGGTGCGCTCGGAAATGGACTTGTTATCGATCGGGATCGCGTTACGCGCGCACCCCGTTGCTTCACACGGGAGCATGTCGGTTAGAATGGGATCCTTGATCGGCGACGTGCCGGACGATCTACGCGCACTCGATTGACCAGGCATTGGAACGATGGTGCTTGACGTCTAGCCGATCGCTGGACGATAGACAGACGTGCTCGCCCGCGTTCGCGGGAATAATGTGTTTGAAATTTCGTTCGAGGGCACAGTGAAGCGAGACGATCGACCATGATGAAGTTCAAATCGTTGTTTCGCAGAGGACAACCGACCCAGCCGCAGCAACAGCCGACGCAGCCGCAACAGCAGCAGCAACAGCAGCAACAGAGCCCGCTGCGACAGGCGCCCAGCGCCTCCTCGCTGGAGGCGAAGAGCGACAGCCAGTCAGCGGGCAACTGGAGCTGCTCCCTCGGTAAGGAAGGGAGCAAGGGAAACTCCAAGGGTAACTACAACAGCAAGGGACCCGCCAAGGGGTCCAGGATGCAGGAGCTCGAGCGCGAGATCGATGGTCTTCGAAAGGAACGCGCCAGGCTCGAGAACAATCTACGCGACGCATCCTGTGACGTTCACAACCTGCAGGAGCTACGCGACGAGCTCGCCTCTCTCAAGGTAATCTGCCCTGTAAATACTTACCTACAGAGAAATCATTTGCGCGGGAGTTTTAAATTGATCTTGAAACTGCGAGCGGCGCATGTTTTCGCATGAACTCGTAAAATCCTGAAGGAACCAAAGCATACGTATTTTGGGTATTGGAATAAGAGAGACAAGGACTGCGGTCCCCATTAGCCGCATTACCTGTATATATAAATTTCCACGCGCGATTATTCTGTTTCGTGCGTAACGATTTACCTTTCGCGAGAGTCGACTACACGCCCCCGCTAGGTAGGCGTTCTCAATGGACGAGCCAGCTCCTCGGCTATTATATTCCAAAGATCGTCCCACATTTTCACCGTGTTCTTCGCCTCCTTTCGGCTCGTACCAGTCGTCGTGTCACACCGTGTGTAATTAAATTGCCTGGAAAGTCGTAAAAGGGAGAATCGAACGCCCCGTCGCCTCTGCTATCCGTTTGCTTTCATTTCACTACCCCTCCTTCGCGGCCCATGTACATGCCCCCTCCACTCCACGCTCCCCATTCCCTTCGTGTCGCGTAACATCGTCGTCGACCTTACAAGGAAAACAAACACGAGGGGTCCCGCGTGGAAGAGGACGGTTTCGTGAGCGAAGGAGCATGAAAATCGGGGCCCGGGTCGATCTTGACCCGTCACAACTTTCTCATTGCGCGCGTTACAGATCTTTTTGCAGCGGCAAGTCGATTTCACGATCTCTAATTTATTTCTCTCCGTTACCGGGCTCGAGTCAAGGCGATCCCTGGGTATATGATTCTTTCATTCTCCCGTGGGCACCAGTGTTACGAAAAGCGGACGTTACACAATCGACGACAGTAATCTGCGTATTTTTAGAAGCGGTTGGAGTATTCCGAACAACTCGCCAGAAATTCTAAATTACTAACCACTCAATCATAAGTTGTTATAGAAGATAATTCTCTGTTTATATGGTACTCCCCGAAATTTAAAACTCTGAAAGATTGAGAGTTGAAAGAGATTGAAAGTTTGAAGTTTGAAAAATTGAAACTTGAAAGATTGTGATTTGAAAAATTGAAATTCGAAAGATTGAAATTTGAAAGATTGTGATTTGAAAAATTGAAATTCGAAAGATTGTGATTTGAAAAATGGAGATTTGAAAGATTGAAGTTTGAAAGATTGCAATTTGAAAAATTGAAATGTAATAAATTGAAATTTGAAAAATTAAAATTGGAAAGATTGAAATTTGAAAGACTGAAATTTGGAAAATTGATATTTCAAAGCTTGAAATTTTAAACATTGAAGTTTGAGAAATTGAAATGTGAAAGATTAAAATTTGAAAGATTGAAATTTGAAAGATTGAAATTTGAAAGATTGAAATTTGAAAGACTGAAATTTGGAAGATTGATGTTTTAAAGATTGAAGTCTGAAAAATTGAGATGTGAAAAATCGAAATTTGATAGAATGAATAGTGAAAAATTAGAATGTGAAAGAATGAATTTTAAAAAATTGGAATATGAAAGATTGAAATTTGAAAGATTTAAATGTGAAAGATTGAAATGTGAAAGATTGAAATATGTAAGGTTGAAATTTGAAAGATTGAAATTTGAAAGAATATAGTTTGAAAGATTGAAGTTTGTATGATTGAAATGTGAAAGATTGAAATGTGTAAGATTGAAATTTGAAAGACTGAAGTTTGAAAACTTGAAATTTGAAAGATTGAAGTTCGGAAAATTAAAATTTGAAAAATTGCGAAGGATAGTTTTCTCTCTACATTTCACACATCACAACTTTAAGTACTAATAATAAGTAGTACACTTACCCTTAAATTTGAAATTTCGAAAATTGCAAGGCCTACTCCTTCTATTTACATACCACCTATTAAAAATTTAAATTTACCCGTTTCACGTCAGAAATTTAAGTGCTCGCGTGCTTGTCTAGTTTAGCGTACGGGCACGTCGAACGTTGTCGCGCGTATTTAAAAACGAAGGCCAGAGGGCGGTAAAGCGTGGGGATGTTTACGAAGGAAGAGGAAGCTTGTGGAGCGAGACGACTGCGAACGCTATGAAAAAACGTTGCTTCTCTTTATCCACGGTAAACGACAAGGGGCATCTTGCCTGGAATATTGTTTACGCTCCCGCAACGATCCGCGGACGCGCGCCTATCGGTATCGTCTATCGACAGCGGCCCGATTACTATCCGCTGGCGTTCTCGTACCTAACCTCGCACAATGACACCTATATATTCTCCGCGTCTCTGTCCGGGCCCCGAATAAAAATTCATCGCCTTGGATCGCGAACTTAGATTTCTCGGTATTGTCACGATATATCGTGCGGCCAGGCGTATTGCGTTTCCTGCGCCACTTCGGCAAGGTAATTAGAGTAAGATCGGCCTCCATGTTCCCGTTTACGCAAGCGTCCGGCATAGTGTTTTCGACCTGAGTAGAACAGGGGAGAAGAAACAGCCCCTCTTTACGGAACCAGAATTTTCAGGGCACGAAACTAGTCCACGGTTCGACGGACCTTCTTCGCCCAGCAGCGTTTCGAGGTCGATACGGTTTAAAACATTCGCTTCTGTCTGTCGCATGTACAGGAGCAGCACAGTTTGGAGTTAGAACGCCTCGGCGAAGAGAACGAGGCTCTCCGCACGAGACTCAGGGACGTCGCGCATTCTCCATTGTCGGATTCGGAGAAACAGCAGTTGCTTCTGGACGCGTCCAGACTGCACAACTCTGCGCCGGCGTCGATAACCATCCCTCAGGATGAAGGGTCCACGCCTGTGTCGACTGGGCCCCTGGACAGCGCTCAGTGCACGACGCCGGACTGGGACAAGCATTCTTCCAGTTCCGTATCAGAGGTTTCTGTTGCATGCCTGCAGGATAGAATTCTGCAAATGGAGGAAACGCATTATTCAACAAACGAGGAGTTACAGGCCACGATACAGGAACTAAGCGACCTGCAGGTATTTTCCTTAACTTATTAGCGTCGCGAAATAGTACAGGATCGATTTTGATCGTAACGTCGGCTCTCTGATCACAGGCGCAGCTTACGGAGCTGCAGGCCGACAACGAAAGGTTAACGGAAGAGAAAGATGTGCTTCTGGAATCGTTGTGCAGGCAGACAGAGAAGCTCGAGGACTCGCGTTCCAAGGTTGACACGTTGCAGGGTCTGCTGCTAAGAGAAGAACAGCCTCAGGAGTCTTCTAAAGGATACAACACGGAAAGGGAGCAGAAACTGGTGGATCTTTTAAAAGTACGTTGCGATGTACAGGTGTCCCGTCGTCAGCCATTATGATTTATGTACAATATTCTCGACAACTACACGTTTATACAATATAAGATTCAGTGTATCTTATTACGTCCGTCCACGATTCCGATCGGTTCGAGATTGACAGCAGATCGACAACTTCGGTCGGTCTTTGCCAACCGTCTTCTAACTTCAGATGCGAGCACCAGCAGGCTATGATTGCCGTTATATACGGTGCTCGCAACACTCGCAGATGAAATCGTCCAGTATTTACGACCAGTCACTGATTAAATCGCCCAATTACAGAGTGCGCAAGAGGAACGAGAATCTCTGCTGCAGAAGCAGGAGGAGTTGACGTCGGAACTGAAGACTCTGCGCGCGGCGGCGGAGGCGAGTGCCACGGAGACGGAGCGGTTAACGAAATGCGTCCACTTGTTGGAGTCTACGGTGGACGCGGCTAGCGTTGAGCGTAAGCAGCTGGACATGGAGCTGGCGGAGGCCAGGCAGGAGGGCGCGAACCGTAGCATAGAGATCAGCAGGCTGGCCACGTTGCTGGAGAACGCTCGAGCCAAGATCGAGGAGCTGGAGCAGTCCAGGCAGGTGGAGAACAAGAGCGAGGCTGACGAGCTGCTGGACGCCGCCAGGAGGGAGAAGGACACACTGGAGACGCAGGCCGCGGCCCTTCAGGAGCAATTGGCGCGCTCCCACTGTGACCACGATCGCCTCAGGGATCAGTACTCGCAGCTTCAGGAGGAATACAAAGTACGTTGCCAAAGCTACGAAAAGGCGCGCGCTGCATCCGTGCGTGGCGCTGGACGTGCGTTTATCTTCCAGGTAGCCCGTAACAACGCGAAGTTAGCCATCGACGACCTGGAATACAGACTGAACCAGCTGAAAGACGAGAAGCTGTCCGTGAGCACGGAACTCCAGCTGGTGCGAGACTCGCTGGCGGAGCTGCAGGCCCAGTGCCAGAGGCACTTGGAGGACAAGAGGGAGCTGAAAGCCGCGTTGAACGAGGCGCAGCGAAGGGAGCGCGAGGCTCAGACGCGCCAGTACGAACTGGAGCGCGCGCTGGCCGAGGAGCGTAAACTTAGGCAGGAGGAGGTCGCCGAATGGGAGCAGTTCCAGACGGACCTGCTGATGACCGTCCGGGTCGCGAACGACTTCAAAACGGAAGCTCAGAGCGAGCTGGAACGCGTCGTCATGGAGAACAAGGCGCAGAGGGACAAGCTGAGGGCGCTAGAGGCTCAACTCGACAAGCTTAATAAAGGTAAGTGGTGGGGCACCTTTCGCGAATGCATCGTTGCACAAACTTTTGCTGTTAACGCAGAGGATTTGACGATCGTCAGAGTTCTAACATACCTGTAGACACGAATACGGTAGGGAAGCGATTTTTAGTTTATGGTAGATACTTCGGTGAAATGTTTTGTTTTAAGGACACGGAGAATTATTAATACAATACAATGTTGTCTCTTTTTCAATTTCATTCGGATGTCAGCCAGCGCTCCAGTCGCCCAATGTAAAGCATTTGGTCACGCGACTGGGAACAGTCGAAGGCCTTCGAGTAATATATTGAAACGTGGTCGTACCATAATAAAGAGGCGACACGAGTCCAGAAACGGTGCGTCACAGCCTAGTTTGTTGAGCCCGGTGACCGGGTCCGATCCGTCCGAGACCGAGAGCTTGAAATCCCCGCCTTCGGAGGACCCTGACGATTCGGGTCTTTCGGAGTTAAATCTATCGCTTCCCTATGAAGGCGCAGAGTCGGACGACGGTAGCGGTGAACTGTGCTCGAAGGAGCCTATTAAGCTAGATGAGAAGCTAATCTCCGGCGAGGAAGTTGAATTCTGCCCTACTTTTCATCCAGACACTTTGCACGCAGACAAGAAAATAGATCTGTCTGCGTCCGAGGACGACAGATTGGACTTCACTGATGACGCGTCTGAAGGTCCTTGTATTCTGGAAAGACGTGCATCGATAGACTCGAATGGTCCTGGTGATAGAGCGCCGGGCGAAGAGGGAATTTCGAGGGAAACCCGCAAGATTGCGGAAGATTATCCAAAGTTGTATATCCCAAATATGTCTGTTTCGGAAGATAATATAACCGCGAAGTCGTCTTTGTTGAAGGGTATAAAGGGTATTCAAAATATGGGAAGGCAGAGCGACGTTTCGTACGGCATCAATATCTCGAACAGTCGATTCTTTGTTCCGAAGAATTATATATTCTCCGGGGTAGAAAACTCGATGGACGACTTGAAGTTCGAGGTAGATCCAGAGATGAGAAAGGTGTTCCAGGAAAGCACTCAGACGAACGGTATCGTAGAAACTCCTCGAGCAAATACAGTCCAAGAATCTCAAAATTCGGCGAAGTCGACGCTAGAAAGGGACAAGGAGAACTCGGTTTTGCAGGCTCCAAGGGCGCCTAAAGAATCGGACGCTCTGAAATTAGAAGACGAGTACGCGAACGATTGTGTTCTCAATAAGAAACGTAGACTATTCCTGAAGAAGAACGAATCCAGATCTGGCAGTGCGATCGTTGACTCGCTCTTAGATAATACCACTCGTAACCAGGATCTCTCTAATTCTACTTTACAGAGCAAAAGCTTCTCTACTTCGTTGGATAATCTGGACTTTCGTGCAATTAGCCGCTCGACCGATGATAAGCCAAGAAATAGAGAAGACTTAACCGCTGTTGATGATAGCAATACAAGAAACAGGATACAGTACAGAGATAAAGGCGACTTGATTTATTCGAGACCGCAAAGCGTTCCAACCGAGTCTTATTTATACAGAAAATCAGATGGCTCGGGTCCTTTAAATATAAGAAAGGCACACGCAGAGAAGATTGTGAAGGGTGTGCCAAATCGCGTAGAGAAACACACTGCGTATCCAATTCTGTCTTCCTTGGAAAACCTGCCTAGATCTCCGATCGATACTTCATTGGCACCAGAAACTTCGCGACTCCCGTCAAGAGAATCTTCGATTTCACGCCCGAAGCACAGTACTCGAACATTAGATTCGCAAGCCTCGTCTCAGAGAGCGCCCGGCGGATCCATGAAGTCATCCTTCGACAACGGGTTGGAGGAGACGAGAAAGAGCTTGACTCTCTGCGAAGCGAATCGACTGAAGCGCATGAGATTTTTGAACATGAACCTGTCTCAGTCCGAAGGGAGCACGGAAGAACAGCGCGTGACGAATGACTCCGTCGTCACAGATGAAAAGAAGCCGGTGAAAAGTGAACCCGCGAGCGTAAACTCAGACCCTAAGAGCGGCAATGATCCTACGGTCGCGTGCAAGGATAAATCTCTGATAGGAAGGACATCGTCTTTGAGAGAGAAATTTGAGACGATCATAGAAGATGTGGAACTGAGGCCAGGCCGGCAAATAGGTACAATACGCGACCGTAAGTCGCCAAGTAGTGTGGAAACGTGATTGCTTGTATCGCAGAGTTCAACCTCCCCCCCAACCCCCATTGTCTATCCTGGTTTCTTACTCTAGCGAAAGGCGCAAGAACTTGTACACCCCTCTTGTTGCTAGCATCGAGCGATCTTCTAGGCCCTTCTCTCACCCTCCACACGTTGTTTCAAATTAATAATCACCACGTTCTCTAGTTTCTCATCTGTCTTTATCCTGGATTTTGCTTTATGTTTTGTCCGTCGTCAAACTGTATATTCATACGAAGTTATGTACATGTAAATAAAAGTGCCGTGAGTTGAGGATTGGAAAGAAGTAACACGAGTTTCTCTAGACTTTTCTTTGTTATATTTGTGCTTTCTTTTACGTGTAAGTGTAGTGCTTATTGCTTTTCTTTTTCCTCTTTTTTTTCTCCTGGTTTTATCAGAAAGGGTCGAACGTGAGCGATGGTAGTAAATCTTTGTTCGTTTTTACAGCGAATCAGAAAGTAATACAGCAACCTCCGCAAAGGCCTGCGAGCACTCCGACCGAGACTCAACAGTGCGTGCTAACTAGCGTGCAGCAGGAAATAGCAGCGCGCCGCAAGGCTAACATATCTCGCCAGGATTCCAGGCTCTCTGTGAAGTGTCTGATAGAGAGTATCGAAAACGCTACGAAACAAGCGAAAGCCGGTACGTAGAGATTCAAGTTTCTGCTAGCTACGTATTTGGCGAGGCTTCCTGATTATAACGTTGCTTTGTGCGCAGGACCCGGGAGTCGCAGCAGCTCCACGTCCTCCCTCAACTCCATCGGCACGAACGACATAATGACGCTGAAGGCTCCGCTGAGGGACCAGCAGCAGATCAACAACTTAATCTGCACGGCGAACACAACGAACAACAATAAAACCCAAGCTGCGATAACGAGGAAGCCGCTGTCAGGTAGGAGACTAACTCCCGTTAATAGTTGACAGGCTCAGTCGAGAGCGTGCCGTTTACTCAGCCAAGTTTTCCCAATGATTAACGCAGAGACAAAGTCAACGCCCGTGGTGTTGAGCCCCGGCGAGCTGCTGGACTCGGCTGCACTGAACGCCAAGGCGATCGACTTCGTGCGCCGCAACAGCGTGACAGACCTGTCGGAGCGCAAAGACCCCCTCTGCGGCTTGATCAAGAACGGCGGCTCGAAACGGAACGCCTTGCTGAAATGGTGTCAGAACAAGACGATCGGCTACAGGAATATCGACATCACGAACTTCAGTAGCTCCTGGAACGACGGCTTGGCGCTCTGCGCCATACTCCACTCCTATCTCCCACACAAGGTACCCTACGACACATTGACGCCGGTGGAGAAGCGCAGGAACTTCTCCATCGCTTTCTCCGCCGCTGAAAGCGTGGGAATACCCACCACGCTGGTAAGTCCTTTCATCGTAACCGTGGGAGCACTCCGAACTAGGGCTGGGACTATTCAATTAATTTGATATTCGAATATTTTACAAGTATTCGAATACTACGAATAAACTTTGAATATTCGAATGTTATTATTCGAATAGTATGGTGTGAAGTGAGTCAAAATTAGCTTACAACATTTCATCCTGACAAATAAACCTAAAGAACTTGATTTATAATTCATACCATACTATTCGATTACATCAGTATTCGAATACTTCAATATTCGAATACTTCAATATTCGAATAGTATTCGAATACTTCAATATTCGAATAGTATTCGAATACTTGGATATTTGAATGATATTCGCCATATAATTGACGAACCGAAGTATTCCAATACTCGAATACTGAAAAATTCGACAAATAGTCCCAGCCCTACTCCGAACGGGCTCAGCCTCGAACGAAATAGCGCTTAAAAAACCTGCTTCTCCGTTCGCAGAACATTGGTGACATGTGTCAATTGGAGCGGCCCGATTGGCAGCAAGTCATGACGTACGTGACCAGTATTTACAAACACTTCGAAACGTAATTTCGGATCCTCCCCCCACCATGGAATGGAAACAAGAACAAGATCATCTAGTCAACCGAGTTTCTGTAGGACAAAATTTCGCGAGGATCATTCGTGGATCACCGTGGGACACGCTGGGACCAGCTAGCGCGCCGAACAGCCCGACACCAGTGCACGATCGCGAATGGTTCTTTCTTTCTTTTTTTCGGTGTACGCGGAGGATTGGACGGAAGACTAAGCCACCAAATGGAATTGCTTTCTTTCTTTCTTTTACTATGAGACTGAACACGTTTTATAAATAAATGCATATATAATAAAAAAAAAGGAAAAATACGAGGACTACGTGACAGAGAGGCGGAGGAAGAGACAGATATGGGATAGAGGCAAAACGCAGAGCTTTACACTGGGTCTTCTGTGCGGTGAAAATTTTTATGCTTCGGCGCCTCTCCTTGGCAGAGGCGGACACATTCTTGCAGGCCGCGAGAGAGATCTCGCGCGATTGTACGGCAAAGAAAGCGTCGAGTATTTCCGTTCCTCGTACCGTGAGTATTTTTGTACTTGTATTATTTTTCGAGAGACTTTTGTAAAGTTTACGAACGATTGTACAGAACGAAGCGCCTTAATTTAAAGAGACCTAATTTATTGTATTAGTCATGTTTAGTACACTACGAAGCCGAGCAGCAATTTATTATTAGAGAACGCATGTCGTTTGAGTTCTACTACGTGAGGAACTAAACGAGAGAATGAAAGATTAAAGGTTCTCTGTGATATAGCGAGATAGCCCCCTCCCAAAACAGAGATAAATGAAACGTTATCGTTATTGCTCTTATTATTAATTATTATTAATTATTATAATTATTACTACTACTATTAATATCATCCTCATCGTCATTGTTGTACCATTGTAGACAATACGCTGTCTGACATAAAAACAATAAACTTGCCTAATGATTATTTAAAATCCTACGCCCTCGAGGATACACTACGGACTAGGGTTTATACAAAAACCGACTTCTGAATAATCGGTTTTCGAATTCCACTATTCCCAAAAAATCGGTTTTAGAAGTTTCACAGAAAAATATAATTAAATTAGAAAATAAATATCTGTACTTGTTTTCAAAAATTTCTGTTTTAATATTTATGGAATTACATAAATATAACGAAATAAAATATACTCTATACAAAACCAAATAAATAAAAAAATATTAAAATAACTAAAATCCGTACAATTTTTGAGTTCATTTAATGTTTATACATCTACAAAAATATAATACAATAAAATACACGGCATATAAACGAAATGGTAAAAAAACTAAAATAACTAACGAGGAATGATCCCAAACCCGGAAATTCAAAAAATTCTGAAACTTTGTGAATCTGTAGAGGTTTTCCTACTGATTACAACGCAATTTTTGTTCGGTGAAGTTGACCCCTTAAATTCCGGTATTTTCCGATTTTGTGTTATAACTCGCGAACTATAAGTTACCAAATGATAGTAATATTTAACAAAAAGTACCCTTTGTCTTGAAACTTTTTTTCTATCTCTTCCAGATTGCGAGTTACAAAATAAAATCGGAAAATAGCCGAATTTTAAGGGTTCATTTTACCCCCTTAAGTTGAATTTGGGCAGCAAACAAATATTGCATTGTAATCAGGGGGGAACTTCCCCCTACTAATTCACGAAATCTCAGATTTTTTTGAATTTTCAAGTTCGGGATCTTCCCTTGTAAAATCCGTACAAAATATCTTAAGGGGTCATTCTGGTAATCACGTCGCAAAATTGGCAATAATGGCAAAGTTTTTTTTAATGAATACGGAACAATTTTTTAAATACACTTCTAATTGTGTTTCTTCAATGTTATCTGGAGTTAAAAATTGCGTCTTTGAAAAGACGGCGGGAGTGATTTCAACTCACAGACTCGTCTGAAACAAAAAATCCAAACTGATTCTTAATTGTTATGAGTACCGCTATTGCAGGTGTCAGAATTAGCCACGTGAGTCAAAATTTAACAAAATTACGCGCATTAAAACTTCGAGTAAAAATGGAAAATTTCGAGACTTGAAGTTTAAATGCGCGCAATTTTGTTAAATTTTGCCTTTTGTTTCTAATTCTGGCACCTGCGATAGCCGTAAGTACTCATAATGATTAAGAATCAGTTTGGTTTTTTATTTCAGATGAGTCTGTGAGCTGAACTCATTCCCACCGTATTTTCAAAGGCCCGATTTTCAACTCCAGATAACATTGAAAAACACAATTAAAAGTGTATTTAAAAAATTGTTCCGTATACATTATAAGTAACCTAATAAAATAAATGAAAAAAAGTTTGACATTGTTATTCATTGTACTCACAAAAAAAAACCTGAATGTTGCCGAATTTTGCAGCGTGATTACCCGAATCACCTTTTAATATATAAAGCAGAAAGTGTTTGTGTTTGTCTGTCGCCTAAAAACTTTCGAACGGTAAACTCTGGGGTCACGAAATGTGTACCAGCTCATTATGCCTAGCTAATCCAGATGAATGTTACTATATATATTCATATGAAAAAGAAATTAAAAAATATTGTTCGATTTTTTTTTTATCAGAATCTAAATTTCAGGCGAAGCTTAGAAGTAGTACAGCTAGTAAATTATAAATCTTTATTTCATTTAGTATTTTTCTCATGAAAATATGAACTCATGAAGATTAGTTTTACAGTAAACTGTTATCTACTGCGATTTCAAGTCAAAATGTCAACGTTTTTAATTAACCCTTAGCTGACACTCTGGGTGTAAGCCCATAGCTGATTTTGACGCTCTGAACCCTTTACATATAAAATGAATACCTTTTTCCAAAGCCGATTTACAAACTATTTTTTCTCTCAAAATATTATATCCGAGCAACAAGTCTGTAGATTTTTAGCTTCTAATATTGAAATTTGAAAAAGATACAATTTTTCAAAGATTTTCTTCCCTTTTTCTCGACATGTGGTAATCTAGAATATTTTACAGAAACTGTGGTTAAATTTCGACCAAAAAACTATTAGAATACATTCTAGAGATCTTGAAATTGACCGATGAATTTTGTCATAACGATTGGATTCTTTAGATGAAAAAGGTAGTCGTTCAAAGATTGCTCCGGATGCGAGCCACCCAGGTATGCTAAAGTTGATCGAAAACGGAGGTGTGTCAACGAAGGGTTAAATAATTAATTCATTTTTACATATGAATTCTAGTACATAAAACAGTTCTTTAAAAACCGACAAGCCCCAGCTATCATACGCGCAGTTAAGATTCAAACAGACCAAATAGGAAGTAAGAAATAATTTTAATAGTCTTAAGAGTATTTACAGTTGGTAGATAATATTTACAATTATCAGTTTCGCGGTTACAAAAATGAATTCTCCATGGCCCTCGCAGAACTGTGCACGCGCACATACTACGATGCCTCAGTCGTCCCTCTTTTCAATCCATCTAATACCTTCCTTTATCACGATTCACTTACATCCATCTTGTCTTGATCCTTCTCTCCCGAATAATACTCGTTAGCCGGTTCGACTATTTTATCAGTGTCTTGCACATTTTGTCTAGAGTCCGGGTCCGGCTCCGGCTGCCTTTCCTCCTCCGGCGGCAGTGCGTCGCACGGGACGTCTTGCATCTGGACGCTCGGAGAGTGTTGTATCATTTTCAAATTGTCATACACGTGTCTAGTAATAGCCTCCAGGTACTGTTTGCTGTTCGCGTTGTCCTGCCTCGTCACAACGTCCGGGTGCAGAGTGAAGTCCGGCGCGAAGTACTCCAGATACTCCGTGTAGGGCAGCTCGTTGCTAATCTGCTCGTCGACGAGCAGGGAGGTCTCGTAAGTCCAGCAGCGAGCGACGTTGCGCAAAGTGTATCCACCGCCTCCCACGGTGAGCAAAGGTATATTCAGGTCTCTCACGAACTTTACGCACTCGCCGTGCCCCTTTGTACTCAAGCTGAAGCAACCTAGACGATCGTTCGCCAGAGAGTCCGCCCCGCATTGGAGGACTATCGCCGTCGGCTGGAAGAACTCCATTACGTGCGATATGACGGGCTTGAATACTTGGACGTAAGAGGCGTCATCGATGCCTTCCTTCAACGGGACGTTAACGGAGTAGTATCTCCCGCTCTCCGCTCCTATCTCGTACATATCCCCGGTGCCAGGGAAGAAGTAGTTGCCGTACTTGTGAAACGACACCGTCATTACTCTGTCGGTGAGGTAAAACGCTTCTTGGACGCCGTCTCCGTGGTGGACGTCGATGTCTATGTACAGAACCCTGGCGTGGTACTTGAGCAGCTCTAAAATGGCTATCACGATGTCGTTAATGTAACAGAAGCCAGAGGCCTCGAACTTCTTGGCGTGGTGCAACCCTCCGCTCCAATTGACGGCGATGTCGCAACAGTTATTGTTCAGCTTCGTGGCGCCCTCCAAGGAGGCGCCGGTGTACATCGAGCAGAAATCGAACAGCCCTTCGAACACGGGACAATCGTCACCGACGTTGAAGTGGCTGAGATACTTGGTGTAACCCTGCAGATTCTGCGGGGTGACTCTTTGCAGGAACTCCACGTACTCGTCCGAATGAAAGCGGCACATATCGTGCGTGCTGGCTCTGTACGGACGGTAGATCTGCATCTTCTTGTGCAGTCCGTAATTGAGTACCAAACTGTGGATTACAGAGAGTCGATGAGGTTTCATTGGGTGTCCAGGGCCGTAATGAAAGTTCCCAACGTCTGGGTTGTAGAAATAGGATACCTTTTTATTGTAGCTCATTTTGAGGTTAGGGTACGTTTCTAAGTAAGCAGGTATAATTACGGAGGAATGTCTTTGCTATCGATCGATCTATAGAGCCATTGTAACTAACAATTAAGGTACTCCAATATTCCTCGCTCCTGATTAATCCTGTCTCACGATTAATCCGTTGTTTATCGTCAAAGCTTAACCAACACCATCCATGCGTTTCGTATTCTGGTTGGAGCGTCGGGCAGTGCGTAAGGTAGCTCGGTAATTCCACGGGCAATTCCCATCGAGCGTTTCGCCGCGGATAAGCAAGAAACCATGAAAATAATAACAACGTTACTTGTCACTAAATACACACGGAACAAAGCACACTGCAGCAACCGAAGCCCAAGCTTTGACAGTTTTTCCAGTGCCATCTGGAGAGATGCTTCTCCAATTCGAGCATTCCACCCTTTGCTTGCTTGGAAATATAATACATTCATGATTCGTTTCAATTGTACAATTGACAGTTTGATAATTGTGTCGTTGATAAGGTGCAGTTTCAGAATTACGAAGATCTGGAGCAGTGTAATAAATTATGCAATTTAATTAAATAGTCGTAGAGATCGCTTTACGTGTTTATCTATATGTGAAGGAAGGCTTGTTGCATGAATTGCTTGGGAATAATTAAGCAGCTATATTCGTTGACGGTATGGTTAGTTTGCGTTTGAGAGAGTTTAGAAAGAATTATTCAAATAACGCACGCCAGCGTTATAGCGGGCTCATGGCGAAGCGACGAACTAACACCCGGTGGCCATTTTGACCAGGAAATTCTGAAATGTTAGCTGGGTCGCAGGAAATTAGAGGAGGTATTAGAGCGAGAGGGGAATAGTGCGCGACAAGGAGATAGATATGGCGGAGTGTGCGAGAGAGAGGGGTATAGTGCGCGAGAAGGACAGAGATGGCAAAATGGCGGAGCCACTGTAAAGTAACGAATTTCTAGGTTTTGCGAACATTTTAACAGACTTCAAAAAGGAGGAGGTTATAGATTCGACCAGTTTGTATTTTTTTTTTAGGTTTGTCCCCGCATACTGCTCAGTATATGGACAAAAAGGAGATATAATAAAAGGCGTCACTCGACAATGACAGAAATAACCTAGAGAAATCACTAGACAACCAATTTAAATGCCCATTCGGGAATGATCGGTAAACTTCGGCAATAATCAGCCAATTGCGGTGAGGTACATTTAGCCGATTTAAATATCCCGCTCGAATAGACAACCAATTTAAATGCCAAGGTCAAGTGAGGACTTCAAAGGTTCCGCCCGGAGTGACGCCTCTTATTATATCTCCTCTTTGATAGGGACCGATTTTGTTGATCCTTTTTTTATTTGAAAGAGGGCGATACCCCCGGTGTTCCCATCCTACACTGCACCAACATTGGCTCAATATTTTACCAGTTCTGGTTAATAATAAAGACTATTGCCACCTAATTACTATTATTTTATGTACGCACGCGCATATCTCCTCGGCATGTTGTGTCAATATATATAAGAATAAAAAATAAATAAAATTGCACTAAAAAGTAAAAAAATCACTTTTTCCCTTATTTAATCTACGACTCTTATATTTCTTTTTTAAGTCGGCGCCTCATCATTTGCACTGTGTACATCTGTCGCCGACTTAAAAAATATGAGAGTCGTAGATTAAATAAGGGAAAAAATTATTTTTTACTTTTTAGTGCAATTTTATTTTTTTATTTTAAGAACACACATTCAAAAAAGTTCAACAGTTTCAATTTTGGCGCCAGGATATAGTTCTTTTTACGACATTTACATAACCTCAAATATCCCTAGCAATGCCTATTTTAAGAACACACATTCAAAAAAGTTCAACAATTTCACCAGTTTCAATTTTGGCGCCACGATATAGTCCTTTTTACGAAATTTACATAACCTCAAATATCCCTAGCAATGCCTATTTTAAGGATACACATTCCCATCTATGTATCGAGTGAATTTAAATTGCGCGGGAATCAGCGGGAATTGATGATATTCGGTAGTCCGCAAATTTCGCTTCGACTATTATTTATATACGAACCTACGTTACATTATTTAAAGCGAATAATATATCACAATGAAGAAAATAAATCTCTCGCTGAAAAAGGTAAGCACCGAAATAAGTGTTAAGTTTCATTTAACAATTTCAATTTCCAATTACCGCTTTCCAACATCCTCGAAGTTTACTCCAGAACTTCGTTGCTTATAATCATTTACAGAATGCCGCAGGTCGTGATGCTAAGCTGTCCCAAAAGAAGATATCAATATTTTTTGCCAAAGATGGTGCGCTCCAGAATAAGGACAGCATAAAGCATGACGTCGTCAAAGCCAAAGGAGCGATAAACTTGACACCGTCTAGAAAACGAAAAATGACCGAAGATTTAGAAGCACCTGAAACACAATTGCAAAGTACAAAGCCTAACAACGCGTCCGACGCTTGCACCGCTAAGAAAATGCAAAAACAGAAGCACTCGATTACAGACGAGTTCGATGCGATTCATGACGAGTTCAATGATAGTAGCATAAGTAAAAATAAAGATGCGCCCGTATCTCCCAAGAACAACACGATCACGAAGAAATCCGAGTGTAAAGAAAATATAGATGCAGACGGTCGTCCAAATGAATTTTCTAAGCCTAACGAAGGAAAGCTACAATGTTTGAGTGCGCAATCCATAAGGAACGATACTGCACTGCACGATAACAATTCTAACAAGACGCAATTCTGTAGAAAACAGAGTAAAACAGACTCTGCGGAGAACGAACGACTTGACGCAACGATGCTCAATGGCGTCAAACAACCGGGCGAATTAAAGAAACACGACGAACCAGATTTCCCATTGGAAACATGTATTATAGATGATTTTAATGATTGTTTCGAGGAAGAATGGTCTACAGATAATCAAATAAATTTTAATTCTTTGCAGAGATGTAGTATTAAGGATGTTCAGAGAGAATGCAACAGTTTGTTGTTGACCGTGGAACACGAAGAATTTGCGTCCGATGCGACCGTTACGTGTTCGGGATTTTGGTAAGAATTATTTACATTGTAACGATGCGAGTTACGTAGGGCAAGTAATGAGATGTTTAACTGAAATTTAGGAAAGATGCGAAAGTGGAGAAGGATGATATCGTCATGATACAAGCGAGGAAGGAGAGAGAGAGTTGGGTTGTGGATAATAGCGGTGGCTTACTAGTCGTTCATCCAGATGTACTGATATCTGGAACAACGGTGGTCGGTGCTTTATTTTGTAGCAGAAAAGCAGTTCTAGCTGAGAGATTTAGGAAACTGGAAACCCTTCCTTACTTCGAGGGAGATCAAACGGCGTTGGTTGTTGGAAGCCTCACTCATCAGTTGATGCAAATGGTAACAGACTAGCTAATACCTCTGTGTGAAATATTAAGGGGTATTCTCATCTAGAAGGCCAATTTTTTGCCTTTCTTTAAGGGCGATGCACGAAAAAACTACAGAGTTTTCACCAATGAGCATTATCCACACATATTTATTAGCATTTCATTTAGTTGTAAAAGAAATTTCAGCCATATATAATAATAATTAATGGAGATATAGGTCATCTCGTAAAGCGGGTGCAAAAAAATGTTGCTTCATCTAAAATTGCTGATCCAAAAAGTAAAAATCAAAAAGATTGTTAATCAGTAAGATTGTGGCTATAGCCGGTAGCAGATTTATGAAAATCAATTAAAAATTCACCAAGTGGTAGGGCTTTGAATTCAAAACTCATCTTTTCCGTGTTTTTTTTCGTCTTTAAACGGCGTTAAGGGGCTGTTTTCCGGTCTGGAGCCCATAAAAATAGGTGATTTTCAGGAATTAATTATAGAAAAACTACTACATTATTTACAATCGTTTTGAGAAAAAAAAACATATCTTCATTAAGGGGGTATAAACGTTTGAACCCTCGGAAAATGTGTACCTATTGTGGATTTTTTTACAAGTCAACGGCTTGATGAAGATTTCCCGTTTTTTACTATGTTTACATAGTATTATGAACTACTTATAAAAAAAGTTTCAGTTAAAAAACTATTGTTTTTCGGAAGTTATGGATACATATCCGAAAGTCTCTCGATTTTAAACGGCTAAACGGTGGGCGTAAAAACACCTGTATGTCGTGTCTGAGTTAAAAAACAATAAAATCTTATAAAGTATGTCAATTGTTATCGTCCATCGTGGTCGATTTTGAAAATTTTGAAAAATAAAGAAATGGTGAGAGATCAAAGGTAAAGTTACATTTTTCTCAGAGAAAATGCCACCTTTTTTGTTTATAAATAATAAACGAGGAATCGGAATAAAAAAGCCCTCGATGGACGATGTGAAATCTTATTACGATTCTGCATGCAAAATTGGAAGTGAATTGGTTGAACGTAGCGCGTGTTTTTAGGCCCACCGTTTAGCCGTCTAAAATTGGGAGACTTTCGGATGTGTATCCATAACTTCCCAAAAACAATAGTTTTTTAACGGCAACTTTTTTTTAAGTCGTTCATAATTCTATGTAAAGATAGTATAAAAACGGGAAATCTGCATCAAGCCGTGTAAAAAATCCCCAAAATGTACATATTTTCCGAGGTTTCAAACGGGGAGCCTTATTTAAGACGCTTAGGAATTTTTTTCTAAGAAACTGTTAAGCGGATCTTCTCCAAACTTTCAGGGTATTTTAGTTCACATTCAAACAATGAAAATTGATTTTTACGTTACAAAGTATTCGGTAGAAATAAATATATATAAACACGTTCGTTAGGACTCGCGCGGCAGAGTTGCAAATTGACGATTGTAATGGTGGTCCCATTTCTTCCCTGAAATAAAAAACCAAGGATATTCTTCCTTCTAGTATAATTACATTGCCGATGAACCTAAGACATCGATAAATACATTGAATTGAACAACTCGTTTTCCATAAATAGTACGAAGTATCTTGGGGCAGAATCGTAAATTTTTCTTTCAAGTCCCACCAATTTGCCAACTTTAAACTTTTTTTTTTTCGTTTTTTAGGTTCATCGACAATGTAATCATACTAGAAATAAGAAAATCCTTGGTTTTTTATTTCAGGGAAGAAATGGGACCACCATTACAATCGCCAATTTGCAACTTCGGCGCGCGAGTCGAATCGAACGTGTTCATATATCTTCATTTCTACCGAACACTTCGTAACGTAAAAATTAATTTTAATTGTTTGAATGTGAACTAAAATACCCCGAAAGTTTGGAAAAGATCCGCATAACAGTTTCTTAGAAAAAATTCCCAAGAATCACTTTATTCCTAGCGTCCTAAATAGTGTTTCCCCCTTAATTATTATTGTTTATGACTGAAATCTTTTTTACAACTTACTAAAACGTTAGTAATAATTTTTCTGTGGGTCGTCCCTAAACAGAATACAGGATCTCGTCCCTCTAAACGAGAATACTCCCTTAAGCAAGCTGCGATATTGATATTACAGGCAATGCGTCAAACTATTAATGAAGTATCCGACGTTACGAAGTTGCTGGACAGCATATTGCAGTCCAAGGCAACTGCGAGTATACTTTACGCGTCGGATGTTACACTCGACACATGCAAACAACAGATGCTTGCGTATGTGCCCAGAATATTTGAGTTCATTCAACATTATATGAAAGGTGAACAAAATGTCCAACTTATCTCTTTTGTTCTTGGTTGATTCTACGACAGTAATATTTGCAGATAAGAAGCTACAGGCTATAAGCAACATAAAGGATAACTTCAAAGGAACGATCACTCATATACAGGACATAGAAGAAAACATTTGGCTTCCCAAGTTAGGTCTGAAAGGTAGAGTGGATGCTACGTTGGAAGTTACTGTGAATTCGAGAAGGAAAATTATGCCCCTCGAAATAAAAACAGGCAGACCTTCGTTCTCGCTGGAGCATAAAGGTCAGATTATTTTGTACGTTATGATAATGGCTCTTACGGGTCAAGACACGGATACAGGATTACTATTGTACCTCAGGTAAGTCGCTTAAGCGATACATTACGTTCGATTAATGAAACTTCATCGTGCGAACCCTTCTAATCGCAGAGAAAATAATATGCAAGAAATTAAGAGTGGGTATTCCGAAAAGAGAGATTTAATATTGCTGAGGAATACCTTGGCTAATTACTTCGCCAGTAAGTCAGCGGAAAAGTTGTCGGATTTAAGTTCCAATTCGGAGTGGCAGACGCTAGAGCTACCGGAGCCAATTAACCATCACAACGCATGCTCCAAGTGCACTTACAACACATTGTGCTGCACTTACTTGAGTAGGGACCCTAAGGTACAATTGTCAGAGTCACATCCCTTAACGAAACTTAGTAAACAGATTTTAGAGAAATTCAAGCCTACGCATATCGATTACGTTGTGAAGTGGGTAACGTTATTGAGGATAGAAGAGAATGCTCAGTCGTCGGATAACGAAAAGAGATACATTTGGACATCGAGTCCGGAGAAAAGGTGAGAAGTCATTACTTTGTTGTCTCTGTGTATATGTATTCATTTTTCTTTCTTTTTACAGAGAAGAGAAGAAGACTTGTATGTGCAAGTTAAAAGTAGTCGGGAAAGTTATCCAGCACGAGTCCAAGTATCAGCACACATTTGTCCGCGCGGATGTGAATGAACAAAGTATTAACATCCCACAGAAGGAGTTCGCGGAGAATGAGTATGTTTTAGTGAGTACAGACACGCGGATAAACATATCAGCAGGATTCATAGCGCACCTGAAAGAAGATTCCGTTACCGTCTTGTTGGATAGGTATGTAGAGCCAGAGTTGGGGATTTATTTTTTTCGGAATAATTATTTTCGAGTAATGCCTAACTCTAAAAGCCAGGGGCGGATTTGGGATTTTTGGGAGGGGGGCGCAGGGGAGAATCTAAGATTTTCTTCAGAAGGGAGGGCGTTGGTCTGAAAAATATACCAGGAACCTTTTCCGATAATATTTTCCTGCTAAATGAAAAAGTATTGTTTTTTTTCTTCATATTTTCTTTCATATTGCTAAGTTAAAATAAGTATTTTGCAAATTAAAATAAGTATTTTTCCCTTGAGGGAAAATATAAGCGCAGTCTTTGCTTCGACATATACACTCCTCACATTAATTAAAGAATCACCTCTAGGAACCCGAAAAATAGGGGCAAGTTCGCATGGTTACAACTCCGGCAAAAATAATCATATCGGTATTTTGAAAATATGGTTTGAAGGCGAGGAATCTCTACTTTCAGCAGTTTATTTTAGATTTTAGTTGCCTTGCTTCTGGGTAATGTTATAACTATATAAAGAGCACTTGGTCAGTTTTAAAAAAAATTTCTTCAACTTGCGAATGTTCCACGGGGAGTATGAAATTTTTTACAGAAGTTCCATTTACACTAATTGAAAGCGGCTACTTTCCCGTGTAAAAACACAGTAATAAATTTCTTTCGCGATTTTTTTTGCTCGAGTTATTCAACTTTGAAGCAAAATCCGTTTTTTTTTACTTTAGTTGCTACTAAGAAGCGAAGGAATCATCGTAGAACGTTCCTGGGAAACCCAAAGGAAGATCAGTCTTCCGTCTTTAAGACGCATCTTTGAGTTATTCGATTCGGTTAGAATTTCTGTCTACGATGTCCTTTCGAAAATATGCTTAACCCTTAATTGCTATACTATTTTTTTTCTTTTTTTTTCCAAACGTAACTTGTATACTGAGGTCGTGGCAGACTCCAAATAAATAAGGAAACAGAAATTTGTAAAGTTGACAATAAATCAACCTCTATGAATATTTATTAATGTATAAAATAATAGAAATGTAGAAACTTAAACTATTATTATAAAATTAATTAGAAATTCAGTTTACAAACTTAAAGAACCAAAAATTTTGCAGCGAACTTTGCGTGATACCAGCTAAGGGTTAAAAGTTGCGCAAATTCCATTTTATCTTCAACTCGCTGTATCTCCGCGAGGGATGGCCAGAACATCAATGTTTTAAGGTCCGCGCACACATATCGGTTCCGTTTCAGTACCGTTCCGGCGTGCCAGTGGTAAGAAGAAGAGGGGCGTAGAGGGGCTCTTCTTCTTACCACTCTACGCCCAGAAGAGACCCTCTACGCCCCTCTTCTTCTTACCACTGGCACGCCGGAACGGTACTGACACGGAACGGATATGTGTGCGTGGACCTTAAAGCGAAGAGTTTGCCGATTCTTTCCATCGAAACCTATAGCGATAATTTTTTACCTGTTATGTTTACTATATCCTTTTAGAAACATCACCAAATATAACATGGACGAGTCATTTCACATAGACAAGTATTCGTCTACGACTTTAATTTCCCTTACTCTTGCGAACGTAGGTGGTTTATTGGGCAATAATGAAATCTGCGAGAAATTACGGGATGTTGTGATAGACAGGTTCGTAGTTCACTTTCAGAACGAACCATATTTATACCGCTTAACAATTCTCTCCGTATTTCAGGAAACCAGCAACATTCCTCAAAGGACTATCAAAGTCCGTCGTTCGCAAGAGCGCTAAGATAGTGGACAGTCTAAACGAAAATCAGCAAAGAGCGGTTCTGAAAGCAATGACCGCGAACGACTATATTTTAATCAAAGGGATGCCAGGCACAGGGAAAACCCAAACGTTGGTGGCTCTGATAGAACTTCTATACGAGACGGGATGCTCCGTTTTAATCACCGCACATACGAACAGCGCTGTGGATAATATTTTATTGAAACTGCTCGACAAGGGTATCGACTTCCTACGATTGGGCTCGTCGTCCCTTCAACCATCCTTGAAGCATAAAACCGAAGGATACGCGACTGCGAATTGCGATTCCCCTGACAGTTTGGAGGCAGTGTACTCCAGTAAAGTACGAAGGCGCTTTCAAGTAGCATAGTTTCTGTTTTGAAATTCCGTTCGATGAAATAATCCCGATCATTTTAGAATATCGTCGGAGTGACTTGTTACGGCGCTAATCACGCGCTTATTGGCAAACGTACCTTCGACGTGTGCGTTGTGGATGAAAGTACTCAGGCTTTGCAGCCAGCCGTACTGCGACCCTTGTACAGCGCGCGTAAATTTGTTCTCGTGGGAGATCCTGATCAACTACCTCCTATTGTCAAAAGTAAAGTAGCCAGGTGCGTGCAAGCACGTTGTCTAACAACGATACAGAATTAACTGTAATGTCTTTTCGTAGGAAACTCGGAGCGGATGAATCCTTGTTTCTCCGACTGGACAGCGAAAATAATACAGTGAACTTAACGAAGCAGTACAGAATGAACGGAAAAATTATGCATTTAGCGAACAAGTTGACGTATAACGATACGCTGGAAGTAGGAAACGCGACGGTAGAGAATGCCACTTTCTCTGCGCCGTGCAGCGAAGTGAGTTCCTTAGTTCTTCCTATGCTATTCACCGTTTTGTGCGTACAATGTACTTGTATTTCAGAATTTAGTGAAACATGGAAGCTGGGTACGGAAGGTTCTATCGCGGAACATCGACGACTCGGTGGTAATATTGAATACAGGTTGCACCAGTGACTTACAAGTGAGCTTTGAATCTAACAAGTGTTTGAAGAGCGATCAGGTACATTCGAATATCTGGGAAGGCGCTGTAATCTTGGAACTCTTGCGAGCTCTTACAGAGGTGGAATTTACTGCATTATTATTTTGTATATTAAACGTCGGAAGTATATATTCATGGCATTTGCTGTACAGATGGATGTGAAACCCCAGAATGTTGGAATTATTGCGCCGTACAGAGCGCATGTAAGTTTATTGAGAACCATAGTGCATAAAGATATCGAAGTGAATAGTGTCGATCAATATCAAGGGCGTGATAAGGATATTATAATCTACTCCTGCTCGAAGAGCTTGGTTAATAACGCTGACATAAAAGAGGTAACCGACTTGAATTGCATGAAAGTAGATAAGTCGAAGTCATTTACTTTCTTTTTTAATACAGGACATTGAAGTGCTAGGAGATCATCGGAGGTTGACTGTGGCTGTAACAAGAGCGAAGCACAAGCTAATTGTTATAGGAGATAGACATACTCTATCTCAGTACTCGCCGTTTAGAAAGTTATTGAATCTAGTCGAAGACAGGAATATAATAAATTTGCGCGATAGTTGCGATGATTTTTCGTGGGAGAGCGTTGCGTCCTTACTTTAGTAATTTACTCTATTTTTTTTACAATTTGTTTTGTACAGGTCTGTCGACCAGAATGTTGTACATTGAAAGCTGAAGATCGTAATCAAGGTTTGCACGTGTTTAATAAAGTCTGATTTATTCTGCTATCTCCAGACTTAATCAATAACCAGTTATAAAATTCATTTCTTCCGATACAAATTCTCTCTGATAATATCTTCTGTTTTATCACTACTTTATAATTAACTATCGACCCAGTTCAAAATCAAAAGTAGCCAGATAAGATAGTAATTAATTATAAAATATCAAAGTCTGATAGTCTGGTATGATAAAATAATGTTTCGCCAGTTCAACGAATCTTTTTCAAATCTTTTTCAGTTTTTTTTTTAAGGTCGATCAGCGGGAGGATGCGATAAACTTGGATCTATGCATAAGTGTAGCTTAAGGCTGCCGTCTCATTTCTGTTATGGTCCGAATTGAACGAAGCGTCCCCAGTAAACAAACGGACACTAATGAAACTACTGCGGTCGAAAAAAAGAAGTTGTACAGTGACGACATCTGCAGGTACTCTGGGTAAACGAATTTGTCATCTTGTAAGCTAATTTTGACCCACTTCACACCATACTATTTGAATAGATCAGTATTCGAATATTTAAGTATTAAGTATTCGAATACTTAAACATTCGAATAATAACATTCGAATGCTCAAATATTCAAATAATAGCATTCGAATACTTGTAACATATTCGAATATTAAATTATTCGAATAGTCCCAGCTCTAGATCCAAACCGACGCGGCGGTAGCAGTTTCGCGCGAAACAGAAGCATTGCTAAGCTTTGGAATATTCCAAATTACCTTCACCTTCGGTATTCCAAATTACTAACATGGCATTGAAACCTAAAAGTTTATGTTGCACTTTGTATTATCGAAATTATCGCAAAACTGATACGGAACCATAGAAGGAACATGCAAATGAGTAGATAAAGTGTTTCACTGTAAACTGTTGACATATTTTAACCACGATTGATGTTTTCATATTCTGCACATTAAATCGAAAATTTAAAAATCGCGGTTCATCTACAAATGTCATTAGCCCCTATTATCTGCAGTGTTACAAATTAGATAACGTTAGTAACTTATTAGATACTTCGGTATTCCAAATTACCAACAGTATTTCAAATATGCTGCACTTCCTATACTTTAGGTGCTTTGCTGTATCTTCGATCGCATTTCCAAAAACCTTCATAATGGTTTATTGATATTATCTACTTACCGAGACTTTATTATTCTTCATTCTTCTAGCGTCTTTATTGTTAAAAATCATTTTAGCTCATGTTTCAGACTAATGATAGAAAGTAAATTTGTTTACTTTAAATAGAGATTTAAAATTTTAATACATAATAAATCATTTCAATTACTGAAATTTTCTATTTCCCAATCCCAAGATTAGTCCCGGAATCCCGAGATAGACTTTACAAATCCTGCAATCCCGGGATTGTAATCCCTACTCACCCCCAGATAGCACAATGTCTGGTAAAGTCTTAAAGACGTCCAAAAGGCGTCTTAAAGACGTCTTGTTACAAATCAAGACGTTCAGACCTAAAATGGACATAAACTAGACGTCTCTAAGACGAGATGTACTATCTGGGCAGACAGCACACAGACATCTTAAAAACATCTTAAAGACGTCTGGAGTCAGATGTTCTAGACGTCTTTAATACGTCTTTATCAGGTCCAGGTTCGGAAAAAAAATGATGGTGACGAGAGGAATCATCGAACACAGGACTTTCTGTTTACGAAGCAACCGTTTTTCTCACCAAACCAACATGCTTAATTATATATAAACAGTTTCAAATTCTATGTATATCTATAGTATTAATTGTTTATATAAAACGCGCATTAAGCGAAATATTCTACAGAATATTATTATTAAATGTCTTTATTGGACCATGACAATTACGATATAACAATAATTGTGAATAGGCGAGGTTCAGCATAAATGCTGCTCTACAACCTAGCCTAATATAGCATCATTCGACCTCAAGACTCATTTCACACACTGTCATATAATTGTATGAAAGAAAAATTGACGAAACAAATGTACAATAATTGCGTTGCTGTATGTTTAATATTCCATGCAAATGGATCAATAATTTGCAAATCCTTGCGCCGGTCCTGCTTTTAGATTGCTTTTTTCGGACGTCTTTAAGATGGCTTTTTACGGGCGTCTTTAAGAGGTCTTTTGACAGACATCTTTAAGATGTCTTATGGTCGTGTAAAAGACGTCTTGTGGATGTCTTAAAGACATCTTAAAGACGTCTTTAACACGTCCGTATGACATCTTAAAGATATCTTTGTCACGAATCAGGACATTCAGACGTAAAACAGACGTAAAATGGACGTCTTGAAGACGTCGCGTGCTGTCTGGGTAATCAGCATAAACGTTACAATAACGTACTGCTGAGATTTTCCAGACGAAAATGAATTTAAAAACGGTATAAATCGAATTATTTTTATCATTATTAGATTAAAAATGTTACATTTATATTTAATTACACTAGTTTACAAAATCCAAATAATTATTTTTGATCGAGACTCCACTATGAAATTCTTATGTAAGGACGTCTCCTAAACTCAAAAATCAACATGAGACGAAATCCTATGAATACGTTTTTGAAATATCGCCTGATTAATATTTTGGTAATTTTTTAAGAAGACGACCCGACGTTTTTGGCCATATCTCGTGTTAAAGTTGACCGATTTGATCGCGACGACTCTTAAATTACATATAATTATTTCCTACAGTGTTTGCCAGTCGGACTAATAGTTTAGGCCGAATGGAGCGAAACTTAAAAAAAATGTAATGTTTTGGGGTCAAAATTGAAATCGAAAATTCACTACATAGCCTGGAAGACATAGAAATTATCATGTAACGTCCAGTTTCTTACTTTTTACGTAGAGCGCGCAACTGTACGAAGAAAACAAGCTCCAAGCTGAGCAAAATCCATGCACAAATATGGAAGTTATGAGCGATAGAGTGGGAGTACCTATTTTCAACTTTTCCCTATTTTTGCATTTCTTCTTGTTTCTTGGTGAATTACGTATTTGTCTTCAATGAAAACAAATTTTTATGTATTTTATTTTATTTTATTTTATTTTATTTTTGAAAAACAATTCTGGCTCTTTCTGTTTCTTTTGCCCGCATTGAGATCAGTTTCTCTTACAAAGAACCAGTATAGAGATCGTAGTCACCTATCATTAATACTTGGGTCTCTCAATACTTTTCATCTGCTGATGAAATCTCTCGCCATGTTCGTCGCTTACAACACCAAGATTTGGTGGGAAGAAATCCAAATGGGAATGGATATATTGAGAGAATAAAGAAGTAAAAAACATGTTACAGCAGAAGATCGATACAAATCGAAACGGATTAAATGCGGCAGCTTCGTTAATTTAAATTGCTGTAGCATGCAGAAAAGGAAGATTCGGGAAACATCAACCATCGAGAAGTTTCGCGAACACGTTTGTAGCCCGCTCGAGAGCAAAGACATTAGGGCGCGGAAACGCGGCTCGCGAAGCCCGCGCGGGCTCGCGCTTGAAAACGCGTTAAGCGTTAAGGAGTGGTGGTAATATGTGCCTGACTGACGCAGGCGCTTAATCGCTGTGAACCCTGCCAGGATCCGGGATCCAAAATACATATAAAGCAAATTTCGTTGTGTGCCTGTCAGTATAAAGCATCAACGTTGTTGGATGAGCTGTGCTTCCGAGGAGATATATTTCCGATAGACTTATTTGTTTATAATATTCTAAAGCTTCGTATTCTCCAGAATGAAAGATTTAAAAATGTTCCGCCTTGCCCTATGCCTGTGCGCTTTCGCAGCGCTGGCCAACGCGGATTTGGCCAGGTGAGTAGACACCGCTTCAAACGCGATGACCGTTCATTGTTCTGGTCGATTTAACCAGTCGTGCTTTTCGAAATCGTTGCTGCGTATGCCCTATCTTTTCTCCAAGGAGCTGAATAGAGCACGCATATTCCGTGAAATTGCGCGACGAAAAGATTCGCAGAGGAAACTTATTAATTCCGTATTTCCGTTCAAAGGATACCTCTGACCAACTACCTCAACGCCCAATATTACGGAGTCATCGGTATCGGAAGTCCACCCCAAGACTTCAAAGTAGCCTTCGACTCTGGCTCGTCGAAACTTTGGGTTCCCTCCAAAAAATGCAACCCGACCAACATCGCCTGCGGTGAGTATATTTCTAAGAAATATACAAACGCTTTGAAATGCATTCGATGACTCAACATCTTACGTAAAAATGTTTCATAAACAATTGAAAAGCCAATTTCATTTGTAACGTTTGTACCAGGCCTGCACAGCTAGGCTGTGGTGGGCAAGAGCGCTCTCGATTGCTCGTGAGCAAAGCGAAGAGCAACGCCGTGAGCAGTTCCCCCACCCTTTGGCCACTAACTACCGTAGTATGCGTGTAAACCAGCGCTGTTCAAGGTCGCTCCCACGGGAGGTTGGGGTTCCCCCACTCTCGTCCGCGTTGCCAGGGACACCGCGCGACGCTAACCGCGAAGACGCTTGCCCGGCTAGTCCGTCGTGGCAGCCTTCGTAGCGTCGCGGGGTCTCCTTGACAACCGAAGGCACGCTGTGCGAGATAAAGATTGGAAGGGGAAGCAGGTGCATGAGGGGCCCCTACGCTGGACAGCGCTGGTGTAAACTGTAAGGTGGTTGCTGACGTTCAGCGGCACACTTCAGTCACGAACACTCCCCGCCACTGCACTGTTGCTCATGAAGGCGTGGTTTAGCGCTTGCGACGCTCTTTCTCCACGCTCTCGAAAATGTTTGCTCCGCGAGCATTCAGCCTTGAAAACTAATTTATACATTCTATGTACTATTGCCCGATCAGAAGTTGAGCCACTACTCACAAGCTGAAATGTCACAGGGGCAAGGGGAATCGCCCGCTCGCTCCACCTTATCCCCTCCAAGAAATTCTACTTTTCGGTTCTTAGCGGCTGTCCATATCCGCCGATTGTCGCGATTGGTATCGTTCGCGTTCTACGTCACGGGACGAACTGTGTTGGAGGGGATAGGTTGACGCGAGTGGACGATTCCCCTTGCCCCTGTGACATTTCAGCTTGTGGGTAGTGGCTCAACTTCTGATCGGGCAATAGTACACTAGGCGGCAGAATCGGCTTCCCTTTGGAAATTTGACAACGTTGCGTGTCGGGTCCCTCCGTGTCGGAGCAATGTCGATGGTCCTCACCATCGATAGCTTATTTTCACTATCAATAGTTATCGTTATTGAAAGTATGCGGTCATTTATAAACATATTGCTCCTTCGTAAGAAATAACTAGCCTTTTAGCGCCAGTTCGCTGCACGGGAGTGACGGAGAGCATGCGGTAGACAGGGATAGTGCTAACAAGGACAGGGCTTTATGTGTAAGTGAGAGGGTCTTATGCGGACGGCGACTACCTCGGGGCTGTGATGCCAGATCGGGGACAGGTTCCCTCGAGAATTTCCCCCACCTCGCGCACACTACGCCGGAGCTGCGTGTCCGTGAGTTGGACTCCGAAGCGCCGAGCTCACGGACCCGCTGCTCCGGCGTAGTATGCGCGAGGTGGGGGAAATTCTCGAGGGAACACCGATATGGGGATTTCGTGCGTTTACCTAGACTTCGGTCTGGCAGTCTAAAAACTTTCTACCTACGATACATGCTACTTCTTTGCCAAATAGATGAGGAATCGAGCCCATCACCCTCTTACGTGTAATATTTTATCAAGCAAAATTCATTTTAGTAAACTAAATAATAACTTGTAAAATTGTCACCATTGGCACTAGGCATAACTCAGTGGTTCTTCGACACAGGGGGACCCGACATGCAACGTTGCCAAATTTCCTAAGGGAAGCCGATTCTGCCGTCTAGTGTACATATCAGGGTTGACTAACTGGTGGCTCGCGAGCCAACGGGAGCCCCTCCGCGTTGCTGCCACGCTGAACGGCCCCCTCCATACCTACCAGATTCTGACGATCGCAGTCGAAAAGAGAAGGAAAGCTGCAGGAATCGACTGCGATCGTCAGAGTCTGGTCGATACGGAGAGGGGCCGTTCAGCGTGGCAGCAAGGCGGAGGGGATCCCGGTGGCTCGCGAGCCACCAGTTAGTCAACCCTGTTCTATATTATATCCCCCACAGTGCTTTTCCCCGAGATATAAGCTGTGTTCACAAGGATCGTGCTGATTCATTTCCAAGCTACAAATGACCTTTGCCTTATGATAATGTTTTAATTAAAGATGCAGCAAACGGCGGTAGTTTTAATTGTCCTCCTACGGATAACGAATGCGAACAGACTTGAGAATATATTTTGCTGGAATTATAAGATAGTACCTTTAGTATTTCGAGTGACCAGAAATAAACGAATATTGCCGCATTGCAAAGTATCTCCTCGAAATTGCGTGTCGGCTTCTTGTTGAGATAATTGTGAATATGCGTTGCAAGATTGTCGCGCGGGCAGCCGCGTTAAGGGGAGAACAACCGTGTAAATCGAACGAAAGATTGAAAAGAAATTTCCATAAATTGCTTCTAAAATGCTTTTAAAAATACATTCTCAAAGTTATCGGCCGAAATTTTACTTTGTATAGATACTATAGCCTGGTGAGTCAGCGCGCCTCCGAGCACCGAGCATTTTAAACGTGTCTTTCTCGAAACCACGTTTTCAAAATTGGCGTCGGAGATAAGTCGAAAACTATTTGACCGATCAATTTCAAATTTTGCACACTTTTAATTTATAATATTCCTCAAAATATGAACCACGAGGTTTAACCAAATTATTAATTTTAATCACTGTTTTTAAACAAATAAAACGCGATATTTTGGCGAAATTTTTTTACACCATTTGTGGTTCATATTCTTACAATTGGCAGATTAATAGAAAAACAAATTATTGATCTGTTTTGCATCTCGAAAAAACCTATTTCAGATATTGCTCTATTTCTTTTGTATTTATTATAATTTTACTGTTTTAAAAAAAATTTGCTTGTTCTAAAGTACTCTTAAAGTTCCGAGATCTTTACAAAAAATTCCTAAAAAATTGACACGGTGTGGCGTCCCACTATTTTTCACGCGGTAATAGTACAAGTCTTTCACAAAATCACTCCACCAAAGTATTCCAAACTCAAGTCTTACCCTTTCCCCAAACCACTGATCACCTTGGCGATGTACCTTAGCGGTCCCTATCTCAAGATGGTCAACGACGACCCCCAAATCCCCTCTTCACCTTACGTGACACGACCACATCACTCCAAATCTAATACATACAAGTCCCTCGTCCCTAAAAACCCCTCTTAAATCGAGACCACGTCTCACACCCTCTCCATGACCAAAGAAGTCACTACCCCTTTTTCCTCTTTCCAATCAAACCACCCACAATCCATCCAATGGGTTGAGTATCCCCTTTTCAAAACTCTATGTAAAAGAACCCCGGAAGACTTAGCGACTAATATTATATACAAGGCCATATAAAAACCCCGGAAGACCAAATCTATTAATAACCTGTATCGCGACACGTGTCGAAATGGGTCAAGGTTGCATACCGCAAAAGCCCTTCACCCCTAACAATCTTTTAATTTACATAAATACAAGGACCCAAGAGAGCTCACTCTCTTTCGACGAATACTCCTTGAATAAGGAACATAACGTCGATCGCTACAAGTTTCGGCTGTACTTCCGAATGGCCCCAGTGGCCGATCGACATGACATTTGTGGGGAAGGGTGGGGAGGGGGTGTGAACCCTAAATCTAAAATTGTAGCTTCGGGTATTTCTTAGTTTCCGATTTAGTAATAAAAAACTTTCAGTAAAATACGTTGAGGTATGCCTATACAGACGCTACTAGTGAACTGTTTCCGTTATACATAGTAGTCGTCGTGATTCTGAATAACTTTTACCTATACATGTTACCGCCGCTCGACCTTCGTTTCTGAGATATTTGCGAAAAACTTCTATCCATTTATTCCGACGCAACGGACACAGCGATCAACTTGAGGTGGTCGGTCATCTGGGGGATGTGTTTGTATCCGTCTTTGGACACCTCGGGGCGCTTCGCGGGCCGTCTTTGGACAGCACGCGGCAATGTGATTTAAAAAAAAGTACTTTTACCTGGAAAATTACGTTGGAAATGACTGTAGATAAGTGGCGGTTCCACACTGACGAATACAGTGCCACGGTGGCGTACATATATATGCAAAATGTAATGTAGTAGTAGCAACAGTTTTTCCTCAATATCTCTGAAATTAAAGGCGACCGCCAAAAAGTTTAAAGGAAAATGTTGTTCAAAATAACGACCTTGACAACATATGTGAAGCTCATCGAAAATAAATTCGCTTTCCAAAATAAATTAATATTTTTTTATTAATATTTCGGAAACTAATAAATACCCGAAGCTACAATTTTAGATTTAGGGTTCACACCCCCTCCCCACCCTTCCCTCCAAACCTCATCTCGATCGGCCACTGGGGCCATTCGGAAGAATATCCCAAGTTTCTTAAAACCTTCACCTATATACCATATTTCAACATCAGCCATCTATCACTG
The DNA here is from genome assembly GCA_963971345.1 of Andrena flavipes. Lineage (NCBI taxonomy): Eukaryota > Metazoa > Arthropoda > Insecta > Hymenoptera > Andrenidae > Andrena > Andrena flavipes. Next base: position 18,167,711 of record OZ020482.1, on the reverse strand, counting down.
TAAGCAATTATCATTATTATTAAATACCATTGTGTATCACCCACATTTCATATTATTATTCTTATTTGCTTTTCATATTTATCATCCTATTAACGCTCATTGCAACCATACTATTTGTCTTATTAACGCATACTGCGATCTTATCAATTGTCTTGTCAACGCTAAAAGCTTATTTCATACTATTTTATTATCTTTTACTGTATTTCATGTCCATACATAAACCCTATACTGTATATACATTTATAAATGTCATACGCTAACAATCGTCGCTTACTGCACCATTAACGCAGTGCATGGTAAACGTTCATGTTTAAACTGAATAAACAACCATTTAAATCACCCGTCAAGTCATTGTGTTAATCTTTCGGCTACGAAGATCCCAAACATAACGGACCGCTGCAACAGCTGATCTCGGTTCGCGAGCTCGAGTGTTCTTATAGTGTTTACGAAACGTTCTTCTGCACGGGCCGCGTACAGACGTAGGGTAGACCGGGGGCAGTAGTAACACTTTGACTTTGGAATACGATTATGCAAAAACTATTAAAGTTACAACAAAAGTTTTTTATATGAAAATGTTACTTACTTATCTGACACTTATTGAGCCACAACAGAGTCGCTGTTTTTTAAGTAATATCCAGGTTATTAATAAAAAATGAGAAGCGGACAAAGTGTTACAACCGTCCCCGATTCCGGGTCGGTTGTAACACTCCATGGGGTCGATAGTAACACAACTTTAATTTTACAAAATTAATATATTTATTGATTTTAAATTATAATAATGACTGAAAAAAGTAAAAATTGTAACCTATTATTCAGCATCACAATTGTGGCAAATATAAAACATGTTGTGGCCGGTGCATGCTTCATGTGCCCAATCCTTACACACAGTACATTGGACCCACTTTTCGTGTGGTTTGCTTGTGCTATAGGATTCCATGCACATCAGACAATAATATTCTTTACCTTTTTTGTCACTAGACTCGTTGTTCACATTGTTACAGCTATTAAAAGAATTCTTTGCTTTCTGCCCCTTATTTTTCTTCATTCTTTTCTCTTGCTTCTCTTTATATTCTACTTTTATCTTTAGTATTTCAGCAGCATCAGTATATATGGTAGACTTCCTTTTTCCTCCTTATTTGAAACTTTACGTGGAGGGGCTTTACAAAATGGTCGTACAATTTCTGCCATTATTTTTTCCTGCTCTTCGTTGAAAACTTTGTTCCAAGGTCTATAGCCCATTGTGACCAGGGAATTAGTACCTTCGTCTAAAACTGTCTGCCGTTTCTTCACATATCTTGACAAAGATACATGACATAACTCATATTTTTTTGCTGCACCTCGAATAGATAATAGATTTTCGTTCATATCATTGTAAGTATGTTCATATTCTTTTATATTTTTTGTGCCTTTATCAGTCTTCCTAATTCTTGTACGAGGCATTCTAAAATAAGTTTAATTCCGACTTTAAGTTGAAGGAATTATAAGATTTATTAGCTTATATAATAATAATGTTTACCTGAATTTTAAATTGAAGAAAATTAAACGGAGGAATCTATTGTTTGAGCGATTATTCGATCGTCAAGACTGGTTATAACCTTATAACTTGCCGTAAATGATGGTTAAACGTCAGAAAAGAAAAGAACATCTAAACGTTACAACCGACCCCGACTGTCGATGTTACAATCGTCCCCGACCATGCTTTTGGACTTCAATTATAAATTTTGACTAACGAGATCGTTAAAAATTCTAAGTGACGATCAGTATTACTTTAAAAAAGGTCAGATTAAAGATTAAACAAAAGGAATAGCACATACTTGCAAAGGTAGTGTTTATATTACAATTTTAAGTCAGTAAGAAAAAGTTACTTTAGGGTATCGAAAAGTTATTTTCTTCGCTATACATGTCTATTGTGTATCTATACTGTTAGAACATGGATGTGTGTATTCCAAATGTCATTCTTCATCATATATTCAAAATTTGTGTTAATATCTATCATATGTTCTGAGATATTTAACGTGTTACAATCGACCTCCTGTTACTATTGCCCCCGGTCTACCCTATGCCTAGACGGATTTCGCGGAACCATAGCGAGTGATTTCTTATATAGATGCAACAGTAAATCCAATTACCGAACCGGTACAAAAACCCACAAGGGTCTAACGGGTGTCCATCGGGTATAATTTCGTCATTTAACCCTTCTTGGTCGATCAGTGTGCAGGATTCAAGATCCTCGCCTAAATTCCCTCGACCCCAGTGTGCAGGATTCAAGATCTTCGCCTAAAATCCCTCGACCCCAGTATTCAGGATTCAAGATCCTCGCCTAAATTCCCTCTACCCCAGTGTGCAGGATTCAAGATCCTCGCCTAAACTCTCTCAACTCTCAGTGTGCAGGATTTCAGATCCTCGCCTGTGTTCCATTAATCCCACAGTGTCATTGTCCCCCAAAGACCTCCACCCGGGACGTGACAACGGAAATAAACCATTTATGCGGGCTTCTCCCCTTAAGTCACGGGATTCTCAAACTCTTTGCGTGATTCCCCATGTTGTCCATTGTATAACCGCTATAGGTATTGTTATTCTTTCAATTCCGCCATGATCGTGACCATTACAAGGACGAATGGAAAACAGAAAAGAAACGCGCGATTTGAGTTCGCAAAGTCTGATAAGTGACGGATATTTCTGTATTTCTGTGCTATTGTTTTTACAGATTTGCATCAGAAGTATGATAGCGAAATGTCTAGCACTTACCAAGAGAATGGAACCGAGTTTGCAATTAGCTACGACTCCGGAAATGTCGCCGGCTTTCTATCTACCGATACTGTATCGGTGAGTATAATTGCTTTCTTATTCTGCATTCTTCGTGCTTTATCTTTCATATAATTCGATACCCTTTCATTAGAGTTAAAGAAGGTTACCGAAAGATACCGAATGCAGCGTGCACATACCGATCATCCAAATTCTTTTTTTAATACCCTGGTCATTCTCCTCCAGCAGAAATTGATACAGGCAATAATTACGCGTTACAGATCGCTGGGCTGAAGGTTAACAATCAAACGTTCGGGGAAGCGATAAGCGAGCCGGGATTGACTTTCGTCACTGCCAAGTTCGATGGTATTTTGGGAATGGAGTACCATTCAATCAATGTAGACGATGTAACGCCTGTGTTCTACAACATAGTTAAGCAGGAATTAATGCCCCAGCCTGTCGTCAGTTTCTATTTGAATAGGTAGGGGAAAGTGGGGTAAAACGGAACGGGTGGGTAAAACGGAACACCAATGTTTCTCTTAGATAAGAGGTGCGAATGGGTTGGTACCGCGTGACATGGAACCAAAGGGTCCTCATAGCATTTTATGATAGACCATAGACCCCTGCACAAGTTATTTTTCCCTTAAGAGAGTTTGAAAAATTTCCGGTATCGACGTTTCAATATTGCGTTGGACTTTCGACCAGTTTTCGGTACTTGGACTTCGAATATTAATAACGGCAAGTACATCGTTGGATTCTATATTTCTTACGCTACATTTTGACGTATATAAAAAGTTATTTACCTCATGCTGAAGTGTAAATATTAAATGTTTACTAAATGACTGCACATGGAGCAAAACGGAACACTTTTCGCGGGGTAAAACGGAACGCCTATTATACATGGGGAAGAATGGAAACGTCTCTTAGTACGTGTTTATTATCTCTTTTAATTATTAGATTGTAGATTAAACTTTTAATTACTATTCTTGTTTCCAAGAAAATTGATTTTGTATAGAAAATTATGATGTATGAGATACATCTTTCATTCGATCAAACTGTTAGTTTAAATTGTAATAAATAACATAATCCTTTAATGCAGATGTATTCTCCATGCAACTATTGATATTCATGTAAAAATCCACGTGTAGGGGAAAGCGGGGTAATTCCAGCCAGCGGGTGATTCCGGCCCCTTCTATTTCTTAATATAAATATAAAAAAATTTAAGAAAAAATTAAAACTAACTTCAAACTATCCTTCTTTTACGATATTATATTTATATTTGATTATTTTCCGTAATTTTCATGTTGTCTAATAAAATATTTTTTCTTATATGTATAATATATATTTTTGTTATATTTTATTTGCAATAGTTATACCTAAAACATATATTTATAGATTTTAACATAAATTAATACATTTTAAATCATAAAAATAAAGATTTTGTACGTTTACACGGTCTTCGAGTGGGTGTTCCGTTTTACCCCACCATTTGAGCGAGGCGAAGATTTCGATACCTCCGGTAAATTTCACTTTCCGTCGTTCCCAAAGATTTTTCTTATCAATGACCATGATTTTCTTATAGTCGAAGGTCCACTGAAGACTCCTGTTGAAGTCTCGTGTCTTTTTCTCCTCCCGATTTTAAGTTATCACCCTCCAAAGTTAAGCGTTCCGTTTTACCCCACCTTCCCCTACTCATCCCGATAAGTAATACTCGAATATTCCAGGGGATTGGAGCAGACCAATTCTTTAATTCCATGCTCCGAGTAAAATACTTTTCCCACGATGAAAAATTGAGAATTAGTATTTCAAAAAATTTCATCTGCTTTTATACGAAAAAATCTGGAGCATTATAGTACATTACGTGACAAGGGAGAGAAGACAGTGATTTCGACGAGAGTGAAGTTTGCCGCCCGAGCGCAGCGAGGGCAGTAATTCACGCGAGGCGAAATCGCGTCTCTCCCTTGTCACGTACTATATTTTTTTCAACACCTGCATGAAAATAGGCGCAGTCCAGTTTCCTTGGGAGAAAAAGTAAGAAATTGTGAATACGCATGCGCGTAAAGTCTTTTTCCCTTGGGAGAAAGACTTTACGCGAATACGTCTGAAATTGGTCATTTTGCTCCCGTTCAGCAGGCGTAAAAAAGCACCTATTTTCATGCAGGTGTTGGAAAAAATATTTTTTACGTAATGTACTATTTCGCGCTCCGGGCAAAACCCCATTGCCGCTCCAACGCTCTGGAATATTCTCTTCCGAAAGAGTTCCACGAGGGCCATATTAATTTCTAAACTTAGGGACCCCAATGCCGAGAACGGTGGCGAGATGATCATGGGCGGCTCAGATCCAAATCATTACACCGGCGAATTTACCTACGCTCCTGTGAACCAAAAAGGCTATTGGCAATTCAAAATGGACAGGTATGTACTAATGAATTCCCATGGCGCGGCATTCGCGAATCGTCCTGCAAGCTTTCTGATTCGCGATGTGAATTACAGAATCGAAGTAGGCTCTGACATCAAGGTTTGCCAAAATGGTTGCGAGGCTATTGCAGATTTGAGCACCTCTTCGATAGTTGGCCCGGCCGAGGAAATTGATGTCATCAACCAGCAAATTGGAGCTACTCCCACCGCAGCTGGAGAAGCAATAGTAATTAAGTGCAATATTATCTCTATTAATTGTATGAACGTAAAATGAACCGCGTCATTCTCTTATGTTTACAGGTGGACTGCAATTCTATTCTTACCTCGCCTACGATCTCATTCGTGATGGGTGGCAAGGCTATGCCATTGAGAGGCGAAGACTATATCCAAAAGGTGAAAATCTTTCTGTAGATAATATCTGTGGCGATGATCCGCCGTCTAGTTTATAATGAAACTCCTTGCGAGATCAAATAACATTCGGTGCTCTTTTGAAACAGGTTACGCAGGATGGAAAGACTATCTGCGTAAGCGGTTTCAAGGGAAGGGACGTCGGTCCCGCATCTGGCCCAAAATATGTTTTGGGACATTCATTCACGGGCCGTTATTACACAGAGTTCGACATGGGAAACAACCGTATCGGTTTCGCCGAAGTCAAATAGATGTGTATTAAGAAACTCGTATGTGAATTGTACTCTTCCAACTGTATATCCATTGTAGTAGTATAACACTATACCTCTATGATTCTTTTGTATAGCATCTTCCTCCCGCTAGCATGTACGATAATAGTTAAAATGAAAATAGATTTGGCAGTTGAGCTGAAGCCCCTGTAACGGGGTAAACAATGTAACAGAACAACGCAATAAATACTTTTTTTCATATTATACTTCTTGTATGTGTCATATTCGAAGGGAAATAAAAGAAACACTGAAAGCAAAGTGTCTTCGATATACCCTGCACTTAATGCTAAGTAGATAATAACTCTTTCCGGATATAAAGCCGGCAATCCACCGGGAAGCTAAGCAAGGCTATGCTACGTTTTAAAAAAATTAGCTTCAATACATTCTTATAGAACCGTTCCACCAAAAGCTAAGCTAAAACATAGCTCGGCTTAGCTTAGATTGAACACATCAAGTTCTCCTTCGCATCAAAAGTAAAAACTAATTAAAAACCTCCTACTCATAATTTATAACATATGTATCACAGTGTTGCACAGTAGTATCAAAATAAATTACTTCAACAAATATAATGATTTACTAAACGAAGTTCCATATAAACGTGTAAATACTAAAATCTGTTCCTCATTGCTGCTCCTTTCTCTTGACCGCGTGCAGCGCGTAATTAATCGCTGTCGATGCCGCCCAGGACCAATCGTTCTTCAGAGGATTGTAGAACATTCCGTGTATCAAATACGTCTTGCAACCACCTGCGGAGTAAAGAATACTTTCCCAACACCTTCTCAACTACGATCGGAGAGTAGCATTACTAGTCAGAACTAATTCTTTACATGTCTCTAGCAGACGTTGAATTTCAGTCGGATTAATAAATTTATTCCAATCGTGAGTGCCCGTCGGCACCAGCTTCAAAACATGCTCAGCCGCGATGATGCCTCCGAGCCAAGAAGGCAATGTTTTGTTTATCGTTGTGAGAAATATCGAGCCTCCAGGTTTCAGTATGTCTACGCAGCACTGAAAAAACCATATACCATGTTCTTACGCCGTTGCGTTCGACTTATCCTTACCGCTGGCAAAACGATATTCTACCGTCAGAAATAAGTCCTTGTCTTCTACGTGCTCTATCACCTCCGAAGCTACTACAGCATTGTACGTCTCTTTATTGTCCTGAACGAACTCCTCCACGTTCGTTCGGACGTAATTCAAATTCCGTTGCACAGTGGCGTCCAACTTTACGTTAGCCCTTATCCTAGACAACGGTTCCGTTAGTAATCCACCGCCGCAGCCGACGTCCAAGATCTTGACTCCTTCTAGAGGTAGGTACGGGCTTTCGGCCATCAATCCTGTGTTCGCCAGACCGTCTCTTACGAACTGCACCCTGAGTGCAAAGTCTTTTCGATATACAGTAAATCCTCGTTATAGTCCCGTTTTTACCATGCGTAGTACGCTCGGTGATTACTCCCACCATTGCTTGGAATCCTTCGGTAGAGAATGAGAGAACGAAAGAGTCGACGGTAACTTCGTGTCAACTGTTTTGTTCCCTCTCGCTCGGTTCTTGGGTTTTCTCACTTGCGGCATCGGCCGCACGGAATAGTCTTAGAGCATATACTACTCCAGGCCTGCCCCAAAGGGTGCAAATATCTTCTGAATTTCTGGGACCCGGGCAATAGCTTGGACAGCGGGACTTACGTTGCTAACCACAGCATGGGCTGCAGGAGAACTGCATAAGTGTGCGGCCGTCCTAACAGGCTCGCACACTCGTGCAGTTCTCTCACAAATATCGCATCGGGTAGCAATGGAACAGTCCCGCGCTTGGCTGTTGCCCGGGTCCCAGAAATTCAGGAGGTATTTGCACCCTTTGGGGCAGGCCTGTACTACTCTAAAGGAATAATGTCCGCATCACGTTGTTCGCTCGCCGCCACACAGTGGTTCCAAAGTGACTTTTTGCGGTCAAAATTCTGTATCTCCGTCAATTCTCAACCGATTTTTGATTTCTTTGGCTCATTTTGTAGGGGATTAAATTTGCTATAATATCAAATACCTGAATTGCAACCAAAACGGGTTTTTTTCTATCCTTTTTTGTGACAAAGTTGGATAAAAACTATAGTAGAACAATCTTTGGGGCTAATTTGATAAGATTTTGCTTATCTAAGTAGTTGTTTTTACGTAAAATCTTCAATTGGCACTGGGCAATAGCGGAAACATGAAACAGGCGATCTGTTGACACGTCAGAATGTTTAAAATACAATTTTACAAGGGCTGAACATTTGGAATGTCTACTGAGTTTACTACAATCACAACCGTCTAAAATATCAATTTAATGTATGATTCTGGAACCTAATAGCGTTCAGAAATAAAGAGGAACGTCACAACCGCGATTTATTTTTTTTACGTTTTTATTATTGTTTATTAGTTAATAAAACTTTATCGACTCTTCCCGATCCTCAGTTTGGGCATATGAAATGTGGGTAAGAATGTAATAAACAAATTAAAAAAAGAATTAGCTGCCACCATGTACCACTGCGGTGTCAATCCGATTTTGTTTAATTAGCGATAGCGCTCGAAGTGCCTTTCTGCGGACAAAATTCCGTATTTCCGTCAATTTTCAACCGATTTTTCATTTCTTTGGCTCATTTTGTAGGGAATTAAATTTGCTAATATGTCACACAGTAGTTTTCCAAAATTTTCTTTAGGGATTAAAAAAAAAACAAATTCTGAACTTTTGGTGCAGAAAGAACGAGTTTATTAACCAGTTATTTCATATAACATTAAAACGAGATAAAATAAAAGAAATATAAATTAAACAATTCAAATTTAAACAAGTTATTCTTCTTCCACATATTCTATATCTTCATAATTAGACAAAAGATATTTTGCGTCTTTTTCTAGTTCAACAGACGCAGTTGTCCATTGGGACCTCAAATACGAAATTAAATTATCCGATGTTATTAATAAATTATGTATTATATCCTCATTTGTCGAAAACCTCGAACTTTTTCTGGTATTAAATTGTCGGAATCTTTTGAAATCTTTGTTTCTAGATGCCTGGGCTTCTTCCGACATCTGACCAATCACAGCTCCACTTAGAAATTAAAACTAAGTCTTTTTGGTGGGAAGATTCCCAGAGTTGTACAATGATGAAAACAACCTCGAAACAGTACAGTCATTAAGAACTAGAAAAAGACGCAAAATATCTTTTGTCTAATTATGAAGATGTAGAATATGTGGAAGAAGAATAACTTGTTTAAATTTGAATTGTTTAATTTATATTTCTTTTATTTTATCTCGTTTTAATGTTATATGAAATAACTGGTTAATAAACTCGTTCTTTCTGCACCAAAAGTTCAGAATTTGTTTTTTTTTTAATCCCTAAAGAAAATTTTGGAAAACTACTGTGTGACATATTAGCAAATTTAATTCCCTACAAAATGAGCCAAAGAAATGAAAAATCGGTTGAAAATTGACGGAAATACGGAATTTTGTCCGCAGAAAGGCACTTCGAGCGCTATCGCTAATTAAACAAAATCGGATTGACACCGCAGTGGTACATGGTGGCAGCTAATTCTTTTTTTAATTTGTTTATTACATTCTTACCCACATTTCATATGCCCAAACTGAGGATCGGGAAGAGTCGATAAAGTTTTATTAACTAATAAACAATAATAAAAACGTAAAAAAAATAAATCGCGGTTGTGACGTTCCTCTTTATTTCTGAACGCTATTAGGTTCCAGAATCATACATTAAATTGATATTTTAGACGGTTGTGATTGTAGTAAACTCAGTAGACATTCCAAATGTTCAGCCCTTGTAAAATTGTATTTTAAACATTCTGACGTGTCAACAGATCGCCTGTTTCATGTTTCCGCTATTGCCCAGTGCCAATTGAAGATTTTACGTAAAAACAACTACTTAGATAAGCAAAATCTTATCAAATTAGCCCCAAAGATTGTTCTACTATAGTTTTTATCCAACTTTGTCACAAAAAAGGATAGAAAAAAACCCGTTTTGGTTGCAATTCAGGTATTTGATATTATAGCAAATTTAATCCCCTACAAAATGAGCCAAAGAAATCAAAAATCGGTTGAGAATTGACGGAGATACAGAATTTTGACCGCAAAAAGTCACTTTGGAACCACTGTGCGCCAGCCCCGTTCGTCGGGTTTATAACGAGTAACTACTGTAACTTGCACTTGATGCTGACAAGGAACATTCGTCATCCCGGAAATTCAGAAAATTATAAAACTTGTTGCGCAAGTAGTTCATCCGTAAAGTAACCCTTTTTTTTGTTGGTGCCATAATGCAATTTTTGGGGGTGAAATCACCCCTTGAAAAAATGCAGAATATTCTTTTGCGCGGAATATCCCGAGAACGGTCACAGATATCGAAAAGAAGTTTAAACAGAAGGTACATCATTTTCTTATACATATCTAGAAAACCGCGTAAAAATAGTTTTTGAAAAGTTCATATTTTTCAGGTTTCCCCCACCATCAACCCTTAATATTAAAGTTTTGTATTTTGAAAATATATGCTGAAATACCTCTGGATATTCCTCTTTTCATACATATAGATAATTCATGTGTTATATTTTTATTGCAAACAAATAAAACCTCTATTACCGAATTTGAAGCCCATTTTAGTAGTTTCCATTAATAAAATGGTTTTTTAAATACATATTTAAATTAGTATTTATACACTCCTAGAAAAAATTAAAGGAACACTATAAGGTAATAAAAATTTTGGTCATTTTCAAATACGTGGTGGTGCTAATGTCAGTTATTGAAATACAGTTTTTGTCATTGGAAAGAGATTAGATAAAAATGTTTTTCAAAAATTTTTTAAATCATTTCTTATACAGCCATTTGAAAATGCCCAAATTTTCAGGAAATTTTGGGGAAATTATTGTGTTCCTTTAATTTTTTCCGGGAGTGTATAAAGTTTAAACAGCTTTCAATTATATTAATTCGACGTGCGTTTCGAAAAGTAGCTCGTTTCAGTTTGCCATGTAAAGAAGCATATTCCAACGTTTCTGACGAATATTAGCACGTTTGGTACTTCCGCCGCGAAAATTAACATAGGTATTTGACTGCTTAGCCACGAAGAATAGCACATTTCGTATTTTGCGGAGAAAACTAGCACATTATCCTGTTTCGCCACGAAGAATAACACGTTTTGGATTAAACTGCAGAAATTATCGCGTTTCAGCGCGTTTCGCAGTCATTGTAAATTCGCACGCATTATTTAGTTATCGTGTGGTTCCCAAAGTGACCTATTAAGATAATACTTCAAGTATAAGGCATTAACGAATGTGCTATCAAATTGTTCGGTATTCGAGTATTCGAATACTTCAGTTGCTCAATTATTATTGGGTGAATATAATTTGAATATCCAAGTATTCGAATATTTAAGTATTAAGTATTCGGTATTCGAATATTCGAATATTTAAGTATTCGGTATTCGAATATTCGAATATTTAAGTATTCAAATACTGCTGCATTCGAATAGTATGGTGTGAATTATAAATCAAGTTCTTTAGGTTAATTTCTTTAAAAGCTTTTATTTAGTTTCAGTTGTGAGTTCATTAGTTTGTCAGAGTGAAATCTTGTAAGCTAATAACTTGATTTATAATTCACACCATACTATTCGAATATTTAAGTTTATTTGCACGTTTATTTGTTATTTATTTATTCGAATAGCATTCGAATACTGAAATATTCGGGTAGTATTCGAATACTTACATATTCGAGTCATATTCGAATACTTAAATATTCGAATTGTATTAGAATACTTAAACATTCGAATAATAACATTCGAATTGTATTAGAATACTTAAATATTCGAATAATAACATTCGAATTGTATTAGAATACTTAAATATTCGAATAATAACATTCGAATACTCAAATATTCGAAGTTTATTCGTAGCATTCGAATACTTATAAAATATTCGAATAGTCCCAGTCCTACTTGTAAGTACTTAAGGGGAGGTTCCGGTCTAGAGCCCAAAAAAATAGGTGATTTTTAGGAATTAATTATAGGAAAACTACTAAATATAATTTAATGGAACTTTTTGCATTGTATTAAGGATGTTTTAAATTATACAAATATATTTTTTGTTTTATAATTAATCATTACAGACGGCACTGTGGTGCCGTTGAAGTCAAGGCGTCAAAAAATTCATCGAAATCGGTGGGACCTGTATCTTCAAAAGTTATTATCAGAAAAAAATTACAAAAATGACATTTTTTTAGAAAATAATGACACTTGAAGTTTGAAATCACTTCTTCTCTATAGTTTTCGTCCTTTCAACACCTAAATTATAAATTTTCATTTTTTTTGTAATTTTGTCTAGTTTCCCCCTAGCCAGAAGTATATTCTTCAAAATAAAAAAGTTTCAGTCGACTCGAATAATAACTTTTGGAGATACGGGTCCCACCGTTTTGAGAATAGTGTTTTGAGAAAAACGCATTTAAAATTTTACGTGAGCGCCGAGTGGCCGGTTGTTGCCCATGAACTTGCCGTTACTCAAATGCCTATAACCCCGGAAATTTAACGAATTTCAACAAATTCTTTTAAACACGTATTCCTAAAAAGTTGAACATTCGAAAAATGAAATAAAAAAATGGACTTTTAGACCGGAACCTCCCCTTAAAGGTGCAATTTCATGCCGACGCTCGTTTTGAGCGTCAAAACGCGTTTTCAGTGTCGGTGCTCGTTTTACGGCCGATTTCTTCACCTTCAGTAATCTTCCGGTCAGTGAACGACCAATTGGCTTAGGGTATGTTTATGTTGGAGCTGCGATAATAGCGAAGAAAGAGAAATATTTGTTTCTCGACGCTTTTATCGTTTGTCATTTATATAGTCATCTCACTCTTATCGTCGCTCTGATCGTTTATCGCAGCTCCAACATAATCGTACCCTTAAGGTCGAGTTTCCTAGCCGCGATCCGGCGGCGGCGGCCAGCGGCGGCGGCAGCGGCCGCGGCCGGCGGCCAAATCCTAAGCACCACTCTTATGGAGAAGCATATAACCGTTTTCCTAGCCGCGTTTTCGAGCGGCCGCGGCCGCCCGTCTGTTACAACAGCAACCTAGGCTACTCAAGACGCAACACAATGGGATGAGTGTCTGTTTTCCGCCATGATGGCGGAATCTACTAGCCGCGCGGCTAGCCACGGCGGCAAATCGCGTGACTCCTCCAAACTGAGTCATAGCCGCGGCCGCGCTGCGATCCTACGCCATAGTGGGACAGAATCCCAAAAATAAGGAAACAAGGCAGAATTCGAAAGTTATGGGATTATGATTTTTTTTACACATTGTAAACTAATAATATGAGATCCTAAAAAAAGGGAAAAATATCGTGGCGACTACGTCTGATCTGTGTGTAAACACGTGTCAAAGTTTCTATGTTTTTTCTGGTGGAAAATTTTGAATCGAGTCTTTTAAATCGTGATGATATAAATTTTTTGAGAACCGAAATGAGTAGTATCGTTTTTGGTAAGCAATAGCAAACAATTAGTTACATACAGTACTTTTCCATAAGAAACCCATTGAAGAAATATCAGCAATTATCGGCTTTTTAGTTACCCTCCGGGAACTTCCGAGTAAATTTCTTTTTGTTATATAATCAACATCTATTTGGCTTTGCAACTGCGAAAACAAGATTTGGCAATATTTACCAATAATGGAGTAATTATCTGTATTCTATGTCTAACAGCGAGGCTGAATTTCAAGAAATAGATAATTAAGAAAGTTCATAAAAGAAAGTATTAATATAGGTACAACACATACGAAGGATTGACGTTATTTAAAAAAATGATGTCAATAATTCCAATAAAACTAGAACAATTTGATAAATATACCTATATTACTATGGAAAGTGCAGAAATATTGTACGCGCAAAATAATCTCATTGCAATACAAACGAAGATATTTTAAACTTTTTATCTTTTTATTCAGATCCAGTATTAGTGTTTTATAAAATATACCACTTTTCTTCCTGTGTCTTTCTGCGAGGCGTATTAATGGTGGATTTGATGAATATTACTGATAATAATCACGACAGAATAGGGTTCGACGAAACGACCACCGCTGTTTGTCGTTTACCTAATTCGATGGAGGCCGTGACGAGGACAATTGCCTTACCGAATTTTATGGCTTTCGACCCTCGAAAGGATTCGAATACCATTAAAAAGTCAGAAATGTCCAGGATTTCCGCATTTCCCATTGGATCTTTGTGAAAATGACGTCAATGAATTCCTTATGTTTCACCGATGAAATTGACACCACGAACGACACAATTCGGACCATATGAAGGAAATTTCATGAAAAATTAATTTATATCATTTCAAGTTGTCTTCGTTAATAATAGTCCGATTTACATGAAATTTCATATAATTTTCATCGCAAAAACATAAGGAATCCAATGGTGTCATTTCCATATCGAAACGATAACGAATAAAAAATTATTTTATTTCTGAACCAGGTATGAATCCTTAGCCGTAGACCCTTTTAAGTGCGCTTGAACCAAAGTGGGACCCTGAACGCTGCGCGGTCGGAGTCTGGCCGCCGCCACGGGCCACCGGCCGCGGCCGCTGTGCCGCCGCCGCCGGATCGCGGCTAGGAAACTCGACCTTTAGACTGCTTAGAGCAGCGCTGTTCAAGGTCGCTTACGCATAAGCTCGGGGTTCTCCCATTCTCGTGCGCGTTGTCAGGGATCTCCACAAAATTACCTTTTTTAAAAAAAAGGTACAAAAAAGAGCGCCAAGTATATAATCCCATCGAAAAGAATCCCATTTAAAAACATTGTCGTAAATTAATAGTTTTACAAAACTAATGATATACAAAATTGCGCCAATTATACCAATGGCTATTTATACAAACAGGACCGTTCCTGGGTTGTTGGTCGCCCAGGTGCGAAAACAATATTGCCGCCCTTATTAATTTAATATTCTTTAATTAAGAATTTGATATGCAGTGCTTACTTTTACATCTATATATACAAAAAAAAATGTATTAACCAATATTAAGCAGATATATTTTTATTTTATTTTATACAAATAAATATTTCAATACCAATAAATATTTTATTCAAAATACTTGGCGCTGCTCTCCGAATTGGTGTTGATAAACTGAATAAATATGTATAAATTGCATTAATCTTTTTCTTTCTTTCTTGTCCGTGCGATCGTGAATGTGTGTATGTGTGCGTGTGCATATGCTGCGTATGATATTAGAATTAATTATATGTAGAATAAATGTGACTGCGTTTCTAATATAATATGTATATGTATATGTTTATCTATTTTAGCCTGTAAGAGAATTATTGCAAATTATTAATACTAAGACAATTATTTTAACATTTCTTCGGTTTCGCAGCGCCAAGTATTTTGAATAAAATATTTATTGGTATTGAAATATTTATTTGTATAAAATAAAATAAAAATATATCTGCTTAATATTGGTTAATACATTTTTTTTGTATATATAGATGTAAAAGTAAGCACTGCATATCAAATTCTTAATTAAAGAATATTAAATTAATAAGGGCGGCAATATTGTTTTCGCACCTGGGCGACCAACAACCCAGGAACGGTCCTGTTTGTATAAATAGCCATTGGTATAATTGGCGCAATTTTGTATATCATTAGTTTTGTAAAACTATTAATTTACGACAATGTTTTTAAATGGGATTCTTTTCGATGGGATTATATACTTGGCGCTCTTTTTTGTACCTTTTTTTTAAAAAAGGTAATTTTGTGGAGATTTCACACATTTTGTAGTACTAATTACAGGAGAATATGTAGCCCGCCACAGAAGAATGTTGTAATTAATAAAATAATAAAATAAAGTTTGTATTTTTATAATGTATGGTGAATTGACCAATGAATGAACAGCTAAGCGTTTTTTCAGTTTCAAATAACGATAAAAATTAAATAATGTCCTAATTTATTCATGAAACAAGAATTTGTAACAGAATAGGCTTTAAAAATGTCTAAAAAAATTGTTTGTGATTTTTTACTTGACCGGCGTCAGAAATAAATCATAAAAATGTAATCAATGCTCAATATACTAGTGAATGAACAAAATACCCAATAAATGAATACCTTCACCCAGTGATTGAACACAAAGAATAATACTTCATTTTCCGACGAGAAAACGCTACAAAAGAAGAAAGGAATTTTAGGCGAGGGACCTAACATAAGAATATAAAGATATAATCTATATATTATAATAATAGGAATTTGACAAATTTAGTTATATCAGAACACAGTTTACACAATATAATGGTTAACTGTCATCGTACGTGTTTTCTTACTAGGTTTCTCGCTGAGAATGGCAGTACCCGAAACCACAAAACAAAAAAATTAATAAGCGATCAAGACGTTCATAAATTCAAAAAATATTAGTATCGCCGTTATCTCAATAAATTTTCCTTCATTCCAAATATAAGATCATTGTTTTCAATGAAATAGTATTCTTGTTATACACGAAAAAAGTCAATTTGTTCATTCACTGCTCACTGTTCATTCACTGGTCAATTCACCCTATATGCATGCTTTTCCTTAATAAACCCTTAATATGTCAATGACGGTTTTTAGTTTTTATATCAATTTTTGAATCATTAGATATTGATTTATTAATAAAATGAATTTAACTTAAGTGTGAAATATAATATTCTTTCTTATTTCTTCTTTTATATTGCTATTCTCTGCATTAGCAACAAGACGCATAGGTTCCAAATTCCTAACACATCTTCTAAAGGTATCTCGATAGCTGCATCAACGAGTCTCAGCAGCTAAAATTATTCTCTGACCACCAAGAGCTAATACCTGGGATTATAGAGCTGGAGACTTAAACTCTTTTAATAAATTGTTCACTTTAGCAGTAAAATCCTTATCTAATAATGATTTGCATAATAAACCCTTACAAGTGCCAAATGGCATCATTCTTCTTTCAGCTGTTCCATAGCGTGGTAATTTTTGTTGGCTTATTTATTTATTATCATTTTTTGTAAGAACAAAATATAAAGATCTTTAGCGCCTTTGAGCCATTGCCTTTTTTTAATTTGCACGTCATCAGCTTCAATCCAACTACTAGTCTTTCCTTCTTCTTTACATATACTGGTGTAATGGCCATCCTCAATACATGAACCACTATGAAATATAGCATTCATAACTTTATATGATTGTCCAGCTATTAATACTTTGGTTGTGGTAAATTGAACCCGAATTATAAAATTCCAACTAGAAAGAAGTTGTCAAATAATTTACTGAATGCAAAATTTCAAGATTATAAAAAATCAATAACCAGTGTGGAATCTAAACATTCAGTTCTACTTTTAGATGGTTGGAAAAATTCATCATCCAACAATAAATATGTAGTTGCAATTCTGAATTGAAGTGATTACAGGTACATTTATCTTGATGCCTGGAATTTCAGTTGTATCAGAGAAACTGGTGAAGCATTAAGAGAAGTTGTTAATCAATGTATGACAATGGCACAAGAACAATTTAATTTAAATATTATATGCAGTAATAACAGACAAATGTCCATGGGAAAAACAATCAATGTATGGCACATGACTTGTAGTAGCCACAGTGCGAATTTATTATGCAAATCATTATTAGATAAGGATTTTACTGCTAAAGTGAACAATTTATTAAAAGAGTTTAAGTCTCCAGCTCTGGAATCCCAGGTATTAGCTCTTGGTGGTCAGAGAATAATTTTAGCTGTTGAGACTCGTTGATGCAGCTATCGAGATACCTTTAGAAGATGTGTTAGGAATTTGGAACCTATGCGTCTTGTTGCTAATGCAGAGAATAGCAATATAAAAGAAGAAATAAGAAAGAATATTATATTTCACACTTAAGTTAAATTCATTTTATTAATAAATCAATATCTAATGATTTAAAAATTGATATAAAAACTAAAAACCGTCATTGAAATATTAAGGGTTTATTAAGGAAAAGTATGCGTATAGGGTGAATTGACCAGTGAATGAACAAATTGACTTTTTTCGTGTATAACAAGAATACTATTTCATTGAAAACAATGATCTTATATTTGGAATGAAGGAAAATTTATTGAGATAACGGCGATACTAATATTTTTTGAATTTATGAACGTCTTGATCGCTTATTAATTTTTTTGTTTTGTGGTTTCGGGTACTGCCATTCTCAGCGAGAAACCTAGTAAGAAAACACGTACGATGACAGTTAACCATTATATTGTGTAAACTGTGTTCTGATATAACTAAATTTGTCAAATTCCTATTATTATAATATATAGATTATATCTTTATATTCTTATGTTAGGTCCCTCGCCTAAAATTCCTTTCTTCTTTTGTAGCGTTTTCTCGTCGGAAAATGAAGTATTATTCTTTGTGTTCAATCACTGGGTGAAGGTATTCATTTATTGGGTATTTTGTTCATTCACTAGTATATTGAGCATTGATTACATTTTTATGATTTATTTCTGACGCCGGTCAAGTAAAAAATCACAAACAATTTTTTTAGACATTTTTAAAGCCTATTCTGTTACAAATTCTTGTTTCATGAATAAATTAGGACATTATTTAATTTTTATCGTTATTTGAAACTGAAAAAGCGCTTAGCTGTTCATTCACTGGTCAATTCACCCTAGACAGAACAGCTAAGTAGTATCACAGTGGTTATGAGTAAAGTGACTGACACTAGCTAGGTTACGTTGACTAGCAACCTGAACATAGATGCTTTTTGATTTTTTCGTACTGCGTGAATTGGCGGTACATTTCCTCACCCTTTCATGCTCCCCTCTTGCCCACACTTGACGATGGAGAAAAATCTCTTAACGTAAAATTCGCCAAATTGGAACTTTGCATTGAAATATCTCAGCTCATAAGGCACGTAGGAACAAAACGAAAACATTTTTCTTATGTAAATCAAACCCAAGCTATCCATTAAGACCATTAAAAAGCTAATCGGATCAGCCGTTATTGAGATTCGGTAATCTCAGGGTTCTCGATAGCGCGTCGCGGCGTAATAGATACACTCCGTGTTCGCGCTGCGCATATATATATATATATATTATATACTTGGCGCGAGACACTACCGTGTCTCTTGATGGTGTAAAAACTCGTGACATTTAAACAATTTGTAAGTTTCCTTATCTGACACTTGGAAGGTTATAACTGTTTGACATTAGCTAGGTTACGTCTACCTCGACGCTCTAAAGTCTGGCTGTCACGTGACAACAATTCGTTACGCGATTGGCCGAATGCCGAAACCTTCATCCAATGAAAGACGTGCATATTGGAGACATTTCCTCTCCCTTTCATGTTCCCCTCTTGCCTACACTTTACGACGACGACGACGACGATTCTTAATTTTCAGAACATAGAATTCGGCAAATTCCAACTTTACATCGGAATATCTCAGCTCATATGGCACGTAGAAACAAAACGAAGACACTTTTCTTATGTAAATCAAACCCAAGCTATCCATTAAGACCATTAAAAAGCTAATCGGATCAGCCGTTATTGAGATTCGGTAATCTGAGGGTTCTTGATAGCGGGTCGCGGCGTAATATAGACACTGGTGTGTCTTGCGCTGCGCATATACTATATATACTTGGCGCGAGACACTACCGTGTCTCTTGATACCGCGCGACGCTATCCGCGAAGACGCTTGCCCGGCTAGCTCGTCGTCGCAGCCTTCGTAGCGTCGCGCGGTCTCCTTGACAACGGAAAGCACGCTGTGCAAGAGAAAGATTGGAAGGGGAAGCAGGCGCGTGAGGGGCCCCACTGCTGGTCACCCCATTTAAATGCTCTAAGCCAATAGGACCCTATCATTTGACAGTTATGTGGAACATAACTCCAACTGGAAGATTACTGAACGTGAAGAAATCGGCCGTTAAGCGTTAAAACCAATCACATGACCGACGCTCAACCAACGAACTGAGGCCGGTATTCATAATCGCTACTTATTCTTAAGCAAATGCTTAAGCATGCGGCATTTTCTACTAACCTAGTAGCTAGTAAAGGCTACCGAATGCTTAAATCTTTGCTTAAGAATAAGTAACGACTATGAATACCGGCCTGAGTTTAACTTTTCCGCTTTATACTAAAAGTCACGTAGACCGATCACGTGACCGATCATTTGACTGGTTTTGACGCTCAAAACGGGCCTCGAGCATCAGCATGAAATCGCACCTTTACGTTACCTACAATCTGTAAATACATCTCGAACTACGACCCCGCACTCAAGAATTATCAGCATTCTGTTAATTAAATCGATAAACCGATTAATTCTATTTCCATCTAGGTCTCGATTGTTGATTCGGTCGATCTGCGATTGATCTGCGATCGACGCGCGGTATACTTATGTTCACGTGCACGGCGTTTGTTTCTGTCTAGCCTTCCGAGTGTCTGGCTGTTTAACAAATTCCTTGCTCCCGTACTCAATGATCCCGTGCAAATAAACCATGAACATTCTAAAGTTCTTACACTCCCGCTTCATATCCACGGGACTTATCCGAAACAGGTACCTAACCTCTCAACTAGACACTTTCTAATTTACCATTGGCGCGATTAAAGCCGCAGGAAAGTCCATAGTATTCTTCATTCATGTAGATCGACCGCTCAGGCTGACCAATTAGTCAAATCAGCGTCAGCCAAAAGATCCACCGTCGACGTAGTATCGGTCGAGCACCTTTCCAAATTCAGCGACAAATGGTGGGACATAAACGGGGAGATGCGTCCCCTGCACGCGCTGAATCCTCTCAGGGTTCAGTTCGTAAGAGACGGTCTAGCGAACACAGGATTGGTGGCCGAAAGCCCGTACCTACCTTTAGAAGGAGTCAAGATCTTGGACGTTGGCTGCGGCGGTGGATTATTAACGGAACCGTTGGCTAGGATAGGGGCTAACGTAACGGGCATCGATGCATCCCCTGAATTGATAACGACCGCGCAGGAGCACGCCAAGTTGGACGCCACTGTGCAGCGGAATTTGAATTACATCCGAACGAACGTGGAGGAGTTCGTTCAGGACAATAAAGAGACGTACAATGCTGTAGTAGCTTCGGAGGTGATAGAGCACGTAGAAGACAAGGACTTATTTCTGAAGGTAGAATATCGTTCTGCCAGCGGTAAGGATAAGTCGAACGCAACGGCGTAAGAACATGGTATATGGTTTTTTCAGTGCTGCGTAGACATACTGAAACCTGGAGGCTCGATATTTCTCACAACGATAAACAAAACATTGCCTTCTTGGCTCGGAGGCATCATCGCGGCTGAGCATGTTTTGAAGCTGGTGCCGACGGGCACTCACGATTGGAATAAATTTATTAGCCCGACTGAAATTCAACGTCTGCTGGAGACATGTAAAGAATTAGTTCTGACTAGTAATGCTACTCTTCGATTGTAGTTGAGAATGTATTGGGAAAGTATTCTTTACTCCGCAGGTGGTTGCAAGACGTATTTGATACACGGAATGTTCTACAATCCTCTGAAGAACGATTGGTCTTGGGCGGCATCGACAGCGATTAATTACGCGCTGCACGCGGTCAAGAGAAAGGAGCAGCAATGAGGAACAGATTTTAGTATTTACACGTTTATATGGAACTTCGTTTAGTAAATCATTATATTTGTTGAAGTAATTTATTTTGATACTACTGTGCAACACTGTGATACATACGTTATAAATTATGAGTAGGAGGTTTTTAATTAGTCTTTACTTTTGATGCGAAGGAGAAATTGATGTGTCTAATCTAAGCTAAGCTGAGCTATGTTTTAGCTTAGCTTTTGGTGGAAACGGTTCTATAAGAATTTATCGAAGCTAATTTTTTTAAAACGTAGCATAGCTTTGCTTAGCTTCCCGGTGGATTCCCGGCTTTATACTCGGAAAGAGTTATTATCTACTTAGTATTACGTGCAGGGTATATCGAAGACACTTCGCTTTCAGTGTTTCTTTTATTTCCCTTCGAATATGACACATACAAGAAGTATAATATGAAAAAAAGTATTTATTGCGTTGTTCTGTTACATTGTTTACCCCGTTACAGGGGCTTCGGCTCAACTACCAAATCTATTTTCATTTTAACTATTATCGTACACGCTAGCGGGAGAAAGATGCTATACAAAAGAATCATAGAGGTATAGTGTTGTACTACTACAACGGATATACAGTTGGAAGAGTACAATTCATATACGAGTTTCTTAATACACATCTATTTGGCTTCGGCGAAACCGATACGGTTGTTTCCCATGTCGAACTCTGTGTAATAACGGCCAATGAATACGTCTCCCAAGATCCATAGTGGGCCATTTGGTGGAGGGACGTCCAGTCCCATGAAACCGCTCAAGCAGACAGTCTTTCCTAGCTGCGTAACCTGTTTCAGAAGAGCACCGAATGTTATTTGATCTCGCAAAGAGTTTCATTATAAATTAGAGGGAGGATCATCGCCACAGATATTATCACCTTTAGAACATAGTCTTCGCCTCTCAATGGGAAAGCCTTGCCACCCACCACGAACGAGATCGTAGGCAAGGTAGGAATAGAATTGCAGTCCACCTGTAAACATAAGAGAATGACGTGGTTCATTTTACGTTCATACAATTAATAGAGATAACATTGCTCGTAATTACCATTGCTTCTCCAGCTATGATGGGAGTAGCTCCAATTCGCTCGTTGATGGCTTTAATTTCGTCGACCGGGCCAGCTATCAGAGAGGTGCCCGTATCTGCAATAGCTTCGCAACCATTTTGGCAAACCTTGGTGTCAGAGCCTGCTTCAATTCTATAATTCACATCGCGAATCAGAAGACTTGCAGGACGATTCGCGAATGTCGCGGCATGGGAATTCATTAGTACCTGTCCATTTTGAATTGCCAGTAGCCTTTTCGGTCCACAGGAACGTAGGTAAATTCGCCGGTGTAATGATTTGGATCTGAGCCGCCCATGATCATCTCGCCACCGTTCTCGGCATTGGGGTCCCTAAGTTTAGAAATTAATATGGCCCTCGTGAAACTCTTTCGGAAGAGAATATTCCAGAGCGTTGGAGCGGCAATGGGGTTTTGCCCGGAGCTCGAAAAATATTTAATGCTCCAGATTTTTTCTTATAAGAGCAGATGAAATTTTTTGAAATACTAATTCTCAATTTTTCATCGTGGGGAAAGTATTTTACTCGGAGCATGGAATTAAAGAATTGGTCTGCTCCAATCCCCTGGAATATTCGAGTATTACTTATCTGGATGAGTACCTGTTCAAATAGAAACTGAAGACAGGCTGGGCCACTAATCCTTGTTTAATCATGTTGTAGAACACAGGCGTTACACCGTCTACGGAGATTCTAGAGTACGCCATTCCCATTATACCATCGAACTTGGCAGCGACGAAAGCTAATCCCGGCTCGCTCATCGCTTCCGCGAACGTTTGATCGTTGATCTTCAGTCCAGCGATCTGTAACGCGTAATTATTGCCTGTATCAATTTCTGTTGGAGGAGAATGACCAGGGTATTCTAAAAGGAACTTGGATGATCGGTATGTGCACGCTGCACTCGGTATCTTTCGGTAACCTTCTTTAATTCTAAAGAAAGGATATCGAATTATATGAAAGATAAAGCACGGAGAGTGCAGAATAAGAAAACGATTTTACTCACCGATAAAGTGTCGGTAGATAGAAAACCAGAGAGACTTCCGGAACCGTAGCGAATCTTAAACTCGGTTCCATTCTTTTTGTAAGTGCTAGACTTGGTGCTATCATATTTGTGATGCAACTCTGTAAAAACAATAACACAGAAATACAGAAATGTCCGTCACTTATCAGACTTTGCGAACTCAAATCGGGCGTTTCTTTTCTGTTTTCCATTTGTCCTTGTAATGGTCGCGATAATGGCGGAATTAAAAGAATAACAATGTCTATAGCGGTTTTACGATGAGCAACATGGAGAACCACAGAAAGAGTTTGATAATTTCGTGATTTAAGGGGAGAAGCTCGTATAAATGGCTTATTTTTGTATCAATTTTTAGGAATTTTTTGCAAAGATCTCGGAACTTTAAGAGTACTTTAGAACAGGGTTGACTAACTGATGGCTCGCGAGAAGAACAAGTAAACATTTTTTTTTTACAACGGTAAAATTATAATAAATACAAAAGAAATAGAGCACTATCTGAAGTAGTTTTTTTCGAGATGCAAAACAGACCAATAATTTTTTTTCAAAAGAATATTAAAAATATTCTTTTTAATTTTTTTGCTATTAATATAAGAATAGCTTAATAAATACCAAACAGATTTATTTCATTATATGTTGTATTTACTGAGAAAAAGTCTTTAAAAATTGCTTAATTTTTCGACCGTTCAAAGTGGAATTCCCCTTAAAATGCATTTTAGGTATGCTCGTCGCTCGGAGACGCGCTGACCAGTCTATTGGGAAACCAAGAATTTCAATACCCCAACTAGTGACAGAAAATTGAACTACTGGGAGTAGGTCGAAATCCGTCGAAGTCCATGTGATTATCAGTATTTAAATAGACATATTATAAGAAACGAATGTTTTTAAATTTTTTTGGGACCCGGATCTACTTTCAATAGTTCGCCACCACAGCGCTGAAATCTAAGCCACGCCTCCATTAAGTTCTCTTATATTTTGTTTATCTGTTCCGCAGTACGAGTCGCAATTATCCTTCGACTCCACGAGTGTTTTTAAATTTTTTTGAACACTAAACCTTTACTTATTCGATTAGTAAATACTTATTCGGAATGTTTAATGGGACCCGAACCTACTTTCAATAGTTCACCAAATTACCACCACAGCGCTGAAATCTAACCCACGCCTCCACTAAGTATCCCAAACGTATCGATGCGTAATTAAATTTCGGCCGATAACTTTGAGAATGTATTTTTAAAAGCATTTTAGAAGCAATTTATGGAAATTTCTTTTCAATCTTTCGTTCGATTTACACGGTCTTCTCCCCTTAACGCGGCTGCCCGCGCGACAATCTTGCAACGCATATTCGCAATTATCTCAACAACAAACCGGCCCGCAATTTCAAGCGGAGACGCTGCAATGCGACAATATTCATTTATTTCTGGGCATTCAAAATACTAAAGGTACTATCTTATAATTCCAGCAAAATATATTCTCAAGTCTGTCCGCATTTGTTATCCGTAGGACAATTAAAACTACCACCATTTGCTGCATCTTTAGTTAAAACATTATCATAAGGCAAAGGTCATTTGTATCTTGGAAATGAATCAGCACGATCGTTGTAAACACAGCTATATCTCGGTGAAATGTACCGTGGGGGATATAACATAGAATGTATAAACGTTACGAGTGAAATTGGCTTTCCAATTGCTTGTGAAACATTTTTACGTAAGATGTTGAATCGTCGAACGCGTCTCAAAGCGTTTATATATTTCTTTGAAATATACTCACTGCAGGCGATGTTGGTCAGATGGCATTTTTTGGAGGGAACCCAAAGATTCGACGAGCCAGTATCGAAGACCACTTTGAAATCTTGGGGTGGGTTTCCAATACTGATGACTCCGTAATATTGGGCGTCGAGGTAGTTGGACAGAGGTTCCGGAGGCGGCACTCCTTGCGCAAAGCGCACTTGGGCTACTTCTGTATCGAGCTCCTTAAATTGTCTCCTGACAGTGTCTACTTTGTGCATGGGAATCCTTTAAACGGAAATACGGAATTAATAAAATTTCCACTGCGAATCTTATAGTCGCGCAATTTCACGGAATATCCGTGCTCTATTCAGCTCTTTGGAGAAAAGATAGGGCATACGCAGCAACGATTTCGAAAAGTACGACTGGTTAAATCGGCCAGAAAAATGAACGGTCATCGCGTTTGAAACGGTGTGTACTTACCTGACCAAATTCGCGTTGGCCAGCGCTGCGAAAGCGCACAGGCATAGGGCAAGACGGAACATTTTTAAATCTTTGGTTCTGGAGAATGCAGAGCTTCAGAACATTATAAACAAATAATAAGTCTGTCGTAAATATATCTCCTCGGAAGCACAGCTCAACCAACAACGCTGATGCTTTGTACTGACAGGCACGCAACGGAATTTGCTTTAATACGTAGGATCCTGGGGACCGACTGCGCACGCGTAGATGAGATTACGGACGAATACTCCGAAGATAGAAAACGCGAGGGCTGCCAGTATATCTTTATCGATAGCGATATTAGCAAACGTGTTAT
Source organism: Andrena flavipes (assembly GCA_963971345.1). NCBI lineage: Eukaryota > Metazoa > Arthropoda > Insecta > Hymenoptera > Andrenidae > Andrena > Andrena flavipes. The sequence continues at coordinate 18,141,693 of OZ020482.1, read as the reverse complement.
CAATAAATATTTATCGCCCAGATTCGCGCAGATGTGAATTTAATTTAAACGCGTCCAGATCGATCGAAAGAAAGTAGCGAGTACGCCACTGGGATTATAATCAGCTGTTATACGCACGCACATGCGTTTCGGTGCGCGCGCGCGTGCAACAAATGCATTCCTGCGCCATCTTTTAACGAACCTAGACACTCGGTGAATTTTTTATATTTAAAAACCGCGAGATCCGTCGATAAGTTTACAAGAATTTTTAAGGAAATAATTTGCGATTCCAGCGGTATAAAATGTATTTAGTAATTGAATGGATAAACTTCCGAAAAACCCCACGCTCGAAATTGGCTGAAATTTTGGAAGCAAGTTCATTTTGCATAGAAATAATGTTTGCGAGAAGGATTTTTGGCGATTTGAATTTTTTTTTTTACTATTTTGATGTCATTCCCTATCTTACCAACGCAATGTTGTACATGTATAATTTACGGGTCTGGCATTTCATTAGTTTTTAGCTTGATCCTTCAAATAGTCGTACATGCCATCTAGCACTTCAGAAACAAATGAAGAGATGGTTGGTCTAAACCACAGTCTAAACACTCGAAAAAGATATTGTAGAGAACAAAAACTGTTGCTGGTTGCCAAAAATGAAAGTAATTTGTAAATTGATTCTGGCTGCTATGGCATTTCTCAAAATAGTGTCTGACTTTTGAATTGTGTCAGCTACATTTTGCAATAAACTTTAACCGCATGCCGATTTTTTTTATGTTTATTCTCATAAATAATCCATATTCCGTTGCATCTTCGATTTCTAAAAATCCAATTATGTATACGACAAACGTGCATTTCGAGCACGCATTTCCACCTCGCGCGTAACAATCAATTCATTTATTTACAACAATCTAATAATTTTTATATCCAATTCTGAAGGGAGGGGATACTCGGCCTAGAGAATAGAAGCCACGTCTATTCACTCGCTCATCGATTTGCTCGCTGAAATCCTCGGTCAAGGGCTACAATATGCGTTGAAACTGGACGAGTTTTCGGCCTAGGAGGCTCACTCGGTCGAGTCACTCGTCAGGTGTAAACCCACCTTAATATCCGGAACAAATTGAAAAGTGGAATGCGTTGTGTCGGAATAAGTCTGATTCATTCGGAAGTTCAGCCTAACTCTGCTTTGCATTGGGTCGGAATGACAAAATAAAATATAAAACATCCCCCAGACGGTAAGAATTACAATGACCAAAGTTACAGGCTTGGATTGCGTTTTTAGAACGGTTGAACCACAACGAATTGAACCACGTGTTACATCGTAGCCTCAACATCCCCGATTTCTTTTAAAAACAATTGAAAACAGCAGGTTCAGTAGCTTTAGAGCCACCTTCAGCGTGTCGGTAGCATAGGAAGTGACACTTACATGATAAAAAAAATTTCAAATCTCCAAAAATCCTACTCGCAAACATTATTTCTATGCAAAATGAAACAGTTTCCAAAATTTCAGTCAATTTGGAGCATGGAGATTTTCGGAAGTACAGCAATGCATCCTTGCGCCATCTTGTAACGAATCTAGTCACTCGGTACGCGGAATATTTTTGAATTTAAACAGCGCGAGATCCGTCGATAAATTTACAAAAATTTTTAACAAAATATCTGCGATTGCAAGAGTACAAAATGTATTTAGAAATTAAATCTCTACAAGGTTAAATTCTACATACACATTTGGAAATTCATATATCCGGCGCGGAGTGCCTTAAGCCGCGCTCAGCTTATTTAAACGTGAGCTCGAAGCTTTGATAGTTCCAAGTATATTTCTAACCAACGCTTTATAGAGAATTCCATAACAGAAAATTGGCTTGGTCCTCTAAACCATAATAACGAGCGCGCGAACACGCGTTCCCGGTTTGATATTGCCGATCGATTGGTCGAATTCGTGTTTACGCGGGTTGCTAGCAGCAATGCACGCCGGGGCGATAGAAGACCGTGATAGAAGACCCTAATCGTCGGCCAATCACGGGCCAGGACTGCGGTACGGGCACTTCAGTCTTGAACTCGATTGAGGAACAGTCGCTGTCGGCTCGAGCGAACGAAAAATTTTTGGTGTAAATCTGTTCACACGGGATAGGAAAAAAAAATAAGAGCAAATAAGTGCACGCCAGCGGCCGGGTTAGAAATTAACGATCGTTCTCCTGCGCGTCCGTCTGCCAGAGTGTTCATTCCGAAAGGTACGTGGATGTGATACTCTCTAAGCGAGGGAACGGTATTTATCGTTCCCGACCAGGCCAGCTTACGTCAAGTTCGCCAGCGATTTTTCAGCATCCCTCGGGCAGAATCGCCGCGGGGAACACCCTCCGATCGACCCCAGGTCGCTCCGAGCCTGTCCCCGCGGATCGCGTGCTGGCCAATTTATTATTATTATTACCATCCTCCCCCGTCATATCGACAAAACATCATACTCCCGCGGTTTCGCCGCCGTTACCATTGCCGGATCCCTCGTCAACCGCAACCAGATTTCTCCGCATGCATACGCGAGCCTCGTTGCATTGTCATGCCGGCACATGACGTGTACGCTACTGTCAAAATCGCGCGCTCTCTTTGCTCCAGGTTCTACTTTTTTTTTTTCTTTCTCCTTCCGATCCCCCCCTCTCCGCCCCCTTCCCGCTGACAATTCTCTTCCCAGACGCAAGGAGAGATTGTCGGATCCCACTGTTCGGAATTTGTCGTTGCAAATGTATCAGCTTCGTTCGCCGGGTTTCAGAGCTACCAAAATGTCGGACAGGAAGGCTGTGATCAAGAATGCGGACATGTCGGAGGAGATGCAGCAGGACGCCGTCGACTGCGCGACTCAGGCGCTCGAGAAGTACAACATTGAGAAGGTACGTCTCTTGACGGGGGAACGACTGACGAGTTGACGAGTTGACGAGTTGACGGGTCGAAGCGAGGATTGCTTGGCGCTATCGATTCACGACAGGGATTAAGGGATACTGTTAGTCGACGGAGCCTGATATCGATATGTTGGATTTAGTTGTGTTTCGTCGGTCGTTGCAGGACATCGCAGCCTTCATTAAGAAAGAATTCGACAAGAAGTACAACCCGACGTGGCATTGCATCGTAGGACGTAACTTTGGAAGCTATGTGACGCACGAAACAAGACATTTTATCTATTTTTACCTGGGTCAGGTAGCCATACTCCTCTTCAAGAGCGGATAAACTGGATTCTTATTCTATGTTTTCACCATCCTTTCTTCCTCCCTTCTCACACACGCCACACGGAATACCTTAAAATCGCATCGTCGCCTGTGTAAGAGAAATTACAGATTCTGTATTACAAATGGAAGTTTGTTTTTTTGCGAACGAAGCTGCGCTCTCAGTAAATGGAGTTTGAAGAAAGAAAAAAAAAAGAAGTATATATTCGGTACTAATTGTTTTTACTGTTTTACTTATCTCGGGAGATAAGACGGTGGCAGAAAATTATTTAGGGAAATGTAGACGGTGGGGGGGGGGGAGACGATTAATTGAACGTAAAAGAGGGGGGATATAAAAAAAGAGAAACCGATTTGACATACGATTTTACATGTTAAAATGTATCGTGTATGCCAGGAAGTTTGTTGTGTTCTTGTTTTATATTAGGATATGATACGAGGTTGAGTTTCAATACTGGCGATATTTAAATTAACGAAATCTTTAGTGTTTCGTACACTAAGCGCATCCCGATTATGTAAACTTTTTTTCATACAAGATCCCGTGTATGGTTTTTATTGTCGTACTATAATGCTTGAGGAAATCTGTATCGAATAGTCGTCAATAATGAATGTAAGCCAAACTGACCGATTGTCTGCAGTCATTATTTTACGAGACTTGTACAACTTTCCCTTCGTTCTGTGATGCTGTGCAGCAAATTCGTCGCCTCTTATCCGTTCGAGTTCTAACGTTCTTGCGTGCCCCAAGGATCGAAAGGCTAAGGGATGCTTAATATTATCGGTGCATCGTGTTATCGTGCGGCGGGGCGTAATAATGCGTGAGCGTTGATCCAGAATACCACGCACGGTGTTGCATAATATTCAGGTCGAGTCATTGTCATAATTTTCCAGTTTTTTATAAAGTGCACAGAAGTTTGCGAACGTGTTATCGTGAGCCAATATACACTTAGAGAAGTCCGTCTTCTTTCTCATTTTCTTTCTCTTTGTTTTTTCTTTTTTTATTTTTTTGATTTCTGTTGAGACGGTTCAACATATTCAGCCCATTAAATTCTATCCTTTACGTAACATCCAATACCCAATATTACGCTACTTATATATATATATGATAAATATAGATTATACATATATATTATACTATTTATATATAGTGCAATCTTCAAACGATTTTTCATGCAGTATTTGATTATCACAACGTTGCTACATTGTTCAAATTTTAGACTGATTATTAAACATGGTCGCAAGTAATGACTCGCATGGTTCTTTTTATAAAGACTTCACATGCCATTTTTATAACACGATATCTTATAAGAGTTAAAAGAAAAAGTACATCTAGAACAGCAGAACAGTGTGGGGGAAGAAAACAAAGGGGCGAATTAAAGTAAAGCGGCCCGACACTTTCGAATTGTGCTCGAGCCGAGTGTTTCCGGTATATGTTTTACGGTCAAGAAATAACTTCGGTGTATCCTCTTTCACCTGTTAACGCACATAAGCGAATAGAAATGTTGTTCTAGCGGCATCTATTAAAGAAAGAAAACTGACACTGTTTAGGGTTGAGGTTTGTTAAATAGTAAATTTAAGGTTCAGTATAGTATTATGAAATAAACTATGCTCAGAAAAAGATTCACACACCGCTGATGTATATGAACACCCGCAGTAAAGAGAAGTGAACTGTGCTTCGCCCCAGGGAGCAAGCGGCTCGCTCGAGCCGACCCCGGGTCTCCATATCGAAATAGCGTATCTGTTGAATTATGTGACGAAAACAATCCGATTTTTCATGTGTGGAATAAAACTCTCGCGTCCGAGCATATATAAAAGACTTGCAATTTTGTAACGAGTAAATCGTACGTTAAGTTTGAAGGATATATTTAACATTCAGCGAGAAGCGGTGCAATTTAATTGTCCTGGCTGGAGGATGATCTTACGTCTTAGAAACTTACTTCCGACAAAGCCGGACAGTGAATTCGTACGGTAAATTGATAATCCTTGCGCAAACCTTTCGTTCGTTGCGAGTAGGGCTGGGACTAATCGAATAATTTAATATTCGAATATTTTACGAGTATTCGAATAAACTTCGAATATTTGAGTATTCGAATGTTATTATTCGTAATGCTGATGTATTCGCATAGTTTGGTGTGAAGTGGGACAAAATTAGCTTACAAGATTTCACCCTGACAAATGAACCTAAAAAACTTGATTTACAATTCACTCCATACTATTCGAATGGTATTTGAATACTTCAATATTCGAATTAGTATTCGAATGCTTAAATATTCGAATAGCCTTTGGATACTTGAATATTCGAATTATATTCGCCAAATAATAGGGCAACTGAAGTATTCGAATACTGGGATACCGAAAAATTCGACAAATAGTCCCAGCCCTAGTTGCGAGTTCTCCAGACGTAAGGTCGATTTGAAGTCATAAATTGTGTTAAGTAGTTCGTTGCGAGCAGGGTATGCAGGCAAAATTGCATTTATTTACTGTAATGGAAGGTGTTTATTACTGTTTAGTAGTTTGTAATGCTTGTTTTATAAAAATTTAATGTACGATTTAAATACCCTACCGCTTAGAGATACTTCTGTGATGATTGTAATTAATGTGCTGTGTATGTATATTAAAAGAACAGAATACAAGCTACCGAGCAGTCGATAATTAGAGGTGTGCGAGAATCCGAAAATGTCAGGTCGGGTGGGGAATTTTTCTCGGGATCGGGACGAGTTCCCGAGGGTTTCGGGATTCCCAAAAGTGTCTGGAATTCGTGTTATTAGGACTGACTGATGTTTGTACTTCGGAAAATCAATAATGTCTCTACACTTTTTATTACGATACGTTGAATGTGTGATGTATTCGTTAAACCGGTCCTTGGAATTTTCGGGAATCCCGACACTTTCGGGAGTCCCGACTCGAAAAGCCGAAACATTCTCGGGAATCTCGACTCTCTCGGGAATCCGGAAATTTTCGGGAACCCGACCCGCCCGTCCTGTTCCGATCTCGGGTTCCCGAAATCTTCGGGTTCTCGCACCCCTCTATCGATAATTGATATGCATACAAGGCGCATCAAGCAATTAGGCGGAGCTCGAGATTAAATGACCTTTCGAGAGCCCTCCGGCAGTGGGTCACCCACTTTGACTCGATTAGCGATCAATTTCGGCTTAAAGGTCACTTTAGGGGTAGCCAGTACGTTGGTTTTTAGTATGCAGCACGTGGAGCTTGCGTTTCTTTGAGGGAAGGGATGATTCTGACGCGCCTGTCGCGTTGTCAGGACAACAGATTCCAATAACAGTATAAACACAGACTTCGTATTCCCTCCATTCTAGTCTTAATTCACTCCAGAGAGACGAGCATTCTAAGCACAATCATGAAGGAGAGCATGAAGTTTATCGTGACAGAAGTAAATAAACTGTTGGGTCGTAATTACAACATAATTTATTTCAATTCACTAACTCCGGAGGAGCTGTTGAACGTAAGCATCACTAAGAGAACTTTGGAAGCTTCTCTGCGGTTCCACAATTTCAGCCTGAACTTTCACAGAGCCTAACAGTGACCACCGGATTGTTTAGAAGCTTTCTATTCACAACGTTTCATTGTAGGTGTTAAAAGAGGTGTTGATCAAGATCCAAGATGAGAACGATGCGAGCATTGATGCAAGAAACGAAACGCCCGAGGAGACCGCTGTTTATATTTTATCTGTACTTCGCGTACTTAATTACCAACCGCAAACAGATCCTGCGAGTTTTAGGTAAAGCTCCCCCCCGTTATCTCAATTGCCTCCGCCAATTTCATCGACTCGCTTTCATTTCATTTGGCGTGGTTTAGGCAAGGCCTGATTCGAGGCGATCCTGACACGATCCATCCTATCCTGACTTGGCTTCTGTCCCACGTGGACACCGTACGAAAGAGAGCCTATTTATCTCGCTTCTTAGTGAAGGTATACCTACGCGTTGCCCACCCTTTGTCCCCTTAGAATCATTCGCAGCGAGTGACTTCATTATCGCCAATTAGGTGGAGGTTCCAGCTGAGTATTTGAGCGACCCTGAGGTCTCGTCTCTGTTCGAACAGTACACAAGCTCGATCGATCGATTCAAGGTCGTTCACAAGGAAAGAGAGATAGGGAGGAAGGTAAAAAAACACGTGTTCGTATTACTCGCACATGACTGAGTTTATTCAACGTTAACACCCTTCCTTGATCACTCGCGGATTTAGAATTTCGAAAATGCCAGTGAACTCACCGCAGACTTGAAGACGATGGAGAAAGAGAAAGAAGTAAGAAGGGATATCGATACCCATATGCCACCGGATTGTATAATTTAATGCTCGCATTAATTCTGTAGGCGGTAACTATACGTATCGAGAGAATGAAAGCGAAAGCAGATTCGGGGATTCACTTGCTGGATGCTGCTCGAGCTTTACGCGTGGAAAGAGATAAGGAACGTGATCTGGCGTTGCAGGAGGAACAGGAGAAAGAGATTATATCTAGGTTACAGGTAATCGAAGGGGAATCCCCCGTTCGAGCGAAGTTCGAAGGGGAATCTCTCGTTCGAGCGAAGTTCGAAGGGGAATCCCCCGTTCGAGCGAAGTTCGAAGGGGAATCCCCCGTTCGAGCGAAGTTCGAAGGGGAATCCCCCGTTCGAGCGAAGTTCGAAGGGGAATCCCCCGTTCGAGCGAGGTTCGACACTGTCGGGGGATTTCTCAGAGTAGCCGGGAATCCCTACAGGTGCTGATATTTTAGATATCCCTTCAAAGACTAACGCGGGAGCTGCAAGTTCTGAAAAAGGAGGAGAGCGAAGTTACGGCGCAAGCATTACTGCAACAACTGTCCGGATTGGTGACTGTCCAAACGATAGTCATGAACGAGAAGCTGCCAGCTGAATTGAATGCCAAGAAGAACCGTACAAAGGCTTTAACTGCTGTGAAACAGTATTCGTATTTGAGTCCTGATCAGATAACAACCTTGAGAAATAAGTTGGACGCTGTAACGAAGGAGATCCAAGATCTGATGGAGCTGAAGGTGAACCTCGATCGAGTGTCATGGTTCTTGAGTATTCGCTGCCTGCGACTGACAGAATTTCCCTTCAGGTATCGAAGAGCAACATCGACAAAATGGAGCCTTTTAGGCAGCAGGCAGCTGCAGTTGCGAATATAAAAAGGAACGTTCTGGAGCGATTAGAGAAAACGGAGAACTCGTTGCAAGAGTTACAGGCTAAATTGGGGGAGAAACGAGAACTATCGAGGTTTGTAGCGGAGGATACTGCACCCAAGGGAGAGGAAATGAAGAAGTATATAAACCGATTGAAGACCAGAAGCACGCTTTACAAGCACTGCAAGGGCGAAATGGCCTGGCTCACCGCAGAAAACAGTGTGCTTTATCGAACAGCTGGTATCTTGGAGAATCAGGTACGTACTGAAATAGAATTCGCTGGTCATTTTACTGTAACTGCTTCACCTCAGCTTAGCCAGTGTAATCAAACGAAGGAGATAGTTGAAACTGTGAAGAAGAACACTTCGAGCAATTTCACCGAAGAGAATGCTTCTTCGATAAATCTTCAGTTGTCCAGGAACTTGTCCAGCTTTCGAGGGAAATTGATTCCACTGATAAACGGTACTAGCGCACAGATCACTGGTGATCGATAAACACAAGCATTTCAAACGCGTTGCAGAAATCCAAACGTTGAGGAAGAAGGTACAGGAATTTCAGCAGCAGCACGAAGAAGCTGAAAAAGCTCACAGTGACGTGGAGTCAACTATGAACGTCTCGATCAATAATTTGCAATCCGAGGTAGACAGTTTGAAAGCGAAAGTGGAAAAGGTAATTTACTAATTAGCTGTTATTCGCCGCTAAACAATAAAAAATTAAGCGGATCTTTTCCAAGGATATCAAAGAGAAGGAGAGATTGGAGAAGCTTGTAACTAAAATGAAATCTACGGAGGAGAGGATAAAACGGGATTCAGAGGTTTCTTTTCTTTTAACATCAGTCGCATTTATTTTAAAATAAAACTTTCTAATCCTGATTCGTCGCGGTAGGATCCTAGTGTTTCCGATCCTGCTAAAAGGATAAAAGAGGAGTTGAATTCTGCTATCCAGTCGGAAGAAGCCAAAATTAGAAGTTTGAAATTGGAGAGGGAACAGTTGATGGAAACGATTTCAGTAAAGGAAAGACAGACACAGATGTGGAATGACATTTTATCGTGAGTAAAGCATACGTTACGTTTTAAAATATGTGTTTCTGAAAAGCGTTAAATGTATACTCTTTTTTTTTTTTCTTTGTTGTACGTATTGTTTCAGGGTGTTCAAATGTAAAATAAAGTGCGCGGAGGAAAGCAAGCAGTCGAGCGGCATTGTTGTTCGTCGAGGAGGCGCGGAAACCTTGGTTCTACAGGAATGAGTGGTATTTAAGAGATCTTCTATTCTATTTAAGGGGGGAACTTAGAATTTTTCAAAGACGATTTTCTCTAATTTGGTTGAAATGCGCGTCTTACTGCTTTGGGAAATTAATGTCAGAGTGAAGACATTCACGTACACTAAGTATCAAAATTATCTGAAGTTGCCAAACCTGAAGGTCCCCTTGTGAAATAAGAAAACCAAGAATTTTTTTATTTCTAGTATAATTACATTGTCGATAGACCTAAGACTTTGATAAATAAATTAAATTGAACAACTTTTTTTCCATAAATAGTACGAAATATCTTGCGGCAGAGTCGTAACTTTTTCTTTCAAGTCCCAGCAGTTTACCAAGTTTGAACTTTTTTTCCGTTTATTAGGTTCATCGACAATGTAAGTATACTAGAAATAAGAAAATCCTTGGTTTCTTTATTTCAGGGAAGAAATGAGGCCACCCTTACAATCGTCAGTTTGCAAATCCAGCGCGCGAGTCCTAACGAACGTGTTCATATCTCCATTTCTACCGAACACTTTGTAACGTAAAAATTAATTGTTATTGCTTGAATGTGAACTAAAATACCCTGAAAGTTTGGAAAAGATCCGCTTAACAGTGTCTTAGAAAAGAAATTCCCAAGAATCACCTTATTCCTAGCGTCCTAAATAGGGCTCCCCCCTTAACGAATAAATTCGACGATAACTTGTATCACATATCTCTGAATGGTTTATTATCGAAACACATGAATTCTAAATGTACTTCACGAATCAATATTATGCTACACTTGTACACGTAAATTCTCATATTAAAATACTTTAAATACATCTGTTTACGATAAGTGTATAATAGAGCTGAATAAAATGGTAATCTCATTAATAAACGGAGAAAAGACAGGCAGTAAATTCTGTCTCTCTGATCTATGTCTCACAAGAGCTCGCTGATAATTTAATAAACATGACTACTCGTTTAAACGGGTCATAAAGTTTAAAGTTATTCCATCTCGCATGGCCGTAAATTCACGTTTATTCAGCTCTGACAGTTTACGCTAGTAAAGTCAGGTCCTCTTACAGTTCGAAGAAGTAAATTCAATTACATGATATGTCACCAAGATCTACGTGTGATCGATATTCAGCTACGAGTCGAACGATCCACTAGCTTCTAGAATATAAAATACATGATTCTCCAAAGAGGAGACCTCGCGTCCTCTTCGGATCGATACAAAAAATAGTCTCGTCGAAAAAATAATCTTACGTTTGTTCATAGAATCAGTGCTCCACTTGGTGCATATCGCAGAGACGCACAATAGAATAAATGCATTGCTATTATCTAAATTATCTACACGATTGTTGGTAAATGCAATATTAAAGTAACAGTCTACCTAATCTAAATAAACGTCCTCTGTTCTTTCGAACTGAGCTGACGCGAATTGTCAGAAAATTCTTCAGTGTTCGCCCCCTCCGATATATATCGCTTAACACGAGAGAACAGTCGTCGAACGTCTATAATTCTTGTCTGTCACTATTTACGTCATTCTACCTACACATGTTCAACTAATATTCAGTTTCAAGTATCCATCTACGAGATAATACTCTTTTTATCACTGTACAAAAAATGCATTTGATTCGTGGCGTGTGCAATGGAAAAATCGCGCACAGCATGCGAACAAGTTTAAAGAGCCATGCGTAACAGCGCGCGAACCAGTTTCCCCCTCTAATCGCCATCGGCAAATTCATGAAAATACTGTATCCGCATTTCACGTTCGTCGATCTGCTGGAATCCGAGATAAGGAGCGGGGAAAGAATACGAGACGTCCCCGGCACAACAAACGTGAAAATATGCACACCCGTGGCCTCGACCGTTCGTAAACTTCATCGAGCCCATAGCAATCGCAATGAGAAGAAATCATTTTTATAACTGCGAAAATACATCTCTGTTTACCACAGATAATCTTCCCTAGTGTTTCACAGTGTTTAAGATACCCCGCTCCTTTTTGTTCGATTCGCAGAAGGTACGACGCGATAAATACCTACTACAACGAATCATCCGATACCGAGTTAGGTAAAAAGTCTTTGCCTTAGGAAGGTGGCAGTGTCGCGACTTCGATTTTACGTTAACTACGAATCATTCGATCAGGTGCATTATACCTATTTAGGAAATGGCTGTTACGCTACACCGATCCACGCGGTCTACACTGTGATGCACACCGCTCAAAATGATTAGAACCAGCTGCACAGAACGAAGTGACTAATACGTTGAGAACTATGTACGATACAGAGAGATTGTAGGACTCTACCTTTCTCGCCGGCTCTCCGATCATTTTGAGCGGAACGAGAACAGATCATTCGTTTACTATTTACAGTCTATAAACAGAAGACGTTTCTCTCAACCCTTCACAGGAGCAGCCTCGTTCCTCTCTGTGCTAACGTTGTTGTTGTCTTTAGATCCCACGGCGCTCAATGCTATCCCCAGTTGAGCAGCGTAGTATGTCAGCATTATGGAGACCTGAGGAATCGATGAATGAGAATAGAGGAGACCAGTTTCGCGAATACGCGCGCATCTGCGTTCTGTACCTGGGAGTAAGGCACCGGAGCGCGGAAATAGTGGAACCCTAGTAAAGTGTCGGATACGAGGAAACATATGCTGCCGATGCAGCTGCACAGCTTGGTCCATGTCCACAACTCCTGTTGAAGAGACAATGCGTCAGTGGAATTAGAATAAATGAAACTGTTAGCGAATTTCACGATTTCCGTTCACGAATTCTTGGATATTTTTGCAAGTTCAGGTGACCGGGATTTATTGGCGGTTAAATAACACCTAACACCGTCAAGATAATACCCGACTGCCGTGGAATAGGTCCCACCCGCTCCTTCCCACTTGTTTATGTTTTCACGCGCAAGAAACCACCCCGCCTGCTTCGTCCGCGAAGTTGGAAGATCGAAAGACACTGCAGAAGTAAGAGTACCTTTTCTTCCGATACTTTGCGTACCTTGTAAAACTGTACTCGCGAGATTGCTCTCCATGCCATGGTGGTCAGTAAGACGGTGTAAACTGGAACTCCGATGACCAAGATACCGTTCAGACCAGGCATCAGGGCGTATATGACTAAAATACAAAGTTATATTGAAACGAGTGTCCACCTTCGGTCGACGAGTTCTTTGAAACCAGAGATAACTTTGTTTTGATGGCTATTAACGTTGAGTGAGCCTCACCTAGTGAACACATCGCATATAGAATTGTACCTAGCATTATGTTAAGCGGTATAAAACCGAATGCACTGATGTACATTATCTGGGCGAGACCGAACATGAACATCCCGGGCGTGAAGCAACTGGGCCAAACCAGTAATGCATCTCCCATACAACTGAATATGAGCCCTGTCAATATACGTCTGGAGAAGGTGTATCTGTAAGAAACAATCCCTTACGCATCTGTTCTCATACTACATTTCGTCGAGGAAGTAGCGTTTCTGATGGCGAAATTAGATTACGTAGAGATAGGATTAATTCAATTTTCTGAACCCTTTGACACTCGTATGTGGTAGGGCTGAGACTATTTGTCGAATTTTTCGGAATTCGAGTACTTGAATACTTCAGTTGCTCAATTATTTGGCAAATATAATTCGAATATTCAAGTATTCGAATACTATTCGAATATTCAAGTATTCGAATACTATTCGAATATTCAAGTATTCGAATACTATTCGAATATTCAAGTATTCGAATATTCAAGTATTCGAATATTCAAGTATTCGAATATTCAAGTATTCGAATACTATTCGAATATTTAAGTATTCGAATATTCAAGTATTCGAATACTATTCGAATATTTAAGTACTCGAATACTCAAATATTCGAATATTAAATCATTCGAATAGTCCCAGCCCTAGTATGTGGTAGCGCCACCAAGGGGTTCAGAGCTTTTAACAAATACGAGCCCTAACAAACGATATCAATCATCGCGCGAGTGAAGAAAATAGGTGCGGATTACGGAACAGACATATCCTGTATTTGAAAGCATATCATCGCAGTTAATAGATATTGCCCGCGCTCATTGAAACTGAGTAGCTTCCCTGGGATTATTGATATCGCTTGCAAGAGCACCATTTGCATAACAACGCTCAGGGTTGGGCCATTCTGCTTGACGTAATAAAAGAAACGATCGCTGACTACTATTTCACTGGAGCGTTTACTTTCCCCACGAATTCTCTCCGAGTAATGCCCAACGCTGATGGTGATGGCCCGGAAGTAACGGGAGCACGGTTGCAGCGAAGTAGTTGAGCTTACACTTACATTTTCAGGTGACTTTTTCACTCGGGACATTTTTTTTAACAAGTCTGAATTTTATTAACGACTGACCGTCTTATGTTATCGTGAGAAGGGAGCTTTCGGGCATGAGGAAACGAGAGCGATCACGTGTAGACGTCACAAGGCCGAGCGAAATCGATCCTCTTCTCGTTCGGAGCCGCGAGCCGCTTTATTACGACACAGAATTTTACGCGATCTGTGGAATTGGGAGACCTGTTAAACGCTGATTTTGGGCGGGGCGGAGGGTGGGGGCGGGGGTTCGAGAATCGTGCGTTGCCAATTAAGGAGAGAAAAAAAGCGACCTGAAAATAAGCATGTAAGCGAGGTCATATGACAATGCCTAGCTAAACAGCACCCATAAGTAGCCCGCGGAGAACGTAACGTGGGCTCGATTAACTCGTCCCTTCCGGTCTTCTCGACATTCGCTTATTGGAGGTGTCATCAGTGACACGAGCGTAACGCTCGCATTGCATCGGTGGATCATAACGAGCCTTTCAGAACTCACACCGATCACCTAAGCTTTCTGTAAATCTCTCGAGCACACGATCAGTGCTCGACGTTAAGGCTAGGACTATTTGAATAATTTAATATTCGAATATTTTACACGTTTTCGAATGCTACGAATATACTTCGAATATTTGAGTATTCGAATGTTATTATTCGAATATTTAAGTATTCGAATATTTCAGTATTTGAATATTTAAGTATTCGAATATTTCAGTATTTGAATATTTAAGTATTCGAATACTGAAATATTCGAATACTAGTGTATTCGAATACTGAAATATTCGAAAACTGGTGTATTCAAACACTATGGTGTGAATTATAAATCAAGTTATTAGCTTACAAGATTTCACCCTAACGAACTAACGAACTCACAACTGAAACTAAATAAAAGCTTGTAAAGAAATGAACATAAAGAACTTGATTTATAATTCGCACCATACAATTAGAATATTTCAGTATTCGAATACTTAAATATGCGAGTAGTATTCGAATAGCATTCGAATACTTGGATATTCGAATTATATTCGCCAAATAATTGAGCAACTGAAATATTTGAATATTCGAATACCGAAAAATTCGACAAATAGTCCCAGCCCTAGTGGACGTATCAATCTTCTGCACTTTTCGCTCTGTGATGATCAGCTTGGGTCTCCAAAGGCTCGGATGCATGTCAGAGGAAGAGAGTGCAGTAACCGATGTTAAATTAGTGGCTATTAGTTGTTCGTAGTAGGTACGTTTTCTATATCGAGTAGTGATTAATGGACCGAAGGGTGCAAGACAGGGTTGAGGGCTAGAGGTTTCGGCGCATGCAAAAATTCTGTCCCACTTACTCCTGCGATAGACTAATTCCATGTAGGAGGACAAAGACGATAAGGCTTATAATGGGCAAACACTTGAAACACGCCGTCAGCAGGGATGGCTGCTCGGCCAGTAATATAAAGTACACAGACACGCTTTTAAAGAATGGGACTAGTTTTGGGCCAACGCTTTTTAACTGAAACAAAGAAAACGACAGATTGGAAACGAGCCATGGTTGAGAAATGAATCAACGCCTTCTTTACCGAAACAGCGACTCTACCTTTCCATGAATTTATCCAACACGCATTACTCGTCATTTATTTTTATCGGCGTTCGAGAATGCCTCGGTAAAGAGGAGTCGAAGGGAGATGAGTTTTATTAAACAGGGGTCAGCGAAATCAATTATTTTAACGAGTGGGCATTCATTATGCACCCACATGTAGTATCATTCTTATTTGTGCGAGCGATGCGATGAATATTCAAGGGTGTATAATTCTCATTTTTATGAAAATGCAGATTCCGGTTAACGAGTATGTAAGTAAACAAAGCGATCGCACGATTTCAAGAGTTTCTGTGTCACGGGGGACACAAAGGATAAGGATTTAAGGGAAAAGCAACACAAATATTAGAGATAAGATAACGGCACCGTGTTATCACGGAGTCTGAACACACAATGGTTTATTAATCATTGCTCCTTATCCCGTTGCAATCATAATATTTACTCCGACTGGGAGTTGCATGCAAACAATTGAAACCGGAATGCACAAACTGTTTGCGAAGCCAGGAATTAGCATATCAGTGACACAGCGAGACAGTTTCAAGAGTCACATCTGGAGATTGCTTTAAATGGAACTCGAGCAAACGCATATAGGAGACATAGCGGTGGAAGGAATTAGTCCTCAAGGACTGATTTCATTCTCTACGTCAAGACAAAATGCATTTCAATAAACCACTGTGTGTGTCTACGCGTGGTGTTGAATGGTCAATTAAACAATCATTAGAAGATTGCTGCAACTCAGTCAAGGCAGTGAGGATCATTCAATGGCATCCACTTATCGCATCAATTAAACCAAAGCTGATGTGATTCGTGCCACCGACGATCAATATTCCCGAAGTGATACGACGTTGTTTCCGTTGTTTCTCGAAACAGAAACAACGGAGGTGTTCTCCCCCGTCCGTTCGCTGCCGCGAACGGGGCCCGTTAGAGACGAAGAAAAAAAAGTAACCCGATTCGCAATACTGCCAACATTAGTTATTAATGGTACGTCGGAAAAAGGAAAGTCAGCGTCCAAGTGTGCGGCACGGGAGGAAGAAGGATAACAGCCGTTTCAAAACAAAGAAAACAGCTGTTCGACCAGGAGACAGGTTTCTCGTGCCCCCGTTTCACTGCACGGAAAACAAAGGAGCCAGAGCTTGACTTATGTCTGGCGAACAAGGGAAAGACGAGGAATAATAACTCCGCGAGAACGTATGAATGTAAGGGGGGGTGATCGAAAACTACGATGAGAATAGGTGAATTGGCGAGGAGAAATATTGCTCACCACTTGCGTAGGCGATGACATTTTCGATTAGACTGTAAAAATTTCGGCGTGAAAAGCAGCCCGCACCCGCATACGCGATATTTTCCACTGGACTGTCAATTGCTATACAATTATCGCGGTAGGTTGCTCCCCCGACGGCTGCATCGTTTCTCCCCGCGTTACCGACGCCTGCTCTTATTGGTCGATCGCCCAGTGACCGCTGATACCGACCAATCCAAGCGTGCGCCCTTTGTTTTCCACGGGAGCGTTCGTTCTCCGTCTTCCTCGGTGCAGTTTCTTTAATTCCGGCCGACAATTTTCAAGCTCCTCCGGCGGTCACTTTTACAACGCGAGATTTCAATTCGTATTTCCCGCCATTTGGCGCGCAGTCGCGTTAACAGACGTGATTCTTTCGATGGGACGGATGATTTTATCGCGATGGTAATTTCGAGTTTCTCTTTTTATATTGGTGGTCCGGCATCGTTAAGTAATTGGGGAAAGTATGCGGGAATCTGCAAGAGAGAGAGAGAGAAAGAGAGTTTTGGTAGTCTCTTTGTTCGAAGTGTTATCGATCGGAACGGCGGGAAACTCGATTCGCGCGTCATCTGTGGTGTTGAGGTTTATGTAAGCACTGAGGAATTGAAGTTTAATTAGGGTAATAGAATTCTGCAGCTGTTTGAAAGTCAAAATGATTGTTCGAATTATATTTGATTACAGTGCTCCAGGTTTCTATAATAAGTGCATTACTGTAACATGTGCGTAACGATCGTTCATTTCCTATCTGCGCCCGGCACTTTCAATGATTCCAACATTTTCTCTATGACAGCGTCCCATTTCGCAGGCTGATGTTCGGCGTACCATTCTGCCATAGCGTCGAACATTTCCACTTGCTTCTTGGTGCATTTTTTGCACTTGGTTGCTATCGCTTCGGGCAGATGTTCTGAAACATTCCATTACGCTGCTACATATTCACAAGAGTATTGAACGTAATCGAATGGGATTCGAATAGCGCGCTTTGTGCTTCGAACCGCGGCGCGAGAGGGGGTAGCAGCGCGAAAAATTCAAACTTACTTTTGAAGAACTTAGCGTCGGGTGTCGCGCAGGGCGCCGAGCCCATAAAGCAATTGTAGTATTGCTCTCGCATTTTATCATTACTCAGAATCTCATGCACGTCGATGTAATCGTACTTGTCGGAGTAGAGTTCCTCCGCACAGGCCCAGGTCGCTAACGCGAGCGTCAGTAACACGACGTAATAGCGCATGGCGTCAAATTTGAACCGTTCTACGTCTAGACGATTAAACTCCGTGAAGAATATCTTCCAAAACACTGACTATTGGCTTATCGACCAGATCCATATATAAGCGCTGTTCGCGTAAGATTTATGTAAACATAAGTGTTTAATGATATATAATTCACGATAAAAACACGGTAGGTATTTTTTTTCCGTAACAATTATCTCTAACTGGGATAAACATCCGAGAACCTGAGATTTCATTAATGTATGAAGTTTTTTTAACGACCAGTTGCATAATAGTGCAATATAGGTATTTCTTAGCTTTCGACTATAATCTTAGGAAATAAAAAAATGTGTAGTGTTTATCGCGTTTGGTGAAGGTTTTGTGCAAATTTATTTTTTCGAAGTTGGTTTTAATTTTTTAATTTTTATTTTTTTATTTTTTACTTTTTAGTTTTATATATATTGACACAACACGCTGAGGAGATATGGGCGTACATACATAGACTAATAATAATTAGGTAACAATCGTCTTTATTATTAACCAGAACTGACTAAATATTGGGCCAATGTTGATGCAGTGGAGGATGACATCGCCCTCTTTCGAATAAAAAAAAAGTTCATCAAAATCGGTCCATATGCTGAGGAGTTATGCGGAGACAAACATAAAAAAAAATAGAAACGTGTCGAATCTATAAGCTCCTCCTTTTTGAAGTCGGTTAAAAAATAAGTTTCTATGAGAAACGACTGCTGTATGAAAGTGTGCTACGTCTATTTTCGATTCTGCGTGTTTAGTATTGGCAGGGTGATTACAAAATGATTGCTAGCGAGGGGGAGTAAGAATTTTAAATGCATTCAAACTGACTTGAGGAAGTCCGCATGACGAAGTAAATGACACTACTTAGGAACTTACGTTTGCAAAAAATGTTTGCTTAAAGTAATTGACTTAGCGTCGTTCCGCTTAACATTACAATAAGTTAACTTATCACTAGCAATTAAGTGGCTAGGGTAAATGTCCCAATTACCGTGCCCTATCCCTATTACCGTGCCTTTGTACTTAAAGAAGCCGTACAAAAAAACTCGCATAAATAAATAAGGAAAGAAATTTTTTTAATTAAGTTAAACTATTAATGTATGTGTTACAAATGGAAAGGTTGCATTTTTAAACAATTAAGGCGTAATAAAAAAAAATTCAAAAATTCATATGAAGATTTCGATGGATTTACCTAAATCCTTACCGGAAACGGTAAGGAACACGTACTTTACAGAAGTGAATAAGTTGATAATTATCATGATTCGCACTTATGTAAAGTGTTTATTATATCGTAAAAGGTTCAAATTTTATGAAAAAAATAGCAAAATGAACACTATTTTTAAAGTGAATACGGTAATTGGGACAGTGCCCCTCGGTGCCCACTGGTTCCCTCTGTAACTGATAAACCTAACCTTACTTTCGTTTCTCAGAACGGGTGAACACAAATTTATACGTGCATATTTTGCTTTTGTATTGAAAAGGTCATATTAAAATAACATAAAACCACCTCTTGCAGAGCAAAAAATGTTTTGAGAAGTTCAAAGTTGAAAGACATGACCTAACCGCGGGAACGGTATTCAAAAAATGTCAAGGTAATTGGGGGCACGGCAACGCACTTCTCAGGGCACGGTAACTGAGACAAAACCCTGTATTTTTATTTCAATTAACAAAATATGAAAAATTAACATTTTCAACCCGAAAAAAATACCTTAATAAAGAAAAAACTTCAAAACACCAGTATAAATTTTCACCATGCAAAATTAAAGTAACAGAAGTTAGTAATTAATTCCTTCGTGAGCAAATCGGTGTCAAAGCACGGTAATTTGGAAATCTACCCTAGGTGGAAAGTACGCGTTCCGTCAATGGAACACGTTCTTTCGTTCCCGTAATTACTCGAGCATCGAGCGCCAGCTTCTAATCGATCGATTCCGATTGGTCCGCGGAGGGGAACTTTCGGCGATAACAACGTGGTTTCGCTGCGGTTCAAACGGGCCGACCTAACCTCTCACGACCGTCAGTAGTGGTCGTTAGCAACTTTGTTTGTCAGTGTGATGCTGCTACGAAAATATAAATGCGGGATGCACTGTAGATTTAAGTTGCTCGCTCGTAATTTCGGAATCCTGAAGGTAATCGCGTTGCGCTCAAAAATACGATCTATCACGATTCTTCAAATGACATGTGCAGTTGCATACTAAGGTGAAATTCTGTTTAAAGCACCAGCCAGTGTTTGGATTCGAGCATACTCTACCGAAATTGGTAGTGTCGCAGCATGCCAGATACAAGTCCAATTTGCCTTTCAATACCATCATAATGTTTGTTCCGCAGCAAGAGGTTCGTTCTTTTTGTCGGCGTCGACTAATTTACCTTGTCTGCGGAGATTCTATTCTTTTTATTCTTTCAGGCATGGATCGTCGAAAGAATGGGAAAGTTCTTTAAGATACTGCAGCCAGGCTTGAACGTACTTGTGCCTATAATCGATCAGATCAAGTACGTTCAGTGTCTCAAGGAGTTAGCCATAGAAATACCGCAGCAGAGCGCAGTTACTTCGGGTGCGTTGCTAATGGCTGCGTTCAGCAGAACAAACCACTACGTAGCCTCTCACTGAGCTCGACGGTGATCGGTCCTGGTTCCGCTGAACGACACTTGGGAGGGTGGGGATATTTGTAGCAATTCAATACGTTCTGTAAAAGTAGCGGAGTTTATCTGCGCTCGAAAAAATGGCGACCGCTCGCTAAACGTGTCGAGCGCTCGGCAACCTAGCTGTAGCGTTCAACGAAAAATCCGTGAGCGGCTACCGAGCGGTTCGTTCCGCTGAACGCAGCCAATGGTAAATTTCGAACAGACGTGCTCAGTTTATCCTGATACTCCTACCTGCAGATAACGTAACGTTAAACATCGACGGAGTGTTGTATCTGAGAATAAACGATCCCTATCGTGCTTCCTACGGTGTCGAGGACGCAGAATTCGCGATTATCCAGTTAGCTCAGACCACGATGAGGTCGGAGTTGGGAAAAATCTCGTTGGACAAAGTGTTCAGGGAGAGGGAGGGTCTGAACGTTTGTATCGTCGATAGTATAAACAAGGCGAGCGAAGCTTGGGGCGTTACTTGCCTCCGATACGAGATACGTAAGTGTGTTGGAGAAAGGATAAGGAAAATGTGCAAACTAGCTCGTCACGTTAACGCGATTGTTTAAACCAGGTGATATAAGATTGCCGCAGAGGGTACAGGAGGCGATGCAGATGCAAGTGGAAGCGGAGCGCAAGAAGCGAGCTGCGATTTTGGAGTCCGAAGGTGCCAGGGACGCTGAAATAAATATTGCGGAAGGAAAACGTTTGGCGCAGATTCTAGCCTCGGGTAATTGCTCTCTTTTCTTTAATTAAGGGTCGGATGCAATGAGGGGACTAGCGCTCGAAAATGGGAATAATTATTGTTCAAACTCTACAAAAGATGGGAGAGTTAAATGTTGTTAAACTGTATTTCAAAAAGTATTGTGTTTGTAATGCTTGTCGCGATACACATTTTTTCTACTTACAGTTTGTTTATCATTACTATTTGAGCTAGATATTACGAACAAAAAAATTTTCATCGTCCAAAGTCAATATTTCTTTAAACATAAATTGCGATAACTTGAATAAATATTAACGGATCGTTATGAGAGTTAAAACATAATTTCAGAATACTTTAGCGGAGCCGTAAAATGTATGCACAAAACCCTTGTGTTAAAAAAATGTTATAAATAATAATAAGCGGCTGCTGCCTGTTGGTGCTTCGCGGGATTTGTATATATCGCTATATCTTCTACAGTTATTTATTAATCAGTGTGAAAATTGGTAAAAATCTTCCTTGTATATTATGAGAAAACTTTGTTGCTGCAAGTTAAATGTACCTCGAAATTGCCTCGATACTTTCCAACCGCGAAAGTTGAAAAAGTCCAGTATTACTTTTTAATTAAATATTATTACATTTTTTAACACTAGGGTTTTATGCATACATTTCACGGCTTTGCTAGAGTTTTCTGAAGTTATGTTTTAAGTCTAATAACGATCCGTTAATATTTACTCAAGTTATCGCAATTTATGTTTAAAGAAATATTTCGAGTCGCGAAACAGTTCTACTTTGCACTAGGGCTGGGACTATTTGTCGAATTTTTCGGTATTCGAATATTCGAATACTCCAGTTGCTCAATTACTTGGCGAATATAATTCGAATATAATTCGAATATCCAAGTATTCGAATGCTATTCGAATACTACTCGAATATTTAAGTATTCTAATACTAAAATATGCGAATACTAGTGTATTCGAATAGTATGGTGCGAATTATAAATGAAGTTCTTTAGGTTCATTTCTTTACAAGTATTTATTTCGTTTCAGTTGTGAGTTCGTTAGTTTGTTAGGGTGAAATTTTGTAAGCTAATAACTTGATTTATAATTCACGCCATACTATTCGAATATTTAAGTATTCGAATACTTACATATTCGAATAATAACATTCGAATACTCAAATATTCGAAGTTTATTCGTTGCATTCGAATACTTGTAAAATATTCGAGTATTAAATTATTCGAATAGTCCCAGCCCTATCTTGGACGATGAAAAAATTTTTGTTTATAATTTGTAGTTCGAACTATAATGATTTTATAAAAAAAACTGTAAACAGAAAAAAATGTGTGTGGTGACGAGCTTTACAACACTATATTTTTTAAAATACAGTTTAACATTTAATTCTCCCATCTTTTGTAGCGTTTGGACAATAATTATTCCCATTTTCGAGCGTTAGTCCCCTTATTGCATCCAACCCTTCAAATAAGGATTAGCGGACCGTTTACATGATTCCGTTACAGAGGCCGCGAAGCAGGAAGAGATAAACAAAGCCAATGGCGCAGCGATAGCTTTGGTCGCTATCGCGGAGGCGCGTGCAAAGAGTTTGAAACTAGTGGCGAGCGCTCTTAATATAACAGATGCGAAGAATGCTGCCGCTCTTAGTATAGCGGAGCAGTACGTCAAAGCGTTTAATAAGTTGGCGAAGAGCAACAATACTCTGATATTGCCCAGTAACGTGGCAGACGTGTCTTCCTTGGTAACGCAAGTGCGTTGAGGCCAAATTATCTTACGACTCGTTACTTATTATCCCGCCTAAACCGATCTAATTGCAGGCAATGACGATTTACAAGCAAGTGATGGCTCAGCCGAACTTCGAGGGCAGTCCAGTGAAAGGAAACCCGCGCGCTCCGCTTAGAATCGAAGATGCAGACGAATCCTTTGAATACTTCAGCGACAAGGAGGAAGCGGAGAAGCACAGAGAAAGTAGGGATCAGAATCCAAAAATGTTGTAAAATTCTTGTGTACGATATAAATATATTTCAACTTTTCTTATCTATCTACGGTTGTAGTTGTGGGTGATACGAAAAGTAATTGGGAACAGGAGTCGGTTAAGTTGTTTCTAGGAAGAACGGATGATTACGAGTCTGACGAGTACTCGGATACACGAAAGTAGAGTAGAAAAAATTATGCTAGGTGTCCGTCTGCTCCCTCATTTTCTCTTCTTCGTGTGCATCGACGTTGCTACAGTCACTGGTACGGAGTACGTTGCTTGAGAAATCCGGTTGATATAATACAGCGCGATCATGGAAAATAAGAAGCAGGTGGTGGTCGCGACGCGATGCACCAGTCCCGATGCGAGTAAACTGACGACCAGCGAGAACATAACTGCAAGTAGGAAAAGGTTTAGATAGCGTCTAATCGTTCCGTTCTCAAAACTTCGGAATTTAGCGACGCACCTTCAGGAAACAGTTTCTGTTGAAAAGACTTCCCAAATATCGACGTTTCTAGGTTTCCAACTGCGGTTAATATGCACATGAACAACACAGATCCGATATATCCTCCCAAGATCGTATGGAGTTGCGACGACCCCAGCCAAGTTTTGTATATTTGCATTCCAGAAAATATGAGGACTGTCAGGACAGATGATAACGCGAATGATACTCCGCTATTGACGGCTGAAAGATTACAAGAAATAAGTTGATTCCTTTGCGGTGTTTACGGGGTTGTTGAAAGCACCGGCAACAGTGCATCGGTGTGGTTAGAGCACACGTTGTCTTTGAAATCTGGTATGTTATTCTCTGAATCTTCTCGAGCATCTTTTACGGGAATAAGTTTCTTAAAACACATGGAAATTTAAGAATTTTTTATATGCGGCTCGTACGTACACATTTTGACAGAAAAAAATCTTGTTGCCCCCTCAAAATCGAATCGATGTCATCAATCTTTCGATTTCCACCACGGTGGCCAGTGTTGTCACAGACCCAGCCGTGCCAACGTTAAATGGAATTACAGTCGAAGAAACATAAATGTTCCTAGGTAGCAAAGGTGTGTAAAGGTGTGTTTTGATGTGACACTAAAGTCATGACATTCATGATTCGTGCACTAAGCGCATGATGCGTAGGAAGTTGCATAGAGATGTATACCCTGGTGGCGCATGAATTCGAAAGGGAAATGCATCAACGAATAGGAATTTAGCTAAATTATAAATAAATTTGCGACTGGCTGAGGATTCTAGGGAATATCATGTACCACTAGGGCAGACATCTCTATGCAATTTTCTGCGCATCATACGCTCCATGTGTGAATCGGAACCATGAAGTAAGAGTAAGGAGACTCATCTGCCTAGATTGAAAGTGGTCACAAAAAATGTTCCGTATAGTGTGATGTTCGCCAAATGGAATAACTTGAACTTTTTCGTCGCCATCTTGAAATTGTAAATGACAGGTGATGAGACAAAAAGGTTAGAAATACATGGTTACATTACAGGAGATGTACATATACACATATCCGAAAAACCTAAAATAATGTACGGATGGTGCAATAAATACTACTATTACTTGGTTGCAGTAGGACGTGTGAATATGAAAAAGTGAAAGGAAAGTAATAATATAATTTTTTAAAAGAAAAAAAATCATAACCTACAGTGTGAGTAAAATAATCATTATATAAGTAAAAGAAAACGTATATATAATTGGATCATGAATGTCCGGAAGGGGGTGCAAAAGGGGCAGTTGCCATTCCTTGGCTTTATAAATTGCTTTTTTTAAAAAATTGATCTTTATTAAGTTTATACTAACAAAGTGAATATTTTTAAATTTCTGATTTTAATTTTTATTTAAATGAGTTTAAAAAAGCAAGCGGGCTACTCGTTTTTTCATTACTATATTTTTCATCACTGGCACCCCACAGTTGCCACCTCCTGGAAAAAAGTCTACGGACGCCCTTCAATTGGATGCAGTATATGAATTATTGTATTATTATATACAGGCAGAAATTGAATTGAAGACGACATATATTATATGAAAAAGTAAAAATATGTTTTATTTTTTAAAATGAACATTTTTAATAATTATAACAAAATATAACAGAAATAAATAATAACTAAGTTGCTTTTATTACTTGTTTTTAGTCTTTTTAGCCATTAGCCTTTTTCTCTTCGGTTTCATTTGTATTACGGTTTCAACTGCATTTATTTCTTCAACTTGAGTAACATTTGTAATAGCTGGCTCATTTAATGCAACTAATTTTGAACTTTTCCTTTTTTCTTTTGTTTTTTCTCGTTCACTGTCATCATCTCGTTCACTCTTACTTCATGAACAGAACGCACTGTACGTAACATATATTATGAGACGAATATTCAAGATGGCGACGAAAAAGTTCAAGTTATTCCATTTGGCGAACATCCCGCTATACGGAACATTTTTTGTGACCACTTTTTTTCTGTCTGGGATATAGAGATGAGTCTCCTTACTCTTACTTCATGATCGGAACGCATCCTATGCAACGTCCTGCGCGCTCCACAAGCTAGCCTCTCCCTTCGATCTTGCATTTCATCCGTTCCCTGTCTACGGACCAATGGCCGCTTTTTCCTCTCCGCCACAACCAGTGGTCAAAGAGTAGGTATAATAAGAGGCGTCACTCGACAAGGACAGAAATAATCTAGGGAAATCACTAAACAACCAATTTAAATGCCCATTCGGCAATGATCGGTAAACTTCGGCAATGATCGATAAACTTCGGCAATAAGCAGCCAATTGTGGTATGTACATTTAGTCGATTTGAATATCCCGCTCGAAATAGACAACCAATTTAAATGCCAAGATCAAGCAAGGACTTCAAAGGTTCCGCCCGGAGTGACGCCTCTTATAGCGAATTCGGTATCTTGCACTGACTCTGTGCTCGTGCCAGAAAATGACTTGGATTGGTTGTTTCTGATAGAAACGAAGAAGCTCTAACAGAATCAACCAATCCAAGTCATTTTCTGGCACGAGCACAGAGTCAGTGCAAGATACCGAATTCGCTATTATTATACCTACTCTTTGCAGTGGTGGGTCGGTACCCAGATAGCACACCTCGTCTTAGAGACGTCTAGTTTATGTCTATTTTAGGTCTGACCGTTTTGTTAAGACGTCTTTAAGGCGCCTTTTAGACGTCTTTAAGACTTTACTAGGCGTTGTGCTAACTAATACAAAATATATCGTGCAAGGTAAAGTAATTAGAAATAAATGAACGATAATAAATCAAATTTATTTGAATTGAAAATTATGTAAATAAAACTATCTGTTTTAGAAAAAATGAAATTGGTAAATTATTATCAAATTTCTTTTTTGGATGCAATACCCCTTTCGGTGAGGTTGAATCAAGCTACTTTAAAGCTTTTGTTCATGCCCTAAATAAGAACTATGTAGTTCCATCGAGAAAAACATTAAGTACAACACTTTTAAATGTACAATATAAACAATTATACAATTCCATTGGACAAAATGGACAAAGTGCTGTGCTTTTTATTAACATAATTTTTAATTTAAACAAATTATATTTATTATTCTATATTGGGAAACTTAGTGGAGACGTGGCTTAGATTTCAGCCCTCTGGTGGTAAGTCGGTAAACTATTGAAAGTAGGTCCGGATCCCACCAAACATTCAAAATAAGTATTTATTAATCGAATAACTGAAAATTTAGTGTTCAAACAAATTTAAAAACACTCGTTTTTCACAACATGTCTATTTAAATACTGATAATCATATGGACTGCGACGGATTTCGATCTACACTCAGTGGTTCAATTTTCTGTCACTAGTTGGCGTATTGAAATTCTTGGTTTCCCAATGCATTCTTTTTCTAATCTTTCAATATCCATTTTTTGTCAGTGTAACTTAATTTAATTTAATTTTTTAATCAAAATTATAATTATTAATAAATTGGCACTTTTTCATAATCTATCCCAGATAGCACACCTCGTCTTAGAAACGTCTAGTTTATGTCTATTTTAGGTCTGAACGTCTTGATTTGTAACAAGACATCTTTAAAACGTCTTTAAGACGCCTTTTGGACGTCTTTAAGACTTTACCAGACGTTGTGCTATCTGGGTATACGAAAAATGTTTTATAGCTTAGTTATTTTCATTTCAGATATACGATATTTACGACATTTACGACATTTAAGACACGTGCCGTGTATAAAATCGAAAATTCGTGTCTTAATCCACCACTGGTGCTATTTGGACTCCCTCCATAATTCAGTCATTGATAGAATAAACCCTAGACGGCGTAAGCCACTCGGAATATGCGTGCGCAGAAATCGTAGCGCCGTTATCGATTCGAACCACATCGCGGAGCCACCCTCTCGATCGATATTTCAATTACAACCTCTTATCCCCTTTATCATCCCGCGTGATCCCGCAAAAGAGCCCCGGAGCTCCCGAAACAACCCGTTCCGTCAAACGCGTAGAAATTCTCCCAGAAGTGCCGTTGCAATAATTCCCCAAAAGAATCTGCCGCCGAGAAGGACAGAATTACCATTATCCGTCGCGCGAAAGCATCGACCAAACATTTCTCCCGTACACCAACGATCACGTTGGACCTTCTCTTGACTAGCCCAGTATGACGTCAGAGGTGGCAGCCCGTGTTCGCTGCGAAGGACCAGGATTGGCTGCGCGTCAGGAGTGATCGGTCCGGCGAGGGAGTAGGAGGTCCGCGTCGCCATATTGGCAGGTTTCTGTCGCCTTCTGTCGCCGAGCTGTCGTCCGCCCAGCTGAGCCGTTAGCACACGCGCGCGAACGCATAGCTGCTCTCGGCCGGATCGAAACCGTGGCCGATTCTCGAGGGGGCAGCCACGAGCCACGAGAACCATCGGTGTACACCGTCAGCGGGGGTGCCTGGCCGTAAGAACCGGCGGCACGTCGTTGTTCCTCGTCTCCCCCGCAGTTGGTGCGGGCGCGGCGTGACACGTTGCTCGACGCCACCGTCGGGCCCGGGGACCAGCCTCCGCGAGTGATAGCACGCGGTCATTGGACCGAGGAGCTACTCGACAGAGAAGTCCCAGTGTGACAGCAGCAACGACAGTATGGCGGGACAGACGATAAACGACAGGCTGCTGGCAGCCAGGCACAGCATCGCCGGCCAGGGCCTCGCCAAGTCCGTCTGCAAAGCCACCACCGAGGAGATGATAGGGCCCAAGAAGAAGCATCTCGATTGTAAGTAACCTGCTACGGTCCCCGCCTGCCATCCGTCATTTATGCATGGGATTCCTCCGAGAGACTTTGGGATAGGTAGGAGTCGGTTGTGCGGGTCCATGGGCTCCCCCGAAGGAAAGTGAAAACGCCTCCCTGACAGGGCATACGCAGTTTTGCTAAGGTGCATGAACCTCCGTGTCTGTTGACGGCCGCTGTGCCAGTCACGTCGCCGAGAAGCGTAGAGCACCTTTCATCGCGCGGTGCCTTCCCGTTACGCGTTAACGGGTGACTTTCCATTTCGAGGCGGAGGAAAGTGCCTCGGCTCCTTTGGGCTAGCCAGAGAGCAAACGACTGTCTGGGTGGTGGAATCGACCGGCCTCCGGGGAAAGGGCCGAAAACGTTCGCCCGCCGGAAGCGGGTCGTTTGAAACATTGATTTTAACCGTGACTTCTCGGTGCCCCGCGGCCACCCGAAATACCACCGTCATCGAATTCCGACCTCGCCGCGGAAAGGGGCACCGGGTGTCCGGTTGCTCTTCACGTTTTTTCGCTAAATTCTCGCTAATTCTCCAGCGTGGCCAAGTTACACGCACACGGGGGCCAGCTCGTATCGATTCCGTAGCTGGTTGCAAAGCACCTGCCCGTCACGTTGCATATCGGTCATCGCGGTTGCTCGCGTAAGCCAGCTATCGTTGATAACTGGGATATTTACATTGACGTAGGTTATTTTCGTTTCTTTTCTATACAAATGCAATCGTTGGCCCGCCCAACGTGCATCGGTAATGGCAACGATGCGAGGCGGGTTGCGTCATTGGTGGTACATTTTATTAGCGGATTCGAATTGACCGTGATTTCTGGTTGGGTAACAGTGAAAGTTAAAGGGGCCGTTATTGACAGCGGATGTTTCGCGCGAGAGCAACCGTCGATTGAAAAACTGCCTGCTATTTGAATGCTAGAGCGAATCGCCCCGGGGCAATTCACGGTTACGGTCTGTGTTTGTTGTCGTCCCGTAGCCGATATAATACCTATCGAATAACTATTGCTGCCGCGTCGAGGATGTGTTCGAGATTTATCAAAGCAGGTTGTTTTTGCCTCCGATCGTTGGTAAACCGACCAAAATATCCGGTGACTGTCGACCTCAGGCTAATCGAGCATACGCTATCGTCTTGCATTTCCTTCGGCGATTAATATTGTCTGCCGCGTACGGCGCGAGAGTTCTTGGATGTTGTAACGATCGTTTTTAGCCTTACTGCGTTTCTCGAGTTATTCCCATTCCTTTGAATTTATGCACCGTGTCTCTCGGGTGTCCTTTGACCCACTTGCGTTCCCATTCTTCGAAGGCATTTAAATTTCAGGGAAATTTGAAGGAGGGGTTATTTCAGACCCACTTTATATTCCAAACTGCTTATGTTATACCTATATTAGTGGCGTACTCAATATTTAATCTTTGGAGGCGGGGGGAGCCGAGTTGAGGGGCTAAAAATATATATAATGCAAATTCAATAAAATTCATTAGGTGCTTATAAAGAATAAAATACAGTTTTCTTTTTATTTTGCAAAGCTCTTGAGTTACTTCAGCCATGGGTACATTAATCTCTTTTTTCCTTTTACTTTGGGAGGTGCCAGGATCTCCCTCCCAGTTAAAAAAATGTAGAGATCTGAGATCGCAACGAGATCGAAATTTATTACAAAGGATGTCTGTGGAGCAAATTAAATTCGGCGGTCGCTTTGTATTTGTATCGGAAGAATGCGGATCTTTATCATCGACGACCGGTCACCGCGAGTGGATGAAAATTTTGGACAGTTACCAATCGCGCGATGAGTAAAAAAGTCGATTATCGGCGGGGAATCTGGCGCGGGTGTACTTGGACGCGTAGGAAACCGCATGAGTTCCTCATGATTATCGATTTTCACTGTCGCATGGTTGCATCAAGGTTTATAGGTATAGATGCGTAGGTGCTGTGACCTGTATCTGTTCCAATTTAAAAGTACACCCTCGTCGAGGAGCCTGGCGTGCCGGGTCTTTGCACCTTTCAGTCATGTCGAATTATTTCCAATTGCCCCATTTGATCTTATCGCTCGAAAATTGCAGCGAATTAGCGGGCGTCGAAGGTTTCCAATCGGCGGCGACTCGTTCGCTGCACTTCAACAACCTCGCAACCGTCTCCCATTTCATTATTTTAACTAACTTTTCGAAGTGAAAATTAAGTATTAATTAATTATTGCACGTGAGAATTTTAAACCAAACATTGCTAGAACTAAATTTCTAATTCGCGTTGCGTGCGCGCGCAGGGGGCACGCACGCGCATGTGTTTTAATTTCAAGAATCATTCTGTCAGAGATCGTTCGTCAATGAGATTGCATGTAATTATCAGGATATCCACCCCCCCCCCCCTCTGTCAGAGAAAGTGTGTTTCTATCAGAATAATTTATGCTTGATGATTTTTTCGCTATTCCCTATAGCGTCATCCGTTCGAAATATTGGCGCGATAAAGAGCTGCGCGTTTCCGTTTCATCGTGACGGAACTCGCAGTCTTTTCTTCCGGCCCGCTAATTTAGATAGCGAAATGAATTGCCGCCGATGAAGCCTTCGCCACGCTCGAGCGCGTCCCTTTCTCTGCGGCGATTCTCCATCGTCAATTTCCCTAGCCGCGTAATCGTTGACACGCGATACATCGGATAAAAGCGAAACAACCACGTACCACCGTTCCCCGCTTACTCACGACTCACGTTCGTCGACAACGTGGAACTTCCAACTGTGTAACAGTTATCAGGGTTCGTTATTTGCGTTGAGACAGTCTCGAAGACGTGTGAGTCATTGATAATCCCTTGTATCTCGCTTGGAATCTCAATAGAGATGTATAAAAGGCATCGCATTGCGGAGAGTCTCGTGCAAGGAAGGGGGTGTATTTGAAGCTTCGAAGCTGTCCTTTCGCGAGAAAGTTAACGAGTTGCATAAAGCGTGACGCAACAATTAGAACCTCCCCTCTCCAGCGAGACTACTCAGGCCTTCAGTAATCAGCTTTCCTGTCAGAAAGCATGCTCTCCCTCGTGTAGAACTGGAAACTCGTACGGCAATCTCGCGCCAGTCGGTCGAGAAACCTTGGAATGTCCTTACCAATTCTACTCGGATATCGACGTCCTGAAACGTTACGTGTCGGTAACGATTTTCTAAGGGACTTGCTGGATGCGCGACCGGTAAAACAGAGGCGAGGCGCGGGGTTTGTTTTTCCAGGTCACGGACAGGTGACCGTACAATTTTTAATAAGAGGCGCGTGGGGCTTCTAAACAGAGGGTTCAGACGCTGAGGGATTGCTGAGGAATTTCCTGCAGCCTTAGATCAGAGGAGCATCCTCTGAGGCTGTACTCTCGCACATGCTCAGTGCTCCCTGGGTAGCTCGCCTTTCAGATTCTCTATCGATCGGATGTACGCTTGATTCTCAGCCGATGACCTCGCGAGATCCTACTGATTGCTTGCTCTCTTGGAGGCCACTTCGATGATCACTCGCCTCTATAAATAAACCCTATGTGCCGACCGTCGATGATGTTCGAAGGGCGTCGATCATCGTCGATCTTTTTTATCGACAGGCATCGGGGAAGGATTTCTATTCGAATCGGGGTCGGAAATAGAAAGGATGATGGTAGAATCTATTTTAAATGTTATAAAGAATTCAGGTGCACAGAGCGAGAGTTGGGAATCGTGATTTTATAATTAGATCAATGCCCTGTTAATATTTTAGGAGCTAACCAGATCGTTACCATTTTCTACCATCCTCCTTTCTATCTGGGATGTAACTCATTTACTCGTTTCCTCGGGAATCGTTATCCACCCTGGTTAGTCCTTTGATCCGTTCCTCGAGGCAACCTTCTTTCGTTCAACGACACGCTGGTGAATTCATTCATTATCGACCGGTGTTTTACGTAACGCGCGCGTTTTAGCACGTAAACGCGCCGCGGAAAGCACCTGCGATTATCTGCCCCGAGGTTCATTCGATTGTGCAATCCGCCGGCGTAATTACCGCCGGGCATTGTACGGTGAATCGCCACGAGGATATTTCTTCCCCACAATGCCATTCTCATCGATGCTAGGCTCGTCCCTCGACGGCCGTTCCCAAAGGCTGTTCGCCTTCTTCGATGGTAATCTGTGTCCTTCGAGTCGTCCTATTTAGGGCCCACTGCAATTAATTCTCTCTGTCGGTACTGGCAAGGGAACGCTAACCATCCGAACATTCTGACTTTATAACGAAGCTTCCTTCTCCTGGAACCACGGAATTCTAATTATTTTTAATCTTCCACTTGGGACAGGAGTAATGGTCGTTTCTTCTTTACCGACCAAGCACTTGTTCCTTTACCCGTAGCGTGCACTTCCGGTAGATTGTTGTACTTCCGTTAGACGGTTACTAGGAGACCTTGCAGCTTCTGTAATCGGTAAATGAATCGAAGTTCCGTAGATTTTTAGAGCACAGCGCTGGTTTAGTCTCGTTGTCTGTTGTTTTTATAATCCAAGCTCGTGGCGGCTATCGTCTTACCAAAACACGTTATCGGGAACGCCCACTGTTCGAGCCTGGGCTCTGGACGAACATCTCAGCGCGCACACCCCTCC
This sequence comes from Andrena flavipes, assembly GCA_963971345.1. Classification (NCBI taxonomy): domain Eukaryota; kingdom Metazoa; phylum Arthropoda; class Insecta; order Hymenoptera; family Andrenidae; genus Andrena; species Andrena flavipes. The sequence continues at coordinate 18,108,639 of OZ020482.1, read as the reverse complement.
AACTTTCAGATAACTCCGATAACAATTCTATTCTTCTGCATTCCATGACGCGGCTGTTTGCGGCCGCCGCAACAGCTGTTTCGCTCGGTGTTTCTGTTTCAACGGGTAGTTAAACCGCTCCATAGTGTTGGCCCGATATGGTAAACACGTTAATTCCCGTCGCAGGTCTCTTTTATTTATAGAACCCGTACGCGGGAAACAAGGGGCAGCGATGAGTCTCGGTGTCATCGATTTTATCAGAAACCGTGGAAGCTGCGGAGAGCCACTTCCTGAAGGGCTGAGAGGTGGAAGGAAAATGGCGGTCACTTCGGCATGCAAACAGTTTCCTGGTTTATATTACGTCTACTTTTTTACGAACGCATTTCTGCGCGTAATGTAATTTTCCTCCGGCTGATTTGCAGCAGAAGATAATGGCTCTTCAGCCAGGGTTGCCAACTTTTTTTCGGAGAAATCTACTACTTTGCGGCCAAACGTGATAAAAATATAGTACATCGCTAAAAATATAGTACTTTCCAGAGGAAAGTGGTACAAAATAAAACTACATTGAAACATCTTATTTTTTAAATGTATATTTTTGTGCATTTTGTATTATTAATTAATTGATTATATTTAACAAATATATCAAATGTTTGATTGCACTGAAAGTCCAAATTAACATTTTCATGAGAGATAGATTGGCTCTGTTTCTCTCCTCCCGCCACTTCATATTCATTACAGAAAACATGCTATCTGTTAAAGTTTAATTTCGCAAATTAAAGTTTCGATGTTGCCATAAAATAAAGAAATAAGCAGGGGACAACTTTGGGATGATGGTAAAAAAAAATATACCCCTCTCGTTTTTTTTAACCCATTTTATAGTGCCATTTTAATTAAAAATATAAAACCAAAATTTAAAAATATATTTTTTTTAAAAGCCAGGGGACAACTTCCCCTTTCGCCCCCCCCCCCTGCAGACCATGGTCCATGGAAATAAGTCCTACAAATTGTAGAATTTTATCGATGTATCGGAAATGTAGTATTTTTGCGTATTATATCTTTTCCAACAGTATATAGTACACTAGACAAAAATATAGTACAACACTATATATTATAGTACAGTTGGCAATCATATCTTCAGCAGCTGCTACCCTCTCTAAACAATTTATCGGATTCTGTTAATCGCGCCGCTTCCAACTGCAAGAGCTTAGCCTTCCAAAGTCCAGTTCCTTTATTGCGGGCAGTCAGCCGCTTCTCTGACCCACTTCTAACTTTCTCGCGGTACATCCTCCACCTTACGGTTTGTCCTTGGCGAAGGGTCGATTATTGATCTGCCGCGGGCAGCGCAGGGCTTCGCTTCCACTTGTTACACCAATGGTTGCACATGGAGCCACCCATAGCCGGTCTTGTAACGCCGCCTCTTAAATATCTCCTCGGAATTTATGTCACCCTGATTCCCCGGCCCAATTCACCTTGCGGCAATTGTCATTCAGCCGCGGCGTACTACTGCTCGGGAGCCTCGCACAGAGCCATTTGGTCACGCAAAAATAGTTTATGAATATTCTCGCCACTGTAAATAGGATGACGCTGGTGAATGGGACGAAAACGCTCGTCCGTGCGGTCTGGTAGTGCCATTATTAGAAGAGGAAGCGCGACAAGGTCGAGCACGCGGAGCGCGCGCGCGCCACTCCTCCCCGCCTTTTTGGCACACGCCGCGCGATGCACTTTCTTCACTGAAAATAAACAGGCGGACCTCGCGGCCGCGGAGAAATTGCGCCGCGGCTCCCTGCGCCCTCTGATTCCGCGATCCAGGCATTGTGCAAGAGCCACTTGCGACCGTGGCGAAGGGGGGAGGGGAAGGACAGGAAGCGATTGTTAACGAATGGGGGATTCACGGTTCTCTGTAAACAGAGGGAAGACACGTGGCCGCTGCTCCCGCCGCTCGGATGCGGTGATATTTTTAGGAACCGCTTGCAAAATCGTTTGGCGGTGTTATCAGTAGCGACAGTGGAATATTAATTTCACTTCATTTTTAGACGTTTCCTTCTTTCGCCGCTTCCCCTCAGAAAAATATTCCAGCTTTGGTGTTTGATAAAATGGTGGATATTGAAAATTATTAGTCACACAGGTGGACGCAACAAGTGGAAACTGGTTCCTGCGAGTCGTTTGTTTTCCATTCTCCGTTCGCCTCTCATCCACACACGTTTCTCAGCGCCGTCGGTTGTCACTTTGCTCTTTCGAGACGCTTTCTGCCAGCGGCGGGACGAAACAACAGAGATTAAATGGTGCTGCTCGGTAGCGATATCTTCTGTCAGTCAATGCCACGTTTCATTGGCGAGGAAGGAGGGACGATAAAGTTTTATTGGGAACCGGGCAGATAGAGAGTAATCATCTCTTAATTGCCGTTGGGAAAGGCTTTTCGAACAATGAGGAGGTCTGCTGGGAATTTTCAGGAGGAATCGCAGGGGGGAGGGAATAATTATAACGGTTACCGTAATGGACTCTGATTGAATGGTAATTAAATTTATCGAATAAGTGGGTTTCAACGCCAGGATTGATACCAAACGCTTTGCAAGTGTTCGAAACGAAACATATGCTTTTTTTTATCAACGATACGAACCTCTGGCATTGATTTGACCTATATTTATGCATGCGCAATTGAACTTGGTGTGTAAAACAGATGCGACACTTTGCGTAAAGTTGCAAGCGTAGATGCTTGCTGTTTTCTAAATACTTGCGAAAGAAGTTTGGAAACAGGGAAATTTTGTAACTGAAAGGAATGCGTCAGCGAATTGGTGCAAGCCTTATATCGAACAGACGCTGTACAAGGTTTCGGGGCAGAATTCATATGAAATTGAACAGTGGCACAGCTGCACGGTGCAGAAGGGAAGAAAGGGAGGATAGGTTGTACGGCGCAGAATGAAATTCGGTGACGAGAGTAACTCTGGTTTTCTGTTTCAGATTTAATCCACTGCACGAACGAGCCCAACGTGTCGATACCGCAGCTGGCGAACCTCCTAATAGAACGGTCGCAGAACACAAATTGGACGGTGGTTTTCAAAGCTCTGATCACGGTGCACCATATGCTCTGCTATGGCAATGAGGTAAACAACGTTCTGCGAGGCAGAACAGGATTCAGGAGCGCGAGTTGCTCACCGAATAAGTGGCTCCTTAAAGGCAATCAGACCAGCTCCTTTCCCTTCGCATCTCTGCGAATGGACGGCTTTGGAACGATAGGACAACGAAGGCTTAACGGGATCGTCTTATGTGACTGCCGGTTTCTTTCGCTTTATGGGGAATTTTTTTTGACGAACCATGGAAACACAATATCTTGGAATTTGTACTACGTATTTATTAACATTTGAGCAGTTATTCAGAATATTTTGAAGTTGAAATATGGAGTGGAATTGACTTTACAGCTCTCGAAAGAGGCAGGTGCGAAAAAAAAGTTTGTCGACGGCTGACATAATATTCCGGCTATCCTGCTCATCTGAAATCAAAAAGTCAAATAGCACATTAATTTGCAGACTTGTGGCTAAAGCCGGTACCAGAATGAAGTCAAAATATTGGAAATTTAATGTTTGGCACAATATTGAAAATAAAATTACGATTTTCGTCACTTTTTTTTTTCGATTTTTTTAGCTTGGAAAAAAAACTATGACAGATATGACAATGATTCTGGTATGGGTTGGAACTATGAATGTACTGAATGTACCATAAAAATTTCAGCGAAATCGGTGAACTTTCAATCGCGTTTTTCTCAAAACCGCATTTTTCAAATTGGCTAACACGATATCTCGAAAACTACAGAACCTATTTCGCTCAAATTTTTATGGTATGTTCAGTACATTTATAATTCCAATCCGTACCATAATCGTTGTCATATCTGTCATAGTTTTTTTTTTCAAGCTAAAAAGGTAAAAAAAATGACGAAAGTCGTAAATTTATTTTCAAAACTGTGCTAAACATTAAATTTTCAATATTTTGACTTCATTCTGGTGTCGACTATCGCACAAGTCTACAAATTAATGTGCACAAACTTTTTTTTACACCTGCCTCTTCCGAGAGCTGTAAAATCAATTCCACTCCATATTTTAACTTCAAAATATTCTGAATAACTGTTCAAATGTTAATAAATATGTAATACAAATTCCAAGATATTGTGTTTTCACGGTTCGTTAAAAAAAAATCCCCGCAAAGCGAAAGAAACCGGCCGTCACATAAGACGACTTCCTTAAATAAGTTCTGATCTCTTTTCACTGATAAGTAGTTTCTATTTCAAAGAACCGTTCGCTGTGCGTTCATTAAATTTAATCTTTGACCTGGCTATCGTACAATTCTCTGGCAACCTTTGCACTCGCAATGTTAGCTTAACAGAATAGTTACTCGAAGCAGGATTAAGCTTTCGGATTTTTTCTGAATAATTGAAAGGCCTTCTTGCCCGGCGTCCTCGTAGCGACTGGGCGGCAGCTCCGCGCGAGTTCCTAGGGTATTATTTACATTCGTTCAGAGGTCGTCCAACTCATTTCGGTTGAGTAATGAGTTGAAGAGGGGAAGTGTCGTCGCCCTTGCGTGATTGCGCGCGGGATCGAGCAGCACGAGCCCATGATCGGCGTCTGACTTTCACGGCTCGCATATGCAGCTCGACCGAATCGCATGTGCAGCATTGCTATTGCCTTTAAGGGTCACGTCGCGGGCTGTGTACCTCGGCACACAGCGGTCGTAGGAAATTTCGAAGTGAAGCGTAACAATGGTGCAATGACCTTTCTGTTGCAGAGGTTTACGCAGTATCTGGCGTCCAGCAACAGCACGTTTCAGCTCAGTAATTTTCTCGATAAAAGCGGCGTGCCAGGTGAACCACACGTTGTTTGTAGAATAATCTCCTCGGGTTAACTTCCACTGAGTAGTTCAATTAGAAGCCTGATCCGGAATTGGCTCCTCGATCCTTCCGATCCCTAGTAGAGATGAAATAACATTGGGGATCGGTGTCGATAGCTGGCAATCTGATTGGATCGCTCAAATTAGCACAATGTTCCCGGTCTCTCTCTGTTGTGGCTTTACTTTTCTCAAATCGTTAACAATTCTGGCTAGACGTAGCATTCAGCTACTAAGAACGCAGCACGCAAGCACACGTAAACACAGAAAATGTTGGTAACTGTTAGAGTTATAGAATTCGATCCTTTCGCTGCAACCCTTGAGCATTGGTTGCAGCTAAAGTGTTAATGATTGTTCGTTGAAGGCACTGAATCCAGGTTTCACTGTGCGAGAGTAGCCTCGCTGTCGGTCTGATTACTAAAATTCAGTAGTGCGGAGGAGTTCTGGCTGCAGGGCAGAGATGGGCAAAGAATTATTTGAAATGAAAGTTTGTGTAGGAAATTTTTATTTCAAATAATTCTTTGCACATCTCTGGTGCAGAGGGTTAATGCTAATTCATTCTCGAGTGTTTCTAACAATGTACACGCCCTTTCGCTCTTTCGAATCAAAAACTTGATAATAAGTTCTTCCTGGCTAACTTCCTAGCATCGCGCAGCTATCTGTATCTGGCCTCTGTCTATGATTTACTAACCTGGAACTAATTTTCTCTCTAATCGGACACAGCAGGAGCACGTATCGGTGAGTCACTATTCAATAATATTCCCTTTACCCGAATGTTTGATTCGATTCTAAGATCCCTTAATAGGGGAATCCTAATCTTTGGGTTAAAAACATGGCAAAACTTGGGATTTTTTTTTAAGAAACTAGCGATTTGATTCTTCTGAAATTGGGACCATATTTTGATGCATATTTGAGGAAGGAATTGTTCTTTTTTCTATTAATTTTTAATAAGAAATATAGGAGTTATACATGATCGACTAACACGCCGTGCAAAATTCGTCGTCCGCTGGTGTGCATGATATTTATCTTCCTGGTAATCTAAAACACAATAATGAAACGGCGTTTCGCTGTATAGGGGAAGGTGGGGTAAAACGGAACGCTTAACTTTGGAGGGTGATAACTTAAAATCGGGAGGAGAAAATGACACGAGACTTCAACAGGAGTCTTCAGTGGACCTTAGACTACAAGAAAATCATGGTCATTGATAAGAAAAATCTTTGGGAATGACGGAAAGTGAAATTTACCGGAGGTATCGAAATTTTCGCCTCGCTCAAATCGTGGGGTAAAACGGAACACCCACTCAAAGACCGTGTAAACGTACAAAATCTTTATTTTTATGATTTAAAATGTATTAATTTATGTTAAAATCTATAAATATATGTTTTAGGTATAACTATTGCAAATAAAATATAACAAAAATATAACAGTTTGATCGAATGAAAGATGTATCTCATACATCATAATTTTCTATACAAAATCAATTTTCTTGGAAACAAGAATAGTAATTAAAAGTTTAATCTACAATTTAATAATTAAAAGAGATAATAAACACGTACTAAGAGACGTTTCCATTCTTCCCCATGTATAATAGGCGTTCCGTTTTACCCCGCGAAAAGTGTTCCGTTTTGCCCCACGTGCAGTCATTTAGTAAACATTTAATATTTACACTTCAGCGTGAGGTAAATAACTTTTTATATACGTCAAAATGTAGCGTAAGAAATATAGAATACAACGATGTACTTGCCGTTATTAATTTTCGAAGTCCAAGTACCGAAAAGTGGTCGAAAGTCCAACGCAATATTGAAACGTCGATACCGGAAATTTTTCAAACACTCTTAATGGAAAAATAACTTGTGCAGGGGTCTATGGTCTATCATAAAATGCTATGAGGACCCTTTGATTCCATGTCACGCGGTACCATCCCATTCGCACCTCTTATCTAAGAGAAACATTGGTGTTCCGTTTTACCCCACTTTCCCCTACATATGTAGCCTTAATTTGACGAGCCAGAAAAAAATACAAAATTTTTTTGAGGAGTGTGGAGAGTTTTCAAATCGAGAGATCTGAAACTTTAAGTTTTGCTATACAATTTTGCGCGAATTTTCTTATGTAATCAAAGAAGTATATGACTTGTCGGTATCCTGGTTCATCAAAGTAAAAAGTAATGTTTGTTGGATATATAGGCCAAATTTGAAGGTAATTGATTCAGTGGTTACCGAAATATCGTGCGTGATGGTCGATCATGCATAACTCCTATGTTTATTATCAAAAATTAATAAAAATAAAACCACAACTTCTTCAAAAATACATAGAAACATGGTCCAAATTTCAGATTATTCGAATCGCTAGTTTCTTAAAAAAAAATTAAAATTTCGCTATGTCCTTAGCTTAAAGAATAGGATTCTCCGCTTAAGGGGAAACCCGTTTGCACCCTTGGAAAATTTGTACACTTTGTGGATTTTTTTACAAGGCAACGGCTTGATGCAGATTTCCCGATTTTTTACTATCTTTACATAGTATTATGGACTACTGAAAAAAAAGTTTCAGTTAAAAAACTGTTGTTTCTCGGAAGTTATGCATACATATCCGAGAGTCTCTCGATTTTAGACGGCTAAACGGTGGGCCTAGAAACTCGCACTACGTTCAACCAATTCACTTCCAATTTTGCATGCAGAATCGTAATAAGATTCCACATCGTCCACCGAGGGATTTTTTTATTCCAATTCCCCGTTTATTATTTATAAAGAAAAAGGTGACATTTTCTCTTAGAAAAATGTAACTTTAACTTTGATCTCTCACCATTTCTTTATTTTTCAAAATTTTCAACATCGGCCCCGATGGACGATAGCTATTGACATACTTTATAAGAAGATTTTATTGCTTTTTAATTTAGACCCGACATACAGCTGTTTCTATGCCCACCGTTTATTCGTCTAAAATCGGGAGACTTTCAGATTAGGGCTGGGACTATTCGAATATTTTACAAGTATTCGAATGTTACGAATAAACTTCGAATATTTCAGTATTCGAATGTTATTATTCGAATACTATTCGAATATTTCAGTATTCGAATGTTATTATTCGAATATTTCAGTATTCGAATGTTATTATTCGAATACTATTCGAATACCGATATATTCGAATACTGAAATATTCGAATAGTATGGTGTGAAGTGGGTCCAAATTATCTTACAAGATTTCACCCTAACAAATGAATCTAAAGAGCTTGATTTATAATTCACATCATACTATTCGAATAGCATTCGAATACTCAAATATTCGAATAGCATTCGAATACTTGGATATTCGAATTATATTTGACAAATAATTGAGCAACTGAAGTATTCGAATATTCGAATACCGAAAAATTCGACAAATAGTCCCAGCCCTATTTCAGATATGTATCCATAACTTCCGAAAAACAATAGTTTTTTAACTGAAACTTTTTTTATAAGTAGTTCATAATACTACGTAAACGTAGTAAAAAACGGGAAACTTTTATCAAGCCGTTGACAAAGAAAGCACAGAAAGCACAGAATATTTCTGGACAAGAAATTTCATACTCTGCCTGCTATCTGCGATTCGCAGTTATAGTTGTGTGATTAAACTCCGCGATAGAGATCAGTGAGAAATTCTCCAGAGGGACGAGCGACCCCTTTAGTATTTTCTGTACTAATTAAATTGATAAGGTGCTCTTTTTTTTACACATGTCACGCGCTCAGTCTTCGCAAAGGGGACCGAGACGAATCTATTCGCCGTTCGCGTGCGCTCTCTTCCGAACGAAAGCGTGTCAGGATCGATAATCCCAATAACACCTACACACTCGCACTTGTGCCGCACTCGCACGCACGCGAACGTTCGCACCTGCACGCGTTACCGATTCGTCTCGGTCGCCTTTCCCCTGAGAGAATCAAACTCTGTTTACTGTACTTCTTCCCTTTACTCTTACAATGGGGTTCGCTTGATTCTAACAGTTTCCTTATCGATGCATCAGAAAGGTCTCCCTTTCACCATGGCATTGCCTTTAGACGAGTATTTACACAGCCCTGTTCCTTAGGCTACGACATGTCGCCGTTCATCAGGCGGTACGCGAAGTACCTCAACGAGAAGGCACTCTCCTACAGGACCGTGGCCTTCGACTTCTGCAAGGTGAAGAGAGGGTGAGTGTCCGAGGTCGCCGGGATAAATCTCTGTGGCTTATGTAGGCCTGCGATCAGCCGGAGCCTTGGTATTATTTCTTAAATTATGTCCCAGGAAGGAGGATGGCACTCTGCGCACAATGAACGCTGAGAAACTGTTGAAAACTTTGCCCGTCTTGCAGTCACAGCTGGACGCGCTACTGGAGTTCGACTGCACTGCGAATGATCTCACAAACGGTGTCATAAACATGGCTTTTATGCTTCTCTTTCGGGATCTCATCCGACTATTCGCCTGCTACAACGACGGCATTATTAATTTACTAGGTAATCGATCTGATTCTCAGCTACTAACAAACTCCGGAAACTTACATCCTGACCCTTTGAATTTCAGAAAAGTATTTTGATATGAATAAGAAGCAATGTCGCGAGGCTTTAGACCTGTACAAAAAGTTTCTCATACGAATGGACTGGGTTGGAGAATTCTTGAAAGTTGCCGAGGTCAGTTGGAGTTTTAATTCTTGGGTGAGGGCTCCTCGGTCACTGCGAGAGCTGTTTTTAAAACTAATGTTTCTGGGTTTGTAGAATGTCGGCATCGATAAGGGAGACATTCCTGATCTGACAAAGGTAAGAACTTTCGTTGGATACGATTTAGAACCGAGTAAATAGAAATCGATGCTCGATTATTTGGCACGCTGCGTGCGAAATGTTTTAAAATAAGGGTATTTCAGGCGCCAAGTAGCTTGCTGGACGCGTTAGAGCAGCACCTAGCCTCATTGGAAGGGAAGAAGGGATCGGCGGCGAACACTCCCACGCAGACTGCAAGGTATGCCAATTTCAATTTCTACAGACAGCTGAGATCTACGTTAATGTTCAGAGTAGGACTGAAACTACTAATTTCGAGGAATATTTTGCGATACCTGAACGCAATTCGTTTGTTAAGAAAAGTAAAAGGTAAAAATGCGAAGTTACAGCTGAAGAAATCTGCGAACAAAGTATTCCAATTTAAAAAGCACAGTTACATTAATTGACAGAGATTAGGCGACGAATCCCATCAGACTTTCTCCTTCGTTACTATTCTACATATAAATTCTACAACACAGAAATACAAATCCCATATTTTCATCCGATAATCATACTGTCTCCTCGCAAAATGTTTTGTAAGTTCGTAGGGTGAAAGGTAATGTTGGCACTTGTTTCTTTACTGCTTGGGAAAATGTGCTTCTCACCGAAAGATCTTTCTCCCTCGTCCTTTTTGTTCGTTAGTTTCTTGTTTCGCTGTCCATAGCTGCGATCCTTGGATTCTTTGCTTACTGATTTCTAGACACGTTCGAGCGTTCGAAGTACTTTTTGTTTGCGCTGAAGTCTGTGCTCCCACAGAGCTCTCACTTGGCTTGCCATTTGATTACCTTGTTTCACTGCAAATGATTTTCTGTACTTTGGCATTAATTATTGCACGTACCAAGACTTTTCTTTCGGTTCAGTTTTCTTTTTTCCTTTCTTTGATTCGGTAAGTCTATGTGAACAAGCGAACACGATTGCTACGAAATTCTGCGACAGAAGAGCGCGCAGATCTCTCCTATGTACAATATCCTCCCGATATGATAATTCTTTGTACTTAAAGTTCAGTTGCAACTGATGCGCTTCTTTGTCACTGGGCCCAAAGTTCACGAGTCGCACAAGTTTTTGATTTCCGCGTCCTACCCGTCTCTCAATTCTAAACACTTAACAGACGCTAGAAGCTAGGTGATACTTTCTTGCACATAAGTATAAATCTGTACGTAAATGTGGGGTGCGTGTGAGTGTGCCTTAGCAGTAGCTGACGCAGGAGTAACTGCGTCTTGTCTTTTTTGTTTCGTTCTCGTTGCAAGACACATTAGGTAGTACGAGTTAAAGTAACCGCTTATGTGAACAGATGTGTAAAAAAAGAAAGAAAGAAGAGTAAGGGAATCTGGGAGGGAGAATGAGCCAGAGTTACGCATGTGTGTCTGCGCGTTAATGGGGAGAGTGTATGAGCGTGTACGAGAGCACTGAGTAGTTGAACTTTTTTACACACATCGTTATATCTTTATACGTATTACACCGTTTCTTTGTTTTTTTGTTTGTCTTCTCCTTTGTTTTCAATGATCAACGTTCCTTTTCGCTCCTTTCGGCCACACTCGTCTACTGCTGAAAAAAAACGGCTTCTCCTCCTTTCCTCTCTGACTCCACCGACTCCATCGAGACACATCCATTGCCCCTATCATTACCCAAAGCAGCAATAGAACGAATGTAAAGTCGGGAGTGTCCGCCCTGTCTTCCACCAGTACTGCGTTTGGAACAGCAGCCAGTAATAACCGCCTCGACCACACTGGGAACGGACACATCGACGAAGCGCTACGGCGACATGCCCTCGCGGAAGAGGAAGCCGCTATGAACCAGTACAAGGTATTAGAATCTACCAGAGCTGGGAATATCTGTCGAATTTTTCGGTATTCGAATATTCGAATACTTCAGTTGCTTAATTATTTGGCGAATATAATTCGAATACCTATCCAATTATTCGAATGCTATTCGAATATTGAAGTATTCGAATACTATTCGAATATTGAAGTCTTTGAATACTATTCGAATATCCAAGTATTCGAATACTTAAATATTCAAATACTGAGATGTTCGAGTAGTATTCGAATATTAAATTATTCGAATAGTCCCAGCCCTAGAATCTACCCGGTTCAAGTCTGCGAACACCAGAGATGGGCTTGGATTTTTAGTATTTCTTTACAGAGCCGAAGGTTTAATTGAATATCCTGTTTCCAGGCAAAAGTGCAATCCCCGTCGTCTGGCCCTAGCACGAATCCGTTCCTCAGCTCGCCGACGAACAACGCGGATCAGCCGATCGTCGACCTGTTCGGCGCGCCAACAACTGGGAACGATAGTCAGGTGAGCAGAGAGTCTGTCTGCCTTGCTGCGGCACGATAGGCTCCCGCGTAATTCCTTTGAATGGATTGCTTCTATTGCTTTCAGCCGCAGAGAGCGTCAGACGATCTGCTCCAGTTAGCGGGAAATCCTTTCGCGGATATGTTCGGCGCACCACAGGCCGCACCCGCGCAAACCGCACAGGCGCAGAACAACATGTGGATAACAAACGGTAACGGTAAATACTGCCCGTTTCGTTTTTACTCGTCAACCACTCGTTTGATTTTCTTTTTCTTTCCATCGCCAGCCACCTGTTCCGCCTCATTTTTACCTTCTTAATTTTGGTTTGTAGGTTTCGCAGCAGTGCCCCCAGCAAATAATAACTTTGTTACAGATAACAGTTTCTCCTCCGTGTTCGGTAATCAAGAGTCCCAACCTGGTGAGTACTCGCTCCCTCCTCTCCGCGAAAGGAAGACTTTGTTATTTCACTTGTTGAACAGACTATGCACTACACTCGTTTCTCTCTCCACGTTCACATTGTAAATATACGTACCCCCTCTCTCTGTTTTTATTGCGAGAGGACTCTTGCTTAAGATTTTCTGTCGTATCTATGCATCTTACTAAATCGTATAGATTTATAGACGGTGCCTGTGCAAGTTTAATCATCTTTCGAAGCAATCCGCCGGGGCATTCGAATTAACCGAGCCACGAGATAATGGGCCTGATGAATAAATCAATTGCTTAAAAAGCAGTTACTTAAATAAAAAGGAATTGCTTATTTTCATATGAATAGCTATCGTAAGGAATTGCTGACTTTGCTAGACCGAAGAAGTAAATGGTAGCTGTGACTACCGGTAACGTTTTCTCTCTCTCTCTCTCTCTCTCTCTCTCTCGGGCTAAAAACAATTAATGGTTTCGCGTGTCTTAGAATGGGCAAAAGCACTTATTTGCCTGGGATAATAATCTCGGACAGTAGTGGTATTAGTGACAGCGAGGAATCTGATAAGCAGTTTATTTTTATACAAATGTTCGAAAGAACATAAAGTACTTTTTAATAAATCACGAATACTTCAAATAGGAAAAGAAAAAGAAATTGCTTTACAAACCGATACAGAGCATTGTGGAAAAAGTGTTTAGTATTTCGGTAACAAATATCCAGTTGCCAAAAAAATTAGTAACTTGAAAGGGCTACATTTAATTATCGTTTAAAGAACTTCGTGTATCATTTATTCATACGCTTTCTCTCTAATACATACTGATGAAGTAATTAGTCCTTTAAGCAAAAATATTAGCATGGGGTACAGCATACTTAAAAATTTCTTCTTTATTCATTCGATTGTAAGCAATTCCTTAAAAAAATTAAGGAAAAGCGATTCCTTGGCACTTTAGGAATCCCTACAAGATAAAGCAATTTATTGTGCTTTTTATTCATATGAATTTAAGCAATTCCTAGTAAAATATTAAGAAAAAGCAATTGCTTACACTTTATTCATTAGGCCCAATAGTCTTGTACACAAAGATTGCATTTGCCACGAGTTTACAATCGTTAGCGGACGTAGCAGTCGAATCTCTTGCAAACTCGTGTGCTTCGTGGTATGGGACCGGGTAACTTCTCAAGTATCAAATTTCCCTGCTAACGAAGTGAGAGGCAACGATGCTGCGATTGCTGTCCCATATTTAAGGGGGTAGATCACCCTCGACAGCCCTAAAACAGGCCTTTTTTCAAACGCAAATTGTAAAGTGATAAATAACGGTAGAGATAACGATTTTTTTTCTAGCTTTCATTGTTACTCTATGAGCTTCAACACACACAAAGCGAAGTTTGAATATCGCAATGTGCATAAAAGTTGTGAGTGAAAACGTAAGGGCGTATACGCGGTGCACCGTTTGATGGTGAGCATAAAATCTCGAAAACCGCTCCAACGATTTGGACGAAAATTTAATGATAGATGGAGAAAACTCTATATATATCTGCTATATCTTTTATCGTCGCACGGAAATGCAGAATAATAGTTCAAGATACTATAAAATAGCCTGCCAAACTTCAGATTAATTTGTCGAACAGTCTTTGTACAAAAAATTCACAAAGTATCACCAATTTTTCTGTATTAAAGGCAGAATCTCCCTTTAAATCTATTCCTTCTCACTTGGACTACGCAGCAACGATGCCTCTCGCACGTTCTCCGCTCCATCAGTCTAACAGTTTCATACCACTTAGCCTGCACGCTACACGAAGTCACTAACCCCTCGGCCCCGGAAGCAACTAACCTCGGAATGGTGCTGGTGATGCTAATCAATGCACCTTGATTTCTGCGCAAGCTGGTGCCCCAGGAACGGCCGGCTCCGTACCGAACCCCTTCATGTCCGACTTCCCTTCCCTCGGTCCCCAGCAAGGCGGTCAGCCGAACGCGGCCGCATTCGGCCTGTTCGAGCAGGGTGCCGGCGGCGCGGCCGGCGACGGCCAGCCGCAGTCGCAGACCGGGGACCTGTTCAGCGCTGGCGGCCAGGCAGACCTCTTTGGGAGCGACTCAGCAGTGCTCAAGACCGCGGAGGGAGCCGCCGGGGACGCTGGCGGGGAGATGGCCTCCTCGGCGGCTCTTGCCTCCGGTAAGTCCACTGCCACGCCGCCTCCCAGACCGCCGCCTCCCGCGACAGCGACGAACGGTACGCCCAGGCCGGCATCGCCCAGCGTTTCCGGAGCGGCAGCTGGCAAAACCCTCGCGGGGGCAGCGGCGGCCGCCGCTCCCAGCAAGAGTGCATTCGACGATCTGAACGATAGTATCCGTATGGCGCTGGGCGGGTCCCCGTCTCGGCCGGCACCCGTCGCTCAGCAACCCCAAGCCGCGCAACAAGCACAGCCAGCTATGCAACAGGGTTTCGGCATGTTCGATATGGCCGCTGGTATGCCAGCCATGAACGCCGGGCCGATGGCCGGCTACGGTATCCCTACCCAAGTCCCAGCTGGGTACGGTTCCCCGGCAAAGCAGCCGACTTCAGGTGACGGGAATGCATTGATGGTTCTGCTGTGTATGCATGAAAACCCGGGGTCTCTGATGCTGGCCAGCCCGTGGGCTACGTACTTGTGGCAATCTCTGTTCTGTGTATCGTGCCCCGATGCTCTCGGGCGTAGGTCTTGTCTGCGTAGAGTCCTAGGGCACAATATTTGCCCGGCGCTGCGGGTAGAACGTTTGCACGTGGCTGTCGTAGGTGTAGTTTGTTGGGCGATAGAAACTTCCGGCAGGGATTCCGACAGGTTCGGATAGTAGAGGACTGAATGAGGAGCTCAATGGTGACGTATCGTATACTTGTCGTTTAGATTTAGTCGTAGGACAGGGTTGTAGAAGTATGTAGTCCAAAGAGCAGCATCATCGACTCGTAGTTGTTCTTAATTCGTCAAGTGTGGTCAGTTGGATTCAGCGGCCTTTCTCACGGAAAGATTGTATGGAATGCGAGGCGAAGGATTAATAGAATCCAGTAAAGATAAATGCAGTGGCTCACACCAATAATCGGGTTACTATTCAAAAGAGCATAACATTTTTAAAATTGGTCCAAACGACTTGAATGTTTTTGAGAAGCTAGAAACGTTGGCTTGCTGAGTGACGTGTTCGTCGTTTTGAAAAAAAATTGCAATTGGCCGGATTAACAAAAAAAGTGAAGGTCGTTTTTTGAATTTCTTTGTCTGTGCTCGTAATGAAAATTCCAAAAAATGTCTTTTGTAGATTTAAGCAAATTGTATAGATGCTGAAAAGGTTAACAGAATCCACTCTGCAAGTTACTTAAATCTACAAACCGGATTTTTGAATTTTCATCACAGTCTCAGAAAAAAAAGTTGAAAAAACCACCTTTACTAGTTTTTTCGCTATTCCGACCAGTTGCATTATTTTCAAAAGGGCGAAACACGTCACTTAACAAACCAATTTTAAAAATGTTATGCGATTTTAAAGAGTGTACGATTATTGGTCTGAACACATAGTTTTGGTCTATTTTTGTATGAGAACTGACTGCATTTCATACATAGGCTATGCATGCATTTTCATTACTGTTGGCATGGAACTGAAGATTTGAGGAGGACTCGTGTTCCTGATTTCTCGATATTTTTCGCATCTCGAGAATTCTCAAGAAATTAAAAAAATATTGCAAAATTTATACTTTTGGAATAATGTTGATAATATTTATCTAAAAAACAGATATTAAATATAATTGATAAATTTATTTATGTAATACAAAATGTGAGCAAGGCGAAACATTGCATTTTTGTTTTAAAATAGTTCTTTAAAAAGCACAATGCGTCTGATGTCCCGTCAGTTAATTTACTTTTTTTTTATTTTTTTTTTATTATTATTACAAAATTTGCGGCTGTAGAAAAATTTCTTTCATTTTGAGTGGCTGTTACTTTAATTATATATAGAGCATCGGCGATACGAAGAGAAAAGTGTAAATACTCTAATTTACCGAGAAATGAGAAATAAGAAATTATAAAATTTCGCGAGAAATTCTCGAGAATGAATTCTCGAGAAGGAACACTAAGGAGGAAGTACTTTTTAGATGAATTATTCACTGCTCTAATTTTTCATCACTTCATCCTGTTACATTTGCATGACATTTCATTTAGATCGCTCTTTATCTTTAAACTTTTTTCATCGACAATTTTAATTCCTCAGACGAACCGTTATCTTCAAGTTTACTCTTTAATGATCTCGACCTAAGAAACACTATGCGACACATTTTCATTTCTGCACTCGAAGCATGGCATCTTCAGAACGAAATGTATAGCAACAAGAATTTACGTAGAATCTTAGAAGTAATTACATCCGATTAGTTCTTGAAACTCTTTCGCTCCCTTAGAAGAACCATCGTTTACAGCCGACCATTCCTTACGCCACTCTCTTCCGTGCAAAGTAGCTCGCCGTTAGTAGAATTACAACTTTCCTGTTGATTTCTACGCTTCCCCGCTCGCCGACGAATTTGCATTTTAATCGCCCGCACCACAATCACGCAACTTTGGATTCCGCTTTTGGGGCTTTGGCTGACGTAGATGTTGCTTAGGTTTTGACAGTTTCGGCACGATGCTGCTACCTACCACTGTAGCTGGAGATAATGATATTTCAGCAGCAGGACAGCAGCCGAACGCAGCGTCCACTGGCAAAGTCCTGACAGGAGATTTGGACAGCAGTCTTGCCAGTCTCGCCCAGAATTTGTCTATCAACAAGAGCGCGCAGCAGCAAGTCAAGTGAGTAGCCAATCGTCCCGTGCGTCTACTCGCGCGTCAATAATTAAAACCTATAGCAGACTAGGGTTGGTACTATTTGTCGAATTTTTCGGTATTCGAATATTCAAATACTTCGGTTGCTCAATTACTTTGCCAATATAATTCGAATATCCAAGTATTCGAATGCTATTCGAATACTATTCGAATATGGAAGTAATCGAATACTGATTTATTCGAATCGTATGGTGTGAATTACAAATCAAGTTCTTTAGGTTCATTTCTTTACAAGCTTTTATTTAGTTTCAGTTGTGAGTTCGTTAGTTTGTTAGAGTGAAATCTTGTAAGCTAATAACTTGATTTATAATTCATACCATACTATTCGAATATTTAAGTATTTGAATATTTCCGTATTCGAATACTATTCGAATACTTAAATATTCGAATACTCAAATATTCGAAGTTTATTCGTAGCATTCGAATACTTGTAAAATATTCGAATAGTCCCAGCCCTGTAGCAGACGATGCGGACAGGAGCGTAATCGAATCTAATTTCAGGGGAATGCAGTGGAATTCGCCTAAAAACGCTGCCAAGACCGGTGGTCCAGCTGGATGGACACCGCAGCCGATGGCAGCCACCACTGGCGCTGGTTACCGTCCAATGGTGAGTGGCTTAACGCGGTGGATCATTTCTCTAGCATTGAGTTACTTTACCAGCACGTTGTTCTTGATCGTTACCGCACTATCTTCCCCTAAGGTGATAACGTATCGCGACCCCGATATCATGTTTTACACGTAACTTCTTGTATACTACATATGCTCCTCTGATACGTGTCTATACTTTATCTAACTACTTGACATTCAATATCGTTATCAGCATGCACTTCTTACCCGTTATCGGACCACTGTTTACCACGAATATTTTATACCATATTCCCGCAGGGTCACGATACCCACTTTCGCTTCTTCTGTTTGTGTTTGCCGTACCAAGCAACTATAAGGAGACACCAGCCACGTTTACGAGCCCATACAGGGGACAATATTAATTACTCCAGACGATAGTTCCGTGACCTTAGATTAATCATGAATCAGCACGCTTGCTTTATCGCTCATTAAGCTTCCAAACAAGTCGACCCGTAGCCAACACCTTCGCCCTTCTTCGACATTGCGATTCACACCGGCCCTGTAATCACGCTGCACACTTGTCGCGGTGTGCTGTTGCAACAGCGAGCGCTGTGATTGGAGGTCTACAAGATGAGCTTTCTTAAGTAAATTTCTGTGGATGATTATCAGTACGGGGGACATAGAGTTTCAGTGAATTATTGCTAGCTAAGCGAATGCGTGGGGTCACTGTCAATTTTGGAGGCCTTCGATCACCTCACACTCCACTCGAGAGGCTGTCGCAATTACCCCTTTTTAATTAGAGCAACGTTAGTTTTTAATACGCAGACTTTTTCACCCCCTCAGTATGAAGTGTATCACGGGAATTAGGGATAGAGTATAGGTGATTGTCAATCGGCACACTTAGTTGTACAATGCATGCATGGCATATGGCATGCTACCGGCTGTTGCAGGGTCAAGGAATGACGCAACTTCCTCCAACTACCCTGGGCTTCCCTCCCCACTCCGCGCCATTGGTAAGTTCCATTATGTAAACAGACAAATTATAACTGAAATAAACGTGTCGCTTGCTAGTTGTAACAGAACAGTGTCGTCACTAACTAGCTGTCGATATACATTGTCCGTGCAATGGAGTTAATCGAGAGGCAGTGTTTCTTCAGCCGCGAGATACTTCCTCCGAACACTCTTTTATTGGTCATTTTCTCAGTAGCGCGAATGCCGAACAGAGTACCATTTGTCAGAGCCGACGCGTTTGTAACTGTGAAAAGGATAGCCGAATAATTCACTGCGATATTGAGATTGCCACTGTTATGCCGCATCCTGGTTCCATGCTTCTGTATTAACGGGGGATTCTCGTGTAACAGCCACCAAAATTTATGATTTTTTTTTTAAAAGCTGTTAATGTTTAGGGTTTGTCAGTTTTTAAAAACAGGTTTTTATTTAAAAATTTGTGAAATTTGAAAACCAGTTTTTAAATTTAAAAAACCGGCTTTATATACTAGAATTAATATACATTAATTAAAAACTTCACCTTTTGACTTGAAATCTAATTTATTGTAAAATTAATTTTCATGAGTTCATATATTCTGAAGGAAAATATATGGAATAAAGATTTACAATTTGGCACCAGTGTAAAAGATTTATATTTTGTGCGGATTTTAGTTATTTTAGTTTGTTTTTTTTTTCATTTGGTTTTGTATGTAGTCTATTTTATTGTGTCATATTTTTCTCGAAAATTGTACGGATTTGTACGGATTTTAGTTAATTTTTATTTATTATTTGGTTTTGTATAGATGCAGTATATTTTATTTTGTTAAAACAAGTACGAATATTTATTTGTACAATATGTTTTTTGTGAAAATTCGAAAACCGGTTTGTCCGGTTTTTGGAAATAATGAAATTCGAAAACCGGTTTTTCTAAAAGTCGGTTTTTGTATAAACCCTATTAATATCGCATTTCGGAGTAACATTTGGGATTTTGGTGAAACTTAGATATGTTGTAGTCTTTAGTGATATATAAACGCATTTCAAAGGATTTTTTAAAATTGTGGGCCTCACAACTCTTTGAAATACAGCGTTAACTTTTTTTCAATAAATCATAAGTGTTGGACTAAGAGACAAATAAGAAAGAGCTTTTGGGTGCTTACAGTGGGGAACTAAATGTACCTGATAAAAATTATGTCACTATTTAAAAATTTGAAAGAAGATGAGGATATAGCTCTATTTGTGCTCTTTACGAACACGTTTTCAGAAATGCAATCGCATGAAAATTAATTGAATGTGACGTTGCGTCGCCCAGATGCCTCCAGGTATCTTTAAACATGCAGAAAATATTTTTTTATGTCGATCCTTCTTATTATTTATTAATTATTGTGGAATCTGATTGCAAAAAGAAGAATTTTCTTAAGGTTAAGTAACTTACGCTGGGATCGGACCTGAAAATTTGAATTTTTATTTATAATCCTTTTTTCTTCAATATAAAGAATAATATGAAAAAATTGTCTACGGAAAAAACTTAAATTTTCTTTCAAACACCAGAACTCTTTCAATTTTTCATTCTTTTTTCTTCAGAGTGAACCAATCAAGACGATTCCACAATAATTAATAACTAATAAGAAGGATCAACATGAAGAAAAAAATTCTGCAAGTTCAAAGATGCCTTCTTAAATCCCAAAAGAGTTTAAGCCAATATGACGAACAGATTTTAAAAAAAAATTCTTAAGTACCAGTTACCTTTGGGGTAATTAGACGAGAATCCCGCCTCAAATTCGATGCACACGTGCATTTGATTTTACCTAGATCATCCTCTAGTAAACCGTACTTTCTGTATCTGCGTGTTACTTAGATACTGCACACGAAATAGTTTCCTGGCAATGTCCTACGACACCTCTAGCGTAACTTGCGTAGATATCTGTTGTACGATAGATTCAGATCGCAGCTGTTCTCTCTGTACATAGAAACACTTGTAAATACATTACACTGCGGTTACAAAGCTCCCCCTAACGCTATCCAACTGTTTTTAAAATCCCAGTTCTAACCACACTCATTGTCGATGAAAAGAGAGCTCGAAAGTCCTCTAAATTCTATTTCAACGAACATAGTACACTCCCATTCGGTTCGATGTAAATGATCACTCGCTGGAATGACGCAGCACCGAGGAAGATAATACGCTCGCAGCTGGACTCGAAATGGTAAACGTTCGACAAGTACAGGCTCGATCTGATCGGAGGGCTTTCTGGTGTCCCTAGGGAATGCAAGGCGTGCCAATGGGCATGCAGGGTATGCAGGGCATGAGGCCGATGATGAGCACAATGCCTGGCGGTCCTGGTGGCATGATGGTCGGAGGTGGAGCTGCGCCAATGATGATGCCTGGCACGAATCCCATGATGGGTGCTAATATGCAGCAGCAACAGCAACCGCAGCAGCAGCAACAACAGCAACAACCGCAGGCTGCTGCGCAGCCACAAAATAATGCAGTCCAGCTCGATCCGTTCGGTGCTCTGTGAAGAGATTAGGTATCTATCCCATTCCCCTTGTTGTAGAACAGTCAGGTCCAGGTAGGCGGTCCGAGGACGCTAGCCTCCATAGCGTCTTCTACGTGCTGCGTGGAACGAGTTGCTCGAAGCCAATGAAGCGGCGGGCATGCAACGGATGAGGAAAACTCTAGTTGTGTGCGCTTCGGCCTTAAAGGTAAAGTACCACGGCGCGTACCTTAGCAAGTCGGCTCGGCCAGTCCAGGATCGGCGAGTCGACTTGGCGAGCGGGAGTCGACGAGCCACGCGCCGTGGAACTTCACCTTAACGGTACGAGCCTACACGCACACTACTAGAAGTTTCCATATCTGTGGCATGCCCACCGCTTCATTGGCTTCGAGCACCCCCTTCCACGCAGCACGTAGAAGACGCTATGGAGGCTAGCGTCCTCGGACCGCCTACCTGGACTTGATTGTTGTAGAAGAAGCGATCAGCGGCTTGGAGTTCTCAATTATTCTTGAGCGATGGGCCAGCTTCCAAGCGAGTCGACGAGGACCGCACAGGAAACTAAAGCGAAGCGATAGATTTCACGAACTCTGATTCCCCTTTAGAGATCTTTGTAGCATACTGTAATTAATCGCATCACATGTTTCGTGATTAATATGGAGCGTCACACGACTGTAATTGATTCGAAGGTGTATAGAAGCTAAAGGTTCACCTTCGCACCAATTCCCTTCTTCGTGAAAGCATACGTTGTACCTAACAAATGCACCGAGCCATTCAAACTTTGCTCTTATAGCCCTCGGGAAGCACCTAATTCTAATCGTCTCAGCTGCAAGGGTGAAAGCGCGCATGGTCCTCACAGAATCTATCCCAGTCACGATACTGTTCGAAGTAATTACAGACTCCTCCACGCACTAAATCACTTGATGCTCTAAAACCTCCGTCGCACCGCAGAGTGCCCTCATTCAACACGTAGATTACAGATTAAGGATGGTTTATACAGCCAACGAGGACGGGCCGTGACGAATTCATTTTGGGACCGGGCTCGGTGGCCGCTCGTTGAGACGACGGGCCGTATCCGTGCCATGTCAAAGTGCAACGTTGCTGGATTGTATGCTCGCAACACGTAGAGGAGTCATACCTGACAAGCGAAGGTCTCGAGGTGTAGCTTCATGACTTTGTTGCCTACGCCTTCTAAGCTGATCAAAACTCGAAAGCGAGTGACTGATCAGTTTTTAACCAACTTTCGACTAGTGAAGACCTTTGAGTTCTATCATTCGTAATGTCATATTCATTTCCAATGGAGCACTTAGCTATAATGGCAATTATATTGGAAGAACCTCGCAACAGAAGAAGGCAGAAAACATGGAGTGTCCATCCTCTGTGGAAAAATATACAAAACCCTAATTGACCAAGACGGCATGTTATACAATTATTTCCAGTTATCCAGAACCAGATGTTCATTATCCTACCCTACTTCATCAAGGAGGGAGAGGGTTCTTCCTCCACCGACGAATTCACAGAGATGGCGCCCCTCCTTCCCCTCAAAATTCATTTAACATTCAATATCTCATAAAATACCATAAACCATGTACCTATCAGTACCTTCAATATATGAAGCCCTATCAGACTGCAAAAGTGCACTGAAATGTCACAGTTACACCTCGGGATCATCCCTTGTGAACACGCTGAAACTAATGACAGAACATTATCAGATCAGAAATTCGGAAACGTTACGGCGAACACGCCTCGACTAGGGCTGGGACTATTCGAATAATTTAATATTCGAATACCGATGTATTCCAATACTACTCGAATACTGATGTATTCGAATACTACTCGAATATTTCAGTATTCGAATACTACTCGAATATTTCAGTATTCGAATACTACTCGAATATTTCAGTATTCGAATACTACTCGAATATTTCAGTATCGAATACTACTCGAATATTTCAGTATTCGAATATTTAAATATTTGAATACTTCAATATTCGAATAGTATTCGCCAAATAATTGAGGAACTGAAGTATTCAAATATTCGAATACCGAAAACTTCGACAAATAGTACCAGGCCTAGCCACGACAGGTTGCATCTCGAATCCGTCCGGAAGTCGTCCTAGCCCCGGCCGGGGCACACTCTACATTTGTCCGGAGCTCGACCCGTCATGGCCCGTCCTCGTTGGCTGTATAAAACCGACCTTTATCCGTCGGTCTCTCTTGGACGCTATTAACCGGTGACTTGTGTTTCAGGATTTCGGATTGGAGCCGAGCGGACGAAGCACCAATTCTGTAAATACCGTGTAATAATGCCTAGGAAATGTGCCCTGCTTGCTCTCGTTATTCCACGTCATCCGTAAACGACCCGTCCCCGAGAAGAGCCAGCTGCTGGAATCGCCCTCTGGGAAACGTGACGGTGCCGACGGATCTGCCCCTCCCCACGCCCCTCCCGTTACATTTCTACTGCTGAGCGAGTATAATCGCGCGTATACGGGTTTACTCGCTTCAACGGCGGTTGCCTTAAGGAGATGCGCATAGTCTCACGAGTATATAATACACACAGTTCTACGAGGCGACTAAAACAGATAGATATATATATACATATATAGGAAGAGAGAGAAGGAGAGGAAGGAAGAGAGAAAGAGAGAGGGAGAGAGAGTGAAAGAGAGAGAGAGAAAGCTCAGAGACACCGAGTTACACGAGCCGTATTGCGTTTAGAAATTCCATGAGCGTGGATGCGACTATTCCGTAAAGAGTTGACTGTGATAGTACTGCATCGACATTGTAGCGTTTTCCAGTAGTCCCCTGGTCGAAGGAGGAGCCCATAAACGGCGCGAGAGACTGTATGATAGCGAGAGAGACAGAGAGAGAGAGAGAGAGAGAGAGAGAGAGAGAGAGAGAGAGAGAGAGAGAGAGAGAGAGAGAGAGAGAATGCGTATACGCGTGCATGAGTGCGTGATTCGGCGAAGAAGCACGAGCTTTTCTTCTTCCTCTTTTCGTAGCTGGTTCCAAGCAGTAGCCTCCCCCCCCCCCCTCTACGCGCAAGCTTTACACAAATGCTGGAAGGTGTCGAGAGTAAACGAGAGCACGTTGATCGGTTCGTCATGATTTCTAAACGTACATACGCCCGGGGGAATTATAAATAGCTGGGCCGATATGCATGTATCCATATTGTTAGTGTAAAATTTTGCGTACCACGGGACGCACCCGCGTACGCGTGTACAGCGGTGCACGCGCATACGTAACGAAACTCGCGCGAGGAACACAACGTTGAAGATATATATATATATTATATATATATATAACATCTAAGGAGAAATTATATATACACAAGTATATATATATATATAAATAAATGTATATGTACATGGTGTAATATTAATCCGGCGCATCCGTGTCGCTCTCCACGTTTCATTTTTCGTACTCTACATACCACGTATCTTTGATTTTGACTCAGGGCGCTGAAGCAGTTACGACGTATCCTTTGTTAAAGTATTAAATACTGAATGATAACGGTATATGTATATGTGTGTGATATCATCGCAGACACATACACACACACACACACACACACACACACACACACACACACACACACACACACACACACACACACACACACACACACACGCACACGCACGCAAACATTATATATATGTATACATAGAGAGAGTGATTGCGCGAGAGATTGCGAAAGAGTAAGAGAGGGAAGAATGGAATATTAGGTGATCTCCACTAATGTTCTTCATCCGCATACCGTTCCGAACTGTCTTAATTAGGTAATTAAACGAAACTATGTACACAAAGTTAAGATTATGATACTCATATTCAGTATGGTACTATTAATATAGTCAATAATTCCTGTTCCAAGGGTCTAATCCAGGATTCGTTTCGCCCCCTTCCGAGGCGGTATGCAGCCACCTACGCGGCCGATATTTCGCCCACCTTTTGCCCGAGTGCGGCGCGCTCCTTGTTCGAGGCGCGCCCGCCTCGAAACGGCTGCACGAATCCCCGCGAGCGGGAGGCGACAAATTGTACCAACGTTCTACCTTGTTTCCGGCGGCGTTGCGGCCGCACATTTCGCCCGCGTTCGCCGATTTGTAGGCCGTGTACAGACGTGCGTAGAGAGAGCCTAGAGGAGACGGCGGTGGGAACGGAACGCGGTCGCCCGGACTCCTGCGAGTCGCGATCGCCAGTGAAATATGTAATCGGCGGGTTCTTCTTTCTCGTTCTTCCGCCCTGAATCTCGAGGAGCTTGGAACGTTCTCTGGTCTCCTTTGCTCGAGGAAGAACTCGCGGGCGAGATGATGGTACAGATTTTCGAAAAGTATCGCGAGAGACTTCCATCGGGAGCATTGTTCTTGTTAAAACGGTGTGTCCAGCTTGTTAAACGCGACTCCGCCTATTCGTGACACCTCTGTAAAGCTGCCGACGCGATGCTCGAAGCTGGCCGAGAACGTCACCGACGCGTTGGTTTTCGGACGGAAGTGCAGAATAAAATGAGAGCCAAGTTAACGATTGATTTAATCGCCGAACCCATTGAAGATCGCGAGGATTCGGTAAGTGAAAGGGGCGTGGACAGCAACGAACGTAGTTGTAGTAAATCAGGCACAAAAGTAGCGGAGCTCGTTAAGTCGGCTATCCTTTCCTTTCTCATAACGCTGCCAGACAATTTTCGGTGCGAAGATCTTGCGGAAGTTGCCCGTCGAGGTGGCGAGTGTTGTATGAAGCGTTGGACTCTGAAAGAAGTCAGGGGTGCACGGGCTCGTTTCGCATCGGACCACGAAAGAACATATTGAGGATCGATAAGGTACAAATTGTAAAAGAATTCTGCGAAGCTTACTCTATAAGCCAGGGAACTATTCAGATGTTAATAATAATTCTCGGCGGAGCGCGAGGGTTCAACTCTGCTTATTGTTCTTCGAACGGAACCTCTTCGTCGTTCTTGGATCTCTCAGACGCCGTTGTCTCACCCCTGAGCTCCGAGTTCACTTACTTAGCTTAGGCGTCCTTGTATAATACGGTTCTAGGACTTGGCGAGAGCAACGGCCATAGAAGACTAGATCATAAATTACATGTTCAATTAACGGCTACGGATCGCGCGAGAAACTGGTCACCATTAAGTTTAAGAGAGTGGTCCCTGAGTGGAGGAGATCCCATCGACGCGTAAGAATCGACAATCTTCTTTTCCCTTCGCGACGGAGGCCCCGGTGGTCTGGACCACTCGGGAGAGAAGGATATTTAAAATTATACTTGAGCCCGAGTCTTTCTTTCTCATCTCATTTCAATTTTACGCTGCACCTAGCTGCCAGTAGAACTGGGACTATTTGTCGAATTTTGCGGTATTCGAATATTCGAATACGTCGGTTGCTCAATTATTTGGCGAATATGATTCGAATATCCAAGTATTCGAATACTATTCGAATATTGAAGTATTCGAATACTGATGTATTCGAATAGTATGGTGTGAATTATAAATCAAGTCCTTTAGATTCATTTGTCAGGGTCAAACCTTGCAAGCTAATTGTGACTCACTTCACACTATACATTACATCAGTATTCGAATAGTATTCGAATAATAACATTCGAATACTCAAATATTCACAGTTTATTCGTAGCATTCTAATACTTGTAATATATTCGAATATTAAATTATTCGAATAGTCTCAGCTCTAGCTGCCAGCTCTTCGAAAGCCACTCTATATAAAACTCTAAAGCGGGCGGGTACAGATTAAGCAGGATCAAAAAGTAATTAACGAAGTCTCGCTTAAAGGATAAGGATGGTAGAAGTCCGCAGGAGAATATCGCGGCAATTGCGCGGATTAGCGAGCCTGCATTCCACGTGGGCGAAGAGAGAAACGTAACATTGTATCTGGAAATTGTAATTCTTCAGGCTCGACCACGCGGAACACTTTTTTATATCTCGCGTTTGATTTTTCGTTCTGAAAGGAGTCAGGTGGATGATGGTCGTGTATCGTCGGACGCGTATAAAGTATTCCGAGGCAACAGACGTCTGTGTAAACTTACTGGTGATCGAGTGTAACAGGACAATATTACATATACATATATAAACGCATATTTTATCGAGAATCATAGAGCAGTAGCAATCTATGTAACTCTCCCCTGTAAGCTAGCGGAAGACGACACGATATTTAGAGAAAGAAAGGAACAGAAAGAAACGAGCGGTGTATGAGACCTTTCGCCGACCAACCTTTAACACGTTCAGCGCTGCGCTTCTAGCTTCACCCTCTCTCGAATCTACATTCTCATTCTGAACGTAGACCGTCATGGATCACCGCTTACGAAGCTGTCGGCTGGTGAAATGGCGTCAGAGCTGTTATTTAAAATCAAATCGAAGAAAGGTTTTGCGTTGGCTGTTTTAGCTCCACTTTATCGAGTCGATAGCTAGCGCTATTAGCCAATAAGTAGTCTATTGAAAGTGAAATATTGGATGCAAAGGGGTACTGAACGTGTTAAGAGCGTCAGCCTGGAGGAAGCTGTAAAATCGCTAGCACTTAGCGGGAATATTTTGTTTAACAAGAAAGTAACGGAGAGATTGGACGAGCCCCGATCGAGTCGATATCGATAGTCTATAGAAGGTCTATAGGGAGTCTATAGAACACGGGAGAAACTGCTATTTTTTCGGACCACGACGGACCCCTAGAATTGCCATGTTATCTCGTTTTTTCGGTTCTACCTTTCCTTCTGTCAGGACGTGCTTCTCTCTTCTTAACGGTAGCCATACGTACACGGATACATTCAACGGGAAGGTGTGCACACCTTTTGTAACATTAGTTGGGACACTGTCTATCATTTGAAATTTACTTTGTATTGTCATTGATATCATTATTATGCGCTACGGATATGTTGTAATGATTATTATGTAACACATGAATGGCGTTTAATAGAGTATTTATTGAAATTATTCCACGTGTGTTGCGGACGCATCCGGCATCTCTAGAATTCCTATTTCACACTTTCACATCTCGACGTCTTCGGTTTTTTTAGTCTACCATTGTGCAGGCCATTTGAAAGTCCCTTCGCGAGCTCAGCTGCGGATGAAAGCTCCGAGCTCCAAGGTTTTACTTTTCATTAGGGATGTCCCAAAGTGAGTCTTCTTTCTAACCTTGTACATCTTGCTTTAGCGCTGGGACTATTTGAATAATTTAATATTCGAATATTTTAAAAGTATTCGAATGTTATTATTCGAATATTTGAGTATTCGATTATTATTCGAATATTGAGTATTCGAATACTATTCACATACTACTCGAATATTTCAATATTCGAATACTATTACTATTACTAATATACTGTTCGAATACATCAATTTTCGAATACTTAAATATTCGAATATTATTCGAATACTTGAATACTCGAATATTATTCGAATACTTGAATATTCAAATTATATTCGCCAAATAATTGAGCAACTGAAGTATTCGAATACCGAAAAATTCGACAAATAGTCCCGGCTTGCATTACCTTCCACTCTTCTAACATCGTTTGAACATCTTTTCCAGAGCTGAAAAGCCACTAGGCCCAGAACAATTTAAAAACGAGACAACGAATGGAGGAATGGATCGAAGAGAGGACAGCTTTCCTGCTTCTGAAGGAACGTTTCTGGTGTATCCCGTAGCCAGCGTGATTAGGTGCGTCTGATAAACGGGGCCCAGCAATGATATATGGTTTCTATAGCTATCGTTGTTGTAGATGGTGGGAGGTCGCGATGCAGGAGGGCAGAGCCAACGATGGAGGGCAGTTAAAATGAGCTACACTCGCAACTTCCATCAAAGTAGTCGGTTCCCATGCAACTCACTCGCTGAAAGCGGCCTTCCAGTGACCTTTCGTTTGCGATCGTGCCGTTCCTTGCTTTTTCCATTCTTGGACACAGAACTGTGCTCCGAAGCAGTACCCAAGCAGCCAGCATGGACTGTATTAAAAAAGGTGTCGGGTAAGTGACGCTGTTACGGAATTCTCTGTTGTTGGTGTTGAATCCTATCGGCAGGAACAACCAGCAGTCCTCCAGTGCTATATATTTTCCGCTGGAGGAGTTTAGAAGTGACAACAGTACTATCTTCGTCAAAACTTATAAAATGGGTTTCCACACCGTCGCGCATCGCTCAGAGAGCTGCGGGCGTCCGCGAGGTGCCAGCAAAAGAATCCAGCTGACGAAAGAGAAAGCCACGAGAACTGATCCGGAAATACCGATTCAGATTGAATTTCGTTCGGAGCACGAGTTAAAGCAGTGGCAGTCCTGGGATCCTTTCACAGACAGTGAAAGTTAGGGGGTCATAAATAATTCAGAGAAATGAACGAAGGAATGAAAAATTAAAGAAATAAAAAACCAATCGCCTATCGCTTGAAGCAGTATTTCGAACTTCTAGTGTCAATTATTATTACTATTATTATTACACCTGATAAGAGATAGGACCGTTTTCCCTATTTACTCGCGCCTTCTTAGTACTATCAAGAATCAAGTGATAACACACTTATTAATAGTAGGAAGGTTGAAGTTTCTTATTCAACATTCTAGAGCATAATTATTTCATTGTTATTTCGTTACGAGGAGCACTAAGATCGTCCGAATAGAGTAGGTAAAAATAGGAAGAGGGTTGTTCTATTGTTACCAAGATGTAATAATAGAAGCTCAGGCTTTCAGTGATTTCGTTAACGAGGCTTGTTATCAAATCACTGTGGTTTCGTTGATAATACGTCGCACGATCGAGTTGCACAGCAATCACTGATAAGCTTGGCATTACTAGAATGAGTCTTCCGTCTTCGTAGACACCGGATCTCTCAGCGGTAATCGAACTTACAGTGTGCAGATGCCCGTGATTTTATGTTTAACTGCCTCTGCTTGTCAACTAGAATTTTCATCAATTATCAGCCGCACAGATTGCAAGTTCTGCAACTACGCGATTCCTTCCTAAATAACAGTTATTCTATAGCGGATAGATTAAGGCTCGTAGAGCGCAATTCCTTTGAGACGACGATTCGTCTGTTCTTCTGATGACGAATCAATTTGAATAATCACATTAAACTGCGACCATATCTTTACATAACTAGACTCCGTAATGTTATAAACCGCGCTGTACATTGCGAGTTAAAACTGATAGAATTCTGCTACAACAGCACACGTAAGTGTTCGAGGAGCGTTTTGCAAGCAGTTACGTGTATGTGTTTCAGAGACTGCCGTATAAGGCAAATGCCGCAAGAGGCTACGTGACTAATTAGTTCCCTGCTGCTTTGCTGGAAATGGGTTCTCAGTTTACTATTAGCTATCTTTGTACATAATTGCGAGGAAACCACGGGCTACGTTCCTTCCGTCATTTTATAAAATTGGGTAACGATCTTCACGAGTTGCGATAAGTTTGTTGCAACTTGACGCTGTCTTTAGTAGTGGCCAGTATTGTTTAGCATTTCCTACTGCGTCTCTGTACTTGAATCAAGCGTAATGTAATGCTGACTTTTAATATTGTGTGAATATAATATATATATACACCATTTTTTAAGTTAAACGATTTTAAAATACATTAAAAACTAAAAAATAAATATTTTCTTGTACTACAATTATGATTAAATTGAATCGAATTCTGTGAGGAAATATCCGGCTCCACGATTTATTTTTAAAATGACATCACCATCGTAATTGTAGTACAAGAAAATAATTAGTTTTTAGTTTTTATTGTCTGGTGTTTGTGGATTTTTTTTTTATATATTTTTATGTTTGACTATTTTTCATAATTTTGTGTTGTCATCCAAACTACGCACGCCTGCAAAATTTCAAGTCTTTAGGCTGGAACAGACACGTCCAGTAATTTAGTCGAGTAGCGAGTAAATTAATAATTTACCATTGATTTACTAAACTACTTGACTAAATTTTAGTTTCCACACATGAAAAATTACTAAATTATTTGCTACTCGACTAAACCACTGGACGTGTCTGAACCGGCCTTATGGGATATAAAAGAAATGTATAGGGACACCTAGACGCAGAGGCCATGAAACAAATTCTCATCCCATGTAGCAACCCGTAACTTCGCATTTTGAGATCTTGGTATCATTAACTGTCAAATATTCAAAAGGTTTAAAATTTAGAGATTTTCCAAAAAAGAGCGAAGGAAAGTATCTCATGCATGGAATTTAACTATGATCAAACGGATCAGTAATTGCCAATTACTGATGTATTCCGATAAACTGTAGTTTTCCACGCAAGTTCCAATCACTCTTCTAGGATGCCTGATAAGAAACACGTTTCTTTGCAATTGTAAAATGGGATGGTTCGGAATTTATTGCTGATCCTAGCGTGAATCAAGGATTGCATGGTCATTCCTCATTATGTTCCTCTGAATTTTTTCATTAGATTCTACCAAAACAAGCAGTGCTTATTATCATTGGCCCCCAGCGATTGTCATGACCTTGATTATTGTTTCCCTATACAGCATCTCGTGCCCCTTCTTACGCAAGCCCCGTTAATCATCTTGGTTGTTGAATGCAAACATCGCGTTTGGCGTTACAATTTCTGCCTACTCATTCCAGTCTTAACTCTGAAGCGTGTGTTTCCCAACTGTGCAACTTTGTCGTGCATGGACTCCTTCGTTGAATACAATGACTAATATCTTTGGGTATTAATAGCACTAATGTGACAATTACATTTTCTGATAGATCATTTTAATTGGAGTTTGTAGGGAAAGTGCTCGCCTCGTGAAGTGATACAAGGATGCTTTAGATTCGTGACACTTGTATTCATAATAAAGTGACTCAGATTTGTTGTTGATGCGTAGCGAAATAATCTTCAATTTACGATGATTCGAGTAACTTCATTCTGTTATATTGATAGATGGTATTGTATGTATGCAATGTGTATATAGAAGCGTGGTTCTCTGACTTGTTTAAAAAAAAGTTCACCATATAGAACTCTGATATTTATTTTGAAAGGCTCCAAACGATCATTATTCTGTTACACAGAGTGTATTCACTGTACCGGTGGCAAGCTTGTGTTTAATATTCGTGAGTGGCGTTAGTTTATATAACGTAGAGAATTATATTCAATTTCTCTTTCAGGGATACCAAATCTACTGTGGAGTTCACTATCAATGGATGCACATATACCGGTACATCATTTAAATAACTTCAATATTTAAGAGTAAAAGAAATCACGCTAAGAAAACTAATAATTTTATTGAAAAAGAAATTAATAACGGTGATCCCTCTTTCAGTCACTGGGAACATCCCACCAGGAACATCTCTCAACGTTTTCATCAGAGATCATGCCAAACTCCGAGGAACCAAGGCTATGTGCCACGAGGGTGGCTGCGGTGCTTGTATCGTGTCCGTGGAGATCAAGGGTCAGACAATGTCCGTGAATTCTTGCTTGATACCAGTTCTCATTTGCAATGGGTACGTACAGCTTTTTCTAATAAAATTCCATCGCTAAAAAGGGATACTTCGATCACAGCTGGGCCGTTAAGACTATCGAAGGATTGGGTAACAAGCAAGAAGGATACCACATACTACAGGCTACTCTGGCGGAGAAGAATGGTTCCCAGTGTGGCTATTGTTCGCCCGGCATGGTGATGAATATGTACAGGTGCGCTGTCGACTTGCACAACTATTCCCGCTACTGTATCTCTTCGCAATGAATCACGAAACCCGGTTTAACTTTTAATCATTGTCTTCCAGTCTTATGAAGGACAAGAAGCTCACCATGAAGGAGATAGAGAATTCTTTCGGCAGCAATATTTGTCGATGCACTGGCTACAGACCAATCCTGGATACTTTCAAGGGCTTCGCTACCGACGCTCCTAAAAACCTTGCTAAAGATGTCCATGATATCGAAGTAAGAAAACACTCAGATAACATAAACGGATAAGCCTCTAACTCTTATAAAGAATATCCTTATCGGGCACTTATCATCAGAATCTATGGGAGATTAAGAGTGCCTCGTTCTATTTTCCCCTCGCGTAGGAGCTCTACAAGATCAAAGCGTGCAAGAGAACAGGTCTGCCCTGTAAAAATGGCTGCAATGGTTGCAACAGCGTTATGCAAACTACAGAGAATAAGATCGATATGAAACTGGAAGGCTCGCAGTTCTACAAGGTCCTTTCAGTCGACGAGCTCTTCGACATCTTCCAGAAGAATCCGAACGCGAGCTACGTTTTACACGGTGGCAATACTGCCCACGGCGTATACCGATTAAAAGTACCTGACATGTACATAGACATAAACGACCTCGCTAATCTACGCAACATAAACAAGACTGACGACAGCCTGACAATCGGTAGTAATGTCTCCCTCACAGTGGCAATGGAGACCTTCAACAAGTATTCCAAAGAACCGAACTTCAAGTATTTGCAGCACCTGGCCAACCACATTGACCTGATAGCCAGCGTGCCAGTGAGAAACGTCGGGAGCTTAGCTGGAAACCTGATGATCAAACACCAGCATCGCGAGTTTCCCTCGGATCTGTTCCTGATGCTCGAGA
This sequence comes from Andrena flavipes, assembly GCA_963971345.1. Lineage (NCBI taxonomy): Eukaryota > Metazoa > Arthropoda > Insecta > Hymenoptera > Andrenidae > Andrena > Andrena flavipes. Next base: position 18,074,964 of record OZ020482.1, on the reverse strand, counting down.
CAGCAGGTGCGCAGCTGCACGTGGTGGAGGCTGGTGGTAAAAAGACCAACGTGACCTTGCTGCAGTTTCTCGACCTGGACATGAAGCACAAGCTGATTTACAGCGTAGTGTTGCCAGCTCTGGGCGACGAATACGAGTACAGGTCGTTCAAGATCATGCCGCGCGCCCAGAACGCCCACGCTCACGTGAACGCCGGCTTCCTGTTCAAGCTGGACAGGACGGGGAAGGTCCTGACGACCCCGAACATCATAATAGGCGGCATACACAAGGACTTTCTGCACGCGTCCAAAACGGAGAGTTTCCTGGTGGGCAAGTCCATCTTCAACAAAGACGTGGCGAAGCAGGCCATCGAAAAGCTGAACAGCGAGCTGGAGCCCGACCACGTGCTGCCTGATTACTCCCCGAAGTTCAGGAAGACCCTCGCCATGGGGTTGTTCCTCAAGTTCCTTCTGGGGATCAAGCCTGAGAACGTAGACCAGCGGCTACGCAGTGGAGGGACTCTTCTAGAGCGAGATGTGTCCTCCGGGAGGCAGGACTTCGATACAGACGAGAACGAATGGCCGTTGACCCAACCAGTGCCGAAGATCGAGGCAGTGCACCAGACTGCTGGGGAGGCGCAGTACGTGAACGACGTGCCTCCGTTAAACAACGAAGTCTTCTGTGCCTTCGTGCTGTCCACTGTGCCCAGCGGCAGGGTGGAGAGCATAGACCCCTCCGAGGCGCTGAAGATGAACGGAGCAGTCGCGTTCTTCTCTGCCAAGGATATTCCTGGCAAGAACGTGTTCGTGTACGCAGCTAGCAAGGCAATGATGCTGTACGGCGACGAAGTGCTATTCGCGGACCAGAAGGTAGAGTTCGTTGGACAACCTGTTGGAATAATCGTCGCCACCACCCACGCGATCGCTAATGAAGCAGCGGGGAAAGTACGCGTCAGTTATGCCGATGTGGGTGATAAAGCAGTGGTGACCATAGAAGACGTCTTAGCCTCAAACGATTCGAGCAGACTCTTCCAAACTGTTAACGAGACAGCCAAAAGCACAGGTACCTTTTGATAAAAACGTAACTGGACGAGGTGGACCTTACAGCTTTAACTATTTTACTTCTTTACAGGGAAGGACACAAAGCAAGTGCTGAAAGGGCGATTCCGGTGTGGAAGTCAGTACCACTACACCATGGAGACACAGTCCTGTGTTTGTGTGCCCATTGAGGATGGAATGGATGTTTATCCCGGAACACAGTGGGTAGACCTGACTCAGGTGTCCATAGCCGAATGCCTTAACGTAAAAAACAATAGGTAAGACATCTGTGTGCCTGTAGCTGGAGTGTATGTTGCGGGTAGAAGGTGAATACCATGATGTTTGATTAACTGTTGCTTCAATTCTGCGTAGTATAAATATCCAGGTGAGGCGGCTGGGTGGCGGTTACGGTGCGAAGATATCTCGTGCCACGCAAGTGGCTTGTGCCTGCGCGTTGGCCTGCTATAAACTGAATCGTCCAGCGCGGTTCGTAATGTCTATAGAGAGCAACATGATGGCCATTGGCAAGAGGGTCGATACCCTTCAGGACTACGAGATAGGCGTGGATGACAATGGACGCATACAGTATCTGAATTCCAAGCAGTGGAGTAACGCTGGCAGCAATTTCAACGAGCTCCATGCACCTATCGCGGTGGAACAGTCGAAAAAGTAAATTGTTACATAATTATATTAAATAAAATTCTTTTATTCTTTTCTAATTATGGTGATAGAAAAGTTAATTGTACGTTCTGAGCATTGCAGCTGCTACGATACAAGTACCTGGACCTTCCAGGGCTTCGAAGCCAAAACCGATTTGCCGTCGAACACTTACTGTCGAGCACCAGGTAAGCTAAATTAATCTACCATTGGTAGAAAGAAGGATCTCTCTACGTATATCTACTCATTTCCAGGGTCTACTGAAGGTTTGGCTATGATAGAGAACATAATGACACACATAGCGAAGGTTGTCGGGAAAGATCCGTTGGAGGTGAGATTGCTGAACATGAGTGACGATCACAAGCGTATTCTGCAGCCTATGGTAGAGGAATTCTGCAAACGGGTTGACTATGGGATGAGGAAGAATGCAGTGGAGGCGTTCAACAATGTAAGAAGCCTGCCCTGTTTTGCTGTTACAAATATTGAAACTTATCCGAAATCTCCATAGGAAAACCGGTGGAAGAAGAAGGGGATCGCCATCACAACCATGATGTATCCCCTGCTACTCTGGGGTCAGTTCAACGCCCACGTTGCAATCTACGCTCGGGACGGCACAGTTTCTGTGGCTCATGGTGGCATCGAGTGTGGCCAGGGAATTAATACAAAAGTACGCGGAAGCGAAGCTGTCGATACAGCTTGTGTTGGTAAGAAATCAGATCTGACGTTAGTCTTTCTCTGTTGCAGATAGCTCAAGTGGCAGCACACTTTTTAGGAATCGAACTGTCACTGGTTACTGTCAAGCCAACTAACAATTTAACGGCACCAAACAATTCTGTCACTGGTGGCAGCATTACCAGCGAGACCTGTGCATATGTATGTCTACCACTGCAATAAATATTCCGCTTACAGCTTTTTATTCTGGATCTAAGTGCTCGTGTTTGATTTCAGGCGACAATGATGTGTTGCAAGGAGCTTATGAAGAGATTAGAACCCATCAAGCAGGAGCTAAAGAATCCCACGTGGCAGGAATTGGTGATGGCAGCATACCTCAAGGATGTTGATCTTTGTGCACGTTACATGTACGCTCGCAGCAATAGCTTGTAACTTACCGCAACAACATGTGCTCAAACAATTCGCGATGCTCTGCAGGTACACCACAAAGGACGATATTCAACCATACCCCATATACGGAGTCACCGTGGCCGAAGTTGAGGTGGACGTGTTAACTGGCCAACACAACGTAACCAGGGTGGATATAATAGAGGACGCAGGGAAGAGTATGAATCCACAGCTGGACGTGGGACAAGTGGAGGGTGCCTTCGTAATGGGAATGGGGTATTGGACCTCGGAGGACTTAATTTACGATCCGAAATCTGGCCAGTTGATGAATTACAGAACCTGGGTTCGTTTTCTCTAATTGTACATTAAGGTCTTACCTGAGAAATGATTTCTGCGACGTGCAACGTGTCTTTCTTTCCCTTAGAATTACAAGCCGCCCGGGGCAAAGGATATCCCCATCGATTTCCGCGTTTATTTCCGTCGAAATGCTCCCAACGAGCTCAGCGTGATTCGTTCGAAAGGTACAAATAAATGTAACTATCAATACGCGTGGTATGAAATAGGTTTTTATTTGATGCGTTCGTGTTAAAGCAACTGGAGAACCGCCACTATGCATGAGCTTTGTGGTCCCGCTTGCTCTGCGCCACGCAATTGATTCAGCAAGGAAAGACGCTGGGAATAATGACCCGTGGTATCAACTAGGTAAATTGTTAAGCATTTAGAGAGCGGAATAGGCGACTAGTTGATCGCTGTCATTCAATTACCGTGACTTGTTTATTTACAGATGCGCCTATTACCACGGAGAGGATTCTGTTAACGAGCTTGACTAGCAAGGAGCAAATGGTACTTTGAGATAGTATCTGATGTTTTTTTAATAAAATGTAAATGCCTGCACATTCTTAGCACATAAGTACTTACTCAAAAACAATGTGAACACAAACTACATGATGTAAGAAAACAAATTAATAAACAAATTTCCACAATCTTCGTATGTACATGCTTCCTTCTTAAATAAGTTATTCAGAATAACACTTATTGTATAGCGGATTAAGGGGGAAGCCCTATTTAGGACGCTGGAATCAGGTGATTCTTGGGAATTTTTTCTAAGAAACTGTTAAGCGGATTTTTTCCAAACTTTCAGGGTATTTTAGATCACATTCAAACAATAAAATTTCATTTTTACGTGGAAATGGAGATATATGAACACGTTCGTTAGGACTCTCTGGCCCCATTTCTTCCCTGAAATAAAAGAACCAACTGTTTCCTTATTTCTAGTATAATTACATTGTCGATGAACCTAAGACATTGGCAAGTAAATTGAATTGAACAACTCTTTTTCCATAAATAGTACGAAATATCTTGGGGCGGAATTGAAACTTTTTCTTTCAAGTCCCACCAATTTGCCAACTTTTAATTATTTTTCGTTTGTTAGGTTTATCGACAATGTAATTATACTAGAAAGAAGAAAATCCTTGTTTTTTTTATTTCAAGGAAGAAATGAGGCCATCAATACAATCGCCAATTTGCAATTTTGGCGCTCGAGTCCTACGAACGTGTTCATATATCTCCATTTCTACCGAACACTTTGTAACATAAAAATTAATTTGTATTGTTTGAATGTGAACTAAAATACCCTGAAAGTTTGGAAAAAATCTGCTTAACAGTTTCTTAGAAAAAAATTCCTAAGAATCACCTGATTCCTAGCGTCCTAAATGGGACTCCCCCCTTAAGGGGATTACCTTGGCAATCCGTGAAAGAAACACTTTCTACTTAATAGATTTGTAAAAAAATAAAAGCAAATCTAGATGTATCCTTTTGCCAAATGTTTATTATTATCAGAGATTAAAAATATGTTGTTTATGAAATATACCTGTGCTTTAAAAATGGCCGTGCTGACAGTTAAACAATTTAATGTTCTTCTGTAGTTTTCAGGTAATATTGGTTTTAAAGAGTAACGTAATTTACGTAATCCAAATTCAAGGTGTGACTCTTGTTTGTTAAATCCGTAGTTTCCCGCGCAACCAATAAAAACTAAAATTCAAACAGAATTATTAAATTGGTGGCCCAAAAACGACGATTATTTCAAGAAAAAAATCGATCGTGTTTGTGTGTTACTAAAAATCTGCGATTTTTTAATTTTTTTTATGGAAATCTCGAATTTTCACGGACCATATCAGAGGTTTCGTGGGAAATGGCTCATGTTTTACACATCCTGTAATTTTTTTAAGTCGATCTGAACCTGATCCGTTCAGTTGCAACTAGGCGAAAACCAAGAGAAAAAAGATTCTGAGCGAAGGCGATGCTGTAGGTTCCCGCTTGACATTTTTACCTGCCAAATTAACAATTTTGCGAATTTTAATATAAACCAAGCCGCATTTTATTCAGAAAAGTTGAACAATAAGAGTACATTCGAGGGAACAATGAAGATCAGTGGCGGATTTAACAGGGTGGCTGGTGAGCAATTGCCGCCGGGGCCCTTGCCCAGAAGGCCCCCCAGGGCCCCATCTCCAAAAAGATTATGATTAGGTATAAGTAGCCAAACACTATACATTATACTTAGTCCCTTTTTAATAAAGTACTTCTTCATTTCCCCGAAAAAAATGGGCCCCTCAGTACATTTGCCACCTGGGCCTTTTTTCTTAAATCCGCCACTGATGAAGATATAATTAGAAGCAATCATTCCATTAAAGCCTACGGAACAATTAAATGCAGAAGCCATGAAACAAATTCTCATCGTACGTAGCAGCCCATGAATTTGCATTTTGACATCTTGATGTCATTAAACGTCAAGTATTTCTTTTGAACCAGAAAGCTTGAAGGCTTTCCAAAAAGGAGCTCAAAAATCAAAGTATCTCAAGCATGGAACTTAACAAAGATCAAACGGATCAGTAATTGTTGTAGGTTTCTTGTAGGATGCCTGATAAGAAAAAAATTACTTTGCAATTTTAAAATGAGATAGTTCGATATGCATTGCTGATCCTAGCGTAAAACAAAGATTGCATAATCATTCCTCATTATGTTTTTGCCGATTTAACATTAGCTGCTATGAAAACAAACAGTGCATATCGTCATTAGCCTCCAGAGACTTCTACGACCTTGATCAATTGCTTAGTTATATAGCATCTCGTGCCCCTGTTACACAAGTCCCTTTAATCATCTTGATTGTGGTATGGGGGACATCGCGCCTGGCGTGACAATTCCTGCCTACTCGTTTCAGTGTTAACGCCCAAGCATTTGTTTGATGGCAGTGTAGTTTTGTCGTGCATGGACTTCTTCGTTGAATACAATGACTAATATCTTTGGGTATTAATGGCACAAATATGACAATTATATTTTCTGATACATTATTTTATTTGAGTTTTTTAGGGGCAGTGCTCTGACTCGTGAAGTGATACAAAGATGCTTTAGATTCGCTTCTGTGACACCTGTATTCGTAATAAAGTGGCTCGGATGTGTAGTTGATACGTAGCGACATAATCTTCAGTTTGGGATGATTCGAGTGACTTCATTCTGTTATATTGATAGATGGGATTGTATGTACGCAAAGTGTAGGAGCGTGATTCTCTGACTTGTTTAAAAAAAAATTCACCTTGTATTTGGAACACTGACATTTACTTTGAAAGACTCTAAATGATCATTATCCTGTTATGTAAACTGTATTCACTGTGCCGATGGCAACTTTGTGTTTGGTATTCAGGAATGGCCTTGCGTTATATAACTTAGAGAATTACCTTAAATTTCTCTTTCAGGGATACCAAATCTACTGTGGAGTTCACCATCAATGGATTCTCATACACTGGTATGTCCTTTAAATGACTCCAATATTTAAGAGGCTGTTCTGGTCTAGAGCCCATAAAAATTGGGGATCTTTAGGAATTAATTAAAGGAAAACTACTACATATAATTTAATGGGACTTTTCGTCTTGTATTAAGGATGTCTTAAACTATAGAAATCAATTTTTTAAAAGCCATACAAATCGGTGGAATGTATAGCATCTGAATCATTGGTCTGAAATAAAAAACAATGCGGGATTATTAAAGGGCATGAAACTCGCTCGTGAAGCAAGCAGTAAAAATTACAAAAATTACAATTTTTTAGAAAATAACGACACTTGAAGTTGAAATCACTTTTTCCCTATATTTTTGCCCTTAAAAATGATAAATTTTCAATTTTTTGTAATTTTGTCTGGTTTCCCCCTAGCCAGAAGTATATTCTTCAAAACAGAAAAAGTTTCTGTCGATACGGATAATAACTTTTCGAGCTACAGGCTCCACCGATTTTAAGAAAACCGTTTTGAGAAAAACGTGTTTAATGTTTTATGTGAGTGTCGAGTGCCGAGTGGCCAAGTGTTACCCTTGCATTTGACTCTACTTAAATTCCTATAACTTCGGGACTTTTACGAAATTCACAAAATTCTTTTAAACACGTATTCCTAAAAGGTTGAACATTCGAAAAATGAAATAAAAAAAAATTGATTTTTAGACCAGAACCTCCCCTTAAGAGTAAGAGAGATCGCGATAAGCAAACTAATAATTCTATTGAAAAAGAAATTAATAACGGTGATCCCTCTTTCAGTCACTGGGAACATCCCACCGGGAACATCTCTCAACGTCTTCATCAGAGATCATGCCAAGCTCCGAGGAACCAAGGCTATGTGCCACGAGGGTGGCTGCGGTGCTTGCATCGTGTCCGCGGAGATCAAGGGTCAGACAATGTCCGTGAATTCTTGCTTGATACCAGTTCTCATTTGCAATGGGTACGTACAGCTTTTTCTAATAATATTCCATCGCTAAAAAGAGATACTTCGATCACAGCTGGGCCGTTAAGACTATCGAAGGATTGGGTAACAAACGAGAAGGATACCACATACTACAGGCTACTCTGGCGGAGAAGAATGGTTCCCAGTGTGGCTATTGTTCGCCCGGCATGGTGATGAATATGTACAGGTACGTTGTCGACTTGCACAACTATTCCCGCTACTGTATCTCTTCGCACTGAATCACGGAACCCGGTTTAACTATTAATTATTGTGTTCCAGTCTTATGAAGGACAAGAAGCTCACCATGAAGGAGATAGAGAATTCTTTCGGCAGCAATATTTGTCGATGCACTGGCTACAGACCAATCCTGGATACTTTCAAGGGCTTCGCTACCGACGCTCCTAAAAACCTTGCTAAAGATGTCCATGATATCGAAGTAAGAAAAAGCTAAGATAACATAAACGGATAAGCCTCTAACTCTTATAAAGAATATCCTTATCGGGCACTTATCATCAGAATATATGGGAGATTAAGAGTGCCTCGTTCTCTTTTCCCCTCGCGTAGGAGCTCTACAAGATCAAAGCGTGCAAGAGAACAGGTCTGCCCTGTAAAAATGGCTGCAATGGTTGCCACAGCGTTATTCAAACTACAGAGATTAAGATCGATATGAAACTGAAAGGCTCGCAGTTCTACAAGGTCCTTTCAGTCGACGAGCTCTTCGACATCTTCCAGAAGAATCCGAACGCGAGCTACGTTTTACACGGTGGCAATACTGCCCACGGCGTATACCGATTAAAAGTACCTGACATGTACATAGACATAAACGACCTCGCTAATCTACGCAACATAAACAAGACTGACGACAGCCTGACAATCGGTAGTAATGTCTCCCTCACGGTGGCAATGGAGACCTTCAACAAGTATTCCAAAGAGCCGAACTTCAAGTATTTGCAGCACTTGGCCAGCCACATTGACCTGATAGCCAGCGTGCCAGTGAGAAACGTCGGGAGCTTAGCTGGAAACCTGATGATCAAACACCAGCATCGCGAGTTTCCCTCGGATCTGTTCCTGATGCTCGAGACAGCAGGCGCGCAGCTGCACGTGGTGGAGGCTGGCGGTAAAAAGACTAGCGTGACCTTGCTGCAGTTTCTCGACCTGGACATGAAGCACAAGCTGATCTACAGCGTAGTGTTGCCAGCTTTGGGCGACGAGTACGAGTACAGGTCGTTCAAGATCATGCCGCGCGCCCAGAACGCCCACGCTCACGTGAACGCTGGCTTCCTGTTCAAGCTGGACAGGACGGGGAAGGTCCTGACGACCCCGAACATCATAATAGGCGGCATACACAAGGACTTCCTGCACGCGTCCAAAACGGAGAGTTTCCTGGTGGGCAAGTCCATCTTCAACAAAGACGTGGCGAAGCAGGCCATCGAAAAGCTGAACAGCGAGCTGGAGCCCGACCACGTGCTGCCTGATTACTCCCCGAAGTTCAGGAAGACCCTCGCCATGGGGTTGTTCCTCAAGTTCCTTTTGGGGATCAAGCCTGAGAACGTGGACCAGCGGCTGCGCAGTGGAGGGACTCTTCTAGAGCGAGACGTGTCCTCCGGGAGGCAGGACTTCGACACAGACAAGAACGAGTGGCCGTTGACCCAACCGATGCCGAAGATCGAGGCTGTGCACCAGACTGCTGGCGAGGCGCAGTACGTGAACGACGTGCCTCCGTTAAACAACGAAGTCTTCTGTGCCTTCGTGCTGTCCACTGTGCCCAGCGGCAGGGTGGAGAGCATAGACCCCTCCGAGGCGCTGAAGATGAACGGAGCAGTCGCGTTCTTCTCCGCCAAGGATATCCCTGGCAAGAACGTATTCGTGTACGGAGCGAGCAAGGAGCTTATGCTTGACTTCGACGAAGTGCTATTCGCGGACCAGAAGGTAGAGTTCGTTGGACAGCCGGTTGGAATAATCGTCGCCACCACCCACGCGATCGCTAATGAAGCAGCGGAGAGAGTACGCGTCAGCTATGCCGATGTGGGTGATAAAGCAGTGGTGACCATAGAAGACGTCTTAGCCTCGAACGATTTCAGCAGACTATACCAAACTGTTAACGAGACAGCCAAAGGCACAGGTACCTTTCGATAAAAACGTAACAGGACGAGGTGGGCCCTACAGCTCTAACTATTCTACTTCTTTACAGGGAAGGATACAAAGCATGTGCTGAAAGGGAAATTCCGGTGTGGTAGTCAGTACCACTACACTATGGAGCCGCAGTCCTGTGTTTGTATGCCCACTGAGGATGGGATGGACGTTTATCCCGCGACACAGTGGATAGATCTGACTCAGGTATCCATAGCCGAGTGCCTTAACGTAAAGAACAATAGGTAAGATATCTGTGTGACTGTGGTGTGGAATTTAATTACCTGTTTCATTAATTCTGCGTAGCATAAATATCCAGGTGAGGCGGCTGGGTGGCGGTTTTGGTGCGAAGATATCCCGTGCCACGCAGGTGGCTTGTGCCTGCGCGTTGGCCTGCTATAAACTGAATCGTCCAGTGCGCTTCGTATTGTCTATAGAGAGCAACATGATGGCCCTTGGTAAGAGGTTCGACACCCTTCAGGAGTACGAGGTAGGCGTGGATGACAATGGACGCATACAGTACCTGAATTCCAAGCACTGGGGCAACGCTGGCAGCAACTACAACGAGGAACACGCACCTATCGCGGTGGATCAATTGAAAGGGTAAATTGTTAATGATTTAAAGTATTGGACAGTGGCTCAGCCATATTAAATAAGGTTCTTTTATTCTTCTGTAATTATGGCGAGAGAGAAGTCAAGTGTACATACGAAACTTTGCAGCTGCTACGATTCAACTACTTGGACCTGTCAGGGCTTCGAAGCCAAAACCGATTTGCCGACAAACACTTACTGTCGAGCACCAGGTAAGCCAAATAAATCTACCATTGGTAGGAAGAAGGATCTCTCTACGCATATCCATTCATTTCTAGGAGCCACTGAAGGTTTGGCTATGATAGAGAACATAATGACACACATAGCGAAGGCTGTCGAGAAAGATCTGTGGGAGGTGAGATTGCTGAACATGACTGACGATCACAAGCGTATTCTGCAGCCTATGGTAGAGGAATTGTGCAATCTGGCTAACTATAACACGAGGAAGAATGCCGTGGAGGCGTTCAATAATGTAAGAAGCCTTGCAATCCTACTTTGCAGGTATAAATACTGATGCTTATCGAAACCTCCATAGGAAAACCGATGGAAAAAGAAGGGGATCGCGATCACACCCATGATGTATCCCCTGCAAATCTGGAGCCAGTTCAACGCCCACGTTGCAATCTACGCTCGGGACGGCACAGTTTCTGTGGCTCATGGTGGCATCGAGTGTGGCCAGGGAATTAATACAAAAGTACGCGGAAGCAAAGCTGTCGATACAGCGTGTTTTGGCTGGAAATCAGATTTGACGTTAGTCTTTCTCTGCCACAGATAGCTCAAGTGGCAGCACACTTTTTAGGAATTGAACTGTCACTGGTTACTGTCAAGCCAACTAACAATTTAACAACTCCAAACAATTCTGTCACTGGTGGCAGCATCACCAGCGAGACCTGTGCATATGTAAGTGTACCACTGGAATAAGTATTTTGCCTATAGCTTTTTATGATGGATCTAAGTGCTCGTATTTGATTTCAGGCCACAATGATGTGTTGCAAGGAGCTTATGAAGAGAATAGAACCCTTCAGGCAGGAGCTAAAGTACCCCACGTGGCAGGAATTGGTGATGGCAGCATACCTCAAGGATGTTGATCTTTGTGCACGTTACATGTACGCTCGTAGCAATAGCTTGTAAATTACCCCAGCAACGTGTGCTCAAGCAATTCACAATGCACTGCAGGTACACCGTGAAGGATGATATTAAACCGTACCCGATATACGGAGTCACCGTAGCCGAAGTTGAGGTGGACGTGTTAACTGGCCAACACAACGTAACCAGGGTGGATATAATAGAGGACGCAGGGAAGAGTATGAATCCACAGCTGGACGTGGGACAAGTGGAGGGTGCCTTCGTAATGGGAATGGGGTATTGGACCTCGGAGGACTTAATTTACGATCCGAAATCTGGCCAGTTGATGAATTACAGAACCTGGGTTCGTTTTCCCTAATTGTACATTAAGGTCTTGCCTGAGAAATGATTTCTGCGACGTGCAACGTGTCTTTCTTTCCCTTAGAATTACAAGCCACCCGGGGCAAAGGATATCCCCATCGATTTCCGCGTTTATTTCCGTCGAAATACTCCCAACGAGCTCAGCGTGATTCGTTCGAAAGGTACAAATAAATGCAACTATCAATACGCGTGTTGTGAAATAGATTTTTATTTGATGCGTTTGTGTTAAAGCAACTGGTGAACCGCCACTATGCATGAGCTTTGTGGTACCGCTTGCTCTGCGCCACGCAATTGATTCGGCAAGGAAAGACGCTGGGAATAATGACCCGTGGTATCAACTAGGTAAATTGTTATGCATTTAGAGATTGGAATAGGTGATTATTTGGTCGCTGGTATTCGATTGCCGTGAGTTGTTTATTTACAGATGGGCCTGTTACCACGGAGAGGATTCTGTTAACGAGCTTGACTAGCAAGGAGCAAATGGTACTTTGAGATAGTATCTGATGCTTTTTGAATAAAATGTAAATGCCTGCACATTCTGAGCACATAATTGCTCCAAGACACTGCGAACACAAACTAAGGAACAAGTTATAATACTGATAAATTGAAAATCGTCTGAATGTAAGAAGATAAATTAATAAACAGATTTCAACATTTTTCATATTCGTATTTCCTATCTTCCTCGTTAATCCCACAACAGAGAATTAATGAATCATCGATTTCCCGTAGTAGAATCCTGTCGCTATTATCCTCCGTCAATTTCCCTTCAAATTTTACTCCTTCTTAACTAATTTACAGTTTTATGATACATTATTTCTCCGTACGAAACTACCAGCAATCCAACCGCTAATTAGACCTCCGTAATTTAAGCGATCTTCAGTTTAACAATCAGTACGTTCGCAACAAGTGCTCAAAGTAATCAGCGATTTATTCATAATTGTTGGTTGGTTGTCTATTTAGACAGACGAATTTTCCTTTTAAATTTTTACAGCAATCAATTTGTACTATGTTTATAATAAAATTCGTTAATGATTACAAGTGGATAAATTTGCTACGAAGCAGTGCTATCTAGTATATATTTTGCCTTCAGCACGGCTAGTAGTAGAGTCGGCTGTGGTAGCATTCAGGAGCTGTGTGAGTGAGAAAGGTAGCGCGCGTGAAAGGGATAGAGATATTTGGCGGGCCACCTACTCCTTTTATGCAAGCCTGATACTTTTCGGTTCCTGGTAGCAGGAGCGCATAATGCGAAAAGTTTGCAATTAGACAGAGATGCGGGGACCGAAAGGGTTGTTATACTGTCCTCCTTAGGTAAAATGTCTTATCTATCATTTTGAAACAACCGAGAAAACTGAAGTTCTATCATTTCCTTTGTAAGTACCGTCCTTATTTTACCTCCATCCAAATTAATTGCCATTATTTCGTAACAGTCTAATATAATTTTTTGCAATAGATGTACCAGTAGGTAATGTATTATGAATGTGTAATGGACACAAGAATAATTGAACTACCGTTTTTATAAATAATATTTATATAGATATTTATTCAACTAAATTAAGAATATTAGAGCTTCCACTGTTTTGAACTGGACTCCGTGACTGACAATGAGACTGGTGGCTTTTGGATAAGGGATTAAAGGTTTCGGAATGTAAGAGATTAGCTAAAATGACGACGGATAGCAGGGACCACACAGTGTGGTCACATTACATAGATGGGACATTTTAACTAAGGATGCAGTATAGTTTGCACTTTTCTAGCTTCACGTCTCTCTTAAAACACCAAGTTCCTCAGAACACGTATAAATTCATAAATAAACAAATTATTTCGTCCCTGTATGCATCGAATGAGATACCATTTGGATTTTCTATCCCGATTCAATTTGCAAGAAATTTCCCAAAATCCTCTTCTCGCCTTACAGTGACGTACCATTATTACACAGACCCTGTCCAAATTATTACGAACATAATTGCTTTTATATCCCCTTAAAATAATTAAATCAGCGCCTAATAGACTCTGTATCATATACTGAATAATGACAAATAGTATTCTTAAGACTCTAGCCCGAATTTGTTATTAACGCTAGTGCTTAAATTGTTTTTTCGTTGCACTCACGGAGCCCCTTGGGAGACGTCTCTGGCGCAGCATGCGCAGTGGACCGATTTCAACCTACCGCGCAAGGTGCATGCGTCGAGTTAGTGCAACTCACTACTCACAATCAGTGCACGCGTGTTCGCCATAAACGGAGGATCGTTGTTGTCGCGTTCTCTTTTTTCCTGCAGTATTTGCGTTCTTTTTGGTGAATAAACTAAGTAGTGTGGACTGTGGAGTGACAGGACCCATCAAAGACAGTACTTTTTTTTGCCAGAGGAATTGAGGACTGCCCAAAAGACGACTAGGATTTATGCTGCGGCCATGGAAAGCGTCGTGGAATGTCGTCGGTGAGCGACGCCAAGTTTCAGTCTTTTAATGTTTCTATGTATGTGATTTGAATTTAGGCGTCGATAGAACATCGAATTCTGTTATGATAAAGATAAAGTCCTTTTGAGGTACTTTAAACGCGAACGGTATTCTTTCGAAACGATATCAGACCCGCCATTTTGTCCCGCGTAGATTTTGGCGGTTAAAAGTATTCAAACCGAGGGAACAGATTTTTGGTCCTCTGAAGAAACTTATGTTTATTAATTTTGCTTCTGGATTTGATTTGATTCTGCCGTGTGATGGATTTTCAGTTTCGTAGAGCGAAGGTAGTGAATTTATTGATAGAATGATAGAATCTTGGTGCTTTGAAAGGATCGCATTGAATCGACTGCGTTGTTACGTGTATCGCTACGAGCTCGTTACTTTGAAAGAATTCTAATCTTATCTAATATGGTAACGTAACCGGATGCTGTAATTGTGTAGCGTAATCGAGATTGCTAATTGCTTGTGGAATAGATTACTTGCAAATGTGAATTCATGTCGGTAACTAGAGACCTTCTAATTCCATCAGCGCTGTCGGTACTGCAGAGTGGCACTGGTAGATAACTGGCGGTAGATTCAAATGGGATTCCTTGATACTTACGTTAGTAACGAACAAATCAATTCAGTGTGAACTTGAAATTTAAAGAACAACAAAATATCTTTTGCTACCACATGCGGAAGTAAAAATTGGCAGTGAGGATTGCTTTTCAAAATTCCTCGATCATTCTCAGCAACTTCCGGCAGTCAATTGTTAAAAGCTTACGAAGTTAAGTTTAAGTTAACTTCTACGTTCAAAAATCAAGTTCTGGGTCGCCATTTCAATTTTTAATCTCGAGCTAATCACATCGAGTTCTTCATTGCCCTTTAATTAAACCTTTCCCTAATCTAGGTCAATGAATAAATCGACGAATTACACGAATTTCTATAACATTAAGGTGAATTTGCATATCAAAGTCAGTCACTTGTACACTGGCGCAATGTAGAACTATACTCTTATATTCAATTTTAAAAATTCAATCTCCACCTGGCAATTATTAAGTATTCTAAAATTCAAAAATATTCAACTCGAGCAAGACGCAGACAGATTGGGAAGAATCAGGTATTTGTCGGTGCTAGGAAATCCCACCGTTACACTGTTAGGGTTTCGTTTCCTGCAGCGAGTCGCGCTCGGCCTTTAGGCGACGTTCGGTTCTTTCCGTTTTTATTCGCCACAAGCTCGGCTATTTTTAAGCACCCGTTCATCACGCACCCCAGTCTTTGATCCGACGGTTGCAGGGCTTCGTCAAAGCGATTTCCCCGCGGGTGCTATACCCTCAATCGAAATCCCACCTTCGAATGTTATCTAGTATACAGGGTGTCCGTTAACACGTTCATCAATCGCAGTGGAGTACTAACTTGTAGTGCAAGGAACATTGCCTCTTATTCTACTGGTTTTGAACTACAAATTTGTTATATACTTACTTTCCCTACAAGATTTCCGATAGTTCATAACCTCACTTTTCTTGAAGTTAAAGTAGTAACAAAGTACAATTCCTTGCCAACTTTAAACGAAGGAAAAGAAGGAAAACTGCTTTACCAATGCGAACCATTTCAAGTGTAGTAGAGATTCTTTTAAGTAGCTTTACTTGCCTTGAAATACAACTGGACTAATTTAAATGATGCTTTAAGGTTCATATCTAGCAACACGAGCGCTTAAAATTTATTCCCCTGACAACATTAATTCCTTACGACTCGATGGATAATCCTAGAACTCTATTGATAAACCTTACCACTTGCAGCAATTCAAAATGTACATTTCGAAAATCCCGCCTTACCGACCACCGCGCGGTTCAAACTTCCGCGGCCAGATGGCGCAGCCTGTGCTCTGCAAAAGTTTCGCGTAATCGTTTAGGATTCTCCCATACACACTTTTCCTTTCGAGGGGAGCGCGTGACGTTAAACGGATCGCGTGGCGGAAAGGTTCGCTCGTGGCTTCCTGATTATCGCGAGCTGCGAAAACAGAGGAACGCTCGAATGCGTTTCACACAGATTGGCAGTTTCCTTCCTGCCGTGAGAATCCTCCTCGAGGTCTGCGCCGTCACCGCTTGACGTCAACGGCTGGGTTTTTAACAAACTAGAGTTAATTGTATTAATTCGCCGCAATAAAATTAATCCCATCGTGGCTTGCGCGCGAGTGAAAATTAGCTGCGCCAACGGTTTCGAGCGTGATACGTTTGTTAACTGGGATGCGCGTGACGTCAGAGCACGTCGGTTCGTTGGAAACCTGTTTGAACTGGAATCAACCGATAGCGTATCACAGTTTTTTTCCCCCTAAAAGTATATTTCGATCTGATCCTCGACACGGAACTGAAATTCATCCTCGTTTACGCAGCCCCACCATTTACGTAGATTTTTTAAGAATTTCAAAAATCGTTGATAGCATCGCGAATTCTCATGTTCGACCGTACTAACGATCTCGATTGGAAGTATTCTTTATTTTTCGCCAGTGACGCTGTTCGGTTATCGCGGAATCGATTCATCGACGACAGGGTGTCTAATTTATTAAGGCGGAGCGGATAATCGCACGGTCGGACGCGTACATCGCGTAGTAACGGAAAATATGGCTGGGGGCAAAGGGGTGCGGGGGTTTCGGTGGATTTTTCTTGGCAGAAAGTATTTTCAGGTTTTGGATGGTCCGTGGCGCGTGCGCGGTACGGTTTTCTGCAGAGGCAATCAAAGATCGCCGCTCTTAATGCGGTGAACCGAACGGTTCCCTCGGCGAAATAGGAAAAGCTAGAGCAACCGAATTTAGGATGACGCATCGTCGTCCCCGATTATCGATACGCAAACGTTGCGCAGCTGAAGCGTTCCCAACATCCCTCGCGAGAGATGCGGGGTGTTCGGATATCGAAGGTCAATTGTTAAGGAACATTGAAATATTTATAAAGAGGTATGCGAGCGATCGTAATCCCGGTGGCTCGTGCATACGGGTCAGGGACTCGACGGGACTTAATTCCGTGATGTCGGCGGTATTTTCTCGGCAGGCGTTTAAATTCCTCGAAACGGTAGAGTTATTAAGAAATATCTTCGCCGCGGTGTCGGGCGATCTTTTTTTCCGCCGGACGGTTTTCGAGCCCCTCGGCGTTTCCCCGCGTGTGCGCGCCCTGCTTGCCTCCGTGGCTGTGGTATAGGCCGCGATATGCCCGCTGAAAGGGTGTGCAAAAAATCGCCGCGAACCCGCGCACCGATTTTACTCCGAGCCGTGTATAAGCGGTTTAAAAAACAAACTGAATGAGAAAAACGGTATGTAGGAAGTACGCACGGCGGAGGGGAGGGATGGAAATAGTGCAAAGAGGAAGGAAGAGGCAAAAGTAAGACGATAGAAAACGGGGGTAGTATGTTAGAGGGTTGGGCGCTGGAGGTGGGGCCAGTGCGCGTGCGCGGCGACTTGCGGAACGTGTCGAACAGTCGAGGCACGCCAGTCGAACGGAGACCGCAGTACCGTGCGGATCGTGCAGTGACTTGCACCGAATTCGTGTGCGCACGAAGGACCCTCGGTCTCTCCGTCTCGCGCGCACTCTATCCGCGTGTCTTTCTCTCTCACTTTCTCCCCTATCTTTCTCTGTACATTAATCTGTCTATCCTCCCCCGCACACTCCCCGCACAATCGACCGTGATCAGTCGCCACCACGTATGTAAGCGCTATCGAAAAGATAAAAGTTACTCTCGCACGCGCGCGTAACCAGGTGCCACGGGCCTCGCGCGCTCGCCCCATTGGATTCTTGTAGAGGGGCGAGGGGAGATATATGGGACAAGCCGGTGAGAGAAAGAGAGCGAACGTCTGTATCTGATAACAGAGGCTTCGCACTCGAAACGGACACGAGGCCAGGCGAACGTTATCCGTGAAACGGAAGGCACGCTCGCGTGCGCGCGCACACGAGACGAGGCTCGTCGATGCGCGGATGTCGTATGGCTACTCTCACTGGTCACTGATAACACGCGATAGACACGGGTCGGTCGGTCTGAGTGGAGAAAGGGGCATCGAGGGAGCAGCCGTCTACCGTGTTCACTCAGTCGATACCTCCAGCCGTCTCTTCCCCTTTCATTCTATATCTATTCGAAATGGACGGGAACCAGTTGTCCTGAGCTTCGCAAAGAAATCAACCCACCCGTTGTACCGTGGAGACGCGATAAGCCGAGTGTGGTGCCCGGGGGTATAGGTGTTCTCTTGGAGTTTCTCCTCGAGCGGAGGTTTGGGTGGGGTGGTGCGCGGGCGGGCGGAGGGAGAAGCGATTTTCCAACGGTGGTCGGCATAGTAGTGCATGCGCGGCGCGGCGCGGCGCGACGCGGCGCCTCGCGGGGAAAGAGCAAGAAGTAGCGATACACCTCGGTTCCTCTCCTCGGTTCCTTCCCCGTGCGCGTTTCCTCGTAGACGTCGCTGCACCACCATTCTCACGCGTTCCCTCGAGCCCGTTCAACCGGGAGTCCTTTCTCTCTGGGAGATACTTCTCTTTCCCACCCCCTTTCCCCCCCTACCAGCCCCCCTCCCCACACTTTCTTCTTCTTCCCCTCTCGTGGCGCCGCGGGGACCGTAATACCCCGTCAGTGCCCCGTCGCCCGTGTGCCACCTCCTAGCGCCGTCACGTCCTGGTTGGTCGGAGGAGTCTCTCTCTCGAGTTCGAACGAGAAACACCTCCTCGGGGGGGCCTCGCGCGTGTATTTTCGTGCGTCGCCAGGGTTCCTCTCTCGTTTGGGTCGCGCGCGCGAAAACGACCAAGAGGCTGCTCCTTTCTCTATCTGTCTCTCTATCTCTCACCCCCTATCTCTCTCTCTCTCTCTCTTTCTCTCTCTCTCTTTCCCTCTTTCACGCACAGTGGTACGCTGTGTGTTCCGCGAGGTGCTTGTCTTTTTGAACGGTGCCAGACCTCGAGGCGCGCGCGAGAGTACCGAGGATCGTTCTTTCCCCCCTCTTTTTTTTTTCTTTTTTTTTTCTTTTTCGGCAGTCCTCGGTCCCCCGCCGTGTCCGGGCAGGCAGCGGCGACAAGCGGCGGCAGCCGGCACCATCGAGCGTGTGCGAGCGCAGCGGGCGAACGGGCGGGCGTCCGTGACACGATATATAATATATCCAGGGGAATCGAGCCGATCCGCGGTCTTTCGTTTCGTACGGTGTGGCCTGCAAGCACGAGTGCTCCGAAAGCGCGATTAAATGTGTCGGTCACGGTACAAGACGTGAAGGCGGGGGCATACACGGCAAGTGAGTATATTTTTAGTGGCAAGCGCCAAGCGCTAAGCGGAGTGGTATAAACGGCGCGCAGTGGCCTGATGAAGCGGCGTATGTGACATCAAATTTCCTCTCCTTCTTGCCACCTCGTGAAGACACCCGAGACATCTTGCAGGACCATCCGCGGTGAGTATATCGCCCGTGGTATACCCTCCGATTGATTCGCCATTCCGAGGGGGCGGGCGGGCGGGCGGTGGGGGGAAGGGGAGATTCAACGGGGAAAGGGGTAGGAAGGAGCGTGGGTGGGAGGGTGGTAGGGGGATAGGACACGCAAACAGCCCTCCCTCTCCACCCCACCCCCTCTAATCTCTGGCCCACCCAATAGCCACCGCAGCCCCCGCAACCGATCACCCTTCCCCGTCCATGCACACACGCACGTGTGTGAATCTTCCCGATTCTATGCGATACATACATCCATGCCTTTCTGTCTTACCGTCCAGTATCCCCCTCACCCTGACACCCTCTTTCTCGTACGTACACATACGTACATACACCCTTCATCCCCCCTCTCTCTCTCTCTCTTTCTCTCTCTCAGCCCCTGCTGTCGGTTCAGTTTCGTTTAGAGGCAACCCTTGCCGCCTCTACGGATCGGCCACCCTCCCTAGGGCCTGGGGATAACACATCGAGGACGCACAGATCGCGCGATAAAGACATTACGTGAATTATATAACCGTCGGCACGGGCGCGCGCTTCTCTCGTCCTTTGGCCTTCTTCCTCATGCTCCTCTTCTCTTCCTCGACCTACCTACCCCCTCGAGCCAGCGAATGGTCGCCCACCCCTTCGCCCCCTACGCCGCTCCTCGGCCCCTCTACACCCCCTCCCCCCACATCGCCGCTCCCACGCGGTTCAACATTATTTCGGGAGTGCCAGCCAGCCTGCCCAGACCCCGAGTGCGACAGAGACGGGCGGACAGGGTGTCCCTATCCTTGTATCACGCTCTCCCTCGTACACCTCGTGTCCCGGGATCGGGCAGGCGCGCTCTGTCGCGGCGGCAGCTCTCGCGCGCGCAGCCTTCGCTCGCGCCCCGCATTGTTGCCTGCCCTGACCGATTGCGTGCCACTTTTTTTCCACCGTCCGCTCGGTCCCCTTCGTGCACCCTTGTTACGCGCGGACCTTTTCGGCGATCGGAATTCGTCGGCGTAGCGTGTACATACCCTCCCCCTCCTCTGTGCGGGAACCGTTGACCGTGGACCTTCAGGCATGCACAGCGGACGCCGTGTGGGCGTTCACCGCACGCGACACACCGTTCAATTAAACACTCGGGGCGAAGTTATAGTTTTCGAGAGGGTTCGTTCCACAGCGGGATGGGGTATCGTGGCCCCACCCCCGGACCCTTCCGGAACATGTGCCTCCGTTGATGATACCTCCCCGCTCCTCTTCTCGCCCCTCGCGCAACGAAGCTATATATAGCGGGGGAAAAGAGTTCCGGGAACTGTAATTCCCCTGTTCCCGAAGATATCGAATGCTCCATCATCCCGCTTGTCAAATATTATCGCATCCCCGTCGCGCCTGTCTGTCTGTCTGTCTGTCTGTCTGTCTGACAGGGGTTACGTAAGGGGTTGAGGAAGGGAGCTTGGAAGGAAATGTTGTTATATACAGCGGAGCCCCGATGATTCGAGGTAAACGGAACCTAGCCTAGCTCGAATTACATCCAGCGCATGCACGGGTAGGGAGGAGAGAGGTGGCGGGGTAAACAAGACCGAAACTGTTGTTTTTCGATAGGAGGATTTATTTTATCAGCGCGCGGCTCCTGTGTTCCGCCTCGAATACAGCGGCGGTCAAAAGAAGCTTGAAACACGATGCAACTACCTATCTATCTAACCATAACACGCTTCGCTTGGCCCATCGTCCACACCGTGGACTCCGCAGGCCCATTTCAAAGTCCCTTTTATAGCCCGGCTTCTGAACTTTTCGGAACCTCGGCGTATCGGATTCTCCGACAGTCGAGAGGTCCGCGATTAGTCAGATTCGAGTGGTTCGGGGCCCCTTTAACTCAACCATTCTCGTCGAAATAATCGTGCATAAAATTCCCCTGCCCCCACCCCTCATTCACCGGCGCGCGCGTCGCCTGCTCCCCCCTCCACCTTCCCCACGGGGCGCACGCCTTTGCTCCCCGATTCGCTTTGTCCTGAAATACATCGAAGGCTCTCTCTCTCTCTCTCTCTCTCTCTCTCTCTCTCTCTCTCTCTCTCTCTCTCTCTCTCTCACTCGCTCTCTTTCCCCTCTACCCGCGCCTGTCTCTCTTTCTCCCGCCTCTCGCTCCCTCCGGCACCGGTCGTTCTCCGTCCTCGTCTTTGTCCCGCTTTCATAGTATCGACCCAATACGGCTGACCTAGACTCACTTGCAAGGAAGTGTACTCAACCTTTGACACTTACTCGCGGGGGGCTCTGACGAAACCGGCC
The DNA here is from genome assembly GCA_963971345.1 of Andrena flavipes. Taxonomy (NCBI): domain Eukaryota; kingdom Metazoa; phylum Arthropoda; class Insecta; order Hymenoptera; family Andrenidae; genus Andrena; species Andrena flavipes. The sequence goes on along the minus strand of OZ020482.1, from coordinate 18,053,185 downwards.
CCCGCGACCGATCGATACCCCCGTCGAAGCTAATTACGCACGTGGAAATCGCTGTGACTCGAAAACGTGCCACTTTAAACACCATCCCCCCCTACTCTTTCTAACCCCCCTCAATCCCCTCCCCCTCGCCCGCGCGCAGGAGACTACTCGTCCCTTGGATCGCAGATTTGGCCCACATTCGACGGCACCGTAGGCGGGAACGCTCGATATCGGGTTTTTGGGTAACGCTTTAGCTGGCGTCTCGCGTTTGTTGACACAGCGGAGCGGCGGGGCCGATGTCAGATACGTGGTTTAGGAAGTTGGATGGTCTGTACCTTTCAGTGTGTTTGATATCATAGGGATCTATATGCCGGCGCGTGGGTGGTAATTTATGCGGTAAATAGAGGAGGAGAAGCAACTAGGCGCGCGGAGTTGTTTAGGGTCCGGTCTGATGTTTCGTGCGCCTGTTTTCTTTTTTTTTTCTTCTTTTTTTTCGACGGAAGGTTAAGCGGCAGCCATGAGTATATCGACCTATATCGGCGGCGGCCGCCCCTGCGGCAGCGTGGAAAGAATCGCAAGGCGGCCGGTGTCTTGTGACTCGTGATAGGAAATTGAGGGGAAAATGTACAGGGTGTAACGGGGTGGAAAAGTGAAATTAATCTGCCGGAGCTGACGCGGAAAGATCGCCGGTGGTAATTCGCTGGGCTGTTTTCCGTGTTCCGGCGCGTAAACGACACCAGGAATAGTTCACCGGGCCTTTCTTCTCCGGTTGTTGAAGATAATCTGTAATTCCCAACTCGTCGCGGCTCAACGATTTTCGGGAATTTATTGTTTGCCAGGAAACGGCCCTCCTCGGAACACGGGGCCGTAAAACGCCGGGATTTTTATAAACCGGCCTCGTGATTCACGGGGAAATACTGCTCGCTGTTGCCCAACTTGATCATTCCGCGAATTTGTTTTCTTAGAGGAGAAGCAATAACCGCCGCTGGTGATTCTAGAATACTTCTTCGCGGATTGCCATTGTCGACTCGGCGGCAAGGTGAACGATCCCCTCGGGGAAAACTTCCTATCAATTCGAACAAATGTCTGTCGGCTCCTCTCAACTTTCCCACGTCCGAAACCCTTTTCCTTCTGTACTCCGCCCTCCGCTCGATTCCGTCTTATATATGTTTTATCGAGACGTCTGTGTCTCGGGGGGTATCAGAATTTAGATTGAAAATCACGTGACGTCGCTGGTCGAATAAAGCAGAAAAGTTACGCCCTTATACAGAAACTCTGCGACAGATTCTAAAAGAAGTCTCCTAAGCGGTCGTCCTTAAATTAAGTAAGACCTTTTGGGGATTTTTAATATTTTTTTAACTGAATTTTATGGGTTAATGGAATTATATAATTATAAACCTTTAAAAAAATTTAATAACTGAAAAAAATATTACCTAAAGGAAGGGAGGGGATTGGAATATAAAATCTTTCGAATTTTTATACCGAGGGAGGAAGGGGTTAAGAAATGGCCAAAATTACCCTCACGTAATTTAAGAATGGCACCTAACTAGGAAACTATATAGCAGACTGGGCTATCTTCAAGTGCGCGACCCAAGGCCCCGCCGCGCGAATAATTCAAAACTTACACTCCCCCGTTTCAAGCTACAACGGTCTCGCGGCGGATCCTTCCTTTCCCGCGGTAATTGCCGGAGATTCGATCGTGACGTTGGCGCACGTGCCTCGAATTTATCGACCCACCATGTATCTGTGGACAAAAGCCCCACCAGGAAGTGTATTCACTTCCCGGACACCAAACCCAGCCCCTCTGAAAATCGTGGCCACCCGGGGACGCCCCGCCGCGCGGCCCGCCCACAGGGTCCACCCTTTTTGAAAAATGTTCGTACTCCCTCTGCGATAAACGCTCGCGGCTCGATCAGCTCGCACGTGCCGTCTCCTCCTCCGGTAACACGCTGCTCCTCGGCGAGCGAGACTTTACCAGGAAGCCGCGCGCGTGGCGTATCTAGCTTGCCGACGCGCAGACAGTCTCGCGCGAGGGCTGGCACGCATCATGGTGGATTAAAAATAACTAGACACGTGTGCGAGACCGGCCGAGCGTGCGGCCGCGTCCAGAAATAAAGCCACCGGGGCGGGCGATTAACTTTTTCGAGGCGAAACTTTACCGCTGTGTAATGCATCGTTAGCCCTCCTGCCTCGGACCATGGTTTTTCTCCTTCCGCGGCGATCCTCGCCGACGGATATACCGCCGTTGTCTTCCTGCCCGCAGGAGCTGCGATCTATTTTCGCCGCTCGGCCCGGCGGATCGCCTCGCGCTCCCTGGAAACCTGTACTCGCAGCGTAACACACCTTCTCCCGCAAGCTGGATACAGGCTGTTTCGTGTCGGGCGTAGGAAGTTTGCTAGAACGAGGCTGCTTCGATACAAACACTATCGCGGCCGGACTCGCGGCAAGCTTGTTTGGAAACACGCCTTTTATAGGCAGAATTGGAGGAATGGCCGGGGCGCTGGCTTGGGAGAGGCACCATGCGATGTTACGTTCAGGTTTTACTCATTCACTTCGGGTTGGCTGGGAAGGTTTTTTATACTAATGCAGTGTTTCTCCACCTTTTTTCGAAGCGCGACTCCCTTTTATAATATACGAATAAACTGTTGGCGGTACGCGCGGCACCTGTGCTTGAAGAAAAAAAATTAAAATTGTTATAGCGTTTGAAAAAAATGGTAAGTTTTTCCTTGGATAAATTTACTTCGTATCGATAAAAAAAGTATTATAAATAAAAATGTAAAAATAAAAGTTTATATTCGGTCGCGGGGTAAACTGACTTTAAGAAATTGTTCTTCTTTTTGTAATCAGTGACTGTGGCAGTAATTAATAAATAATAAGAATAATAAGAAGGTCCATAATAATTATTAAATAATAAGGATCGACATAAAAAAAAAAACTGTGAGTTTAGCAATTCAATATTAGCAATAGTGTTTTAAAAAAAATTCATAAATATCAGTTACTTTTGGGGGCTATTACACGAGCCCCCCCCCCCTCTCTCTCTAAAAGAAGGGAATTGCCAATTGGGCGATGCTCTGTAGTTTTTGGGTTGCATCGTTGATAAGATAGTTATTCTGGGGCGTTCCTAACAACTGTCGGCTCTGCTCCACGAGGATCGATCAGGTTTTTTTTGTTGGCGCGTAAGTGAAGCGTGAAATTGGCTGATAACAGTGATGGGATTCGGGAGAGGAGGCTAGTCGCGTTTGAAGCCGATTTAACAGTGTTACCTCGAGCTTACCTATTAATTCCTGTACACATGTAGGTACTGTTCCTTTATCAAGTTACAAGCTAGCCTTTACAATACATGTAAATTTCAATGTACTAATTTAGTTTCTTTCGGGTCGTGAGCTCCTTGCAAATTGTACAGGGTGTATAAAAAGTGGTGGTCCCTGCTTTGATGGATGAGTCCCCAGCCCCTAGGGAACAGCGCGTTCCCTTCGAACGTCTCCGCCCTCCAGCAGCTCAGCAGAATTTGTCGACGAAGGCAGGGGACCACCACTTTTTCATCCGCCTGTACACCGATCGAAGCATTATTTGGTTAATGTACGTGCGCGGTATCATCGTGCCGTTTGAGCGTCCAAGGCAAATGGTTCGAAAGTTTCGTGATACCCCATCGGGATGAAATATCGTTTTCGAGTTGGCTTTAAGCCACTTTTCTACGGCAATTGTATATCGCCCTGCCGAAGGAGGAAGGGTGCTTCCTTTGCTCTTATTCGAAACTTTTCTATTCGTAAGTTTGTGCGTAGCAGCGACAGTTATCGCCGTACCCCGGATCCTCTATTTCTCATATCCCCTCGGCTTTAAATCCAGCGATCGTAAAAGTCCTCCGGCAAATAGGTCAAAGACGATACCGCTGGGAATTATTCCGCGGAACAACCGAGGCATCCTTATTCCAGATTTTACGCGCGGAATTAGGAATACGTGGCGCCTCGTATTTCTCGCGATTACCTCCCCTTATCTCCGGCAAATGTCGCGGGGCCCCTCAAGGAAATTGGGGGGGGGGGGGGCGTTTTATCCTACAATTCCCGTGATCTTTGTTTAATCTAAGGATCGATGAGCTCGCGGCTCGAAATGATAAATCGCCGAGGATGGATGGCAGTCGTTTGGAATGGTAAACACGATGAGTCGCAGCTGCTAGGTAACCGTGATCGATAGTTGATAACGCTTCCTCCGCCATTCCGAAATTCTAAGTAGGAGGAGCTGTTTCGTTCCGTTAAAGGGATTCCACGAAAATGTGAGAGACTCGGGGGTACAGGTCGCGAGGGGAGGGGGGTGTTATCGATCGAATGGACCCAAAAAGGTGGACGCACGTCGACTCACTGTCTCGTCTGTTGGCACTTTGGCACTCCTCGCGGGCGTGGACACTTAACGGGAATGTCTGCCAAGTCTCTTAATTGACGTAAATCATCGTAATCTTTAAATGTTTATACATCATTGCCGGGATAAGCTCCTCGAGCCCGCCGCAGACGCTATCGTCGCGTACCAATAAATCCCCGCACTCGAAACACTTGCAAAACCTTCCTCGTTTCACGTTTATGGCCCCCTACGAGGGTGCCATTAGGATTACGTTTCAAACAGAGATCCGAAAGAACAGTTAGTTAGTAAAAATTTGTTGGAAAAAAGTCATGCGGTAAAAAGTGACTTTTATTTAATTGTCAATCTGTTTCAATAAATCTCAAAGAAATTTCTCAAAACGTGAAAGAATTAAAAGATATTTATTTTTCATTGTTCTGATTGCGACTAACCATTATGAATGATTAAGATTGTTTTTGGTTGCCAGTAATCATTATCGATGCCTCGAATTTTATTTTGGTCACCACTAACCAGTATCGATGGAAAAAAATTCTGGTTACACTCGATCGTTGTTAATTCTTATTAACATTACTGATAATTAAAGATTAAAAAAAGAGTAATTACGAAACTTATGTATTTTATTAAGCAAACATCGGTAAAAATTGACTACACTATTGTTTATCCTATTCTTTGTTACCTACTTTTCTACCGATATTTTGCTTAATGAAATATATATATTTTATAACTATTTTTTTTTAATGTTGTCCGTGAATAATTGTAATAACAATAATTGAGAATGATCGAATGCAAACAGAAACAAATTTTGCGTCTACATTCAACATTGGTTAGCAGTAACCAAAATAAATTTCGGGAATCAAATTCCGGCCATTTATATTGGTCACTGGTAAACAAAATTAAATTTCCGTCACAGATTATACATCATTTATAATGTTATTGGTAGGCAAAATCATTTAATTAAAGATATTAACTGTTACACCACAACTTTTGAAATTTGTTTTATAGCATCGCTTAATTTTGTATTTTGTATCGTCGTTACTATTATTATTATCGAAATTGGAGGGTCTGGCGGCGGCGTAGAAGTTGTTAAATCGAGGGTTCCTTAATATTCCAACGGGTGCTCAATATTCAGTGGCCCGACGTGGTTGCTCGCCCAGATGAAAAGTTAATCGAGCCTCGCGTTCCGTTGCACGTGAGTGGCCCGTGAAACGCGCCCCAGCACCGAAGACGCTTCGGGGACTAGTGGCTCGCCACAACTAGGTTCGTACCACTGCAAACTTTCAACCCCCGCGGTGCCCTGTTGCCGGATACCTTCCCTCACACCCTTAACAACTACACGCCGGAGGCACCAGGGAATCAACTTCCATAAAAAAAAAAAGGGAAGAGAAAAAAGAAGCCACCCCTCCGCCGTTTATTTACCGATCACATCGCGCAACCTGACCCACTTCCATCTTCAGGACACCCTACACACGCCCGACCTTGGTCGTTCCACTTATTAAGGAAAGCCATTTAAAACGCGTAACGTCGATCAATTATCAATTAGCCCGTGATTATAATCGGCGTCCCCGCGGTATACTCCACAGAAGCCGTGTGATTACCTGACTCGCATGATTTTCAAGGTTTCCCAGCTTCGCGCCGGGAGCAGAGGTGGGAAAGACTTCCGAGGATTCCGTTGAAAGCGAAACTTAAAAAAAAAAAAAAAAAAAAAAAAAAGCAGGGGACCGGTCTCGACCCCCCAGTAATTGGTACGAGTGGCCGGCTCAATTATGCCCGAGTGTATTTGCCTTTTCCCGTCTTCTTTGTTGCTGTTCCATCGGTTTGAACAAGGGTAAACTTCGCCGGGTCCTCGGTGAAGTACCAGGGCGGGACAAAGACGCTTGAGAGACGCTGCCCGGTTTACGTTGCGCCGCGCGGCGTGTGAAGAGACAGAGAGAGAGTAAGCTTTAAAGTGCAATTTCCAATACATCTCGAGGCCTCTTCGGCGTGCACTAGTGTCCTTAACGCGGGGCACATAGTTGATAGGGATCGATAGCTCGGAATTATTTTTGCGCTGTCTTTCGTGACCCATTTCCCGTCCTCGCCCCGCCGGTCTCCGCCGGTGCCCGCCGGTCGCGCCCCCTTCTGCGCGACGAGAATTTTCGTGGAACACCGGCATCGAGCCGCCCGGTGCCCTTCACTCGGTCCCCCTTTTCTCGGTCTCCTTCTCTCCCCCGCCCCGTCGCGCCTCGCGTCTCGATTCGTAACCCGTTATGGAAGACCAACAAAGCGAAATCAAGGACACCGCTTATTATTACTAAGGGCTTCGATACCGATCAATACCGTATAATCCAGTGGCGTATATAACATTCATCTGCTCTCCGACGGGAGTGCACGGCGCCGCGCCAACGGTGCTCCGCGATTTTTACCGCGTTCCGTAGCCGTCGTAGCTTTGGTTTTTCGGTGCCCGCGAGGGGTTTTCGAGGCTACCCACGTGGTGATTCAATCGGCAGAGCTATATTTGGACTGTCTCGGTGTTTATTGTTAAGAATTCATCAGGGGCTAGGTTACTTCGATGACCCGTAGCTGGGGAGCGTGCAAAATTATTTATCGCCTTCGTCGCGGTGACGCAACGGTGTAATACGGGCTGCCTGCTCGCAGGTGCCTTTACACCCACTTAGAGACCGAGGTATAACTACGGGGCGAATGTTTTTAGGAGCTTCCTGCCTCGTTTGCAGGTATATTGACTCTAGGAAACACTATACACCGCTGTTCACAAGTATTAGGGTATATACTCTGTGCGGAGTAATTGCGAGAGACCTTGGGAATTCAGTGAAATTTTATTTGATAGTTTAACCTTACACGGAATTTTTAAAATTACGCGGATTAATAAATTTGCACCAGATCGACATAATATTATATCTTTACAAGAAACGAACATTGGGAAATAAAATTCAGCTCATTTAATTATTACAGTTTAATATTAAGATTTTAAAAAATTACGAAAATATTACTTTTATTTATTATCGAAGGTTATTAGTTATTTAAAAATATGAAGGAGTTTCGGTAGAAATAATGCATTAGTCAGGGGCGGATTTGTATAGAGGCTAAGTAGGCTGCAGCCTAGGGCGTAAAAACAATTCACTTTTTTCTTTATCTAGCATATTGGCAATAATTTTGATATTGAATTAATTTTACAATTACCTCGACTCTTTGAAATTAAAATATTTTATGATATTTCGCGGGAGGGGCGGCAGACGCTTGTTAGCCCAGGGGCGCCAAATCTCGAAACCCGTCCCTGACATTAGTAAAGGAGGAATTAGGATTTGTGACTCGAGTTCGGCCCACAGTGTTAAATTACAAACGGCAAGAAGTAGTCGACCTGAACCAAACGTCGCAGGTGCCAATACAACAGGTGTTCTAATAGTCGTGGAGGTCAAGACCGGGAAGTTTGAAGAGAAAAAAAGTCTCGCGAACTTTGCACTTGGAAGAGTTGTTAATTTGACGAGTTCGGGAGACATTGTGTATTAACGTCATGAGAAATCGTTCTCGGCCTGCAAGTGGTCATACGTCAGCCCGAAGGGACACTATAAATAGTGCAGCCGCTATAAATACTACGCCAGGGAATTCCCTAAATTCTCTAGGCTCCCGAGTGCCCTTCCTGTTAACCGAATTCCTGCCGTCAGAGGAATCTTATTAAACCCAGCATTTCGAAAGAGTATTTAACGCACGCGCGGTTAATGAAAATATCTCCCGCCCCAAGACTGCGCGTGATAATTAAATACAGATATTCGTTGTTACCCCGGCGTTCCAGAGCGATGCACGTTTTATCAGAATTTCGTTAGACTTCGATATCTCTCGAACAGTGGTGCAATTTATGTCGTATCAGATCGAGTCTCGACGGGGTGGGAGCTCCTCTGGAGAAATTCCTTTTTATCGAATTTCCGCCGGCCGCTTTGCTATCGATACCAACCTCACTCGCCGCTTCTCGATTTTGCAAACTAAGAAACAACTCCCCAAATATATCTATAGAACGACATATAACACTGTGAAATTTCGGGAGTGGTGGATAATTTTCCAACTCCCCGAGATACCCCCCAGCAGAGTTAAATTTTTAGATAATTTTTTTTTTATTTATTAGGTACATAATTTATTTTTATTTTTTCTTATTATATTTTTGTATTTATGATATAAATTATTTTTATTATTCTTTTTATTTATTATATAACGTATTTTTATTTACATTTTATTATTTTTAAATAAAAATTTACTCAGATAATCCCCGACTCTGTACAGGAGTGTTACTTAATCGTGCCCCCGGTTTATCAAACTCCATTTCAATCTCCTAGAAGTTTCTATTCCGCACCCCAAGTTCAGTTTCAATTTAACCAAACTTTCGAACGCAATTGCGTCCGACTACAAACTTCCCTTAATTTCGCCAGTGTCCCTGTAATCCCCGAGTGCCAGTTATACCCAGACTTCACTTCGCGCAGGCAAGCTCGGCCGACCATCAACTCCAAGGGGCAGCTCGCGCGGCAATTTTGAATCTCCCTGTATCGATTTCACTTAATCAATAAACGTTGAATTAAACAGCTCGAAGTATCCCCGGAATGCGAAGGATTGCCGTTCAGTGAGAGTTTAATAGAAAGTCGCCGCGATGAGTGGAAGGTGGTGAAAAATCTTTAACGAGGTTCGCAGCGCGATTAATTTAATTCCTGACCGCTACTCGTCGGTGCGGCAGTGACATCTGGCGGGAAGGACGAGGAGTCGGGAGCGGAGGCTCCTTACGATCGACGCCCGTCTCCGCGCGATCCGGGAAAGGACGAAGGAAAGGATAGAGGGCGCTTTTAATTTCCTGTTCATTGACACGCCTGATGTGAATTAACCTTATTGGCGGTTTAACGGTTTATTTAGCTTTCTGCTTCTAATCTTAACCGCGGGCGGCGCATTAAGTCGCGCGTAATGGTGTCACGATTGTTACGTTCGCGCTGTAACACTTTCGCTGGGCGAGAACGCGCGCGCGAGAGCCTATGTCCGGTACACTTGACGCCCTGAGTATTTATACAGCAGTTGATGGCTTCAATAGGACGCGTTCCGTCGAGTCCGATATTAAATTAATATTACCCATTAACGCGGTGACGCAGGTCCTCGTTAACCCTGGGCTGGTTAACTGGGTTACCGCAAACGTCCACGCAATTACTTGCCAATTGGACAGAAAACGTTTGTTTTATCCTGTCGGTTTATAAACGAGGGTTGGACGCTGGGCCCGCCGGCTAGGAATTAGAGCAGCGTGAGTCGAGGTTTTTGTCGTGGATGATAATACGAGCCCACGTATCGATCGGCCATCCAGCCAAGATTCGTGACGTAATAACACTGTATGCGTCACGGTTCAGGAATACGAGGAGGTGGTGTCCTGGCTCGGGCATCCAGCGAAAAAGCGGATGTTTTCAGGCAGGCGTCGCGCGAAGATCTGTTTGCGTCCGTGGCCGTAACGCTGACAAATGATTCACAATGGCGTTGATAGGAATCTGTCCAGCCTCGCATTGACACGCGTTGGCGAGCTTAAACGATAGGCGACGAAACAAGCGGGGCCCTAAAGGGGTCTAAATAAACCCGTCGAAAACCGTCTCTGATTAGTTACACTGGTCTTTATTGCCGTTTGTTTCGCGGGTAATCGAGCGGGAGCTATTACCCGATTTCTCCTCCGATGTTCCCAGGACCGAATTTTGGGCGTGGGCTTGGCGGGCGACGGCCCAAACAGTTAGGGCAGCTGGGTAAAAATAAACAGAAATTTTAGAGCATCCGACGAACAAAACGCGTGTGATAGTAAACATCGTTTTTAAAGCCAAACGGCGCGATAAGTCGAGTTACCATAATTCATAATTTAAATGGAATTGAAGTTCGTTATCTCCTTGCGCAAAATAATCTTAGAGCAACCTAGTCGTTAACCTTCGCACGCGCGAGGATCCCAGGACTGCTGACTACTCCAGCCACCTATCCGACGATCTCTGTAACGTTTTATCTCGCGCTCTGTGCCTCGATGGCTTCATCCTGAAATGAATAAACAAGCAAATGATAATAAGCGAGAAATCCGAGGTCCTCGAATCCCCGCATAGTAGCGGAGGATCGCGGGAGTCGAAAGTACGCACAAGCGGAGCTACTGATAAACCGTGACATTAGGAGGTATACTCTTCCGAGCACGTTCAGTACCAGCTGCCATCTTGGTGGCAGCGTTTTCGTGAGACTTCGTACACAATCGTGTAGCCTCGGTCGCCTCGTGTCGTGCCAAGCCCCCGGTACATAGTGATCCATTCCCAATAGGTAACGCACGGTTCCGTGTGCCACAGATTCCAGGCTCCTCCGGGCGCCCCTTCCGATGCGCGACCCGTCCGACGTCCCGGCGAAACGAAATTGCACCGTGCCGAGCCGAGACACCTTTCACAGAGGCCCCCGATAGTCGAGCGGACGGGTGAGGGGGACTGGAGGCGATAAACTTTCGTGCCACGGTTGCGCCGGACTTCCGATCGTTTCTTTGAAATGGGATCGAGGGAACGGGCCGTAGCGGAATAATTCGATTAAAATGCCTGGATCCACGCGAGTGAACTGGTCCGCGTAGCCGTGTCGCACAAACGTGCTCATTGTTTGTCCCTGTCCTCTGACCAGGCGGCGGTCGAGTCGCCCCCTCCCGGCCCCCCCTTCAACACCGAACGACGATTCTCGGAAGAAGGCTACGAATTCGGACGGGCGAGCCTTCCGAGGATCGAAGTCCGCGCGGATCCCCGGCGAACTTTCCTCGCTATCGTTTGAACGGGACGCGATAAAAAGTTGGCAGCTCGGAAGCGTGCCCACGCCCATCGAGGCGCAGGAACAATGGTCGAGGTAGTTAACGCGAGAAGCCTGTTAGATCCTCGCGGATAGGAATTCTTCGGTTATGCATTCAGCGGCGCGCCTATCATTGAGAACACGGGGCGACCGTGCATTGTGAATCATAAATGGTGCTCTCTACTTGGTCCGTGGCGCATGCCCCCGCCAAACCTGCCTCGAGCTCCTTTCAACCTTCCCCAAATATGCTCCTTCCTTATCTGTACAACGCGAGTCAATATTTGCTGTGCACTTAAGTGGCACGCGAAGGGGGAGGGATAGGGGAGGGGCGGAGCACGCCGGGAAACGGATTTTCCATTAATAATGCACGTTAATGAAGCTGAAACAATTAGCTCGATGTTCAGCCGCGAATCGTTGGAAGTTAAAAGGGAATCATTGATTTTTCTCTGGAGCCTCGTCTTCCATGTGACGATCGCGAAATGCCTCGTAATGGATAATTTGATCGGAGGAGGGGGGAGTGTTTGCGGAGGTTAATCGAAAATGTGGAGTACGACTTTTGGAGGGAAGCGATTAAGTAGGAGTCGTTGCAATTCTCTTAGGCCTTTAGGGTATTATTACCATTGTAAAGGAGCCTGTATAAAAGTACAGAAACATATGTTAGACAGTAAGTTAGAAGAATTGAGTCTAGTTATACGGAAAACTACCAACCCCTAAAATGACAGAACTTAGTTAAAACTACGGAACCTAGAATTTTATAATTTTTATTTTGCAAAAAATGACCAACCCACAGAACAACTGTTACATTACACAATTATTAAAACCAGGGCCGGATTAAGACCTTTAAAGGCCCTAAGCAGTTAAAAGGTTTTGAGGGTGATCAGTTCAATGCAATTTCTTAGGCATTTCTGATAATTTTACTAAAAAGTGTTTCTAACAAATTTATGTTCTAAAATTAAAAACATCCTATGCTACCCTTTTCTCCTGATGCCCCAAACACGTGCTTATTTAGCTTATTGGTTAATCCAGCACTGCTTCAAACTACCAAGCCATAATTCCATTTTAAGCCTAAAAAAACAAAATCCACAGAAAATATAAAATAATATTAATTCCACTACTCGATATTAAATAACCTATAAACAAACAATAACAATAAATAAAATATACCCAATAGAAATTGAAGCTACATTTCTTTAACAGTGAAAATCTTCGAATTAAATTTACTCAAATTTTACCCAATTGGCAATTCTGTTGATACGGTTACAGGTGCCACACTCTTCCAAAGTAAATAATGAAAGTTGAGCTTCTTGCACGCCTGTGTGGCACGTCCCAGCTTCTATTTTACAAAACAAATGGACAGCTACTATTCCCATTTATTATTTCGCAGCGAAAGATGTTATACTTATTTGACGTTACACATGAAGTCGTGGGAAGAATTTATCGTGCATCCGCGTGGTCGGAATACCGTTCTCGAGTCATGAGTGACGCTCGTTGGCCATTTCCATGAAACCATTACGTTTCGCGGTACGAATACTGATTAGCCATTAAAAATCGCTGTTCGGCATCCCCCACCCTTTGATAATGACGCCGGTCGCAAAGAATCTATCGCGTTATTCTCGTTCGACGGTGGATCGGGCCTGGTTTCATGCCCAGACAAAGCGACACTACCTCGACGAGTGCCCGGAACGTTGGTGAATTTTTGCGCCTGGCCGTGTATCATTTTACCCGAGTCTATTGCGATTTAGTGGGAGGCACCGAGTTAAAATTGCTGCAATTTAATGGCGGCGGATTCCACGAATAGTTACTTTGCTCCGTTCGTTTCGTTCTTCCGAGACGTCTCGTCCGGGATATTTTCAGTGAATAGCTTCTTCTTCGACGGAAGGTAATCTCGATGGATAATTCACGGGGCATAGTGACGCTTAAGTTCCGCGGAGTCAGCACAGTTGAGAAACGAAACGGCAACGCTTATCTCCGTTATCAGCAACAAATCAATTAGCCCTCGAACAATCACGCAAGATTGTCGCGTCTTTATTGTTTATTCTCCCGCGTCAGCGGATCTCAGATAAAAAGGGAAAGGAGGGTAGTGTGTTTCACTTATCGCCCAATGCAAATTTTAAAAGGCACACAAGATAAAAGCTCCGTCGTCACGAGCAGGCGATACAATTCAATCTTCCCCCCTGATCGATGCCTCGTTAAAGTATAAATAGTATACGCGAAGTAGTCCTCGCCAACTAATTAATCAAACACCGTGCTATCCCACTGCGCCTTCGCACTATTTTCGCGCTTTACAGTAATATTTCATAACGCCGGCAAATTTGGCCCCGTCGGCCAGAGAAGTTTGCATCAGCGCGCAACAATACGTCGGAGGGATCACACATGGCGAGCACATGATAAACAGGATCAATAAGGCATGCATCTACTTTTTGTCGAATAACGCAGTAATGTCCCCTTCTTCCTTCAAGTAGAACAAGATTTCGAGAAATGTCCCATAAAGTCAAAATAATCCAATGCTTAACTCGCTTCGAGCAATATGAACTTCCGACGCCGAAGCAGTGCTTCTCAACCTTTCTTGAGTCGCGATCTCCTGTTATAATATTCAAATAAGGGTAAAGGTAAAAATAACAAAGGTAAAGAAAACACATTAAAAATCGGTATTTCAGAATATAATTCAAACTTAATAATATTAAAAAAGCAACCGCGACGATCTGTCAGAAAAACATTTGACGACCCACCGGTTGAGAATCACGGCTTTACAGAAAGCACGAGCGTCAGAGCACAGGGTGCAAGCGCCTCGGCGCGAAAACGCGGCGACGTCACGCAAAGTGTGACAGAGCAGGTAGTAAAAGGTATTTAGTCAATATTCCTCGATGTTTGGTCAACTAAACTGTTCCGCCGACGAGAATACACGCGTGGATAGACGGTTGTTTCGATACCACTATGATCGAAATAGAAGTATCGATACTACTCGGGTATGGGTGGAAAAATAGCGATATCTTTAAATATTGATATCGAATAGATAATTATTCTTCGTAAAAAGGCACTTCTGCGTTATCCGAGGTGCCTCGATTCCTGTAATCACTTCCTTTGACAATGGTCAACCACATCAGAAGTATCTAATAAAAATCAGCAGAAAAAATGTGTCGGTCGATATGCTTTCAACAAAAAAATTCGTTTTATATCGGGACTATTTATTTAAAAAACAAATCCTTGACCACTAGAAAAAACGCCAACCGGCAATAATTTTCCTTCCTGGCCTCTTATTATTTTCACAATATTGAAAGTTAAAAGAAAACGTCACAAATATATTTGTTATATTAAGTTAAAAGAATTCACCGTTTGGGTGTTTTAAACTGGATTCTGTGTCCAAGGCTGGCGGTTTTTGGAATGGTAATACTTTTGTAAATACTTTTCTTTCGATACGTTACAAGTATCGCACGACAAGTTGTCGATACCAAAAATGCTCGGTATCGATTTTAGCTATTTTACTTGTATTCGCTAGTACCTATCGAAAGAACCCTATGGATAGTACGCGGCCGGCCTAAATTGGCGGAGGGTCGCGCGTCGGTTTCGGGTCGCGTGTTTCTCGGCGCTGAATTCCACGAGGTGGTTCTCGGCCCCCAGACGAGTAGCTCAGGAAATTTCGTGTTTCGGCACGGCGGCCAGACGCCGCGTAATCGCGCGGGCCCCTCTCCTGCCGAGCCCGTGTCTACGTTCAAATATATCCGGAGTGTTCTCGTTCCTTTTGGACGTGGCGCGCTCTCCATTGACGTCACGTCACGACATCGTGGAGCTCGGCTAGCGTCACGAAGCATTTACACAATACTTTACCTCTCGGCGCGTTATCAATCCCGCCGTTTTATGGCTGGTGCCCTCAGGCTCGGTATCTTGAAATCTGTACAGGCCGCGGCTATCGGGCGCGCAGAAGGTCGTCGGCAGCCACTCGTCGCGCTATCCAACCGTCCCGGTGCGTGCTGCCGTAAATTCCTTGGGCGTCTTTCTCCTCCTCTCAATAGCGAGCACTGTTTACACGCCGCCTTTTCGCGGAACAGGCGACACCACAGTAGCTAACACGGCTCGCCCGGTGTGTCCTCCCAGCCTTGGATTTATAAATACAATCCGTCTGCACAGCGGTACGCCAATCGTGGGGTTGCGATTCTCGAAAATGCGCTAAGCGTGGATCTAGCGTATAGCCTCCTTCGAGGTACCCTCCATTGGAATCTTAGTGAGAACGTGGGGGGAGTGAAAGTTGCGAGTCGATCGTGTGGGCGAGTATTTGTAAATAATTGTGTCGTCGGGCAAGTACAGTGATGCGAGTTAGTGATAGCAGTTCCCGGTGAGTAATTGGCGGTACAGCATTTTTCTTCGGAGCAGTTCTCTGATCGAATTTACTTGTCAGACACTTGGTCGTGGCTCGACAATGCCGCGTCGAGGTGAATTGAAATCAGAGCCGTAACGGGCGCAGTGCGAATTTCAAACGGGACTCCAGTGGATTTTAACGCAGGACAGACAGCGAGGTGTTTTTCATTTTTTTTTCCCTCCCTTCTTTTTTATGTTATTTCACAGACGACTCGTGTCGGTCGGGAAAGGACGAGTAATGAGAACGTGGACAGTGAATGGGATTGTATGGCTCTCGGTGACGCGCGACCGCGTATTGCATGAGTAATTGCATACGAATGCAGAAATGCATGCAGATGCTTGGTGCGCTGTAAATCTCGCGTGCCCCGCAGCTTAATTATCACTCGTTCGCGTAAGGTCGTCACATTCGATCTCCCGGCCGCGGAACAGAGGACCACAATTTTTTTTATTACCAGCAATCTTGCCTCTCGAATACCGGCCCCCGTTCGCCAAGGCTCTTTTTTTTTTAATTGAATTCGGCCTAGTTCGAGCAGGTAGATATCGTGACCCGATATATCGCGAGATATATTCCCAGTTGGGAGTTATCAGTCATTAACATAGCTCCCGTAATCGGAGCTTTTTACATCGAGTGGCTCGATAATCGACCGCGGAATAACGGAGTCGATTGTAATCCCTCGCGAGATCTTCTATCGTTATCTGGTCATTTAATAGATTCGAATTCTCGCAGTGCTGAATTTTTCTTTTATCGAGGAAACGCTATCTCCGAAATCACGGCTTGAGTCGAGCGAGAAGCACTTAAAGTAAATTAGATGTGAAGTAATGGGTATAGGAAGATTAAATTTCTCTCCCCTCTCTCTCCCTTGCTCTTTACCCATCTTTCTGTCTGCATTCGGCTTGATCTACATCCACCTCGGTGTCTCGCTCAACTCCGCCGTTAACCTGGGGCGTGTGGATGAATCAAACACTGCTCCTCGTAATTCTGGCCGGTCGCTGGGGTCGTAAGCTTCTGAAAATTCGTTGTGACTCCGATGGAACACGGGATTCTCCGGTTACAAAGCATACAGAGCGTTCTTCTGTTACTAAGTAAACTGGCGGAGCTTGCAATGCGAAGTTCGACGTCCAGTTTATCTGCTCCCAGACAGCGCAGCTAGACCGTTATCCTTCGCGGCAGAGAAAGCACGACGGGAGCATTAGCGGGGCAAACACAAACGGGAGCTTTTAAGTGTTTTCTGATGGTGGAGTACAGATGACACATATTTGGCGACTCTTGTAGACATCAACCACGCAATTTTTACGGATTCACTCTCTATTGTCATACTTCACTTGTATACGATATTTAAATTAGACACAGGACCTAGTCGTGTGTATTAATTTCGGGCGAATAACTAGGCGTAATAAGGAAGAGTGTATTGGGTTGGCGAATAGCTCGCCGGGTAGTGCGCCTGGCTACCACTCTGAAGGTCTCGAGTTCTCGAACCGCTGTACAGTCTTTGAATTTTTCTTCCAAATATAAGTTTATAATAATAATAATAAATTTATCCAGCTGCTTTCTGAACACTGATTAAAAGGTAGTTGTCAAGTTTATACTAGGATTTGAAAAAAATATTGTTTCAAGTGAGAAAAAAGGGTGTGTAGAAGATTCTTTCAACTTGCCTTGAAATAGAACTTGACTCCAAGTAATTTGAGTTCAACCTGACTAATAACGAACGTAGCTTCTCAGCGAGGTCAAAATGCGTCCTTCAGAAAAGAAACAAGACCTGAAATATATATATTAACTCTCAAAGCTCCCGTGGCTGAGGGGATGTGGAGAGAATACTCTTGCTTTAACCGTTAATTAGGCACGTCGATGTAAAATTACAGAAATAGACGGCCGGGGGGTCAGTATCAATATAAATACGCGGCTGCTCGGAGTGGCACGTGCGGTCATTGGGGGTGAACCATCATGAGAGGTAGCTAGAGAAGGAAGAAAAGAAGAGAGAGATAGAGAGATATGGGGACCAACCCGGGGATGATATGATATGGTGTTTTTGAAATTCTTATTTCCAGAAATAAGGCGGTGCAGGGCGCCACAGCTTTGCGTGTGCGCCCTTCTTCCTCTCCTCTCCGTATCTCTGCTTCGAACACGTGAAATAATACTAATTATACACTGGTCGACCGTGTGCGGCAAAAGCAGGTCGAAATAGAGCGATTTTATCCGATTCAGTGAAAACTGATGCCCGAGAGGCATTATAATTAGAGTCCCTAGGAGTTTATTGTGGGACGAAACCAGCAGTCCGCAGAATTCCACGGAGGATTATTTATTAATGGGGATCGATTGTCGTCGAACACCCTTCTCTACATCTCTAAAAAGACACGCGCAGATTGAAATTTCGAAAGACACTGCCGAATGATCGTTTAAGTAACGAGGATCGAATAGAAAAGGGTCTCTATCGCGCTTAGGGTGGAAGAGGTCACTAAGTCGGGAGGGGCGAGATGTAAAACGGCATTGCCTGAAAATAAGGGCAGTTACCACCTTTGCGCTTAGTAAGGCAGTAGTTAGTCTTCCCATCAAATCAGCTTCTAATTAAGGAAGCCCTCCCCTGGTCAACAACTCTGCACGCACCGAACCCTATACATGCGAGTCCAGAGGGAGCGAGACAGAGAACTTGATTTCTCTCTGGCCTCTGCCGTGTCATTAACACTTTGTTGTTAACGATTTTCGGTGTATAAAAATGGGCACGTAAGCCGCCGTGAAAGCTGGCAACTTCTGTCGTAATTAACGTCACTCCTCGATCGTCTGATAAACGGTGCACTCCAGAAACAAACCGTGTTAGATCAGAAGTAATAACAAGATAGCTTAAAAAAAGAAAGATTGCGCGTTACATGACGTTGGATAACGAGGATTTCCCTCGGTGCCGCCGTGCCTGAAGAGCCACGGACGCAAGTGTGTAAATAATAGAAGGGAATCCGCGTGAAAATACGAAAATAGTTTGGAATTGGATGGCGAAAAGGGATATTCCGTTTCCTCCTCGGTTCACCTCGCTCTCGCTCTCTCTTTGCCGCTCTGTTTGCCTCGTATCGGCTTCGAAGCGTGCGCGGGTAGGCTCTTCAGCTCAATCAACAGTATCGACACACGTACTCTCTTGTCTCTTCCAGCCGGAAATATATAGAGCACGGAAAATATCTCTCCTCTCCACGCGGCCAAGGAAATGGCCTCTAACCGCTTTGAAACAATCCTCCTTTCAGGCAAACGGCACTCTTTAAATATCGAGAGGCTATTGTAGAAGTGTAGGGGGGGAGGGGTGAATAAAGAGCCGTCGATTATTTAAAAGTGTCGCTTTATTGGGGATGAAAAATTGAAGCACTCTCCGCTCTCCTCCCCTGCCCTCGTACTCCGTTGAACCCGTGACGCCGAGGATCGTGGCCTGAATATCTCGGGACTGGAAAGGAATCCGTTGTCAGCCAGGGAAAATGGAAGGTGACTTCATTTTCCCTTGCTAATTAATTAATTGAAGAGTTTATGCGATCAGAGCCCCGCTTAGATCACCGCGAATTCCTGGCGATGTTCACGCCTATCGTGCCTGTTTGTAAAAGGCACTGGCGTACTGGAACCAGTTGTGCGTTGTTTAGCAGGCGGCTGGGGCTGGGTTGTAATAGGATGAAAATAGAGTTGTGAGTAAAAATTACGTAAACGCGATGAATGAATCAGGTTGAACTTTCCAAGTGAAAATCTACAGGGGAACGGTCAGTTGATCGCCGAGGCTCGACGCGCGATGTGTGCCGTCTCTGTCGCGTCTCTCCTCCACGTTCCGCCGCACCGTGAATTACGTATTACGAAACGTACGTACATGCCGTCATCGCCGACTCTGCATCTGAAAAATTTACGATTTCTCACGCACCGTCCAATTAAACCGATTCTAAACATCCAGCGCCAGCTTCGCCGAAGCATTCTCGATATCCTAAATCACTCCAGCACAGTTTCGCTCCTCCGAAGCCCGATTCCATACGCGTTCGTTCGCCTGCCAGTGTTTTCGTCGACGGTGGATCCACGAGTTTGCCATTTTTCGTGCGAGCGTGCGGCACTGGGGGCTCCGAGGAACGGCGGAAAATAGCGAGACTCCGCGCAGTACGCGTGCGAGCGGCTAGAGGGCAACACGAATCGATTACTACTTTTGCTAATGGGTTATTTCACTTAACACGCCTTTCCGTGGCGACCCAGGTCCGCTGGCTGCTGGGCCGTGTAGCGAGTAGGCTTCTCCACGTTTTAGTGCGATCGACAGGGGAAGAATGAAGCTACGTGGGCCGCGCCAGTGAGGAGGAGGTCGGTTTGCATGCCAGTTAGCTCTCCGCGTCAGCGCGTAAAACGTCACGGGCAGAAGGTAAACGGATTTTCTCTCCTCCTCCCTGCCGCTCTGTCTCGTTCGCGCTCTCCCCGCCGGTATATTTAGAATCGGCTGTCTCCGATTCAGCCGCCCCGTTATTCTTCCTCGTCGTGACATAATTTCGGAAGCGTAGCCGCGGCTCGCCCGTGTCGACTCGTCTGCCAGGGCACATAACCTCGAAAACCGTGTCGGCGTTCGCTGACAGCGACTGGCCCGCTCGTGGCCGACTTTCTCGCGCGCCGATCGCTCTTCTGCCTCCTCCGAATTAAATCATCCACAGTCGACGAAACTCAGGTTCGCTAGCTTCAACTTCCCGTTAGTGCCAAGGGACAGTCGACTCTAGTTGGGGCCTAAAAACTCGCTTCTCCGGGCTGCGTCGAGCTCGTGCGCGAGATTCCAGTGCTTGGGTGCCTGCGAAGGGGCACGACGTCTTATCCGAGTGGCTGGCGACGGGCGATTCTTAGTTCCTGGGTTCGCTTCGCCTTTGCGAGGGTGGGAAGTACATGGTCGACGAGCGAACGTCTGGGGCGACGCATATGTTTAAATAACTACGATTCGGACGGTGTTATCGCACGCTAATTAATCGTTCTCCGGATGCCGCTTGCGAGACGGCAATGTCGTATAGGGTGACTCGAGACGCGCGTTAATCGTTTAAACTTTTAAAATGCCGTTTAAGGGTGTTCTAGGAAACTCAAGACCGGGGTATGTGTGTTTCAGCTGTTGGCCCTCCAATTCCCCGGAGGCCAGTGGTGTCAGTGACACCAGAGAATAATACGAGCTGCTAACGTGAAGAAGCGCAGTAGAGTTGGCTTAGGCCAACGTCGGCGGACGAGGCAAAATGGCAACAATAGACGGCCGACCGGCACAGTATGGTATCACTCTCAAGCACCTTCGCGAGCTCATGGAGCTGCGAGGGCGTGAAGGTGTCAATAAAATCAATAGCCATGGTGGCGTGCAGGAGATTTGTAAAAAGCTATATACTTCACCGAGTGAAGGTAAGTCCAGTCGTTTATTTCTTACGGATCTGGATGTATTCGGCGACGATTCACTGTGGAGAAATCTGTGCTCGTGTTAAAGGTCTCAGCGGGTCAGCGGCAGACATCCAGCATAGACGAGACACATTTGGTTCCAATCTAATACCTCCAAAACCACCAAAAACGTTTCTACAGTTAGTGTGGGAAGCTTTGCAAGATGTTACGTTAATCATCTTGGAAGTAGCGGCATTGGTTTCGTTAGGTCTTAGCTTTTATCACCCGGCGGACGAGGAGGATCCAAGTAAGTGCGAAGATAATATATACGTAGCACTTATCTTTACTGACGTTCTTTTTTTTTTCTTTTTACTCGCCGAAGGAAAGGAGAAAGCACACGCACTGGCGCTTGTTTTTTTACGCTTTTAATGGTAGACTTGGTATACGCGTGATAAAGATACACAGCCCACGCTTCGTAGCTCTTGCATAATCGTTTGATAAGCGAATCGAGTATACACGCGTTAAGAATTTATTCGAGGAACTATGCGACTGTTAGATGTCGAGAGCGATAACTGGGAATTGATGTAATGCTAGGAAATTTGGGGAACGTTAAGAGCTGAGTTAAGAAGGCAGACGAGGACTGACAAAGTGTTTTCTCGAATTTACAGCAGCGGTTCCATCAATGGAAGACGACGAAGCGAAGTATGGTTGGATCGAAGGACTCGCTATATTGATTTCTGTGATCGTGGTGGTGATAGTAACAGCTTTCAATGACTATTCTAAGGAGAGACAGTTTAGGGGTCTCCAAAGTCGGATAGAAGGGGAACATAAATTCTCTGTTATTCGGCAAGGGGAGGTTAAGCAGATCTCTGTGGCTGACATTGTTGTCGGTGACATTTGTCAGGTACGTGTGCAAATAGATTCAGCGAGACTTTTATGTTCATCGAGCGAATAAGAAATTAGACAAGAAATACCTTAAGGGGTTTATACCCAGTCAGGAGGCCGATAAGAGGCGAATTTTCTTTGAAGAAGTGGAAGTATATATTTTTACTAAACTTATTGCATTTCGAAGAGTAGCATTTATACAAAATTTGGTAATTTTTTTGTAGAAAAATATTCATGTTTATAATAAAAATGCGACATCGAAGAAGCCTTTTTAAAAAAGGTGAGCAAGATATTGTCAAAAATCTCTTTTTGAATGAAATTTTTTATCTTTTATATAAAAATCTACTGAATGACGGAGGGTTTTTTTTTCCATTGTATAGTTTCGATTTTATCAACGAAAAACGGCCATTAGTGATAACCACGAAGCCATTTTTCGTTGATATAATCGAAAAAAAATTCTTCCGCCATTCAGGAGATTTTTATATAAAAAATAAGCTCACAAAATTTCAGAAAGATTGGTGCTTCTTGGATATCGTTTTATTTTTATTATAAACGTAAATATTTTTCCACAAAAAAATGACCAAATTTTCTTTAAATCTTCCAACGTAAATATTTTTCTACAAAAAATTACCAAATTTTCTTTAAATGTTCCAACACAAATATTTTCTACAAAAAATTACCAATTTTTTTTAAATGTTGCTCTTTTAAGTGCAAAAAGTTCTGTAAAAATATATGCTTCCGCTTTTTCAAATAAAATTCGCCTGTTTTCGGCCTCCTGATTAGGTGTTGTAACTCCTTAAGAGAAGCACCTGATTTAGAACGCTAAAAACACGATGATATTTAAGAATTATTTTCTCAAATATAAAACGAATCTTTCCAAAACTTCAACGGCGTTTTCAGACAGCAAGAAAACTTTTTTTTGTTCAAGAATAATTCATTTACTACTGTTCTATTGGTATATCTTTGTAGCCCCGCGCTGCCAGAGTTGTCAAATTATGTAAATCCTATCGGATCCAATTTTCTTCTGATATAAAAAAGCCGAAGTTTTTCTTAATTGACATGAATTTATATCGTCGACGAATTAAGAAAATAAGTAAAAACTCTAAAGTGGACAGAGTTATTCGACTTTAAAGAAAAACTTACGATTTTCTGCATAAATGTTTTCATTCGTCGATGATGGTTGGTCAATACGCAATTAAAAGCACCGGGCAAAGTCAATCTGTTAATTAAATTTTTCTCTGTCGTGTACACAAGTTTAGAAAACGTGGTTTCGAGAAAAGCGCGTTTGAAGTTTTCTGCTACGTCGGCTGTATCTATGAAGTCACTTCGAATTTCTGTCTGTAACTTCGGAAATATATTCGCCACGAGTATTACCATCGGTCAAAAAAAATAAAAAAATCTAATTTTTCATCGTCCTACACCAGGTTCCTTCTTAAAATATAAGAAGAAATGTACAGTGTTTGAAATCTGTAGCTGCTCTGGCTCCAGAGATTCCGCCGTAGTGTTGCGTGCGATAGAAATCAGCTTCGACCGAGAAAAATCATTATAGTAGCAACTATCATTTTCTTTTGTGTCAAATAATAAAGAAGGTCTTCCTTAAATTGGACGATCTGCAATTCAGATAAAGTACGGAGACCTGCTGCCAGCAGATGGTATCCTCATACAAAGCAACGATCTCAAAGTGGATGAATCCAGTTTAACCGGAGAGTCGGACCATGTGAAGAAAGGGGAATCATTCGATCCCATGGTACTCTCAGGTGAGTTCTACTTCGCAGATAAACGATGGATTTAAAGCCACGCCGGTATTTTAACCACGAATCTTCTCCCGCAGGTACGCACGTGATGGAGGGTTCCGGGAAAATGTTAGTTTCTGCAGTAGGTGTTAACTCTCAGGCTGGTATTATCTTCACCTTGTTGGGTGCTGCTGTTGATCAGCAAGAGCAAGAAATCAAGAAGATGAAGAAAGGTATGTAGACTTATTTCGGTTGAATAACATTCCACGCCAGGTGTATTAATTGGTTCCTAAACTTCTGGGGATGATTGAAGTAGCGTAGCTCCCGAGACACCTGTCCACTCCGTGAACAATTTTCTCTAAGAGACTTCTGCCGCGGCCCGATGGCACCGGATTCTTCGTAAAATTGCTCCCGAAGTGGCAGTGTTTATCCGCATTTTGAAAGATTATCTCCCAGCCGCTACTTCTCCAGCCACTGGAATATAAATTATTGAGCAGACGAATCGGTGACGAGGAGAAGTAGCAGGCAAAACGTATCCGCATGACGCAGAGTACGGAGAACAAGCGTAGAGAAACCATAAGTTGACGCATGGTGTTTTATTTTGAATTGGTGTGGAAATATTTTACTGTGAATTTAGTTCTAGTTACTATTGCCCCTTGTTTCCTTAGCATGCGTTTGCGATACCCTTGGACGATGTTTAAACTTAGTTACTAATTGTCATTCGGGAGAGGAATTCAGAGAACGAGGAAAAGTAGTAACCT
This sequence comes from Andrena flavipes, assembly GCA_963971345.1. Classification (NCBI taxonomy): domain Eukaryota; kingdom Metazoa; phylum Arthropoda; class Insecta; order Hymenoptera; family Andrenidae; genus Andrena; species Andrena flavipes. Next base: position 18,029,000 of record OZ020482.1, on the reverse strand, counting down.
CCCGCGGCTTCGATAAATTATTGAAACTTCTATTATCCGAGTTCAGTGGAGAAGCTGGCGAAGTATTTAAATAAATATCGCACGTTGATCTTCACTCTTACTTTCGTATTAGCTGATCGCATCATGCGCCTTTTCGAGACACTAGACCAGGTCTGCATTTGCTCATAAATGTTTGTATGTATTTTTATCCTACGCGTTCACGTACGAAACACTTTCATCGAATGATTTAGGAATCACTCTTACATTTATCGTCGCGCAAAGTCGACTCTTCGCGGTAGAATTTTAACACGCGAAACTTCCGGACTGTGTTTAGAAGCCATGGAAAATTAATTCACTCTTTAAGGCCAAAGGTAAGAGTTGACCTTAACTTCGTGCCGTTTGCGTATTTCTCTGGGAGGCCCAATGAGTATCGCAGATAAATGTATTCTCAGCAATTAATGTAGATCGATGGAGTCCGTGCCCCTTTGAGCCTTCTTGGCTGCCCACTTAGATTCTGAGAGATTGAATGAAAGGAACATGAGATTACGAATCTGGCGTAATTTACGACTGGCATATATTACATTATTAGATAGACTGCTAATCAATTTTGTTTTGCATGCGTTTTTTTATCTAGAGGCTAAGAAGCAGCGGAAGAAGAAGTCATTAACAGGTGAATAAAGTACTATCATAAATCATTACTGTTCGTCGTACATCGGTGTTTCCGAGCGTGTACATTAAAACGATTCTTTTCTCTTTCTTTCTTGGCCTGGTACACATGTACAATTATTCTTGAAGCTTCAGAGCCACTTCACGTTTCGCTACTGCACACTCGATGGCCCACACTGATTTGTCTATACTTCGAAGAATCTGCGTCGGTGCAGCCTTTCTTTTAATATTACTTTTATTACTCTTCCTCTTCTACTTGGTCCACGTTTGTTCTCGCACAGTAAATCGAATACCTAAGGAGATCTCTCCAATAAGAAAGGCAACGTTGCCTCGTCCGTCCTTCCATTGCCATCTCCGAACGCCTCGACAGCAGTGGTTTATGCACCCGAGGAATCCGGGCCACTCCCCGATTCCGCGTAGCTTCTGTTCTTCTGGATTTTAGCAAATGATCCCCACACGTTCATGGTTCTTAACGTGCAGCTGTTTACGCCTCTCGAATAATTTCTCGATTCTCCTCCTTCCGGCTTCTCGTACTATTTATTCTTCCTTTTCTTCGACAGATACTGCTCACTAACATTAGTCGCCAGTATCGTCGCGCGAAGTAGGAGAGTTAACTTAGTTAAAACTGCCCCGTGAAGTTCGATTCCTGCGACAGTCGCCGTTGCATTATCGATCATCGTTGCTTTTCCGCGAGCCAGAAAGGCGATAGTAACGGGAATAATCACCGAGCTCTCGAAGCACGCGAAGCTACTCGCCACTTTATTCTACCACCATCGCGAACGTTAGCGTCACGGTAAAAGAATGGGACACTCGCGTAGAGTGCCTAAGAGCAATGGGGAAAAGAGAAGGGCGCAGGCATCGAGCTTCAGCTAGCTTAATCTAGGGAAGAACTCAGACCAGTTTCTATGTTGCAAAAAAAGGGGACGAAGCTGTAGAGATAACTGGAAACAGCCATGCGAGCGGAGGGGGCAAGCACGAGTCAGGGGAGAACCACCACGCGCCTAGCCACGGGGGCGGAGAAGGGAAGAAGGACAAGAGTGTTCTTCAAGCCAAGCTAACTAAACTCGCCATACAAATCGGTTATGCCGGCTCGACCATAGCAGTGCTTACCGTTGTCATTCTAGTCACTCAGTTCTGCGTAACGACGTTTGTCATAGACGGGAAACCTTGGAAGAACACGTACGCTGGTGATCTGGTGCGTCATTTGATCATTGGTGTAACGGTACTCGTAGTGGCCGTTCCCGAAGGTCTTCCTCTAGCTGTCACCTTGTCTCTCGCTTATTCCGTTAAGGTAATCATTCAGAGTTTTTCTCGAGAGCAACCGTACAGAGCGTGAAGTTTGCTCAGGGGTATAATGTGTTCCTTTTGCTGTGCAGAAAATGATGAAGGACAACAACCTGGTGCGCCACTTGGATGCCTGCGAAACAATGGGCAACGCCACGGCGATCTGCTCGGACAAGACCGGCACCTTGACAACCAACCGCATGACTGTCGTTCAGTCGTACATATGCGAGAAGATGAGCAAGACGATCCCGAGTTTCTCGGATATACCGAGCCACATCGGGACATTAATAATCCAATCTATCTCCATTAATTCGGCGTACACATCCAGGATAATGCCCTCGCAGGACCCAACAGAATTGCCGCTACAGGTCGGCAATAAAACCGAATGTGCCTTACTTGGATTCGTAATTGCCCTGGGCATGAACTATCAGACGATACGAGACGATCAGCCCGAGGAAACCTTCACGCGGGTCTACACGTTCAATAGCGTTAGGAAGAGCATGTCCACCGTCATACCGAGGAAGGGTGGCGGGTACAGGCTCTTCACCAAGGGCGCTTCCGAGATCATCATGAAGAAGTGAGTAGCTTTGTTTGTAGGAAACTAGTAGACGCTATAGAACGAAATTGTTATCTACGAGATTTTGTCAATTTTCTGGTTTACAGTAGGGTGGAACGAAATATAGGGGCAATATATATTTTTTCAACACCTGCATGAAAATAGGCGTGGTCCAGTTTTCTTGGGAGAAAAAGTAAGAAATTGTGAATACGCAAGCGCGTAAAGTCTTTTTCCCTTGAGAGAAAGACTTTACGCGAATACGTCTGAAATTGGTCATTTTGCTCCCGTTCAGCAGGAGTAAAAAAGCACCTATTTTCATGCAGGTGTTGGAAAAAAAATATAGTCCGTGACAAGGGAGAGACGCGATTTCGCCTCGCGTGAATTACTGCCCTCGCTGCGCTCGGGCGGCAAACTTCACTCCCGTCGAAATCGCTGTCTTCTCTCCCTTGTCACGTAATGTACTATTTTTTTACTATTCATGACTTCTAATAGTGGGCAAAAGTTGCATTTTATAATGGTGTTTGAGCTGCCAAAGTTTGAACGTGATCAACAATTTTTTTGAGGTGCTGCAAGCACTTTAAATATTAATATTTATTGAAATATTAATTTTTGAAAGGCTTGCGGCATTTTGAAAAATTTGTTGATCACGTTCAAACTTTGGCAGCTTAAATACCATTATAAAAGGCAAATTTTTCTCAATTCCAATGAAGTCATGAATAATAAACAAATATTTTGCGCATATATTTCGTTCCATCCTAGTTTTTACAATGCTTTAAAGCAGGTCTGCACAGAGAGCCTTTTTCAGCGCCTAGCGGCAAGCAACTAGTCGTACGCCGTTACTAAGGGTAGAATCGGTGAGGAGAATTGCAATAGTGTTAGGTGCGGGCTCGTAGGCGTGTAGTGTAACTATATATGGCTAGGTTCCTTGTGGGGCCCCAGTGCAGAGCATGTCCCGGAATATAATTCGGTGGGGTCACTGGGGCCCCACAAGGAATCCAGCCATATATACTTACGCTACGCGCCTACGAGTCCGCACCTACACTACTGTAGTTTTCCTCACCGATTCTATCCTTAGTAACGGCGTACGGCTGGTTGCTTGCCGCTAGGCGCTGAAAAAGGCTCCCTGTGCAGACCTGCTTTAAGGGGTGATTCTGGTAATCACGCCGCAAAATTCGGCAACATTCAGGGCTTTTCCTTCACAGTGAATATAATGAATAACAATTTCAAACTTCTTTTTCATTTGTTAGGTTACTTATAATGTAAACGGAACAATTTTTTAAATACACTGTTAATTGTGTTTTTTCAATGCTATCTGGAGTTAAAAATCGCATCTTTGTAAAGACGACTGGAGTGATTTCAGCTCACAGACTCATTTGAAACAAAAAACAAAACTGATTCTCAATCATTATGAGTACCGCTATCGCAGGTGCCAGAATTAACCACGTAAGTCAAAATTTAACAAAATTGCGCGCATTTAAACTTCAAGTAAAAATGAAAAGTTTCGAGACTTGAAGTTTAAATGCGCGCAATTTTGTTAAATTTTGACTTACGTTGTTAATTCTGGCACCTGTGATAGCGGTACTCATAATGATTGAGAATCAGTTTTGTTTTTTCTTTCAGATGAGTCTGTGATTTTGTTTCAGATGAGATTTATAATTTCAGATAACATTGAAAAAACACAATTAAAAGTGTATTTAAAAAATTGTTCCGTTTACATTATAAGTAACATAATAAATGAAAAAGAAGTTTGAAATTGTTATTCATTGTATTCACTGAGAAGGAAAAGCCCCGAATGTTGCCGAATTTTGCGGCGTGATTACCAGAATCACCCCTTGAGTGGTCGTCCTTAAATTACGTAAAGCTTGAGGGGAGAGGCGCGAATTTCTTCCGTGGGGGGAGTCGGGTAGCGTCTTACCTGATACTTTATAAATACAACTTCTATCATTAAGGGGTGGTTCCGGTCTAAAAATCGATTCTTTTATTCTTCAATCTTTTAGCTATTTTTAAAGATTCTTTTCTTCGTAGATACAACATATAATGTAATAAATCTTTTTGGTATTTATTAAGCTACTCCTATATTACACAAAAAGATTAAAAGAATTTTTTTAATTTGTTTTCAAACTTTAAACACGATTATCTCAAAACAACATTTTTTTTCAACTGGTGCAGGTGATTGCAAAAAAACTATTTAACCAATTAGTCTGGAATTTTTACACGTTATTCAGCACTTCAGTGGCTATGGCCGCGACCAGGAAAACTGTTTTTGATTAATCATTTCATATTTTTTACAAGGTTTTTACAAGGCAAAATGATTGAGAAGTTCATCGTGTTTCAACACTTAAACTTCAAGCCTCCGTCATTTTGTTAAGTTTTTATCAGTAAAAATAATCCTGGTCCCGGCCATTCTTTTAACGTTTTGTATTTGTGTAATATAAGAGTACCTTAATAAATACCAAAAAGATTTATTACATTATATGTTGTATCTACGAAGAAAAGAATCTTTAGAAATATCTTTATTTTTCGAACCGTTACAGTGGAGACTGACTCCTTAAAAGGATTTGATGAAATTCGTAAAATTCCTGAAGTTATAGGCATTTGAGTAGCAGTAAATGCATTGCCAACAACCGGCTACTCGGCGCTCACGTAAAACTTTAAACGCGTTTTTCTCGAAACAATGTTCTCAAAGTCTATGGGACCTGTATCTCCAAAATTTATTATACGATTCGACTGAAACTTTTTTATTTTGAGGAATATACTTCTGGCTAGGGGGAAACCAGACAAAATTATAAAAAAATTGAAAATTGAAAATTTTTAAAGGCGTTTGAAGGACGAAAAATATAGGGAGAAAGTGATTTCAAACTTCCAAGTGTCGTTATTTTCTAAAAAAAACTCACTTTCGTATTTTTTTCTGGTTCCCTCCCCCCTAGCCGTATATTCTTCAAAATAAAAAATTTTTAGTCGAATCGAATGATAATTTTTTGAGATACAGGTCCCATCGATTTGGATGAACTTTTTGACGCCTTGACTTTAACGACTCCCCAGTGCCGTCTGCGATGATTAATTATAAAACAAAAAAATATATGTTTATAATTTAAGACGTTTTTAATACAATGCAAAAAGTCACATTCAATTATATATAGTACTTTTCCCGTAATTAATTTCTAAAGATCACCTGTCAGGTCGATCTGCACCTCTGTTGATTCCCAATTAGAGCAAAACCAAGAGAAAAAAAAGTTTCGTGTAAAACGCGTTTAAAGTTTCTAGGCAAAAACGACGCTATATAAATCTACAATTTTACAAATTTTGTTATAAACCCAGCGGACATTTTATTCAGAAAAGATGTCTAGTCCCTTTAAGAGGTTATGCCTACCTGTGAGGTCTGAAAAACATGTATATTTAGGAATTTTTTAGGGGAATACTTGAAGGCTTTTTTAATCAAACTTTTATTGCATTCGAAAGTATACACGTTGAACTACTTGTAGTAATTTTTGCGATGGAAAATATAAATAAATAAAAGAAATATCAGGGATCTCTCAGCAGTGATTCTTTTCAGTAATTAGCGGTGACCACTTTAATTTTGATTTGGTTCGTCTGAAATAAAAAATTCGCGAAAATTTTGTTAGTATTTTAGATTATATAGTCCTTAATCGTTCACTATCCCGAAAAATGAATTTGCTACAAACTGACGGCTTCTTATAACAAAAGTATTGATTTTCGCCACAAAATCACTCTCATTTTTCATCTGTAAAATAAAAACTACGCAAGGGAAATGTAAAAGACACGATTAACGACTAGATAATCTAATACACTAACTAAATTTGATTGAAATTTTTATTTCTCATTAACCAGGTCAATGCTACAGTGGTCATCGTAATACCTAAAAAAAAAAACGGTGCCGGGAGGTCACTTATATAAATCTTATAAAAAAAATACAAGATCTTTAAAATATATACTTTCAAATATATAACCGTATATTTAAAAAAAGTCTTCAAGTTTTAAAAAAGAAAAATCCCCAAAATACTTATGCTTTCAGACCTAACAGGTAGCCAAAACCCTTTAATATTCCAGAAAAGTAATTTTAGTTTAAATTTCCCGAAACCGAGTTAAAAAAATTATATAAGTCTTTAAAACAACTTTAATCTCTGAAAGAATGGATTATGCTTCGAGAGGAAGGGTTAAGAAATCGTCTAAATTACCCTCACGTAATTAAAAAACGGCCCCTAAAGGCTGCCCCAAACCAACGCGAATGTTCGCGGCGCGAAGTGGATCCGATGCGGATCCCGGCTGTTTTTTGGACTCCAAAAATCCCGAGATTCGATATAACTAATCTCGAGAATTTCGGGATTTTTTAAAAATGTTATATTGCTTTATGAACACCTAAACATATAAAAATAAACATAGTCATTTCATAATAATAAGGACAATAATTATGATGTATTTAAATAATAATATTAAGTCACGTGTAACTAACTAAACAATATTTATTTTAACAATGATATTCTCACTTTCCGTTATTTCGAAATCGCGCGAATTGCAAATCGAAACTTGTCTGATCACGTAAAGTCGAAACCTTGTAGATATGTACTTTAAGTACTTTACAATTTCTTCGTTCGCATTTCCAAAAATCTTCATAATGTTTTACTCATATTATCTACTTATCGAGACTTTATTATTATTCATTGTTCTACTATTTGTATTGTTAAAAATACTGTTTCAGACTAATGATAGAAAGTAAGTTCGTTTACTTTAAATAAAGATTTAGGATTTTAGCACACAATAAATCATTTTAATTACTGAATTTTTCCATTACTCAATCCCGAGATAAATTTTAAAAATTCCCGCAATCCCGGGATACTAAATAATGACCGGGATTGGATTCCCTAGATGATGCTGCCATAAGCCTCCACGTATAAAAAACTACTGAACCGCGGCAGTTTCGTCGCCGCCGCGAATATTCGCGTTGCTTTGGGGGAATCTTAACACAAACGATTATTTTCTTTTTTGTTTGTAAAACAGAGAACACTTCACTGACCGCGAGCACCGTTTACGAAACTGTTACAGATGTGCCTTTATATATGGTCGCGAAGGTCATTTGGAGAAATTTACCAAGGAGATGCAAGATCGTCTGGTGAAGAACGTGATCGAGCCAATGGCGTGCGACGGTCTCCGGACCATCTCTATAGCTTATCGTGACTTCGTTCCTGGCAAGGCAGAGATCAATCAGGTTCACAGCGACAACGAGCCGAACTGGGAGGACGAGGAGAATATCGTGAACAATCTGACGTGTTTGTGCATCGTCGGTATAGAGGATCCGGTTCGTCCCGAGGTTCCAGACGCGATCCGGAAGTGCCAGAAGGCCGGCATCACCGTGAGAATGGTGACGGGTGACAACGTGAATACGGCCCGCTCTATCGCAATGAAATGCGGTATCCTGAAGCCGAACGAGGACTTCCTAGTCCTCGAGGGCAAGGAGTTCAACAGGAGGATCCGCGACAGCAACGGGGAGGTGCAGCAACACCTGCTTGACAAAGTGTGGCCGAGGCTCAGGGTGCTGGCCAGATCCTCGCCCACGGATAAGTACACCCTTGTAAAAGGCATAATCGACAGTCTGGTGACCACCAGCCGCGAGGTGGTCGCGGTCACTGGCGACGGGACGAACGACGGTCCAGCCTTGAAGAAGGCGGACGTCGGGTTCGCCATGGGCATAGCCGGCACCGACGTCGCCAAGGAAGCTTCCGACATCATTCTAACGGACGATAATTTCTCGTCGATCGTGAAGGCGGTGATGTGGGGTAGAAACGTCTACGATAGTATAGCGAAGTTCTTGCAGTTTCAGCTGACCGTGAACGTCGTCGCTGTTATAGTTGCTTTTATCGGGGCATGCGCCGTGCAAGATTCTCCCCTTAAAGCTGTGCAGATGCTGTGGGTGAACCTGATCATGGACACGCTAGCGTCCCTAGCTCTGGCCACCGAGATGCCTACGCCGGATCTTCTCCTTCGCAAGCCGTACGGTCGCACGAAACCTCTAATCTCCAGGACGATGATGAAGAACATCCTCGGCCAGGCCGTCTATCAGTTGTCCGTTATTTTTATGCTTCTTTTCGTTGGTAATTACCCTCCAATCACCGATATCCACTCGAAGCCTGGCCCCCCGTCTTTGACTCCGAAGAAGATAAGAGAGATCATCTCCCCTTTATTCTTCGGACTCAAAGATTAACAAGAGCCCTTCTCTAACCACGAACGTGTCTGATCGATAGGCGATAAGATGCTCGACATCGAAACCGGCCGGGGCGTAGCGCAGGCTGGCGGCGGTCCAACGCAGCACTTCACCGTCATCTTCAACACGTTCGTCATGATGACTCTCTTCAACGAATTCAACGCCAGGAAAATCCATGGTCAGCGTAATGTCTTCCAAGGAATATTCACCAACCCCATCTTTTACAGTATCTGGATTGTCACGTGTCTATCGCAGGTAAATTGTGTCTCATTCTTCTCCCCTCTCGGTGTCTTTAGATGCGACGAGACTGTTATACCGCCGTAGCTAAAAGCGCAGCGAAAGCGATTCGAACTTTGGTCCCGCCGCTACTTTTTTTCCACGCCACTGGAATTCTAAATTCTATATTCTAAATTCTTCCCCTCCCCGTTCTCGGTAATTGAGACACTTCGGTCGGCCGTACGCGACAGGTTGACGGGACAAGGGGAGAGATTCTTTCAGCGGAGCGGATAAGAAAAGAGCAAGCAGGCGGCGACCCTTTATGCACGGTGACTTTGAAAACCGCTGATGTGTACGTCCTTTAATAGAACCGTATTGTCTTCTTTTCTAGGTACTTATCATACATTATGGTAAAATGGCGTTCAGCACGAAAGCTCTCACTTTAGAACAATGGATGTGGTGCCTGTTCTTCGGAGTCGGTACTCTATTGTGGGGCCAAATAATTACGACTATTCCTACGCGCAAGATTCCTAAAATCCTTTCGTAAGTGATATTCACGTATACCAAAATTTAGTGTCTATAGATGATGAGAGATACTTCTGTGCGGTTTAGCGGGCGCAGCCTCAACGATATTAGACGCCCCAAATGTTCGTTTTTAGAAAACTCCCGGGATGTATAATATTTTTTACACGCTCCACCTGTTCTATTTTTTTTTTATTTTTTTTTTTATTTTATAACTTTTCTTTCTATACATTTTCTCTCTCTGTTTTCTTCTGTTTTGGTCTCTTTGATTTCTCTTTCGAGCCCGAGATCTCGACGCGCTCAACCGAGCATATCTTGGAGCATCCAAACGACTAAACAAGGCATATAACCCGTGCACGCAATTAACTAAAAACTTGAAAACCGAAGCGAGGAGAGTGGCGTGGTGGTAACCGGACGATTTCTCCTGCTTTCTTGCATCGTGCGACGCGGCAGGAACCCGCGCCGCGTCCCGTCCAACGGGGCGCAGTCGCGAGAGTGGATCCACGGCGCTTTTGTGAATGAGAGAGTAAATCGCTGGTCTTGTGTATTTCAAGCGACCGTTTTGGTAATCAGTGTCCTACGCCTCTGATCATCATTCCGACGCGCGATTAATTTTCTCTTGTGTTGGGTTCTAACATCCACGTACCACGTAGCTTTACTGAGTTTTCAACGAGACACCCTCCTGGTACACGATAGTCGCCTTTGCATGAACCTCTATCGATATTGCGAAAGATTTGATAATATGTCGACACATGGTAGCGCTGGCTCTCGACGACTCCAGCGCTGTTACTCTCCGCTGATCTATAGTAAATATTTCGGCTTCTATCAGCGACAGGTGTCGGGCGTACAAGGGATAGTCGCGCGAGTGGCGTTGCGTAGCCGTTTCTTTCGATCGAATCGTCGCAGGATTTACGGTACGCCATTCGCGCGACGCTCTCGTCGCTGTAGTTGCGCCAAATTTTACCAGAACGTTCATTGAATCTCCAACTGTGTGTTTGCAAACTACAACACGAGCAACGCCAGTAGCGGCAGTCTAAAAATGATCCGAATTCGAACCAATACGATATTTCACTCAAGATAAGTATTATCATAATCGGTATCGTGTAAAGGTGTAATAGAAGGGATGCATGCATCGTGGAACTCAATTATTGGTAGCTGGTATATACCGTAGTGCCTCTGTTTGTTTATGTTCTCGCTTCGAGTCCTCCTCTATCGCTTTGTCATGCCCTCACCCCCTCAGTACACTAAATTTAGCGCATCCGCTTTACGTAGCATGGCCCCTAGATGCGCGGGTGCCGAGAAAACCTCCCCAGTCGAAGACGAATCGGTGACGTAGATAAATACGGAATGATACATCTCGCGTGCTCGGCTGTTCCCTCGCTCCCCCCCTCCCCCCTCTCTGTAACTGTTAGTGCTGGCCAAGTAACTTTGATCGCCGCCAGGAGGTCCAAGGTCCTTACAAGAGACACCAGAACTTTGGGCCTCCGGTAGCCGACAGATTGGCGAGCCGGGAGCAACGGTGTCCGAACACTCGAAACGTTCGAGTTTCAAAGAGGAGCTGGTGTTCAGATATCGGAGCCCGGAGCCAACCGTAGGCTTAGCCGTTGCATGAATAAAGGCTCTGACGAAAGTCTACGTACTTGTTTGTGTACCTAAGAAGCGAAACAGTGCCTCGATGATTCGGTAAATTTGTGTTTTCTTTTCGGATGCAAAGGGGATCTAAATGGCTCGCTTGAACCCCGGCCCTGGTTCTCAGGCCGGGGAACTACTATGCCGTGTTAGTTTAAGCAAAATTCAGGATACCCGGTGTGATACTTTGCGCTTAGCACTCGCGTCTGTATCACACACTCTGCCCTGTCGCTGGGACTTTAACATTCTAACCGTCTTTCTTTCTTTCTCTCTCTTTCTCTCTCTCTCTCTGTCTCTCTGTCTTTCTGTGTGTTCTCTATCTGTCTGTACCTCTTAACCTCTCTGTCTTGTCTGTCTTCCTGGTTTCGTTCGTTGTATTGTTTTCTTGCAATCTCTGTCCCCCATCTCTGTCCATCAACTCGCACTGGTGCCAAACTTTCTCCTTCTGAACCGGTCTTCCATTTCCGCATCTGTTTCTCTCTGTTCGCTTGAGTTGGCTCCCGACACGCAAGCCCGCCAGGCCGCGGGACTTGGACCCAGAGGGCTGGAACGGCGGACCAGGGGGGGGGAGGAGAGCAAGCCCCCCTGCACCCTTGCGAGTCGGGACCAGCGAATGAACTGCTGCTCTCGCGTCCGAGCGCCTCCGGCAGCCGTTAAACTGAATAGAGAATCAGGCGATGAATTGCGACACCGCATCGTCGATGCAGGACGTGCGGCGGGTGCTTCTGCGGCCGTCAACGGCGGGAAGCGCCACGAGTGGCGCGCGCCGAGAAAAGGCGCACTCGTCTTTTTTTTAATAACAATCTTCTGCATAATAACCGCTTGTTTGAAGCTTTACCGAGCCACTTTGTCGTAGGGCAGATTAGAGATGTAGTTGCGGTTCTTGAGCTTACCTTTGAACTTGTCCCTTTAACAGGTAAGGGAGAATATCTCGCATCGCTGGGCAACTAACGAGATACGTACGATTAACCCGTAGGCGACCCAGGGTGGGAAAAGACTCGCGTGCGATTTGGAAAATGGGAATGAACCTGTCCAGAGGAGAAGGGGATGAATTCGTGGTCACGAAACCGTCCCGGGAAAGAAAACTCCCCGTCACGCGTGCATCGCTCCTACGTTTAACCCCTCCCCACCCCCCACTCCTCATCGTCATTGCGTTTCTTTTTCTCCGTTTCGTTTCTTTCCTCTGTTTATTTTTACTCTTTATTTCCATCGCTGTCGCCCCTCTCTCCCGACAAATACAAAAGTATCTCTTTCGTCATCATCACGCATACACGACACCAGAGACACACGTTTTACTCGTTCCCGTTCCATCGACAGAGATCGCATTTATCGCTCACTTTGTCCGCATTGCACCTCATCGCATCCCCTCGTTCGTTGGCTCATTTCTCTTTACACGCCGCAACATTATTACTTGTATCTGTGTATATATCTTACCCGGCTGTTTCAGAAGCAACTGACGACGCGTGTGTCGGCGATGGGCTTGCCGGAGGCACGATTTGCATTTGGAAAGTGGAAAGTGGCCACTTTGCGGTCTTCAGTTTCGAGCAACAGTGACGGCTCCACTAGGGCCCTAATTGAATCGCGGAAACAGAATGACGCAGTGGTCACCACGAGAAAGGCAAACCGTTGCATCTGTCAAGCCCGTCGGCACCACGAAGCTTTGCCAATGCATTCACAATATTTACACGCGTGCCTCTGAAACAGCCCGCGTATCTCTCTGTCCGTTTGCTTTCCTGTCTCGGCCACTTCCGATCACCGTTGCGCCGCCGTCGATCGATAATCTCGCCTAAAGAAACTTAGCCAGCATCGTCGACACCGTCTCAGAGCGCGTGGCTAGGCGTCCAAGCTAAGGAGCGAGGGGAAACGTTGCCAAATAAAAAAAAATACACACACACACACAGAGAAATGAAATAAGTAACTCGAGAAAAAAAAAAGCTCCTCCGGGGGTGCAGTGTGCGTCGAGGAGCCTGCTCAACGAGCTTCGACGAACCAAAAAAAAAAAAAAAAAGAAACAAAGCCTTCCCCCACCCAAAAAAAGCCAAAACAAAAAATCTACCTACTTTGATTATAGACCAAATGTATTGTAACCACAGGGAATCGAGTGATGAAGAATTGGTTTCATGTTTTTTAAAAACAGATGGGGCCGCGGCCAGCCGGATGATATCGGTGCGATCAATCTCGGGGATGAGAAATTCGACCCTGACTCGGATAAAAAGCCGCGCGCAGGACAAATACTATGGATCCGTGGTCTAACGCGACTACAGACACAGGTAACTATCCCTATCTCTCACTCTCATGACATCACTCGAAAAAAGTCAGCGTTCTCTCGGGTCCCCCCTCTCCCCGTCCCCGGGAAAGCTTGAAAGAACACGATACGAGAACGACGACAATGATGATGTTGATGATGACGATGATGATGATAAGAGAACAAGCCGCGCCCCGGCCCACGGCTGGCGCCGTTTTAAACGGGGCGCCGGGCACAAGTTCGTGCGATGCGCCGCCGTGGTGCTTGTACGCTCAGAACGGCCGGGTGTACCGTGTCATCGCGAAACAACAGATCGTTCTCTTTTGTGCCACGATAGAGCGTGCAGGGGGCGCGCGGCGGCTCGTGGCCGCTGGTTCCGCGGTGGGACACCGGAGTCGTGGATAAAGCGGAGACTTGTGGAGCACTCGGCCTGTTTGACGCTGTAAATAACGTTGAGATGCGTAAGTTTCACCGGCATAGTTGCGAATAGCGAAGCAGGGTCAGGGATTCGTGGATAAATCGAAGTGGCGGTAACTTTTGATTGGTGGAAGCCGGTATCAAGCAGGTCAACCGCTCGCGCGACGCCTTTGTCCCAGGCTTTGGTGTCCCAGATACGTGGAACCGCGAGCTTACAGAGGAGTACGCCCCGTACACGTGCAAACAGTCATAAGTATATTGCATATATACTTTAACTCCATACGTTCTACGTTTCGTTTCGTTTTTTCACTCGTTTACTTTATGAAACGTTCTATTTACCTTGGTTTGCATTTTCATTTGAGTTCTTTGCCGTGTTACCTCGACGATGCGTACCTTGCGTGTTTCTTGCCCCACGAGCACAGACACGTGTTCCGATCAAAGAAAGAAAGAAAGCTCGATAACGACGGTGAAATCGTCCCCCTCCGAGTTTAAGTGACGTCCTGGTCATCTTCAGGTTGATTCTTGCACTCCCCTCTTGCAAGTGATTGGGTCTCCGTGGAGTCCTAGGGACGATCGTTAACCCTTTATAAGGCGCGTTTATATCCTCGCGGAGTTGCGAGTCACGTTTTGAGTAACTACTTTCAGATTTCAGCTGGGGCTACGAGTCTCCGACTGGTGCCGAATGTTTTTCCCGAGAGGGAGACTCGATAGTCTTCTGTTCTCTTCTTTGGACTGACCGAGGCACTTCTCCTTCCACGAAACGCTAGAGCAAGCTTGAAATTGGAGCGTCGATCTATGACTTATAAAGGGTTAGCGCACTCATTGCCGCGTAGCGACCGGTGAACTCCGTTCAGCTTGACTTTCTCTTGAAAGAGACTTCCAAGGGGCCGGGCCTTTCAAGCGGCTCCGAGGTTGAAGCCAGTCTCTTCAGTGTCCCCTATTCAACTCACGCGTTTATGCAAGAGACCTAATTAGGAAGACGAAGAGCTTTCGAGTTCGTGGCTTCTCCAGCGAACGAAATCAGGCCTCTGATTCGTTTAAGAGGTCGATCGAGGCGCGGTGCAATTGACCTTCGCCCAGTCCTGACGCTGATTACCTACTCGGGTCCATTCGACTTTATTGAACTTTGAACCAGAGGATCTCCGTATCAACGAAGGGGGCCACATCGGTTAGCTCTGTTCGGTAGGCTCCTCAGGCCTGGGCAAAGGTCTTGGAGAAGCTCGACGCCATTGTAGGGCTTGAAGAAAGCTACGGCATACATCTCAGGCTTGTGTCTGATCGTCGAGACCCCATAGAACAACTGCACGTAGGTCTAGCCAGCTAGTCATCAGTCTCGCTCGACGTAGAGGCACAGATCCACTTAGTAAATATGCTAGCAGCGATCCACACCACTTTCTAGCTTACGTCGAGCCACGATCTCCTCGGTAGACGAGTCTTTCAATCCCCCCCCCCCCCCGCCCAGTGTATCAGTACCCTCGAACTCCTTCGAACTTGAAAATTGGGAAGTGATGCGCGGCATCTTAACATTGTTAAACGACCTATTTAACTTGGACAGACTTTACTAGGAACCTTGGCGACTGACACGGACGCGTGCGACACAAGCTTGAGACATCCTCCCGCAAGAGAATCTTCACTCCGCCTCGCGCGGCATCAGCGTACAGCCTGATCGTCTCTGAGGCCTCCTAGAGGTCGGCTGGTAACTCTGACTTAGGAATCGATTGCCCGAGCGAGAGCCGGAAAGGGCGAACAAGCGGAGAGCCTTTCCTCGTCGACGGAAAACCTTGGCGTCTCTCGTACCTTTTTCATTTTCCCTCCACCCCCCCACCCTCACCCCCCACCCCCGTTTTCGTTTCTTTCGTTTCTCTCAAGGGAACGGGGTAAACCTGATGAAGCTAGCGCATACTTGACCAAACCGCGGCTCATAATGGTCTAGAGCACACTTTACACCATTATGGGGCTTACCGAACCTTGTCTTAACGAGAACGCTTCCCGGGCATGCGACAGCGCACCAGTCCCTACCGCCGCAGTGGATTATTTAACCACGCGGCGGGGTTGGTCGCGCGGCCCGAAGCGAGGAAAGCGTAACGAAAGAGATGAATCGCGACGACATTCACCGATGTACGATCTCCACTTTCTTTATTCTGTTAACTTACTTCGCTTTCTCTCTTATTTCCTTTCTTCTTACTCTCGTAACACTACTCTCGACCTATCACGGTGTACAAGGATAATGAGAAACGACGAAAGAAAGTAAATAATCGTGTCTCCTGTGAATTATACTCTGTAAGCTATAGCGACAAAAAAAAAACAAAACAAAGTAATATAGATACCACTCGGTTAAGCTAATTATGTAAATTGAATGTGTAACCTACTTTCAGACGAGCAATAGAACTCTGGTGCAGAATGTATCTGTGACAGGCAGATCCCCCTCTCAGGATTACTATATGGTTAGTCCGCAAGTCCAATCTCCGCACTGTTTGACCGTTCTTAAATATTAATTCTTTATTTCTCTATTTTGTTTAATTTATTTTCTTCCATTAACCAAGTTTGTCTCTTATTACATACTACTTTGGTTTTCTTTTTTATTTTTATATACTTTTGCTTTCCCCAGTTTGACGTATTTGATTTCTCTTGCCCATCTCTCTTCTTAACACTTGTATTTCTTTGAACTACGCTCACCTTGGTTTCTCTCTAATCGAGCAGCGCTTAGTTTTTTTTTCTTCTTCTTTTTTTTTGTTCTTCTATATTTACGCCTCTTATTATCCTGCGGTTTTAACTTCTGAGTGTCTGTACTCTCCAGCGTGTAATCTCTCTCGCCTGTCTTCTCTGTTTCGTTTCATCGCCAGTTTCTGCTTGCGAGAGAGGAGCTTCTATTCGCTTCCTTTTTGTTTCCAATTCAACGCTCTGACGCAGAGAAGAGATGTCCAAGCCATTGGACACGCTCTCTTCCACTTCTCGCGCTGCTACTTTACTTTAAACCCTTCTTCTCTCCTCCTGTAATCACTATTCGATGCCCAAGTCGAGGTCAGATAATTCCCCGCTTGGAGAGAAGGGAAAAAGTTAGGCTGCTCTGTTTTATCTTTGATTTCAGCTTTAGCGCTGCTTCAAACCTGATTAGTAAAGCCTTCGATGCATCGCTGCGGATGCCTTTACTTTGAAACTTTGCTGGCTGCGAGACGAGCATTTGTAGTTCCAGCTCTGCTTTCGTTCCAAGCCGGTTATTTCGAGGAGAATCAATGATACATCAGCGTGTCATCGCTCGCGGTTCAATTCTGATTATGCGAGACACTTTGAAACATATGCGTAGTAATGCTACCATTGAGGCCAGCAAAGTCTCAAATTACCTGCTCCGAACGAATAGCAAAAAGTCTCACAGTGTCCTTTGCATAGAACTTATTTCGCGCAGCTTAGTTTCAAGTCTGATAACGAAAGATCATTTTTCTCAATCTCACGCTCTCTTCTCTTCGAGCATGGGGCACAGAATCTATCCTCCACTCCTATTCTGAGGCGTCAAGTACTTTTAAGCGGAGAAGTCCCTATAAACGGATTATTCTTTCATCGATTTCTGGAATTTTTTGCGAAGATACCGATCCGTCAATGCTTCCGGAACTTTAAGAGTACTTCACTCAACATTATAACAAGTAGATAAAAAATTATGACAGTAAAATTATGATAAATACAAAAGAAACAGAGCAGTAGCTTAAATTCTTTTTCTCTTCGAAATGCAAAACATTTGAAACAGATCAACACAATTTTTTTCTCAATTTATTTGACTAAAACGGTCTAAAAAATTGCATATATTAAAAAAGGCACTTCAAGCAACAAAGTGTGATTTTCGCAAAAAATTTACTTGTTTAAGAAAGTGGTTAAAATTAATAATCTGCTCAAATCTTTAGGTTTTCGTACCGAGGAATATTATAAACTAAAACCGTGCAAAATTTGTAGTCGCTCGGTCGAATGGTTTTTGAAAACCGATCGAAGTCCGGAAAACTGGTACTTTATTTATTCTTCCAGCTTCCGCGGGTTAATCTGCTTCCTTTTTGTCCGCGAGTTCGGTGGATTTATACAGGGCCTTCTCCCCTTAATTCCACCCTGTCAATTAATTTTCTTCCCTCGTTGCCGAGAAGCAATCTTCAAATTTCCCAAATCCCCCTGACCTGTTTCTTTCTCGTTTTCTTTATCACTGGTTCTAAGGTGTTGCATGCACGTCTGTGCGTATGTATGTACGTATATAAGTTGCCCGTATATACGTGTATACACGTAGATATATGTCTGCATACACACGTGTACGTGAAACGCATGCGCGTATGTGTACGCGTATATGTATGTGTATGCGTATATATGTGTGCGAGACACACATACACGCGCGGCAAGGTACGCTTCCGCAGTTTAATTTAATTTTAATTTCACTGAGAACCACCTTGTCGACTATTCTCTTCTTTTCCGTTGATGGGAAGTGAAGCTCGGTTGCAGGGGCCGTTAATATTCGCAGCGTGGCCGCATTCAGTGATCTCTTCGCGTCAGACTTCCTTCAGGTCGTTCAGTTTCACTTGCTCTCTTTTTTCATTTCCCCTTTCTTTTCTCAAGGGTCCCCCCCCGGACCTCTCTGGGACCCGCCACTTTTTTTCCGATCGCCGAGAATGAACTTGCGCGCTTTTCCGAGGTTTTCATTTTCTTTTTCCGTTCAAGAGATTGTGTATTTGAAAAGGCCGCACCGCGAGGTCGAGCGTTCTCGTCGAAATTCATGCTTGCGAGAGTAGACGTTGGATATTTTGTTTATCACGCTTCAAGTATCTCTCAAGCCAGCAAACCGTGGCCGTGCCACGTGCTTCTGGGAACTTTGTTTTTTTATTATCATTTTTTTAGTCCTCGAGAGGCAGTGTCCTCGATAACTCGAGCGATGGGACGTTGTTCCTTGAAGGGACGCAGCGCACCTAGACACTGAATAGTACCGAAGTCTATAACTCCGTTCAGACCTACGTTCTCCTCTATTCTCTCAATGGCCACGCCAAAGTTCTCGCCGCAGTTAACCGTTAGCGTGTTCGAAGGCAGGGCAAACCATGCAGGCCGCAACGGCGCGGAACAGCTTCTCCGCTGTAATCATCGAGCTCGCAAGTGACGCAAAACGGCGATAGAGCGACTCCAGAGGGTACCTTGTATACGTGTGCTATGCGTGTGAAACTTTGCATGCGCAGCAACTCCTTCCAACGATACAGAAAACAGAATGGAATATCGGGCAAACAGTGTCGACATTGACAGAAACACTCTACGCTGTCTGGATCCGCATAATTCTATTCATGCATCCTGCGCTAACGTTGGCTGATGGAGATAACACACCCGGGAGCCTTCCGCGCTGCAGGCTAGACGTGGCCCGATGGTCCCGTTGGCTGATTTGCTCCTTTTGTCTCTTATTTCTGTTCTTAATCGTTGCAGTGTGCCATTGCTGTGATACCATTAACAATTATTAATGGTGGTATGTGCCAAACATGCATCGTGTGTCTCTCAATGTGCGTGCGTGTGCTGTTGGCGTGTGATGTACGTGCACAGTTTGTCTGTTGTCTGTCTGTCTGTCTGTCCGCTCTGTACACACAACTGGAAGCTCTCACTGAAAGAAACCTTCACATAACGGGGGATACAATCTGGCAGCTTACACGTACACGACACACTTGACGACCGTGGACATTTTTGGGAGCTCGAGGCGAAGGAATAAGATTCCAAAGCTTCGAGTGGTTCGACTTTGTTGAGGGAGGATTGCGCGTCGTTGGTGGGCCGAAAAATGGGTAATGCTTTGTGAAGTTTTTGTTTAACAATGGTTCGACAAATTAATTTCGGACTTGGCGGGCTGTTTTATTATAGCTTGAAATATTGTCCTGAAGTTTTGTCTGATAGTGGAGAAGAAATTACGGCAGGTACAGAGGGAGCTTCGAAAAATAACCTTGTGGCCGTTATTGGAACACACAAAAAAGAAAAGAGATTCTTAAACGTGCTCTTTTTTTATTTAAAGAAGCTTTCCCGATTTTCGGGAAATATCTTTCTCGGACTCAAATCAGGGCGCTTGGTGCTCTTCAAAAGGCTGATATTTTAATATTTTTTTATTTTTCTACCAACCATATCCACTCGTATAGTTTAAGAATCTATTTTCCTTTTTGTGTGTTCCAATAATGGCCACCAGGTTATTTTTCAACGCTCCCTCTGTACCTGCCGTGATTTCTTCTCTGCTGTCGCACTAAAATTCAGAACAATAGTTCAAGATACGCTAAAACAGCCCGGCAAGCCTGAAATTAATTTGTCGAACCGTTGTTCAACAAAAAGTTCACAAAGAATTACCCATTTCTCGGCCCAACGAGGCGCAATATCCCCCCTTAAGGTTCAAGCAATCAGAGTTTGTACGTTCATTATCAAGATTCCAAGAACTTGCAGTGAGATCCAGGGTTACTTGCGGCGCCTCGAGCTCTCTCCGAACACTGCAATTCTTTAAGGGACAGTAATACGGACACACGTAAGCCCAGAAGACTCGTTTAAGAGCTTGGAAAGCTTGGCTGGCGACAACGAGCACACAGAATCTCAGAGCGAAAAATTAATAACAGAACAGGGAAAATCGAGCCAGGGATTGAAAACTGACGTAGACGCCCAAAAAAAAATATATATATATATAAAAAACAAGAACACGCTGTAAAAGTAATGATGATGGCTAAGGAGAGGATAGAAATTAAGACTGATGGTATGATTTGTGGTTTGTTAGCCAGCGGAACCCATTCGGGAGACTGAGGTATAACGGGGCGGCAGTCTTGCCCGCCGCCACACTTATCCTGTCGGAGTACAAACAAGTACGTAGCTCATGTAGATCGCCTGCCCGTTAAATAATACGTTGTATCGTCGACTGTCGCCATACGTACGCATACACAGAGGACGGACCGTCGGCGTACGTACCGGTGTGTGCTGATTGAAACGTTGCCGTCGGACCCTGGCTGATCTTGGACCTATTTCACCGCTGATCCCACATGTTAACCCTTTCTCTATTGTTCTGCGACAAGGAAGAGCTCGGCCGCGCTTCCGAGGGAACGGGGAGAAGCTACTCGCTTTCAAGCTGGCTAGCTGGGGGCTGTTTACACTCTCTCCGAGATTCACGAAGAGCGAAGAAGACTACTGCGAAGAGTTGGAGGCCCTCCGAGGCTCCCCGGGCTTTGCGTCTACTGTACATTCCTGAGAAAGGGAGCTCACGCTTGGAAGAGATGTCGTTCCGCTTCTGCTTGTATCGAGTACTATGAGATACTTTAGTTTCGCACCGGCGGGCTGTTAGATAGAAAGCAACCGCAAAGGCTTGCCCGTTACGGGTCAAGCTGTTCAGAAGAGAGTGCGCACAGTAGCGAAAGGGTCAGCATGGAAGTATCAGTCTGGCAGGGGCAAAGCTAAAGTGACGCTAGAAGAGCACGAACGCCTAGTAGTTGTCTGGGTAAAGCCCAGAAGGATCTCGCGGTCGCTGGGCCTCGAGTTGCACGATACTCGGTGGTGCCCGAAGAGGCGTTGGACCGGGAACGACGGTGACGATTGGTCGCACGGATACAGTGAACGATGTTTCGTCACACCACTGTGTTTTTGTGTAGCGGGTGCGGGCTGGTCGGTGGGAGCCCGGTGCCGATGGACCCACCGTCCGCCCTCGCTCTTTTTTCAGTAGTCTAGTTGTCTGACATGATTGTGTGCTGCGTGTATTATCCCCCCATCCACTGTGTCCATTTCAATATTGTCTTTAAAAAAAAAAAAATGATTTGCAACGAGAGCATCTTGTTTCACGGCGGCCGTGCGGCTGTTGGCCTGCTGTTCCGACGAGCCAGCCGCGCCAAAGTACCAGACGCGACTGTTCAGGAGAGAGAGAGCTGTCTCTTCTCGTTCACTTGAACCAGCTTCAGTTCTGCTTGGTCGAGCGGTCTCCACCTTGCTCCCTTCCTTATTTGCTGCTTCTTTCTGTTCGCCTCTCCCTGGGTTGAGGGGACCACCAGCCGGCGCAGCTGATGGCTCCTCCGACGCTCCGAGAGCCCGTGAAAACTCTTCTTTGGAACATGTCTTGCAAGCGTGTGCGTTAACCTGCTTTGCCTTTCTCTTTTTTGCAGATGTCCCGTAAGAAGATGTTTCACGGTGTCCCCTGGTCAAACAGATCCCAGCCTCGATCCTTCCCCAAGTCCCGAGGAGGAATCAACTCCCTCCGCTGGCCCCTCCGCCGGCACTCCTTTGCCGGGAGAAAAGAAGTTTCCAAGGTTCACGCTATCCAGTAAACCCGCGTAGCCTATCCAGCTCCTTCTCCACCCAGAGGCCTCCCATGGATCTTCCCCAGGAACCTCAAGGGATCCGCAAAACCTCCCGCATACCTATGTCCCGCCTCGCCTAATCAACATTTATCGCTCGGTGTGCGAGTGTGCGTGTGCACGGTTGCTCGCGTTTGCAACGTCTTTGTGTGTTGCCGGACCTCTAACCACGCGCGTGTGGCGCAGGAAGATCGACTTTGTTGCAGTGGTTTTGTGTGTGGCGTAAGGGTCTCGTCCGAGCGGAAGCTTTTCTAGAGAGTCTATGAGGCGCGACGGCTGATATTGCCCGTCATTTTGCGATCGGCCATCTCGATTAGGGTGTCCCCCGGGACGAAATACCGCACGGTGCGCCCTGTGATGGACTCGGAGTCGAGGGGAAAGTCAGGCCCGAGTTTCTGGGTACTTGAACGCAGGAGGAAGTCGCTTGCCTCGTCGGCGAAGTCGCGAGTTGGTGAATAGTGCCATTTATGGCGCCGCAATGTTGGGAAACGTTGAAAGATCGAAGGTTGGATGACTGGTGGGTCTTTGCGAACGGTGAATGCAATTGCAGTGGCGATTGAGGGTTGGAAAGCTCGAGTTATTGGACTTGTAGGGTCGGTGGAGGGTACAGTGATACCTGGAAGGCTTTATTCTCGGGGAAGACTGTCTTGAACACGAGTTCAAGGGCTCTGTGAGTTCATCCGCGGAGTCTTAACCTATCGGTAAGGTTTAAAGATAAGCCTTATGTTATCTGTACAGGATTCCTTCGCAGTGGAATGGATGTTTCTGAATAGCATGAACATCAGAAATTAGTAAAAGAAATATCACTAATGCTCTCTACTATCTCTGACTCTCTCTCTCTTTCTCTTTCTCTATCTATTCACAATGTACACTTCTCTGTCTCTCTTCCTGTCTCACTACCTTCCGCTTGATCACGCTGTTCTCTCTGTCCTTTCCGTTCGTCGTGCCGCGCGGATCCTCGTATTGGTCACGCGAACGGGTCGCGGTTCAAGCGTGGGCTTCATCAAACCTAGCCTCCAGTCTCTAGCTCTTAATTGGACACTATTAGCAGGCTTCTTGAGAAAGGGATTCATTTACTAATGCTCGACTTCGAAGCCTTAGGAAACCAAGCTGTTTTCGGACAGATCCTTCGCCCCTCAGCCTGGAACCCAACTGTTCAACAGAGCTGCTCTAGCAGAGGCTTGAACCTCTGTTCATTGAATTGATTAGTTCACCAACGTGGTCGATAGATACCCTTAAATCACTTTCCAAATATAAGGCTTGCAATCCCAGATAGAAACCAGGCTGAAGGATTAGGATCGATCCTCGTTCCAGCTTCTGATTCGTCCACAGCTAATAAATTCAAAAAGAGAGGATAGGGATGGTTTCTGCCGACAGAAGTTGGGAAGCTTGCTTCCCAGCCGCAGATCCCTCTTTTGTTAAAAGCGAAAGTGGTTCGGTGTCAGAGTAATCGACCCCTTCCCCCAGGGAACTGAATTATCGTGGTAGTGAAAGACTCGACCTCCCCCCGGTTCGTTTCGCCCTACGGCGAATTATCCCCGCGGCTTTCAGCCACCGTAGGTAGGTACGCACAGTAAGGTAGAACGCGCGCATGTACGCCACAGGCGATAGATGCCGCCTGACCACCGTCCCGCTCTGAAACGCAGTCGTTTCGAGCTACTGGAACTCGGGTGAAATGCAACCAAGAAGAGAAGAACGGCCCAATGTGCACCGGAGAACCAACACCGCACACACACGTACACACAGAACATACACAGGTATCCCCGCAAGAAGCCGGGACCGAGTGGGCCGTCACTTTCTCCTTGAAGCTAGAGAAAGCACGCGGCGCTGAACGGCCGACAATTTACAGCGCATCCGCCAACAGACAAGATAAACACCACACGTATATATGTACACACAGAGACACCCAGCCCCGCCATAGATACACACTGAACACTCTAGATACACGAGTTATGGCGTGCTTGTGTGTCGCGCTGGCTTGCCTTCCTCGCATCCTGATAGAAACATCCTTGTTCCCTGTTTTTTGCAGCTTCGAGTAATCAGAGCGTTCAAGTCGACTCTGGAAGATCTGGAGGAGCGTCGCTCTGTCCATAGTTTACACAGCTTACACAGTATGCGCAGCTCACGCAGCCACACCGGGCCCCGACCACTATCTGACTTCACATACATTGACGAAGACCCGACAAACACCACAGGGGCGAACGCGGCCGGCCGGCTGACAGGCAAAGCCGCCGACCAGACGGGCCCTACGGATCACCACGCCGGAGGCAGGAACCCGCACGGGTTGAACAGCTCGACGTCGCCGCTGTTGCTCACCGTGCAACCACCGGGGAATCCGTACAACCACCACAACACCGCCATTAACACCACCAATGACAATAGATCCTCGTCCAATAGCGCCCTAAACCAGGCCACCACCCTCAGCCCCAACCATACCACGCAGATGCAGAGTAGCAACAACAACAACAGCAGAGACAGCAATACCGGAACATCCCCGCTTCTCAGCTCCAATAATCTGGCCCTCCCGGAATTGACGAAGCTCGTGCATGAGACCAGCATTTAAAAGGCAGCTTTGCGTGTCCGCCACTTGTACACCCCCTCATGCCCTCAACCCCCCGCCCCCCCCCCCCTCTATTATTCTTCTCTCGTTACTGTCTATCACCCCGAGATCTCCCCCCAGAATCTTCATCTACCGAGTGTCTTATCTCGTCGATCTAAGCTTCTTCGATTCTCCCCCGCCCCCCTTTTGTTTTATTCGTCGGTTTCTATCCCCCCGCCACACACACTGCTCGAGAGCGTTACTTTTAAGCCTCCCGAGCTGTGATTTATACATTCTCTACTCGTTGTGGACCGCCTCTGTCGCCTCTCTTCTTCTTGTCCGCGGGGCAAGGTCTTGTACTTGTTATTGATAGTCCTACGATGATACTCAGCTGGCGTTTGCGAGATTTCTGCGGCGCGCGGCTCGCCCCTCGCGCTTTAAACCTGGGATTCCCAATGCGCGGCCGGCTGGTGCGCCCGGCGACGGTCCCACTAGTGCAACGGAGAAGTATGCATCTGTTTCTCCCTTGCATTGGTGGAAGCGTCGTCCGCCGCGGTCGCCGGCCGCACATTGGAAAGCCAAGGGACTGGTGATCGGCTGCTACCGGTCACCAGACTGCGCCAGGTTCGCCGAGGGACCCTCGGGGCTGCCGCGGTGTCCCGAACTCTGTACAGCGTCCATCTAAGCCGCGAAGTACTCTTCCGCGTTCTGAGTACTCTGCGTGTTCAATCTAGACCCTGTACAACGTTCAGGATGAACTGCCCTGCCCCGAGGAGACCCGCACGGTGCCCTGGCATGCTTCTCGCGCAACGGGGCGAGTCCCCGGCGTTTTTTACTTGTTACACTTTAAGACGATCGTTCGCTCGGGAATCGGGACGCCCGATGAGGCTTCGGCGAAGCGAACGGACACGTTGTTTTTTTTTTTTTATAAGCCGCGTTGGACGCTGTACAGTCTGCCCCCTTCTGATCTTCGGCGTCGGGGAAGTCCCGAGGGCCGTGGCCAGCCTCCCCAGGGCGTCTCTTACTCCGTCGACTCTCCGGCGTTGAAAGAAGCTTCTTAGAGCAACGGTGGACCCCTGTCCCCGAAGTTTTTAATCCTCCGTAGAGGTTAACGAATTTTAGAGCCAGAGTTTTATCGTGTACAGTGTCTCGCGTCCCTCGTTTTTACCTCGAAGCGCGCTTTTATTCGCGGAGTAAGGCTCGCCCCGGGCGGTAACTCCCGGTCTTCTCCACCCCCCACCCCCCTCGCTCTTCTCGCCCCGCTCGGGGCGTGGATCGGCTCGCGGTCACTTCTGTTCGATATTGAGAGAAGGGAAGAGAGCTGCAAGTACTTAACGCTCGTGCTCGAAGGCGAGAGACCCGTCCGACCGTCTCTTCAGCTTCTTCTCGAGGCAGCCCCGGCTCGCCAGCTGGACGGACCCTTTCGAACCGGGCTGCACCAGGTGTATCCCTGCTTTGTAAAGCTTCCTCGACAGGGGACCGAGCGCGGAACACGCGGTATTCCCACTGCGACGAATCCTTTGCAACCACAAGAGTTTCGTTGCGTCAGGCCTTTAGCCGGATGGAGAAAGCTTCTGGGACGCTTTCGAGGTTGCTCCTGGTTCCTCCGTCGCGGCGGGAGAGCGAAGGGACAACCCTTCCCGTCGTTTTCGAGTTACCATTTTCCTGTTTCTGAATCTTTTAACTTCTCGCTGAGCTCTAATAGTCTTCTTCTAGAAATATGAACATGACGAAATTTGTAGTTAAAAAAAAAATAGTCGCGGAGAGAAGCAATTTCACTTGTTAAAATTCACGAAATTTTGAAATCTTAATATCGATGTCTAGAAATTTAGAGAAACATTGGTAAAAAAGAAAGGAATATCCTCGGGGCGCGATCACGAAGGGTTAATGGTAACAGATTAAGTAAACCAGTTTCTCTAATTATCCAAGGGTTCGCTAAGAATTGGGGGAAAGCCTCTGAGCAAAGAGACGGAGGAACCTTGTGAGAGCGATCTCCGGAGGCCCGAGTAGCTTAATTCCCTCCGGCTCTCATTCCTTGATCATTCAGCTCCATTCATATACAGTGGCAGCCAAGGGGAGGTTCGAAACTAAACGCAAAGTAACGTAAGTTTGTCGAACGAAACAGAACGAAGGGACTTTTGCAGACTCGAGAAGGCAGCTTTTCGAACCTTCCTTTTGGCTACCACGCGCTGCCATGCTCCGTGTGAAAACTTTGCTCCGACTGCGGAACGTTCTGAGACACTCTTAATTTTCAACTCCGTATTTACTTGAATGCGCGCAGTTACAGCCCCACCGAAGCTGCTGGCCGGGCTGCCTGCCTATTGTCCGCTCGCACGTCGATCTGGCTTGAATTTGCTTGCTTGCTTGACTGATCTGTCTTTTCACACACCAATGTCTCTACCACCTACATACTTTACTCGCCTGTTTGTCTGTTTTAAGACTCTGACGTCGTTGCGGGAACACGCCAGTGCGTTCTGTACAGGTCAGTGAAGTGGCTCGTAGAGGTGGAAGAAGTTTTAAGGTAGACCGCGGCGAGTCAGGGAACGGATTTGTCGCCTGTTAGAATCTTCCTGCGCGCCAGGGAACCGCCGTATCGTACTTACTCTTCCGGTCTCCCCCCCGCCGGAGACCGCTCTCCACCCTCCAAAATGGGCTTAGAGCCGGTGAGAACCAGCCGGGAAGCATCGCGGATCAATTGCCCAGTCAGAGATACCGTGCAGGGTGTTTGCCGGGGCTTCTTGGGCTCATCTGGACCACTTGTTGCAGTTTCCTAAGTCAGCTAATCCTCCATAAGATACTCAAGGCTTCTGGGTGAAGTTTAGAAAGCGTAGAAGTTCTTAAACAGTGCTCGCAGGAGTACTGCTGACGTTTCATCAATATTCCAGCATTTCGTAAGATTTCTAGTGCGAGTCACAGAATGGAATTCGATAGTGTAAGAAGCACCCTGCACGCGGCATCTAAGTGGGACCCTTCTGTAGCTCGGTTTCCACGTAGGGTCGCCGTTTCGCGAGCACGGGGCTGGGAAGCAAGGACGATGTGCAAAGGACGTACTTAATCGTGAGTTCGTATCTCGTCGCTGTCTCCTCTCATTGTGTCTTCTCCCGTCGGAGAGGGCAGTGAAGTCTTGATCCGCTAGCTTAGCCAGTAAAGGAATAGCTCGAGGCTAAAGGGAATCAGAGGGAGGTGACCCACCTAGAAAAGGAGCCCAGGAATGGATCAAGATTTCATTCTAGACCCGTCGAACCTCATCAATCTTCATCTATCGTAACCCCCCCTAGAAATCACAAGGGATGGCGAACGAGAAAGGCGACACTTACTCTACCTTTACCCTCACAAATTCAGACGGAGTCGTGTACAGTCGATTTTCTCCGTTTCGACCACTTAATAACCCCTGCGCGAGCATCCCCCAGCAGTTTGCTGTCGCGTTCCGCGGAGAACGTAGACTCGGAAGCACCTCGTCCACTGCCAAGGCTGTAGGAACGAAAGACAGGGCGAAGCGAGCAACGGATAGGGCCATTTATCGGGGGCCGTGGGCAACCGTGTTATAGTCTTTAAGAAGTCTTCTCTCCCGGTTGCGACGAACCGGCTCCTTCGTAGACCAGTCGATTAGGTGGTGATTAGGGATTCTTCTCGAGGAAGTCGGTCCGGTTGCGCCCAGTGAACGACGGGGTGTAGGATTCTGTAAATAATTCCGTCGCCCGCGGGCGCAACTGGCCGAAAGAGCCTGCCTCTGGTTCGTTATTCCGCTCGGAGATGCTCTATTTTAAGCCGCGCCAGCCCGTAGAATTCTTCTGCGACACTGGCAGAATCCCTTTTAAGCCGCGAGGGCGCTCAGGCTTTGAAGAACTCGAGGAGGCCGGGCTTCTCGGGGCGCCGAGCGCGGAGCTCGAGAAACTCGGGACGCGCGAGTCCTTCGAAGACGGTGCGTTCAGTGTTGGAGCTAGGCTTCGCGGTGAGGTGTCTTCTTCGGTAGATGAAGGCCCCAGCGTGTGGACTGAAGGTCTGCAAGGCTGTCGATGCCGATACGCGTCGATTGCGGCATTTAGAAAGGAGAAGTACGCCGAGAGACTTATTAGAACCGTTTTTCAATAGGCAGAGGCTGGTCTGTGGCTCGTGGACCGAGATTCTAAAGCCGGACGCTTTATAACAGTGTTAAAACTCTGGAACAATGAAGGAAGGTGTTTAGACGAAAGAATCCTTATATCCACAAGATAAACAAAGACTAGCATTAGAATATAATTTTTAAACTCTCTCAGTTCACCGCGATTCTTCACTTTTTTTTTACTAGAAAGCTCTGTAAACAGTCTCAGAAATTCTGAAGTTTGTCTACCCAGTAGCTATTTCTCTGTAAATTATAGCTCTTGCTCATCGTTGGGTCGACGATCCAAAGACCAGCCTCCATGTACATAGGAAGAGGTCCATTTTATCCCATTACAAAAGCCACATACGTAAACCGAACTGAATATATTTCTACTAACCACTTGCTACAGGGAACTTTCCTCGCCTGTGAAGATAGAGAAAGAACAGTAATCCTTGCGAAACTCTATGCGCTTGGCTCGTTCGCGAGTTGCCGTTTGTTAAGAAATTATATGAGAACGGAAAAGTTGTATCGATAGCCTTTGAGGCACGGCTCGCATTATTTAACACGTATTCACGCTGACGGCGCGACGCTGCAATCGAGAGGAGACGTTCGATTTTTAATATTGACGCAGTTAAATATGAAAGAAGAATTAATCTGTTACTTTGGGATAAAAGGAAAAGAAAGGAACGAGTAAATAATTGACTACCGATTATAAACGATACACGTAG
The DNA here is from genome assembly GCA_963971345.1 of Andrena flavipes. Lineage (NCBI taxonomy): Eukaryota > Metazoa > Arthropoda > Insecta > Hymenoptera > Andrenidae > Andrena > Andrena flavipes. The sequence goes on along the minus strand of OZ020482.1, from coordinate 17,999,624 downwards.
GGATATATAATATACATATATATATACATATATATATATTATTGATTTTTAATTAATTAATTCTTAGCGACTATTATTATTGTTATTACATAAAATAAAGTTTAAGACACGTTAATAAGAATGTTAAATTGATTGAGGCCGATCAGCAGAGGGTGCTTTTCAACATTTCGTGCGTTCGTCTTGGGTTTGCGATCGGTTCGTTTTATTTAATAATCTTAATTGTACAAAAAGACGGATAAATGCTCCGCGGTTGTTTGTCAACGTTCGCCGTTAATCCTCTGCACACACTCGCGTTTTTTGTACAAAGAGGTTTCCCCGAGCATTGATCGACGGAGCGATGTTACGACGATTGTAAATAATAATCGATGCAAGTTGAAGTTCTGTTCCATGGTGTTCTGTAGCGCGTACGCACTTAATGTATAGGTCGTTCTTTTCTTAATTTAAACGCTTGTTAGAGCGAGAGGGGTGCCTCTCGCTTCTTGGAAGACTTGGAACAGGAAGTCGATGGCTAGGCGACGCGAACGTTTCGGTGAAACCCGCAGAGTCACGAAATAAATATCCTGCGAGGATCGGAGGTTTCTTGAATAAAAGTTTCCGTGCGAAAAGAGGGCTGGAATCTCTATACTTTTTAAACAGAAACGAGCGCTCCGAAAGCTACAATTTGTAAGGAGGATAAGGGACACTTCCGAGCTCCATAGAGAGACGAATATCGATGGGTACAGAATCAAGATAAACGCTAAGTTAAGAGATACTATCATTATTAATGTTAAGGGAAGTTCAAGTGGCTGAAATATAATTCGGTGGCGACTTAAGCCTCCTGTAAATACCATAAGAAGAGAATAACACCGGCGCGAAGCTGGGCAGTCGAACCGTTGCAGAGGATTAATGCTTTCTCGTGATTTAGTAGCTCCCTCCACTGAACGGAAGAAACGAGAATGCGCGTAGAAGCCCGTTTCTCGGCTCGCAAATGGGAATAATCTGCGAACGACGAGGCTCGGTCAATAAAACGAAAACTGCTGATTATTTAACAAGAATCATTGCTCGTGCCTCGTGCACACACTGCTCTGATTATCTCTCTCTCTATCCGTCTCTTACTTGTAACTCGCAACACTTGTGCCGTTCTCTAATCACTCTCCAGCGTCTCCAGATGACTATTTTTTTACTCGCCATTGTTCAGATATTGTTTCGCCGCGTGTGGGGGTAATATTGCTCAGCGAGGAGACAACGTCGCGGGACAGTTTTATTTTGTTTACGATCGGTTGGAATTATAAACCACACTGTACCGTCTGCGCTCGAAAGGCTCCGACCGAGCAGGGGACAGCTTCCTGCCTCTCGGCGAGCTTCTACCCTTCATTCTGACTCTTTCCAGCTGAAGGGGAATCGAGATCTGTGTCTCAGTGGACTTGTTAGGCCGCCGCGTTCCCGTAAACTCGTCGCATTGCGCGATATATGTCACTGGCGGAATTAGCACAAGGAACGCTGGGTGCCTAAAAAGTTCCCTGCCCCGCGAGAACTGATATCGAAGTTTACCATTTAAAGCTGTCTGCTGTATGCGCGCACACTAACAACAGCATCTATTGTTGTTCTCTATACGCTTCGCTTAAGTTTAGACCAATCTCTCTTGCACAAAACTCACACAACTCTGTTCCTCTACGACTGACAATGGAAGCCGATCCACTCGGCGATGCACAAAACTATGACCTAATGTCACTTTGTCGATACCCTTCCGGGACTTTACTGTCTTTGGTACTCGTCGCTTTGAGAAACTATGTGGACTGTCTTCTTCTTAGCGAAAGCCTTGTTCTTTTCAGAGAAACAATAAATTGTGAGCTTAACAGGACAGGCTCATTAATTCATGCATTTTTCACCCTTCACATGGCAATGCTAGCGAAACAATTATAGCTCCATCTGGAGCTTCGAGGAACCGGTATAAGAAGCCTCCTCCCTAAGAGCACCTTTTTTGCCATATGAAAGCTTGAAATTAGCATTCTCGGAACGCCCCTCGAGGGCACCCACCTTCCGAATGGAGACACCGGCACGCGTAGCTTTCGATTTCATTTACTATTTTTTAGTTTCTCTCTACACGCTCGCCATACCTCCTCAATTTTATTATTGTAACTCGCCGCTCTCGCTCGTAAATCGATCTTATCACAGAAACCCCTACTTAATGCAATACAAATTGTACAATTAATTAAGTGAACCGCACTCAGAGCTTCTGCACCTTGTGTATTATCGATAAAGGCTGGCGTAGCGCCGTCCGGCTGGCCGTTTTCGGGGCCGCGCCACTGCGCTGCGGCCGACAAGTGGCCCGCGTCTGACCAGCCGAGCGGCGCTCCACTGGCCCCACATCCCCCCCGAGGCTGACTCTTCGCGGAAAGTTCTGCCGAACCATGGAATATTCTACTAACCATTTACCGGAGATATCTCTGTCGTCTTCTATACGCTTCGAATCGGTGTCCCGCACGCGGAATATTCTATCACCGCCGCGTAATAAAATCATTGTTATAAGTACATCACACGCAACCGTCTCGTAATTCACTGTTTCATCACGGCGTGTTTCTGTGACAGAGAATCTCCGCTGCAAAGCTGAGCAAGGTATCTTGTGAACTCGATAAAACACACTTACGGTCGTAAGTACCCGATGGTAATTGCGCGAAGAAATAAATCGAGGGACCCACTTCAACGGCGGAGCACGAATTGCCGATAAAGATCTTTAAACGCACCCTTCCCGCGTCTGTTTCCGATCTCGGACGTCCGAAGTTGAAATGGGAAAGGTCTGCGATATTGTGCGTGTTGCCGTTTTGCATGTACACGAGCTGTCTTCGGTTTCCGCTTCTCTGTTATGTTTTAATTTCGTTCTCCCATGTTCATTCGATCGAATTACCGCGGGCACACGTATCCAATTCACAAGAATACTTGTTGAACACCACCGGAGCCGTTATCTTCGTTGCGCGGTTAATCGAGCACTTTTTGGCTTTAACCAGGCCGGGACACCTACCGATTTCGCTCCGAGCCGCGCGCACATTTGTACGAGCCACATTTCACTTCAGTAAGAATCCTTTACAGCCGCCGAGAGTCTGTACTGGGCTCGTACTGAACACCCGTCGTTCTCCCCGGAGGGGAAATTCGAAGGTGTCCCGTAGCGAGTTAAAAAGTGCCTGGTGCAGTGTCACTCGAACTGTCGAACTGTCACTGATTGTGAGGGACACTTAAACGATCTGTCTCTAATTTTTTTTTTCTCTGTTTCCTTACAAAAGTGATTATCGCGTGGTACTGCTAAGTGCGTATTACTCGTTTCATCCTGTTATAACCATGATATTATCCTTTGCTCTTGAAGGTAATAGGTGGCGAGTTGCAGGAACGTTTGATACCAGTACCATACAGCAAGAGTTCGACAGACCAAGCTGTAAGCGCTCCTCTCTGCTCTATCTTTCACACTTTCGCTAAAACTTATCTGTTCTGTCTGTCTGTCTGTCTGCCTATCTATCTGTCTCTCTCTTTTGTTCTACATACACGAGTACACGTTATGTATTACACGCGCGTGCACAGACACACACACATACACGCAGAGGTCCTCTATCTATGCCAGCGTCTCCCCATTCCTCTAAACCTTCTGTCCACCACCGATCCACTGTTTTTACTTGCTCTCTGTGCGTGATACAGTTTGTAAGTCGCTCCGATCTTTGCCCTCCCCGCTTCAACACGCTTCCCACTTCTCTTTCTCTGTCTGATATTTCCCTTGTTTTTTTCTGTAGAATTCTCTAGCCTTTTCACTACTTCGCTACTGATAAATTGCCACTGGAAATTGTAAGCGTAGAAGATTGCTTGGTATGATATTTTCTAATGATGTACTATTTCCATTTCCTCTTGACGTTTTCCAAGGCGGAGCACCAAATTCATGTGTCAAGCCGGTGCTCCACCTCGCGTAAACGTTGCTGTTGGAACTGGATATTCTTGTAGTTAAATAGCTTGGTTTAGGGTTGAAAGCGGTGAAAAGACTGGAGGCCCCTTGGCTCTTGAGTTTCTGACCCATCGCTGCGCACTATTCTTCTACTTTTCTCGCTGACTCGCCTTTAAAACGCACACGCGACACAGGGCACACGGCGGGCGTTTGAAAAGCGCGCGTGCGCGCGCGCTCGCTGGCTTTCGTTTGGCGCGCGCTTCTCTGTCTCTCAGTTCCTCCCACTTTCTCTCTCTTCGCCGCCGCGGCGCGCGATTTAAACTGCCGTTGGCGTTTGAAGCGAGCCTTAACCTCGATCCGCCCCAGTTTCGATTTCGAATATCATAAATATCTTTGCGCATTTTGTTTATTTAATGCCGTTAATGACTCGCTCGAAGGCCACCGGCGTCGAGAATGTGCCATTGCTTACCGATAGATAAATCGAAGGACCTTCGAACCTTTCAGCGGCACGCTGCACTTGCGCTCTGTTACTTCGTACTCACGACTTACCTACTCTTTCTTCTGTCTCTTTGAAAGTATTACCGACAGCGCTGCCGATCAGCAGTCGGTAACAGCATTAACCGATCTTTCCCCGGTTCGAGTGGGACAGCGTTCCCCCCTTTCTCATGGGGCACGTCCGCCAAGAGTCCGCTACGTCAGTAGCATTTGGCTGCTGCTTGATTTCTAACGGCGACCCCCCACTTTTTCGTACTTAATGGATTCTGCTGATCCTAATTACGCTTACATGCAAGCAAGTAGTTGGTTACCCTTTGATTGCATTCACGACACGACGTGGGAAACGTGGGAGAACGGACGTTTCCGAGATGGAAAGTTTAATGTTTGAGAAAGTACTTCGCTGTCGGAAGATTCGAAAACGTTTTCGCTCACGTCGTGTTTGCAGGCACGTTACTATTGTTCCATGCATTGCGATCTTACCACACTTTTAGTACTTATTACATTTTCTACAGTAAGTCGACATCTCTTGCGACGATTCATCTACGACGCCTATTTATCCGTTAAAAATCGTTTAATTCCAGTTTCAAACAGCAGTGCGCGCGATCGTGCTTCTTTTTGTCGCAAAGCTGTTCGTCACTAAAGTCTCTTGAGAAACTTTCACGAGCATTACCGACGGAATCTGTCGGCCAACGATCCCTACTTTTCCTACCGCGGGAAAGATGTTCGAGTGACTCGGTCGGTAATTAAGTATGGAAGATAAAGCAGTTTTCTTGGATAAAATTGTCGACATTGATCTGTAACGATGTTTAGGCCCCTCACGACTTCCAGATTTCATTCCTGCTTCTCATCGATTCAAATTCAAAGCCGTTGACTGAAACTTTTATTCGACATTTTCTTTTTATCTGAATAGTAAACTCAGTTTATTCGTGTTCCCAAATGAGAAGCAGTGCAACGTCGACGAGAAAAAAAATTCCCGCAGGAGAAAAGGATCTTGACAGTTTCGTTTTTCAAATCTCCCGCCAGACCCAAGTGCAACGCATTCTTGCAATGATCCTCGGGACAGTATATTAAAGGCTTCTCTTCACGCTCGAGCGGAGCTGCAATCGCGTCGAATTAAGACAGAGACCTTTCATTTCTTCTCTTCGCCACTATTATTCCCCTTTTTATTCTCTCTGCTCTCTTAATCTCTAGTCTGGCTGATTCCCGCCGAATGATCGATACGACTTTCTTCCAAAGTGTATTCTACCAACCCTGCCACAAATTCGGTTCAAAAGTTGCAGCTAATTATTATCCAATCACAGTGAAAACTGCCTCAAGTACCAACATCCAAAAACATAATACTTTTCATGCACATATATACCTAAGAATTCCCACGATCACATTGCCTCGGCAATTATTTCTTAAAAATTGGAGTTTGCAAGTTAAATTTACAAAATTTTGAAACAGGCAGCTCTCCGATTCCCCTCTACTAGTGATTTTCTCGTCACATTTAAGTTCCCATCATACAGGGACCACGAAATGTGAATTTGTGCAAAATTTGAGCCGTGCAAATCCCCCCCGTGAAGACACGCTTTCCAAGCGACCGTTAACTGTCGACAAAGTGGCGACGGGGTAGCTACGCGGGTAGCGGGAGGATTACCGAGCGAGTTAGTTCTCACTTTGCCCGTCGAAAGAGTGTTGTTCGTCCGGCGACAGGAATCGCCAGACAAAGCGTCCACCTGCCGAGGTCTGCTTAGATTTGAGAGAGAACGAACGAAAAGCAAAACGCACGGGTCCGAGCGAAGGGATGGCCAATTATCGTCCCTCCCTCCCCCCACCCTCCCCCGTGGAGGGTGTGTTTTATCGGTCAGCAGAGCGTGTTGCGCGTTGTAGCGTGCATGTTTTAAAAGTACCAGAGAGAGACGAATTTAGCGAAACACTAAACCGGATATCTGGCCAGGTTAAAGAGTCTTCTGGTCAGCCTGGTTAGGGGACCACTCCAACGGCGCATCGTGTAAGTATTCTCCTCAATGTTTTCTGTCAAAAAAAAAAAAAGATCAAACCGAACATCACGCGACACACTTTCCTGCCACCTCCATGAAAATGCAAGAAAGGAAGGAAGAAAAAAAAATTATAGAGTAACGAGACACTTCTGTGCAATTCCATGCACGATGCCACCGCGTGAGAAATCGAAGTCACGCAGGCGTTTCTGTTCATTTTTTTTTTATTTTTTTTTCTCCAGTGGGGGTTCTTTCGTACCGTCGGGGGTAAATCTTGGCTGATCTTGATAGCAATGTTCGTCGAGTACGTGATTCGCCAGTTGCATGCCAGTTCGCAGCCTGCAATCTGTCACGCTGTATTACAGCTCACCTTACGATGCGGGTGTATATGCGTGGGATCTTATTGGCTCTCAATTGTCTGTTGTTTCGTTATCTAAGAAGCTAAAAATATTATTGTTATTTTCAGGGAGAGGTGGCGAAGTGCGGGCTCTGGTTTGACAGAGAAGTTTTAAGCCCCGCGTATACACTTGCCGCATCGAGATCGATGGATCGCGATAGAGACAGTTAACGATCTCGTTCCCAGTAGACGGTCGAAGTGTTGAAAGAGAACCAGATACGGGGACGACATCGAGCGAAAGCTTCCGACGATCGACTGGTGCATGTGGTGTTGCGTGACATTGCAAGCACAATTTGAAACAGCGACGTCGAAGATGCGCCCGGAAGAAAATTATTGGAATACAGACGTGATTACAGGGACGCCAGGAATTCCCCTGACGCAATGGAGGTGGAACGCGTTGCGCATGCGCGCGATGACGTTGTGACGTCCAACCAATCTACGCCGAGATAAGTGCTCCCCCTCCACTGCAACAGGGGAATTCCTGGCATTCCTGGGTTTGAATAACCTGTCGTCCACGTCGCTCGTTCAAATTCTGTGTCTAACTATTTGCCTTGCTGTGCAGGGTGATCGAAGCCCCGCTAGTTCTTCTAGTAATTCGTGTGGCCGCTGCTTTCTGTCTCTTTATACATACACATAATTATGTCTATATATTTACATGATTCTCCCCCTAATCTGTCTGCAGAGGTTGGTCATCGTATCCCCTAAGAAGCTGCGGGAGCAGGAGCGTTCGAACTCTATATCAGCCTCCGTTTTAGCAAAGAGTTGAGCAATTCGAAAATGAAAGCGATCGGTAACAAATTATCAGTGACCAGTTGTTTCACAGAGGTCGATCGTGTGCCTAAGAATTTAAAGAGAAAAACAGAGTCCTTTCCGTGCAGCTTGCCACTCTACAAGCACCATACGATTCTACCTCTAACTTCTACAAGTAAACGCGAAGGAGGATGGTAGAAAGTGGTCAAGATTTGGGTAGCTTCTAAAATATTAATAAAACATCGTTCTATAGGTGCCTAGGAATTGTAGAGGTACAGTTATTTACCGCGAGACACTAATCTTGCAGCCACACGTATGTAGATATCACAACTGAAGGCGAGAAAGAGTCCACTTTCACATTTGTCCGGTAGTACGTAAACAGAATAATTCTCTGAATTTTTCACAATTTCCCCATCATATTCGCGGCAAATAATCGTACTTTCACTGTTAAAATTCCTGGAGACGTCCAGAATGCTGGCTTATTAATGTTTTAGGTGCCTGAGCTACCCAGATTTTGGCAACAATGCCAAGAGTGATCCTGCGCCTTTATTGCATCGAGTTTGTACAGAATATGAAAGCTTAGATGTGAGTGCTTGGTGTGGGTGGCGTTCAGCTGGACACTGGGGATGGAGGATCAACCTCGCCCGCCCTAAATGGACATTTCTAACCGGTGTATCCCCTCGAGCGTGTGTCGGGCTGAGAGATAGTAGTGGCCAGCGTGTAGCTGACAGCACGATTTCCAATTGCAGATCCGCGTAGTGAACGCATTTCGGCAGGGCCTAGACGCGCGTTACACGAGCGAGCACAGCAGCACTACCTTGGCGGAGGTACTGAGGAAGCAGACGTCCTTAAGCAAGCGGCTCTCGCAGACGAGCAGCATCGAATACGCCGACAACAACCCGGACGAGCTGGCCATACCCGAGATAGACGTCGAGAGGCTCTCGAGTCACAGTCACACCGAAACTGCCGTTTAGAAAGGGGGGAAGAAGGAATAGGAAGATAAAAGAAAGGAAAGGAGAAAAAAAGAAGGGAAGAAAATCTCGGAGGAACCAAGTGTCGTCCAGCAGCAGCCACCGACGCGCGCGGTCATCGCTGTGGTGTTACTCTTACATACGTTCATTTTCTTTTCTTTCCCCCCCTTTTTTTCTCTCTCGATCACCTCCGACTATGTAAATTGAATTAATCTCCTCATCCTTGCTCTCTCTCTCGTGGGTTTGCGGAGCCCGCGCGCTCCACCGGGACATCCCCGACGGGATTGCTAGAGGATGTTGGGGATCCCCCTTGAACCTAGTCAAAAAAGCGAACGATCGTGACCCGCGGAGTTCGTAAGGTCCTCGTCATTTTATTCTCTTTTTGTTATCGGCGGGCCGCACGATGATCGACCGTCGGTAGTACAGAGCGCCACCACCCCCGACCGACGGGGAGTGGGGCGCGGCTGCGGAATGGTTAACCGGTTATTTAAGAGACGGGGGAAGAAGGAATTATGACGATGACGACGACCTTCTGCCCACGGGACATCGTCGCGGACCTCAGTCGATCCGTGCGAAACACCAATTATAAGATACCAAAGTAACGCACCACTGCCTTCCCTTTGTTTAGTTTAATTACGTTTCTCTTCGCTCCCCTCTGTGTCTGTCACAACCACTCTCGCCTTCTTCCCCTCTTACTTCGCCCGCTGTAACGCATGGAATTGCATGGAGGGAGTAGAGGGGAAAACCCGGACGAAATCGCCGCGAGAAGAGCTTGTCCGATTCGTGGTGGCGCGGCCAGGCTCGTGGAAATCGCCTTTCTACTGTTCAGACGGCGGTTCTTCTTCCTTTATCGCGGGCCTGTCGTCGCCACCCTTGTTTTCCGCCACCTCTCTCCCTCTACTTTCTCGTCCACCCATTGTTACCATCCCCCACCCCCCATTTCACTCTACTGCCAATTGTGTCGTTTCTATTTTGCAACACTTGTTCCGCCACTCTCCCGCATCGCCCTCCTCTTGTTACCTCGCACAATTCTAGCTTCATTTTTCCGCGACTCTATCGTTTCTCTCTGTCTATCTCTATCTCTTCTCGCTCCCCCACTCCCCCCCTCTTCTCTCTCTCTTCCTCGCTGTTTCTCGCGTGACTTAAGGATGATCTAGTCACTAGTTTGTATTGCTAAATACTTCCGTGAATATACTCAGCACTGGGGGTGCCTTACCGAAAAAAAACAAAGTTAAAAAAAAGAATGCGCATTGTTTTTTAGCCTTACTTCGCGTGTAAAAGGAGGCTCGACGGACAGTCGAGCGACGGAAAACGGGGGAATGAACAGGAAAACAGGGCCGAGGGAGCTTCGCGAGGCTCGACGCGATCGAACGCGGGGGTGGTATTAACGGAGAGAGTTGTATTGACGAACTGACGTGCGAAAAAAAGAAAAGAGACAATGAAAGGAAGCGAATTGGAATAATGAGATGGAGATAGGAAAAACGGATGCCGCCGAATCATTGCTAATTATTACGCTTAAATCGATACGGAAGATCCTGATAGTAAAGACGTGACCACGCCACGGTACGAAAACTCGCATGTACTTTTAGTAATAAATATATAGCTACGATCTACCCAGAAGAAAACGAACGCAGAGTTTTTTCCACGAGACACCCTTTTTTCTCTCTCACTCACTCTCTTTCTCTCACTCTCTCTTTCTCACACTCTCTCTTTCTCTCACTCTCTCTCTCTCACTCTCTCTTTCTCTCACTGGCTCTCTCACTGTCTCTCTCACTCTCTCTCTCTCTCTGAGTTCTCCGCTCACCCGAACGAACCGACAATTAGAAAGGAAGAGAAGCTTCTTATCCCCCATTTTTCTTTCCCCCGTTTGTCGCGTGGCAGTACAGTAATTATTCTCAGGACCTATCGATTTCAATCAGGGAGCGAAGCTCGCGAGGTTCGCGTGCCGGTCGAGCCCGACGAATCGAAGCGTCTCCGCCGTTTCCGAGAACAGACGGACAAAAGCACGAGCGCGAATCGTGCCCGACCAGGGACGCCCACCGATCTTGCGTGACCGGTAATAGCGGGCGCCGCCTTGAGCCGGCCGTGTTACGATAAGTTGCGTGCGTTTTGTCAAGCGTGAGAATCGCTGCCGAAGTATTCGTGGAAGGGTGGCAAAGAGGGGAGAAAGTGAAACGCGAGCGGAGAGGCAGCGCGACGCGTGTTTGCCAAGTCTCCATGAAGTCAGTAGCCGAGTTCGCTCGGGATGTGTACGCGTAGCTGTTCCGATTCGTTTGCGTCGCGAAAAGAACGTGGAAATGGGGGGGGGGGGGGGGGGTGAGGGGAGGAAGAAACGCAAGGGAATGGGGGAGATACTCGATCGGGAGCTGGTTGGCGTAGGTCCGTTTAAAAAATATTTATAGGACTTAGTTTGAACAGGCTTTAAGAGGCCTATTTACTGCACCGTATTCTAGTCTTAAGCACTCTGTATGCCTTACACTGCCAGTTGTAAAGACGCGCGCTGTTCTCACGCGGATAATTTCGCGGTACATACACACACACAGACATGAAACACATACACACATTTATATGTATGTACAACGATGCCATCGACGCCGCCGTCGTCTTCGTGGTAATATACTCGTCGCCTCATGTGATCGTCTTTGTCGACATTCATCCTCCGCCCGCTATGTCTGTCGCACTCTCCAACTTTCACTGTGTACTTCCCCTCACTGGTTTCTCCCCAATTGTACCGTTTCTACGTCCCTTTGGATGCTGACGTGTCATAGGCCCTGCGGAGAACGCCCGACGGGCGTTCAGCGAACGTGATTAACGCGTTTAATCGAAGGGGCTCCGCACGCGGGATATGTCAAACAGCACCCAAAGGGACGATCTTCTCCTTTCTTTCATTAGAGAATTCTAATATCGTTAGTCTACTTGTATACTATTGATGTCTGTTTCTAAAGCGTCTCTCTATCTCTGTCATCCTTCCTCCTGTTTCTCTGTTTCTGTCTCCATCATTCTCGCCACCCTCCCGTTTCCGCGAAAGGTTACTCATACATGCACACGATATATGTACACTCTCTTTCTCTCTCTCGCTCGATTCCGTTACACCCGTACTCTCTGAACGACGATCTCCGTCCGTTTCAGTCGGGGCTTAGAAATGCACAAAAGAAAAATGGAAAAAAATAACGAAACGTCACGCCTCGCGAGGGGAACCGAAACCGAAACGACCGCTACTAATTTCACGTAGGCTTTGATAGACACGTCTCGCGAATGGGACGAGATTGGCGAAAGGAAAGAACAGGGAGGAGACCTCCAAATGCGAAAGAAAGGGAAAAAAAAGAGATGCGCGGTTTAATAATGGCCACTTTCGACGTACGTGTAAATTCGCTTGTACAGATATTCGCTGAGTAACGAGGTCTCTTCGCGTGCTCGGCATCGTTGTCTCACCCCATCGTCATCCTTGTTGTTCACTTACTTATCTCTCTTTTTTTAAAGAAACTTCCGCCCCCCTTTCTTTCTTTTTACCTTTGTTCTGTCCGCCGTTTCGAGATCGCGGCGATCACCCGAGCGAACGATAGATCCACTCGCCACACACGCGTCCCGTCCCTTAACTCGCATTAAGCATCTTTTTACGCTCCGGTTGTTCTTACTCTGTAACACTATATTTAACGTAATTTCGCGACTATTTAAGAATTGTGTAGTTTAAATGACCCGCGAGAAAGAGGAGGCACGAGGGATAAAGTAGATTCGGTGGAAAAAAGAAAGGAGGACTAAAGATTTGCGCTCCCTCGACGGCGGATCGTCGTTATCGACCGAGCCTCGTGGTGCGCGAGTGACGAGGCGGTAGAAGAGGAAAGAAAACGTGTGCAGCGGTAGCTTGAGGACGCCTCGTGTCGGATCAGAGAGAGGAAAAAAAGTGAAGCGAACTGTCCTTGTATATACCTCGCGACGATTCTCACCGGGTGCGAGTCCTGTAAATCGGCGCCTGGGACCCCCACTTCGTTCGCCCTCGACGTTACTACGCAAGAGCGAAGAGCGAAGAACGCAGCAGGACGGACAATGGGACGAGGGACGAACTGTTTCGGCGGGAGAATAGCACTGTTCGCGCGTACGATATCGGCACCGGTCTCGTGACACGTCGTTCAACGTCTCGTGTGTGCTCCGAGGACTGGATCCATCGATCCCGAAACGAGATCGAACCGTCTTCACCTAAACAATGTACATATACTATATATATACATATATATATTATATACTTATAAGCGTATAAGCCTCGACGCCTTTAATCGATTAGCGATCTTCGGTCACCCTTTGCGCTCGCGTTTTTTCGAGAAGATTTGGATGTGACCTCGAGTGAGAGAGAGAGAGACCTCGGGATAGATGTTTTTTTAAACGCGAGCGTGAAAAGAGCGCCGAAGATCGGGCGGTCCGACATCTTACTTTCCGTTTCTCTTTCTCTTTCTGTTTGAAAAAAAAGGTGCTCGATGCAGGCGAGTAGCCGCGACAAACACTTGTATATCCTTGTAAAGTAAAACCCGATCGCTGTACCAGAATGTTGAGAGGAACGGGCGAGGGGCGACGTGATCCGAGACTCGAACCAAAAAGATCGCGCCCCCCTCGAGCTGCTCTGTCGGTATTCCTAGATCGCGAGATTAATCCTTTCGCTGATCACGAAAAGGGTTGCCCCTCAGCTGCTAAAGATCGATATTCACGATCGCAGAGAACGTTCCACTAGCGGCGCGCCGATTTCTGTTGCCGAAGCCGATAGTTACCGACAGAGGCGAACGGATTAATCCCACGCGATTTGTGGCGTGCGCGCGGGCAGAGATTTAAATTTCGAATTGCCCAACTTCTGCGTGCCGCTCTTCCCCTCTCAACGAGCGTTCAACCGATTTTCATTCATGTCAAGGCGGCTGTACCGAATCGATTAAGAGAATCTCTGCCGATCGCGCCCACAAAGGTCCTACTTCGGTCTGGCATTCCCGAGCCATCCGTAGAACCGGGAACCCCCGATTAACACTTTCGTACTGGTTATTCGACGTACGCTGCAATTTCTCTTAGTTTTCCCGTTCCGCCGTTGTTCGATATAACCGCGTGGCGCCTCCTGCCGTCGTGCATCGATGCTCCCGCTTGCTGCGCTGCACGCCGGGCGGTCGGTCGCGGGGGGCCGACCCAGCGGCACTCGGTGAAGTTTTCTTAAAATCGCCACGGAAGCGGTGAGGGGGAGGGGTGGATGCAGGCTGTTGGAGAAATCGACCTCGCGTCTAACGACGGATAGTTGACTGACGCCGATCGCGTCCTTGTACCATAAGCAATAAAGAAAGTAAGAAAGGAACGAGAGAGAGAGAACGATGCGAGACGATTTCGTGAGATCGGTTACGTGGCCACATCTTGCTGCTTTCAAGTCGATCGTCAGCACTTGAAGCAACGGCGAAGTGAGCAACGCGGGCGGGAAGGGGGGAGGAATCTTCTTGGATGAGAAGGAAAGGAAAAAAAAAGATAAAAGCTACCTTTAGACGCGTCGATTACTTGTATTTAAACTATGCGGATCTATCGAATAATTATATTTTACACACCTAGCGATGTTCATTCGCCCCCCGTTGTTAGAATCTTGTCGTTTATTTTAGTAAATTAAAGTACAAGATTAATTACGAGATGTAAGAGACGAATTCTGTAAAAACAGTTCAATCTCGCCGACACTGTCGCGCCTTCGTCATTATCCTTGCGGCCATTCGGGCAATCACACACACATACACACACATACACACACCGTTCTGTGCATCCTTTCCCGCCGTTTCTTCGCGGCCATTCAAACGTCGAACGTCGATATGTGTCTATCGATCGTTGGTCGATTGAATCGCTCGATTGCGCTCTTTTGGAACATGGATCGATACGATCGTAGGTCGATCAACGGTTGTACCTCGCTTCGAGGAGCGGCAGGTCAAAGAAGCCGGTCTTTTGTAGGTTATGTTCGAATCAGGAATTGAAGTTCTGAAGGAACACAGCTTTTCCTTTCTCGCTCGAGACGTTCATCCTTTACCCGCGGGCCGAAGCAGGCCCGATTGACGCGTTGAAGTAGAATTTTGATAGGACGTAGAGGTTATGTAACGTTGAAGAATCTTTTGATATTCGAGCGTCGATTCTCGAGCGAGCGAGAGGAATTTGAAATTCCAGTTCAAAGGAAACGGAATTGTTCTTCGAACCTTAAACTCTCTGTCCGTCTCTTCGCCACCTGCGTGCTCCTCGCACCGATCGATCTGTCATTTATTACTTTAATGTCACTTGAAAAGCGATACCTGAACGTATATCATCGTTCGATCAAGTTCTTCTTTGTTTGTCGGAAAAACAACCCTCGTTAAATTCAGCGTACCGATCCGTCGTGTTTCAAAAGAACGCAGCCTCCGTTGGTCGCGGGACCGATAAACGGTCGGGATGTTCGAGTCGATGATCGATCGTTATTAGTGGATCCAGAGCGACACGAGAAAACTCACCATTTGCGGTTGGGACCAAGTCTCGACGATCGTCAAGAGTAATTAAAAAGGAGAGAAAACCGAAAAAAAAAATGAAGAACGTGAGCTAGCGGAAGAGACAATTCCTTTCGGCGGCTTAGTCGTGTCTCGTCGTTTCTAAATAATACCGTAAATCCTAGCTACCAATGTCGTGCACGCGCTCAGAGCCGAGATATACAAAGTAATATCGTAAATTATATCCTCGTCGTTCTCTCGACGAGAGCTGGATGCCCGGGCCATCGATCGACGCTTCTTGCCAAAACAATGGAAGCCAGTGGCATGGTGTTTGCCAGCAGGGAATGCACATTCAGCTTGCGAGTAAGTTTGCGTGAGAAGTGTGCATGGTTTTGTGTGCGACCACGCGAGAGGAATAATTAAATGGGGCGGCGGTTGGAGGGATGGCTGGAGGGGAAGGGGGATGATCGGGGTACAGAGCGAAAGCGACGAACGATACTCCCGTGTAAGATGCCGATTCACGACGAGGTGGACACCGAAGAACTGAAATCTTCGTCCAAGTCCTTCGTTTCCAAATAAACAGAACTCTAGAGTTACGCAGGTTGTTTTTTGCAAACGTATTTGAGCGCAACACTTGGCAGAAACACTAAGTATATTAAACTAGTTATTTATATAGAGTTCCACCCGAACGTTTTTGGGGAGGGGAGGGTTGGAGTTTAATTCTCACTGTCGATGGACTATACCGAGGTACCGACGCAGGGGAGGGAGGGGGGGGGGGGAGTGAAAAGCGTGCGTTTTAATTCTCGCGGCTCGGCATCAGAGACATACCAAAAACAGCAAGAGGAAAGGTACGACGCGTATAAATATATACACAAAAAAAAACAGAGCCGAGGAATATATGCACATATATTCGGCAGTAATAAACTGGAGAGTTGTACACTGTGCCAGAATATGTAATATCCTGTGTTACGATCGGAAATTGTTGTAATTCAGAAGTATTTTGAGAGAGTATCCTTTCTAGCGACGAGTCGGAACTTAACTGGTTAAAATTAAGCAAGTAATATATTTATTGAAGTTAAAGTGTGGTAAATTTTAGAAACGTTGGAATTATGTTTCATATAAACGAGTTATCCGATTTATTTCACATGCGCAATCGTATAATGTGAAATGATATATTGTGAACACTAAAAATAGGTAATGGAAAATTATATAATTATGAATTTGAATTTACAAAAGTTTAATTGAACGTTATAAATAAAGAGAAATACACAATTATACAGAGTCGGGCCAGAACGATTTTTGCTGATTCGTTGCTTTTCACGCTCGAACGAAACCCAACCGTTGCGATAGACGCTTTTCGTTGACCCTTCGTTGTCCGACCCTCTGTCCGTTAACTTTCGTAAAAATTCGCGAGTTTGCTTGAAAGAAACATTCCACGATTCTTAGCGGGGCCTACTTTGCAGATTTATTACGAAACTTCCAATACGAGCGCAAATTTCTTCGCATTCTTAATTAATATTACACTGTACAATGTCTCGATACAAAGCTGCTGGTGGCGAATGTCTTTGAAAAGGAGAAGCATCACTGTTCCACGGGCTGCTCTTTCTGGAGCATGCCGTACCTGCGTTGAAGTTCCTCTTCCATGGCTTCCAGCTGTTCCCTGTTCTGCTCCTGGGTCATTTGCTCCATCAGTTCGTGGTTGTACGTGGAGTGTAGCATCAGAGCGAGGACACCGGCGCGAGTGGCCATGTTCGCTCGAATCTGCCTCTCCTGCTCGACCAGCTCGTCTATCTTCAGCCACTGCCTCACTCTTTCCATGTCGATTTCCGCTCGCCGCAGCTTCTCCCACACGTAGTGCTTCACGCAGCTCTTCTTCGGCGCCCGGCAGAACTCCCCGGTCGTGTCGAACACGTTCCTGACTAGCGGACAGCCGCACACTTCCGTCTCGCTGATCTTCGGATCTTTGCAATGCTCCGGGCAGAGGACACGCAGCCTCTTGCAGTAGGTCCTGTTCACGGGATTGTAGAAGTCGCAGAACATCACTTGCCCCTCGATGCGCGTTTTGAAGATGGAGCCGAAGGAAGCTTGCGACTCGTACTGAGGAACAGATAAACGAAAGGTTATTATTGGAAAAATTACATGGGAAGAATCCCGAACCCGGAAATTCGAAAAAATCTGAATCTTTGTGAATATGTAGGGAATTTCCTCCTGATTACAGCGCAATTTTTATTTGCTGCTCAAATTTACTCTGAGGGGGTGTAATTGACCCCTGAAAATCCAGTTATTTTCCGATTTAAGGTTATAACTCGTGAACTGTAAAATTTTTTTTTACCAAATGATATATCTAATTAAAAGAAGTAACTTTTGTCTTGAAACATTTCTTATATCTCTTACAGTTCACGAGTTATAACACAAAATAGGAAAATAGCCGAATTTTCAGGGGTTAATTTCACCTGCTTCGAGTGAATTTGGGCAGCAAAAAAAATTGCGTTGTAATTTGGAAGAAATCCTCTACATATTCACATCATTTCAGAATTTTTTGAATTTTCAGCTTCGGGAGCTTCCCTTGTTAGTGGAGGCGTGGCTTAGATTTCAGCGCTGTGGTGGTAAGTTGGCGAACTGTTGAAAGTAGGTCCGAATCCCACCAAACATTCCGAATAAGTATTTATTAACCGAATAAGTGAAAGTTTAGTGTTCAAAAAAATTTAAAAACACTCGTTTTTCACAACATGTCTATTTAAGGTAGTTCCTAACCAACTATGTTAATCAAATTAGAGTTGGGTAATAAATGATAAATATAAAATAATATGATACTATGAAAATAATAATAATAATTTTCAACATCATGTATATATATTTTAAAACGTTCAATGTTAACCCTTCGTTGACTCTCTGGATGTGAACCACCCATAAGCTGATTTTGACGCTCTGAACATTTTATGTGCAAAATAAATACCTTTTTTCAAAGCCGACTTACGAACTATTTTCTCTCTCAAAATATTATATCCGAACATCAACTTTGTAGATTTTTAGCTTCTAATATTGAAATTTATAAAAGTTACAATTTTTTTACGATTTTCTTCGTTTTTTCTCGACAGGTGGTAATATAAAATTATTTTACAAAAACTGTGATAAGATTTCAATAAAAGAATTATTAAAATACATTCCAGAGACCTTGAAATTGACCCATGATTTTTTTCATTATAATTGGATTCTTTGGATGAAAATGGCACTCGTTCAAAAATTGCTCTCGGTGTGAGTCACCCAGATGTGTCAAAGTTGATCGAAAAAAGGGGGCGTGTCAACGAAGGGTTAATTTAAATAATTGTAATACGAAAATAGAATATTAAGTTGGTTAACGTAGTGAATTGGAGCAGCACATCTGACAACGTCGCATTCATTCGGAGCATCTTTTACAACCAAAATATCAGAAAAAAAAAACGTTCATATGAATCTGAATTTTCGTTCGCTGTTTAAATGTCTAAACATATCGATTGTGCGACGTTGCCACGTTGACTACTCTACGTAGTTTCTAAAAAATTTGCACGAAAACGTATTTTTTATGGCCATTTACGAAGAATCCATGTGGTCAGTTTCGCTGAAATAAATAAATTCATTTCGCGACATTTCGACGTACTTTGGTGCCAATCTTGGTACACTTCTTGAATATACTTTTCAGTTTTAGCAGAAAAACTGAAACTATAACCCTCTCTTTTCGACTCTGTCATGTGCCACTGTGTTAAAATACATCAACTTTAATTAACAGTTTCTAAATTTTAAACTTTGTACAAGGGTTTCCCGTATTCCAAATTAGTTTCGAACCAAATTAGAAAGAATTCTTGAATTTAGTAGATTATTCAGGAACTACCTTAAACACGTGATAATCTTATGGACTTTCTTAAGAATTTCTACCTACTCTCAGTAGTTCAATTTTCTATCACTAGTTGGCGCTTCGAAATTCTGGGTTTCCCCAATACAGAAATCGACGCTAATAAGCGTCGTCGTTGCGTTTACCTTATTGAAGCACTTCTCCATGTGTTTGATAGCGGTCCTCGAATGGATCTCGTGGCCACAAGTGATGCAGTACATGCTCATCTCGGCGTCGTCGTAGTCGTCCACTTCTGCCTGCGGATCGATCGTCGCGTGCTTCGCGCGCTCCATTATCCTGTCCAATTCCGCGTGCCTTTTGTCTAACTCCTGAAGTATCCTCCTCACGTCCTGCTGTTGCTTCCTCACCGACTCCAAGGCCCTTCTATTATTCTGCTCCGCGATACACGGCGTCAAAGACCATTCCTGTATTCGTTGAGGCAGCACTTGGTAGATTCGGTTGGTAGCCAGCTTCAGTCCACACTCGTCGGAGCAATATTTACTACCAGGTCTCGACTGCTTCGAGCAAGCTGGCCCGTAGCATTGTCTGGGCGTCTCCAGGTGCTCGTTTCTCTCGTTACTCGAGTCCCTCTTACGTTTCTTCACAAATTTCGAACTTTTGTTGAAATTCTTGGAAGGCTTCAGCGGATCGCCCAGCACGCGACAAGTTCTGTGTATGCATCTGAGCTTCAATCGTACGGAGGGTCCGAACTTCTTCAAATGCCTGGTGAGATTAACGAGTTTGATTACTCCGAGCGATAGAAGTTGTGCGATCCTTGTTGGAATTAATAGGATTACCTGCACGCGTCGCATTTCCCGCAGTTCTCGGTTCTCAGACAACCCGTGCACTCTCCGCAACGTTTCGACGATTTTTTAACCACCGTTGGATCCCAAGGCGCGTCGTACTCGTACCGAAGAGCCCTCTCTTTCTCCTTGTGCTTCTTGTACTTGCGATCCTCCTGTTCTATCCTGCGTGGCTTGTAACGAGTTACCAGGGTCGGATCTTCTTCTCTGCAGCGCTGAAAATGTACTTGTTTAGCACGGTCGTTCGAGAAAATATTGCTTCTCGTTGATCTGCACAGAAGTTCTTACCACACAGAAGAATTGTTTTATGTGCTTGGCGTCTTTCTCCGTTATGTTTATGCAGTCGCCGTGATACCACTCTTCGCAGGCGTCGCATCCTCTAACATGAAAAGGCATTTTTGATTATTGTTATTATGGGAAGAAACGCGGATGAGATGTAGCTGTTACTCACATCATGAAGCGTGAACTATCAGAGCTTCTACAGATACAGTAGGCTTGTCCATCCTGTTTCAGCAGCGTAGCGATCTTGCTCTTCCTCTCTGGTAACATAAACTGTTTCGCTATTTCCTCTTTCTGCAAAATATAATTCCACTTTAGCGACTAGGCCTTACGATCGCTCGGACTCCTCGCTTTCTCAAAAAGATATCAGCATTACGATTGGAGTATTCAAATTCGTCGTCCAACATCGCGCAACTTTGGTTTAAAAGTTAAGAAAAATTCCAAACATGAGACGGTCGTTTTTAAATTACCCGCGTTAATTTTTCATAAACTATCTTCGAACTCAGATATCAATGTTCACTGATAATTCTACTATGATAACTGAAAAGGAAATTCTCCCTCTTAATTTTATACAGTAATCGAGAGATCGGGAGTTTGTAAACAGCGCGCCCTGTAAACACGCGTGCAACAAATGCGATTTAATTAAAACCTGGGGTATATGTATAAACGACATATGAATACGTACCGACAAATTCTGTTGCCTTTTGTCAGCCATGGTTGTGTATTATTGCGTGATAAAAGTTTCCGAAAATCCACACCCCGAAAGGCGATTATTACGTGCAGGAATCTTCCAACATCAGTTTCGATGTAACGCGACGAAACATCCCGTCGCCATTTTGCAGTGAACACTGCAGTGGTGCACAACCAGCACAACCATGTGACAACCTTCTTGATCAAGAAACAACTATTTAGCAAAAAATCATCGTTATTATAATATATAGAAGGTAATAGTACATACCCACGGGATTTCATACTTGTTCAAGCATTTTACAATCAGCAATTTATCCCGGAATTACCGCTTTTCCAAATTTGCCGCTCCCCAAAATTTGATGGTCCCTAAAATTTGTTGCATTCCAAAATTTGATGGTCCATTAAATTTGCTGCACTCCAAAATTTACTGCACCCCAAAATTGATCACTTTACAAAATATGTCGCCCCTCAAAATTTGACGCTACCCAAAATTTGTTGTATTCTAAAATTTTTCACTCCCCAAAATTTGAAGGTCTCTAAAATTTGCCGCTCCCCAAAATTTGATGGTCCCTAAAATTTGTTGCATTCCAAAATTTGATGGTCCATTAAATTTGCCGCACTCCAAAATTTACTGCTCCCCAAAATTGATCACTTTACAAAATATGTCGCCCTTTTAAATTTGCCGCTCCCCAAAATTTGTTGTATTCCAAAATTTTTCACTCTCCAAAATTTGATGGTCTCAAAAATTTTCCCTCCCCAAAATTTGATGCTTCCCAAATTTTCCGCTCCCCAAAATTGGATGCTCCACAAACTTTCCGCTCCCTAACATTTATCGCTCCCCAAAATTTAGCCATCCCCAAAATTTGATGCTCCCGAAAGTTTGACGGTCCTTAAAATTTTCCACTTCTCAAAATTTGTCGCCTCCCAAAATTTTCCGCTCCCTAAAATTGAATGTTCCTCAAAATTGGATGCTCCCCAAAATTGGATGCTCCCAAAATTTGATACTCCCCACAATTTTCCGCCCCCAAAATTGTATGCTCTCCAAAATTTGCCACTCCCCAACATTTATCGCTCTCCAAAATTTAGCACCCCTCAAAATTTGATGCTCCCCAAATTTTTCGCTCCCCAAAATTGAATGCTCCTCAAATTTTCCGTTCCCTAAAATTGAATGTTCCCCAAAATCCGATGCTCCCCAGAATTTGCCGCTCCTCAAAATTGGATGCTCCCAAAATTTGATACTCCCCAAAATTTTCCGCCCCCAAGATTGTATGCTCTCCAAAATTTGCCATCCCCCAAAATTTGATACTATATATTTTATACTGATAAATTTAGCACCCCTTAAAATTTGTCGCTGCCCAAATTTTCCGCTCCCGAAAATTTGATGGTCCCTAAAATTTGCCGCTCCTCAAAATTTGTTGCTCCCCAAAATCTGTAACACCCTAAAATATATCGCTCCCGAAATCCGCCCCGGCCATTTAGTAACAATAACTTTACAACGATCTATCCGCGTGAAATAAAATAAAATTTAACAGATCTCCACTAAATAGAAGCCCCCCGAAAGGTTACTTCAACTATATTCTATACGCCCACCCCTGCGCTCGCGCATGCGCATGCAGTAGCACCTCCATCAGTTCGAATCAGTTGTACGACAACCAGCGAGGAGGAAGGATCTATTTTGCGTCAGCTGTATTTAATTCCCAACTTCAAATACACCGCCATCGCCCTCTAGTAAATACATGGTGCCGATAAGAGGTCGTCGAGATCGTCTTGCCGGGATATCGAGGTTAGTTTAAAATCTACACAATCCTAAACTTAACGTCAAGAAAATAATCATGTGTTTTTAAGCAAATTCGGTGGTTCGGCCCGGATTGTCAAGATCGTTTTTTAATCCGTGGATCGTCAATTAAGACGATTTCATTGTCACCGTACCGTAATTCCACCGATTAATACCCATCGAGTAATATGGTGATAACGAAGGATACCGCGCTCCCTTCGGAAGAAGAGTTGACCGTCCAGGAAATAAACGTTAGCTGGCCAGTGTTGCAAGCCGCTTCTGTCTACATTGGAAAGAAATGCGAATGGCACAACAATGTACGTGACTTCCACTACTCGCTTTCATTCTTTTTTCCTTCGATCTTTGTCTCTAATTTCATCCGCGGGTGAAACTTTCATTCAGCTTCTGAAGGTTACATAACATTCCCAAAGCTTGCAATTTTATGGCGATAGAACGATACCCGGAGCTTGACAATTAAGGATTCAAACTGATGCAAAGATACCTGTTGAATAAATACTTAAAGCAGTTAAACATTGTCATTCAAATGTTTCTTCCACAACTTGTTATTCTTTCGGGAAAGGAGCCACCCGAGGGTTGCCTGAACATTAGGATCGCAGCTTTAATCAGCTTTCTCTTATAGGAGTTTATGCTGTGCAGACAAGAGACGGCGGATCCTCGAAAATGCGTCAACGAAGGGAAGAACGTAACTGCGTGCGCTTTGGAGGTATTTCGGGGGATTAAGAAGCACTGTATGGAAGACTTCAATCAATACGTTAGCTGCTTGGAACGATCCTCGGGTACCATGGAACTGTCCATGTACGATTCGGCGGATCTCGCTTATTTAATTCTTTTAATAGGAACGCTCCAATGACCGGCTTAATAATTTGAATATGCTTAGGTGCCGCAACACGCAAGCAGCATTGGACAGTTGCATTTTGAAGAATTTGAACATAGAGCGACCACCTTTCGGGTACTTCTGCGAAGCTAAGGTCCACGATACGCCAAGACCGAAGCCGGTGAAGCCGAAAGTGGAATATCCGGACGCTACGCCTCCGTTGGTAGATGGTCCATATCCCGAAGCGAAATATGGCTCCCGATCGTGGTGGAGTACCTAAGCACTGTTCTGGATATCTGTTTTCATAGTGAGCGCAAAGCGTCTTTGTGGGCTTCAGAGAACAATCGATACGATATTTGGGTTCGTTCCACGAGTCGGGGACGAATGCGAGTACATTTGGTTCGAGCGCAGACTGTAGATTGCGAAGATGAAAATAAACACGATTGTTAGGAATAATTTCTATCGATTTTAAGTGAGAAGTCGTTTAGAGGCAAAAGATATTTATATTTAGGAAAACTCTGTTCTTTTTGCACTCATTGAAATAATAGAAGAATCTGAATTTACTTTTATAGCTGAACAAATCATGTAACTTGTCGTTTTAGGAAGTTTCATCTGAGGCAGAAATGCTTATGCTTCTTTTTTTATTAATAGAACGTTCCTTTACTGTCGAACGATAAAGAAATCGAAAGTTGACATGGATCAGTAGCTTTTATTCTCTGCAAACAATTCTGCATAAAGGCGGCGGCGGATTTCGGCGTAGCGCAGGTAATAATAATAATAATTGTCGCTGCGCTTCCGGTTATTGATTGTTTATAAACTTTTCTCTTCCTATCGCCGAAATGCACGACGGCCTTGAGGGGACTTTTTACTCTCTCAGCTACTTTTCAGTGATGGTTTTTATAATGAAATAAACACTTGCGTTTTCGAATTTCTGGGGGTATATTTTACCACTCTTGAAATACAAGAAAAATCTTTGTTGTTTGCTACTTCATTTGTTTATATAAATATTTTGCAGTGAAGTTGGCGGCTTCAGAATTTGACCCCTTGCTGGCGGTTGAAATTTCGGACGACTGCAAACCATTATTTCTAATTCGCAAGGAGCCAACTTCACTGCGAAATATTTAAGTAAACAAGTAATATAAACAAACAACAAAGATTTTTTTGTTGTATTTCAAGAGTGGTACAATATACTAGGACTGGGACTATTTGTCGAATTTTTCGGTATTCAAATACTTAAGTTGCTCAATTATTTGGCGAATATAATTCGAATATCCAAGTATCCTACTCAAATCCTATTCGAATTTCAAATAGTATTTGAATACTTTTATATTTGAATGGTATTCGAATACTTAATTATTCGAATAGTATTTGTATACTTTTATATTCGAATGGTATTTGAATACTTTTATATTCGAATGGTATTCGAATACTTAATTATTCGAATAGTATTTGAATACTTTTATATTCGAATGGTATTTGAATACTTTTATATTCGAATGGTATTCGAATACTTAATTATTCGAATAGTATTTGAATACTTTTATATTCGAATGGTATTTGAATACTTTTATATTCGAATGGTATTTGAATACTTTTATATTCGAATGGTATTTGAATACTTTTATATTCGAATGGTATTTGAATACTTTTATATTCGAATGGTATTCGAATACTTAATTATTCGAATAGTATTTGAATACTTTTATATTCCAAACCACCACCAAAAAGTGGCGGATCTTTCGACCGCGAGAGTAGAATTCGCACCGTTCAGCTTTTCAGTTGTCCGTGAGCAAAGCACGCGGAGCGCAGAGCCACTCGAAAACGTCGTTCCTGGACTAACTCTACCCATCTTCGTGGTTTTCATTCGCGCCTGATTAACTCGAACGTAAGCAAGGGAATAAAATTAGTGGAAAACCGCGCCTGTCGTCGAACTATGCACTTGATACAATATAAACATTATGTACATTATGATGGACCTGGATTATTCGTGCAACGTGCTCCGAAGCAGCTGCGACCTCCAAACAAATATCGAACAGTCTTTGAACATTCTCGGAAGTGACGGCAACTTGTCCCGTTGATTCAAGTTGACCATCGCTCTGCCTAACACTAAGTAAAATGGAAGAGAAGGTATGCGCGCAGTGGCGCCGCTGAACTCTGGTTGCGCGAATAATCCAAGTCCCTTTTTATCAGTCCTTTTGCGTCTCAATGCACAGTGCTACGCAGATAGGACTGTTACAGATAGCGATTCTACCCTCCAATTAAATTACATCCACCGCGTACTAGATTCAGGAAAGAAAGTTAATGTCTGCGGTCCCCATTTCCCAATCCTGCGTAGCACTAGTACGAATGGTGGGTACGTTTTCCGAGGCACTATGCAAATCTCACGCATCGTGTAACAATACTCGTCTCGCTCACAAATTCTCTACAAGATTACAAGCGGTTGACTCGTCGGTTCACGTTCCCGGGGCAAGGAACCGAGGGAGACAGCTTTCTAAGCCGATGAACGTTCGCGATGCGTGTAATGAAAATATTATTCGCTCAGTTCGCGACGAACGTCGTGGAAGCAATTCTTTTTAACTCGTACGGTCTACGGGATCTTTCGTTAGCTCCAGGTGATGTCGTATCCGTTCCAATTCGCGCTGGGCGCTAAATGCACTCTCCTCCCTTTGTAGAAGAACGTGACTACCCCGCGATAGCCAGTTCTAGGTACACCGCTCTGCGTAAGAAATTAATTATTCCGCGATGCTGATCGTCTTTCTATGGATCGGCGAGTATATTAATTACCCTGAAGTCATCCATCAGCCCGAACTGCTTGGCGGTGTTTTTATACGCTTGACGAGTGTAATAGGGTATTCGCACTGCCCCCGACGCCATCACCTTCTCGTTCTTCAACTCTGAGAAACTCGCCACTGTCGATTGGTACACTTGGTTGACAAAGCTTATGTCGTAATTGTCCTGCGAACAGAGGGGAATGATTTCCGGATAGTATTTGATACAATCGTCTGTGCTCCTCTTACCTTCAGCAAGTATGTCAGGTTCATCTTCGTGAAATACACATACTCTGTGTTCAACTTGATGTACTTTAAGTGCCTTTCGTAGAACATTCCACTGTAAAGAATATGGTAGTTAAATATGTATTTCCTTCGTTAGAGGGTGTCCCTTGGAATTGAAGGTTCGATAAAATGTGGGGGATTCCCGGTAATTTTATAACTTTCGATGTTCCAAGTATGCAAAATTCAGTCGGATTATTCTGACAGCCTGCCTCGAGAAGTTTAAAGTTACGATATATTGTTTTATTTATTTATTTTTCCCAACCTTTGGAATATAATCGTTCACTTCGAACAGAGTCCAAAGGCTGGAGAAGTGGAAAACTTGTATCAATATATCGTCGAGTATAAATAAGTTATCGATAATAGATAGTCCCCCCTCTAGTTTCATCACACGTTTGCTTTCATGCAGGGTTGCGTAATAAGAAAACAGCTGTTTCCAAGAGCGTGATTTAGTTCGAAACTTTGAGGCAGGGTTTAGAGGTGTTTGATCGAGCCGAAATTTTGCACACATATTTACCACACCAAAGCGAAATAAATCAGCGGGCGTTTCCGACGGAGTTCTTAAATTTAAAGTCATTGTAAGGGACACCCTATCCTTCGTTTTCTCTGTCGCCTCGATCTGTGAATTCAAGTACGTACTTGCTTACGCCAGTTTTACCAAACGTTCTCGTTCTAGATATTTCTGGTCTGATGCAGGCCCTGTTCCTACGTTGTTCTGGTTGCCTTATCCAATCGTCCCAGTAGCTATCGCGTTAGGAAAAAGACCGATGAATCGGAGCTTGCACGGGCTTTGCAAAGATAAGGATACTCACGATTTGGGCCATTTCGGTGAAAGTTCCGCCCACAACTGACGAGTCAACATCCACCCCAGTCCGGGGAAAAAGTCTGTCCTATACAAAACGTCCGCTGCGTTCTCGTCAACCAAGCCAGCTTTACCGTTATCATTCCACGCTGACACGCACCACAGAGAATTATCGGAAACTAGCAGAGGGTAGGTGCCCAGGAAATATTCAAAGAAATCTGGGGCTATATCCAAATCGTCTACGGCGAAATAATGTACAAGCGTTAAACAGTTCGATGGAATTCAGAATTAACGATAAATGGAAGAACGCGTTGCCTACCTTCGACTATTATCACAGTATCGTATCCAAGCTGAAAGAACATTTGATCCAGAGCCCAGCCGTAGTGGCGGGCAATCTTAAAATACCCTTTAAACTTCTTCTCCTTTGGCGGCACCTTGATGTCTGATTGATCAGGTTGCTGGAATACATTTCAATCTTTACCAGGCTGTTCAAACATTAATCCAGGCTTGGGAATTGTGTACTCTTTTCGGCCGATTTTCAGAAGCGACGGCCTTCTTTCTCCCGCCGCGCATCTTGGACCCCGCGACGGCCGTGAAGCTCGAACCACCTTAGGCGCGTACCATGTAAGCCGCGCGTGACACGTTGACAGAAGAAAAACGCGTCGATGATAGTGCTCTCTGGGACTTAGAGCATAGAAACATGGAGGAAACATGCAATGGGCGATAATGTTGACAGCGGTAAAAAGAGAAAAATATACACGGAGGACACTCTCTGTTTTTTGTAACGCCAGGGCGACGTTTTTTTTTTATTTTAGAAAAAGAGAGGGTGTCGCTCGTGTATATTTTTTCTCTTTCGACCACCATCTACATTTTCGCCCATTGCATGCTTTCTCCATGCTCTAAGCTCTGGGACGATATGGAAACCTATTGATACAATCTCACGTGTTACGAGCATTAGGAGTTCCGAGCTTCACGTCCGTCGCAGGGGCCAAGTGCGCGGCGAGAGAAGGAGATCGTTGCTTCTGAAAATCGGTCGAAAAGAGCACTTGTTTCCCAAGCCTGCTTTAAGGGAACATTCTACTCTCTGGGTCGAAAAATCCGTCACTTTTCGGTGATGGTTTTTATAATGAAATACACACTTAACGTTTGCGAATTTTGGGGGGTATATTGTAGGGTTGAGACTATTCGAATATTTTCCAAGTATTCGAATTATGCGAATAAACTTTGAATATTTGAGTATTCGAATACTATTCGAATATTACTCAAATAATTAAGTATTCGAATATTACTCGAATATTTCGAGTGAGTTCGTGATTTATAACTCACACCATACTATTCGAATGCATCAGTATTCGAATACTTAAATATTCGAATAGCATTCGAATACCTGGATATTCGAATTATATTCGCCAAAAATTGAGGACCTGAAGTATTCGAATACCGAAAAATTCGACAAATTGGTTGTTTGTTTATATTACTTGTTTAAATATTTCGCAGTGAAGTTGGCGTTTTCAGAATTTAACCCCACATTGGCGGCTGCACTTTCGGACGACTGGACCATCGGAAATAAAGAAAAAAAAAACTAAACATATTTTTAATTTGCAGGAGTATGGCTATCTCACTAACCACAAATATCTTAAGAATTTTAATATTTTCCCACATTTTATATCAATTAAATATAGAAAAGAAGTGCCACTTTCGGTACTTTCAACTTCGATCGACCGGCATTTTGGTAATTTTGATCCAAAATTGTTCTTTCGTGGAAAGCGAGTCATCCATACTCCTGCGAATTAGAAATATATATGGTTTTTTATTTCCGATAATTTTTATTTCCCTCTCTCCAGTCGTCCGAAATTTCAACCGCCATCAAGGGCTTAGAGCATGGAGAAAGCATGCAATAGGCGAAAATGTAGACGGCGATAGAAAGAAAAAGATATACATTTGGGACACCCCCTCTCTGTTTAGCGCCAGGGGCGGCAGCGCTTTTTATTGAAGGTCCATAATGGAACCCTAAAAAAAGTTAACTCAAAGTAAATACAATACAATACAACCATAAGTACCCGAGAGGTTATAGTTACTACCAAAATACTATAACGTAAAGTTCAGAACTTCTTTGCATGTTTTTTGAACCATAAAAGTATGAATAATAAATTAATCTTAATATAAACAATCATAATAAATAAAATATATCCTAGCGGACATCGGTAACCGTGTATCATTTCAAGTGTTAAACAGAAAATATGTTTTGAGATGATCGTACAAGCCAAATTTTTGGCATATTTTCGGGTACTCACACTTTACGCGTCAAATAGCAATAGTAAAATAGTATTTTAATATTTAAATAGTATTTTTGTGGTAACTATAATCTCTCGGGTACTTATAGTTGTATTGTATTATATTGTATTTACATTGATTTAATTTTTTTTAGGGTTCCATTATGGACCTTCAATAAAAAGCGCTACCGTCCCTGGCGCTAGACAAAGAGGGGGTGTCCCCGATGTATATCTTTTTCTTTCTATCGCCGTCTACATTTTCGCCTATTGCATGCTTAGAGCATAAGATCGCATGCTTCCTCCATGTCTATATACTCTAAGATCAAGAGGTCAAAATTCTGAAGCCGACAACTTCATTGCGAAATACTTACGTAAACAAATGAAATAAACAAACTACAAAGATTCTCTCTTGTATTTCAAGAGTGGTAGAATATCCCCCCCGAAATTCAAAAGCGTTAAGTATTTATTTTATTATAAAAACCATCACCGAAAAGTGGCCAATTCTTCGGCCGAGAGAGTAGAATGTCCCCTTAAACGATCGACTGGTAAGAAACAGAGCAATGTAATACTTGTATATGCATTATCTGATTTCCATATCTGGCGATCACATCCGCGGTTTGACGGTGCTGGCAATCCTCGGAGACGACAATTGGGAACTGCTCCGCGCTGGGCCTGTATTTGATCAACTGATCTAGACATCTTTGTACAGTAATACGATTGCAAGAAAACACCAGAACCGCTATTACTGGAGATCCGTCTGGTAGCTTTCTTCTCGTAGGAACATTATAAGAGGCTTCGCTCTGCACAGAACAACTAAGGTCACGAAAGAGCTTAAGCATATATATTTCGAACTACTAGCGAGCGGGATACTTTACGGAATGAGCTAATTTCGCCTGCGAAGCCTGTGTATTTTTATTCTTATTCTCTCTATCCTTCTCCTCCTCTTCGGGAAGAATCTTGTTCTGGTCGACATGGTCGCCGTCCCTTTGCTTCTCATCCGCATTTCCCTTCGCAGTTACCAATCTCCCTGTTCGCGCGAAGAAATACCTATTACAGATTCAATCGTCGTAGCTTTCGATATCTTCCGAGGACGTACCTTTGCGCTGTTTATCCTCCTCGATATCCTGGAGGAGCTTCTGGTTCGTCGCTATCTCCTGCTTCACTCTCCTTTCCAGTTTACTGATCTGATTGGACACTTTAGTCTAAGAATAACAATACATCATCCTCACGACGCAACTCTACCAGATCGGCGAGAAACTTTTCGCTCGTCAGTGCTTACCGTGTCTCCTTCCTTGTCCTCCGGCTGATCGGAAATCAAAAAGTAGGTAACCAAACCCCATAAGACGAGAGTGCCAAAGATGACGCTGACTGACCTGTTCCGCATGGCAGAACCAGGTGTCACCTCATCTGGGGAATAAAACGGCAAATTAGGTAAAGCAACAGATCGACGCGGCGCGTTCCGAAATGAAAGGATCTCCCGCGAAGAATCGCGCGGAGGACAGGATTGTTTAAAAGGGCGCCTTTGCCATTAGAGTCTGCGACAACAACAAATTATCCCAATGCATCTCGATCTTTTCGCCGTGCCGCTTTGAGCGACCGCGTCGGGAGCTCGCGTGCTGCCGTGAAATTTGATGGAACAGCGAGCGGATCGCAGGGGAAATGTGTAATCTTGGGGGGAAGGTTACGTACCATTATGATATCCACGTAATCGCTGGCCGAGAGTCGCTAGAAGAGGACGTGCATTTTCTTACACGTAGGCGGCGGTGCCTCGGTGTCGACGTCTGCACGCGCTGATAAGAGACAAGGGCGTATAAATATGCGAGGCGCAGTTTCTACGCTAGACAGCGAAGCCTCGCGCGCTGACAGTGCGCCACGGACTCCATCGTTTAGATGCACGGCGGACGCGGGGGAAATCTCTGCGAGAGGGAAAGCGCGGCTTTCCCTTTGTGAAAAGCATCCCCGAGGGACCTTGATCTCGACCGTACGGTGGAGCCACGTAGACAGCGTTGCGCTGCTCCTCCACACCTCCCACGGAAATAAGGAAAGTAATTTTAATTCGCCTTGACGATTTTTGAATTTGTTCGATGGATAGAGATTTTCGAGGATACTCGCAAGTAAATGTTTGCCAGCGCTTTATGCCTTGCTGGCTTCAGTTATCCTCGAATTATATATTAGTTTTGGAGTTTCTCTGTTGCGCAAGGGCGCGTTAATGTAATTTTTAACCTTTGGGTGCTGAGAATTTGAATGCTCGGCATTCGAACGTTCGCCGCGTGCGGGTCTCGTCTAGTCGCATTTCTTTTCTATAGTCGCTGAACGCCTATGTGCGTTTCCCGCGTTTGCGGGAACGAAGGCATATGTGTGTTTAGAGTTTATAAAAAAATTGACTTTTGGGAAAACCGGTTTTCGAATTCCACCATTCCCTCAGAAACCGGTTCAACTGGTTTTCGAATTTACACAAAAAAGAATTAATTAAAATAAATGTTGGATATTTTGTGTCTGCCGTGAATGCATGATAGAATGTAAAGGTCAAAATTGAATCAACAGTTTAAAGAAGGAAAGATGTTCGTTTTCTGATTTAGCGAACTGTTTTCTCTCGTTGGAGCTATTTGTTCTTGGCGACTTGTCTGTTACAGACATGTATTCCAACCTCTCCTCATGTTTTAGAGTATATTAACAAAATACTTGCTTTAATTAAGCACCTACCCCACAACAAATTATAGAAAATAAATATTGTACTTGTTTTAAATATGTTCAGTTTTTTTTTTTAATATTTATCGAATTACAGAAACATAACAAAATGAAATATACTCTGTCTATTCGAAACTAAACAAAAAAAATTAAAAAAACTGAAATCCGTACAATTTTGTAGCTCATTTAGTATTTACAACAAAATACTGCATACAAAACGAAATGAAAAAAAACAAACTAAAATAACCAAAATCCGTACAAAACATAAATTATATGTATATATGTAAATCTATATTTCATTTAGTATCTTTCTTCTGAAAATATGACCTCGTGAAGATTTATTTTTACACTGTTACCTACTCCCACACAGCACAACGTCCCGGGGACGTCGACAGACCGTACCAGGAACGTCCCAGGTACGTCTTGTTACTGATCAGGACGTAAAGACGGTCTTTACGTCCTGATCAGTAACAGGACGTACCTGGGACGTTCCTGGTACGGTCTGTCGACGTCCCCGGGACGTTGTGCTGTGTGGGCTATAATATGCTTGCGTCCGAGGCGATTTCAAGTCAAAATGTTAACGTTTTGGTACATAAAACCGTTTTTTTTTTAAATTTAAAATTCGGTTTCCGAATGTCACCAATTTGCAAAGTGAATTATAATATTAAAATATTCCCTTGCGAAATATAAGTTGCGTTTAGACTTTTGTATTTTTAAGGAAATCACTAATAGTGGAATTTCCTGTGATGGGGGCAGTGGTGGGTAAAGACACGAATTTTCGATCTTATACACGACACGTGTCTTAAATGTCGTAAATGTCGTATATCTGAAATCAAAATAACTAACCTATAAAACATTTTTCGTATAGGTTATGAAGAAGTGCCAATTTATTAATAATTATAATTTTGATTAAAAGAATTAAATTAAATTAAGTTACACTAACAAAAAATGGATATTGAAAAATTAGTAAAAGAAATACATTGGGAAAGCAAATAGTGATCCTAAAGCAAGAATTTCGATACGCCAACTAGTGACAGAAAATTGAACTACTGAGAGTAAATCGAAATCCGTCGAAGTCCATATGATTATCAGTGTTTAAATAGACATGTTGTGAAAAACGAGTGTTTTTAAATTTGTTTAACACTAAATTTTTACTTATTCGAGTAATAAATACTTATTCGGAATGTTTGGGGGGATTCGGACCTACTTTCAATAGTTTGCGAACGTACCACCAGAAGGCTGATATCTAAGCCACGTCTCCACTAAGTTTCCCAATATAGAATAATAAATATAAATTGTTTAAATTAAAAATTATGTTAATAAAAAGTACAGCACCTTGTTGTTCATTTTGTCGAATGGAATTGTATATTATGCAATTGCTTTTATGGATATTGTTCGTTTAATGCTACTGAATGCTTAAAAAGTTTATTCAATTTAAGACCGCGAAACGGAATGGCCATCTAGTGGCGATAATGTGAACTATAGAATGCTTTTTAAACATTTTTAAATGCGGAGCTAACGTGAATTGTTTGCGCTGATTGTTTATCACTTTTAGAAAATGATTTTGGAATAATCTGGAGCAACAATATTGTGAATTTATCATTTTTGAAGTTGTAAGTATGTTTGGAATTAATAAACTGACAAAATTATTACTCTAAATTATTGTAAAATCAGGTGTGGGACTTTTTCCCATGTCCATGAGTACTCATTTCGTCCGTAATAGTTGAAATTTCGTAAATATATTACATAACCAAACTTGGTCCAGATGTGATTGTAGAATTATTTAAATAGACAGCGTTAGCACATCTTTTGAAGGAAACAAAGGAAGTCCAGTTGCGAGAACTGATGTCAACTGTGTAACAAATCTTTTACATAGTATTATTTTCGAGATCATTATTAAAATTTGTTTTTCGTAATTTGTGGATCATTCTTCGTGGACAACAACCTTGAGTACAACAAATAAGGAAATACTGGCCACCTCAACATTGAACTCAAGACAATAGTGATTTTACACATAAATTAAAGTGAAAATACACATATTACTTATTTAATATTCATTTGTACATACTTGTATTGCTCCATGGCTATGTATTGAATGTATTTTAGTGAAAATGAAGTAGAAAAACTCTAAAAAAGTGTTTTATCATTGTAAACACACTCTTGAACATTCCTACACAAATTCCAAAACTACTTGAGAGTCGTGGAAGCTTTAGAAAGCACAGCATTGGTTCGCAACTTTAAGGCGATGCCTTCGATGGTTAAATTTAGGATACCTCCTTTCGTTTCATGTTCTCCCGATACATTGCTCCAAAATCTGACCAAAATTTTCAGAACGCTCTAAAATTGAGGTTCGTTACAGGAGAACATGACGTCGAAAGAGGTAGCACTAAGTATCGTCTTCGGAGATAGAATCTAAGGCGGAGAACTAATCAACGTAGAGACGCAGAGTTTTCGAAAGGCCTTCAAAGTTGAAATTCAGGATACCTCCCCTTCATGGCTAAAATTTTCAGAACGCCCCAAAATTGGACTTTGTAATACGAGAACATAACGTCGAAATAAGTGGCACAAATTAACGACTCCAGAAAGTGAATCGACTGAGAACTACTCGATGCAGAGGCACAGAGCCTTCGACAACGGTTTGGAAGCGTTACTTTAAGGCGAAGCTTTTTGAAGGTGACCCAGAGTATATAGTAGAAGAATATAAGAATAAAAGAAGTGCCATTAAGGAATACCTATGAAAGTTATTCCGATAACACTCAGTGTCTATTACAATTCTTTTAACTGTCCTTCGTGGCATTTCTTTCATATATATATGTGATTGGATATAGGAAAAGGAAGTATGTATTGGAGTAAAGGTTAATTGAATAACACTTTTTTATCACGTAGCTGTATTTTATTAAAATAATTGAAATGTAATACAGTAATATCACACGAACGTATTGTTAATAAAGATACTTATATAATACGTATTTTAGAAAATCTTCAGTTTCCATCATTGAAAAATGCAGAGTAAAATGCAGCAGGTGTCTTTAATGCGTTGGGCGTAAAAATGTCTTACGTGTAATCAGAAAAGATACGATTAATAAGCTTGCAATTCAATGGATCCAATTATAAGCTAGACTTATTGACGCGGGGGTGGAAGCGAAAGCACGAGAAGGACAACTACGGTGTTACAGAATGCCTTGTTCAGCACGCATTCGTTTTAAAAAGTACTACACTACTGCGCAACATATTCTGCGTGCTGAAGAAGGCATTCCATAGCGCTATTTATTTCTAGTTTTTGAAAATTGTTCGTAATATTATATTCGCGTTAGTATCGGTTTTCCCCCTCGAGTATGTATGGAATAACGGGGGTGTCCGGGGACTTTTTTCCAGGGGGAGGGGGCAACTTTGGGATGATGGTAAAGAAAAATATACCTCTTACTTTTTCAACCCATTTTATAGTGCCAATTTAATTGAAAATGTAAAAATATTCTCTTTTTAGATTTTTCTCAAAACCCAGGAGGGGCAATTGCTCCTTTTGCCCCCTTTTTCTCCCCCCTCCCTGCGGACGTCCATGTGGTATAATATGGTATAAGAAGAACTGGAGCATCTAGCTAGAATTAATAATAAGCATACTCCCACTCTACAGGTTTCGAAATTGGCGCATACGCCAGTGGCGTCATCTACTAACAATATAAATTATCCCCTTCGTAAAAGAAAGCTAGCATGAATGGAAACGATGAGAAGTTTCGTTAAACGTTTCAAGCAATGTTACTCTTTTTACAATATTCTCAGTACAATCATTAATTTCTTTAGATTAATTTAAATAATATCGTGGACGTCATTGAAATATTCCAAGTGTTGTATAACACTTGATAATTCCTTTTAATTTTATCAGATAGTTGTTCATATTTCTATTAAACGTACGAAACTTCATTTCATTGTACTTATGTTAGAAATATTGCAATTTATCGGGAGCAGGTCGTACATGCGCTTTAAGAGTTGACACTAATAGCAGGAACTCTACTATCCACTTCACTAACGTTCGACGTGAGAACGCTCGCCTTACTACCACTTTACTACCCTTACTAGAAATACTACCACTACATCTCCTGCATTGACTGTCGCGAGTAGCGATGGATATAAACGAACAAACAACTCGAAACTATTAATAAATACGAGTTTACATTTTACAATATCATTACATCACTCCATCAACACTACAATAATGATATCCACAAAGATATTCCATTACTTTTCATGAATGGCGTGAGAAACATCTCTAAGAAAACTTAAAAGTATAAAATAAAAAAAGCGAATATCCCACACAGCACAACGTCCCGGGGGCGTCGACAGACCGTACCAGGAACGTCCCAGGTACGTCCTGTTACTGATCAGGACGTAAAGACCGTCTTTACGTCCTGATCAGTAACAGGACGTACCTGGGACGTCTGCAGACGTCTGTAGACGTCCCAGGGACTTTGCCGGACGTTGTGCTGTGTGGGAAGAACTTGATTTATAATTCACACCATACTATTCGAACACTTAAATATTCGAATACTTAAATATTCGAATAGTATTCAAATACTTGGATATTCGAATTATATTCGCCAAATAATTGAGCAACTGAAGTATTCGAATGTTCGAATACCGAAAAATTCGGCAAATAGTCCCAGCCCTAATTACGAGCGACCGATACCCATCGCTACTACTATTCAACGACGCCTGGAATGGAAACGTGTTCATGTGTGCGTACTCACGTTTCATACTACGCCTCGAATACGCTCTGGGAACGTTCCCTACACACACCACGGCAAGCGAAATGCACACGTTTGGAAAGTACGCCGCCAAACACGCACACACACAGGAAGTCTATTCACTGCTGTTCAAGATGGAGAGAAAACAGCGTATGGCTATCGTAAGGTGGTCGTCGTAAACAAGGAAATTCGCCGAGTTCAAGCGTCTGCTCCGCGGGCTGGAGGTCTAATGCGAGATGGCGAAATCTGCGTTGAGCTCGGACACGCTGCCGAAGGCTGGTCGGGTAAACGAGGGTACGACAGTCGCTTTTTCAGATGCCTCCTGTCATTCTTCATTACCATTACTCATTACATTGGCATCCCTAATAAAGAAACTCATTTGACAATGTCGCAGTATGCAGAGAATGGTTGGTGCACGAGGACGGAGCACTGGCGTATCGGCTTCAGGACGAGGAAAGTAAGTATAAAACACTTTTCGGTGATCCTACAAGAGTTTCTGTATGTTCTATAAAGCTTCTCCAATGAGTCATCGTATTATGTTTCTCAGTCAAAGAGCACTACACCGGTAACAAGGTTCGCAACGCTCAAGTCAGGGAGGACCTGCCTAGGGCTCGCGTCGAGCAGGAATTGGAAGCGCTGAAGTATCAGAGCTACGTTCAACAGCAGTCAGTATTTTATTCTCAGTTGTAACAACTGCACGTCGATTAAAAGTTTCCATGAATAATGATCGTCTGTTTAGGGAGGAGAAGGATGCGCTCGTGGCGAAGCAAGTTGCGCTTACTCTGGAGCGGGAAGAGAGGCAGAAAGAGCGGGAGTTGCAAGAGCAGATGAGATTGCAGTTGAGATTGGACGACGAGGCGGCTCAGCTCGAGATAGAACGTCACGTTCAAGAAGAGAAGGACGAGGTAGTTATAAAATCAGTTTACGTTGTATCGATAAATTTCTATTTAAAATCTCTTGATGGAACAAAGGAACTAGCAAGAAAACTGCAGCAAGAGGAGGAAGAAAATGCGGTGGAGAATCACGACGGGCCTGTGGACGAGCAAGTTCTGCTAGACCAAAAGATCGCGATGGAAGCGCAGGATGCGGAGCTGGCGCGCATGCTGCAGGACAAGGAGCGCGCGAAGGCGAGGAAAGCGAGGGAAAGGGCGAGGCAGAGAAAGTTGGAGCGGCAGCAGCTTCAGAAACTGGAGGAGCAGAATTTAGCCGAGAAGCCTCAGAGACCGGATAAGCTGGACTTGAAGGGTACGCCGACTAAGAGCAGAATGCAGCACACTTTAAACTACCCGCAGTACTCGGACCCTGAAGAAATACAAACGCTGGACGAGCCTGTCGAGAGTGTGAGAGAGGTACCAAATGTGGCGGCAATTATCGATCCCACTTACAACGGGAATGCGCATAGACACACCTCGAGTAGTTCGAGCAGCACTGTCAGCCCTTCGTACGCGTTATCCACGCCGCCGCAAGAACTCATGAACGACGATGCTCCGTGCTACATGCCTATACAGGGACAACGAAGAAATCAAATGCAATCTCCGTCGCAGACTCACGAGGAGAAGCATAAGCGTCGAGTGAAGGATGGTTGCAAACAGCAGTAAGGTAATTTAGGATAAGTTTCGTTTGATAAGGAGCACTTTTTGATGGAAAGAATGCTTTTGTTGCCATGAGGAAATAATGTAAGTTACTTGGAAGCATTGCCTTCGCAGCCTTTAGATTTGTTCGTTCGACGCAAGGTTTACTTCGGAAACATACTTGAAGCGTAAACCATTCTTATCTCTCCTCTGGAGTAATTAAATTTTCGAACTTATGGAAGCAATATTTCTTTGCGTAGAGCGAAGATGTATGTGCCTTTTGGAAGGGTACGGTGTAAATTAGAGCTGGAACTATTCGAATAATTGAATACTCGAATATTTTACAAGTATTCGAATGCTACGAATAAACTTCGAATATTTGAGTATTCGAATGTTATTATTCGAATATTTGAGTATTCGAATGTTATTATTCGAATATTTGAGTATTCGAATGTTATTATTCGAATATTTGAGTATTCGAATGTTATT
The DNA here is from genome assembly GCA_963971345.1 of Andrena flavipes. Taxonomy (NCBI): domain Eukaryota; kingdom Metazoa; phylum Arthropoda; class Insecta; order Hymenoptera; family Andrenidae; genus Andrena; species Andrena flavipes. Next base: position 17,960,821 of record OZ020482.1, on the reverse strand, counting down.
ATTCGAATATTTGAGTATTCGAATGTTATTATTCGAATATTTGAGTATTCGAATGTTATTATTCGAATATTTGAGTATTCGAATGTTATTATTCGAATATTTGAGTATTCGAATGTTATTATTCGAATATTTGAGTATTCGAATGTTATTATTCGAATATTTGAGTATTCGAATGTTATTATTCGAATATTTGAGTATTCGAATGTTATTATTCGAATATTTGAGTATTCGAATGTTATTATTCGAATATTTGAGTATTCGAATGTTATTATTCGAATATTTGAGTATTCGAATGTTATTATTCGAATATTTAAGTATTCGAATACTATTTGAATACTGATTTATTCAATTAGGTTCATTCTTTTACAAGCTTTTATTTAGTTTCAGTTGTGAGTTCGTTAGTTTGTAAATATTCGAATAGCATTCGAATACTTAAATAGTATTCGAATAGTTGGATATTCGAATACCGAAAAATTCGACAAATAGTCCCAGCCCTAGTGTAAATAAGATCAACGAATGCATAAAATTCAGTGGCGGATTCAACGGGCGGTCGATGATGGCAGATGAGCTATTGCCGCCTGGGCCCCTGCCCAGAAGCCCCCCCCCCCCCCCCAGGGCGCTATCCTTGAAAAGAATCCTGGGCTTTTTCCCTTAAATCCGCCACTGATAAAACTTGTCAACATTTCGAGTAACAAGTCACACCGTCCTAAATCTTAGATCTGCCTTTTTCTATGTACATTTGAATCCAAATATAATGATATATCTATATATAATACATTATATGTCAAGATACAGATTTTTATGGAATACAAAAACGAATAGCAGAATAGACAATCAGAATTAAGGATAAAATGAAATAATCAAGTATCGAATAAGCAAAAAATAATGTACAAAGATCGACCGTTTAGACTGAATACAAAATGAAATGATCTAATTGAGACAAACTTTAATCGAGTATAGATATACGCTTTCTAAATAGAATTTATTATAGATCTAATATATATGTACACAAAACGAGAAAATTGTGCTTGCTTTTCGGAGGAAACTGTTTCTTTGCAACTACTCGAGGCGCAGAACAAAGAATAACTGCCAAAGATGACATTAAATAACACTGATTTTCTACCAGACGGAGTTAAGTATTAGAAAGGCAAATGAAAATCCATTCTGAAAGTATGCGAAGCTATGGATGCGTGCTTTAACGAGCAATGACTGGAGCGTTTTTCGATAAACTGTTACGGTTCAAAGATGCAGGAGAAAGTGTGCGTTAAGAATCTTTTTCCGAGCGACTTGGCTCGAAGAGTTCGGAATATATAAAATTCAAAGATCACGTTACACGCAGCAATGCACTAATGTTAGAATTTTATTCGGCAGTTGATTTCTAGTATTATTTAATACCGCTTTAGTATTTAAACTAAACGACTTGTTATTTACGGTGTTTGGAAATTATTCGCTAGCGATAGTACGTATTAATTCTTTTTTACATTTATTGTATGAATACAGCTATACATGGGTATATTAATAAATTATTTACAAAGTTATAATACACGTTCTCACCCGAAACCCCCTAGAAGTTAGTACGCGATACAATAATTCATTCCATGAACTTATTGCGAATGAAAAGAGAATTTAATGATCGACCCAACAAGTGGAGTTTATGACCGTTAATATAAAAGTAATGATTCTTATAATTAGCACGATATTAAATGTTCGATGTAATACATTCCCGAAACACTCTACTGCTTCAATGTTCCCGAGAATACGGGGCCGGCGAAACGTTTTCTGTACAGCTGTCTACACGTTCGGAGAAACTTAACGATAATAAAAAGATGGAACAAAATAAGGTGTTTTGTTTCTTTGCAAGTGCAAAGTGCACAGCATCACAATTAACTTTAGTTAAACACAATTTATAGATTATACAAAATAATCTGTACGATAAGGCATGTTGAGCTTACGAACTACGCTCTTTGCAAAATATTATGTTGGCATATATTTGAAACTACTAATGTTGTATAGGATCACTCTGATAAAATACAGCTACTGTATAATTGGCTCTACATCGAGCATGCTGAATTAATTAGCAGAACACACGCCTCGGATCCAACCACACTTGGAAAATTAATCCCGCACGACTCGCGCCTTTACGACAAAGTCGTCATTTCCCATGGTCCCATTTATCGTAATCTCTGACTCGCTTCCTACCGGACGAATCCAATGTACATTTTAAACGAAAAGAATTGAAAAGAAAATCTCATAAAGTTGCATTTAATTCGCCGTACTGTGCGACCTCTTAGGTAATACAAATTTTGTTCGCAAGCGTCTCGTAACTACGCGGCGGTTGTAACTGCCTGGTCTTTTAACTGGCGATGTTTTCTGTACAATGCGCTGCTGTTCGTCCTCCTCCTCTGATTCGCCTTCGCTCAGATTCGGGATAAAGTTGTTTATTATTCCCCTGCGAACGGAAATCATGGAATGTATTTAATATTTATTCTGGATTGCTTGAGAGGGTGAAAATAGAGGAGCCTTATGATTGCAGCAGAATGAAAGCGTATAATAGTTGTTGACTTTTTCTCGAACACCAATATGTTTTTTAAGAACAAGCTCATAATGCTAATACGCAGCAACTCTGTCTAATTAATCTTGTAATCGCGTATACTACATCTTGTCACTTGTACATATTTCCGTCTTTCAGCTCATGTATATTTTATCTTTTACCAAAGGGTGCCCACCCGTATATAACAACAATAAATAAATAAATAATTCTTAGCCGATGTATGCCAAGGTTCGAGCGCAGAGACGCGCGCAGGTGCAGCGGAAACTAAGCAGTGCGGTGAGCTGGCGACAGCAGAAATTAAACTATTTGAAAAGTAACCACCTACGATGATCAGGAGCGGCAGTTTTTGATCTGGTATGGGGCGGCGAGAACACATAGTTGGGCACTTCTCCGATGGCTAGAAAATATCAAAGTGTATTAGCAACTCGGCGAGAATAAATAATCTTGCAGACCACAAGGATTTACCTTTCCGATCCGATGGTGGCTCGTTTGTTCTATCCGGTTGTGAGAATGAAAACTTATCGTCCTCTTCGTCCTTCGTGCTGGTCTTTCGATTCCTCCTAGGCTTCGGCACAGCTTTATCTTCAGTTTCAGAAATAGCCGCGTCCGACGAAGACGCGCGTTTTCTTCTTGTAGGAACTTTTTTACTTTTGGAAAGCTTTGGACTCGCTTTATCTTCAGCCTCCGCCACTTCCTCCTCCAGTATTGTCTCTTTGAGGATACTTTTAGCTCGAATGTTCCTGGATTTCCTCTTTGTCTCTACTGGCAACGGTTCAACACTCGCGGCTCTTCTTTGCCTAGAGCTCTGCGCGGATTGCTTCTTGTTGCCCGCGGTTGAGATTCTCTCTTTCAGTGGTACACTCAGAATTTCCTCGAGTTCCTCTGGTATGGATTGTATCGAGGACCTGCGACTACGCGTATTTGCGGCTGGGCTGTTCACTGCTGAGGCTATAGAATGTCTTCCTTTCGGAGTCATCGTTAGAGATTCAGACTCCTCTGGAATAATTTCCCTAGCCACGCTGCTGGATCTCAGGCTTCTCGCCGCGTCCACGGTCTCTTTAGGTACGGAACTACAGCGCCTCCTTGGTTTAACCACGCTGGGCTCTTCCAGTTCATCAATTCCTACGGACTCTCTAGCTGATCTTGATATACTTGATCTCCTCTCGCCTACAGTCGAGTTCTTTGCCTTTGATTTCGCAGTGTCTACTTGCAGCTTCTCATCCTCGTTGTCCATTATAAAACTGGAGGAAAGCGAAGACCTCCTGCTCCTCGTCAAAGGCTTCACTGGCTCTGGTAGTTCCTTCTGCACAGAGGTAGCACGTCTTGTGCTTCGTCTTACCGCTACCTTGGCTTCTTCATCTTCCGCAGAAGGACTGTCTTTCGCTAGAGACGAGGCTCGCCTACCTCTAGGTCCCCTTGATAAAGATGTCCCAGGCGAGCCTTCTGATCCAGACGAGCCCGCTCGCTTCACACTTTCATCCGTAATAGAGGCGATCAGCACCTCTTTTGCCAACGAACTCGCTCGCCTGGACCTGGGAGTTTTCCCAGCGACCTTGGAAGGCGAACTTACCACGGGCGGGGTGCTCGCTTCTTTCGCTACTGAGGAAGCTCTACGGGACATCTTTGGTATAACACTCTCGTTAACAGCCGAGTGTTCTGCTTCTGTGTTAGAAGCTTCTTTAGGCTCTAAACGTTCTGGCGAACCTTGGACTGGCTTTTCTTCTTCTTTCCTCGCACCGGAATTGTTGCCGAGAAGCATCGACCTTTTCCTATACTCTGTTACATCTTTCTTTTCCATTACCGAGAACTTGCGCACGCTTTTTTCAACAGTCGCAGGCGCAACAGTTTTCCTTTCGGGTTCATTCAAGTCTGTACTAGAATCAGACTCGTCGTCAGTGATATTCGAGGCATCGTAAACGTTGTCCACGTGTGCTGGGGACATCTGCGACAGGTGCTGTAGTTTCTTATTCGATTCGTCGAGACCTGGGACAATTTCGTCTCCACTCTTCGAGGACTCGTCATCGGTGATATCAAAGTGTTCCCCATTTTTCAGATCTGTATTGTCTTGGGTATCGTTGGCGAGATCTTTCACGGACTTCTCGCGATGGCACCACGAGCGACTTTCCCTGCGTTCCAAGTGAACAGAGTGGTTCTCGATGGTACTAGAGAAGCTCTTAAATTCCTCCTCATTGTCGACTTCATCTCTGTTTTCCACGCAGCTAGTATCCGTATCCTTCTCCTGTTCGTAACCAGCTCCCAAAAGATTATTCTTCGAAATATCTCCATTCTTATACTTGCTGTGCACGGTCTCTTTTACTTTGTCGCTGTTATTCAACTGCAAGTGGTTCTGTTCAGTCTGCTGTGTCTCCTCGCGAGACGATTCTAATTCTATGACTTCCTCGTCTACGATCATCGGTTCATCGACATCAGCAAGCGATTCCTCAAACGTGGAACTCTTTGTCAAAGTATCTTGCTGCTTGGGGAACAGGAACGGTGGATCTAGATCGTTAGATCTTCTTAAAGGAGAGCTGGTTTCGAAGCTGCTGTCCGGAGAAAGTATCGCAGGGGAGTAGATCGAGGAAGAAAGCCTCGACGTACACCTCCTTGATGCCTGAGTCATGATCATTGTCGAAATTTTGGAAGATTCCTCGGTGAGCGTGCCAGTTAAGTGAGAGTTCGTCGAACTCTTTGCGTCCTGCGCCAACTCCACGGATGCCTGCAAGCAAGTTCTTCTGAGGCTCGGTCTAGGACGAGCAGTGTACACGTTTTTGCAAGTGTAACTGCTCTCCGACAAGACTGCGCTCTCGGTAATAGACCGAGGACTGAGGAACACCTCTTCGCTTCCCTCGGAGACATTTATCTTAGCACCAGTGTCGTCGCTGTAGGAGCTGTTGCTCTTCGACTGGCCGATGCTGAATCGTATCTGTCGATTGATCTTCTTGTCCTTGTCGGAGCCTGAGCTGTCTATGATCTCGCTCTGCAAGGTGCTAATAGTAGGAGACGTAGAGTTCCTTATAAGCTGTCGAATCTTCAGGATAGAGTGCGGAGTTTCTATAGGCGTGTCCCTGTTGCTGCGCACCTTCCGTTTCACCAAGGGAGTACTGAACGCTGCGTTCAGAGCTGCCTCTCCATCGTCCAGCAATTTTCTGCGCTTCGCTCTGTCCGGCGTTCTCATTCCGCTCTCCTCCTCGCCCTGCACTTCGTCCAAAGTGCGCTTCCGATTGGCCTGCACCACTTTCGGGGACATCACGCAGTTAATATTCACGCGATCGTCGTTGAGCCTCAGCGTGGTGCACGGAGCGGTTATGAAAGGAATCACAGACTTCTCTCCTCTGGCGTAGGTCTCCCTGGCCTTCTTGATAACAGTCTCGTAAATGCTGCAGGTTCGCTGACAACTCCTGTTATGGGTCATAGGTCTGGGATACCTTCCTTCCATGTCCGCGTCTAAATTCACTTTACCAATATTAGCGGAGAATCTCTTTACCACGTCTGGCAGAGTCAGGTTGTAAGCGTTCAGCACGTCGATGTGCATATTCTTCGAGGTGATCGTGCCGTGCCGTCCAGTCAGGCTCCCGCTGTTGGCCTCCATGTAGCGGCAGCGTTGTAAATAGTACAGCAAGCGCATGTCCTCGGACTTGGAGTCTTCCAAGAACTTCACGAACATCTCTTCCTCCTCCGAGTCTAAAGCCAGGTGCAGAATATCCCCGAGCTTGTCGTAAGTCTTGCAGGCTTGGAAGAAGCAGACCAACAGTTGCGCGTAGTGGGACTGCGGTCTGCGGTGGAAGGCTGACTGAACCAAGCCGTGTTCCACCGACAGACCGATCAGCGCGCTTTGATCCTGAACGGACGACAGAGGGGGCTTCCTCACGCGCAGATACGTCAGAGCTAGCTTGTGTTGACTGTTCCGGATTAACGTTCGCAGCACCAGTTTGTGATGCCAGTCTTTGACGTCGGAGTCGCAGACCAACTGGCCAGTCATCATCTCTAAGAATCCGTGGTAATCTTCGTGGTCGAGAAGCCAGAACGCTTGAGTGAGCTTTATGAGGCTCGGGCTCATTTTAAACGACGAGGGATACTTGATCAGTTGATCTATGCCAGGGTAGGAGCCTTGCAGCAGCATGGCTAGGTCCATCAGAAGGTAAATGGTAATCTGATGTTTGCATTCGATCTCGTTCGACTCCGCCTGATCGCAGTCGGTCAAGTAGCTTCTAAGCAGGGACTGCAACGAAGGAGGAGGGTAGTATCCATTCGTAGACGTATCTCCCGCTTCCCTTTCCCACTGCAAGCTCAGAGCAGGACACTCGCGCGTCACCAGCTCGTCTATAAAGAGGACTTCTTCGCTCTCGTCTCTTTGCCTATCGTCCACGACAGACTCCCTCTTCTCCCTGTACAAGCTGAACAACTTTTCGTAGGGATACGGGATCTTCAGCGCCAGGGATAATAATGGCAGAGCATCTCCCTCCAGCTCCTGCGACTCCGGCAGCAAGCCTACGTCGTAAAACCAGAGGAGCACTTGGAAGTACATGGAGACTCGTTTAAGCGCCCTTCGCTGTTTCACCATGTTGCTAGCTTCGGAAGGCAGCCTCGCCACCACGTTAGACAGGCACTCCAGCTGTTGGTAACAGAACCGTAGCGTTTTCACCTCGGTCTCACCGATATTGTTCCCCGATTGGTCGAACAACGGCACGCACAGACGATCCGCTATCATTTTTATAGACGATGCTCGCTGTATCCCCCATTTCAAGAAGCTCGGGTACATGTACGCGGCGCTTCCGTCCGACCATTCCTTCGCGCATCTTATCAGAAAGGTTGCCCAACGCTGCTCCAAACAGAGCGACAGCAACATGTCTCTCTGGATATTGTGATCGCTGGTGAAGGAGACTTCCGTGCTGAAAGGCACCAGGCCGACGGACAGGCACTTGTGAAACATTTCGGAAGGCTGAGTCAACACGATTGGCCCGGCGAGGGCCATCTCGCGAAGCAGTTCTGCCTGAACCCCGCGAGCCAACCAGAATGTTAACTTTCCAAGGCTCAGTTCTACCCACTCGAGCGACAACGAATTCGGATAGAACAACTCCTCCGATAAACTCAAGCTGTTATTTGAGAATTCTTGCAACGTACGGGGAACGTAAACGCAGCTGATTACTTCGTTACTCGCCATGTTCCGATACGTTGTGTTATAGAGAGCCAGTATACTGTTCGGATTTTTGCATTCGCCGACAGTCTGAGGCATCTGTTCCTTGTACCACTGATTCAGATCGAAGAGCAACGTTCGATTGGCAGTGGAGATCAACAGCAAGTTGTCCTCGCCCCGTTTAGGCTCCGACTCCGCTTGATCTGGATTCACTTCTCTCTCGATCGTAGACAAACTAACGACTCTGTCCTGCGGATCTAACTCGAATTCGAATTTCAAGCTAGGCTCCGCTTCTAAATTGAAGTACAAATTGGTCCCTCTGTCGCAGTACTTCCTCTCGAACAGCAAAGCGAACATTCTCAAGAGAGAAGGCACTTTCAGCGACTCGTCTTGGAAGACCACCCACAGATAGTAGAAAGGTCTGGGATCGTCGGTCGGCTCTAACAACGCCAAGTGCGTGATTATCATCGTTTCGTCGACGGGAAGACTGATCCATCCCACGGAGCCGTCGTTCTGCCATATTATCACTCTACCCAAGCATCCCGAAATCAAGCAGCCGATCTTCGTCGAGCTGACTATAGTGTTCGTTAACTTCTCGTCCAGGAAAGCAGCCGACTCGAATTCTTCTCTGTTAAATCCAATGTGCTTCTCTATCCCTGTAAAAGTACAAAAGCAATCACGTACACCGACCAAACAGTTCCAGAGAAACGTATTCTGTAATAATTCCTCACGTTGATTCAACAAATTGCAAGCCATGTGTTTACTCTTGTTCGATTGACTTTTGTGAAAAGACTCCTTCGTTGTTAAAAACTCTATCTCCGCCGGAAAAGTCTCGTCCATCAGAACGGACAAGTCGGGCACCTCCCAGGCGGACCTCTGAAGGTCGATCATTAGATGATGAAGATTGCGCAAGACTACGCAAGCTATCCCGTCCATTTGCATGAGAATATTGTCCGGCCTCTTATCGTTGAACTCCTCCCATTCCGCCCCGCCAGAAACGATGCAGACCTGCTCCACGCCTGCTGGCATCTAAGAGACAAACGCATGAGCGTCCGATTTCGAATGCTTCAAGACGTCCTCGCAAACACATACCCTAATGGCTCTCAGAACGTGAGAAGTAGTACAATCGAAGACGCACAATAAACCAATGGAATCTTTAATCCTGGTGGCTTCGTTGTCCAAGCCTACGAGGAGCAGCGGTAGTTCCCCGGACTGAGCGGGAAACTGGCAAACGCAGGTGATCTTCCCTCGGAACGTCCACGAACTGGTACTCTCGCCGGTCTTCGCGTTGATAACCACCAGATGACAACCGTAACTGAGCCAAGCGTACGAGGCGTCGTTCAAAAGTCCTCCGTTGGTGCTATCCAGGCTGCTGTAAGTGTGCGGACCGTTGGGGGATCCGCCGTCGTCTCCTTCGGCATTATTTAAACGGTTCGACGCGGAGTGCCGAATATCTACGATGCTGCGAATCTATGGAGGAATAGTATCGTTGTTAGAAGCGACATCATTTTTACTGCTGGTATAAACAAGTATCGAAGCCATGTGGAGGTGCGGTAAATTTTGGACGAGAGGGGGGAGACTGGCGGAGATTAATTACCTCGCAGCCGGTTTCTTCCAATTCCCTCATGTTTCATACGCGGTATTAAGATAAAGCGAACGGGAAGAGAGCATTTATAAACGCTTCCACTAAGGTCACCATAAGGTTATGTTGCCGCCAAATTTCAATGATTCGGTTACGCTTCTGTGGAGGCGACTGGCGCCGACGTCAATTGCGTGTGTTGAATGTATCGTTTGATAGTGTATCCGGGACACGATGTAATTTAGAAACACGCTGGGAAATGTCGGTTTTAATTTAAATTCGTTTCGCCACTCGTGCGTTCATTTTAAAACCGCAACTATACAACTGCGAAGTACGTTAACAAGTGCTACCAATTGCATCGCAGTACCAATCGCGGCTAAACGGAGAATGACGGGTGGTGATAATTATGGGGTGTGTTCCGATTCGCGGATTTGAGCGCATGAAACTCCCAGATAGCACTTTTTAGGTCTGAACGTCTTGATTTGTAACAAGACGTCTTTAAGACGTCTTTTGGACGTCTTTAAGACTTTACCAGACGTTGTGCTATCTGGGTTGGTGGCATCGTATTGGTGGCATTTCACGATTCCCTAGAATTTCTCTCACTTGCCACCAATACCACCCAGATAGCACAACGTCTGGTAAAGTCTTAAAGACGTCCAAAAGGCGTCTTAAAGACGTTTTAAAGACGTCTTGTTACAAATCAAGACGTTCAGGCCTAAAATAGACATAAACTAGATGTCTCTAAGACGAGGTGTGCTATCTGGGCAAAGAGGAGATATAATAAGAGCTGTCACTCCGGGCAGAACCTTTGAAGTCCTTACTTGACCTTGGCATTTAAATTGGTTGTTGAAACACCCATTTCCGAGTGGGTATTGATTAATTTATAATCCTGAAGTCCTCTTATTAAAAGAATCTCTAACTGTTTTCAAATCCTTCGGCATGTGCGAACTTCACTTTATCCCCCTTTCCTATTACACTCGTGTGATCCGATTCGAACTTCGCGCTTCCGAAGTTCATACTACACGCCGCTAGACGGGAGTCGCAACACAAGATACTGAATTCGCTATATGTTTGCACATCTCGACTCTACGTCCTCTATTAACGGTGTATGTTACAGTTGCTATTTGAGCGGGATATTCAAATCGGCTAAATGTACCTCACCGCAATTGGCTGATTATTGCCGAAGTTTACCGATCATTGCCGATGAGCATTCAAATTGGTTGTCAAGTGATTTCCCTAGGTTATTTCAGTCCTTGTCGAGTGACGCCTCTTATTATATGAGGCAGTCAGAGCAAAAACGGACTAACCCACATTTTTTTCGAAATTGAATAAGTAGCAATAATGTATTCCAATAGGCTCTACTAACCATATAAAATAGGAAAAAAAAAATTTTTTTTAATGTGGGTTGGTCCGTTTTTGCACTGACTGCCTCATATCTCCTCCATCTCCTCTTAAGAAAATGGGTGTGTTCAGCCGACACAACCGGTGAGTGATCTCACTAGATTTTACTCTGAACTTGCTCGTTCATTGGTCGATGCGAGTAAAATCTAGTGAAATCGCTCACCGGTTACTCACCGGTCGTATCGACTGAACACACCCAATATCTGAGCGGGAAAGAAATATAGAGTATAATATTTCCAATTAAGAACTTAATATTTCTATCTTTCATTATACATATAGCAAGCTGTATAAATGTGCTCAATTCGTGTACAATTCAGTAGAAACAATGTTGTTAACTAACAAAATTTTATTTTCGTATGAAAAACAAACGTGTTCATAACCTCTAACCACTAACTATTTACGATGCTCTATTCACTCGTTTCTTCTAACGTAGATTTTCTGTCGTGAATAAAGCGTATAAAATACATCGAGTAACAGAATGGTCAAGCAAAATGAAGATGGTGAAAACGTTTCCGACGAGGAGATGGAAGTTGACGAAGAAAATCCTGCGATCGGCACCGACGAGGAAGGTGGACTAAGAGTAGATGACGATATATACATACCACCACCTCCGAAGAATATCAATGAAATCGATATTAATGGTCCCAGACTTATGATTGCTAAGATCGTTAATAAGAACTTTAAAAGTTACGGTTGTACGCAAGTCGTCGGTCCGTTTCATAAGGTAAACGTTAATACTTTGTACATTTCAATAGAAGCCATCGTCAAATAAATAATTTGTTTATCTTCTTCCTTACAGTGTTTCTCAGCTATCGTTGGACCAAATGGTAGCGGTAAAAGCAACGTCATAGATTCAATGTTATTCGTATTTGGATACAGAGCTAGTAAGATACGATCGAAAAAGATATCAGTTTTAATACACAATTCCAACGAGTATCAGAATCTTAATAGCTGTAAAGTATCTGTATACTTCCAACAAATAATCGATACAGTACGTTGGCGATTAAAATAATAATCCTTTAAATAAGATCTCCAGCAAATTTCGTAGAATCCTGATTCTGTTTTAGTCCGAGGGAGACTACGACGTTGTTCCGAACAGCGAGTTTGTTATATCTCGTTCGGCGTTTAAAGATAACTCGTCGTATTACGAACTTAACAACAAGAAAGTGCAGTTCAAAGAGATCGCGAAGCTTTTGAGATCTTACGGCGTGGATTTAGATCACAATCGTTTCTTAATCTTGCAGGTGTGTTGCTTTTTAATACACTTGCGTTGTTTTAATTTTCGGAGGAACTCTGTATCGTATCGTATTCAATTGTTATTATAGGGAGAAGTCGAACAAATAGCAATGATGAAGCCGAAGGCGCAAAATGAAAACGATACGGGTATGCTGGAATTTTTGGAAGATATAATTGGAACGGTTCGTTACAAAGAACCGCTGGAAAAGTTGTCGGAGAAGGTAGAAGCCTTATCGGAATATAGAGTCGAGAAGTTAAATCGCTTGAGAATTGTTGAGAAGGAGAAAGCAAGTTTGGAGGAGCCGATGCAAGAAGCAGTTAAATATCTGCAACAGGAGAACGATATTACAAGAATGCAACGTCTACTTTACCATTGTAAAAGGTAGCTTCGACTAATGTTCTAATTAAGTAATTATTTTTAAAATAATACTATATTTATTCGTAATGGAAATCTTTGTTTCGGCAGATTTGAGACTGCGGAAAGTGTTACGGAGCATATGAACAAAATGAATGAGTTGGATAAAGACTTATTGGATCTCGTAAATAAAATGAAAGAAATACACGATGAAAAGGAAGAGAAAAATAAAGTACTTGCTGAAAGGGGTAAAAAATGGGACAATTTACAGCAGCGAAAAGATGAAGTCACAGGGAAATTTGATATTATACGGAAACAAGATGAATCACTTCACGCGGAACTAGTAGAGACAAACAAACGAAGAAAAGCTAACATTGCATCATTAAAAACAGTAAAATTTATTTTATTATTTTCAGTATAAAAGTTGACGAAACAGTTTTCAATTGCAATGATTCAGTAATGGAAAGGGCATTTTTAGGAGAAGTCCACGTTAGAAGAACTCGGCCGAGTTCCTGAAAAGAGCATGAAAAATATTCAAGAATGCGAAGAACTTATTAATGAACATTTACAGAAGAAAGAACAGGAAGAAGCAATATTAGAAACACTGATGGCTGGATTACGCGAACAGACTGAACCGTTGCTGAACGAGCGTGCTACGCTTGAAAAGAAATTGATATCTCTGAGGAAGGACGTCGATCAAGCACAAGCAGCTTTTAATATTGCACAATCCGAGCTAGAATTATATACTTCCGTAGAATCTACAGAGAAGGGAAAACTAGAAAATTTGAAGAACTCTTTAAAATCAACAATAGACGATTTAAAGGAGAGAAAGCAACAGCTGGAGAGCTTAAAAATAAAAATTCCAAACAGTCAACGAGACGTAGTACGAGCACAACAGGAATTGGAAAAAGTGAAGAGTAGGGAAGTTGAAATGAGTGGAAATCTGAAAAGGATGAGGATCTCGTTTGACGAACAAAAGTCTGCTATGCAAGCGAGTAAGTCGAGAAATAGAATTTTAGACAGCTTAATGCGGGAGAAGAGGGAGGGCAGGATTCCTGGTATATTTGGTAGATTGGTAGGTGAATTAAAAATTTATTTCATATCGACGTGCGTTGCGAAAAGTAACACATTTCGATCTATCGCGAGAAGAAGCACGTTTCAACATTTCTGCCGACAACAAGCATGTTTTGAATATACCACGAGAACAAGCACGATTCACTTTCCGCCACGAGCAGTAACGCATTTAAAACGCTGCAGTGAAAAGTAGCACGTTTCATTTGTTTTCCGAAGCGTATATAGAATATTTATGTTTCAAAACAGTTTATAGTCGACGTTGATCTTCTGTGACTGTCAGTTGCCTGTATTGCCCGTTGTTGCTCATTTAGTTGAAAGAAAGTGACTAGTTTACAATGTCTAATAGCGAAGATAAAACTTGAACATATCTTTGCTTCTTTAAGGGGACTAGGCAGTTGTTTTTCGCGAGAAAGAGACTCTGTCCTTTATTTATTTGTAAAAAAATGAAAGCAAATCCAGATGTATCCTTTTACCCAATGTTTATGACTATCGTACAGATTGAAAAATAATTGGTATGAAAAATATATGTGCTTTAAAAATGTTGCTGCAGACATTTTAACGTTCTCTGTGATTTTGCCTTAATATCGGTCTTACAATGTAACGTAATCCGATTTCAAAGGTGTGATTCTTATTTGTTGGATTCATAGTTTCCAGTCGAACCTATAAAAACAAAAATTAAATCAAAATTATGCGATTGGTGGCTGAAAAACGGCGATTTTTCCGAGAAAAAATCGTTCATGTTTGTGCGCTATTAAAAACCGGTGACCTTTTAATTTTTTTATAAAAATCTCGAATTTTTATGGACTATATCATATGTTCCACGTAAAATGGAACATGTTTTACGCATCCTGTATTTTTTTCAAGTCGATCCGAACCTCCATTCGTTCGCAATCAGGAAAAACCAAGAGAAAAAAAGATTCGAGAAAAACGCGTTTAGGCAAACGCGACGCTATAGGTTGCCGCTTCACGTTTTTACCCGCCAAATCTACAATTTTGCGAATTTAACTATAAACCAAGTGGCATTTTATTCAGAAACAAACAGTATTTTCGGAAAATGTAATGAAAAAGTCGAATATCGACTGTCTGGTCCCCTTAAAGAATTTAGCTAAATGAATGAAACACTTACAGATTCTAAGTACGGGTCGGACTATTTGTCGAATTTTTCGGTATTCGAATATTCGAATACTTCAGTTGCTCAATTATTTGGCAAATATAATTCGAATATTCAAGTATTTGAATACTATTCGAATTTTTAGGTATCCGAATACCATTCGAATATTTAAGTATTCGAATACCATTCGAATATTTAAGTGTTCGAATACTCATGTATTCGCGGCTAAAGGCAACCGCGTTATTTTTCGCAGCAAAGTACCGAAACGTGCTACCTTCCGTCGCGAAAGAGCATAACACGCTATTCTTCGTGGCGATGAATGAAAACATGCTACTGTTCGAGATTAAATTCCAAACGCTCTGTTCTTCGTGGTCAGAATGAGCACAAATGAAATATGCTACCTTCCGTAACGCACGTCGATATAATGTAGTTGACGAATATCTACTTGCATTTTTCTTACACGTAGGGCGATCTTGGCGCTATAGACGGGAAGTACGACGTCGCAATTTCAACAGCATGCGGTCCTTTGGACAATATTGTAGTTGACACTGTAACGACTGCGCAAACCTGCATAACGTTCCTTCGGCAGAACGATATAGGTCGCGCAACGTTTATACCATTGGAAAAACAGCAACGTTTATTATCGAGATGTAGACAAAAGATACAAACTCCTGAGAACGTCCCAAGACTCTTTGATCTTGTACAGGTTAAAGACGAAAGAGTACTACCAGCGTTTTATTATGGACTGCAGGATACATTGGTAGCGAACAATTTAGATCAAGCAACACGTATTGCATACGGTCAGAAGCGATTTAGGGTAGTTACATTGAAAGGTGAATTAATCGAATTATCAGGCACAATGAGCGGTGGCGGGCGAACAGTGTTCAAAGGTAGAATGGGCCAAAAGGTATTGATAAACGAACAGTCGTCAGTAGATATCGAAACATTGCAATTAGATTTGGATAAAGCGTACAAAGAGTGCAACCAACTTAGGGCTGAAGAACAATCTCTAAAAAATCAGATTCACACCCTGAATATAGATTTAAAGCAGATGGAGGTGGACGAAAAAAAGTTACATATTCAAGTGAAGACTTTGCAAGAGCAAGAGCCATCTCTACAAAAGCAACTGAAGATTCAAGAGAAGGTAGTTGCCGATTCGGCGTCAAATCCAAAGAAGGTTGAACAGTTGCAAAAAGCAATGGACAGTGCTAAAGAACGTCTGGAGGAAGTGAAAAAAATATCGAAGTCTGTAGAGAACGAAGTAGTATGTATCAATAAATCGATAGAGGAAATATCAAAGAACCGAGTGAAAGATCAGCAGAAAAAGATATCTAACTTCGGCAAATCGATTGATAAAGCTAAAGCTGAAATATGTCGATTACAAGTTGCGATTAAAACGGCTGAGAGGAACGTAAAAAAGACTGAACAGCAAATAGACAATCTCGAGAATGATGTGCATGCCTGTGAACAAAGGCTTCGTGATATTCAAGTAGAGAAGCAGAAATTGGAAGAGCAAGGGAAAGAACATTTGAGCGAACTTAGTGAACTTACGGAAGCTCTTTCCGAAAGAGACGGTGCTATGGCATCGCTTAAAGAAGAGTTGAACGCTCTACAAGCCCGGGAGAATAAAATGAAAGTAGTTAAAATTGATCTCGATCAGAAGATGAAAGATTGTAAAAGTGCAATAAAGGAATTGAAACAACAAATTTCGGAGTTTACGAAAAGAATAGACAAGTTAAAGCTTCAAGCAATACCTGGGGAAACTTTAGAAGAGTTTCAAGAAGTAACGGAAGAAGAGCTTAAAACAATGGACGAGAAAATTCTTTTAGCTAATTTGCAAAAAGCTAAAAGCAGATTACCCGAAGAGATTCCGAATATGCAGGTTATTGCCGAGTATAAGGAAAAAGATGCGTTATTTTTACAACGCGCCGCGGATCTTGAAAAGATAACTTCTGAGCGTAACAGGATACGAGATATTTATGAAACAGCAAGACGGCGTAGAATTCAAGAATTTCTCGCGGGTTTCACCATGATTACGGACAAATTAAAGGAAATGTATCAAATGATTACACTAGGTGGCGACGCGGAATTGGAATTGGTTGATTCTTTGGATCCTTTTAGCGAGGGAATTGCTTTTAGTGTAAGGCCGCCTAAGAAATCTTGGAAAAATATTTGCAATCTTAGCGGCGGCGAAAAAACCTTGAGTTCCTTAGCGCTTGTATTCGCGTTACATTATTATAAGCCAACTCCGTTGTATTTTATGGATGAAATAGATGCCGCCTTGGATTTCAAAAATGTTTCGATCGTTGGAAATTACATCAAGGAAAGGACGAAAAATGCACAATTTATAATTATATCTTTAAGATCGAATATGTTCGAGCTTGCAGATTATCTTGTGGGAATATACAAGACATACAATTGTACTAAAAGTGTTACTGTTGACCTGAAAAAATATTATGATAAGAATGGAGTTACACCTCCAACGCAAATTACTTCTAAAACTATGTATTCGACTCAAATGCAAAAATTCGCGATACAAAGCCAGCATAAAGAACGTCATACAACGCAAAGTACGAATAACGGGGAAGCCACAGATAAAAACCGAGAAACAAACGCAAATGCACTCAAGTAAGTTAAAACAATTTTTTCGAGATACGCATACCTGATTCGTAAAATTATATAGCTGCTTTCTCTTCTCGAAAAATTTTACATTTGTAAAATATTTAGTTTACGTATCAATTTTACCCGATGCGCAAGAAATTATGATTGCTTATAAAAAGTACACTTGTTATTACTAGTCATGTTGTTCCTTTTGCTGTTATGTTCGATGAATAAAAGTCAGTTTCCTTTATGAAGTCATTAAAATTAGGGCTGGGACTATTTGTCGAATATTTCGGTATTCGAATATTCGAATACTTCAGTTGCTCAATAAATTGGCGTATATAATTCGAATACTATTCGAATATTTAAGTATTCGAGTATTTGAATATTTAAGTATTCGAGTATTCGAATATTTGAATATTGAAATATTCGAATAGTCCCAGCCCTAATTAAAATTAGAATTCTGTAGAAAAATATCGATGAAGAGAGAGCTCTAGCTATTTTTCAATACCAATAGATAGTTCTACCACGGGCGAGCTCGCCTGTGGTTTTATGTTGTAAAAGTTGCAGGGCAAAGAAATTAATTCGTCTATTCCATTTTTTCAGTTTACCTGACCTAGAATTGTGTACAACGCCAGAAAAGCAAGCTCCTCAAAATGCACATACGAATGCGAGTAATAGATTAAGTACAACCGATTCAAATACTGATGCACCTTTGAGAAAAAAGCGTAGATTATGAATTACAAAAGGATTATGTCATACACAGCATATTCTAATTGTAATCCTTTCACGCGATTATATCCGAATCTAGGGATTGCTTAAAAAATATTTTTGTTGGTAGAACTTTCTTTCAAGATCGTCTTCATTATTAAAAATTAACTTATAAGTTGAGCAATCATATACTTCCTTCATCTTGTTTATGCATAGACAAATACAACGATTTAAGATGTAAGGCTATTTAATGTCAAATCCACGGTTAAATCTCCATAAATAACTTCCGGGACTTAGTTCGATCTTAAAATTTGAAAGTGCACCTGTGAAAAGGTGGTACACTTTGAATACCTGTTCCGGGAATGATTCTACTTTGTTGAAGATTTTACGAAGTCGGCGCCTCATCATTTACGGTGTGTAAATCTGGCGCCGACTTAAAAAACAACCAGAGTAGATTAAATAAGGGAAGAAATTATTTTTTACTTTTTTGTACAATTTTTTTTTTTAAGTCGGTTTTTGTGATTTATTTGATTTAACGTACTTGGCGTAATTTTTTTACCTTTTTTTGGAAGTTTTGTATGGACTTCCATTACATATCGCGACCGTGCGGGCGATTTGGGCGTAAGTGGAACGCACTCTATCTCTCGCACACTCTACCCCAGTGGCGCACCCAAAGAAGGGGACTTGTAAAAAGACAGAAAAATGAATTTTCTTTAAATAAATTTTTATAATCACCTACTGCATTTTATTGAATTTGCTCTAAAAATATATTTATCCGTTCAACTTGGATCCCCCCAAAATTAAATCCTGAGTGCGCCTCTGCTCTACCCCTATCTCTGTCCTTCTCACACACTATTCCCCTCGTTATCTAATAGCGTATTCGGTCAGTCGCACTGAGTGTGAACTTTTTCGCTTCCGATTGGCTAAAATTCGCACTCAGTGCGCACCAGTGCGACCTTCCGAATTAGGGCTCGGACTATTCGAATAATTTAATATTCGAATGCTACAAATAAACTTCGAATATTCGAGTATTCTAATGTTATTATTCGAATACTATTCGAATACCTGAATATTCGAAATATATTCGAATACCTGAATATTCAAATTATATTCGAATACCTGAATATTCGAATTATATTCGAATACTTGATTATTCGAATTATATTCGCCAAGTAATTGAGAAACTGTTCTAATACTTAGTCGAGTTTCCTGTGACTCGAATAACTTCTCAGAATGTCCTGGTCAAAATGGTCACCGGGCGTATTCATCGTTTTTCCGCTAGGCAGCTAAAGCGTTTCGCGGTCGGTAAATTCAACGACTCTTTTGTTGAAATAATTATGATTACGAACGTACATAAATTAATTTTAGAAATTTTTCAAAATTTTATTACGATTCGTCTTCTTGCGTGGAAAGCTTCTCATCCTCTTACGGAATCGTTACAATTCATTGTACAACCATATTCTTCAACATAATTACACCTTCTCGCGCAAAAGAGCGTTATAAACATTCCGTCAATCTAAATAGAAAGGCAACAGCCAGTCAGCAGTGGCGTCAGGGACGCCTTAACAAATTTGAGCGCCCTGGGCTACAAAATTTTGGCGCCCTAGCCCCCAAGGGTGCAATTTCCTCGCAATCGGTGCAAGGCAGTACATACATCACAACTCCGGGTCTCCACCAAGGCAAACACGAACAAAAACAATGCCCACGAACGTCCCCGGCAATATGTATTGAGGAAAAGACAGAACATGATGCGTTTTCTCACTGTCACCTGCGGATCATGGCGAAAGGATGCTCCAAATAGAAATTTTTGTCTTCAAAATTGATGAGAAAAAAGCATTTTAATACATTTGATTCTTAAGCGCCCTTGGATCAAGGGCGTCCCTGTGTTATAGCCCGTTGATAAAACGGCCCTGAGTGGCGCAGGCGTACTAAACTTCCCATTCGAAATAAGATTACTACAGAAGCTTCAATAATTTAAATTTCTGTGGTCTTCACTGCCAATCAAAGACTCAAACTTTCCTAAAAACTGTGCGAATAATCCGTGCGATTATTACAAAACTCACCACCATAGTACAACTTATATTATCCGAATCAAATGCAATCACTGTTCAACGGTGAAGGGAATCACTAGGTTCCACACTAGAGCCCCCTGAACAGAATCGACTTCAATCCAGAGATGCTAGATCGAGGACGGGTTCCTCGAGAATTTCCCCCACCTCGCGCACACTACGCCGGAGCATCGTGTCCGTGAGCTCGGCGCTTCGGAGTCAAACTCACGGACACGCAGCTCCGGCGTAGTATGCGCGAGGTGGGGGAAATTCTCGGGGAACCCGTCCTTGATCTGGCATCTCTGCTCATCTCTGCTTCAATCTACTCTTACGGAATGTTTTATGATTGCCCGTGCACTCGGATTGTTTGACAACAAATGAATGAAAAGTGACAATTTCCGAAAATCCTTCTAACATATATTTCTCATACATTTCCACTCTAATCGCTTGGGAATGCTCTTGATCGTTTGATATGAACGTTACGCAGCACGGAATGTGCAGCTGACAGTGCTTATAACCTTCCCGGGAAAGGCTACCATCACTGAACAGATGTAAAGAGATGATTATTTTTCTATAAAATGTCTTACCAAGACTCGCCGTTCTCGACCATGTACGGTCACGATGATTACGACATTGACGACGACGCCGAGGAGTACTTGGAGGACGATCGAGACGCTGAGGAGCAGGACGAGAGCGACGAAGGTACAATGCGCGATAACGCATCGGGTCTTCGTGTTTCTAACGATCCGTACGAATTCGCAGATACCGAAGAGGCAAGCGAGACTGACCTTGGTAAATCAGAGGAATATACGGAGATAAAGGAACAGTAAGTTTGGCGGAGAGCATCTGCGTCTCGTTAACGCGCAAAGCGCAAGCTTCTAAGAGTTGCGATTACATCGATGTTTCAGAGTTTATCAGGACAAGCTGGCCAGCCTGAAGAAACAATTACAGCAGCTAAAAGATGGAACTCACCCCGAGTACAATCGGAAGTTGAAACGCCTGGAGGCACAATATAAGGAAAGGTTCGGATCTCGTTGAAAAGCGATGTCTCCGCGATCATCGAGCGAGTTCCTCTCACCGAATGTTCCTTTCCAGATTACGACTAAATATAATTTACCGTGACTATCTAACAGAATGGGTAGAACGGGATTACATACTGGAGAAGAAGGCGGCGGTGAAGGAGTTCGAAGAGAAGAAGGTAGACCTGAAAGAGAACTTGCTCACCGATATGGACGAGAAACGAAAGATGATAGAAACCGATCGACATACGATGGAGCTTACGGGCGATTCGATGGAGGTACAGGGGCTCTAGATGGAAATGCTGGTTTTGTTAAGATTGTAATTTGTATTCATTGTTTCGCTCGCTGGTTAGGTGAAGCCTGTGATGACGAGGAAATTACGTAGGCGCCCGAACGATCCTGTACCTGAGAAGGTAGAGAAAAGGAGGAAACCCCCTCCGGCGCAATTGAACTACATGTTAGACGAGAAAGAGATAGAAAGCGATTTGAAAGCTATTAGCCGTGGTAAAGTACTGACTACTGTTCGAAAACCAGGTACTGATTGGACGTTTTATAGCAATATGCATGCGTTAATGGCGTTTCATTGTTTGCAGTAGTATTGCCACATTACAATGCAGTGAATATACCTTCGCAGCATATCCCAGCAGCTTCGGACAGCCCCCTGGTAGAAACCAGGATAGAAGACGGAAAGCTTCTGCATGAAAGACGATGGTAACTATCACTTTCGCTTCTACCTGGGACGATCGAAAGACTTGCGCACTTATGTGGAGGAATTGCAGGTTCCATCGCGGGCAACCGGTGTACGTGGAAGGGAAGGACTTGACCAGATTCGCTGCGAACATCTCGGCAATTGGAACCGAAGCCGTAAGTGAATAATAATTCTACTGGGGCTGGGACTATTCGAATAATTTAATATTCGAATGTTTTACGAGTATTCGAATGCTACGAATAAACTTCGAATATTTGAGTGCTCGATGCTTCGAATAAACTTCGAATATTTGAGTATTCGAATGCTACGAATAAACTTCGAATATTTGAGTGTTCGATGCTACGAATAAACTTCGAATATTTGAGTATTCGAATGCTACGAATAAACTTCGAATATTTGAGTGTTCGAATGCTACGAATAAACTTCGAATATTTGAGTATTCGAATGCTACGAATAAACTTCGAATATTTGAGTATTCGAATGCTACGAATAAACTTCGAATATTTGAGTGATCGAATGCTACGAATAAACTTTGAATATTTGAGTGATCGAATGCTACGAATAAACTTCGAATATTTGAGTGATCGAATGCTACGAATAAACTTCGAATATTTGAGTGTTTATTTATTTAATTTATTTATTTAAATAATTATACGGGGAATACCCATGGTTTACAAGAGACAAAGCAGAGAAATTAACTAAAGAGTCTATACAATAAATAAGCCAAGGATACACGGCTAACAAAGCGAACTAAACTGAACTAAAAGATAAACAAGAACTAAGAACACAAAACTAAATACTAAATACTAAATACCCCTATGTAAGTTAGTTTCAGTCCTATAAAGAATCGTCCTTACCGAAGTCAAGGAGCATTGGAAGAGGTCTATGCCATTGAAATTCCGATTGGCAATAATCATCGCCCTATTAATAGGGTCAACAGCGTAATGTCGATACTTCGGTACCCTTGCCACAAAGAGAGGCCTAGAACACATGCCCCTAACCGGAGCATTGAATGCTACTGGTACAAGCAAGTAAGGACAATCTATATAACCTCTAATAACCTTATACAGAAAAATAATATCCGCAAAACAGCTGCGCTCCTCTAAAGTGACCATCTTAAGTGATACAAGTACAGGGTCATAGTTATGATCATTCCAAACCATTGGATTTCCAAGGATACGAGATGCAAACCTCAAAAACTTATGCTGCACTCTTTCAATGGATTTAATAAATTTCGTATGCTTGGGGCTCCAAATAATTGAGGCATACTCAACATGAGGCCTGACAAGGACAAAATACAGCAGCTTCAGAGACTCGCTATTCCTGAAGTGTCTGGCAAACCTAGAAATAAAGCCCAAGGCTCTCATGGCATTACTGGTACAGAGCAAGTAGTGAGGCCGAAAGTCAAAACAAGGTGTTATGCAAACCCCTAGATCGATGACTTCAGACATTTCACCAAGTTCGACGTTATTCAATTTATACAAGTATTTCATACAAAACCTAGCACGGGACGCTCTCAGAACAACACATTTCCCCAAGTGCAGCCGCATACTATTCGCAGTACACCAACGCTCCAAGCTCAATAGATCTTCCTGTATACAATTAGCATCCTCAACCCCAGCATACAACAGGAAATTTGCATCTGTGAGCACATGAACGATATCGTTGATAAATACATTAAACAGAAGGGGCCCAAGATGCGACTCCTGAGGAACGCCCGAGGTGACATTAATCGGAAACGAAAGACTATTTAATACCTTGACAATCTGTACACGACCTGAGAGATAACTTTCGAGCCAGGTTAATAAGGGCCCACAAAACCCCGCGAGAGGAGTTTGTGGAGCAAAACCACGTGATCGACGGTATCAAAACCCTTTTGAAAATCAGTATATACCGTATCAACCTGCAGGCCCTCATCAAGGGCCCTGGAGACAAAGCTATGGTATACGGCAAGATTAGTAGCTGTAGAGCGCTTCGGGACAAACCCATGTTGTTCAACGCATAAAGAACTAGTCAGCAGCGAGGATAGCATATCGGTGACAATCTCCTCAAACACCTTGGGTAGTACTGATTGCTTACTAATAGGCCGATAGTTACGAACATCTGAGCGATCACCAATCTTGAAAACAGGAGTAACGAGGCTAGATTTCCAACGCGAGGGAAAAACTCCACTGGCCAGAGAGGTATTAAAAATATTCCAGAGAGGCCTCGAAAAAATAAAACTACGCTGTTTAAAGAACAGCGGTGGAATTCCGTCAGCACCCGGGCCCTTACTCGAGTCAAGACTGTTTAGCTTGGAGAAAATGTCACCAATGGAGATAGTAAGATCTTTCAGATTTACGTTATTGAAAGAAGTGTGCTCTAAATTCAAGGCCGTTGACCGCCCAGCAGAAGATGTATGTACCGAACCAAAGTAGGCGGCGAAGAGATCGGCGATAGCCACAAACGTTGAAGCTGTGGAACCCTCATAGTGCATGGAACTGGGGAGGCCGTGGTCACCACGTTTAGCATTAACGAAGCTCCAGAAATTCCTAATATTATACTGCATAGAGTTTTCCACAGTCCCAATGTACGCACAATAGTCACACTTCGTAAAAAATTTACACTGAGAGCGGAGATCGGAAAATCCCAAGTAACCAGCAAGAGAATTGAAAGTTTTGAATGCTTTATGCGCCCTCTTCTTATTTTTAATGAGAGACTCAAGCGCGGCGAGAACCATCCAGGATAAAAAGATCGCCTGTACACCCTCACAGGCACGTAAGCAGTAATGACCTCATCAATATGGGAATATAGACGATCAACAGCAATATCCGGATCAATTCCTCGAGTCACAGAATCCTAGTCAATAGAATTTAAGTGATTAATTATCCTAGGGAAATCGCCGCACTTAAAATCCACGTAAGTTACATTATCACGGTTTTGGTTAATAAACACAAATAGATCATTCAAACCCACTTTCAGCGGCGGATGATAAGAATCAGGGGAAATAAGGAAATCAACGGCATTATCTACAAAACGCTCGATATCCTTGCCAAAGATTAAATCTAATAAACTACCGTAGGAGTTACCAATACTATTCACCTGAGCTAGGCCGCAGTAGCTATAACCCTCGAGAAGGAGGTCAATGGCCGACGACTCCAATGATGGGATACCCGGTTTCTTAGAGCAAAAAGAGCCAGGTCCAGTAGGCCAAACTACATGGAGAAAGTTGAAATCACCGAAGATACAGAAAGCATCATCACTGTAGTTATGAAACATCTCAGATACGCAGCAGACATGTCTGTCATAGAGATCCGGCTGAGATGCAGGCGAGAGATATAAGGCGCCAAAGATGACATATTTATTATGAAGGTGAACACGTACGAAGACCTGTTCCAGATCATCACGTATGGGGGTAATCACCGAGCAGGATAACGAATTCCTGATTGCAATAAGGACCCCCCACCTCGCGAAAAAGAACTCGTACTGGAGGATCTATCAGACCGGAAGATGTTAAAACTAGTAAGGCCCAGCTCAGACGATGAAATAGACGAATTTAGCCAGGTTTCGACAAAGACTAGAATATCATATTGGACGGCAGAACACAATATAGCAAATTTCAGATCATCTAGTTTAGTTCTCAAACCACGCACATTCTGATAATACACCATGGGGAAGCCTAATGGTTTTTTGAGGCAGAATCTCGGGTTCTATTCATCGCGACGATGGACGGCACACCGTGGTTATAACAGATGGTCCAGTTCATCTCGCCCCGCTCATGAAGTTCCCTCAGTCTACCCCTGAGCTGATCCAGTGCCTGGTGCCGAGTCCTCGTCCTGTCGTCAGTGATTTTGCAAGGTCCCGAATAGCGAGACTAGCCTCTTAAAACGCTGATGACCACATCCGGTGACTTAAGGCCAACACATAGGGGTCTCGGGGCTGAACCTCTTCGTTTCCCGAGCCTTAGCAGCGTAATGTCCACATAGTCAGAAGGCCGAATCTGGTTAAATATCGATTTGACAGCCACTAGGTCTTCAGATCGAGAAATGTCTAGCGAGGAACTAGGCGATTCCGATAACCCATGGATTATAAGGTTACCCGCTCTGGCATGCCTGTCATTCAATTCAGCCATAATCTCATCTGTGGCCAAAAGACCCAATGACAGTTAACTAGTACCGCTGGCTGCATTCTGCTCCAGCAGACGGACCCGTTTATCCAGGTCGGATACATTGAATTTCAAGTCAGCAAGCTCTTCCCTGATAGTAGAGACAATTTCCTGACGAAAATTGCCAAACTCCTCCCTCATTAGTCGGATTTCACTCATCATATCCTTGAGCATATCGACTGTTAGAAAAGAAGATTGGGCCTGTACCAGCTGAGAGTCTATGACGTCAACGTCAACAACAGCTGATCCCGAGGAAGAAGACAGTCCGCAATTTAAAAACAGGCCGTTGACACAGGGGTGACCCGTCCGGTCTATACAACCAGGATGAGACACCACACCACAGTGAGCACAGGTGACAGGATTTGCGACTCCCGTGCCACATCCCTTGCATTTTTTGGTTGGAAGACCCATGAGACACAATGAAAGAACTTAGGCACAGAAATAAAATTACACGGCGTCAGATTGGTCCACTTCCACACTGATCGAAGAGGATTGCACCAAAATATGCTGATTAGAATATATCAAAGATTGATAATATTCACACTACTCTCACCACTGAACGAAGGGCATAGGGACTACACACGGGCCTGACAAGGTTGCACATCCACGATCAGGATAAAACACCAGATTTAAAACTCGGTATAGCCAGAAGAACCAAACGAAATTGTAACCGACTTGGGATCAAACTAATTACCAATTATCCTTCGAATATTTGAGTGTTCGATGCTACGAATAAACTTCGAATATTTGAGTGTTCGATGCTACGAATAAACTTCGAATATTTAAATGTTCGATGCTACGAATAAACTTCGAATATTTGAGTATTCGAATGTTATTATTTGAGTATTTAAATATTATTCAATAGTATTCAATTGTGTGGTGTGAATTATAAATCAAGTTCTTTAGGTTCACTTTTTAACAAGTTTTCATTTAGTTTCTTAATTTCTTTCGTAAGTTAATTTTGACTCACTTCAACATATGACAATACAATATTTTCCCGCGTTTATTTTTAGTCATATGAGGGAATTTATCTGAGACAATCGTATGGACCGGTATCAAAATTATTGGTTCCTTTTTAGTGCACTTTAATAAAAGCTTGTTTTTTTTTTAATTTTTGCTATAAAGTATTTGATGCTTTTTAGTGAAAATATTGTTTTTTCATAGGAATTATATATGTGTGCAAAATTTCAAGTTGATCGGACTTGTTGAAGTGGGTCAAAATTAACTTACAAAATTTCACCCTAACGAACTAATGAACTCACAACTGATACTAAATAAAAGCTTGTAAAAAAATGAACCTAAAGAACTTGATTTATAATTCACACCATACTTAAGTGGCTCCGTTATTTCGCGAATATAATTCGAATATCCAAGTATTCGAAAACTTATATATACAAAAAAAACGAACCTAAAAACTTGATTTATAATTCACATCATTAGTTCAGTTGCTCAGTTATTTCGCGAATATAATTCGAATACCCAAGTATCCAAATACTATTCGAATAGTATTTGAATTCTTGGATATTCGAATTATATTTGCCAAATAACTGCGCAGCCGAAGTATTCGAAGTATTCAAATACCGAAAAATTCGACAAATAGTCCCAGGCTTAAATTCTACGGCCTACGGAACATGTTCGTCTTTTTCTCTTGTTGCGTTTATTTCAATGACAATTTGCTTGTGCTGCAGATTTGGGTGAAGAAAGTTTCGGACGGGAGTAAAGTGCGGATATACATATCGCAGCTGAGTAGGGGGAAGATTTCGATCAAGAGAAGAGCGTCCTAATAAGTGTAAAGTAATTAAGTATTTCGAATGGAAGTGTTAAACTTGTGATATATTAGACTTATAATTTATCAGAGTTCTATTTTCTGGGTCCAGTACTATTCTCACTGTACTAGTCTTTTGCCACCAATAAAACCAGACTTTCTGGTGATACTCTATCGCCATGTACATCCACAGAAAGTATGAGTAAAGCAGCAAGCACATCATCGCCAACAACAAATAGACAGTCCACTGTGCCGAGGGGAAATGATAGTAATTATTCTTCGCGTAAAAGTCGGCCGCGATCATACAAAGGTACGAGAAACCGATCGCCGCGGGCGTAATGATGGCGCTGTGGATTAAATCTGCCCTTAGACTACGGACGTATAATTGGTGGTGTTGCTGGTTCAAGCACAACCAAATTACGATCGAATGTAGGACATGATAGCGCGGGGTGCGCCTAACGACGAACTGATGCCCGCACAATTCGCAACTGTTTCTATTGCTTTCCTCTAGCCAGCGTTCCAGGCACTTCAAGTGAACCGCGCCCATGGTTCCCTTAAAGAAATTCAGTTCATTCCCTTCGGGAATACCTCCGAGCTTTCGCGTCGATGGAAATGACTCACCGACCTTGCACTTGCAGAGATACAGAAGGGGCAGCTGTTGAGTAGCGTCGTAGCAGATACGACAGTGTATCTCCTCATCGACAGACTCGCGCGAGCTTAATTTACGTCGCTTACTCGTCCCAAGGCTGTCGTCGAGCTTTCGTTTAAGCTCCTGGCTGCATCTCAACTCGACTTTCGCTATTACCCATTCAAGAATGCTCTCCACGGAGCTCTTCTCGTCGATCATTTCTCAGTCGCTTCCACGACGATCAATTTCAATTATTTAACCTACCGGAAACGCCTCGCGACGTACGTACTGAAATTAGAAACAAATGAGACGGCGGCTGTCAGAGATATCCGGAGTTACTGTATCGATCTCTGCGTCACTTTTATTGAACAATCGAAAGACGTGTTTTATTACGAAGCGTGACAAAATTTAATGTTCCTCTCTCTCTCTCTCTCTCTCTCTCTTCCGTGCTACAAATACCTGCTGCGGCGGTTTTCTACAGAGACTGAAACAAGGAAGAGCAAGCGGGGTGAAGAGAACCGCGCAATTATCTTGCGAGCGCTCTGTTACATGTATAAAAATTTGTATTACGTTACGAAGGATACAGTTAAGTTAGCCGAATACGGTAATATTATTATCGCGATGCGTAATTATGTGCAATTTGTAATTAATCGCTAAACTATAAACGAATGTTTGTCACTCAGCCATCATGTCCACGCTGAGGCAATCCTCGCCCATATTGCTCGGGGACGTCTCTAGCTCCCCTATTTCATTCGACTCGCTGTAAATAGAGATTCTATGTAATAATAAATTCCGCGTCCCACCGATGAGAGAGTAAATTAATCACCTATCCAACGAGGGGTCGTTGCTGAACATCTCCGTCGGAACCGTCGGCGGCGCCTTCTCCGGCACCATTTGCAAGTAAGTCTGACGGGACTCTAAATGCCGTTCTACTTCTTCCGGCGTCATGTGACCGTCCGACATCAGAGACATTGGTACTATATTATTGGACGATTGTACCTGGAGGGAACGAGTTCTCGTAGAATAATAGTCGGTCTTACGAAGGAAGATCCCGAACTTGGAAATTCAAAAAATTCTGAAACTCCTGATTACAACACAATTTTTTTGTTTGCTGCCCAAATTCACTCGAAGGGGGTAAAATCAACCACTGAAAATTCGGTTATTTTCCGATTTTGTGTTATAATTCGCAAACTCTAAGGGATAGAAGGAAGTTTCGATATAAAAGTTACTTTTAATTTGATCTATCATTTGGTAAAAAATTATTTTACAGTTCACGAGTTATAACCCTAAATCGGAAAATAACCGGATTTTCAGGGGTTAATCACACCCCTTAGAGTGAATTTGGGAAGCAAACAAAAATTGCGTTGCAATCAAGAGGGAATTCCCTACATATTCACAAACCTTCAGAATTTTTCGAATTTCCGGGTTCGAGATCTTCCCTTGTTAGTTACAAAGGATCACTTACTATAGGTGTGTTATTTGATTTTGTCACTTTCGGGGCAGGCTTTTTCTTTTTACTGGTGCTAAGAGGCTTCGTTACCGTGGGCATGTGATGCGAAGTGTGATTACCAATACCCATTTCTATCTTTTTCCTGAAACGGAGTGCAGACGTAAAACGTTTCTTCGAACAAGAGATTAAAACTGACTTTAGAGAAATAAAAATATACCAGAAGTAAAGAATATTTTTTTCCCTTATTTAATCTACGACTATCAATATTTTATATCGGCGCCCCAGCATTTGCACTGTGTAAATCTGGCGGCCACTTAGAAATATTGAGAGTCGTAGATTAAATAATGAAAAAATATTCTTCACTTTTTGGTGCATTTTAATTTTTTTAAAGTCAGTTTTAATTTTTCTTAAATTTTTTTTATTATTTACATATTAGTTATATGACTACATTTATTTAAAGAAACATTGTAGGCCTACAAAAAAAGCTGCTCGTAATAATAATAAAATCGGTTAAGGCCCGAAACTAGACGAATTTTTTTTACAGGAACTGTGAGGTTGAAAATTAATTAATTCTTTACTTCTTACGTGTACAGCATGTATTAGTGCATATATTGTATAAATGCTATACAAAAATATTAAAAAATAGCCGAGTTATTTGTTGCCTCGCAAAGCTCCTCCTCCAAAACTTTTCGTCCAATTTATTACAACGTTAGTACACATACTCTTAATGGCATTATCTAAAATGTACCTAGCATATGGGTTTAAGAAGAAAAAATTTGTCGTACAAATGAGAGGAAGGTGAAATTGTTTACCGAACAAGGCGAACTTAAAACATTTATTATATACGAATGGGTTATCGCACAAAAAAAAAATGATATGCCACAATATAGATAATTCCATTAAGAATATGTGTACCAAATTTGAATAAAATCGGACAAATAGCCTTAAAGATATTTGATACACCGCTCGCGCGGTGGAGCTTCGCGGGACAACAAATAACCCGACTATTTTTTAATTTTTTTGTACAGTATTTATACAATATATGCACTAATACATGCTCTACACGTAAGAAGTAAACAATTAATTTTCAACCTCATAGCATCTGTAAAAAAAATCGTCTTGTTTCGTGCGAATTAAGGGGTTGCACTCAGGCCGAAAAGAGGCGAATATTTGTGAATTTTGTTTGAAAAAGCGGTAGCACATATTTTTACAGAACTTTTTGCACTTAAAATAGCAACATTTAAAGAACATTTGGTAATTTTTTGTAGAAAAATATTCACGTTTATAATAAAAATATAACGACATCCAAGAAGCTTTTGTAATACTTAACGGACGGGTCACGTAAATTTACGTTTGTGCTGGAATTTTTATTACGCTGCGTTACTTTTTCATTTGTATGCGTATTAAACTTTTCGTATTTTTTAATTCTCTTAAAAAATGCCCGGAAACCGAGAAATACAGAGAAAAAGCAACCCGCCTCTAAAGTGTTAAAAACGGGGAGCGAGATGTCTAAAAAAATACTGCACCAATCTTTCTGAAATTTCATGGGCTTATTTTTTATATAAAGATCTACCGAATGACGGAGGGATTTTTCTTCCCGAAAACACAGCCATTAGTGATAACCATGAAGCCATTTTTCGTTGATATAATCGAAATTATACATCGAAACAAAATCTTTCCGCCATTCAGTAGATTTTTATATAAAAAATTAGCCCACAAGTTTTTAAGAAGGCTTCTTGGATGTCGTTATATTTTTATTATAAACGTAAATATTTTTCTACAAAAAAATTACCAAATATTCTTTAAACGTTGCTCTTTTAAGTCAAAAAAGTTCTGCAAAAATATATGCTTCCGTTTTAAAAAAAAATTCGCCTCTTTTCGGCCTTATAACCATTGATAAATCAGATTTCTTATTTTTGCTGTAACTCCAAAACAACCTAATCGATTTTCACAATTCTTTCTCCATGACCCAAGTTGATCGAAGCTAAACTAAATGCAATAAGTTTATAGAAAATCGGTGCTCCAGTTACAGAGAAATTCTCGGACAAACATAATACATACAAATCCATCGAACCGAGGGCCTCTTCCTTTTCGAAGCCAATTAGAAAGAGCTCTACATACTACGCTCACCTCTTGGAAGTGTCGAGCCGAGTGACCTCCTCGTCCGACGACTCCGTTTCATCGCTTTCGCTAAACGAGGCGTCCACCTTCTCGTACTGCAACAGTCGATCCAGTAAAAAACTTTTGTCCCTATTTACTTTAAGCAGTTTCCTCTGCGTAGACCGCAGGGCCTCTTGGAAACACTCGTTCTCCTAAAAGAATCGTGCGTCGAATAAATAAATACGGAGGAGACGGAGCGCTTCGTTGGACGTCGCTTATAGACGATCGTACATAAATGAGAAATTTCAGTTTCCTCTTCAGATTCCGATACTGATCCTTGTAGTTGGGAACTTCCTCCTCCGGGCTATCCTCGTCATCGTCGTCCGGAGCCGCATTGTTGTTTGCGATTGAACGACAATACCATCCTTCCAACATTGATCATCTGCAACTGGGCCGATAGAATTTTGAAGTTTTACTAACTGTTTACAAGTGTCTTACCCCTGTGAATACTGAATAGAAATCGAGCCTCCGGCTGTACCATTTACTTTACGGCCGCTGCAGATCTGTTCATGCAGTTGTGGTTAAGCGCGCGACGATTAAAGCAGGAGATCTTGTGATGGTGTTGCTCTAATACGTGCTTGAGGTTAAGCCCTCGACAACAGAAGATAAGTCGACGACGATATATCCCGCACGTAAAACGAGAGCGCACTCGAAGCACGAACGGCGTCGTGATTTGAACGTAATTTCGGCGGTACCTGCTTAAAGCTTCAGGATGACTTTTTCTGGGTAGCAAATAGCCAAGGCGAGCGATTATTAGGAAGATAAATAAGCTGTTTATGACTGGCTTCCATTCTGAACTTCTTTATCGATTCTATAGTAACTTCGAAACACTGCCATTCAACCGGAAGTGCTCGATTGCATTTTCATGTGCGATTCGCGATCGCGACTCACAAACAATTATCGGAAATATATTAGCTTAGTAAATTGTGTTGGAATTATACCTCTATTTTAATTGATTACGGTACAATTTTTAGTTGGAGGAGATCAATTTTTCGTAAAATTAGTTGAAATTAACTTTTATTTTAATCGATTACGTTAAAATTTAGTTGAAATTAACTTTTATTTTAATAGATTACGTTAAAATTTCTATTTGGAGATAAGTTTTTCGTAAAATTAGTTGAAATTAACTTTTATTTTAAATGATTGCGTTAAAATTTCTTTTTGGAGGAGCTAAATTTTAGTAAATTTACCCACACAGCACAACGTCCGGCAAAGTCCCTGGGACGTCTACAGACGTCTGCAGACGTCCCAGGTACGGTCTGTTGACGTCCCTGGGACGTTGTGCTGTGTGGGTAGCTGAAATTAACTTTTATTTTAATCGATTACGTTAAAATTTATATAGTTGAAATTAAATTTTATTTTAATCGATTACGTTAAAATTTCTATTTGGAGATAAGTTTTTCGTAAAATTAGTTGAAATTAACTTTTATTTTAAATGATTGCGTTAAAATTTCTTTTTGGAGGAGCTAAATTTTAGTAAACTTAGTTGAAATTAACATTTATTTTAATTGATTACGGTAAAATTTCTAGTTGTAAGAACTAAATTTTAGTAAATTTACTTGAAATTAAGTTTTATTTTAACTGATTGCGTTAAAATTTCTATTTGAAGGAGATAAATTTTTCGTAAATTTAGTTGAAATTAACTTTTATTTTCATTGATTACGTTAAAATTTCTAGTTGGAAGAACTAAATTTTAGTAAATTTAGTTCAAATTAACTTTTATTTTAATTGTTTACGTTAAAATTTTTAGTTGGAGAGGTTAAATTTTAGAAAATTTAGCTGAAATTAACTGTTATTTTAATTGATTACGTTAAAATTTTTAGTTGGAGAAGCTAAATTTTACTAAAGTTTGTTGAAATTAACTTCTATTTTAGTTGATTTCGTTAAAATTTTGAATTCGAAGGGCTAAATTTTAGTAAATTAAGTTGAAATTAACTGTTATTTTAATTGATCACGTTAAAATTTTTAGTTGGAGAAGCTAAATTTTACTAAAGTTTGTTGAAATTAACTTCTATTTTAGTTGATTTCGTTAAAATTTCGAATTCGAAGGGCTAAATTTTAGTAAATTAAGTTGAAATTAACTTTTATTTCAATTGATTACGGTAAAATTTTCTAGTTAGAGGAACTAAATTTTGGTAAATTTAGTTGCAAATAAATTCCATTTTAATTGATTTCGTTAAAACTTTTACTTCGAGGAGTTAAACTGTACTAAATTTAATTGAAAAAAAAAAAAATAATTATCTTCGGCACTAACATGTGTTCTTCGTGTTTCATCGATGCAAAAAACAAAACCCTCCCCCACCCCGTTAATTTAAGTTCAGATCAAAGTACCCCGGCTACCGGCCGATTTCTCCACCTTCAGTAATCTTCCGGTCAGTGAACAACCAATTGACTTAGAGCATTTAAATGCTCTAAGCCAATAGGATCCTATCATTTGGCAGTTACGTGGAACATAACTCCAACTGGAAGATTACCGAAGGTGCAGAAATTGGCCGTAATTCTTCCAGTGATCGCTAGAAAAATTTTCACTTGTTGCACTGTCTTTCCTTAAAAGAAAAGAACACACCAAAGCTCAGAGATTACCCGCTTCAAATTGAAGACCTGGAGTACGAAACGTAACAGTCCCCTCGTCAAGCACATATTCCCGAATATTCCGCGCGAGGAGAAGGTTCCGATAAAATGAATCCACCGATGAATATCCACCAATTTGCTTTCCCATTTGTAAGTCGCTGCAGATCCCAGAGAATTGCCTTCGCTTTGGGGAGAAAGATTTGCCGTCGGCTCCCACCGAAGCGCTATTTTAACGCGCGCGGACGGCGTGTTTCCCGTCTCCTCAACTCTGAGTTGTCTATGAACGCATTGAAGTAAAATCGATAAAAGTAAACTTACGATCAAAAGTTTTTAATTTTTGTAAAAAAACATAAGTCGCTCGATAGGGGAGATCGTAAGTGCCGCGACGGGAAGAATCACACGGAGCGTTGGAATTAAAGCGAGAAAGCCTCCCGTATCAAGATGGGCATACCGAAGTTCTTTAGGCACATAAGTGAGCGATATCCCTGCACTATTGAAACGTTAAAGGAGCATCAGGTAATAGAGACGAACAAAAAAAAAAAAAAAACAAAAAACATATGTAAATAACAATACATGCCCTAGAACTCTTTCACGCTACTTTTAGGCAACTCCTGATAATCGTATGTTTGTTTGTGTGAGTGTGTTGTTGGATCGCTGTTAATGCTTTTGTCGTAGAGCGTGCATAACGTTATCACGAGTAGATAGGCGCTGACGCATCCCTCCGCCTTCGTTCCAGCCTAATTCCAGATTAATAATTATTACACCGTCGCTCGCAGATACCAGATTTTGATAATTTATACTTGGACACGAACGGTATCCTGCACATCTGTTCGCACCCGAACGACAACGATGTTTCGTTTCGCACCACGGAAGAGGCTATATTTAAGAATATATTTCGATACATCGAGGTGCTGTTCAATAAGATCCAGCCTCAGAAGTTGTTCTTCATCGCGATCGACGGCGTAGCGCCGCGCGCGAAGATCAACCACCAGAGGAGCAGACGTTTCAGGTCCGCGAAGGACGTCGAGCTCCTTGAAGCGAAGGCGAAGGCGCAAGGCGTCGAGATACCTAAGGAGAAGATGTTCGATTCGAACTGCATCACGCCGGGGACAGTTTTTATGTCTAAAGTCGACGAGCAGTTGAAATACTTTATTACGTATAAGATCTCCACTGACAAGCACTGGCAGAAGTGCAAAGTTATGTTTAGCGGATCGCAGGTACTGATTTCGAGACGGCTGGCTTAGATAGACGACGTTGCCTATTTGATTGCTCGTTCTAGGTTCCAGGCGAAGGGGAACACAAGATAATGGACTATATTCGTTACATGAAGACCCAGCCAGATTACGATCCGAACACTAGGCACTGTTTGTACGGCCTGGACGCGGATCTGATAATGTTAGGTTTATGCACTCACGAGATACATTTTATATTACTGAGAGAAGAGGTGACGTTCGATAAGAAGGAAAGGAAGATCGTGACGCCGGAGGAGATTAAATTCTGCCTGTTCCATTTGTCCCTGTTGAAGGAGTACATAGACCACGAATTCTCCGTGTTGAAGGACAAATTATCTTTCCCTTACGATATAGAGAAGATCGTCGACGATTGGATTTTAATGGGATTCCTCGTGGGGAACGATTTTATTCCACATCTGCCGAATCTCCACATTAAGAACGACGCGCTGTCCATACTGTACCACGTGTACATCGATGTATTGCCGACGCTAGAAGGTACAGCTACCCTACAACAGAGGACAAGGATAATTGAATAAATGATCAATTGTTTCAGGATACATAAACGAATCGGGAAGTTTAAAATTGGACAGGTTCGAGCGATTTATGGAGAGGCTCAGTCGTTTCGACACGTTACAGTTTGCCGAGCATTACGCGGACTTGAAGTATCTCGAGAGCAAATCCGAGAGGCGTTTCACCGACTCCGTTCAAGTCAATCGTAAAAAGTTAGACGACGGCGAGGAGGTTCCGTCTCCGAAGAGAGCGCAGGACAAAGAGTTTGACGCTTTGCTCAGATCTATAGCTGAGATGGTAGTTATTTAATTCATCTAATTTCTAGTTTAATTCATTCTAATTCTTCTGCGTTCTGCTACAGTCAGCGGGCGACGACGACGGAGAGGACGACGAGTCGGATAGTGAGATTTATAATCTAGAGTTCGTTCAGCATAAAAGGGATTATTATATGAACAAATTAGAATACGAGAATATAGACGAGTACGTGTATCTAAAGTTTCTGCAATTCTTTCGACGCCGCGTCCTCACTGTGATAACGTTTCAGAGATTTTCTACGCGATCAAGCCGAAGGCTACATCAGAGGGGTGCAGTGGAATTTAAACTATTATTACAACGGGTGTTGTAGCTGGTCGTGGTACTACCCGCACCACTACGCCCCGTATATTTCGGATATAAAGAATTTTAAAGACTTGAAGTTGGAGTACGACTTGGGAGAGCCGTTTCTACCGTTCCAGCAATTGCTAGCCGTATTGCCGCCTTACAGTAAAGAGCTACTGCCATCTGCGTTCCAACTGTTGCTGACCGACGAGGCGTCCCCTATAATCGATTACTATCCGTCGGACTTCGACACGGATTTAAATGGGAAAATACAAGATTGGGAAGCTGTCGTACTTATCCCTTTCATAGACGAGAAACGTTTGCTGGATGGTAAGTCGGAGCGTGTCTCTAATCTATTTCTGTAACTAAACGTTGCTCTACTCTCACAGCCATGGCGCCCTATTACGATTTATTGACCCCCGAGGAACGGGCGAGGAACAAACATGGACCAATGCGTTTGTACTCCCACACAGAGGAAAGCTTGGGCACTTACAAAGCGCCTGAATATTTTCGCGACGTCGTCAGTCACGCTAACGTGCGGTTGATAAATCGCGACGAAATTATCGTGCCACGTGAGAAGCTAGTGAAGGGGTTGTGTCCTAATGTACAGTTAGACGTCTATCACCCAGGATTCCCTACGCTGCAATACATAAAACACACCGCGGCTTTAAAGAAGGCCGAGGTAGGTGTTTTTTCGATCCATCGGCTGTTCGCGTATTAACGATTTCCCTCGACACACAGGTCAGAGTGTTCCAGAGACCCACGAGGAAGGAGAGCATGATTCTGCACGTAACGCCGCCACCTGAGCCGAATCTGTCGGCCATAGCGTCCGAACTGTTAGGCAAGACAGTATTTGTTAATTGGCCGCACTTGACGGAAGCTCAAGTGGTGGCCGTTTCGAATTCCGATACGAAGATAAGTCAGATTAATCCGCAGGCGAGCTATAGCTACGAGAAAGTGAAGGAGGAGGAGTGGAATATACAGAAGATATTACTCGCGTTCGAGTAAGTCACGCGGTGAACTGATCCAACGTCCTCGCGGGTATGACATAGGGCTGGGACTATTCGAATAATTTAATCGAAAAATTTCCAAGTATTCGAATGTTACGAATAAACTTCGAATATTTGAGTATTCGAATGTTATTATTCGAATACTATTCGAATGTTATTATTTGAATACCGATGTATTCGAATATTGGTGTATTCGCATAGTATGGTGTGAAGTGGGTCAAAATTAGCTTACAAGATTTCACCCTGGCAAATACACCTAAAGAACTTGATTTATAATTCACACTTGAATACTTCAGTTGTTCAATTATTCGGCGAATATAATTCTAATATCCAAGTATTCGAATGCAATTCGAATAGCATTCGAATACTTAAATATTTAAATAGTATTCGAATACGTGGATATTCGAATTATATTCGCCTAATAATAGAGCAACTGAAGTATTCAACTGTTCGAATACTGAAAAATTCGACAAATAGTCTCAGTCCTAGTGTGACAGAGGCTGTAATTTTGATTATTCTATCGGCAGATACAAAGTTCGTCGCGGGGTGGACATTGGGGAAACGAACATCTTGGTTCACGCGCGACCGCTGATAGACAGCGTGTACACCTTCAGCAGCGACGGGAAACTCTGCCTGGAAAAGCAGTGGGCCCAGTCGCAAAAGAATTACGCTTATCAAGTTATAGTAAAAGATATTGCAGTCCACTGTGGTAATATGGTATTATACAAGACTGTCAATG
This sequence comes from Andrena flavipes, assembly GCA_963971345.1. Lineage (NCBI taxonomy): Eukaryota > Metazoa > Arthropoda > Insecta > Hymenoptera > Andrenidae > Andrena > Andrena flavipes. The sequence goes on along the minus strand of OZ020482.1, from coordinate 17,922,486 downwards.
ATATTTTTGTACCAGGTACTGTTTGCTTTATGTTGGGGCATCCGCATTACGGCGCAATGGGAAACGTAAGTTGCACAGACCTGATTGCTCGCGTCAAGGCAGAGTTAAACACGTGCAACAGCGCCCGAACGCTCCGAATTTTATACGGGACAGGGTCTCTTGTTGCGCGTCGACCCATCAAGATCGATCCTTTTAATGGTGTTCTGTAGCGCGCATTACACGTGTTTAACCGTGTCTTTAAGGGGATAGCTTACCCTCAATAGTCCTAAAACAGGCATTTTTTTCAAACGCAAATTGTAAAGTGATAAATATCGTTAGATATTTCTACTGGGGAGAGATGGGTGATCACCTTTCTCCAGGTGTGCCGCTGCTGCTGGGACCCGAAGGAGAGAGAGGAGGGAAAAAGATAAGATTATAGTTCGTTGGGCAATATAAGCGATAAGCTTGAAACGCCATCCTGCTTAAAACACAGAAAAAAACAATATACGATACAAAAATGATAAATAACAGTAGAGCGAACGTTTTTTTTCTACTTTGAATTGTTATTCTACGAGCTTTAACAAAAAAAAAAAAAAAACTAAATATCTCTATGTGCATAAAAGTTGTGACGAAAAACGTAAAGGCGTGTACGCGGTGCACCGTTTGATGGTAAACATAAAATCTCGAGAACCGCTGCAACGATTTGGATGAAAATTTAATGAGAAATACAGGAAACCATTCCCTACGATATGTCGGGAGCAGATTTTCGAAAAAAAATTATACAATTTTATGTTGAAAAATATCATTTTAACGATTTTTGTATGAAACTCTGATTATCTCGAAAATCTGCCCACGACACATCGTGGGGAATGCTTTTCTGCATCTCCGATTAAATTTTCATCCAAATTGCTGGAGCGGTTTTCGAAATTTTATGTTCACCATCAAACGGTGCATCGCGTACACGCCTTTACAGTTCTACTCACAACTTTTATGCGCAGAGAGATGTTTAGACTTTTATTTTTTTGTGTTAAAACTCGTAGAATAACGATTAAAACTACAACAAAAAAAAAAAACGATCTTTCTACTGTTATTTATCAATTTACAATTTATGTTTGAAAAAAGGCCTGTTTTTGGGCTATCGAGGGTAACCTACCCCCTTAAGGGGTTCACGTCTATTTAAGTTGGCAGGCCACAAAGAACCCGATTTTCGGGAATTTTTTCTGGAAAATTTAATGTGCATTTTTTCAACTATTCCCTCATTTTAAAAGTACATATTCTCAGCAACTCTCAGTAATTTTGATATATGAAAATATTAAAAAATGAACAAATAACAGCCACTCTCCCGGAAGCAATTTTTTTTAGCGATTTCTCTGCGCCGGATCATCTGAAATCGAAAAGCGAAGAAGATTCTGTTGATATATGAGTTTATCTGGTGCGCGAATAGAGGAATATTGTGTTTGATGAAAACTCTATTTTTAATTTGCGAAGAACGAATAATTCAGACAACGAAAAATCATGATTTTGCGATAAACCGCCGCCATTTTATGTGAAATCATTTTCTTTTTTCAAAAATCCTTCGTTCACACACCAGATAAACGCATACATTAACAGAATCTTCTTCACCTTCTGGTTTCAGATGATCTGGCTCGGAGAAATCGTGCTCACCGCCTTTATAAAAACAGCTTCCGCGAGAGTGGCTGTTATTCGTTAATTTTTTAATATTTTCCTATAATAAAATTACCGAGAGTTGCTGAATACACATACTTCTAAAATAAGAAAGTGGTCGTAAGAAACATAAATCACATTTTACCCTAAAAAGTTCCCGAATAGCGCGTTCTTTTTCGCCTGCCAACTAGGCCTGATGACCCCTCAATCGTACCGCGGTGTCTCACGAAACGAATGTATTGGACAGGTAAACGAGCCTGCGATTTGCAAGAGTTCCGGCAGCATAAGAATATCCGTGAACGTGACGCGGGAGCCGCCGTTAGGCATGATAAAGCAGTTCGAAGACGTGCTGAAGATTCAGTACATGAAGGGAGGCATAGCTGCGCAGCGACTAGGGATAAGCAGCTACCTCCTGAGCAAAATCACGGGCACGATTTATGTTCAGCAAAGCTCGGATGAATTTCGCGAAGAAGGCCACACCAAGTACAATCTTGGATTGAATCTGAAGTTTAATAAGAAGAACGAGGAAGTAAGCGCGGCGCAAACGATCGAACCATCGCCCGCTGCCCCGGCGAGTCCTTAATCCTACGCGTTGTTCCAGGTGCCTGATTACACTCGAAAAGAAAACGGCCAGTGGATGTACAGCTCGAAAACGATAGACTTGATTCGCAGGTACATGGCGAAGTACCCGGTGTTGTTCGAACGATTGGCACAGAACGTGACTAAGGATATCTTTCAAGAAGAAAGTTTATTCGACAAAGAGTGAGTCGAACCGTTAAACTTGGTCCCGCCGTTAGTTACACCAATTATTACGCTCACCGTTACTTTATAAATGTTGCAGGACCGGGAGCTTAAAGGAGACAATAGGTTGGTTGAAAGAGCAGCTGCAGGGCGTGGAGAGTCGCGCTTGCGACACAGAGATCCTAAATTCCTGTCTGATAAAGAAGCTCGAGGAGGAGATAGACGAGTTCCACAAGACGAACAACAATGCCAGCAAGGTAGTACCGATGGAAGTGAGGCCGCATTTGCTTTTCATACCGGGCCTGAACTCGCGCAAGTCTCCGCCAGATCCGAAAGCCCACACCCACTTGTGGGATAGAGTCTGTTGCATCAGAAACAGCTTCACGGTTCCCCTGGGCTTCAAGGGCACCGTGATCGGCATCCAAAAGGCGGAGAACTATTGGGACACTGTGTACTACGTTCTATTCGACAAACCATTCCCAGGTAAACGGAAGCTTCAGCGTCTGAACTTCATCTAACGTTGGAACAGCTTGTCACAGATGTTTCGGCAATTTCTTCAAGGTGGCCTGAGTATACAGGGGTGCTCCGAGTTCCGTGGCTATTGCCTGTCCCCGATCGACTTGATAAATATCAGCCACGGGGAGAGGCGAGAGTACGGCAGAACGAGGACCGTGAGCATGGGCGCAGAGTCTGAGGTGCGGACGCACAGCCAGAGGGCCCAGTCGCGCGCCGGCTCGAGCGCGTTTGCGTCGTACAAGGAGAAGAGCGAGGCGCCGCCGGAGGCAGCCGCGGTGCCGAAGTTGCGTATTCAGAAGAACAACAGGGAGACGGCTCAGGATAATCATCTGTCGCTGGCGCCAGAGAACATATCTAAGTGGAAGAGGTGCGACTCACAGAACGCGGCGAACGCGCGGGAGGACCAGGAGCAGGCTGTGAACACTCAGAAGAGGCAACCGGTGGCGGCGAAACCGTCGATCGAGTTCCAAGCGCTGTGGAACGAGCTGCACAAGCCGCAGGTCAGTTTAACGGCGTTCGATTCGTTTAAGGGGGAACAAGACATTGAAGCCCGGGAAAAAGTGCAATTTTTGTTGAATTTTAAGATATCCATACTTCGTAGGAAAGTCATTGATATCGGGTTTAAATGTGCATGTAGTGGACAATATTTTAGAATTTTCGTGTGACAAAATATACAGTTTTAATCTTCGTACAACGAATGCAGGGTCATTTTGATCCAACTTTGACAAAGTCGATCACGATGTTATATTTGTAACGGCAATGACAAAATATACTATTAGATGCCTAAATTCTAGGGCTAGGACTATTTGTCGAATTTTTCAGTATTCGAATATTCGAATATTTCAGTTGCTCAATTAATTGGCGAATATAATTCGAATACCCAAGTATTCGAATTCTATTCGAATATATTATTTCTTTAGCTTCATTTTTTACAAACTTTTATTTAGTTTCATTTTTGAGTTCGTTAGTTTGTCAGGGTGAAATATTGTAAGCTAATAACATGATTTATAATTCACATCATACTATGTGAATACATTAGTATTCGAATACTAATGTATACTAATACTATTCAAATATTTAAGTATTCGGATACTGAAATATTCGAATACTAATGTATACTAATATTATTCCAACATATAAGTATTCGAATACTATTTGAATATTTAAGTACTAATTAAATACTAATGTATTCGAAAATTTCGAATATTTCAGTATTCGTATACTTAAATATTCGAATAGTATTCGAATACTTACGAATACTTACAAACATTATTTGTAAAAATCTTACAGGCGATACACCTATTTTATGTATCAAATGTACGTAAATAATTTTCTTTTGTGTATTTTTTTATTACCTATTTATGTGGGATCATTCATTTTATATTCAATTTTTTCGTGAAACCTGTTTACCATAGAAATGTTGCTATGTTTCAAACTGACCCTGCATTCGTCTCACGCAACCATATCCACCATTTGTCTTCCGAGGGTTAATCAAGTTATAGAGGTCGCCGTAGAGCGCGACACGTCCAACACGATCTGATGGTTTCGCACTTTATTCACGTCACGTTCATCTGAAAAAGGAGAGCATTTTTTTAATCTATATTAATATAGTTACAGTTAAGCGTACGGAAGTTGAATTACAATAACTTTTGGAAAAATAGCGGAGCTTAAAGGGTAAAGTTCTAAAATTTCGAGACAGTTTAAAGAAAAAATCAATATATTTTGGGGTGGAAAAAATAGTAAAAATAATTTATTTTTAATTTCCGTACGCTTAACTGTAACTATATTAACATAGATTAAAAAAATACACTTCTTTTTTTTTCTCAGATGAACGCGACGTGAATAAAGTGGGAAACCATCAGATCGTGAACGACGCGTCGCGCTCTACGGCGACCTCTAAAACTTGATTAAGACTGTATATTTAGTTACACAAAAATTCTAAAATATTGTCCACTACATGCACATTTGCATTTTTTTCCGGGTTTCAAGGTGTTGTTCCCTCTTAAGGGCTTCGTGAAAAATCTTACAGACTATTACCCGATCTTTCAGACGGCGAGCGAGCCGGCGAAGACAGTCACGCAAGCGTCGACGGGGTCGAAAGCGAAGCAGGTGGAGAAGGGTTCCGTCGAAAGTTTCGTGAGTATCGTCGTTGCTTTCATCTTCTAGCTGGGAGGGATCTGTTAACATTGCTCGCGTTTCTGAAAGCCGCAGGATCCCAGCGCGTTTCTCAAAGCTATGCTGAAGATCTCCGACGGGAACACTCGGCCCGCGGATACGCAGGCTTCGCCATCGAAAACTACATTAAGTAATACCGTCCCTCAGACAGAGAACAAAGTCCTGCACACGCCTCCCTTGGTGCAACAATTGTTTGACGTGAGTGTTTGATGCTCTCTGCTCTTATATCGCGGAAGTTTGATTTTTCATTTGGGATGGACTCGTTGCAGCACGCTCGGCAGAACGAGCAAGTCAAGGATGAGAAGACACCGGCATGGTACTGTTCGCAATTGTTAACCTACTACCAACCCAGAAGCGTCGGTATGCCGAAGTACAGCTACTTCAAAGACGGGGAGACTAACCTGATTCGCGCGCACATTCTTCTGCCAGACAAGAGGGTGTTCGTCGGGGATCCCTGCGTGAACCACGAGCACGCGGCGGGAAGTGCCGCGAAGAAAGTTTGCACAGTAATGCATCCTCCCGTTCGGAACGAAAGCATTCTCTTCTTACCCTTTCGTTTCCCTTAAACGGCTGTCTCGTCTGTTTAGGAGCTATACATGGCCAACGTACTGCCGAACATGAAGACCCTCATGCCGCCCCCTCAGCATTGGTACTTCAACCGACAGAACAGTTCTTGGACACAGGTGATACGACCGCCGGGAGTACTATTTTACCCATTCAAGCCTCAGCCACCTCAAATCTTTCCCCAGTGGACGCCGGAGGTGCAACACAACTCCGGCTACCAGCAAACCGCCGCGCAAAACAATCAGTACACGCACCACGCCCAACAGAAGCCGGCACAGAGCGAGGCGAAGCCCGAGATAAAGAACAGCACGCCCTTCGTTCCATTGCAGGCGCAAAAGAAGAGCAGGAACAGCAGCGCGAAGCAGAGCGACGGCAAGGCGAAGGAGGAGAGCCAGTCCGCGAAACACAATCTTCAGGCAGTAGCGCAACAGAAGAAAAAAGAATTGCCCGCCAAGGTTCGTAACCGCGATCAAATCCTTTCAACTCTATAAAAAACCAAACGGAAACGTAACCAGCGTTCCCGTCGTTTCAGGCGACGAAAGCTGAGACCGTGGCCGCCATCGCCGAGAAACAGAAGCCCGTGCAGAACAGCTCCCATCAAGTACAAAGCACGCCGAACGCGGCGAAACCCAGGAAGTCGCGGATCGCCGCGAAATTCGGCATCACGGAAGAGGGGAGCCACAGCACGAATTCCACTTAAAGGTGTTCGACGCATATGTAAATGATACACGAGATTCGTCGCTCTCTTTCTGATGCAATTTCTTTTTTATACTTTGTAACGAAAGATTCCGACTAAGGCAAGTCGCATCAGCGACCCGGTGTATAGGAATACACGCGACGAACTTAACAGGTCGAGCGGGGAAAGGATACTTCGGGAGGGAAGGGAAAGATTGGAGTCTGTAACGTGTACATAACAACTCGGTTGGAAGTAGCATTGTTTTTAGATTTCATTTTATATGAATGCTATCGGCTAAAGTGGTTGTACTGTATAAACGGACATTGAGAAGCCAGGTTTAGCCGTAGGGTTGATTTACATTTACTGAGGGCGCGTAAACAGCTGAGTAAAGTGATTTTTGTACGACACGGTATTCGGTACCACGCAAGGAGGCAATCGAACACCAATTATTCGGACGTAGTGTAGTACGCTGACTGGGAGCAGCTGTGAAATGTGATGATTTAATTTAGATTTAAAAGAAACGAGAGAACAAGGGGACATCGCGATTTAAATACGGTCGACTCTGGTTCGTGGTTAATTTTACGTTACGCGTTCGCGCCTCGCGTTCTGTTGACGATTTACTTTTCCCTTCTGGACGCGTAGAATTTTGATTTTCATTTACAAAGGAGGAGGCGGATGTACATGCGAGCCAATGAAATGTGTAAAGGAGAAAAGAAACGAATATATATCATGTTTGTAAATTTGTAAAACGCACTGATCAATGAGAATGAATAAAAGAATAGAAAACGGAGCGAAACCATTCACGTCCACGTCTCTTCTCCACACACCCCCTCCCCCCATTTCCATACATCAGTCTTTGTTTATTTAAAATCGTTCCTTTTACATGAGAGGCAAATGTTACCCTGACGGAATTCTATCGTACAGAAAGATTAGGTAGCATTTATTCACCGGGACACGGTACCGTTATCGAATTACTTGTTCATTTTTACCTTCTCTGTTCATCGCTAGCACGGCGTTACGTTAGGACAATTCGCGGACACCAGATTCTGAAGGCTGAAGTCTCTGAGAACGTTGAGCATCCGTTGTTTGAAGATCCGCCCCCTCGTGATTTGCTTTATGAACACCTCCTTCTGCTCGTGCGTGACAGTGAACTGTGCCGCGTGCATCTCTAAGGCGACCCGAACCCACTCAGCCATCCAGTTCAAGCACGTCTTGTTCAGCCCCCACAGAACGTCCGCGTAAGGCTCCAGGTTATTCCTGGACACGTCGCCACCTGTTCGCACAACATCGTCTCAGAACTAGGGCTGGGACTATTTGTCGAATTTTTCGGTATTCGAATATTCGAATACTTCAGTTGTTCAATTATTTGGCGAATATAATTCGAATATCCAAGTATTCGAACACTATTCAAATATTTCAGTATTCGAATAGTATTAGTATACATTAGTATTCGAATATTTCGAATAGTATTAGTATACATTAGTATTCGAATATTTCGAATAGTATTAGTATACATTAGTATTCGAATATTTCAGTATTCGAATAGTATTCAAATACTATTGGAATATTTAAGTATTCGAATGCGATTCGAATATTTAAGTACTAATTAAATATTAATGTATTCGAATATTTCAGTATTCAAATACTTAAATATTCGAATAATAACATTCAAATATTCAAATATTCGAAGTTTATTCGTAACATTCGAATACTTGTAAAATATTTGAATATTAAATTATTCGAATAGTCCCAGTCCTACTCAGAACCGTTTGACTTTTAAATCGAAAAGATGAATGGGTGATTCTCGAACGTACCGACACACCGTATAATTATGCAAACGAGATCTTGGCCTATGGGTTGGATGAACGTTTTCAGATGAGGGCTCTGCATGATGGCGTGCTTGAGGAACCAGCCGGCTGCTTTGACCGGGCCCGTTTCCGGTAACGTCAGGCAATCCATACCTACGAGGACACGGTCATTACGATGGCTGTTAAGAAGGTATTCTAACCAAAAATTCGATTTTTTTTTTTGATTTTCTAATAGTTTAGGGTTTCGAAAATATGTCCCTAAAGTATTAAGGTGAAATTCGAAAAACCTCAAGAGTTATAGGGGCTTAAGGCCGCAACGCGGCCAGCGTTCTCTCCACTCTTGTATTTAAAGAGGCTATGACTGCCAGCAGAGAAGAGAGAGCTGCCCAACATGATTTTTTTGAAGCTAAGGAAGATTTCCCCTACGGTCCTGGTATAGCAGATTAGGTGAAAGTTACAGAAATTAGTCGGTATCTACCGCAACTTCAGTCGTATAGGTCATAACTGCATGAAAAACTTTAAACGCGTTTTCCTCGAAACAATTTTCTAGACCGGACGCACATTTTTCTCAACAACTACTGGACCGATTGAGCTAAAATTTGACACACATCTCAAAGCGAATGTGTACCTATAGCCTGAAGTAGAATTATATCAATAGTTTCAATACAACGCCTTCCACTCCTTGTCTTAGTTCAAGAAAAGTTGAAAAAATCAAACATTAAACAGCTGCGATTGCGGTAACAATGTCCGAACTTGGTTACATCTGCTTCGGGCGATAACTACACTCATATAGATTAAAAAAATCTTTGATACTTTCGTTTCAGATGACTAAGACGGTCGCAATTTGTGCGTCCGATGGGGCTGATGTTTGAAGACATGACCTGCGCTTCAGCGTGTAACGTGTACAAATTTCAATACAACGCATTCAAAAAATTTCTGTTGATAGTTCAAACACTACTAAATATGTGTGCAAAACCCCAGCCCTGTAGGTGCGATAGGTTTTCCAGAATTAATTTCTAAATATCACCTTAAAAAACAAGTGTCTAGACTAGAATACCCCCTTAAGAGAAGAGGAGAGTAGAGAACACACCACATTGAAGCATTTCGGGGATCTGGTCCGGAACCTGCAGCAGCATGCCGACGTTCTTCTTGCAGATCTGGCAGAGCAGCAGGAGGTAGGCTTCCAGCAGTTCCGCCCAGTCGGACAAGTTGCCGTGCACGGATTTGCAGGCTCTGACGCCGCTCAGCGTCACAGAGCTGAGTTCCGCGAACACTGGCGTGATCATGTTGTCTGGGTCTCTGCCGAATAGTATGACGAGCTGCTGGAAGAGGTTCAGCGCGGCGGGATGGGGCCAGTTCTTGTAGGAAACGGTTAAGATCCCGAGGAGCGGCTGAGCATCCTCTTTAGGGTGGAGCAAGGAAACGAGAGAGCCCTCTGCGCAGATGTACATCCCGCCCAAGGTGTCGTTGTCCTGGCTCCACTCCGGGTGGCTGACGATCTGATTGAACAGTGGCAGCAGCCCGTCCAGCACGGACGTCCCGATGGATCCGTCCAGCGTGGAGAAGAATTTGGTGATCATCTTGAATTGATTTACCACCGCGATTTGGGACGTGAACAGAGGCTGCTTCAGCAGCTCCCGTATCTTTACTATACACAAGCCTAGCGTGGCTTCCAGATGAGTCAGTCGGTCCTCGACGGTCGGTAGCGTGTTGAGCAGTTTGCCAGCGGCGGACATTAGTCGTAACCCTTCCGGGTCGCCGGGCGTGACGTTCAAGAGCATTTGCTCGATAGTGGTGAGGATGGAGGGCGCGAACGGTGCCATGTGCTGTTCACATTCCCTCGTGAGGTCTTTCAGAGCCATGATGGCGAGAGAAGCTATCACCGGATCCCTGGTCAGACCCAGAGTCACTATTCGCAGTGCCTTTTCTAGCCAGGGATCTGGATAAGTCCCGATCCACTCCGCGTACGCCGCGATTGTCGAGCAGGCGCATCCTAGTACCTGAAAATTAAGTGGAATCAGGCCCAGGATATCCGCGGTAACTGCTTCGCGCGGATTCTCAGAAGAGCTGAGCACAGAAGATTCGAAAATCCAAGTATTCGAATACTAATGTATACTAATATTATTCGAATATATAAGTATTCGAATACTTAAATATTCGAATACTCAAATATTCGAAGTTTATTCGTAGCATTCGAATGCTTGCAAAATATTCGAATATTAAATTATTCAAATAGTCCCAACCCTTCTTCTCATTACCTCTCCGGGGTAGTGGTCGTAGGGGATGCGGGTGAGAACTAAGTTCATCAAGCTAGGAATGTATTGCGTCTCCTCTATACTCCCATCCGCCACTGCCTCGAAGGCGTGCAACGTCGATTCGACGTGCGTCCACTTCTCCGAGCCGTCTAACGCCTGGCTCAATCTCTGCCCGAAAAGCACTAGCAAGTCCTGCCTCAACACTCTGTAACAATAATTCAACGTGTCCGCGACGTCCTGCCTGTAACACCGGAACAGTTCCCGTTCGTCCGCGTCCCCCGCCTCGCACGGGGACGAAGGGAGCGTGGACTTCCGCAACAGCGCTTGGACTAGCCTCGCGTAAATTGGCTTCAACACCATTAACGCGCGGCTCTCGTAAGGCTGGTCGAGGAACGTCAGGTCGTCCTGCAGCGAGTACCAGAACCCAAACGGTATAGAACTACGACGTTCATCCGTGGGATAGCGTCCCTCTTGCTCCGAGCATTGTAGCAGTAACTCGATCAACCCTTCGCCGGTCCATTTCTTAGTCTCGTTGTCGTTGATCAAACCGAAAATAAATTCTCTACTGTGAGTCTCCCCGACAGCGGTTAGAACCTCGCAGAAATATTTGCCGCTGTACTGCCTGGCCATCGTCACCAAACTATGCACCCAATTCCACAATGTCTGCGTCAGCATCGTGATCTCGGAGGACGTCAGTACTATCTTCAAACATTCTTGAATAATATCCCAACCTCTGGAATTCTCCTCGTTGGGTGCGTCCCTTTAATTCCAATCAAGGACATAAAATTCTTCAGCGCTGATTAATTAAACGTAAACGCGTCTCGGATATGCATACCTGCTCGGCGCGTAGTACGCAGCGGCTACTAACAGATGAGGATATATCTGTCCCGTCGCCTCTGTAGGCAGCTCCTCGGATTTCAGCCAGGCCAACGCACACTCCATCGCCAGTTGGTGCAGCATAATATCGCTGCCTGGGTTATTCGGGTTGCACATAGAGAAAACTTGCTCCAAAAGCCAGGCCGTCTTGAACCAGCCGTTACAAACGTGCTTGTATATCTTGGATCGCCTCGCCTTGTATCTCCTTTCGAACTAACAGAGATTCGAGAAACAGTTCAGTGCGGCGCACAGCTTACGATCCGCGTATAGCTTACCTCTCCCGGTAACACGGAAAGTGTACATAATAACAATTCCAGCTTGGGAAGCGAGTCGTACGGCAACAGCTCCATGAGTTCCTCCACGAAAGCCTTACCCCTTTCCTCGGTGTCGTCGGCGGTAAAGTTCGCTATGAACGCAGCCAACTGAAATCACAGAAATCATTCTGCATAAAAGTAGCCTGAACAGAATTTCATATTAGATTCGCATAAGAAGCTTTACAGCCTGACAGAGCTTCGAAAGAATGAACTTCGGCGCGTTCAGGTGCTTTATACTGTCGAGTAAACGCTCTCGCAGAGCGGGGTATTCGTTGTTAGGCACTTCGGCCCATTGCTTGGAGATCTTGGTGTGCAGCGTCGTCGCTGCAAAAAACTGTACCTCCTGGGACTGCAAAGGGAATCGATGATCGTTATATCTGGCAAATTACAACCGACGCATGGAAAGCGAATAGTCCGCGTACTTTGGAAGGGTCGAGCAGTTCCCAGGCGAAGGTCCAGGCCTCCCTGGAGGCCTGTACCTGCAGGAGCCAAGCGTGCACATCGTTGTCTCCTTGGGCGTAGAACTGTTTGAGAGCCTGATCGATTCCAGTTGCATAATCCATTCCAGATTGTTTATTGTCCTTGATAGACCCTCTATGATAGCGTGATCAGATATTATTTATTAACTCTATATTATCTACGATCGTTTTACTGCCAGCGAACAACCGTTTCTGCCGTTCAGAGATCCCAGGGCGTTGCGTTTAGCTTGTCTCACCAGCATTCTCCCGGGAAGCTTCTCTATCATCTTTTCGAATCATTTCAAGCGCGGCCCGTCGAAATTTCAACGCGAAACTCTTTAATCCCTGTTTACGACACCCTCAGGGATCTTACGAGTTGCGCAAACGGCATCCTTCGTCTGCTCTAACCGCTCGTGGCGATCCTATTGTCAATCGTGCCTCTGAAAATATGCGATCTATTATACTTTTAATTAACAAACATCGACGAAGCGAGCCTTACATTTTGGATAAGGAAAGTTCTACCGGAGGACGGGGACGGTCTATCAATAATTTCTAAGGACACTGTTCTATCACGTTCGTTATTGCGTACATGGGCGATTCACATGTAAATAGGGACTTAATAAAATAACCTCGAAAAGACCTAACAGCTGATGTACAGTGGCGGACGAAAGAAAATTCGGGTCCTTTAAAATTGTATAACATTTTTATATAGAATTGGTCCAAATGAGTTGAGTTTTTTTTAGAAGCTAGGGGATTAGTTTGAGCAGTGACGTGTTTCGCCGTTTTGAAAAAAAATTGCAACTGGTCGAAATCAGCGATTTTTTAATTTATTCTGCGATCTTTAAGCGTTTGTAGCTCACGAGGGCAGGACGCGAATTGGACGAGCGATTTTTTAACGAAACCGGACAGAAAATGTTGAGGCCGATGTGTATAAACAAATTCCAGAACATCAGCTGTGAATGGCCGGCCATTTTTATAAAAAATGGCTTTAAACATTGAAATTATGAAGTCGTCAGATCGATTTTATACTATTTAATGGTAGATCTTAAAGAAAGGGATACAAAAGACTTATGTGTTATTGTCATAGTATCAATAATTTAACCAGAAAATGCAAAATCGATCCGACGACTTCATAATTTTAATGTTTAAAGCCATTTTTTATAAAAATGGCCGACCATTCACAGCTGATATTCTGGAATTTGTTTATACACATCGGCCTCAACATTTTCTGCCCGGTTTCGTTAAAAAATCGCTCGTCCCATTCGCGTCCTCCCCTCGTCATAGCAACGTTAACTGATTTTGATGAAATTTTCAGCATGTATGCAACTTACATTAATTTACAAACGGGATTTTTAAATTTTCATTACATAAAAAATGTTGAACGAATGAGCTATACTATTTTTTTCGCTATTCTGACCAATTGCATTTTTTTCAAAACAACGAAACAACACTCAAGACGTTTGGATAAATTCTAAAAAAAGTCATGCGATTTTAAAGGACGTAAAGTTTCTTTCATCCGCCACTGTAGCATAGTATGTATAGCAACGTCTTATTGTTTTCTGGGGCTCTGAAGCAAGCTCAATATGGGCTCCCAAAATTATTCTAAATTAAGAAAAAATAAAATATACTGCGCCAATAGGCGAAGTGAATAAGTATTAAAACAATTAAATAGATAAGATTAAACGTAGGGTGTATTCCACAAGAAAAGAGCCCGATTTTAAAAACTAAATTTTGTTGTATTTATTCGTTATTTTCTTTCCGTAACAGCTGCACGGTCCATTTTCAATTTCTTGAAGGGTCCTGAGGCATCTGCCTCTATGTTAAGACGGCACTGATATATAATGTTTTGATTCTTTCTCTGCGATTCGAATGAAATACATACTGTCTTATTTGCGCCCGATTGCAACGATATTATTTCGTTACATATTTCAGCAGGTATAGCTACGAACAGTATAGCTATTTATTTGTATTTAATTGTACACAGTGTAGTATAAACGTACCAATAAAGATCTATTATTTTAATCGATTTCAAAAAGGAGTAGGTTATAAATTCGACCTGTATGCATTTTTTCATGTTTGTCCATAGCAGAGTTGGGCAAAATATAATCTAATTACAACTTACAAATTACGATTAAAATGTAATTGTTGATTAACACATTATTTTCTGTAATCGTTCATTTAGGTAGTTGACCATTTGGTTTCGTCAACTACCTAAATGAATGATTACAGAAAATAAACAATCAACTATGTACATTTTAATCGTAATTTGTAAGTTGTTATTTGATTACATTTGCTCTAGTCTGGTACACGAGGACATAAATCCTTAGCTTTCTTTTATTCGAAAGAGGGCAATTCTCCGGTGGTCCCATCCTACACTGCATCAACATTGTCCCAATATTTTGCAAATTTTGGTTAATAATAAAAACTATTGTCACCCAATTATTATTTTTTTTTTGTACGTACACGCACATATCCTAACCATGCTGTGTCAATAAGTCAATATATATAAAAATAAAAAGTAAAAAATAAAAAAAAAATTAAAATCGACTTAAAAAAAATTAGAAATGCACTAAAAAGTGAAAAATAATTTTTTTCCTTATTCACTCTACGACTCTCAATTTTTTAAAGTCAGCGACGAATTTACACAGTGCAAATGATGTGCCGCCGACGTAAAAAAATATGAGAGTAATAGATTAAATAAAGGACAAAAACTTTTTACTTTTCAGTGCATTTTTTTTAAGTCGGTTTTAATTTTTGTTACTGTTAAATGATCCAAGTGAATGCGAATAAAATGAAATAGTGCTCCACGTGCAAGGGGGCGTGCTTAAATTATGTTTAAGTTACGTGATAGGGGGTCGCAAATTTCTTACGTTTTCTTACAAGGGGGGGGGGGGAGGGAGTCAGGTAGCATCTTACGTAATATTTTTTTAACCTAATTTTCAATTTATCCTAAAAAACAATGTCTCGTCGCACACACAAAGTATCCTTTAAATTTTTAAAAGAATTTTAATAACTCGAAGAATGCAATGTAAAAAATATTACGTAAGGAAAGGGGCGGAGGGGGTTGGAATATAAAATCTTACAAATTCTTATACCGGGGGAGGGAGGGGGTAAGAAATTCCAAAAACTACCCTTACGCGATTTAAGCACGGCCCTTAACAGAAAAACTCCACAGATACATTTACTAATCATTTATAATTAATTGGGTAAGCTTAGGACGACCATGGGGTAACCAGCGCGCGCGCAGATAGCAATAACACAATCTTCATTTGTAGTTATGAAACGGGCTTTTAATACAATGGATAAACCCGACGATCTTCCCGCCAAAGGTAGTAGTACAAGCCATTACACAACTTCTGTCACTCGTGTCTGAGCTATCCGACATTTATTAACGTTTGGAACAGTCGCTCTGGTAGAGCCCTACGTCGAGCCACAAGGTATCCCACTGATAGACCCAGAGGCGGTGGCTAAAATATCCAAACAGGACCTGGTCACGCTGGCGACGGAGATAGAGAAGGCGGAGAACTTTGTTAAAGCGAACGCGTGTAATAAATTGCAAGTGATCGCGGAGGAAATAAACTCTTTGAGGAACCAGGCGGAGATCATCCTCTTAGAAGGGAAGTTGAACATGAAACTGCACCATGTCGCTTGCAATTTCGTGAAACACCCCGGACACGTGTACCATCTCTACCAGCGAAAGATCGGGCAGCTTTATTTATCTATGCTTAGTCCGGAGGCCGAAAAAGGGCGGTCTTTGGAAATTTTTTACTTGGAAGCTATAACACATTTCTCAAAAAATCTTTTTTCCTTTAAGCATTGCATCTAGTACCCTGCGTCGTAATATTTTTATTTAAAAATATTTATCAATAATTGAGTTATTGTCCATCACTCGAAGGTTCTCTAAAAAAAAAGGCTTCTGCGGCAACCACTGCTGCTCGAAAGTCGATCATCTAAAATAAAAAATTTCAAAAGAATTTACTTATTATATTATATTATCTAGTCATATTATATAATTAACGGAAATCAAGCACGATTTATGATAAAAATTGAAACTTTTACTTTAAATATTAGCCATTTTTCCTAAATCAATATTTTGAAAAATCCTTCGTTCAAATACTAGATAATATAATATAATATGTACTTAAATTCTTTTGAATTTTTTATTTTAGATGATCGACTTTCGAGCAGCAGTGGTCACCGCAGTAGCCTTTTTTGAGAAACCTTCGAGTGATGGACAATAATTTAGTTATTGATAAATATTTTTAAATAAAAAAATTACGATGCACGGTACTAGATGCAATACTTAAAAAGGAAGAAAGATTTTTTGAGAAATCTGTTATAGCTTTGGAGTAAAAATTTTCCAAAGACCACCCTTTTTCGGCCTCCTGACTGAGCACGACTCCTTAAGTCGATCTTAAATTATAGGAAGATTGTACAGAGTCTATGAATCTCGCATTGCAGGAGTGGGCCGGCTCGGGTCCTTCTCAGGTTCACCAAGGTTCGTACAGACTAGAACAAGATCATTCTTGGACAGCTTTGCAGGAGGCCGACGAAAAGAATAAGAGAGTTGCTCTGTTGGCTAAGCTTTTGTCTAACTAATCCAACGACTGGATTCTGCTTTTGAAAGCGGCGATTCAAATGTAAACATGTAACTAATAATGGATAGAGAAGAAGGCTTGTGAAAACAAAGTGCAACATAGCGTTTCTAATAAATAAATATTTATCATTCTATGTTTACGGTCTGAAACTAGGATTTAAGCTACGTTTATTGTTTCATCGAGCTAAAAGCATGCAGAGACGAACGATATTACAAATTCGATTGGGCTTCTAAAAATTCATTGAGATTTCTGTGAAACCAAGTTGCCCGGCATCGAATCGTACGGCGTTCACCGATTTCAATTGAATGAACACTTGGATACAGTTTACAAAACTTATGTATATAATTGTATATACATACTATTCCCGCTGGAAGAAATATTTTTCTGCGCTAATAAACTATAACACGGAATATTTATAGTTCAATCGATCTATTCAACAATCTGTGCAACTCTTTGAGGCAGTTTACCCTCTCAATATATTAAGTAATATGCAAAATATCTCTATCAGCTCATCGTACGACGTAACAATGTTATTATTTTTTTTTTTTTAATCTTTTCCTCTTTTCAATTTCATTCGACAACGATTCTGTCGTTACACGATTAACAGTTTAGTCGCAACCGTCGGGATTACGATCACGAACGTACAATTATCATTCTCCTAGGGGCAGTAGTTTCAAGTGGTTTAAAATTACGGATGCGTTTACCTTTGTGCAAAGAAACGAGAGAATTTTCAAGAGCCTCGTCGGTACAGCTAAGTTCTCCTCTACGCTTCTATAAATTTTCATTGCTCGCGGTGTGCCTTGCAAGCACGTCGTTAAGGCGTTATTAGTCCTCTACGTCGTTACATATTATCGGTGATGCACGGAGACGAGGCGAAATTATGCGAACGATATTCTGGGAGAAATGAAGTTATCGTACAAAGTATAAATGATCGATGAACACTGAATTTCTTCAATCTGATATCTGCACAGGTTTAATCTACGAATGATTAAAAAGAATTTCAGTGAAGCAGTACAAGCTATCACCGCGGCTCGCGATGATTTCACTTTACTTTCTTGTGGTGCCTCGTACGTCATGTGGTGTTCACTTTGTGTGCTGGAACAGAGAAACGTTATTATGGAGGCGCGCGAAGCCGGGGCATTAATCGCGAATAGATTCTTAGTATTCTTACATGGTAATGGTATTCTGAGTGGCGCGTTATCCTTCACGATGCACTCGTGCGTCTGAGTGCGGAACAGATACTGCACTAACAATTGCTTCTCCTCTCCGACGCACGGATCGTAGAATCCAGGTAATTGGCTCTGAGAATGTTCGAAAGATATTAATTACTGCGATCCCTTCAAATTCTTAAGATCCAACATACCTTGGAAGCATTATGAAGAACCAATTTCGAATCCTTCACTAAGCACTGCAAAGGAATGGTTACGTCTATCACTTCATCCCTGTGCACAGGTTCCTCCGAAGCGGTTCGGTCTTGCTGAGGGTAGACAAATCTCCCGTACAAAGCTTTGGTGATGATCAGACCTCTCTTCGACTCCTCTTCGGCTCGTATTCTGCTAACAGTCGCTTTCATCAATTCCGTGGCGATCTTTGCCTCTTTCTGCTTCTCCACCATTCTGGTCTTGTTCATCTCCTTCTGCTTCTCCTTCTCGCGCTCCTCCCGCTCCTTCACCACCGGATCGATTATGATCTTCTTGACGATGATCCAGGTCATCACAGGCACCACGGTGGCGTAGAACACGGGTGCTGGAAGAATCTCGTCGCTGAGGTGAATGGCGAAGGTGTACGCTTGCGAGGCACGGTTCAATTTAACTTTCAACGTGACGCCCGTTGGCACGCCGACGCGCACCGCCGCGGAAAGGCTGCTGTGCCGCGAGACCTTCTTCTCCGCTCCGTATTCCATGAATACTCCGAACGTACCAGCCCTGTCAATCGAGAAGCGTTAATGACGCACAATTATGAATCATAAGGCAGTTCGTAGCTGGCTACTAACTTTACGCTCCCGCGCAACTTCATCTGCTTCTCTTCCATTTTGTACGTGTAATTAAGGCTGGCGAAGGACTGCAGGATGCCGAAGTGTATCGACAATGCTGTATAAGATCTGGACGTGTCCCTTACTATCATAGTGCTCATAGCGCTTTGTATTCCTGCTCTGTACGTGAGGTAGCCCACTGTGTGCTTGTCTAACTGCATCGCGAGAGCTGTAAACGATAAAATATCCTTAGAAAGCTGTGTACTTATCGGAAGATAGAAAGCTGATGTTATTTCCATACAGCTTAGACGAACATACTTCCCACGAGACCAGGTCTGATCCCCCGCGCAGTGAATTGCAGTATCGTTGCGCCGTCACAGAACAATCTCCTCGTCAGCGTGCGAAAGCCTTTGAAAGATATCGTCGGCCCATTTCCAGCGCCGACGTCGAGCTCCACCCAACCTTTGGACGAAACTAATCGTCTCGCAGAGACGTTTATGGAGCCAGAACCTGTACCGTTCTGAGTGCCCAACTGACCGTACATGGTTACAGTGTCTCTCAAAGTGAGCGGGGCCTCTATGGACTGAGTGAACGACATTCCACTGACTTCGAGGCAAGAAAGTATCCCCCTACTATATTTCAAAATACAATACGTACGATAGCCCATACATCCGCGTCGAATAACATCGTAAATTACCTATCCTCGTAGTCTTCGTCGTATTTGTTAAACAGATCCGTAGCGTTCACGTTCACCGTGATGCTACCTTTAGGATTAGTGTGCTGCTGCAGCCTTCTCTCCTCCCGCTCCCTCGCGAGCCGCTCGTACTCTTCCCTAATCTCCTGCGGCGTCTTAGTCCGCTGTACGATTTCCCAGCCTTCGGTCTCCAGCCCTCGAATGCCCACGGAGTCGTAGATGGCTCTCTGGTGCGGATCGCTCAGAACTGGAGCAGGAAATATAGCCGTTCATAGACGGAGTCGTCTACGACGTCTCTGTAGACGAACCTTCGTACGCCTTCTTCGTGCGGTTGAATAAAACCTCCGCCTCCTTCTTGAGCACAGGGTCCGTGTGCTTGTCCGGATGGTATAGCCTGCTCTGCCTGCGATAGGCATTGTTGATCTCCTCGGAGGTAGCCTGCAATCGAGGGACGGAGACGGAGTAATCTTTAAGGGGTCCTTGTTACAAATCTAATCGGAAAGCTGGCGCTCTTCGCTGCACCCTGTCGGGAAACTAGGGGCAGCGATGGAACAGGGGTATGTTGAAGGCGGTTCGCCGCGTTTCGGGGGAGTTCCGAGGGCAAGGCTTTCTCGGCGGGCATCGCGGCGACGTGGAGAATTGGAAATATCGCTGGGAAGGGCTCGGTTACGTCAGGCATAGGGAAGGAGCATGTCACGTGGAGGGCTCGAGGATCGATCTCTACCCTTGACCGGGAAAAAAGCCCACGGTTCCTATTCAAACTCGATTTGCCACCGTTACTCACGTTTCTGGGGATGTTGAGGAACGTGTAGTAGTCATCCTCGATCGGGTTCTCCTGGTCGTTATCATCATCCATTGTCACGGTTTCGGGTTTTTGGATCGGCGATTACACTCGCTGGAGGGACACCAATATTTTCGCGAACTTAGTCTTCTGCTTCCATAGGTTACGAAAGACTCGGCCGAGAACCGGCATCCTTTAGTGTCCTCGATCGCCGATGGATGGAGCGGCGTGGTCGGGATCGAGGCTCGGTGACCGACGGGATGCCTGTATTACCGATTTACACACGCATATGCGCTGGAGACGTTTTGGATGTTGCCATGGGCGTCCGGAGGGGGGTGCCCTGGCTTTTGATCACAGACGAGGTCTATACCTCGTCTGTGCTTTTGAGAAAAAATAGCTTCTTTTTCGAAACTGATCCTTATTAAGTTTATACTAAAAAAGGGAATATTTTTAAATTACTGTTTTAAATTTTTAATTAAATTGGCACTACAGAATGGGTTGAAAAAAGCAAGGGAGGTATATTTTTCTTTACCATCATCCCAAAGTTGCCTCTCCGTCCCCTGAAAAAAGTCTGCGGACGCCACTAGATGGTGCATAATTTAACGCGATATTAATATTATGACGACTGTGAGAAGAGACAGACGGCTATGCTTGCGAAAAACACCATGCTCCGGATTAGCTGAAATTTTGGAAACAGTTTTATTTTGCGTAGAAATAATGCAGTGGTGGCATTGGCGTAACTAGGATTTTTGTTTTGGGCGGGGGGGGGGGGGGGGGGGCAGGCTCCATTTTTCCCCCTTCCTCCCACTCTCGCTCTCTTTCTTTTTTATAGATAGAATTACTTACGTATACCTACATTTAGCAGCTTAATTCTAACAGTTTTAATTCATAATTTAACGTAATAAGAACATTATTGTTTTTTTTTTATTTAGTTGCCCTGCATCGATAGCATTACGGCCCAAATATTTGTTTCTTTTCAGTTAGGATTTTACGAACAGACGAATGTATTTTACTTATTTCGATAGTTTCTAGGGAGAGGTCATTCCGCGTTTTCGGGGGGGGGGGGGCAGGCCCACCCGGCCCCTTAATTGGTTATTCCAATGAGTGGTGGATTTAAGAAAAAAGACCCAGGTGGCAAACGTTCTGAGGGGTCCATTTTTGGGGGAAAATGAAGAGATAGCTTACTAAAAACGTGCTAAGTGTAGTAGTAGAGAAAAAAATATAGTGTTTGGTTAAAATCATAATTTTTTTAAGATAGGTCCCTAGGGGGCCCTTCTGTACACGGGCCTATTTTCTCGGGAAAATGAAAGGGTAGTTTACTAAAAACGGCCCAAGTGTTGTAGTATGAAAACAATGTAGTGTTTGGATTCCTATACCTAATCATAATTTTTTTTAGTGATGGGGTCCTGCGAGGACCTTGTGTGCAGGGGTCTAGGCAGCAACCAGTGGTGGATCGGTATTTTATCTAACGTAGAAAATTGAATTCTCTACGTGTAGAATAAAACGTAGTAAATAGCTTAATCCAAGCCTGTAACTAATTTCTGCCGCTTGAGGTATGTTTTATATTTAATTTTGGCATTCCGACCCAATACAAAGCATATTTCGACACAGCGCGTTCCACTTTCCAACTTGTTCCGCATATTAGTATTGATTGCGTCTAGGTTAACGCAGGGAGCGCGTAAAGCATAGTAGCGAGCCGACGTGAGTTCGGTAATTATTTGTTTTAAAAGTTTTGATCATTACACATACTACATTGCGTCGGTAAGGTAGGGAATGACAACAAAGTAGTAAAAAAAAAAATTAAATCGCCAAACATTCTTCTCGCGAACATTATTTCTATGCAAAATGAAACTGTTTCCAAAATTCCCTTCCATTAACTCACGATGCCCTTTTAATTAACGCAACTGTTTGCCTCAGCTTGCCTACCCTTCCCAGCCTGGCTGCAGCAAACGAGCCGCCATAAGTGGGGTAATAAACTTTCCAGGGGGAGCTGGAGGTATGCGAGGAAGAAAGGGCACCTCAGTGCTGACCGGAATCAGTTTGCTTTGACATTCCCTAATCAAAACAAGGGCTCTGTTTTATTTCCTTTTCCCCCCTGCCTGGCTCGTTCGCGGCCAGTCGTAATGTTTCCTTTTCCCTTTAAGGGATTGAATTTCTACGGGTAAACACGACTGCCTCTTAGTCGCCTAATTTATGGTCTCCCTATAGGCGTGACTTGTCACAAGCTAGTGACAGGGATTTTACGGTTCCGGGACTCGAAGCCTCCCTGACAATTAATTCATTGTTCCAAACTCCGCCGTTCTTCGTCACCGTGTCGCTGCAATGAGAATCGATCCGTGGGACATTACCATTGATTAACATAACCTTGCAGCCAATTCGCCCGACACCATAGGCTACCGGAGGCGCCGTAACTGCTCCTTGCACGGTGTTATCGTTCCGCTAGGGGCACGGTATCCGACGATAATAACCGTACAAGTAAAGCATGCGATGTTTTCGATGCAGTGCTCGCAGCAGCTCGCCGCTGCCAATGGGGGCGAGGAAACAATCGAGCCGATCCGGCCGCCGTATTGTTTAAACAAGCTCATTGTGACGGTCCAACAATACACCGTTACAGTGGCAACATCCATGCCTGGCGAGTCCTCGCTTTCCATCAACAATCCGTTATCAACGTTGAAAAATATCCGGTGCGTTTCGACGCGTCGCTCCTCTTCCTCTTCTCCTCTGACTCACCTTCGCCGGCGTCAGTAATTTCCTAAGCCTCGCCGCGAAATCGGGGAACTCCCTCCTCTGTCCCGGGGGAAGCCGTAGGGCCCTTGAATTCTTCGGCGTAGAATTGCGAATTTGATAATTCCTTGGCCTGATAATTTCGGGGAGACGGAACTCGATCGCTTGTGGAATACGAGAGTTCCAATAGTCGCTATCGGTATCCTGCCGAAATCACGTGCGCTCTGATTACGTAATCGGAGGCGCGTATCGTTTCTTTGAATCGCATCTACGTCACGTAGAGGGATATTTAGATTGGACGCAATCGACGTCTTGGGAAGGCTGTGTTTATTTGCCAGGAGATCTCCGCTTCGATAGCGTGCAGGAAGAGAGGCTCGGCTCTACTTTCAACGCGCGATTTTTTTCTCCTTTCTTCCCGTCGATTTCACTTTGGAGCTCTAATCGCATTTTGGTGTATACGATCGCAAGGCGCAGGCAACGTGCAATTAACAAAGCAAACTGGGGATGAATAATTAGCTTGAACCTGTGCTAGACTCTTTCTTTGGAATAGTACTCGCTCTTTCTCAAAACTTCTTCGGCCACTCTTTTTTTTAATTCAAGCTTCTCAGGAGCCTGCAACTGCGGTGCATCTCCGTGAAACGGAAAAGAATCCGGCGATGGGTGGAATTAGCGCAGCCCATGGCAGTTTCCCCTGGTGCAACGACTCGCAAGGGGTCCAGGGAAGCGTGCACTGGGCCGGCGCGTGCAGCTGGCATGCAAGTCGATGCACCAGGTCGATCTTTCGCCCAATGGAAGAGCCAAATGTCCCGGTAGTCCCCGCCCAAAGCATGGCGGCTGAGTTTTCCTTTCCCCTCTGGATTCTCTCCTTTCCGACCCTGTCTCTCCCGCTGATATCCTCCCCGCAACGTCGACACTGGGATTTACACCGCCACCCACTCTTCCCCGCTCGACTAATTAACCGTACACTCCAGCTTTAAAGCCCCGGCTTTTGTTTCAAGATAATCTACGAGCGAGCCACATATTTTTTTTTAAGAAAACCAGGGCTATCTCCCTTTGTAATCTGGTAGATCTTTGCGGCGAGGTAGCATTGATTCGCGGGGAGTCCCCGCGTCGACGATGACGGGAGTTGCGCAGGGGTTTGGGTGAGTCTGTGGTCAGACGAGGCGCAATCGGAGCGCTCCCTCCGGAATGGACTGCAAGTGGGCTTCCTCGTGGCACCGTGGCCTTAATTTCGATTGCAGGTAACGTTTATCGTGCAAAACGGTTGCCTAACGCGGGTTTCCCAACGATCGCTTGATGGCGATTACATAATACTCGTGTAAGCGACGCTGAACCAGTTCTTCGTGGATGTAACGGCGAAATCCCTTACGTGGCAGTCAGCGTACGCCGAAGAATTCCGCCGAGACCTATATAAAAATTGCCATTCGATTAGCGGGTGTGCTGAAAACTCGGGGAGCAGTGGAATGATTCGGGAACCTTTCAATGGGTATCTCAGCCTTGGCCTTCGCTGATACCGAGTTTATCGAGTAGATCAAATTGCTGCTTCTGAGGCTGAAGGGTGCTTGCATCATTCCAATCCTCGCGGGAGCTAAATAATCAAAGTAATACTACCTGGGAATCCCCTCGCGAGTCCAAGCGAACGAATCCCAAGCCTGTAGAGATCGATTTCGAGCCTTGGTCCAAGGAAATTCGCGGAAAATCAGGCCAGAGGTGTCCATCAGAGCGGGGACAGGGTCGAGGAGAGCGCTCGATCGGGCTGGAAGAGGCAGAGGAGGCGGAGAGACAGGGTAGAACGTAACGTGGGAGGGTTTCGATAAGTCAGATCGGCTCGCTGGCGGCCTGACTCCGCCTCTGCGCGCCTCCACCCGCACCGAATCGCTCGCTGGCCGCCGCGGAGCGTTCTCAATCAGTCTCAATCTTGGCTGGCTTCCCTCTAGCGACGCGTGTCCCCGTCGGTCTCTCCTCTCTCGCGGAAAAGCGTCGATCTGCTCGCGAAATCGGTGACCAGTCTCCTCTACGAATCGTCGATCGGTGTGTGCCCAACTTTGTGACACCATCAGCGAGCTCTGAAGAACTTTGGACGCCCACGGCTTGGAGGATTGAAGTTTAAGTTCCCCTGGCACGAGCGGGGAACACTGCGCGTGGACCTCGTCGCAGCTGCACAGGTATTTTCTTCTGCGAGCCCTTCCTATTTTTAATTCCCAACGCGCGAGTTTCCGCAGTGGCCCTTCCCGGGGAATCTGCTCCAGTTGAGAGACGTTTTCGATATTCGTGAAACAAAACGGAGGATTCTTATGAGTTTCAATCTAGATCCCAGTAGCGAGTTGCAATTTTGAAACTCGGACCAACCCTTGGTCCTTCAATTCAAATCTGTGTCCTCCAAAAGAAGATCCTCAGCTTCTAAAAATTAAATTTCCTTTTGCAACCCTAGGAACCTCAGAAGCCTCCAAAGTATTTTCCTAAAAAGTCAATAACATCCCCTAGAAGAATATTCAAATCATCCTCTTTCTTTGGAAACATTCTTAAATCCCAAAATCCGGGTTTTCTTCTCGAATAACCTCGTCGCAGCGCGATTATTCTTCTCCCGTCGGCCACCATCGAGCTCTCCCCGTCGCGAGCCAGTCGTAACGATCCACGGGGATCTACAAAATCGCGCGGCGCGAGCAACGCTTTCGTGGCCGTGAATCGCATGAATGAGCCGGTTTACTATCGCGAGCCGCGCGGGGATAAAAGGCTGCCGTGGCCCCGTGATTTTACCGCAATATTTAAATATCTCCCGTGGAGTGACAGCCCGATCGGGGAGTTTGTAAACTTCGTCCAGGGATCGTACGAGATCTGGCTGAACTCGGGACGGTGTTTAGTAAACAAGCAGATAAACGCTTGCTCCTCCGCCGCGAGAAAGATAACAAGTTTTTCTAATTACGTCGTTGCATATCGGCGATTATGTACATCCAGTCACGTTGCGCTTCCAGTGCACTTTCAAGTGGCGCGCAAATTCTTTGGCGAATATGCTACTTAGACTTTTGCCTGGGAGCAGGTCACTTCTCACTCGCTGACGCTTCTTTCGTGGGCGATTGGTGCTGAATACTTTGAATCTAGAATGATTTTTTGGGGCTGAAACGAGTAGGGGGAGTTGATTTTAAATTCTTATTGCGTTAGGCCCGTAAAATAGAATTCAGCTCCCATCGACCACGTCTCGGCAGACTCCCTTCAAAGCGGTGGCTCTTCCTTCCCTGGATCAATAATTTCAGTTAAATATCCCGAAATCCTGATGACTATTTAGAGTCTGCATAAGGAGCGGCTAATGGCGATCCGTGGGCTCGAAATAGAAGTGTTTGACGGGCCGCGTACACCCTCTTATTGTCGAAATTTACGAGTAGCTATCGCGAGGACAGATCCTCTGTGGCCCGCCGCCGGAAGTCCCGACGACTCCCTCGAGGCCGTCGGGGGATCCCTTTTCTAGCTGCTGGGCCAGAGTGTTCAGCTGTTGCACGCTCGTCACCGAGCCCTTCTCGAGTGGCCGTGTCGAGTCTTCTTGTTCACGGGCTGCATCTTGCATCGGCGACTTTGAACGGAGGCTCGAGTAGTTGTCGCCTGCGACACGAGCTTCCATGGATAGGGAGAGGTTCCGGGGGACTTGGTAGCTTCTGTCTATTCGTCAGGGCCCTGGGACATCTTCTGCGAGCTCTGTGAAGAGTGCAGAGGAAAAGAGGAGCGGTGGCTTTTTTTAGTGGAAGCCTTGGGATTGACCAGTGGCGGATTTAAAGATGTATTGGACCTATCTTCAAAATGGTATCAAGTTAATGAAAATTTGTCAGATTGTTCTTTCTAATCTTCCTGGTGTGCTTCAAAAAATTTAAACGAATTCAATAAACGGTTGCTGAGTTATAATGATTTTAATTTTCAATGATTTTACAGTGGAACTACTAGGGTGGAACTAAATATAGGGGCAAAATAGTTTTTTATTATTCATGACTTCTAATGGTGGGCAAAAGTTGCCTTTTATAAGTTGCCTTCAAATATTAATATTTACTGAAATATTAATTTTTGAAAGGTTTGCGGCACCTGAAAAAATTTGTTAATCACGTTCAAATTTTGGCAGCATAGATACCATTATAAAAGGCAACTTTTGCCCACTATTAGAAGTCATGAATAATAAAAAACTATTTTGCGCCTATATGATATACGAAACAGACGATCTTGACAGATAAAACTGCTGAAGAAATGTTGAAGAAATGGTACCAATGTTTTAAAAATTTTTTTTTTGTAGATGTAGTATATGGGTAAATGAAAATATCTGCCGAGTTTCAATTGTTTCCACTAGACTGTTTTAAAGAAATAAATTTTAACTTGAGAAAATTTTGAATTCAGGACATTTTCACTGCCAAAAGTTTAGCAAATAATGCTTCAGAAAGCATTTGCAAAGTGAAAGATACCTTACTAGGAGTAAAAAATAAGACTCAACTGTCTTTCGAGTTTCTTACATCTAGATTTACTATGCGTAAGACGCAGATATTCAAGTATTTCAAATTTTATATAATTTTGTCTAATATTGTATAATATGCCCATGCTCAGAAGGCCCACCCAGGGCCCCATCCTCAAAAATAATTATTAATTCATCCAAAGTATATTTTTTCTTCGGTATTATTACACTGAGCCCGTTTTTTAGTAAACTACCGCTTTATATCCCCGGAAAATGGGCCCTGCTCATAAGGCCCAGAGGCGTGTCTTTAAAAAGAAAGTATGATTTTATCCAGCATGATTTTTTCCTATACTTTTCTGTAGACTTACCCCCTTTTAGTAAACTACCTCTTCATTTTCCCGAAAAAATGGGCCCCTCGGAACGTTTGCCACCTAGGCCTTTTCTCTTAAACCCGCCACTGGGCTTGACATTGATTCGATTGAAAATTGTTGAGTTATGGATACTGTGCGCTATCTGTTAGCGAAGTTTGAGGGGAATCGGTGAAGGCCCTTGAAGAATTATTCTAGAATTGTTAATAGTGATTAGTTTGAGAAGTATCGCAGCTTCTTGTTACAGCAGACGTTTCAAGCTTCACTCTGAATTACCGATGAAACTCACCCGTTCCTCTTCTTCTTTACAGGTAGCCGAGCAAAGGGCCCCATTTCTCCCGAATTCCTTGCAGTGCCAGCCAAAGAATCCTGCCCCCGAAGATGTAACGCGGAGCAAAGTGCGCCTCGTCCAGCGACCAGTGTGAACAGTGATCGACAGATCGTTAAAAAGTGTCAGTGACTCTACGGAAGAGGCTTTCCCACGAAAGCTTGACCAGTTGATCAGTGTCGAACAGTGGAGGAGCTCTGTAAATGCAGCTCCAACGGCCACCATTTTTATGAATCACGCAGACCTGGAGAAGCTGAGGATGGTCTCTCACGTTATTCCAGTCGCTGGGGTGAGTTTCCCTGATCAAATGATTAATTAAACGCCCCCTGCTTCACCCACCAGCGGAGATTTTATTGCATTTCCCGTCACGCTAAGGGTGTCTCTGTAAAATAAAAGCCCGGATAGCTGCAGGGCTCTAAAGGGTGGCGTTGTTTCCACAAGCTCCTCGTTTTTCCATCTGTCTTCCTCGATATTCGCTCGGAGGAACGATAGGCGAGGCTCCCGAGCGTCGCCAGCTCGCTTATCGTCGCGCAGAGGCATGGAAAAGAAGAGAAAAGAAGCCGTGGAGTTCGTGACCTCGAAAATTTCGCAACTATGCGATCTGCGTGCTCGCTTTTAGCTTCTTCCACGACTCCGCGACTCGCCTGTAATTTCCACTTAAACGGTACGCGGTGGAATAACATCCCCCTATCTTCCTGCGTGGCTTCCATCGATGGGAAACCGCCTTATCCACCGTAATCACTCGATGAATGAACTCTGGGCGATTGAGCATCGCGGGTCGACTTACCAGGGGCTCGAGGAATCGATAGGAACTCCAGTTACATCGCCGAGAAGCGGAATAATTAGTGTTTTCCAAGTCGCCTTCCCTGCACCGATGGTCTCTGTACAGTGAAAGGAGCTTCTGTCAACAGTTTCGAAGAAAAAATTCCAACTCCTCCGCATCCTTGAAAGAAAGCTCGAGTTAATCACGGTCCCACGTCCGAGGGAGAGTTCAAAGCTCGCTAGACTGTTTAGGGGTTTAATTTAATGGCCTTCTACTCGCGGACGTTTCTCAGTGTCAGCCTGTTGATGCACTTCTCTGGTAGCGAGGGACTCTCTCCCTCGAACGATCATTCTGACGGCTCCAGGACGGTCCGGGCTAGGTCGAGCCTTTCGTCCAAAGGGTCAACGACACGGTTTCGTTGTCAAACGGCTGCGAAGTACACACCGCGAAGGGATCAGTGTCACGGTTCGTCGGTGGATCGCGCGGCTCTTTCGCGCCGGAGGTACTAGACCAGGCTGTAAAGCTGGATCGCAAATTAACGATCTACCGGGATCGTAAGTTTCGCTTGGCATAATACGATGTCACAACACCGGGCCCGTGTTTGTAAGCTTCCGGCGACGGCACTTCAAACATCGCCAGCAACGAGCCAGAAGACGCTCCCTGGCTTCTGGTCGCCTCCTCCTGGTTCGTTCACCTTTCGCCACTAGCCTGTCGTTCGTCTCCGGCCTCCTAATTCGCAGATTTATAGAGATTCATCTAGGTTTCTCAAATGGGAGTACCTGGGGCCTCTTCCTTTGCTTCCTCAAAAGATGGCTGCTTACGTTGGGCCTCTGCGAATTTATTAAGATTCTTATGAGCTTTGTAAGGAGTTTGGTAATTTGAGGGGAGGTAGTGGGTCTCCCAGAGGGGGGCTAAGGGACCCTGGCACCCCTCAAAGAGGGGGCGTTGTAGGAAGAAAAGAAAACTGGATTTAATTCTTTAGATGAATTTTTATAATCGCTTGAAGAATCTTATTGAAATTCCACTAAAAATATTTTACCGTTCAACTCGGCTCTCCTCAAGATTAGATCCTGAGTGCTCCACTGCTGTGGATCTTCATATTCAGGGTCTTTCGTAGAGGGTTTGATTAGCCTTGAAGCTGTAAGAAGAAAAGAAAACTGGATTTTATTCTTTAGATAAATTTTAGAATCTTATTAAATTTGTACTAAAAATATTTTACCCCTTCAACTCGGCTCTCATCAAGATTAAATCCTGCGTCCTCCACTGCTGTGGATCTTCATATTCTGGTTCTTTCTTTGAGGGGTTGATTAGGGTTCAAGGCTTAAAGAGATACTGTGATCTTTAGGATTTGGATATCATGGGATTGGAATTGTTAGCGAGGATGCTTCTTGGATATTTAGTGTTGTGGACACTGTTTAAGTAAACAGTGATTTTTCTTCGGTTGTCGAACTCTTCAAGCTTCAATATAAACATGTTGATACGCGTGCGATGCGAACAATGATACTTGTTAGATATTTAGTGTTATGGAAACATTCGGGCACATATCACTCATATTATGAAAATACTTGAAGCAAATAATTGCAATTCTTGGTTGCTCCGGCCTCCCCAGTCGCCAGAAGAGACATCATCTGTATTCTAAACATGCTACATACACGAGAAATACATCTCATTATTTATCCCTATCAGTATCTATAATTGAACATTTCTTTGTCATTAAAAACTTCATGCATGAATCACTTTAGCATCACGCACCTTTGCACAGTGCAAGCTGTCTGTACGCTTGTAATTTCCTTAGCGTACAACATGACTGGCTTCCTTTAAGGGGTTATACCTAGTCAGGAAGCCTTAAAGAGGCAATTCTTTTTGAAAAATCGGGAGCACATATTTTTATAGAACTTTTTGCACTGAAAATAGCAACATTTAAAGAACATTTGGTAATTTTTTTGTAGAAAAATATTCACGTTTATAATAAAAATACAAACGATATCCAAGAAGCCTTTTTAAAAACGGTGAGAAACATATCTAAGAAACTACTCCACCAATATTTCTGAAATTATGTGGGCTGATTTTTTTCAATGTATAGTTTTGATTATATCAACGGAAATGGCTTCATGGTTATCACTAATGGCCGTCTTTCCTTGATAAAATCGGAACTATACAATGGAAAAAAAATCCCTCCGTCATTCAGTAGATTCTTATATAAAAAATAAGCCTACAAAATTGCTTCCCACAAAGAGGCTTCTTGGATGTCGTATTTGTATTATAAACGTAAATATTTTTCTACAAAAAATTTCCAAATGAACCCTTTAAATGTTGCTCTTTAAAGTGCAAAAAGTTCTGCGAAAATATATGTTTCCACATTTTCAAAAAAAAAATCCTGAGTAGGTATAATCCCTTAAGACTATTTATCCATTTACGGATTGATTATAAAATACACCTGCCTCGACAAATAACTACTGCACCGAGCCAGGCAATAATTCTCTCACTCCTCGGACTGTACCCAGCGCGTTTCCCTAATTCTCAGCTGTGAAAACACCCTCCACTCACACTCCCCAGATACCAAAATACCAACTAATTCGGACCACTGGTTATTGCCAATTCTTACAGGAACTGCAGCAGGGCAACGGAGGCCTGGGCGTCGTGGGGCTGGGTAGCATGCAGGAACCCGGCCACTCGCTGAAGATCAAGCAGGAGCCTTTCCAGGTGTCTCCACCCTCCCCGCTGCCACCCCTCCACCAAGGTGAGTCCATTAAAAGCCACCACGTTAAATCAATCCGACCCACGGGCTCAGCGAGAGAGACAGCAGGCCCGGCTCTCTAAAAATCGCCGAAAGATCCGAACGGTGACGCTTGACGTCATCAGGATCTCACCGACGACTCCTTCGCGGCCGCGTTCTAATAATACGGCAAGCCCGGCGAGGGGGGCAGGGCGGGAGAGATGAAAAGCTAGCGAGTAGAGCAGGGCTGGGGGAAAAACGAGCGAGAAAAAGAGGGGAAGAAAGTCAACTGTCGCTGAGGAGGAAGGCGGGCGAATGATATACCGCGGGAGGCTGCGTCCTGATCTTTCCGCGCGACGTTCGGTTACATTCTCTGCGGCGATTATGCTCCATCCAGAGGCTGTCAGTGGCTCGTCTTCGACGGGCCTGGGTTCGACGTTCCCTCGGTAGAAATATCCCAACCATCCAGCTAGGTGGCGAGGCCCCTTCGAGGGGCATCCCCGAGGACCCACTTGCAGAGGCGTCCGCAGACTTTTTTCCAGGGTGGGTGAGGGTAAAGAAAAATATACCCCTCTTGCTTTTTTTACCCATTTAAACCGAAATTTAAAAATATTCCCATTTTTAGTAAAAACTTAATAAAGATCAGTGTTGAAAATAAGCAATTTTTTTTCTCAAAAACTCATGACCACTTGCCTCCAGCTTTCTGGACACTCATTAATCATCGAGCCAAGAGTCTCCGGAGGACTAGACGAGGTTGATTAGAATTGTCTCGCAATTCGAGACCAGCCTCCGGATTAGTCAGCCGGCTGGTATTCCCTCTCTATCGGCGCTCGCGTACCGAGCTCGCGAGTAACATTCGGGGAGCAGATAAGGGCTCGATAAAGGGTGCCGGTGTCCCGTTACCCGGTTCCTTCGCTGGCTAATCGCTGAACGTCACCGGCAGATAGGCCCGCGACACGATTAAGCCGCGAGCTGTAACCGAAGAGGCTCTCATACGCCGTTCGATATCTCCGCGCGCGTAGGGGGTTGTGGATCGTGTCGTCGCAAAAATTCCCTCCGCCCCGTCTCGCGACAGATAAAGCGATTAGTCGGTGCTAAGTGTGGAAGTAGCGGCTTCGGTTCGCTCGGTTGGGCGGTCAGGAATCTTCTGCGGGAGCAGCGGAAGATCGGGCTGAGAATTATGGCCGCTAATCCGGGAAAAGGCCCGCGAGTGGTGCTCTCCATCCGGCTGATATATTGGTCAGCGACAGCGTGTCCCCGTGATCCAGGCGTTCAGCTTCTTTTCAAAGGGAGAACGAGCTGGCCCGCGAATCGTATTTAGACGTCCACACGCAATGGGGACAGATGTTCCTTGGAGCCGCTCTAATCGACTCTGAGTGTTTAACTCTTGAACGGTGGACACCTTCGGCTGGATAAGGGGACTGAGGAATCCTGGGTCGATTTTCGTAGCAGACCATGGCGGTGTCGAGTCCTTATATCGAGGCTCTTGGGAGTTTGGAATTCTGTGGTCAGTCGAATTATCGAGGGACTTGGATTTTAATTTAAATCAGCGAAAGGTGGACGAGTCGAAGCTTATTCCTCTGATATTTCACGTAGTGAATGTTTCCAGCGGTTGCCTTTGGGCAGCGCGGGGCCAGAACGGTAGAGCTGTTAGAGTATTCGAGAAAAGCGAGCCGAGTAGGGTAAACTGTACAATGATTGGCACCCTAAGACGAAATCCTAATTGGAATGTTTGTATTTTTTGTGAAGTTTTTGTACGGTCTTAATTTTTTATTATTAATTATTTTATTATTATCAATTTTTATGGATTTCTTATTAAAATAAAACATGTGTACCTATTAAGTCTTTTATTTTAAAAATATTTAATGAAAAACAAAAATGGCATAAAAGTACAATTATTGGCACCCTAAAATTTGAGGTTATATAGAAAAACATATGTAGTTAAAAGCGAGGTTTGAAGTGTTTAAATAGATTATTCCATCCACTATTAAATATCTACAACACTTAGTAAATCTGTATTTCAATCCATTACTTACTTATAAAGCAACAAAATATACTTACCTACCCCTTATTTAGATTTTAAGAAAACGCCTAACAAGGAGAGTATTTTAGGTGCCGGCCTCCGATCATTTTGATTTTTGGATATGTTATAGAGGACCGAAAAATAAGAAATACGTGTTTTTTTTATTTTTCCCCGTTTTCAGATTTGGGGGGGGGGGGGGTGAAAACTGCGTTCAAAGCTAGGGTTGAAAAATCATTTTTGTGGAATATCTCGAGAACTATTAGAGATAGGGGAATAGTGTCAATGGATGAATTTTGTGTCTTTGAATGCGAAATATGACTGGCTCACCAGATTTTCAAAAACTCCATTTGTTTAAATAATACATAAAAAAAACCCTAACTTTGAACGCAGTTTTCACCCCCCAAATCTGAAAACGGGGAAAAATAAAAAAACTCGTATTTCTTATTTTTCGGTCCTCTATAACATATCCAAAAATCAAAATGATCGGAGGCGGACACCTAAAATACTCTCCTTGTAAGACTCGGCTCTGTCCCACTTTGTGATGTTGCCAGATGTAAAATTTGTTGTTCAACTACTGGGCTTTGCAGTATTATAGTGAAAGAAAAATAAGAAATTGTAAAAAAGTACTTTCTAAGCTTGTACTTCTTAATATTTCACTTTTTAATCTGGAGTGCCAATGATTAGTGCAGTGCCAGCATTAGTACAGTTTACCCTACTACCCGTAAAAAACTCGAAGAGCACCGAGTACTCGAATTTTTTCAGGTGGACCGAATGTTGTACTTCGAGCAGGTCGAAATTTTCCAGTCGTCAGACTGTGGCAAGTAGCTTGAAGCTTGAACGTTTCTAGCAGTACGAATGCTTCGAATAATTTAGGTTATGAAATGTGTATCTACTGGAATGTAAACAATGGTTCTTATTAATGTGAATAATTTAAATGTAAACTGCAAATGAAAATATTCTATAACTGTTGAAAATAAGTTAATGCCGTGTAGAAGTCGACATATATGTATCACATTATGCCATATTAAGGGGAGGTTCTGGTTTAGAGCCCCAAAAAATAGGCGATTTTTACGAATTAATTAAAGGAAAACTACTATATATAATTTAATCAGACTTTTTGCACTGTATTAAGGATGTCTTAAATTATAGAAATATATTTTTTGTTTTATAATTAATCATTGCAAACGGCACTTGGGGAGTCGTTATAAAGTCAAAGCGTCAAAAAATTCACCCAAATCAGTGGGACTTGTATCTCCAAAAGTTATTATCCGATTCGACTGAAACTTTTTTATTTTGAAGAATATACTTCTGTCTAGGAGGGAAAGCAGAAAAATTACATTTTTTTTTAGAAAATAACCACACTTGAAGTTTGAAATCACTTTTTCCCTACACTTTTCGTCCCTTCCACGTCATTGAAAATTATAAATTTTCAATTTTTTGTATTTTTTTCTGGTTTCCCCCTAGCTAGAAGTATATTCTTCAAAATAAAAAAAGTTTCAGTCGAATCGAATAATAACTTTTGGAGATACAGGTCCAACCGTTTAGAGAACACTGTTTCGAGAAAAACGCGTTTAAAGTTTTGCGTGAGCGCCGTGTGGTCGGTTGTTGCCATGCATTTGTCGCTACTCAAATGCCTATAGATAGGTAACTTCAGGAATTTTACGAATTTCAACAAATCCTTTTAAACACGTATTCCTAAAAGGTTGAGCATTCGAAAAATGAAATAAAAAGAAAACCGATGTTTAGACCGAAACCTCCCCTTAAATTAACAAAAACTTTCACACATCATGAATTGCCACTTCGCTTTTTTCTAAACTAGGTACACGGCGTAGAGATATCATATTTTGCGAATAATTAGATTACATCTATAGAAACACATGGAAAACACATCTCTTAATTTTGACTATACTTAATTTGTATTTCATAATCGTTTCTTTATTTATTTATACTAATTCGTTTTTTATTAACCGGTAACAACCTTTGTTAACAGTGACCCGACAGAAATTCATGTACGTATACTGCATACGAAAGAGACAAAAAATAAAGAAAAGAAGGATAAGTAACAAGAAATGAAAGATAAAATAAACAGCAGTATATGAATAAGTTCATACATACATGAAAAACATGAAAAAAAGAGAGATTCGAATTTAGTACTTCTTTTCAATAATTGCAGAATATTATTATTCGCAGTTTACATTTCAATTATCCACATTAATAAGATCCATTATTCAGGCATTATTTACATTCCAGTAGATACACGTTTCCTAACCTAAAATATTCGAAACATTCGTACTCCTCGAAACGTTCAAGCTTCAAGCTACTCGTCACAGTCGGACGGCGCGAAAATTTCCATCTGCTCGAAGTATGTACATTCCGAAAAAATTCGAGCACTCGGTTCTCTTCGAGCCGCTCGAAACAATTCGAGTACTCGACTCGGCTCGGAAACCGAGTCTCGGCACGGTCCGAATTTTGAGCTTCTCGAATAGCCCTACAGAACGGACCCGTCGTGCGCCAATAAGAGGGTGTAAATGGTTGTATGCCCGCGCTTAGTGGCGGTCACGGTTGATGTTCCACATTCGCGTCACGGTTAGCGTAAACGGTTTATCGGGGCAATAAAGAGTGCGTGATAAGCTTCAGCTGAGACGTTTAATTATAGAGCGTGGATTATGGCGGTGGACGGGAGCCTAATCTACGCTCTAGCATTGTAATTTCCCGATCGAGTTTCTTCTGCTGTTTCTTGGATCTTCGACGATCCTCTTCGAAGGTGCTGAACCGTCTTCGTAGCACTTAGCGTCCTCTGAACCCTATATTCATTAACAACTCATGAATTAATTTAGAAGCTTCAGCCGAGGAATGATAGTGCATAGTTGAATAGCTTGATAATCGTTGCGGGACTTTCACGCAATGGTCTCGATCTTGGCCACCGAGGAAAGGAATTTCTGCGGCGACCGCCGACGCAGGAGAAGCGGCCGATTCGTCGAGTGATGTCACTAGGTGTTGTATTTCGCTTATCGAGGGCCGATTCCTCGCGGAACCGGCAGCATTTCAGGAACGCGAATGCCACTATTTCTTCACCAAGACAACGGCCACGGAGATGTCGACCTTCGCCTCGCGGATCGACTTTGCACCGTGACGATCGCCTACTCTTACCATCATCACCATGTTTCACACCCTTTTTTTCGCGCAGGGGCACAGTGACACTCACAGGTGTTCCAAGCGGTAGCGGCGTTTCCAGTATGCGCGCACAAGTGGGAATAAAATGGAGCGGGTTGGTGGGAGACGGTGGTGAACTAGTTTCGGGGTTTGGACGATCTAGTTTCAGGGGTAGGACGCTCTAGTTTCGTGGTTTGGACGATCTAGTTTCGGGGGTTGAACGATCTAGGTAGTTTCAGGGTTTTAACAACCTAGTTTCGGGGTTTGAACGATCTTGTTTCGGGGTTTAGACGATCTAGTTTCGGGGTTTAGACGATCGAGTTTCGGGGTTTAGACGATCTACTTTCGGGGTTTGGATGATCTAGTTTCGGGGTTCGGATGAACTACCTCTCCAGATTTGGACGATCTAATTTCAGGGTTTACTGCTTTAAATATTCATAGAAAGCTCAGTATTGCTTGGTACAGCTATGAGTGATAAATATGTCTTCTCGAATTTTTTAATTCCTTTTAATATTCAAATTTGGGGACTTTTCAAAGTTCGCAGGGCCCCCTTGTGTCCAGTACTTTTGTTTTAAGAGGAGAGTTTATTGCTAATTTGGGAAATAGAAGGGTCAAGATTTTGTTGACTCGGTTGGAGTGGATGGGACATTAATAAAGGGGCTAATTGAAGGTTTATCGATAATGACACGTATAATTCAGCGATGGGTGTGTCGTTCGATGTTTGGGGGGTTTTCAGCGCCGTGTTCGACCGTGTGTAAAGCACATCGTAGATGTTATGGAAATCCGCGACCACAGCACCATATCCTCGCTTTCAAAACACTTCACTGGGCCTGGTGCATTTTGAGTCTTTGGTGGATCGAGATTAATTAATATATCGAGCGAATTTTTGGTCGAAATTGATCTTCAAAAGGAAAATGGGACTTAATCCGCTTTAGAGTTAAGTAGTCCTTCCGGCTAGACGAGTTGAAAAATGAAAATTTTGAATGCGAAAATTTTTCTCAAAATGTCATTCTTTCACATCGTGACGAGAAAATCTCAAAATCTATCGAACCGATTGCTTTATAAATTTGACTGTTTATTCTGCACATCTATGACTCTCGCAGGGACTACAACCAAGTATTTTCATAAAGTTCCACCTATTTTTAAAATTGAAAATAGCAAAAGAAAAAAAACGGGAAACATTTATCTTATATTTCGTCCGCCAGTTTGTTAATTTTGAAGATGAACTATAGTCTGAGCGATAGCGACAGTGATACTGATCAAGAATCTGTTTGGATTTTTGGGTTCAGATAAGTCTAACAGCTGAAATCGCCTTCACGAGCGAGGCATGATTTTTTAAACATGTGATCAAGATCGCATTCAAAAGCATTTTAAAAGCAATAATTTTATTACTTTTATATTTTTTAATTACTGTAGAAATGTAGTTTAGTAAATACAGAAAAGTTTTATTCCATTACTATAATTATTTGGGTTGCAATAAATTCCTGAAAATGACCCCTCAATTCAACATAGGATCCCCAAGAAGAATGACCCCAATTCAATGTAGAAGGTAAAATTTTGAAACCCAGATGGCCTAGTTGTCCCCCCAAAGTGGGCCCAATTAACTTCCCCAGCTCAGTGAGAGCCTCGTGCACTAAGGAAACTAGGTGTTACCATAATCAGGCATAAAATTTAATACCTCGATACCTGTTAGAAATCACTAAAGATTGAATATCGCGCATAACGACCTAAAAGGGCTCCGGGCACGTGGCCAGCTCTATGACCCATCCCCTAATCAAGTATTCCAATGTAGGGAGGATCCACCCTGCCCACAGAAAAGGGGCACGTGCCTGTTGCGTAGATACGTTAGCCCAAAAACATGTCTGTAACTGATCATCCTTAAGGATCAAGTTCCAGGGGTGTTCCTCAGGGTTCACTTGACCCCCAATTATCAGAATAAAGTAGCTGCTCCGCGTGTCAATAAACGAGGGCCGAGTGAAATCGAGTACGTGACCTGTATTAACGCTAAATCAGCTGATTATGAAACTGTGGAAGATTCGTATACGAAATTGCTGACCGTGAAGTGATCCAAAGTCCAAGAGGAGGTCGAAGGAACGGTACATGCCCAATCAAAGCCACTTATGTTCTCCATTTCGCGGTCACTAAACAGTAGGATAAAAGCAATAGAACCTGAAGAACTCCCACCATTTAAAAAATAACCAGATTTCTGGGGTGCTCAAAACAGGAATCACATTAAATTGCGTACAGCGCCCTCTCAAAACGCCCCAGGGCTTCTCCTCGCCAAAACAAGCCATCGATAGTGATTCATCGCCTCAAAAAGTGGGCCAAAAATTCCATAATTGGAAATGTTCGTTCTTAAATTACTAAAGCCTTTTGGTAAAATTTTTTTAACCTAATTTTCAATATTAGTAGACTAAAAAAACATGTTTCATCGCACACGTGAAACCGAGTTAGATGAATTAGGTACATCTATAGAATTTTAATGCATTGTAAAAAATATTCCGATAGCAAGGGGAGGGGATAAAAAAATGCCCCAAATTACCGTTTCGTAATTTGAGGCATTGAGAGGAAAGGCGGACTAACCTACATTTTCGGCAAAAATTGAGATAGCAGCAATAATGCATTTTACTATATAACCATATAAAATATGAAAAGTTAATTTTTTCTCAATGTGGGTCAGTCCGCTTTTTCTCCCAGTGCACAATTTAAGAATGGCCCCGAAGAACCAGCTGACAGAAGCCTGTAGCCTCGCCTGCGCTCAAGAAAAAACGAAGTGCGGACTCGAAACCGAAGCAAATACCGCGTATCTCGGTGGAGGATGAAGGGAGGCCGGGGAAGGTGCGAGGATAAAGGAGAAACTCGAGGCAAGGGTCATCCGAGCAAACGATAGCTCATCTCGCGGTATCTTCCGCGTGAGCCAATCGCCTGCTGGTATCTCGACCTCGCTCAACGTCGCCATCGCGACGTGTTTTCCCCGTCACCGAGCCCCCTCCGGCCCCTCCTCGCTTGTCCATAACACCGGAAGCGCGGATGAGATTGCATTTCAGCGTCGTTAATTCGAGAAACCCATCCTGGTCCTCATCGATCGCGTTTTCGATGTAATTACACGCTCGTTAGTCTGACGACCTCCCCGTGGACGAGTCCCTCGCGGCGGCGCGAATGAACCGAGCCCGGGGCAGCCGAAAACAGATTCGAAATCGCGGGGATTACTCAATCCAGCCGCGTAGCGATAATTTCGAAGGGGCCCGTCCGGTTTCTCGCCCGTTGGTTCGTCGCGCTCCGTGGCTTATCTCGTGTCGACCCCTTTTTCGCATTTCACGACGGTGTTATCGCCGTTATCGACGCTGAAGAGGCTTGTACCACAGATTCCACTCGAATTTGGCAGCTTTCTTGAAAGGTGTTTTTATGCGTACTGTTGCTTAAAGATCTTTTAATCATGTCGTGAAGATCTTTCCAATTTTTGGGAATTGGGTATTCGTCCAGGGGTTTGCGGGCTGGAAAGTATGGATGGTAGAGAATGCTATTAGCGCAGGAGTATTTTCGAGGATAATTGACCGAAAGAATCGCAAGCCAGTGGGAAAGTTTGTAGCGTCTCACGCCCACGCAAGCGCTGGCCATTTATCCACGATTCCCTTATCGCTGGCCACCGATTAGCCCCGAAGTCGGTGCCCTTGTTTACTACAGATCTATTTTAACGCGCCCAGATTACATCCGCGGCCTGATTTCGGAATAAATAAGCGTGATCGCGATGCGCTCGCTGGAACGAGGCGCCATCGAGTCTTCCCCTTTCATCGGGGGCTCCGCGAGACTTTAAAACGATCCGAAGTGCATCCCAGAATTCCAAGAGAAACAATTCAGTCATCCATTTCGACTCGTGATACGTAACTATCGACAGACATTCCAGAATAAGATTATTCTCGCGTTTAAAAAACGGCACAACTGGGTCCAGATGGACCCAGCATCCGCCTTTCGGTGGTTAATCAACGGCCAGGGATCCATGACCCCATTAGCGTCGCTTAATTTCCAAGAACAGCGGACTCGTGTCGCGAATCTGCAAACTCGATGAAACGTCAACAGAATCGCGGGGCAGCGTCAACCTACATGCGCGTCGATCGCGGTCGCAATATCCACCGTCGAAGGTCAATTTTCGCAAGCCGGATTACATCACGGCCCGTCGCGTTTGAAGCTGCTGAGTGGTACACATTCCTCCCCGCGCTCCTTGCGAAATCCCTGGAAAAAAGGGAACACTGTGAGCCATAGCGAGCGACCGAGCAACACGATCGCAGGAAAGGATGATAATTCATTGGTGATACGTGTTTTCCGCGGGCGATGATCGTCCGTCGCGCGCGAACAGAAACAAGGGATCCCGTGACGAGAGCAGATGCGGTCTGGTTAGGTGTCGTTTAGCGCACATGGGATCTCTGGTTGCAGTCAGGTGTGTTGGCGAACGTTTGGACGTTATCGCGATCTCGTTGCTTGCTTGTGCACCTTGGATCCGCGTGTACGACACACGCTCGGCTGTGCTTCGGGGAGCCTCATCCTCTTCGGACATCTATCGTCGGTGTCTTCATCGGTCGATATCGCTTGTTTGAAGAGGCACGCGAGCTTTGGATGGTGCTCGTGGTGGTGGAAGATGGTTGGGTGGTAGAGAAGGCAGAGAAGAAGCGATAAGAGGTAACGATGGGTCTCGATTTTTGAGAATTTGGCATGGTGCATCTACTCTTCTGTGGACTCTAACGTTCTTGCAAGTACTTGAGTAGCTTTCTATTTTTGAAGAAGCTCCTTGGTCCCAGAGTGGAGGGAGCTTACCAAATCTTCCTACCGACACCCCTGGACCACCAGAAACGATCTATGGTAGCTACTTTACCCCTAAATGCGATATCTCGTTTCTGCTTTGAAAGCGTCGCTCCGCCGTGTCCTAGACGAGGCTGGAAATCGTACACCTCGTAGGTTCGCGGCGGCGGGATATCACGTTTGCCCATGTCATTGATAACAACGTGATCGAACCCAGCGGAAATCGACGCACCGCTCTCTAGTTAATGGACACCTTTGCACCTGCGCGTAATGCTGATTTCCAGGGTGATTCCTGAAAAAAATTCGTCTCCCTTTTGCTCTGCCTCGAGTTTCTCCTCTCTTTGTTCGCCTGGGCGCTGTACTTATCGGTGTCCGGTTACGTTCAGTTCCAGTTACACATGCCGCGGAGCGACGATGCACGTACGCACTCCTTTCCGAGTACGTATCCCCGTGCTTTCCGCTGATTTCGATTGCGCCGTCGGGACAAGCTTCAACCACGAAGATTACCGCTACAGTCCACTGAACCTTGAGACTCTCAATTGCAATCGAGTCTGCGCTGAAAATATGTGAAAAAAGTTTTATGACGGCATACCCATGCGAACTCTACTTTTTAGGTTAGGCTGGCTCCGTCGAAGTTCTGCTTAATCTCAAGTTTAATCATTCTACAATCTTTTGTGTGACAGGGTATAAGAATTCTGTGTGTAATTCATGTTAAGTGGCCAGTTTCTGAGCGACAGAAACTGCGATGTCTCTTTGATCCCCTGCAACTCTGAAATTGGGCCCAACGCGTTTGTGAACGTGTAATCAAACACTACATTCTTTTTTTCAAACTACTATACTTAGTTTTCCCGAAAACATAGGCACCTCAGAACTTTTGCCACCTGGGTCTTTTTTCTTAAACCGGCTGCGAGCCACTGGCTGCAATCCACGCTTATCACCTCCGAACGCGGTGTCTCGTGTCCCCCAGAGGGCCCAATTGTCTTTCCCCGACTTCTGGGAAGCGACTTCCCTGTGGCGGTGTCGTCCGGCGCGGATCGATCGAGCCCGTTCCATTGTCCAGGTTCCCGGAGCGGCGTTGGTCGCGTCCCATTGAAATCGTTTCGCTTCTCGAGTGTCCCCCGCCGCCTGACCCACTTTGCCCTCGCGATTCGCCCCGGGCCTCGTAGATAAACAATGTTGCGACGAACGTTTCAGTGGGCAGCTTCGTGTCCGAGATGCAGAACGGCTGCATGGGGGCCGCGTCCAAGGAGCTAGATAGCCCGTTGGGCCTGGCGAGGGGCCTGACGTCCCACCACGGCTCCCTGAGCCACCATCATTCCCATCACAGCCTGCACAGCCCCACATCCGGGGTGTCGATGCACTCGGCGGCATCCGGCCACCATCACCTGGACGAGAAGGGCTCCTCGCCCACCGGGGGCCTGCACAGCACCACCAACAGCAACCCTTCGACGCCGTCGGCGCCCTCCACGCCCACCGCGGCCGCGGACGGCTCCGCGCAGGGCTCTGGGAACGGGAACGGAAACGGCGGCGCCGCGGATTCGGCCACCAAGAAGCCCCCGTTCAGCTACGTCGCGTTGATAGCCATGGCGATCCAGCACAGCACCCAGAAGAGGGCGACCCTCAGCGAGATCTACGCCTACATCACCGCCAGGTTCCCTTACTTCCAGAAGAACAAGAAGGGCTGGCAAAACTCTATCAGGCATAATCTCTCGCTCAACGAGTGCTTCGTCAAGGTGCCGCGCGAGGGCGGAGGAGAGAGGAAGGGCAACTTCTGGACCCTAGGTGGGTGGACGATTCCCCGGGTGTTTGTGGCGTGACTCGCGGGTGCAGGAATTCACGGGAGGACCTTTTTGCCTGTTCGTAGACCCACAGTATGCGGATATGTTTGAGAATGGCAACTACAGGAGGCGCAGACGCATGAAGCGGCCCTACAGGAACGCACCCTATCACAAGCCTCTGTTCGGAGACCCTTTCTCTCCTACGCACGTTCATCTTGGCCCCAGGAACCTGTTCGGCCACTCGCCGCCGTCCTACGGACCCTCCACCTACACCAGATACGACACCAGGTACGCTCCCACTTTCGCAATCCTGTTTCCTGGCTGAAAAGGCGGAGTTTCGGTTCATTGGATGTTGAGTTTAACTGTCGAGCCTGTTCCATTTCAGCGCCTGGAGCCTGCAGCAGTCGCAGCTCTCCTATAGCCACTGCCAATCGGTAAGTTCAGCTGGGCTCTCAGCGGTGTTGATGTGTCTGCTATTGGGGATTCTCTGTTGCAGCTTCAGCCGCAGTTGCAGCCGATGCAATCGATGCAGATCCCAACGATGAACGGGTACAGCCAGCTGGGCACGTCCTTGAGTGAGTCTCCGCTTCATCTTGAACCCTCTCTGTTCTGTGACCTTGCAGGATGCTCGACGGTCGGCAAAGCGTTTCAAGGCAATTACCTGGATGTTCCAGGTGGGACGGTGAGCTCGCCTGGCTCCATGGGCAGCGGCTCCTTCGGCAGTGGATTCACCACCTGTGCTAGGAGACACGAGGCGGCTATGACCCCGGATACCATGCCCGCTAGATGCTACTGGCCTGAAAGTAATATCTTCCTCTATTAACTCTGTGCCCTCTCGTAGTAACGGTCCACTTGCAGAGCCCTAGAAGCCATAAGATTATCAGTCCCTTTATCAGACCCCGCTCCACTCAGCAAACTAGTCAAAGAATCCTCCAATAATCCCCCAATTTCCGCATTGTCGCAGTGGTGAACGTGAAGGAAGAGCCAGGCACCGTGTCGGTGAGCAGCGCGGGCATCGGCGGCGTCGGTGTCGCCTCAGGCATGATGGGGTCCACCACGCCAACAGGGGTCTCCACGACAGGCTTCGCTCCCATGGAGTTCCAGTCACGGTCCAAATGTTTCA
Organism: Andrena flavipes; assembly: GCA_963971345.1. Taxonomy (NCBI): domain Eukaryota; kingdom Metazoa; phylum Arthropoda; class Insecta; order Hymenoptera; family Andrenidae; genus Andrena; species Andrena flavipes. The sequence continues at coordinate 17,878,221 of OZ020482.1, read as the reverse complement.
TGTGAACGAACCAGAAGTCTGAGCAGTCGCTGGTCCGTGACGGCCTCCTCAGGGTCGCCGAGGGTCATCCCGTGGCCAACGAGTGAGCTGTGAGTTCGGAGCCAGCCCGGGAGCGCAACTCTGAGGGTCCCTGACGACCCTCGGCAAGGCTGAAGGGTCGCGGAGTGCTGGCCAAGTGTGAGAATCGAATCCTCGGTGGACGAGGACTGTCGAGCGGTCTCCTTCCATTTACGCTAGCAAAAGGTGCGCCTCTTCGTGTGCTACTCGACTGCTACACAGTATTTGATATTTAAGCGAGATAAGGGACGAGTTCCTTTCCCCCTCGGGGGTCAATCACGAGAACATTTAATTTTAAGGATAGAGGTAGGACCTTAGAGTAAGGACGCATTTGCGAGGTCAGATGGCGTGTTGTTAGGTATTGGGGAGTCTTGAAGCGTTCTCCTTTTATATATAGAGAGATATATAAATATGTAGGTATGTAGTGGACACTTAAGTGTATATCCAAACGTATTTCTTTTAGATAGATTCGCCAAGACTCGATGTACATATCTGATAGAATAAGTGTACCAAGGAAACTTTGATTATACTTGTAACTAACTGTTAACTGCCTGTCGAAGATTCTACCAAGCTTAACGGCCCTGAAAACGTGGCAGCTAATGACTCATGTAATTATAATCAGAAAACGGAAATAAATCTCGATTATTTATCGCCTAGTGGAATCTGAATGGCGTTATTTACCCATTACCGTCGTGCAAGTGCTTGGAATGATCAGGGAAGCAAAGTTTTGGGACATTTAAAGACGCTGGATATATTTAGATTGGCCAGTAGAATTAAATAAATATTCCAGCAGCTGATTTTCTGATTACTTTGAGCAGTGCAACACTTTTCTACAGTAGTTTGACTGATATTCTTACACATCCACTGCCAGTGTCCTAGCAAACTGCTGCTCTTTTAAAGATTTCATAGAAATAGCTACACGTTGGATCACCAGAATAAGGAATAATCCCAACCCTCTAGAAACTCACTGATAAAGCTAAACTCTCCAATAAAAACCATGTTTGAAGCTCTGAGTTCCAAGATTGAACGTTTCCTTCCAATATCCCTGTAATAAACCACTGAAATTCCCAAGACCCAGTTCCTTCTCTTCTTTGATGACTGCAGAAACTCCAGCTCAGAATACCCAGTGGAAAAGAAGGCAGAGAGAGAGGAGCAGAGGGAAAAGTAGCTATCGACTCGGCCAGCGGCCAGCAATGGTGATGTTTGCAAGAACGAAGGATGTTTTACAAACACTGTGCGTGGCCAGCGGGCTTTAATATTCCCCGTAAAAGAGAAGCTGGCCCGTGCACCGCGTCAACACCGTAGAAATAGCACGTGCACTTTATTTTTCGCTTGGAAATCGATCGTCGGGCACGTCCCTTCAAGCTCGAAATAAATCTCGCCTAGTCGATGGCCCTGGAAAAGCGTGCACGCTGGTGAACAAAATGGCGTCAGAAATTGCTGTAAAAACTCAAAACAGCCCCTGGGGAGTGCTTGGAGAATGTAGTTTTATAATACTAGAAAATATTACTGGGGGATCTTAACACAGAACAAGTTCTTTTATAGAGTGTTTGGTATTGCTGAGAATATATGAAATTCTTTGGAGTAAAATCTCTACTGGAGCTACTAGGGGTGGGTCAAGGTAGAGTTTAAAATTGAAATGGATAGTAGAATCAGAAAATCACCAGCAGGTATATTTCTTCCACTCTAAACATGGGACGAGTTTTTCTTGTCAAAAGACGGCTCTCGTTCTCAGGTACTTCTTCGTGGTAATTATAATGTCCATCCTTGAAGCAGTGCCAGTGCTCTTTCCTCCTAAACGAAAGCCATATTTGTCCATTATGGATCTCCGCAGAGCTAACCACAGGGAGGATCCTCCATTTCCTGCCAGTGATATCCCCGCGTTCCCATTGGCTGTCAGAGACAGGTGAAAGCTGGTTTCCCCTTGAAGACTCCTCGCCCGCTGGGACAGATATCTGGCTCGTGTCGCCATTGGCCGGGCGGAACAGGTGAGGCAGCCTTTTGCGGAGAAAGAAGGGAGGATTCTGCTCCAATAGGACGATCCTCCCTTCTTTCACAACCCCTAGATCGGGGTTTGCGTCAACTCCTAGCGTCTACCTTTTCCCTCTCGGGAATTTCGACGCCCTCCACGAGAAGTGTCGCGACTTTTCAGAGTAAAAAAGTCACAGTATCCCTGCCTGGATCAATAGACGTCCAGCGGAGTAAGTTACAGGGTGGCCTAACCCTCGGTTGGCAGGGTGGGACATTACAGAATTGCCAGGGTGGGGCTAATCGATGCCCCATAAACGACAAACTCCACATTCCCGCCCCTAATTCATAGCTGATCAGCGGGCTCGCAGTTAAATTGTACCAAGTGACAAGCAGGTTGCTGCGATTAATCAAACGCGATGGTTTAAAAGGCCACATCGGTTACGCGCGCTATTATATGTGACATATCGGATAGAATTTCTCCCTAAGAAAGAGCGCTGCAGTACTTTACAAGCATAAACGTCAGATACTGGTCGTTTCACGCAACCAACCACGATAAGCAAACAGAGGCGTTAATCATCGGGAGCCAGGGCCCCTCTTTGTGGAACGAATCCACTGAAAGTCAGGTAAATCATTCCGTGTTTCTCCTACCGGTGCGGCTCCGGTTACAGAGATGTGGAGGCAGTATTTTACAGCGCAACGTGACCCACTATTGTTGCTTCGAGCTGCTCTTATTGTCACCCCCGCGCGAAGTAGACAATGAGCTTCTCACGTGGGTGGGCCAGCAGACCCAGCCTCCGACATTCTTCTCGCTACTCGGTAGCAGCCGGAAGAGCTCAGCCACCGTTATCGCCAATCTCGAGCCTATGAATCTATTCGAACGGAATATAAAACAATAAAACCCGGACCCGCGTCTCATAAGCGGCGGAATTTATCGCTGGTCACTCAGTAGGAGTAGGAGAACAGTTTTAGAACCAGGCAGGCCGGTGAATGGCGTGGAACAGGTGTCCGCGATCACTTTAAGGTCGGCGGAAAGCCCTGTGTCAGCCGCTGGATTTTTACCAACTCCTTTCCACGATTCTCAATGGCCCGACTAACGATTGGCGATACAGGTTTCGTGGGAGCAAGAGGCGCGACCCGTTATTTGCTAAGCTGCCGCATTTTTTAGGAATGCACGGCCCGAGACGACGGGGAATTCCATCGTTCCCGTCGCGACGCGGTTCACACGCACGTGCATCGTCCGTGGCGTGTAAATAGAGGGCGGAGGTGACATATAGCGACAGCTCGAGCAAGCGTGTCGACCGTTTAGGCGACTATTAGCAGCTTCACGCTGCCTACCACGCACGTGCGGCCCGGGACGCCCCGTCGCCTCCTTCTGGAGCCTGAATTGCCTCCATCCAGGAGTAACATGGGACGAAGATGATCATACAAGCTCACCGATGCTGACTTTCTTGGGAGGGTTTGGTGCTGGAGTCGAGACAGAAGAGAAAGAAGATGGGAGGATTCAATGTTAACATTCAGATCCTTCTACAAGCAAACAGAAGGTTTAGTTATCTAGGAGCCAGTATTTCAATTTCATTGGATTAGAAGGAAGCTTACCAAGTCAGTTCCTCTCCAGAGGTGTCGATGCAGGTGTGCACCAGCGAAACAAAACAAGAGACACGCATGCAGGGTTCTACAGACAAGAAGGCATTAAATGAAATCGCAGGAAACAATAAATTGGAAGCGATGGATGAAAAAGAAAGCTTACCAAGGCAGCGAGGCTTTTTGGGAGTGTTAACGATCAGCCCAGGAGGTGGTGCGTTAAAGGAATGGGATAGACAACTCTCACTTCCTTCTAGGGTAAAGGACCCAATTACTGACATTTTAAATGTTGACTCTGACAATATCTTATAGTTCTGTACTTATAGACTAAAAGTATATGTTGTTCTTGTTATTTATTGTTGTTTGATATGTTTACTTGATGAAAAAAGTGTTGTGAATCTTAAAACTTCGATTTTTAAGTATAAATTCATCAATTTATAAAGCATATTTCAGGATCTATTACTGACACCCTTAAAATGTATTTGACTGAATTACTATTGTATACACCCTAATTACTCCTAGCTAACCTCAACTACTGCTATGACAGTAATACCAAAATGCTTGAAACGCTTGAACCAATCACTGTCGCACAATTAATAAATAAAAAGATTTAATGAATCGTTGAATTCCGATCGTTATTACTTTCTATGATGCTTATGTGATCAAAAACATTATATTTTCTTGTGTTAACAGCTTAAATATTACAATTATAGCAATTTCTTTAACGCCTTGTTTTCTCTTTCGCTAGTAATAGTGCTGCCATCCGTCCGGGTTTCCCGGATTTGTTCTCTTTTTTACGGCGTCCGGGGGGATTTTCTGTAGTGATCCGGGTTTTTCGACACTGTTCGCTTAAAAAGTCGTAAATATTTTATCTTTACTTCTTGATTGCGGTTATAGTCTATAATTTACAGACAATTTTATCTTGAGATATCTAATATACGAAATAGTTAAAAGTGTCCAGGTTTCAAGTGCAAATATCCGGGGTTTTAATGCTCACTCTGCCCTAGATTAGTGATTTTACGGATGGCAGCCCCTATATATGTAGCTAATAAGGAAGTCATCGTTTTTACTCTCCTAATATCCGCTTAAAACTGTTGATCCTTTCAAAGAAATTAACGAAGAAAACGTTGAGTGCTGTTTTTTTGAGTGTATAAATAACAGTTTTAATTTTAACAGCTTAAGGTGGCAGTAATTGGGTCCTTCACTCTATGGACAACGAGAAAGGAAAGGTTAGGTCTAAAGGAATCATTGTCCCTTTGGGAGGAAGCTTACCATCTTCGGCCCCTCTTAAGGCCCAGAGCTGGACGCACCTAACACACCACCAGCTCTTGAATGAGCCAGTGACGAGAGAGGCATCGAATCCTATCAGCTCTGTCTATCTAAATTTGGCCCCGCCTCAAAAATCACTCGGCTCGTTTACCGTGGTCGTTAGAGTGGATTTAACTGGACGAAACGAGGGTAGAGTGTGTCAGATATCGTTCGACCGAGTTCTGGTAATCCTCGAGCGGAACCGACGGCAATAAATTCTCGGGAGGAGCCGGCGTTACGCATCCCGGTCCATTTGCTCCCCGGGACGTCACCTAAAATCAGTTAATTATATTCTAGATCCTCGGGGCCGCTCTGCGCGAAGAATCCGTCGCGACTTCTCGCGTCCTGGACTTGAAGAAAAAGAAAAAAGAGAGACAATTACCTGGAGTAGGGTTCAAACCTTCCAGGGGATTCCTTTTGGCGCGAAAGATTCCGCAATTAGTTATTATCGATAGCCGCCTAGCGGCGGGCGAAGTGCCTTTGTTTAAATATATTACTGAATTGTTCGTTTGTATACGAGGATCTTTTAAATTATGTGGACGAATCTGGGATAAAGGGATTCTTCTTGGAAATCTTAATTAAATGTACGGAGTTCAAGTTTCACGTGTGATCGTTGATTTTCGAGAAAATCGACTTTGAAAATGCACCCAGTGCGCGCGCTTTTTTGAGTTTGCTGCAGTGGTTCTCACTGCAGAAGATTGTTACAAATATTTTTGTGCAGGATATATCCCTAAGAATAGTAATTTGTAAGGGGACATGTTTTTTTAGCAAAGGACTGCAATTGAATTATAAACTGAAATTTTGCGTCGATTCAATGTCGATTACCTCGAGAACCGAGGCAGTGTTTAATAAGAGCCGTGTATTGTAAAATACCCTTTGTATAATTAGTACAAGCCGAATGTTTAATACAGCACGAGCACGCCGAGCTATTCGGATGTCTGAAACTCGAATAATCCTCGATGTTCACGCGTACGTGTCGCGAACCCATTTTACAAAGAGAAGAAGAAAGAGAAAGCCGTGCAGTTAGCACGCAAACTATCGTGTTCCCTTCGTCGATTCCGTCTCTGCTTTCGATACACACAGAGTGCTTCGACCTTGCTGATTCTTCTGAAAGAAAGCGCGGCACGCAGATTCTGAACGCCGGCACTATCATTGCCAGAAATAAAAAAGTGTCAGTTCCAAAAAAGCTTGTGCCCCTAGTCTAACGCTTATAGTCTCAACGAAATCGTTTCACTGTACAAAACCAGCAATACCACATTCTCGTTGGAGTAAAAGAAAAGTGAAAGACGCACAAGTGGCTTTCAACAGGCAATCCATTCCGTTTCGACTATAATATCTTCGCTAACATTCTACTTTATACTTGTCGGCGCAATCACGTCTCGTCCCCCGTTATTTTTATCGTTCATCAGATGTAGAAGCGTTCAGGAGAGGATTGAGGAATCGCGTGTCACGATAACAAGAGACAGGGGAGACGAGGACGGATTAATCGCGTGTAAATTTACATCGTGGAATCGGTGCAACCGCACGTCGACCGTCGGCCGCTGAAAAACGACGATACGGAGGGGGGAGTAGTAGGTGGAGACAGAGAAGAACGAGAGGAGGAGGCGCGACGATAGCGGTGCGTGTCGTCACGAAAATAGAAACGGCTTCGTTGACACTCTGCTACAAATTGTCCGCGTCGTTATGCTCTTTGTAAGAGCCAACGCTCTTTCTTCCACGTTGAGAGCAGCGACCACGAATACTTGGCGATGTTTCGCGCCCAGGAACTTATCACCGGAGCTCTCTGCTCCCCTCGCTTTACAGTTACGAAACACAGAAATATATGCAGATCAACATTTACGATCGATCTGCGCTCCTTCTTCTCTGTTACGCACAGGGTAATGGGAGTGTAGGGCAAAGTTTTCGCGTATAAGCTACGCTATATCCCTCAGTGGAGTGCGCTGAAAGATCGTAAACTAGTCCGTAAACTATTCTGCGCGGAACAAGCTCTTGGGCGCACCTTGCGCTTCCTTTCTACTTAGTTGAGTTCTAGGAAAGCAAACGGGTCCTGTAGCAGAGGATCTGGCCGCGGAAGGAGGCGACAGTGATTAAACCTTGTTATACTGTCCAATTATATTAACAATATATTTAATCTCCGGTACACGGGCAGGCCCCGCGTGTACAGATGGTGTTATGCGTTTAATAGAAACACTCGCGCACAGAACTGTCCTTTAACATTTAATACTTGATCCTAAACGACTCTGGTCGACTCGCGGGGAATGACTGACGGAAGGAGAATGGAAACTGCACTTGCGGCGCACAAGCTGCTCGCCTTCCAGCCGAAGGGCTAATCTTCTTCGAGGAGGTCGTCGTCGAGACTCACGCCCTGCAACAATAACCAGATCGGACGCTCGGTAACAGTTTTAAAATAAAGCCCCGCGGACTGTGCAATTTAAAATGGGCACGATGACTGCCGCGAAGCTGCTGCAACAGGAGGGTGTGATAAAGTACAGAAATGATGGAAAAGGTACGCCAAGAAGGGTGACTCGAGTGGGCTCGGTGTTATGGCAATAAGGCTGTAAAGTAAATGAACCGTGACTGGCGCGAAGTCAACAAACCTTAAACCTCCTGCTCCGTTTGCTACTTGCAGTCGTTTCGTGTTATACGATCCCCAGTAACTGGTATTTATAAGAAAGTAGCTAAAAGGAATAATACACGAATTGTTTCTAATAGGTTTATAAGAAATAAACCACGACAGCGACGACAATGAAAGTATTTTCAGCGGAACAGAATTCTAATAGCAGTGAAGATGCAAAGGAGAAGGACGCTGCGAGCTTTACATATTTCCGCCTGGTTCTTTTTTACCCTCGCCCCTTTTTCTCGCGTGTTTAACGAGCCCCGTTCATTCTGCCCGATAGGTGGAACGTGTTCACGTACGCGCATCGAGCAGGATCGATAGAAGCTGTGTGCACGCAGACGCGCGCGCGGCGCAGTCGGCTTTCGACTGTTTTGGTAATGCAATACCCTTCTAGAGTTACGCGCCCGTATTTAAGGGCATTAAGCCATCTACTTGCACCCCTCCCGCTCGCCTTTCTCCTCGGCGCTCGCCTTCTCCCCCGTTTGACCTCGATTCGCCTGTTCCCGCGATTTCGCGGCTCAGCGTGAAACTATCGCGGGCCTTTCAAATTTCAAGCGAAACGCTTCGCGCCGATCTTGCTGCGGCTACTCGCGCTACGCGCGTGCGCACTTACTTTGCCAACCAGAAGCACTTATTCACGCCAGCATGCAAAAAGAACGGTTGCGTTAAAGAAGATGAAACAAAAGTAAAGAATCGATAACTGTGCATTGAACGGTATTAATGTAACAGACTTACAGTAGTATCGATGGTGTCGTCGATTTCGAGGTCGAGGTCCAGATCATCGTCATCGTCGTCGTCCTCGACCGTGAGAGGTCTGGAGCTGCTGGTGGTGGTCTTCGTTTCCTTTTCGGGCGCAGTCGTTGCGCTGATGGATGGGGGAACTGTCTTGCCAATATCTAGATCTAGTAGCCTGTTCGTTAGTGCCTCGGTAGCTGGCAGTTCCGGCTCGCCGGCACTGCTGCTACCTGCTTTGTAGGTAAATTGGTTGGCCTGCCCGGCTGCTAACACTTCCTCGAAAGGCTTTCGGTCGATATTGACCTGTAAAAAATTAAGAACCTTCGATTAAACAATCGCCTTTTATTAACAATCATACGCAGAAGTGTGTAATCTCTTACCTGCACCGTGGGGAACGCAGACGCTGGGATCTTCTCCTTGCTCTCCTCCCTCAGGAACTGCTCCACCTTCAAACCTTCGCTGTACCCGGGGAACAGGTTCTCGTACTGCTCCGGGTCGGCCAAACTCTGGCCGGCCTTCTCGCTCACCGCGGAGAGCTTCTCCTTCCACAGCTTCACGATCGACGAGATCTTGCTGGGCGCGTAGGTCCTCGCGAAGAACGCGGCCTCCGGGATCCTGTCCGTTTTTATGAGGATGTCCAGGCACTTGTCGAGATCCCCGAGGATGAAGTACGAGAGGAAGGAGATGTGGTTCTTGCTGGTCTCGTCCGCGTCAGCGCCGAGCTTCCGGATCATGGTCTCGTTGCCGGTGCTGGTCGCGAGCAGCAGGAGCCCACCGAAGTCCTGCGCCTGGTGCAGGCACTCCTGAGCCAGGCACAGCTTGCCCTTCTGCGTAGCGAGGGAAGCTAACTGTCGCCACTTCTGCTGGCTGTTCGCTTCCTTCGCGAGCGTGTGAGCCGTGGCGAGATCCCCTAACGCTAGGGCCAGCTCGAACCTGTGCTCTGGGTCTGTGGAGACTGCTAACGCTTGCTCTTTGAAACCCTGTTAAACGGGAAACCGTTAATGTCTACTTGGGATCAGATGTGAATGATAGCCGGGGGATGCGAACCTGCTTCTCGAGGAAGTGCGCGACTCTGGTTCGATGCTCCTTAGGGACGGTCGGCAGCACTCTGTCGGCAGTTTCGAAGTCCTTCCTCATTACAGCCGTCTGGTATTCCAGCACAGAGAGCAATAACGCATAGGAGACGACTGACAGCTCTTTGTCGCATAAGTAGAGCCTGTTGTCCCTGGGTACGTAGCCGAGCAGATACATCGGTCTGTCTAAATGCAAGACGGTCACTACTTCCCCGCCAACGAAGTAGTTCACTCGGTTCACGCTGTTCGTGTAGATGAAACAGTCGCCCACCCAGAGGCCGGTCTTCACCACTTCGCTCATTTCGGCGACCATCTGCAACGCGTCACGTGCAGCTTGTCAACACTTCTCTCTATCACAGCTACTAGCAGAGTTGGGCATCAGTCGAATAAATCTTTATTCGAGACATTGGAATAAAATTTTCGAATGAAATTAAGTTATTCGAGAATAACGAATCAATTTTTAGTCGACCGAATTTTATTATTCGACAAAATTTTTAGTCGTCATTCGTTATTCGAAGAACCTCCGTGACGACTAAGCGACACGAATAAGCGTGGGTCGAAACCCGAGACGAAGCGGCTTATTCATGACCCTTAGTCGTCACGGAGGTCCTTTGAGTAACGAATAACGACTAAAAATTTTGTCGAATAACGAATAACGACTAAAAGTTTAGACGAATAATATCATTTAGTCGACTAAAAATATTCGTTATTCTCAAATAATTTCATTTTATTCAACATTTTTATTTGAAACATTCGAATAAAAATGTATTCGTGACATTCGAATGAAAATGTATTCGATTAAAAATTGATTCTTTATTCACTACAGCTTCGTTTCATTCGAAATTTTTATCCGAAGAATTTAATCGAATAATGCGCAACTCAAGCTACAAGTGGATCACCTACCTCAAACGCGTCCTCGATGTCTTCCGCGTTCTCGGGGGCGTTCACGACGATGTCCGAGTGGTACTTTAAAATGAAGTACTGGTCGGACGTGGCTAATGCTACTAAGGAGGCATTCTCGGCCCAGTAAACGTGGGTCGGTTGTATGTCTATACGGCGAATCAGCTTCAGCGTGTCCCAGTCGTAGAAGGATAAACCAGACCCGGATGATACTCCCAAGAGAAATCCACCGAAAATGCCTGCAAGACACATTGTGGTTTAGAAAAGGAGAATGCTAGAATACGAATATCAACAAACTGTAAACTTACAATCAGCACCGAGGTCGGGCTTACAGCTCTTCTTCTGCTTGAAGTTCTTGAAGATCTTCACGGTGGTGTTGCTTTCTCTAACAGCGTAGTGGCTAGAATCAGCCGCCCACACGAACTCCGAGGCCTGGCCGAACGCTTTGTTCCTCAGCGCCATCGACGTGTAAATAATATATTCCCCATCTCCACAGACCACCAGAAATCTCCCATTCGGATTATGCTGGATGGTCTGCGGATAGATCTCACAGGCACCCATGTCCTTCACCGCCAATGGAAGTCTTTCTCCGTCCTGAGCTTCCTCGCCGAGGGCCTTCAAGTTTGCCTGCTGTATTTCGCTGTGCTTCGCCCAAACAATCTTGCCACCCAATGAGTCCATGGAGACCGCTGGCTCCTCTCTGCCAACTTTCACCATGACGCTTCCCTCGTCATAGCCAATCGCCACGTTGTTCGAACCTTTCATAGAGGAAATAGTCCACACTCTCTCGAACCCGTAGTTCAGAGACGATTCCAGCCTGTACGTGCCTGCATGCCATATCCTGACGGTCCCATCCTCCGAGCCAGTGAGAATGATGGGTAATTCAGGATGGAAGCAGACCGCCGAAATGTTCTGCGTGTGTCCCTCGAGCGTCTGCACGCAGGTCTTGTTCTGGTAGTCCCATATCTTCACGTATTTATCGTCAGCTCCGGATATCAAGTACGGTTTATCGCCACCGTGGTAGTAATCGACGCAATTGACTCCCTTCTCGTGGCCCTCCAGCGTGAAATTAGCAGTCGACGACCCGAGCTGCCACACCTTCACCGTCCTATCCAAAGACGCACTGGCGAACGTATTGTTGTCCTTCGGATTGAACACTATTTGCATTACATAGTGAGTGTGGCCCTCGAAGACTTGCTGCCCGATCCACGCCTTCTCCCAGTTCCACAGTTTGATCAGCATATCGTCTGCACAGATCGTTCAATACTTGAAACCTTCAACAGTGCGAGAGAGAAGAGGCGAACGCAACGATACCTACCGCTACTCGTCAATATGAAAGGCTGCGTCGGATGCACGGCTATGCACCTGACGTAATCGCTGTGCGCTTCGAAGGAATGCACCCGCTCCAAAGTGTTATAATTAAACACTCTGATCTGCATGTCGTCGGAGCCAGTGACAACCCAATTCTTACGGGGCACGAACTTGGCCGTGCGAACGGGTAGGTCGCAGACTTCGAACATCTTAACCAACGTCTGGGTTTCGTGGTTCCATATGTTGACGTTTCCTTGGTACAACGAGCAGAGCATCCATGGCTCCGTCGGATGGAGATCGACGCTCTTCACTCTGTCCGACCGAGCGGTCAGCTTCCGCTTGATATCTAACCTGAGCGGCTGGAATAAGCGGCGCGTAATAAATCATCGGTGCGTCATATACGCGTGAAATTTTATTCTTTGATATATGAGAGCTTATTAATAGTTTATTCAGGGGTAGTGTCAACATCGGGAATGTAATATATTTTGCGAATATCGATGTTGGAGTTGATAGAGGTGCATGGAAGTGTTAAGCAGCAATTACGAGAGTAGGCTGTCATGGTAAGAAGCAATTGTTTTCGTGGAACGAAGGAATGGATATTTTGACGTGTCAAGAGCAGGAGGTGCACTGTCAATACAAAGTGTCCACAGGTGTTTACCGGTGGGATAAGCTTCTTGAGTATTGTGGATCCGATCTCGAGATACGTACCATTTTGTTCGCTGTACAATGCTTCGTATACGCAGAATATTCAACGGCTTAGACTCAACGATGGGAACACATTAATGGGTCGAAATTTCCTGCCATCAAGTTAGGACGTGGCCGATGTCCGCTGCGAAAATGGCGTCCACATGCACCAGATGCTCGTTGCTGTAATATCGATAAATGTAATAAGATTCCGATCTTTTCGCCTTAATACTGTTTATCGCATGGCTAATTAGAATCTAATATGTAAATGGTTTGTCACAATATCGCGAAATGTATGTGGGTTCAATTGGTTAGGAATGATTCGTTGAATGAGAGGAGTGGTGGTCGCCAGTCGAACGGCGGGAATTATGAATTCTCGGATTTTGAATTGAATTTTTTTTAGATTTAATATAGCAGAGGTAGATTAATGCGTGGAGCTGAAAATAAGGGTGCTGTACATCGTAAGTTTCTGATTAATAATGTACGTAAGAAGTTGAAATTGTTTTGTAGATAATACTGTTTTATCCGTAGGCGGTAAAAGAGAAATTACAATTATTCCGTAGGTAATACTGTCTTATCTGTGGGGGTACAACAGAAATTGCAATTGTTCTGTAGGTAATTTTATTTTTCCGGAGTACAGCAAAAGTTGCAATTATTCCGTTTGTAATACTGTTTTATCCTTAGCCGGTAAAACAGAAATTACAATTATTCCGTAGGTAATACTGTTTTATTGCTGGAGGTACAAAAGAAATTGCAATTGTTCTGTAGGTAATAAAACTTTATTCTTGAGAGGTATATCAGAGGTGTATCCCACGCGATTTCTGTATCAACTGTTACAGCACGTCTATCGAAAAGATAATCAGAACTGCATTCCATCGCGATTGAGCTCCGACTGTTGACGCTAAAAGCACGTGCGCCAAAGGATACATCGAACAGTACAGTCACTTTTCGTGTCCGAACAATGATTCAGGATACCCTAATACTCGGTACAGATACGACAAGATACACACATAGAGATAATCCTGGATATAAAAAGCCTCCTAAAGAACAAATTTCACAATCCTCGCTCCTGCAACCACCATGAAGCGGATACTATCATTCTTAGGTAAAAGAACACTTTCATTCTGATTATTAAGAATCTCCGTCCAAAAAAAAAGCAATTCGAATTCTCAGGCATCCTGTTAGCGCCCAAGGTAGCATGGTGCTTATCGTGGGCGGACAAAGCGATACTCTACGAAGACTGCGAAATTTTCAACAACTCGCGCATTTACGGTGGGCCAATTTGCGGCAGCAACGGTGTCACCTACGCCAACAGCCTGTACCTAGATTGCGCGAACCATCAGAACTTCAAAAACGGTGAGTGACCCGAATCTCCCTACAATGAGATCCTCCCTCACCCACCACTGGTGGCACAATTATCCGAGTTTAGGTCGTGACACGTTTAAACATTCAAGAGCGCTGCATACAGGGTCGCATGAATTTTTCATCTCATGCTTCTCCGCCCACGATACTTAGTTTCTCGACGAATGGCACGAGCTACTCGATCGGATAATTCGAGCGACACAAGGGCGCGGAGTAATATATCTGTTTCCTTCGATGCAGTGGCAACGCTGCATTCCGGGGCCTGTTTACCAGGGGACGAATACTGCAAGACGAATATCCTGTACGAGCCTGTGTGCGGATCGGACGGCGCCACTTACACGAATCTGGAATCACTTTTGTGCGTTAATTACAGGCGTTTACGGAGTAAGTACGACAAATCCCCGGGCTGGAGGGCCCCCGGGCACGTCCTGAATATTTACCGCGCCGTTAATACGGATTAAAGTTGGGAAAAGTTGGTCGTCGGCGACGGTGCAGCCAGCCAGTGAATTTAGTTGGCCGCGCTGGAGAGGTTTCGAGGCTGACCGAAATTCCAGCTTGCAAACTCCGGCGAGTTCGTTGTTACGCGTTCACGTCGCACAGTATTGTTACGTTTCGTGTGCTTGGCGGGGCTCTGTCATCTGACGTCGGAAATCCGCAGCCAAAAATATCGAGTAACTCGAGTTTTTTGAAAATCACACTACACTAGTTGTCAGCGTTGTTTACACGAAGGATTTTAGGTCTGTATTAGGTCCAATTAAATGATTGACCAAACTCTGTATTATGCGGGATCAGGAATCCACTTAAAAGAGAGTTCGGAATAAGAGAACTCGGACGGCCGACTTCGGTGGAGTTGGTTAGGCGGCTGCCTATCCCATCACCCGAGGAATTCTTTTTCTGCGGCTCTAAGGAATTACAAAAACCTATTCCTACAAGTAGAATCTGAATTCCACTTGGATTTGATATCGAAACTATTCTTCATCGGGATCTAGGACCGAGTTACAAACTTCCCATCAAGCTTCTAAAATATAGCTAATTTCTGACATATACAGGCTAATACTAAAATCCATTCTTGCAGACGTGACAGTGGCGTCGCACAGTGCTTGTGGGAACTTCGACTACTGCTACAGACACGGCACCGCTTCCTACGGGACAAACCCTGTCTGCGGCAGCAACGGATTCACCTACCAGAACGCGGCTCAGGTCAAGTGTTTGCAACGGCGTAACACTGGTAAGCGGTTGCCGGGGGTCTTATGTAAAGACTTACAGCTACGTTCTTCGTTACCGAACAGAACTCTCTGACTCCTTCAGCTTTCGAGTGGCGACACGTGACCGTCTCGATCGTATAAGCAACAAAATTGCGCGCTTCGGCGCTCAAGCAAGAGCTGTGCATACAATCATAGCTGCGATCCTTCCGGCAGATGTTCCTCAAACGGAATTCCCCGGTTTCAGAGTTGAAGATCCTGCACGACGGCGGTTGCACCGTTCGCGACGTCCACGCTGTCTACGGAAGCAGCGCGGAAGTCTGCGAAATTGCTCGCAGCAGATACGAATGGAACCCTGTCTGCACCTCGGATGGAGTCACCCTCTCGAACCCCTTCGAGTTCCTTTGCTATGAGGCTGGTAGGTGTTAATGGGATTGAATGCAAGTAGACGTCTCTAGTCCAATTACCCAAAGTGCATCCTCGATTAGTCCGTGAGAGGAAGATGAAGCCCTCTGAGGATTGACGGTTCGGGCCCTCGATTAGGGCTTCGGAGCTACGGGAGCTTCCATTGTCCCTGTACTTTCCTTACTCGATAAGTTCAGAGTCTACTTCTACTTCCACTTCTTCTGTATTGGAATTGTCCAAGGGTCTGGAGCGTCGGGTTTAATTAGAGGAACTACCCATATCAAAGGATCTCATTTCCCAGATCTGAAGCAGCTGGTTGCAGACGAGGAGTGCGGCACGAGCACTCAGAGGTCTTGCTCTTGGCTTAGGGTCGATGACGCGACCTTGAAGAACGGCAACGAAACGTCGAACCTGGGGGACGAGGTTTGCGGAAGCGACGGGGTCACGTACAGGAGTATGCATCACCTGCAATGCCAGACCAGTCGAAATAAATGTGAGTGTAAGAGTCCTTCGGTTTCCTGTCGATGATAACTCAACGTTTCGTTTCTCGTCAGATCTGTTCACGAAGCACTCTGGAGCCTGCTCTGGCCCCGACGACAACCCCTGCGGGTCTATACCGGAAGAAGACCTCCGACTACCGGTTTGTGGGAGCGATGGGGTGTCCTACGTGAGCCCGGAAGCTCTCTGGTGCGGCAGAAGACGATTCCCAGAGAAAAGTGAGCTGCAAAGTGTCTCTGAACCGTCTTCTATCTAAGCACTTACGCTCCATTATTGACTTAACAAAAGGAGATTCCATCTGTGATTCTTAGCCCTCCAGTTTCCCTTGCATCGACCACTTCGAATTCATTTAATAGAACGTTATTCCACCACTTCGTCGAATTTAAAAGTCGCCGTTGCTTCTCCGCAGATTTGACTTTCGTCTACGACGGACCTTGCTGAAGGACGAGGCGGATTCTCATGACTATTAATCAACGTGTGCTACACAATGTTGCATTGCGTCATCGCGGGAAGAGTTACGTTTCCTGGGTCTTTCCGGAGAAGATAATCTTCATCTTCCTCTCACGGGCTAGTTGGAAGATTGTGCTTTTCAAAGAGAGAACGAACGTGGACTGAAATCTGTTTCAAAACGTCGGAGTTCTTTTTTCTCACCGGCGATTGATCGTTGAATTATACTAGGAAGGCATCGATGAATGCGCGATAGCCGCGTAAGGATTTATCAGATCCCAATATTTCATTCTTCGTCAGGGTGATGTCACTCGTCGAGTCCATATGGCCATTTTTATTTCCCCGGGATTTTCCTTTTTCATCTTCTCGCGACGAACAGCGGCATATCGATGGAGACCTTAACGAAGTCGACAATGTCCGCCGGCCATGAATTTCGAGGAGAATCGAAGGATGTCTCGAAGAGACGTCGATATAATTTTTGCAAATATACGCTTGGACTAAATTCGTGTTATATCTCTCAATGGAAAGCAGCGAATGATAAATCAACTTCTTGGTTCGTCGTCAATCCTCAGAATTGTGAATACATTAAATATATAATTGAAAATGAAGTGCGGGGAGTGATTCGTCGTCTAAAAATGAGTCGGAAACGTAGAAAGAATTTTTTTCGTACGACGCTCCGTTCTCGAGATACTCCAGATCGAATACGTCAACCATGCGCCGCTGCGCACGCTCTTCATAGTCGATTATCTCGAAAACGGGACGTCGTATGGGTAAAATTTTTCCTACGTTTTCGACTCATTTTATAAATTTGCATCGACTACGCTTAATGTTTGCAGCTAACTAATTCGCGCTGCGTGAAAAACAGCAGAAATATCGTTAATCTATGAGGAAAACCGTATTTCCTGCTCGATTTTTGCGTCTGTTCCCACGTAAGGGCAACGCGCAACCATTTCACGTGGAAGAATTTATTGCGTTTGACTTTTGACATACGGTTCTCCGTCTCGCGCGGGACCTTGCCACCGCATAAGTGGATTATCTCCGGCGCAGCCAGCCAGAGGACAGATTCCTGATGAATTAACGTCGGTTAGGAGCAGCGCTGCTGACACGATAATTACTCGGCGTCTCTCGACGAACCGACTTCTGTCTCCCCAGGAGATTAATCCGCGATTCTGGATTTTCTGCGTCGGATTAACCTGTCCTCACGCTCTAGGTCGGTCAATTAACGCGCCTGGCGATTAGCCGCACAATCGGTTGGCTCTATTAGGTCTACGGAGGCGGTTGCTCTCGTGTGTTTACCGATCTTGACCCCTTTTTCACCCAACGATCACATAGGAACAAAAAATTAATGCTTCGCTAGAGGTTCCAAGCTTCCACTAACCCACCCGTCTCGCGCAAACTTCCCAACGCCGAATAAAACACTTCCAATTACACCTCAGCGAGGATGGTAGTACTGACCAAGGGGCTGGGGCTACGATGTTGACGAAAGTATGGGTTGCCTACCGCCAGGCGAACCGGCAGCATCCCAGGACAGAAGGATGTCGCCGTCGACCGCGTTTGTCGCAGAATCGGAGGAGGTCAGGGCGACTATTTGTCCCAGCGGCTCTAGCACCGCGGAAAAACACCTGGTCTCGGCATTCGCCGTAGGATCGACTGACCTACTGCTCCTTTCCAGGCGTCGTAGACGAAAGGGGATCCGAGCTGGCAACGATTACGCCCGGATACATTATTTATCCGACCTCTCCTTTTATCGCCGTTTGCTTTTCGACCGCCTAGGTGACGCTTTTTCACCCGTTATCCTTCCGCGGAGCGTTATCGGCCTGACTTCTATACCCCGGCTTTCATCGATCACGGGATTTTTTCGCGGTCTCGCGGGGAGGGGGGGGGAGGACATCGATCAGGTCGGCTGACGTGATCGATCGATCGTTCGCTGAGCTTCCTAGAGAAGAAAAGTGTCGTTGAAGGGGACTGTTGCTCGCGGGGATCACCTAATGGCTGGATCCTTTGTGGACTGCTGAAGTTTTTGAGAATTTAGGTGTGGGGGCTGTTGAGTGGTGGGGGAACTAGATCAGAGTTGGATCAAGTTTACTTTAATAGGACTGACTCGGTGACTTGTAGATCTAAGTGTTAGCTAAAGGTGGAAACAATAGTTGTGGTCTCCCTAATTTTGGTCCTTTGATGCCACTGATTTAAGGGGTTAGACCATCTTGGCCAGGTTAAGAAATACCGCATCTTTGGGAATTTATTTTTAAATGACAAAAACACTTTTATCGATAAAAGTTTTTCAATGAAGATAGAGACATCTTTGAATAAATATAGAATTTTTTCAAGTTTTCAAGGTTGGTATAAAATAACGAAATGGCGCCGCGACACTTTGAAGGAAAAAGTTCATTTTCGTGCGAGAATGGCGAAGTGAGATATAATAAAAATTAAAATATCGGAAAAATCCTACATCGACCGATAGTTTTATATAATACTGCACCCCTTAAATTTTCTTTCCCGTGGTATACTTTCGACCGCCATCTCTGTTTTTAAAGGTAACGTGAGAAAAAAATTGTATATATTATTCAAAGATCTTCATTGAAAAAATTGTATCCATAAAAGTGTTTTTGTCACTTAGAAATAAATTTACAAAGATGCGATATTTCTTCACCTGGCCAAGGTGGTCTAACCTCTTAATTTGTGTTGCTCTTGAAAATGATACCGCAGCTGTAAAGCACGCAACAAAGAGAATCAATTGAAATTCCTTTCCCTTTTCTTCGGCGACAGACTTCGCCACTTCCGGCTACCAAGAAGCCTCCCATATCCGTCCCCACCCCCCTGAGCTCGTTCGAGTCCACTTCCCCTCGATTTCTAGTGGATTCTGTATCCAGGAAGCTGACCGAACTCATCGAACCAGTTCCTACGCGTCGACGACCTCTATTCTTCTCTCTGACTGGACTCTGACGAGATAAACCCACCAGCCCATATATTACTCGCAATTAAAGCCCGTGGAAATCTTCCGGGAAGCTTGGTCACTGTCGATAAGAACGCCGAAGCTTTCAGGAAGCTTCCTATTAACAAGAAGACTTACAATTAGAACCTTTCCACTAGGGCTGGGACTATTTGTCGAATTTTTCGGTATTCGAATACTCGAATACTTCAGTTGCTCAATTATTTGTCAATATAATTCGAAGATCGATGTATTCGAATACTATTCGAATATTGGAGTATTCGAATGCTATTCGAATATTTGAGTATTCGAATGCTATTCGAATATTTGAGTATTCGAATGCTATTCGAATATTTGAGTATTTGAATAGTATTCGAATACATCGATATTCGAATAGTATTCGAATAATAACATTCGAATACTGAAATATTCGAATAATAACATTCGAATACTGAAATATTCGAATAATAACATTCGAATACTGAAATATTCGAATAATAACATTCGAATACTGAAATATTCGAATAATAACATTCGAATACTGAAATATTCGAATAATAACATTCGAATACTGAAATATTCGCATAATAACATTCGAATACTGAAATATTCGAATAATAACATTCGAATACTGAAATATTCGAATAATAACATTCGAATACTGAAATATTCGAATAATAACATTCGAATACTGAAATATTCGAATAATAACATTCGAATACTGAAATATTCGAAGTTTATTCGTAGCATTCGAATACTTGTAAAATATTCGAAAATTAAATTATTCGAATAGTCCCAGCCCTACTTTCCACGCGAGACACGATTAGTACTTCAGATAAAATCATTTGCCAAAAGCAATGCCAGCCTAATCCCTTGATAACCTCAGATTAGACCAACAAATGGCCTCGCAGAGTCAGCACATCGGAAAGATAGAAAAGATTCCCGTGTGAAGGGACCTTTAATCTTCTTTCCGATAATCAGCAAGGTCCCCGGAAGATTCCGCTGGAAGAAAATAGGTGAACGATGAACGAGGCCACGTGGAAGGGAAGGTACGATTCAATTTCGCCGCGAAATTCCGCGCCGCTGGAGGGGCGAGAGAGGAAAAGGACGATCCCTGCTCGCAGAGTCGTCGACCCCTGGCGTTATGCAAAATGCGGTCGGCTAACGATCAAGACGCCACGGTTGCCTAATCGGCGCGAGGAATACGATGCCGATAGTCGATCTGTTCTAGCCTCCTATCTTCCTCGTTCTACCCGGTGAATGGGCGACGCTAATCGATATTCAGAATAAGAAAGGATGAGAAAATCGAAGCCCTCCGATTTCGATGAAACTTTGCTCAGAAGTAGTACTTAGAAAAATACTCCACTGGTATCATTCTTACCCCCAATCGTCCACGCTGAAGGGGTGAAAACAGCCGCCAAAGTGGGGGCGCTGAAACACATTTCATCGAATATCTCGGGAACCATTTGGCGTAGAAAAAAAATTCTTGTTCCTAAATTGTGCGTGTTTTTAAGCACCGACTTTGCTATCTCAAAAAACCTGCAAAACTCCTCTACCGTCCAATAATTAAAATGGCCCACCCGCTAATAAGCCTCCACTCAAAATCCATCGAATTAAATGGTCTATTTCAGTGGAGCGCCGCAAGTGGGTCGAAAAAGTGAATATCCGAGATTAGATTCGCGGGCGAATGGGAGTCGCGGAAAAAATGGTGGCTGTATAAATTAGCGGCGGTATCGAGGCCGTCGGGAATCGGTGGCAGCGATACAGCCGCATGTAAACAACGATAGGACGCGGTGTTGACAGTGCGCGTACGCCCTGACAGATTAGAGTAGCGGCGACCGATGATTAAACTGATCGTCCTGGCAAATATGTGACATGGCATTAGCGCCTGGCGACGGCCAGCCATCCATCCGCCGCGAAATTGAGCGAGTAGCGAGTTGGCTTCGAGGGATCACTCCTCCATCTGCCGCGACTTCGGCTGAGGGAAGCCCATGGAAGTCGGAACGCGCGCGGAACGGCTAGGGGAAAAAAAAAGGGGAACCACTGGGACCTGGTGACACAATCCGCGGTCACGCAACGCGGTCGGGTTTAATGATTTCCGACTGAAAACGCTTCGCGAGGGAACTACAGTCGATCGCGGATTGCGAGAAATCGCGATTGTTGCGGGTGGAATGGTTGCCATTCGCGCTATGGGGGAAACTTTCAGCTTGGACGTTAGGGATTGCCAATTCTCGTGATCGGTGAAGCGGGGTGCTGGGTCACTGGTACATATTTATTTAGGGAAGGTGACTTAAGAGGGAACTTCACTGTGACGGCCGGGAAAGTGAGCCATCTTTATGATTTTTTTTCAGGAATAATTTCCATTTTTTATATAAAATTTTTATTACATACCTTTAGTGCAATGTCTTAAGAGACTATAAAAAAATGAGTAGAAAAACATGCAGCTATTTACACGGAAACTACACTCGTTTACCTAGTTTATATAAATAAAAAAAAAAAATGAAAGTTGATTTCGGACCTGCTGTTTCATAGTTACACATTCGACCAGCGCGCACGAGGGTCTGGAAGATTAATTAATATATTAAAATTTATGCATGTTTTTCTACTCATTTATTTTTATAGTCTCTTAAGACATTGCGCTAAAGGTTGGTAATAACAGTTTTATATGAAAACAGTAAATTATTCCTGAAAAAATTCTTAAAAATAGCTAACTTTCGCGGACGTCACAGCGGTGTTCTTCTTTAATTAGTATCGATATCCGGTGAGAAAATCTTACATTATCAATGAACATGGTCCCTGCAAGGGTCTCCCCGTTGTCACGAGCTGTATTCGACGATTCAGAGGGACCCGGTTCCGCGTGAAACGTCTAGCGTTACGCAAGTCGGTGGACAGGGTGTACGTCTCGAAATAACGAGAATACTTGGCAGCGTGGGCTCACGTTCACGGTCAGAGGATCTCCCTATATTCCACCTTTGCGGAGATATCGAGCCGACAGGCTCGGCCCGCATTGCCCTCACGTACTGGAAAGCGAGCCCGGCTCTTTCGCGGGGACGGTCAAAATCTGTGAAATCGAAACGGTGCCGCGGCGGCAGATAAATTCGACAGGACGCTCGGCACGCGAGTCGCTGGCCGTGTAACGGGAGAGAACGACGTCTGCTCGACTGGCAGAGGAGGAGTTTCTACATATAGAGGTAGACGCGGCCCGCGAAACGATTCAGTCTCGTCCAAGCCACGCGACATTCCAACACACCTGATCGCGTTCCACCGCCCAAGTCTTTTCGACTCGCATCTGGCTTACGTGACAGTATTTCCACCCCCGTCGTGCCACTAGATTCCTCCTTCGCTCATTCAGCTGCAGCAAAAGGTAAGTCCTCGGCCACTCGGGGGCCATTTTTCCAAAATTTCTCGAGGAACAGTGAATCTCTTTCGATTTAAAAGGATTTAAAAATTCTGACGCCACGATAGGTGGAATAACGAGAAGGTTTATATTTAAAATTTGTCGAGTTTAAGCTTGCAGCTGGAGCTTCTGAAATGGCAAAGCTAGATCATTCTACCGCGCTGGCTACACAGTGTTCGATTACGGGGGACAATCAGTGTTTACAGCGCGATACACAAAGATTACATCGCTATTGGGGGATCCTTGGTCGCGGATTAGCCGGGATTACGGGCACAGCCTGCGATCGCCAGATCCACTGTGAAATTTACAACGGTCCCCGCTCGCTGAAAACGATTCACGAGCATGCAGCTGTTTTCGCTAAGCGGCGGCCGATTTTTCCGCGCGATTAACGGGGCACACGTAGCTCGCGGGAACTCGCCATCGATTTCGAATGCGTCAGGGAACGCCTCGAATCAATTAAGTGGAGCCAAAGGGTTCAGTTCGCGGGATTCGATTCGACATCGGCGAAAATTTCATTATCCAAGCCTGTGTCGTTAAATTGCGGGGCTAATTAGTTGGACACGAGCGATCGGTCTTGTTTTATTTGATCAATTCGCTCTCGATTTTGCGATTAATTATGTCTTGGCAAATAGTTTACAATTCCGCGCGCTATTTGTACCGGGAGGAAATTGTATTTGAAAATCCCTGATCCGCGTTGTCGTTGTGATATAAAGGAATTGAAAGCAGATACTAACTGTTAGATTGTTAACTAATCCCTTAATACTTTCACCTACGAAGCTTTCGTTTAATTAAATTATTTTTGTCTCCTGTTCTCCCATTTTTTACTTCGTCTTTATTCGTAATCCCCGCGAAATTTACAACTCCAAATTAATTCATTCCCCTCCGCGAGTCAACTTGTCGTGGGTGAGCGATTTATAAATGTTTATCCGGTTTGTTGGGGTTGATTTACAGTAGGAACGCGCGACAGACTTCCGAATTCGCAGATAACGCGTTTAGAAATTCTGTTTCGTACTCGCACACCCAATTATACTTCACTGCCAGATAAGAAAGGATCCCACGACGAACGACACGAAACGAAGACACTTCCTGTTTGTTCAAGTGCCATTATTGCAATTAAGCGAACCTGGCACCGAGCCGCATCGCAATTCGCGGAAACGCCGCGAACGGGATATGATTCAACGTTGTAAAATACATCGAAACTGTGGAATACAGTTTTCCCATACGAGCCTTCATTTTCGAGTAAATCCAGCCTGAAAGCGACGTACCCGTCACTCCAGCTCAACTTTCCCCATTTTCGAAGTGGATTTCCTCAAAAACCGAGGCTCGTAGGAAAAAACTGCATAGCACCTTTTCGATGTATTTTTGAACGACGAATCGAATCCACCAAACATTAATCAACTTATTATCCAAAAATACATAAAGTGATATCAGCGCACTTGTTCGGTCAATTTTTACATATAAAATTATAAAGCTATTATGCAATTAATAAAGTTGGAAAGTGACTGAGGTAAACAGTATACAAAGGCGAAAACATCCGAAGGGTAAACACAGTAACGGACAAAGCTGAGTCACAGGTCAGAAACGTTATTAATTATGAACTAGATTAAAATTTCTAAGATTTTTGAGAACAATTACTAATTATGAAATTAAATTAAAAATTGAAGGGAAAACGATGCAACCTTCGCAACACACTGCAATCATACCACTAATTATAGTCTATGTGGTAATGTCAAGCATTCATAGATGTGCGAAAGTATCAATACATATGTTGTGCTATGTAGTAATGTTTAATCGTGTCAAGGAACCACGAAAACTAAAACCCTAGCAGAAAGATATCACTTTATGTATTATTGGATAATCTAGGTAGAAGTGCGGTCGAAATTATAATTTCCTTATTTATTAATCAACCTATCTTATCGCGTTCTCGAAATAACTGCAGTTGAGTGTCACTACCAGTGGTTCCAATCGAAATTCCAGTTGGCAAATCGGTCGGACGCTCTGCGCAGCTGACACGATCGAGTTCCATCTCCTCTGGAGTGAGAATTCAATCAATAATACCCTCGTTTCAGCGGAGAGACATGGAGCAGAGCGGCGTGTCGATAATAGCACCCCCTGGGATCACGGATAACTCCGTGGGGAAGTCGAAGAGCATCGGTATCACGTTCAGGACCAACCCCACCATACAGGCCGCCAAGGAGAAGCTGAAGACGCCCTGTAAGTAATCATTCCTTACCGGAGAAGTCGCCTGTACGTCCCCGATCCGCGCGGGGATCGGCGCCTCCCGAGAAAGACGCTGTTCCACGGTAGGCTGGATCGATGCGATCCGTCTGAAAATCGCGCGAGCCAAGTAGAAAGGCGACGGTCGGCCGGCTCTTCCCCGTTGCCCGGCGAAAGAAAGGAGGAAAGTACGCGACGCGGCGCGCATTTTCTCGAAATCGGGTTACCGTAGCCGCGAAAGCGACTGGATCGAAGCGGAGCCGTGGGTCGAACGCTCGCGTCTCGACTTCGCGGATGCAACAGATGTCCCATTAGCGCGAGGGAACGGATAGAATAATTTGCACGTCGCTCGTTATTAGGCGACTGCTCGACAAGCGTAGGTACTTTTTTTCGGGCTCGTTTCACTTTTACCGCCGCGAACCGCTCGCTGACAGCGAGAGGAAGAGGATTTCCTGCCGGCTGCCTGGGATACGATGACTTTTTTTTTCACAGAGAAGAAAGTAGGGAGAACGGGATCCTGGCCGGTGTGAAAAGAGAGCGAAGGCAATTTTAATGAGTAGCGCGGGCTTAGTTGCAACATTCTTCGGGGTGAATGGGCACCTTCGTAATTCAGAGTCTAGTTTTTTTTTTAAAGAACCGAAGGATCGTTCACGTTTCCACCGTTTTTCTACGTTTCAACTGCATCTTGTGTCCTTCCCGAATATAGCGCGCATAGGTCGCATAGATAGGCGAGCAATAACGCATGGGAATTAGCATTATGTTAACGAGCAAGATAATTAGTATCGCGTTAAATAATAGCCACTGCCAGCTGCTGCACTTGTCAACGACCGAGCAGCGAGCAAGGGAACAGTGGTACTTGGTTCTTGCCAGGCAAAACACCCCACTCGTGCCTTAAGGCAGGGGTGCACAGGGAGCCGGTTTTAGCGCCTAGCTGCGAGCAACCCGCCTGTCCCGTTATTAAGGTTAGAATAAGGCAGGTTCGTAGCGTAAGTATGTATGGCTGGTGTTCAAGTCATACCAAATGCACGTACACTACTGCAGTTGGCCTCACTGATTCTAACCTTAGTAACGGGACAGGTGATTGCTCGCAATTAGGCGCTAAAAACGGCTCCCTGTGCACCCCTGCGTTAAAGGGGTTTTTTATACAGATTTTTAACAAAATCTAGTGTATATTTTTTACAACGATTTGCGTATTATAAAAGTACATATATTCAGCAATTCTCGGTGATTTTGTTATAAAAAATTATTAAAAAATGAACGAATAACAGCCACTCTCTCGAAAGCTATTGTTTTTGCGGTGAGCACAAAAAAAAAGAGCCGGTTCATCCGAAATCGAAAAGTGAAGAAGATTCTGTTAGTGCATGAGTTGATCTCGTTCGTGAACGAAGGATTTTTTAAAAAAATGATTTCGTTCACGTACTAGATAAACTCCTATACTAACAGAATCTTCTTCACTTTTCGATTTCAGATGATCCGGCAATGAGAAATCGTGCTGACCGCAAAAAAATATTGCTTCCGGGAGAATGGCTGTTATTCGTTCATTTTTTAATATTTTTCTATAACAAAATCACCGAGAGTTGCTGAATATATGTACTTTTAAAATAAGCAAATAGTTGCAAAAAATATATACTACATTTTCCAAAAAAATTCCCGAAAATCATGCCTGCTAAGTAGGCATCACCCCTTAAGGAATCTTTCCACTGTGACGCCCTGATAAAGTACCGCTATTTGGAACTTTTTTGTTACCAAAAAAATGTGTTTACTAAATTGAAGTTTTTTCTATTTATTAATGTGTTTTGGGAATACAAAAAAAAAATAATATTTTTTTAACGCTTGCTTGCGTCAAAATAAGTGGGTGTAATATTTGCGCTGTAAAATAAAAGGCGCCTTGACTGCGCGGTCGATTTTGTATGAATCGTGTGTCTGAAACAAAAAAAAAACGAAAAGATTTGTAATCTGCATGACTGTCGCTATGGTAGGGACTAAGATTAATTAGAGCGATGAAGAATTAACAAAACGGCGGACGTCCAAATTTGAACTATCGAAACTAGCTAAATTTTTTAATCATTCTGCGACGCAAAAAATGAGCGCCGTTTTTTTCACAGTGCATATTACACCCCCTTATTTTGGGGCAAGCAAGCGTTAAAAAAATATTCATTTTTTTGTATTCCCAAAACACATTAATAAATAGAAAAAACTTCAATTTAGTAAACACCTCCTTTTTTTGTCAAAAAAAGTTCCAAACAGCGGTACTACTTTATTAGGTCGTCACAGTGGAAAGACCCCTTAACACACGCCTAATGTACAGCTAACAAGACTCACATCTGACCTAACCCAACACTCCACTAAATTCTCGCTACCACAACCGTCCCACCAAAAGTTGTTTTTAACGTCTGTCTTTGGAGAAATCGGTAACAGAGTTCAAGGAGACACGAGTGTGCCCATTATTCTCACGCCGGGTTGAAAAAGGACCAGCACAAAGTGGAGACCCAGTTTTGACCAGAAACACCGTTATCGTTGCTCCTCCTTCATCATTCAGCCTTCAGAAACCCATCTAATTCCCGCTTGACCGGAGAAGAAGACACCTGCTGGGAGGTGGCGCGAATCACTATGTCCATCGTGGGCTGATGACTTATTGCCGGTGATGATTCGCAGGCCCATCCGCGGAGCTGGTTACCGCGGCTGCTCCACATTTACCGGCGTAACAGGTTGAAATGTCAGCGCCGGGGAATGCCAAGCGTGCCGCGAAACAATGCCCTTTGTGGGACGAAAACGCAGTGCGATATCGGCCGGATATGTAGCGTTTCTCACGTTTTCCACGTTCCAGATACTTTCGCGAGACTTTCTTCTCTCCGCGGAAAACGCCGCGCTGCGGTGGCAACTGTGGGGTGCACCTTTGTGCCTGGGGCCATTTTAGTAACGTTTTTTTTTTAAAGCACTTTTTTTAGATTTCTGAGATTCTCTGTATTATTATTTACCCGATGCCCTCGGCAGTGTTACGCTTGGGTCAAGGAAGACACAGGTACCGCCAGTGTTAAGAACCGTTAATCCTCGTGAATCGTGTGAAAAACGACGAATTAAGGGGGAAGAGAGGAATGGTGTCGATTTGGTGGCCACTCTCCGGGCGTTCACCGCGAACTTGACCCACTGTCACACTTGTACCCATCACAGAGCACGTGTGCTCTTTAAGCCCCGTTCACATTAGTCAAGAAGTATTCCCAGAGAATCTTCCAGTTGAAAGAATCTCCACTTCGCTTGAAAGGATACTTCAAGTCCAGTAAATAAGAGACACACATTGTTAAAGTTACTTGAGGTCATGTAACGTGACCAATGTGAACGAGGCTTTAGGCTGCCCATTTATCGCGATAATGTATAAATCGCGATAAATGTATTACTCGCATCCCGATAGTTCAAACTGCACGATGAAAGGGATTTATTGGGGGGATCTGCTGTGTAGCTAATTAAGCATCGAGTGGCTTTTGATTAATTGGACGGCTTGGCTTTTCATGGATCGTTCTTTATCTAGCGTGAGTCATGGGTTGGCGATGAAAAGCGAGTTTCTATTTTACGTCGCCTGGGTTTTAGATCGTAATGTATATATTGGTGTGAAGTTAGTAGAATAAATTTCGCATGGGTCACCGATGACCCATGCCGAACTATTCATCTGGGGCTACGAATATAGCTAATGGTCATGGAAAGATTCATATTGTGATTTAGAGTGCTCAGTTTTTCATGGGTCACCGGTGACCCATGCCGAAGTATTCATCTGGGGCAACGAAAATAGCTAATGGCCATGGAATGATTCATATTGTGATTTAGAGTGCTCAGTTTTTCATGGGTCACCGGTGACCCGTGGCGAAATCATCACCCAGATCGATCGAATCTGAATGTTTTTAGGAAAAAAGCCTTTGTAACATTGTTAATACGTTCCACACCTCATGGGTCACTTGTTACCCATCGTTCTAAATACTTACAAAACCCTATTCTTCGTACCTATTCTGCGTTCTGTAAATTAAAAGACGTCCATCTTACGTCTGTAAATCACAAGATCTTAAGACGTTTGGAGTAAGTCATTTTTAAGACGCCTGTCTTTAAGACGTATGTCGTGGTATCTGGGAGCGCGTCAACTTTTTTGCTGTTTGTAGGTTATGCAACAGTTCGAAATATGATATTTTCTTGCCTCGTAACGTGCCGCTCGTTGTCTTGTCGCCTCTGCTTTTCCGGAAGCCCTGGCAGAAGGCGAGTTTACGCAATACCGGGCCGAAATTACTTTCGCGCCACGATTCAATTAAAGCCGGCGATAATTTTTTCTACGATCCAGGGAATTCGCGGATCGAGGAGATGGACGGGTGAACGCGCGTCGGAAAGTGCGGAAGAGACGTTAATTGGAGCGTGCAACGCTCGAGTAAGAAGCAGTCCTCGATCTTGAAAGCTTTCGCGCGCGTGCACTCGTTAAATCGCCGACTACATCGCCCGCAGTTACTGGCTAAATTGCAGAGAGAGACGGGCGCCCGATTCTGCGCGCACTTTCTACTCATCCCTTCGAGAGGCCCCTATTGTTTTGCTTTCGATTCCTAAGTCGAGCGTCGGGTTCTCCCCACTCGCGCTTTCTCCCGGAGCAAACTGCGCGCGTTAACGGTAATAAGCCAAAAAAGAGCGGATTCCCGAGAGTCATATCGCGATTCACTGCCTTTCCAAGAGTAAAACGACGTTCTAGAAGGCTCCATGAAATACGACGCGTCTAAGGATGAATTACTGTTGAACTTTCCCATCGTTACAGTTTCTCCCCGTCGATAACTTATATCCCTGTGTTATCGAGCGGCGATAAACGAGGGAACTAATCGTTCCGCTTTCCTCCAGCAGATGGTGCTTGGCGTTCAAGCGAGGGAAATACGAAAACAATGACTTCTCGCCGCCTTTCGCGGACCTTTCACCGTTTTCTAGATCCCGACCGGGGGCGCGTTACTTTCTCGATCCCTAATTACCGTCGGTAACTTTCATCGTAATTACGGGCAACACCTATGCTGCCCGTAATTCCACTGGCAATTACGCCGCGGAGATACCATCGCTGACGGAAGCGCACTCTTTCGAAAGGAAAACTTTTAACACCCCGGCTATGTTACGCTCTCGTCCATAAATGCCTGAGCAACTTCCTCGTTGATAAAAGAAACACAGAATTACAAAAGCCGCAGTTTTACGCAACGATTGAAGTAATCCCTCTGTATGAATAAAACAGAAATGAAGTGACGCAATTGAGGAGCGCTTTCTTCCGAGGCGTTCCACTCCGCTTTCGCGTGGCGCCTTGTTACGTTTCCTCGTTACGCCGTCGGGCGGGGCGGTCGGGGGTGGGATTTCATGAAATCTCGCCCGGTTGTTGTAATCGGAGTCGCAAACTCGCGGCAAGTTCGCCGGGGCGTAGCCGGCTCGGGGATTTATACAACTTCGCGATAGACAAGTTGCTGTTAGGCGGTCGCACGCGTGTGTACGTGCGGCTGCACTTCGTCGCACGCATTTCCGCGGCACCCATCGGCGACGATATGCGCCAGCACGTTCGCCCCAGAATCACGGCCGAGTTCTCGCGATTAACCGTGCGCCGACCGGATGCAATTAGAAGTCAACACGTGTCACGAGCTATTTCCATTAACGAATCCGTCCTATCGAGAACGACAGTGATCGACCGTTGACGGCCTCCGATCGGGCTGATCCTACGACGAAAGCCACCGGGACACCTTGACGTAGAGTGGTTGCGTACAAATGAGAGGGGTGTGTAGCGCTACCTTCGCACTCGCCGCCAGATGGCATTTATAGCAATCGCGCGCTCTCGCAAGTGCTCCCTCAACTACCGATTCGTATATATGTATATCTGTTTCGCCCTACGTTCTGATATCTTCGCGTCTGAGGTAGGGTCTAGCTGGACGAATTCACTTAGTAGGCCCAGGACGAAACGCTGCTCACACTTCTTTCTTATTTTTCCTTCACTACCATGTACAACCCTCTTACGCTTACCTCCTCGAATGAACTATTGGGAGACGTTTCCGGGAGAGATTATGATGAATTAGGGAAATTCGTACGGGAGAGGTGGGGGAAGGGGGTTAAGTTGCCAGTTAAATTTGAAAATTCTCTCTATGTACGCAAATAATAAGAGAAATTGTCCAGAAGTTTTTAGCATCAGCCGAATCGCGCCCCGCCACACTAAACTCCATCGATTCATCGAACCCAGGCGAACCGTTTGACCTCTGCATCGAGATTTCCTCATTATCGATCTCGCCATTATCATTCCCAGCGCACGCATACGTAACGGTGACCCGAGATTACCGCGTTCGCGATAAATGGAGCAGAAGATTGTAATCCTCCGACGAGAATATTAAAATTTCATTCCCCGGCGGATCGTCGAGGCCTGGAGAAGAGGAGAGAGAAGTCGCAATGAGGGAGGGCAGAGGGAGGGCAGAGCATAACATCTCCATGTAAATTCCCTTGACCTTTAACATCGCCAGTTTTTTACTCAGTCAGTAATCGCGTTCGACAAGCACGGAAGCCGAACTTGCTCGTCAAAAGTTCCTCTGGAAAGTATCACAAAGCCCAGTTCAACTTCTCCACACCCTATCTACGATTCCACGTTTGGTATTCACGGAAACTCGCAAGGCGATCCCTTACTTGTAACGTCGTCAGCTACATAGGGCCATTAAATGGGACTTTTGAATAAAGATCCCAATAGGGATCCACGTGCAACCCGAATTTTTGTTCGGAACTGTACGATCGGTTTTTCGACTTGCCGTCGCCCATTCGCGATAAAATATTCGAAGGGTGGAAGGGCCTCGAACGAGGCAATTTCGCGCGATCCCAAGCGGAAGCGGCATCGATCGAGCGCGCAGGCCCGCGGTTACCTTAATGAGACGAAGTCGGGGGCCTCCGACGTAATTAAGAAAATTGCCGTCGATCGAGCGCGGATTCGCGCCGCGAGCGCATCGCACGTGCCAGCTCTACGATATTATTCCGCGCGATTTCCGGAATCGGGTCGGGGTATCAAACGTTAATGAGACTCGGCCTGTGAAGCTCATGGGGGCGAACCTTTGCCTCCGCTTCCTGTCCGCCACGCAAGCGATGTATAAAATTAAGGCGCCTCTTCCTTTCAAAGGCCACGATTTGGTCGCTTGACCTGTCCCCATATTCTTTTTATATTCGAGACAGAAAGTCTCTAATTAATTCCCTTGACCGATGCCCCGCAATGGGATATTTTTCGGCGAAAGTAGTGATGGGTTCGAACGTACCACGAGTATTTTTGTTTGTTTAGTTTGCAAAAGCTCTAGTCCACCTATGTCCACCCTAACGTCTTCTAAATCTCCCAGTACGCTATCCTTTCCTTATTCCAGAGTAAGGATAAGTTAGTATGAAAAATTCGACATGAAAGTTCCCCTTCCTAGTCGCTCGCTCCCAGCCTGTTAACTTCATACTTTCAGCCCACTTTTTCGATCCCCCTCGTGGTTGACGCGGCGGCAATTTCACGCCGATCGCGCGTGCAAGTTCACGCCGATGGTGTGACGTCTCCCCATCTAGAAGATGGCCTGGAGCCCGGCAACGTCGTCCGACGAGTGCGCCTATCACAATGACTGTGCGTCCCATTTCGTTACAAACGTCCCACCGCGGGCTCAACCCGCGTATACCTCGCCCCAGGTTCCGTATGACAATGACGCCGATCGAACGCGACCAATCCCCGCCCCGTCCGCCGAGAACGACCCCGTGTGAACCTCAACGACCGCCTGCGATGTTCCAGGGCTGAGCAGCTTGATGCAAGAAGATGCCACTGGCTGGGAGACCCTGATGTTCGGCCTAGGCGAGGTGATAGGCACCGCCATTTTGGTGTTCATCGGCTGCGCAGGCTGCATCGGCAGCATGGACTCGGTCCCTTCGAATCTCCAGATCTCCCTAACCTTTGGCTTCGCCGTCATGACTGCCATACAGGTAAGCAGAGTCAACGTTTCTCCAAGATTTAACCATTAAGCTCCACGAACATCTCACTGATATATTTCGCCACCCGGCACCTTCAAGTGCGTCGGACACATCAGTGGAGCCCACCTGAATCCCGCCATAACAGTGGCGGCGGTGATCCTGGGGAAGAAGTCCCTGCCAATGGCAGCGCTCTACACCTGTGCCCAGTGTGTGGGGAGCTTGCTGGGCTACGGGCTGCTGAAGGTCTGCGAACACCCATCGCTACTATTTCTTCAATCTCTCCAGTAGAACCACCGCATTTACCAGGTGCCTTGGTTCATTTGTTCCAGCTGATAACACCGTCGACGCTGCTCTACTCCACCTCCCTAGCCAAAGCGGGTTCTTTCTGCACGACAGACGTCTACCATGGCCTAAGGGCCAACCAGGGTTTTCTGGTGGAGACCTTTGCCACTGCGGTGCTTGTACTGTTCGCCTGTGGCCTCTGGGACTACAGGAACGCGAAGAACACGGACTCGGTGTCCATCAGGTTCGGCCTGTGCATCGCTGTGCTGTGCATGGTGTTCATCCCTTATACAGGCAGCAGCATGAACCCCGCCAGGAGCCTGGGGCCTGCCGTTTGGAACGGCTACTGGGACAACCACTGGGTATACTGGGTGGGCCCCATCTGCGGGTCCATCGTGGCGGCGCTTCTGTACCGCTGCCTCTTTCTCTGCAAGAGGAACCCGGAGCGCCCGAGCAACGGGAACCTCAGGGGTGTGGAGACGTAGATTGGGGATGACGCAGGTGGGTGGGATTATCACTGGCGATCTTGGATGAGACGAGTCACTAGGGAACTTAACTTGATGTGTCCTAGAGAAACTCTATTCACGCTTTTTAGGATTCCAGGGGATCTCCATTTATCGAACCGTTTCTTTCTCGTTTGCAGCGTGCGAAATTGCATTCCGATGGTCCACGGTTCACAATCACGGGCGAGAAATCCTAATCGTGTTCGCGCTTGCTCGAGTCGCTGGAAACCGGTGGCCACGATTCGAGGAAGACTCAGAAGGGGGACAGAGGAAGAGCTCGAGCCTGCTTCGATCCACGAAGGCCACGGAAATCGTCTTTGAGCACGGGAGAGCCAAGAAGAATGCCACGCGACGAGGAATTCTCGATTTATAGACTGACCTAGCGCAGGAATCGCTTTTGTACAAAGGTTTTTCGCGACCCCGAGGGGTGTAACTTAGTCTGATCGCCGTGCTATTGCCTTTGGAAACTCCTTCAAAACTCGTGGCGCCTCGCGAGAGGGCGGGAAGAGTTCTGTTTTTAATAAATTAATTAGAAAAGGGAAGGAAAATGTACGAGGTACTACGGAATTCTACGGGGTGGCTGTGAATTGCGTGCCGAGATTTCTGGAGGCAAATGCCGAGCACGAAAGGAGAGCAGTTGTCTCTCGACGAATCTCGAACCTCTGTAATTTGTGCTATTTATGTGAGAGAAGAAGCAGAATGTCTGGGACCTTGAAATTACAAAGAATAAATTTCGTGCTCCCACGTTGCCCTCCAAAATGCCACACGGTTTGAGTAAAGCTCGAAGACCGAGTTTCAGAGGCCAGCTTGTGACAAGAGACGCGTAGAAATAAATTTGATACGTTTTAACAGCGGACAGTGCCTTTCTTCACATCCCCACTATTAATATTATCGCGCACACCTCGACAGGAGGGGGGGGGGGGGGGGAACAATTCGCGCTAAGCTTGCCCGGTACACGCTAGGTCGCTAAAAAACGAACAATAACATCCAAAGAATTTTTCTCCTACGACGCTTCGTTCCAGAGTAGATTGACTCGAAAGGCGCACGCGCGGGAGCAGCAGTCGCGTTCAAACCCGATTATCTCGAGAACGAAGGGTCGTACCAAAAAACTTCTTCGCACACTTTCGACTTATTTTTTAACGCTGAATCCAAACCACGTATCAATTTCCACGCTCGCCTCATGTAAATTTTCAAGTCCGACTCGCAAAGAGGTAAGAATATAAACAGGCACAAAGTACCCCTTCCTATCCTCCATTGCAGTGGAACGTCTACTTCCAAGCCACTCTGTGCAGCCCACCCAGTGCACACACGAGCTCCATCGCATCCAAGTGATAACGCGCGACGGCAATCCGCCAAGCGGCACGTTTATTCGTTCGCATTGCTCACGGAGAAGATTGCAGCCAGTGCACCACTGGGGTTTGTTGTACGAGGCAGAAATAAACGTGTACGGGAGGGGGGATTCGCGGATCGAAAATAAACTGGTGGGGCCGGTTACGCAGAGGAGATTGACGTTGAATCAACCGCGGAACCACGTGCCGTCGCGATAAAAGTGCGTACGATTCTGCTCGTTCACAAACAGTCGGCACGAGCAGCGGTGCACGTTGTTGTCCTCTCCTCGATCTAGATCCCCGTGTATCTCGACGCGCGTCGGTGTTAGTGTTTTCCTCCAACGACTGGCGCCATGTCTTCCAACGACCTACGTACAGGTAAGACTATTGCGAGGGCCTCGATCCAGGAGGATTCAAGATGATTCAGATTTCAATTGCCGCATTATTTCGCGCTCTGTTTCGAGGTGTTCGGAGTTATCGCTAAGTGAAGTGTCCTTGTAAAGTACGCTCTAAGTGCCAAAATTACAGAAAAAATTTATCAGAAAATTTTCTACGTGCCAATGGTAATACTATGGTACAGAATTTGATTTTTAGCACTCGCAGCGTTTTCTGTTAAATGTTTTCAATTCTTGAGAAATGAAAGGATACGCAGCGTGTTCAGGAAGAAGAAGGGGAACGAAAATTTAGAATTGCTCTTTTTTTTGTACAGAGCATCGATTTCCAGGAAATTGATTTTGAAAGTTTGGTGGTTTTGGTGGAAAATTTGTATCCCTCCTCTTTTGTCCATTTTTGGGGGTACAATGGTCCCGCGTATATACGGTTGCCAGAAAATAAGCGCCACTCATGTGACACGCGTGAAACTACAGAGATCCGACTATTCCCGTCCAGCTTCCCTACCGACCCACCTGTTAAATTAATTCCGAAGCTAGCCACGTGTTAAGAAGCGAGAGTACACAGGGAGAATGGCTTCTGCACACAACGCGTCGCATAACACCAGCGTGACTCGAACACGGAGGAAAGCGTGACATAGCTGCGAAACGCTCGGTCGACCAAAGGGGACAACCGCTATTCGAGGAAAGCTGACATTGCCTGCTGTGCAAACTCCACTGATATCCCAATCGATAATCACTCTTGCAACTGAACAGATCCTTTGTCCACAAGTAAATTCATTGCTACCTACAGCTGATTAAAAAAAATCAACGAGACCTCGAGGCAGCGGGAAATCTAGAGCTACGCGGGCGTCGAGTCGTCGACCCACTCGACCCAACCGTGTTATTCCATAACGGCCACGAATTAATCCGCGTTTACGAAATCCGAGCAAGGCCAGCGCAATTGGAGCGAGTGTTATCTTTTAACCCTGGCTGATAACGCGGTTTCTTCTATAACGCGGTAAATGGGGTATGAGGCATCGCAGCGGCGCTTTCCTCCCGCTTGCCCGCGAAACCTCATCCTTCCCTTATCGCCCGTGCGTTACGCGGAAGCGCGCTAGATTTCTCTCGACCTGACGTAGAACCACCGGCGATTTTTCATCGGTCACCCACTTCCCGCCTCGACGACTCGCTAATTGCCCAGTGGTAGGTGGAGCCGTACGATTTTAACAGCGGAGATTTACCCGGCCGCGATAAAACGGCAATTTTTGGTAGATAAAGACCAAGTCGAAAGTCTGACCGGCGATTACGAATCGTGGAAAAATTATGGAAGCCGAGCGGTGGAGTCGAAAACAGAATGGAATTCCAGGTCAGATCTGCTGGCAAATATTTTTCAGAAATTGGTACAGCCTGATACTCCGGAGTGGATGCTGCGCGAGCGTTGTTTGTTTTAAACGATCGTATCTCTTCCTGCCACTGTGTAATCGAGAGCGGCGCAGTGTTTTTATAATGCTTTGTGCAACGGGCGGGAAGCAAATAGGGCTAACCCTGACCTAGGTCGGGCCTAGTCCGCCGTTCGATGTTTCGCCGTTACAAAATCTGCTTGGGGTACACTTCGATAGTTCGATAAATAATTAGTTATAGATTTTTCAATTTCTCTACCATTTTCCAAAAAAAAAAAAAAGGCAAAGATAGCTGCTTTTGTAAGCACCAAAATGGTGTCATGCGCTTCGATGGCCTTCAATTTTTTCTTTTCAATGCATGGAAGTTGCATTATCCTTATCTTCACGTGGAAGCGTGTTAAGTTATTTTGTCGGTAAGTTTCCGTGAACGATGCTAATCTGCGCTAACGAAACGAAGCATTCCGGAGTGAAAAAGAGGATTCGTTCGTACCTTCTCAAAAAATTGGAAGGAAATTTTATGGCTCTTTAGTGGCCCGGATGTTGCCCCTTCATTCCCTGGCGCGCTAATGCGAAAATGGGAAATTAATATAGCCTCCGCGTAGACGAATGGATAATTGCGCCCGCGAACCAGTTGACGGAGTGTAATTAACCGTAATTTATTCTCTGGGTAGGTTTGTTCCGCAAATAGAAGGCATCTTTTAGACATCTTTTACCGAGAATACATCTTGACTGGCGTCCATCACATCGAGACGTTTTTATGATTCGAAATTTGCACACTTGTGTTCAATTATGTAATTGAATAAAGTAGGATGTTAGGATTAAAGTGTATTGAACAAAAGAGATAGAGATCGTAGTTTGTAAATTCTCCTCCCTTCAAAATAAATGTCGATCTTCAGGAAGAAACGAGGCATAGAGCAACGTAGAGTCTCCCGGCACGTTTGTCCGGAGTCAGACAATTCTTGTCTTATCTGCAGCTGCCGACTATCTTGGATTATTTGACATTTCTCAGGGAAAATATTATACTTATACAACAAGGCATAAGTGCAAAGTCTGGAATCGAAAAAACAAAAATCGGAAACCGTAAAGATTTTCTCGTCCACGTTCGATCAATCACCTTTCAACTGGTAAACAATTACTGCGAACGTCTTTGAAGGAAACTTAATTACTATTTTAGCTGTCTGCGAGAAGAGTGTATGAATGGGAGAGCTATGGGTTTCAAGGTGGGGAACTTTAATCAGTGATCTGTGTACGATCGACCAATTCCACAGAAGCGCCGGCGAGAGATTAGTCTGCAATTAGCCGGTATAATCTGCCTATTAGGGGGATGAACGGCATTAGATATACTGCACCGCGTACAAATTGACTAATGGCCCCGTGGCGAGCTGCCCGGCCACGTCGATGAGAGTCATCCTTCTTTCCTTTTCCCAAGATCGTTCTCCGAGCAATTTTCATCAGGTTCGCTCGACGGACCTGCATTCTTGGAACGTGATTACACTTATTTCTCCCGTCGGCTCTTTAAACCGATACTTCCATTCTGGGCACCTCCTGCGACCTCGACGAGAATGTAGAAGGCAGAATTCTATTACAACGACACCCCATATATAAAAAAAAATTCAAATTTTCCAATCTCTTGAAAACGAGCGCGGGTGAAGTTAGCCCCAAGAGGTATGTTACGAGGCCGACGTCATTTTCAAGTGGGACACTCTGTACGTACAGAAAATGCCCTACCGACGGCGTGACTCAACTTTAGAATTCATTGTTGGATGTAAAAAGCAGAAATATGGGCGGAATTTAATTTTATCTCTTTAATTGGGAGTTAAGCAATTCCACGAAAGAATCCTGAGAAAACAGGATGCAGGGATTAAGTGTATCGAATCGGGAATCTATATAATCGCCTGTGTATCGCCCGAGAGTGATCTACAGTTGGCTAATGACGCCGGAGAGCATAAAATTATCGATGCAAGAAGGAGCATAAAAATACAGGAATGCATACGCGCGTGATGCCTATCTAAGAAGAATAGCGACATTGATGGCGCAACGAATGCAGATTAGTGCAACTCGAGGTTGTAATTTTTAATTGCTCGCGATGGGTATCGCCCGATGCCTCGAAACACATGTAATTGTACTCGGAAGCGACAAGTGCTGCGCTCATTACTGTAACAAGATACACACGCAGGCACATTGGGTTACATAATAAACTCAACGGTTCGGTGTTTTTCAATTGCGAAAAGAGCAGCACTTACGGTAGAAATGCTCGAGCTATTATCTAAGTGAGGCGGTTTGTTACAGTTGATAAGAGAAATCAATCAGATTCCAGGGTCCATCCGACTTGATGGGGTGAAAACGGTGGGTCGTGCACAGGGTGGGCCAAAAATAGGGATCAGAAAATCTGCGAAGTATTTTAATACAGCTGAACCACGAATAAAGTGAACATATACACAGGGTGTCCAAAAGAGAAGCAGTCTAAATCTTTTCACCCAAATTTTCAATTACTTGAATGGAACGAGATTACAATTACCCGGTAAATCACGAATAAAGTTAATTAATTATCTGTATATACCGGGTGTCCAAAAAGAAGCAGTTCAAGTTTTTCTACCCAAATTTTTCATTCTTTAAATGCATAAACTAACAGCTGAATCACGAATAAAGTGAACTAATCATTCGTATATACGTGGTGTCCAAAAATAAACAGTCCCAAATTTTCCACCTCAAATTTTTCCTCCCAAATTTTCAATTATTTTAATGCATGAAACTACCGCTACCACCTGAATCACGAATAAAGTGAGCTAATCATTCGTATATACCGGGTGTCCAAAAACAAGCAGTACCAATTTTTTACACCCAAATTTTCAATTCTTTTAATGCATGAAACTACCGCTACCACCTGAACCACGAATAAAGAGAGCTAATCATTCGTATATACGTGGTGTCTAAAAATAAGCAGTCCCAAATTTTCCATCTCAAATTTTTCACCCAAATTTTCAATTCTTTTAACGCATGAAACTACCAGTACCAGCTGAATTTCGAATAAAGTGAACTAATCATTCGTATGTACAAGGTGTCCAAAAACAAGCAGTCGCAAATTTTCCACCTCAAATTTTTCACCCAAATTTTCAATTCTTTTAATGCATGAAACTACCAGTGCCAGCTGAATTTCGAATAAAGTGAACTAATCATTCGTATATACAAGGTGTCCAAAAACAAGCAGTCGCAAATTTTCCACCACAAATTTTTCACCCAAATTTTCAATTATTTTAATGCATGAAACTACCTCTACCACCTGAACCACGTATAAAGGGAGCTAATTATTCGTATATACCGGGTGTCCAAAAACAAGCAGTACCAATTTTTTACACCTAAATTTTCAATTCTTTTACCGCACGAAACTACCACTACCAACTGATCCACGAATATAGTGAGCTAATCATTCGTATATACCGGGTGTCCAAAAAGAAGCAGTTCCAATTTTTCCACACAAAATTTTCAATTCTTTTAATGCACGAAGCTACCACTAGCAAAAGTGTTTCGCACACAGTTCCACGCTGTTGGCCCTGGCTACAACCAGGTGAAAGCGATTCCATCCTGGAAAACGAACCGAACGGAATGGTTTTTCCCAGCGAAACACCGATCCCCCCTCCACGTATTTGCATTTTACCAGCACGAATTCACCTTTCCCTGT
This sequence comes from Andrena flavipes, assembly GCA_963971345.1. Taxonomy (NCBI): domain Eukaryota; kingdom Metazoa; phylum Arthropoda; class Insecta; order Hymenoptera; family Andrenidae; genus Andrena; species Andrena flavipes. The sequence goes on along the minus strand of OZ020482.1, from coordinate 17,838,017 downwards.
CGAGCACACGCGGGAAAGTAATCAGGGATGCGTGCTCATTGGAAGAGTGCACCTCGTGATTGATGCACCTGCACTTTCGAACGCCCCTCCCCGCTGCCGACGAAACTGCCCATATACCTCGTGGAGATTGGATTCAGCCTCGCGATTTCGTTATCAGCAATTACCGAATTCACTCTTCAAACTTTTCCTTTCGAGCGGAACGATCGCGGCGATAAAATCGATCGATCGGTTTCGGCGAATCTATTCTTATCGCCAGGATCTCGGGGATTTTGAAAAGTTACGTCACTCGGTGGTCCTGGTAATTCCACGTTCAGATTAATTACCGAATACAAGATTTATGGATAAGATCAGGAGAGTTGAGGAATACTGAAGATGAGATAATTGAGCGGCGGTTAAATTATCAAAAGGCAGGTGATTTCGGTTCCGCTCGGCCGCAAGCGTTGAATAAAGAGGTTAATCAGCTGCTCGAGACACTTGTATCAATGCGTACGGCGTCGTCCTTCGCGGGGCCTCGACTTCGGCGGGCAGGCATCGCTCACGGGTACTTGCTCGGTGTACTCTGTCGGTGGAACTCGTTCTGTGTGCACGTCGGACGCGTCCACATCGCTGCGAACACCTCGAAATGTCTCGCGACTACGGTAAGACTTCTGATACGCGTGTGGCGCGGAAAAGAGATTCTACGTCAAAACCGAGTTCCCCATTTGTACCAGGACGCTCACTCCGAACTAGCGTGTCCTGCGATCCTTCAGTCCTGCAAAGTGCCCCGTTACGATCTCGAGGAATCGAGTGTACTTTGTAACGGTGATCGATACCGAACCGAGTGTTGGAGAATTTCGAGTAGCTGTTGCACAGTTCAATCGGAGTTTTGCAGCTCAATGGATCGAATGGAATTGGATATGGGTGGATTTGTGTACTGAGTCTTTGTGCTACAGTTCGAGGGACGGATAGTGTGCGTTTCAGTATGTGGCTCATCGTCGGAGGGCATGAATTATGCAATTAGCTTATCGCGAATGACGTCGTGTTATTTAATAAATACAGCCACTTCGCTATTTTTTTTCGAGGGCAGCTGATGTAAAATTTGTGTTGCGCAAATGGTGAGTGGGGGAAACTGTCGAATGTGCATTCTCGTAGTGAGGGGTAACTCAGCATATGAATTTCGAAAACTCGCTTTAATAATTGATAGTTGAAAGGTGGAGTTTGATTTTATGTTGTGAAATAATCTTACTGCTTTGAGTGGCGACTGCATCACTGTGGGGGTTATTCAACCGTATTATTGACTACTATACCGTGTCAAACCCCTATAATGACACTTGTTCATTATATTCTACTAAACCCCCATATTTGATTACCCTACCATTCTAACCCCTATACTTGTCCACTATACCATACTAAACCCTTAAAGCAGACCACTATATCGTACCAAGCCCCTATACTTGATCACAATACCACACTAACATCTATACTTGATCATCCTACCACGCTAAACCCCCATACTTGATAACTATACCTTACCAAATCCCTAAACTTGTTCACTACGTCCTACTAAACCCCTATACTTGATCATACTACCACACTAACCCCTATACTTGTCCACTATACCATACTAAACCCTTAAAGCGGACAACTATATCGTACCAAGCCCCTATGCTTGTTCACTATATCCTACTAAACCCCTATAATTGATCACAATACCACACTAACCTCTATACTTGATCATCCTACCACGCTAAACCCCCATACTTGATAACTATACCTTACCAAATCCCTAAACTTGTTCACTATATCCTACTAAACCCCTATAATTGATCACAATACCACACTAACGTCTATACTTGATCATCCTACCACGCTAAACCCCCATACTTGATAACTATACCTTACCAAATCCCTAAACTTGTTCACTATATCCTACTAAACCCCTATACTTGATCACCCTACCACACTAACCCCTATACTTGTCCACTATATCATACTAAACCCTTAAAGCGGACCACTATATCGTACCAAGCCCCTATATTGTTCACTATATCCTACTAAACCCCTATAATTGATCATAATACCACACTAACCTCTATACTTGATCATCCTACCACGCTAAACCCCCATACTTGATCACTATATCTTACCAAATCCCTAAACTTGTTCACTATATCCTACTAAACCCCTATACTTGATCATACTACCACACTAAACCCTTATACTTGACCACCGCACCGTAATTGAACCCATTGCAGCGCCTAAGCTCGCTATTTTCAGTACTGTATTATTCCAGGCTTCAAGAAGCTAATGCAGGGCGACGGGGCCTTGAAAACCACCCTGCTGACAGCAGCGGCCGAGATGATCGGCACCTCGATGCTGGTCTTGTTGGGCTGCATGGGATGCATCGGCAGCCTCGGCGTGGTTCCCTCTCACTTTCAGATCTCCATAACCTTTGGGCTGGCCGTGATGGTCGTGGTTCAGGTCAGTGGGATGCGATCTTCAAATATCCTTGATCACGGCTTTCCTACGGATTCCTAATGGGATCGTTCGTATTCAACGCACACTGCGTCCTCGTCTTCAGCGATACCTTTCTCCTTGTTCATTATTCGTTTGATACAGCCGGCGAATGAAGTGATATGGAGAGGCTGGCTGAAGCCACGGATTAATCGAATTTTCAACTGGACGTGTCATGGACTCCTAGATTACGTCCGATACTACTGATTTATAGGGAGGCTTGTGCGATAGAGTTCGGATTTAATCTATCATGACCTGAGAGGGATTACGCGCAATCGATTTATGATAAAAGAATACGAGAATGTTTCCTTCGATTCTGTTTGCAGACCTTCGGGCATATCAGCCAGGCCCATGTCAATCCAGCGATCACGGTGGGCTCAGTGGTGCTCGGACACAAGACTATCGCAGAGGCTTTGGTGTATTTCTTCTCTCAAATGATCGGCGCAATTGGTGGCTACGGAATGCTGACGGTAAATACCACTCTGAATCATTCAGGCACGATGACCATGGTAAAGACATTGAATTGTAAACGAGCCAGGCGAATAGGCCGCGGGGAAGGTAGTGTACAGGAGGCCGACACTACTCGTCGATAATGGACAGTAATGTAATCGGAACTTTGGCCTGGACACGAGCATATCGCTCTATCAAGGTTCAAGACCTTCCTCTAATCTCTAATTCAGAAATCGCGCGATTTATTCATGAACGTACACGCTTACGCAACGATGGCGAAGATTGGTTTTCGAAATTTCTGGAAAATGCGCGATAACAACGCTCTCGAATCACCTCTACCGATCACTGTTTTTTTCCACGTCTTGAAAAGCAGCGCGATAATTAACGCAGTTGCTGCTACTCCATACATTTACATACTATTTGCAGTGGTTCTCAATTTCAATTTGAAACAAGAGTTGCATTAAGCATAATGTATACAAGTCAATTCACATGGACGCGTCACGCGGCACTCTGAGACAGGTTTCCTAGTAAACAGCCGCGCGCACGTTTCAGGTGATGACGCCAGGAGGTCGCCTGACCAGCAAAGGCCCAGCGGAGGCTGGCTCCTTCTGTGTGACCGACCTGCACGCTGATCTGACGGCTATTCAGGGCCTGCTGGTCGAGGGAATATCCACTGGGATACTGCTGATGGTCGCGTGCGCTGTCTGGGACAACAGGAACGCGAAGAACACGGACTCTGTGCCGATCAGGTTCGGGCTGACGGTGGCTGCCCTGGCCCTAACGTTTGGTCCCTACACGGGCTGTAGCATGAACCCAGCCAGGTCGTTGGGACCCGCCTTGTGGAACAACCACTGGTCCCACCACTGGATATACTGGTTCGGGCCCATCGGGGGCGCCCTTCTGGCTTCCTTCATGTACAAAACTATATTCCGGGTAAAGGCGCAGGAGCAGCAGGACAACGTGTGGGAAGCCATAGCGCTCAACAGCGTGGAGACTCAGAAGGTAGAGGTGAGGACGCGAATACTGTTGATCGAAATGGGGATAAGAGGGAAAGCGATATTAATTTGCGACATAAATCAACTTGGTAGAAGTTTTTGGGCCTGTTGGGGCCTGTAAGGACCTGTAGCGGCCTGGGGGGGTGGTCTGTGCCTTCGGGGATAGTAATTTATAGACCGCTGAAGTGTAGGGAAATAACAGCAGTGATGCTTCGATAGTAGATCGCGCGGCAGACCTCCAAACTAGTTCACGGCTATCCCCGCAGAACCCACGCGTGTAATACTGCAATAATCAGCTTCTATATAGTGTTTGGAGCTATTCCTCGTCAGTTTTAGCTTCCTCCAGTCGACAAACAGAAGTTACGCGATATGCAAATCGAGAATTACAGGCATGCATTTCCACGCATCTAACCTAGATCTGCCCCACCACCCTTTACGAAGTGGCAATTTCACGCGGGGAACGACGGCGCGTTTCTCGTTCGCCTTTAAACGGGTGCTTTAAAGTAACGAGGCTCACCAGGCTGCCTTTTATCATGTAAACGCCATGCACGGCCGTGCATCAAGGTGTTTCGCCGTGACACGGGGATTACGCCGTAAGGGCTGGCCGTAAAGGTCGGCGATAAATCGTTCGTTCTGGCCAAGGAACTTCGGCGAAGCTGGTTTTACGGGCAGATGGGATTTAACCTCCGCGGTTTACCGTCAATGGGACACCTCTAACCATGGATCAGGGAAAGCCGTTTCCGGGATATCGTGTCGTTCAGCTTCTTATCCCATAGCTTATTTCCAGCCGGCGTCTCGCGAGCAAGTCAAAGGAAAGTTTGCAAGAAGGCACCTCCCTTGTACCTAATCCCCACCCCAACCGTATCATCAATCAATAGCCGCAAGAAAAAATAACCGCTAACGACGAAGAATTAAGAAGGAGTCCCATGTAGGCGTGGCCTCCGACGGCCCCCAGATTTTACCGCGCCTGTAGCCCCTTTTCAATAACGCCGAGCACCAATGCCAAGTAATTCCTATCCACGGATGGTCACGGTACATTGCGCCCAGAGCGATTCACCCCTCGGCCGAGTTGGCAGCTTGCTAATCCCCGTTTCTTCCCCCTGTTTCAGGCTTGATCCGAGGGGTTGGAGGACCGATTGAGCGTCGACCATCGGAATGGTCCGCGGTACGGGTCAATCGACGCTTTCTCCGGGGCAGCCGCCAGAGATTAAGCGTTGAACGTAGGACGGAAGATCCGGCGGTCCCTCGGGCCGCGCAAAGTGGATCGGACGGAGCTTGAAAGCCCCGAAGAGCTTCGTCACCCATCCTCGCTGCGATCGCGACACACGATCACCTTTCGGCCTGCCCCCGGATCACCGTGCACCGCACAGAGACCGACGCGTCGGTTTGCAACCCTTTCACCAGGACCCACCCCCGCAATTGTGCTCGAGATTCCGATGCTCTTCAGTGCCGATGAACTACCCCCGAATTCCAGTTCGCTCATTCCATCGCAAGACTGTACATATCAAAATGGCCACCTCCCGTTATTTTTTACGAACAACGTGCCACCAGATTACACAGCCATAAGAACGAGCGGCGAGTTATACTCCGGCGTAGTGGTTCTCAACTCCGCCCGAGATTCCGATCCCCATTGGGGTGAATGGAAGTTTCACGATGTTACGCGACTGAGAGTGGAGAACCACTGCCTCGGTGTATTTCACAGCCACCACCCCGTTCGAATACTCCACGACACACCCAGTGTATGCTACCGTTTCAATTGCCCCAGTGTTTCTGACGGAGATGGCCCCCTGACCACTGTGAAACCGACTTCGCCACACGACTGTACATAATTGTTACTTTTTATAGATGAATGTGTGCGCGACGATACATAAAGCGCAGCCAGACCAAAGGGACGTTACAACGGTGGCCTTTTTAACCCAGATCCCGGACGGCCGTGCGTTACAAAACCCGCGGCTGTCGATTTTACAGCCAACAACGAGGATATCTCCGTTAACAATCGCTCGACAACCGACCAGGAGAAACCAATTCCCGCCGATTGCAAATTGACCCGACATAGGATAGCCTCCCAGTTTTTTTCATTACGAATAAAATCCAGCACCCACCGTTGGGGCGCGGAACCTCGATTCCATTAGAAAAAAAAAAAAAAGGAAGGGAGAATAAATAAAAAATTGTGGCATGGGGGAGCTGGCCTGATTGTCTCGAAAAACAGTCAACCAAATATTAAAGGGCCGGCTATCTGGCGTTGTTTGACGGGCTCGGCTCGCTGAAATCGATTCGCTCGACCAGCAACAGAACCGTGAAAAACAATGGACCGACCAGGTGTATCGTTTGTCGGTGGGAAGATCGCGATCGTAACCGGCAGCAACAACAGCCATCGTTTTGGGCGTTAAAGCAATGAGCTCGAATAAAATATTCCACCCCTGGGAGCTGTTTTTGCCCGATTGCACAGCGCGATGCGTTCGCGCGGATGCTTATAAAGCGATTTTACAATCGCGCTGTTCGACTATCGAGAGGAACCGTCCGCTTCTGTGTTTTTTTTTTCACTCGCTGCTGGGAGGGGGTGGGTACACAGAACGAGCTACTGTAGTTAACCCTTTCGTTAAAAGGGGAATCGACGCTGCCGGCCTGCTTTCCGAGCTTTTGGGGATTTGGTAATTGTTACTTTGCGGGGTGGCTTGGTTAAACGAGGGTTCGGGGAATTTTGGTTTCAGGCTGACGAGTACGAGTTAAACGGGGATGCGATTTGTGAAAGTGACGGTAGATGCAAGACAAATTCAAGAAGCCACGAAAATACTTTAATCACACATAATAACGGAGAAACCGGAAATTTATTCGAAACTGTTCACATTGATTTTCAAGGTCGAAACGTCTTTGTCATAATTTTTCAATATTTTCCCTTTATTCCGCAATATCTTAGCTTTAACCTCCAAAAAGATTCATCCCTCTATCTGATTTCTATCAAAAGTTCTACGATTTTAACTAAAAAAAGTGTAGTTTGTCTTACTTTGCGGCGTTAGCGGAGTTGGTTAGGTGCCTGCCCAGTAAGCGGGAGGTTATCCCGAAGATCGCGGGTTCTAGTCCCATCGCCTGAGGTCCCATTTTTTCCGTGATTCATCATAGGGATTACGAAACCTAATTTCTACAGGTAAGTTCGAAGTACTTTGTTCTCAAACTCTACTCTATCTTCGTTAATTTATGGAACCTCCTAGTCGAGCAAAAAGCAAGCTTGCAGACTAATTTACAAAATAACTCTGAAACCCTCATTAAATCGGAGCAGAAGAAGAATAACTACCCTTGGTATCGGTAAGTTCTAGTTTCATAGGCATGCTAATCTTCCAGCAAATATTCATCGCGGAGAGCTAGAAGATCTCGCCGAGAAGATTCCCTCACCCTTTTCGCAATGAACGGTCGTTATTTATTATTCAATTAACATAAAATTACGAGTAGACGGAGGACGTGCATCATGGGCGATAGGAGGGGACAATGGCTCGTTACCACGTGGCAGAAAATTAGACGAGGACTTAGAGCGAGGAGGGAGAAAGAGGGGGCGGGGGAAAAAAAAGGAAGAATAAGTGTCCGGACGAGCAGGAACGGAGGAGAGAATTGTCGCAGTGGAAGCTGCATCTGGACGGCGTCGTGCATTTTTCCTGGCGGAAGGAAAAGTAATATTTCCGTATGATTTACATGCCCGAGCGTCAGCTCGCTCGTTAATAATTCAATTTTCAATCTGGTCTTAATGCTCGCCAACCCCCGAACACCCCCGCCGCTCTGTTGTTCCCAGCCACCCCCAACTTTCCCTATTTCCAGCGCGTCTGTCGCCTCGTTTTTCCTTCGCGAGACGAGGCTCGGATCAAGAGGTAAGACGAGAATAACTGCACACCGACCGGGGGAATAAACATTTGCCGTGCAATTTCCTGGAACGCCCCAGCACTGTCACGAACACCAGTGTCATTTATATATCGAGCATTAATTGCTTCTTGGGACCTGTATGATCACAGTTTGTTGCTCAGGTACCAGGGAGGGGGATAATTGGGGCGCCATTAGCGAATTGATAGTGGCAACAAAGCAGCTGACGATGTATTCTGGGTCACCAAAGGAGGTGTTATTATTTATCGTATCGGTATGGAACTGACACCGATAGATTCCTTATGTTTTTCCGATGAAAATTATGCCAAATATCATACAAATCGGACTATTATTAACGAAGTCAATTTGAAATGATATAAATCAATTTTTCATGGGATTTCCTTCATTATGGTCCGAATTACGTCGTTCTTGGTGTTAGTTTCATCGGCGAAGTATAAGGAATCGATTGGCGACGTTTTTGCATGGATCTGATGAGAAATGCGGAGATCCTGGACATTTTAACGGTATTACAACCCTTTGGAGGGTCGAAAGCCATAAATTTCGGTGAGGCATCAAGGGGGATTGTCCTCGCCACGGGGTATGATCCAACCACTAAGTGTCTTACGGGAGTTTTCCCCAATCAATTGTCAATGATTTACAAACCGAATTCCTACAGTAATATTTACTTTAATAACTTTCTTTAGCTTCTCAAAACTTGTTACGCCACGACATTTTTCCACGAATTATGCGCGGTGTTCCTAGAACGCTGGATGGGATAAGTTTTTCAAAACCTGAACATTGAGATGCTGGAGACGATCCGAGTCGACGACGCGGTGGGTCCGTGTCAGCAATTTCGGCGCTGTTTGTTCGAAGTCCCAAGTGCTCGGGCCTACCCTGCGTTCCTTCGTTACAGTCGGCTAGCAAGACGCATGGTGCGCGGCTGTTTCTGTGCGAGGGACACAGTTATTGAGCAAAAGTTCCATCGAGCAGTAGTAACCGTGAAAAAGACTCAGTTCCTTGTAGAGACTCAAGATACACAGTGGCGGACGAAAGAAAGTTTACATTCTTTAAAATCGCATAACTTTTTCAGAATTGGTCCAAACGACTTGAGTTTTTTTAAAAGTTAGAAGTATTAGTTTGTTAAATAACATGACTCGCCGTTTTGAAAAAAATGCAATTGTCGGAATAGCGAAAAAATCAGTAAAGGTCGTTTTTAAACCTTTTTTCTGAGCCTGTAATGAAAATTCCAAAAATCCGTTTGTAGAGTTAGGTAAGTTGTATACGCGCTGAAATTTTCATCGAAATCGGTCTACCTTGCTCTGAGCTACAAACGCTTAAATATTGCAGAATCAGGTCGAAAATCGCTGACTTCGGGAATTTTGCGATTTTAGAAATTCGAAACGCTACGAAACAAAATTCTACGCTTCACTATTCTGTATCGCTCGGCACCCGTCCAAGTCACACAGAGAGGAGAGAGAGAGAAAGAGAGAGAGAGAGGGGGGGGGGAGAAAGAGAGTAAGGCGTTTGAGATCTAACAGTCTTTTTGTACCAAATCGGTGAGTATATCAAAGTATACTATTGTACAGAAGCGACAGTTAATTCAACCGGACTTTGCAAAAAAATCCCGCGAAACATTCAGAGCGCCTAAAATGGCCAAAGCGGACGTACAACTATGAAGGGATCATATCTCCGGTAAATCTCTAAAATCGATTTACTGAAAAATGCACATTCTTCCTTTGCGAACAAACGTAGGAAAAATGGTCCGTATAGAACAGTGATCTAATTGCCCGTAGGCGGGCACAAAAGCCAGGCAAAATCGCGGTGAAAAGGGCACAAAGGAGGGAAGCGGATGGGGCGCGTTCGAATGTCATGTAATTGCCTATTGTGGCCTGAAAATCCAGAAAATATCGTTCTGGTCCCTTTGATAGCGTCGGAGGGAGGAGGGGGGGGGGGGGGGCGGCGGGGGTAGGGACGCTTAGAAAGCGTAACGACCGGTTCGATATCGAGCTAATTATACGGAAAATCTGATGCCTGCGTTCCACTTTTCCTTCGACGATACCCGCGATTCCATGACCCAACGGTTTCGAAATGGCCCGAAAAACCCGTTCGACGATACTTTTTAACAGCCCCGCTCTGCCTAACGGTCAATTTGCTCGCGCGATTGGTGCCACGGGCTCAGGGGTTATTTTGGAAACCGCTCGGCTGGTTTTACTTTCGAAACACGATGTACCGAGGGATTACGAAAGTTTCAGCTGTTTTTCGCTGTTATTCCAGCGTATTGTATGTCGAGCTTTTTGTTCGCCGCGCAAAAGAAAGAGGCACTGGGCCTATCGGATTCTTACACTTGCTGTTCCCACGCGATAGTCGTTGCGAACAGCGTTTTTCATTTGTAGAAGTTCTTTCAAGGGTGCGTTTATGGTGGCACGAGGTGTCAGAGTGAAAAGTAATCAAGTGTTTTCAAGGTCCATGAAGGTTAGCGAAGGTTGGACAGATTTTTGTTGATTCAATGCTAGGATTGATTTTGAGTGGGGGGTTTTTACGTAAAATTGAATATTTGTTTGAAGTATTAATGCATCGATTAACTTTATAGGTCATTCAATCCAACCTCTTACTTATTTCATTACACGAATAAATTCACGGAATATAATGTAATTAATTATATGTGCACTTTAGATTTAAACAATGCTCCATTCAAACATGCAGCGGCATCGGAAATTGGGTTCATGCAAAAAACGATTTTTGGAAAAACCGGTTTTCCATTTTCCACAAAAAATTAATTAAAACAGGAAATAAATATTTGTATTTATTTTAAAAATTTTCAGTTTTTTTTTTAATATTTATGGAATTGCAAAAATATACTCTATTTATACAAAACCAAATAAAAAAAAAAACTAAAATAACTAAAATCCGTATAAAATATAAATTATAAATCTTTATTTCATTTAAAATTTTTCTGCCGAGAATATGAACACGTGAAGATTAGTTCTATAGTAAACTGTTAAATACTATAACATATTTGTGTCCGAGGCGATTTGAACTCAAAATGTTAACATTTTTAATTAAATAATTAATTCATTTTTACATAATAATTCTACTATATAAACCTGATTTTTATAAATTTTAAAATCTTCAATTTCAATTTGGCGGAGATTCACGGGGAATATATAAAACTGATTTTTATAAATTTTAAAATCTTTTTTTTAAATTTAAAACTAGTTTTCCAATTTTTCAAATTTATAAAAAAAAACGGTTTTAAACCCGGTTTTTAAAAACCGACAAACCCTAATCAGAAATAATACAAGATATATAAACATACAACTCAGTGGAAGGAAAAGGGTTCGTTGACTTTGAGATATTATGAGTGAGAATCGTATTAAAAATATAATCTCATCTATTTTCGGACACTATACTCTTTCCTGTGTCAAGGTTTTTATATTTTTAAAATTATCGACAATGTCGTTCTCTATAAGCGCCATTATTAATTATTACCTAACAATCCCTCTCGAAGGCATTCGAACCACACGCAACGGTTACGCCACGTGTAACAATTGAAACAATACCGATTATCTTATCGACGCATCAATTATGCAAGAAGAAAGTCACTTACATAGGTTGCAAGGGCTTCGATCACCGCCAGCAGAGTCGAACGACAACAATACAGTCGCAATCCATTCTATAAATGACTTCTCGTACACATGGACCTTGACTCGTTCAACAGTTGCACCGATGACACGTTTTGGCGGTTAAATACTGCCCGTGAAGCCCGGCATGGCGATCGAAGTAAACACGACGTCCCCGGCGCTTGACCTTTGTCTATAATGAAACGAACGTTCCGTACTATTGACCGACCAACATCGTCGAGGTTGCACGAGAAAATACTCTACTCGGATTCACGCAGGTATACGTACCGAGTGACTCACCTAACTCTACCACCTTAAATTACTTGTAAACTGTTTGTTACGCGAGAAATATAATGACATAATGGATCTAACAAGAAGCAAGCAGGCAAGTGTGCAGATCTTTCGCTGAAGAACTGATGTTTTCAACCCGTACACCTTCATAGTAGGGTTTATACAAAAACCGGTTTTCGAATTCCACCATTCCCCCAAAAACGGATGAACCGGTTTTCGAATTTCCACAAAAAATGTAATTAAAATAGACAATAAATATTTGTACTTATCTTAAAATTTTCAGTTTTTTAAACTTTATGGAATCACAAAATATAATCTGTCTATACAAAACCAAATAAATAAAAAAAAATGAAATCCTTACAAATCCGTACAATTTTTGAGTTCAAAAATGAGAGGGCCAGTGGAGGACACATGCCACCGTTTCATAATTTTTTTTATGATTTTTTTATCTAAAAATTTTCGTATTTATTGTGTTCATATATTATTCAAAATATCACAGTTTATAGTTTAATGTTCACAGATTTCTATAAAATAAAATGTTCTCAAAAATATGTATAATTCTTCTTGAAAAAAAATTATGGATCTTTAAGAAACTGAGCAATTTAAATACAACACAATAAAATACACTGCCTACGAAACCAAATGGAAAAAAACTAAAATTACTAAAATCCCTACAAAATATATATAAATCTTTATTTTATTTAGTAGTTTCCTTCTGAAAATATGAACTCGTGAAGATTAGTTTTACAGAAACTATTACCTAATACAATATGCTTGTGTCCGAGGCGATTTCAACTCAAAATGTTAGTGAATGTTAATCAAAACGTTAATTATTAACTAGTATATAAAACCGAGTTTTTTAAATTTAAAAACCGGTTTTCGAATGTCACAAGTTTATAAAATAAAAATGGTTTTCAAAAACCGACAAATCGTACTTCATTGTTTTTTATTCAGCGTACGACAATCTTTCGAATCGTGGAGTCCAACATTAAAATATTAATAAAAACAGAATAAACTGAATTATACGCACCCGTGATAAATACCATACAACTTTAGTTCGTTTACAACTTCACGATGCTAGCGTCAGGTGACTCACCCTCGAAACATACTCGTCCTCGAAAATATCCTGCGGCCTTTAATGCATCCTAATCGACAATCGAAACACATAACGCGAGAGGTATGTATACATATATCGAAGATACTAGCCAAGCACAGTGAGGTACGAAGGCAATGAAACTATAAGAGTCTCTAGTTAGAGGAAAAAGACAGCTACCTCTTTAGGCGATTAATGAGAGAGGCGCAGAGTCGTCGTAGATGCTATCTAGCGATTATTCGTCGCATAATCGCACGTTATTCGCGAGATCTTTCGCACCGTGCTCTAGTGCCTGTTTATAATTGATCTGATTACTCTCCTGCCTACTGTGCGCCCACTGGAGCTTCTGGGTTTCGAGCCTAGCCCTTTCAGAATCCTACCTACCGCAGTTGGTTGGCCCCCCGGAACACGGAAAAAGTTTGTACTGCGGTTATACTTTGTCCACTGCGCAAACTCGACCGGTCGTCGTTCGACTCGGTGGTCGGCCTCCCCACCCTTGGCCCCAAGACTAACCTGGCCGTGAACAGGCGCGACGCTATTAAACGTCCGAAGGAAGAAATATTTGCCAGAATTTCGCGCGATCGAAGGGCCCCAACAATTCACGCGATACCTCCGCGACGACGAACGAAATCGATGGTTTAATCTCGGCACGGAGAGAGGAACACGGACATCTGTCAATGTTTGAGACGCCTCTCTTTTCAGCAAGTGTGATTTCTCGAGCACTAGTAGCTTTATGTTTCTTTTAATTAGAACGGTTAAAGATAAATAGTTTCACGCACCTTTGGATACCTTCGATTTCAGTTTGGCGGAGATTCACGGGGAATAGAGACACGGATACACTTCCGGAAACCACAACGCGAGTGGGAATAATTTTTGGCGGCAATTAGTGTAGCTCTAACGGAAGCCGCCATATTGGAACGGGATTGGGAGAAGGAAAAAGCGTGGTACTTCTCTCTCTCCCTTCTCGAATATATTATCACGCGAAGAGAATCAAGAAAGCATCACGAATCTCAAATCCTATATCTTTTTATTCTCCGAATCATTCCGAAATCCTTAAAACGACCACCACCAGATTCGACCGACCTCCAAGCCCAATTTCTTCTCGCACATTTCGCTTCATCGAGCCATCGATCAAACGCAAGTGGAGCCCAGACTTCTCTCAATATTCGCCGTAGGTATTCAAAGTATTCCTACCTTGCACGTATCTCCAGCGCCCTTCGTTAGCTACGGTCCTGCGCGTAGCACCCTCTCGCTTTCTCCCACCCTCGTGGTCGGGTATGGCGCCTGTGTTCCGTCTCTCTCCCACCGTCGTTCCCGCGCAGCTCGCGCAGCGAAGGTGCGCTATGATCGCCGTTACTCTGTCTCCGTCGTTCCCTAGGCTTCCCCCTCCCATCCTCATCGGGCGGCATGGAGGGGCGCGGGTGAAGGCGGTCTGGACGACAGTCCTTCCGCGGATTGCGGATATTGTGTCGCGAAGTCTCGTGCCAAGGTGTCCTTGCTGCCGCGGGTTCCTGCGCCGGAGGAAGTACAGTGGCGTCTCGTCTCGCGTCGGCCGCTCGCTCGTCCCATCTCCGCCGTTTCCTCGTAACCGCCCGAGCAAAGGAACGCGTTTCAGGGTCGACGGTCGCGTCTCGGCAGTGCTCTCGCGCGTCCCTCGGCGATCCCTACGGAATCGCGGCACCGGCTGTAAGGTTAGGTTCGCCGCTGTCACATCCGCGTGCTCTCGCGAGGCTTGACAGTGGTTTCACCGTCGCAGACGACAGTGAAAGCAGTGGTCCGTTGTTCGTCGCGTGTGCACGGTGGAAGGAGGACCGGCAGGGTCGCGAACGCTGCAGTGGAAATGGGGCTGAGGTGATCCTGGCACGCTACCACGCCTGAACTTCTCCGGTGAGTGACTATGGAAATGTTGACTTTGCGCCGAGACGCTCCTCCTGCGTTCGATCGCCCTTCGCCCTCTGTTTGCTGGCTTTTTCCTAGCGGGCTTAGAGCATGCAAGATTTCTACGTGGGAAATTGGTGCCCGACGGTTTTGAATTCTCCGTGCTTCCGATTGTGTGTGAGCGCGCTTTTTGTGCAGCGCGTCTGTGTGTTGTTTCGCCCGCGAAATTTGATTTAGAGGAAAGCAGACGGTGCTCCGTAAACACGTAGGCGTAATTTGCATGGCGGTGTTTAGGTTAGACTCGGGCGCGTGTTATCCGAAGGTAATTTAGACTTCGCGATGATAAAATCGAGGGCTTAGCCCGGCGAAGCTTAGCTTTACTCCAGGGTAAACATAGTTTATAGTTAATTGCGAGTAGTTTAGGCTCTCTTGTTTCGTTTATCCTACGAGCTCGGAGCGTGGAAACGACTTGTTTGCCTCCTGTTCCGAAAAGAGCGCCGTGGAATATCTAAATTAGGGTGAAGGATGAGGGGATGGAATTGTCTGTGGAAAGCATCGATGATAAAAGGGGGCGATTGCGAGGAAAGACGGAAGTTCATCTCCGGTGTAACGGTGGGGACGTGTAACGAAGTCAATCATCTTCGCTCGCTCGTTTGCCCTGCTCTCCTCGAGCGAGGGAGATAGACTCGGGTATTAATTAACTTTTCTGACAAGTTATTAGCGCGACGAGATCAAAGACGCCACGGTATTACTCCCGTCCCTTTCTTCTTTCTACCCTCTTCTGCCCCTCGTCCAGTTCCCGTAGATTCTAGATCGTCGAACCGTGGCCCGTAATTAAGACGACCATCGCGTGCCTAGGTGTCCGCGTTAATCACCTTGTTTACAAAGCTCTGCTCCGCGGACGTGTTACGAAAGCGAAGAATTCGCCGGACAATTACCATGTATTACACCTCGAATACTATACTCGAAACGTTACACAGCAGTTATGGAAAGAGCTTCACGGTAGGTTAACACCTATAACACATTAATTTCACTTAATTTGTCCAGTAGAAATGTTGCTGCGCGTCGCCTATAAAAGTAGCTTTCCTTTTTGCCTTCGGTCACAGATTGCTTTACATTACTTTCACTCTAATACTACATGCATCGGTTAGGATCTTTCCCCGGCTACTTTTAGAAGTAGAAACTATTCCATAAAACGGTCCGAGTTTTACGATAGCCTTCGGGGGCCGTGCTCGGAGATTTCTTTGTCCCCGCGTGGCGTCTTTTGTCGAAACTTGCCGCACCTGCGCCTTTGTCGATACCTGTTTCGGTGCACCCTGCGTCGCCCTGCCAGCGCGTACGGGGTTTTTCTGCCCCCTCACCTGCGACATACGCACCTGCCCCTGCAGATATCGCGTCCATAGAATCCTGCGTTGGAAGGGGCCCGGCGTTCGTGCGCTCGGTGCCGCTGGGCAGTGCAAAATCTCGAAGGAGGTTGCGTAACAGTTTCCCGTGGAGGCAGCCGGTTCCGTCGGCGTGACGTGTCCGTTGTTCCGGCGACAGGCGTTGGAAACTTCCATCCGTGGGCCTGCTTATGGTTTGAATAAAATATACCGTGGATAATCATCGGATCCTCGTTGTCTTTGGACATTCAGGCGCGTTTACGAATAATTCTTCGCTGATTTGTTACCCTCTTCAAGACTAGCGCTCTGTTTAATTTACACAGAGCGGGTGACACGAGTTCCTTCTTTTATCAATGATAAATGTACTAGCGACAGTGTACTTGGTGGATTCATAGGGCAATTAGGATGCAAATTTAGTTGAAGGGTATCTGCAAGTAGACAGAGACGGAGAGGATGTAACGTTCGGTGGACTCGCGAAAGTGGGCGAGTTCCTTCTGGCGTTTGTTTTGCAACGCGTACACGTGACTACCAGCGCTTACGCTCGCGTTTAGAGACTGGATTCCCGCGGCTGTGGCAGGAGAAAGAGGGAAGGGAAGAGCGAGGAAGAAAGCAGTCATTGACGAGAGCGGGCAGCGGAGATGCTATCAGAGAGAGAAAGGATCAGGGAACTGGTCGTGTGTTTCAGGCTGTCTTCTCTGAACTGAAAATGCTTCTTTGACGGGGAACACGAGAATTTGTTCTAGTGTTGGATTCCGAAGCACGGGGTCGAATGCAACACGTTAAAATAACTCTAAGTCTTGCGAGAGGTTTTTATTTTAAAAGTACCGTCTTCGGAGTTCGACGGAAGCTGCGTTCTTAAGTGCTAGGATATCTTAGGATTTTGGAACGGAATTATATATCAGGGGTAAGGACGACGTGGAAGGAAATATGGACCGCGCAAGGGTCGATGGTAGTGACTACTTAAAAGTTGTAATCGCTCTACGTAATGTTTGTGAAGGTGACTACTTAGCCGCGTTGCGTTGGCATATGCTTGGGCCTTAGGAGGTTTGTCTGATATGGTTAGCTGGCATCCAAGACTAGGAGCATAATTCGTTATTGTCTTTGCTGATTGGGGTCGTTGAGGACGTCGTAGCTAATTCAATCAATTTAGGGAACTTCCACGCTTTTAAACAGTTTTTTTTTTATAAATTCGTGACATTCGAAAACTTTTTTTTACAAATGGGTGACATTCAAAAACCGGTTTTAAATAAATTGGTGACATTTGAAAACTGCTTTTTAAATTTAACATACCGGTTTCATATTCCAGAATATTAATATTTTTACTTGAAATCGCCTCGGACACATGCATATTCTAGTAGATATCAGTTTACTGTAAAATTAATCTTCTTGAGTTCATATTTTCGGAAAAAAATATTAATCGAAATAAAGATTTATAATTTATATTTTGTATGGATTTTAGTTATTTTAGTTTTGTATGCAGTGTATTTTATTGTGTTATATATTTTGTAGATCCATAAATATTAAATGAACTCAAATATTGTACGGATATCAGTTTTCTAATTTTTATTTTATTTATTTGGTTCTGTATAGAAAGAGTATATTTTATTTTCTTATATTTATATAATATTTCATAAATATTAAGAAAAATTGAAAATCTTTGAAATAAGTACAAATATTTATTATCTATTATTGGTTGTGGGGAAGGTGCTAAATTAAAGCAAGTCTTTGGTTACTATAATCTAAAACTTCGGAAAGAAGTTGGAATATACTACGTTGGTAACAGACAAGTCGCTAAGAGCGAATGGCTCCAACGAGTGTCGAGAGAAAAATATCGGTGCTCACTCGGCACAATCAGAAAAGGAACATCTTTCCTCCTTTGAACAATAAACCATAGGTAATCGCAGTATTTCCTCTTAGACTGTTGATTCAATTTTGACCTTTACATTCCATCGTGCATTCGCGGCAGACTGTTTTAATTAATTCTTCTTTGTGAAATTTTGAAAACCAGTTCAACCGGTTTTTGGGAGAATGGTGGAATACGAAAACGTTTTTTTTTCAAAAGTGGATTTTTGCATAAGCCTTATTAATTCCAAAGACAAAATATTCTTCGCGCAGAATATAAGAGTTATTTTAAAACATATTTGGGAAAAGTCATTAAGTAAAAATTAATTTTTATTTAAATGGAAACCATTTATTAAATCTCAAAGAAATTTCTAAAAAAATACAGTGATTAAAAAATACTAATTTGTAATTGTTCTAAGTACAAGTGGCCGTTATCAGTGACCTGAATTTTATTTTGGTCACCGATAACCATTATCAAATACTGTTATTAATATTAGTGATAATTAGTATTCATTAACAACACGATGAAAACAACAATGTATGAAAATATATGAATCCAAGAATACGATAAAAGATATTCCACCACAATTTACCACGTTTTGCTTAACAAAATACACAAGTATAGCAATTAATTTATTGTGAATAATTTTAATGAATAATTGACAAGGATCGAATGAATGCAAAAAATTTTGCCGTCGATACTGGTTAGCGGTAACCGAAATAAAATTCGAGTCATTGATAATGGTTCCCTAGTAGCCAAAAAAATGTTTAATATTATTCATACTCGTTATTCCTAACCAAAATAATTCACTCTTATCCCGTAATATTAACTGTTACGCCGCAGCTTTTAAAATTTGCCTTACAACAGTCACAATCTCCGCCAGAAAGTGTTACAATTCTCAACGCTCGCGATTCCCCCGCCGGACGAGCTCGTCCTTGCCTTTCCCTCGAAAACAAAGTGTTTTCGCCGGAGCCAAATTCGAAGCGCGCCACCTCGACAAGACGGGACGCCGAGGAACGGAGCCACAGGAACTTACGAGCAACGAGGGGAGGAAATGAGTGCGTGGGAGGAAATGAGCCGTGATTAAACGCCGACTTCTCCGTTACTTTGCATTCTATTTTCCGTGCTGGCTGGCCGGGGACTACATAAACCCATCTGGCTCGTTGAAGAGTCAAGCGGCGTAACCTGGTTTCCAAATCGAGTGTCCCGTTCGCATCTCGACGCCGTTCAGTCTCTCGTACCTTAACCCGTCGCCTCAATCGCGTCCACTTGCGCGCTCAACGAAGTTTTCAGCCTGTCGCCTAATTAGGACCACAGGGGCCGGAGGAATTAAAGCGACACGCTCGCAACAACGCCCCTGGGTGCACCAGTGTGTGTGGGTGGGGGGGGGGGGGGGGCAGGAGGGGCGAGCGCCGCTCTGGCTTTTGAGAAAAATCGCTAATATTCGAAAACTGATTTTTGTTAAGTATAGACTAAAGAAAGTGAATAGTTTTAATTTCCGAATATTTTTAAATGGGTTCGCGAAAGTAACTCCACTCTAACTTACTAATACCTTACTATATATTTTTCTTTAACGTTCCTCCCCTCCGGGAAAAAAGTCTACGGACGTCCTTGGCTGAGTTGTGTCTCGCTGAAAAACGCGGCGCGTGCAAACTGCTCCCCCACTCTTGCACCGTCCTACGGTTTGGATAATCCAGCATCGATCAGATAACAGAGCCCCTTTTTATCCTTAACGACGAGTTATTAGGCAATTACGTGGACGTCTGTGGACAGCCAGAGCGTGAATAGGTAATTACGCGAGCGCGGGCATGATTCACTAAATTGGATCCGCCATCTCGGAACGACCGCTAGCACGTAGCGTCCCGCTGCTAATTCACGGTATTCCGCGACTTTTCCCCGGCATCTGCTGCCAAGTCACACATCCTGGCGCAGGCTGGAATAAAAATGGCTATGTAGTAAGCGGAGGGGACTATT
The DNA here is from genome assembly GCA_963971345.1 of Andrena flavipes. Lineage (NCBI taxonomy): Eukaryota > Metazoa > Arthropoda > Insecta > Hymenoptera > Andrenidae > Andrena > Andrena flavipes. Next base: position 17,818,152 of record OZ020482.1, on the reverse strand, counting down.
TGGCCATTTTTTCGGGAAATATCGGCGGCACGCTCCCGTTCCCTGCGGCGGAAGTGTCTGCGACTTCTGGATGGGCACATTTGGCTGGGCTTCTCGGAAAGGCGATTTGCGAGGTTAACACGAGGGAAGTTTAACTCTCAGACCTAACCGTGACTTGTGCTGAATTTATTCTCGGACAGTAGGGGAGACCGGGGCTAGTTGACTAATATTTTACAATTCTAATTTTTATAAGTAGACCATTGGTATTTTGTTGACTTGCTGCATACCAAAAGCTTACAAATTTCATTAGGTATGTAGGTTTAATTTTGAAAAGCGTTTTAATCGAGTCTGGGTTGCAGTTTTTATTGTACTTAGATTAGTGAGACGAATGAGTTAACAAACCCCGGCTGCGGTTTTTTTTTAAATTTTTTTCACTTCACAGTGTTATTTTTTTATTAATTGTCATGGTGTTAGATACTGTAATTATTTTGTACTTGTTTGTTATGGTCTATTTGGAAGGCATGAGAGTTTGAAGGGAGGATAAGGTGTACAACTGGTAGGGGTGAGTTTGGAAGGATTTGTGGTGGGGGAAGTGGACTTTAGCAGCTAAACTCTTTGCCTCCACTGTATCTTGAGGATAAAAGAATGCAATTATTAGTGGTATTTCTATGCTTAGTCAAGTAACCCCGTCAGACATTGTTAACCCTTCGTTGACACACCTCTTTTTTCGATCAACTTTGACACACCTGGGTGGCTGAAAAAAATTATGGGTCAATTTCAAGGTCTCTAGAATGTATTCCAATAATTTTTTTATTGAAATTTTATCACAGTTTTTGTAAAATAATTCTAGATTACCACGTGCCGAGAAAAAACGAAGAAAATCGTAAAAACATTGTAACTTTTACAAATTACAATATTAAAAGCTAAAAATTTACAGAGTTGATGTTCGGATATAATATTTTGAGAGAAAAAATAGTTTGTAAGTCGGCTTTGAAAAAAAAGGTATTTATTTTGCATATAAAAGGTTCAGAGCGTCAATATCAGCTTATGGGTGGTTCAGACCCAGAGTGTCAACGAAGGGTTACAAAAAAAACCGTATCACGTTTCCACAAAATATTCACCAAAAAACATCAAGCAAGACCTTTTTAGATTTTTCATTCTCATTCACACAACACGTATGTTTTTGTCACGGCGACATATTAAATGGCAAGCTGGTCATTCATATGCTTCAATATCGCGAATCGCAGCATAATTTATTCCATAATATAACAATTAAATGGAATTAGTCAACTATCCCTCGTCTTGTAATCTGCTTTTGTTATATGAAAAAATATTTGGAACAATATTTGAGGGGTGTCAGGGGGGCTTGCGGTGTAATATATGCAATAAAGGTTCTTCTGCTTTTTATCGAGATACGAAGCTCACTTTGAGTTTTTTAAATGAAGTATTATAGAACGCTGGGTAGAAAATTATTCTTGTTAAAATGAGAAATAATATAAATGAATTAAATTCAGTTGTTAAATGAAGGATATTTAATGGGATAAATTTTATTAACGTTACTAGTAAGATACCATGATTAATTTTTAATGAATTTCTTACTAAATTAAATCAACATTTGAATGGGAATATTGAGATTTTAATTATTATTCTGATTATAATAGATATATTTATATTTATGGTAAAGAGAATTATTCCTAAAAATAGAATTGTTCTTCTAATAAATGAAATACATAAAATAAATAATTCTAGCATTATGGTTTTTAGATGAAATAATTATTTTGGTGCATGATACAATTGAGATTTCTAAAGTTATTCATATTAGTATTTTATTATCGATAAATAGGTTTGTTATAATAATAAGTATTATAATTAAATTATATTATACACGGGCTGAAAAACCAGTAATTTCTGAGTTATTCTTCAGTGAAAAATGCGTATGTACACTTGTCCGCGTGATTCCCGTTGGAAACATTATATAATTGAGCCATTGTTTTTGAAAGTGGTATAAGCCCATTTATTCATACATTGAGATATTTAAGTGTTTGCGTTTGAATCAATTTAAAAACATTCGCATACGTTAATCAATTCTGATAATGTTTTTAAAATTATAAACGTGTTAACTTTTTTTATGCAATAATAATCAATAAAAATGTTAAAGAAAATAAACGATTTTTTTTAGCTACAAATGGACTTATACCACTTTCAATAATAATATATAATGAAAAATATAACCAATAGGAATATTCAATTTTTACTTTAATTGAAGTTGGCTTTTGTGAAATGTATTCCTTAATGTAAAAAAATAATAATTAAAGTGAAGACATACATGTCTTCATTACTTACTTACTTCCTTATATTATTACGAACAAATAAATAATTTACAAATAAACAAGTATGCAAAGTAAATTACTTCGTTAAGATAACTAATAATAACAAACTTATTTCAATCTCATTTCTCCTTTGCACTTAGCATAGTGAAGTATTTTTTCCGAAACATGAACTTACCACTTAAAAAAAAAAAAAAAACATTCCTGCAATAACATGTTGCAGTAAAGCTTTTTGATTAATTTATGAGGATATTATACATCACTGAAAGAGGATATCTATATCTGACTGAAACTGCCAATAACTCATTTTTTTCCAAAAAATGTTCTTATACCATTTTCAAAAACAACGGCTCAATTATATTTCGCGCGCACCCTAGATACCATGCAACTTTTGTTCGGAACATTTTCTGCCAATAACAAACAGTTCACAAGTAATTTGAGGCGACCCGCTACGTATACCACCATCCGCGCTCGCTTCTCGAAATTTGAATCCCAGAGTGATGCTCATCTCCGAGCCCCGCGTTCCACGGTTCCTACGGAGTCCCTGGAATGATTAGATCTCCGTGCTCGTCCCAATACCGCCAGTCTGAGGCGTTTCCACGACGACAATAATTCCGTGATAGAGCGGCGCACGAGGACGCTGCGCCGTGTAATCTCGAAACGTTTAATTCCATCGGCCCTCATTAAAACGATCCGGCTCTCGCGGCTGAAAATAACGAGAGCCTTAATTGTCGCGTCTAACGAGAGGCTACAATTGCTAGGCTGCCGCCTCGCGCTAAACGCCGCATCCTATACATCGTGGCCTTCTTCCCCGCGAATCCTATCTTCCTCCATCTTCAAAACGAGGCAACCGGCGTCTAGTTCCATTTCCACCATCTCCAGCTCCGCCTAATTCGAAATAGACCGTCCGACAAAGCTTCCCTCCAAGTCCCAAACGCTCCTCGCCGAGTCGTTAACCCTTAACGCGGGGTGTATCGCGTCCCAGGCAATTTTCAAGTTCAAATGTCCCGCCTTCGCGAACTTTTAAACCTCGATATTAAAATTCAAAAATTTCGTGAATTTTAACGACAAAATCGCTTTCTTCCACAACTAATTTTTCAACTTTATATCGTACCAAAATTTACATTTCTAGAAAAAGACAATAATAAATTAAACGATTCAAAAATACCAAAATTGTAACTTGGAAATTACATGTGTGACCAATTTGTGAATATAAAAAGGCGTCAGTTCGGAGGGTTAAGGGTCATTTTGGTTAAATTTATTGGGATGAAACGAATTATGGTAATGGAGTAAAACTTATTTCCATTGATTAAACTACATTTCTACAGTAAATAAAAAATATAAAAGTAATGAAATTATTTGTTTTTCAAATGTTTCTGAAGGCGATTTTGATGGCGTGGTTAAAAATTCGTGCCTCGCTCGTGCAGGCGATTTCAGCTGTTGGATTTATCTGATACCAAAAATACAAGCTATCGTCCGAACTACTTAGAATGAATGATTTATCTTTGAAATTAACCAAATTTCGAGCAAAATGCAAGAATCAATGTAGGTATTTCGGCAATGTTTTCTGTGTTATTTTTGATTTCAAAATTACGTTCAGACTCAATAAAAATAATTGGTCGTAGTTCCTGCCAGAGTCATAGGTGTGCAGAATAAGCAGTGCTAAATAGTTATAAAGCAATCGGTTCGATAGATTTTGAGATTTTATCTGCACCATGTGAAAAAATGCCAATGTAAAAACTAAAATGATCGGAATTGTTCCATGAAAATTTAACAGTACATTCTTGAGAATATGTACTTTCGAAAAATGTTTAAAAAAATCGATTTTGTGAAACCGTCTAACCAGAATGACCCCTTAAGGGGGAACACCACTGTGACGGCCGGAAAAGTAACCCATTTTTAAGAATTTTGTTCAGAAATAATTTACTGTTTTCATCGAAAATTTGTATTACCTAACTTTAGTACGCTGTCTTAAGAGACTATGCAAAAAAAAAAAAAATAGAAAGAGATCCATAAATTTTGATATATTAATTAATCTTCTAGACCCTCCACGTAAGACAGTCGAATGTGTAACTATGGAACATCAGGTCCGAAATCAAATTTCATTTTTTTTTTATAAACTATATGAGTGTAGTTTCCGTTGTGCATACCGATTTCTTAAACAAATTACTTTTGTAAAAATGGTGCGCTTTAGAAGTAAAGTTTCGATAATCCGCGAATAAGATGGACAGTTTTTCGTGCGTATTTCAAAAAGTTCGTTATCAATCAAAAAATCCGTACGCATAGCGGAAACTACACTTATATAGTTTATATAAGAAAAATGAAATTTAATTTCGGACCAGCTGTTCCATAGTTACACATTCGACCAGCTTGCGTGGATGGGGGTTTAGAAGATTAATTAATATATTAAAATTTATGGATGCTTTTCTATTTATTTTTTTTGTATAACCCCTTAAGACAGCGTACTAAACGTAGATAATAAAAATTTTCAATGAAAACTGTAAATTAGTCCTGAATAAAATTCTTAAAAATGGATTACTTTTCCGGCCGTCACACAGTGCGTTGCTCAATGGACAAAAATCTAAAAATCAATATTTTTTTGCCATAATTTCTAACACAACCGTCATCCAGACTCTTTATTTGTATAGGTATGAACAGTCGAAAGAAAACAAGACAAAAGTCCTCAACACTCAGAAAACACGTTAGTATTGAGAGAATCTATTTAACCCATTTCCTTGATGTATTTAATTCTGTCTTATAGCTCAAAAATAATTTTCAATGGATCATTTAACTGAAGGTACTACATACTCTTTAACTTGATTGTGAAACGATTTTTTTTACTTACTTTAAATTCAGTTTTATTGTCTCGAAGTTACACATCCAATAAATTGCTGAATTATGTTTCCAAACTTTAACCTCACTTTTCTCGAGAAAGGTAAAACACGCCTTGGGGTTTATGTTGGAAACTATTCCTGGAACAGTCCCCAATATTATCATACAAAAAAATTTTGCACATGTTTGCACTTTGTTTAGTTATAGTAATTTTTTCAGAAACATGTTTAACGAGGGCCCACCAAGAAATTTTTGAAAAAATGGAAGTTCTAAACATCTGATCTGTTTTTTCTAATTGTTTATACGATACCTATATCATGACTTTTCCATCCTAGATAGAGGAGAGGTGCCATAAAAGGGACAAATTGAATTGCCAAAATTCTAAACGCATTACACATGCAAGTTATTTTCCTGTTTATAACAACACTAGTGCCCAGTCATTTGACGTAAACTTCACTGCGGTCTCACTTGCAACAGAGTAGTAAAATTTTCGTTGATTTTCTGTGTCGTTTTCTGAGAACAAGATATATATAAACTGTTGAACTATTATATCATTAAAACATCCTGTATTCAACTGAAAGGAAAATACTTAGTAAGTAAGCTTAATTGATTGTTTTCTTTGTTTTGAGGTTATATTATGTTAAACTCATTTATAGTCTTAAAAGGGACAGCATAACAAGTCTTAAATGGGACAACCATTTCATGGCTGTCCTTCCATACACATGTACTACTGGACACTATATGTATTTTACTTTCCTATAAAGTTATTAGTGTACAAAATAGTGTATAAATTTTATAAAAAATGTTCCTTTATAACTAAAACTAAAAAAGCTGCTAAAGCTTTAACGACAAGTCACACTCTATAAAGATAGTCAAAAATATTGATGATTTATGTTACAAAGAGTTAATTTTTTCATAGATTCTATTGTTTTGAATCATTAAGATTTACAATTATAATTGTAATACTTAATAAGTTTATTTTTATTAACGTGTCCCTTTTATGACTTATACTGTCCCATTTAAAACCACCTAGTCGTAAAAGGGACATTTTGCTACTTATTTGAAAATCGAAGATTTTGTTATATTTCTATTATAATTGATGAGGTTTTATTATACTTTTATCGAAGGGGAATAAACAAGCTTTCTTGAGATGTACTCGTTTTTTAAATTCCTATAACGACATTGTCAGAAATGGGCGCTGAACAAAAGTGTCCATTTTATAGCACCTCTCTCCTACTGTCTTCGGATATCAAGTAGCTGTCAAACGCGATACACATGAAAAAAATAATTTCATACAAAAATGTTTCGAACAAAAATTAGTCAGTATTCAGTTGACAACAAATTGCAAAAGTAAATATGTATTGATAAAAAACTTTTTATTCGATAAAAACTCGGGATCACCTCAATTTTATTTAATGCAACTGTATATATTTCCAAAAGACGCGGGACTCCTCAGTTTTCCAAGTCACGTGGAGACACATCCCTTGTTGTAACATTGTTGCCATCTCTGTACAAAGCCAACTTAAAACTCTATTTGTGTTGATTGTAATACCTATATATTCTGGTTAAAAAAGTATTGGGGTATACAGGTCGAAAACTGATTAGTTCAGAAGTTATGATTTTTGTTCCGACTTCTCATTAATTAAGAATCCCCGTTGTTGATCCATCGAACCCACTTGGAAGGTCGCCCTTTGCCTGTGGGACATTTTCCCCCACCATTCTCGATTTAAAGAGAGCCCGCGTTGCTCGCTCGGTTACTCGGATTAGATTTCCAAGCGGCGATTACACTTTTTCCCTAGCTGGCCCGCAGACAATCGGGCCGCCGGCGATCGGTGAGCCGTAAAATAAATTTTCCTAGACGGGCGTCGCGCGATAGATAGCTGTCGAGGGTTGCGTGGCGATGCGCGTTGCAGTTGCGGCCTGCCGGGCCTGGGTATCTGGAGGAAAGTCGTTTTCCTCTCCGTTTCGTCGCCTCTCCCATTCCGCGGATATCATCGAGATATCACCTAGCAACGAAAGCTGATAGCTGCCGGCGAATCGATAGATGCCCTGTAATGCAATATACCGGATGGTACTCATCGGCCTTCGGCCTATGCCACCTCTATCATTTAGAGCCTCTCCCCTTTCTCTTCGAGCACCGCGCCGTCGAGCGACCCACCAGCCTCTCAGCCTCTCCGTGTACGAACCTAGGGGCCCCATGTACCTCTCTGCCCCTCGAGTCAATACATTTATCAGCGCGCAGATTGTCGTGCGCTCTCTCGCGGGGCGCGAAAGTCGAGAATCCGGGGTGGTGCTTTGCGTAACGGGCACGTCGATCATCTTGGATTGCTTTCTGCCGTTGATTGGGACTCTCTGGAGAATTTTATTTGACGCTGGGGTGATTTATTCCACTGGGGGATTCTTCTAATTTTATTCCGATAAGGTGAATGTCCCCAATTCTGTTCATTTCGTATTTTTCTTATTATTATAAGCGTTACGTTTGTATTATAGTTGCAACAGAATAATTCCAAATTATTTGAATGTTTATGCGAGTGTTGCACGAGGTTGGGCTAATAAAAGTGCAGCATAAGCAACGAAAAACTTTCAAAACGAGAGACCCATGATTTTTCGATCGTGTTCTAGCTGGATGTGCTAAGGAAAGAGTCGCTATTGGTATTCGATAATTGGGCAGAAAATAGTTTTTGCAGTAAAAGTTCTTATTTAATAACAAAGACGGATACCGTAGTGTGCTCTGCGTTTAGATTAAAGAAATCTACTAGTACGTATTTCTACTCACCATTTGTATCAATTTTTGTTCACATAATAGGGTGAAAGACTCAATTACTGACACCTAACCGATTACTTTCACCTTAACCTATTTTACTTAAAATAACGAATAAATAAACTATAGGTTGAATTACGTAATTCTTTTTTTTTGTATGACTTTACAACGTTATATTACCAAAATTTTGGAGAGTAGATTCACTTGGCCCTAAACCTGCTCACCTATTTTCTACTTAAAAAAAAATTAAAACTAGTAAAAGAAATCTACTAGTTTTACTAGTTTTAATTTTTTTTTAAGTAGAAAATAGGTGAGCAGGTTTAGGGCCAAGTGAATCTACTCTCCAAAATTTTGGTAATAGGTATAACGTTGTAAAGTCATACAAAAAAAAAAAAGAATTACGTAATTCAACCTATAGTTTATTTATTCGTTATTTTAAGTAAAATAGCTTAAGGTGAAAGTAATCGGTTGGGTGTCAGTAATTGGGTTTTTCACCCTATTACGTGAGCAAAAATTGATACAAATGGTGAGTAGAAATACGTACCGTCGAGGATCCAGTTCCTGATCACTTAAGATGCAAAGGGAGCAGTTTCTGATCAACCTAAAACATTTTACTATGAGCTATCAAATGTTTGCGTATAAATTTAAAAATACTTCATAATTATTTAGTAATTTTTTGGAATAAATTTGTATCGTGATAAACTTATTATTTGGTATTTATATATATACTAAACTAATCAGGAATTGGGTTCATTGACGGTACATCACTATTTTTCGTGAGCAGAAATACGGACATTTAGAGCACTGTATTTAATTACAAATTACTAATAGTTAAATATCTTGAAATATCTCTCTCAAATAGTTTTCTACTTGGTTGATTTATTATTAAAGAATTAATCAATTACTCTGCAACTTTTGATCACAAACAAATTTTTTACATCTTGATGACGAGTAACCCCTCTTAAATGAGCAGAAATTGGGATATTCACCTTATGCAACCTATAAGGTGATTTTAGGCTGACTGGATTTCTGCTCGATTTTATTCGACCCATTGTCGGCGAAAAAAATTTCTCCGGTGATGGGACTCGAGAACCCAAGAACCTTCGGGAGTCCTCCTGATTACTAGTCAGGCGCGTTACCAATTCCCCCAAAGCCGAATCCTCTCTTCTGAACTCTAGAAATATTGAACCTAACACACCATAGCTCGTTCCTAAACAACAAATTAACGGCACGAAATTTCCTTCGCTAAACTTCCATTTCGTCGTGGCAATTTTCTAATTCCAGCCTAAAAGTAACTAAGGCTCCCACTAGCAATATTTAAAAAATCGCAATTACAGTCCGAAGTTCAACTGCTAATTGTCATTTGTATGTTGTAATAAGCAGGGCTTGAATAGGTTCCCAAAATAATTGTTTCAAACTGTTATATGAAGGTTCTGACTGAAAGAGTTATGAAAAACCTTTATTCTGAATAACCGTTATAAAGAACCTAAATATCAGACTATATAAGTTTAAGTTACGGTTACTATATATATAGCTCTATAACATTTATTTTTTAGGTTCTATATAACTTCCAAAGCGGATATAGAACAAATTCTTGTAACGATTTTACAAAATTTTACAGTAAATGAAGTCACAACATATTACAACTATAGACTACTGTGTATGACCAAATTGTTTAAAAATTATTAAAAATAAGTAAGTAAATATATATGGGAAGTTGGGGCACTTTGATGCAGGGGGCACAATGAAACATTAATATTATCTTGATATCTATAGGGTATCACCTTATAATCTTATATCACCTTTCAAGATCAAAGAGTATACTGTTTTGTGATCAGTTTTTTAACTTCTGACTGTTTCTAAATAACAAGAGAATATTAATGTTTCATTGTGCCCCTTGCACCAAAGTGCCCCAACTCCCCCTATTATGTACACATTTGTACATAAATATACAATTATTTTGTAATATGAAGTGTTCGTTAATATAAATGTTTGGTTGTTATAGGTACTAACGAGGGTCTAGCTCACCGATTTGAATATTTTAATATGTTGTCGGAATCATGGTCCTGATGGTGAGCTGGACCCCAATTGAAAAAATGAACTTGACAAATAAAACTTTCGATCTATTTTTAAATATTTATTGCACTTTTTGTTATAATAATACAGAATAGGTATTATAAATTATAATTTGTCAAGTGCCTGCTTGTGGTAGCTTTGGCATATTTAGGCGGATTAACCGGTTAACTGGCAATGTATCATATATGATCAAAAAAAATCTGGCCAATTCTGCTTATGTATCATATACATATGATCAAATGGAATTTTTTGATTTTCAAACGATTTGAATGAAACTCAGTATGTAATGGTTTTGGTGTCGCTGAACCTGAATTTGGCATTGGAATTTTAAATTTCAATATGGCCGAACCAAAATGATTTGTATAAATTATTCGTACTGTATTCAATTTCATAAGTAAACCTTTACTCCCGTAGTTAGCTGGTGAAAATTACACGAGCCCAGAGTGTACCGAATTATAGACAAGAAAACTTCACAAATAAATCTCTTTTTAATAAAAAAATATTTAGTAAAGAATTGAAAAAACTCACCCCTAAATCCTATTTTTAGGGGTTGGTATTGGGAATTAGGCTATGGATACTTAAGACACATTGATAATTTTTAATACTTGATTTTATTCAGGACACTTAGAAGGAACGTCTTTTGAGAACGAAACGATTCGGCAGAATGAATCGTGAAGAGAGATCCGTCAAGCATACGAACTCTTTCGGTTGGTCATGCTATCGTTATAAACATCCTGATATAAACATTACAGCCCTGTCTGCTCATGCATTCCACAGCAGTAATATAAAAGATAATTTTTGCACAAATAAAGTTTCATAAGGTAACCAAAACCAACAGTTGGGGTGTCAGATGAAAAAAAAATAACCCCCGGAATCGATTCAGCGACTCGAAAAACCCTGTATACCAAAATTTTGTGTGATTCACTTAATTTTTCGATGTTGCCAATTTGGGCACGAATAGTAAAAAAAAAGCCGTGCCAGTTAACTGGTTAATAAAATGTTTTCTATAATGTCCGGCTTCATTCACAAAAAGTGCAATTAATATTTAAAAATATTAATATTGGGAACTTATATAGAACCTAAAAAATAAAAGTTATAGAGCTAAATAGGAACCGTAACTTAAACTTAATATAGTCTAATATTTAGGTTCTTTATAACGCTTATTCAGAATAAAGGTTCTTCATAACCCAGCCAGACAATTTACAGCAAATTTGCGTAAAGTTTATCGAATTTCAAATCACGTAATGCAGCAATCTTGTGCGTTTTGTGAGTGCTCACCTTGGCGTTAAATTTAGGACATGTAATGATTCAATTAGAACAGAAAATATTGTAATAATCTTTATACACTCGATGAGGATATTTTGTTCAGGTCATATTTGAATCATATTTAAGTCATGACGTGCTGCTAATATTTACACAAAATTTACGTTCTCCAACGGACGTTGTATGAATCATATTGACACGCATGTTTTCGTCATATTTCAATCATGCGATGATTATATATACATATGTACACACATACAGGGCGTTCCACTACCGGTGTGAGAAAACTGAAAGAGCGATTCTAGACACCAGACTAAGACAAAGATCAAGAATAACGAAGTTGCGGTAAACAATCAAACTTTTGTTTCTTAACAATTTCGTTACTCTTGATCTTCGTCTTAGTTTGGTGTCTAGAATCATTCCTTCAATTTTTTCCCACTTGTAGTCGAACACCTTGTATATTATACGTATATATATATGAATTACCGATTAATGAATTAGTTAAATCGTTAATACAATTAATGTAAGAATTGCTGCTTTCATAAACTTTTCTTTATTTTTGTACATTTACTTATATATACTTCTATTTTAGATACTTATTATTATTTCAATATTAATTGTTTTCTTGACGTGGTTGATCAAGATCCTCCTCATTATCAAATAATGCACGTTCATCCTCACTTATCCGCTGACGAACTCCCCGGTTTATTGCATTTCGCGTATTTCTGGAAATTTGTTTGTACGATCCATGCTACTTCACTCTTTCTACAATTTTGCTTTTTTGCATGTTCTTTCAAATATTGACGGCGTTGCACTATAGCAGATTTAGATTTTTTGTTTCCTTGGTAGTGACGGATCATGAATACATATGCCATCATAAATATTACAATACTTAATATTATAAACATTTTTCTGGAAGCATGAAAGTACAGGTTATGTATGCAAATGCCAATAATTACTAAATTTTGTTGAGAAGAGGAAGTTTTCAGCATTCGAAATCTCGACCAAAAGGGTCGTCTGTTTATTATCATGTATAGGCCAAGGATACGCGTTTGGTTTTCGTCAAACTCAAGGGTTAGGTCGCCATTTATCACCAGAGGTACGGGTCTTCGCCTAATCCGGAACCGACTTTCCCAAGGTTTGACGGTTTGTCTCGAGTGGTCGTACGTCGTTGGTTGTAAACTGTCGCCAAGTCCCACTAAGAAGCCATAAATTAACACAGGGTATTTTCACGAAAGTTTCCCTTTCTTGCGCCTCTTTACCGTCTCCGAGAGCGACACGCCTACACCAATAGTTTTAATTTTGTACCATCTCTCTGTGTCAACTCCACCAATAGTTTCGGTTTGTCATCCCTGTAGCCTTAAGACTCCACCCCTGTGAGGATTTCCGGGAGTCATCGGTTGCGAGCGAATGTGTCGTCGAAGGCAGAAACAAATTAGAGACGAACGGAGATACTTCGAGCTCTGCTTGCGAGCAGACCATTTGGTTTATAAAGAAACACATTCTTGTTGAGTTTAATTCAAATATATATCATATTTACTGTGTGTTAAATTGTGTGCGGTGTTTACTCAATCACCCTCCTCAGTTTGTTTCTCATATGTGAACATCAATTCACTTTTGGGCTCTTGCACAATATCATAGTGCAAGAATAGTGGTCAGAGAATCGTGAAGATTTACAACCTGCAGCCAAAGCGACGCTCTGCCACAACAAATTTATTCTGCTACTTTAAGGCCCACTTCGACCAAATCCAGTTATCTTTAACCAATAGTTACAGGTTCAAGCGACAGTTACATATTTTAACTGACTGCTGGTTGGGTTTAACCGTTCGTTAAAGATAACTGAAATTAGTCGAAGGGGGCCTAAGCCCAGATAGCGCAACGTCTGGTAAAGTCCTAAAAATCAAATCAAGACGTTGAGACCTAAAATAGACATAAACTAGACGTCTCTAAGACGAGGTGTGCTATCTGGGAGGTGAAAATAAATAACTTACCTGGTCTTTTATATCTTCAATACACACAATTATCTCAAAAATGATATCACGCTATTTCTCATCTGCACTACACAAATGTAAAGGAAGATATGCTGCTCGGGTTCCTTATTGAATACACAATAGTTAAGAGTATGTATCTTTATTTAAGGTATTATGTTGACAAGACGTCGGCCCTTGTCAAGATGTCTAATCTTACTGAAGTCTGCCGGACGCACAAAATGTCTAGCAAGACCCGCGCGACAAAACTACCCTTCCTAATTGGTTGACCCGATGCCGGTGTCAACCAATCAGGACTTCTCGGGCCCAAAATCACACCGCCTATTTCGCGCGTCTTCGGCGCGCTTCCCTGTAGCCGGGGTGAGCTTTGGCGGGAGAAAATACTCCTGGCAATGTAGCGGGTTTTCCCCCAGGCCCCGTGACGCATGACGTGGCCGGTCGCAGGCCGCGCGGCCTCGCCTCTTGGGCCCTTCGGAAACTCGAGGTTTATGATACCCGCAATAACTACTGAGGCCGTAACGAAAGTCTCGAAGGAAAACATGCTTTGTTCAAAATTCAATCGCGAAAGGAACAAAAAGCGGCTTACTCAAAAATAGTTTTGCTGACGCGCGTGTCATAAACCATACCGACCATCCGCACACCAAATGTTCGTCTTTGTTAGCACCGATGGCCGCTACAAATGCATATATTAAATAATGAAAATGAACTAATAAACGAAAAAAAAACGTGACAAATTCGTATACGACTCAATACCAATATGGCTGCCCGAAGATCGAGCCCCGAACGATCAGCATCTATACAGTCTTAGACCATATATACTCATAGACACGGCCCGCTCTATATGCATCCACGAGCCGAAGTGAAGCAAAGATAACGGGCAAAAGTGACGTCACTTGTGGGCAAAAGATAATTCAAAATGGTGGTTACTGCACATTGCATCAGCCCTTAGCGTGGTTAGGCTGGTTACATCGCATATACAAACGAGGTTACAGCTTTTCTCTGCAAAGAATTATTAATAATGGTACAAACATGTTGCATAAAAAGTTGCAAATTACTATTTTTTTTACAGTAAAATAATTTAACGGGCGACCAACTGAGCTTCTGCCCAGAAGGCCCCCCAAGGACCCATCTTCAAATAAAAAAATTATGATTATATCCCAACACTATACCTATTTTTTCTTACTACTACATTTAACCACATGAGCATTTCCAGAAATATTTTTAAATCGCTTTGAACATAAAAGCTTCCATTATTATTTTGCCCACATGTGACGTCACGTAGATGATTTTATCTTTGCGTCATGGAAATTATCTGGAGCCGCGTCTATGAGTATATATGGTCTAAGTATACAGTCGTATCCCGAAAAATCCCGAATCGATACGAAATTATCCGATCATTCTCGAAAGCGGATAGCAAAAGTTCCCGCTTCAGATCGTCATCTGTTTACCTTATATTTGTGCAAAATTTACCTACAGTTGGGCATTGAAAAATATTTGAATCACATTTGCAGCAATCAATGCAGCACACAATGATTGCAAATTGCCATCATCACTTTACATTATATTTACAACATACAGTGGCGCACGAAAGAAAGTTTACAACTTTTAAAATCGCATAACTTTTATAAAATTAATCCAAACTAGTTGATTTTTTTTTGAGAAGCTACAAGGATAAGTTTGCTAAGTGACGTGTTTCGTCGTTTTGAAAAAATGTACTTGGTCGGAATAGCAAAAAAAAAGTAGTAAATGTCATTTTTAAAACTTTTTTTTGTGAGCCTGTAATGAAAATTCAAAAAACCCGTTTGTAGATTGAAGTAAGTTGTATACGTGCCTAAAATTTCATCAAAATCGGTTAACGTTGCTCTGAGCTATAAACGTTTAAAGATCGCAGAATAAGGTCGAAAATCGCGAAATTCACGGAAATCAGCGATTTTCGACCTCATTCTGCGATCTTTAAACATTTATAGCTCAAAGCAACATTAACCGATTTTGATGAAATTTTAGGCACGTATACAACTTACTTCAATCTACAAACGGGTTTTTTGAATTTTCATTACAGGCTCACAAAAAAAAGTTTTAAAAATGACATTTATTACTTTTTTTTTGCTATTCCGACCAAGTACATTTTTTCAAAACGACGAAACACGTCACTTAGCAAACTTATCCTTGTAGCTTCTCAAAAAAAATCAACTAGTTTGGATTAATTTTATAAAAGTTATGCGATTTTAAAAGTTGTAAACTTTCTTTCGTCCGCCACTGTATGTTTTAGTCATATTTAGTACATTAACGCGAGTCTAACGATATAGCAATATTGATCAAAACATGTAGTAAATGTATCGATTCGTTGCACGATCAAGAATTGAACTCATGAAAGTCTATCTGGGATAACTCTTCCAAGAACCGAAATCTTTATAACAACGGTTTCAAGCCCTGGTAATAAGTCACTCATCTACGAACAACAAACTCCGAAGCTGGCTGATTTAAAAAATCGCTTCGTTCGAGGAATCCCAGTTTTGACGGGCGAAGTCTTAATTACTTTCGGCGGAGAATTGACAAATACGCCCGGCGTCGAACGCATTTTCCCGCGGGCCCATTTGCGCGGCGTGGATTTATGGGCGCGTTAGGTGGGAGGCGAACGAATGGGCGCAATCTGGAAAATAAACAGCTACCGCGGTCAGCGAGCGGCGTCGGGCTCTCCGGCTCGCAGATTTATTCGCGGAGGCGCAAGAACGCGTTCTGGAGTCGCGGGTTCTTTATCCGATCCTCCATTTTCCCTGACGCGGCGGTCACACCGCGATTAGACGCCGAACCCGGCGATCATTTTTGAAACAGACACGCTAGCCTGCCCGTTGCCCCGGCGAAACGACCGACCGGCAAAGTTATGGTCCCGTATAAATCCTCCGTTTGCCTCAGAAAAATAACTGTTATCTTTCAAATGCATTACCGAACTGAGCGACCGGCGTGGGAGTCCGAATTCACCACCGCTGCACTTCGAATCCCCAGTTTCTAGCTTAGCAAGCTTAGAACAAAAATCATCATTCTTAGAGTGACATTAAATGGTCCCCCTTCGAACGAAAATCCTTCGCGGGTTCCAGTGCCGATGATACGAGACACCTTTCGTTATCATCCCAGGTCGCTGCCCCCTCGATTCTCCACAAACTTGACGCACGAGGTTCCCATTTAAAAAGAAAATAATTCCTCTAAAGTCTCTATGCTTCCAATCCACCCTCGTATTTCCCGCGAGAAAGCGGTACGTTTATCCTGGAAATATGTCTGACGGGTTAATCGCGAGCGGAGGAGAGGAGGGGAGGGGGGGGGGACGAGCTGGAAGCCCGTGCGATTAAATACGTCTCTGGCCGTCTTGTTTATCGTTGTTATCAGCCGCGGGGTCCCCGTTAAAGCGACAGTCCGTATTTTAATTCGGACGCGGCGTGATAAGGGGTTATTTCGGAATCGCGTGGGAAATTACGCGTTTTATTGGGGCCGCTTCCAGGACGTTTAAGACCAACAGGAATTCCTTACGTCGTTGAATATTTATCATTCGCCCCGGGGATGGTTGGGTGGGGGAATTTAATTAAAGTCTCTGGCCGGGCTTCCTTCGACGGGGCCAGAGATGCTTGTTTTCCTCGGTTTCAACTTGCCCACCACGAATTTTCCCGTGCCTCTGAGACCCGCGCAGGCTTCCCCGCTTGTTGTGCAAGATTCCGCGCGACTCTTCTCCCCGCTCGGCTATGGAATCTGCGTTACCAGCCTCGCCGCAGACGAGGATCGCTTCCCCTGTCTGCCCCAATTCCTACACGCGAGGTCGGCAACTTCAAAGCCGATTTTTTCGAGAATGAAGCGGGATGTGAAAAAATTTTACTACTTTTCCTCGACTGATTTACTCGTTACGCGTCGAAAAGGAAGAGTAACTTTTTTTGATAACGCGCTTGGTTTACGAGAGAATCGACTTCGAAATGCTCGACGTTGCGTAGGGTAAAAAGGCCAGTAGCGGGACAGGGCCCAGCTGATGGACAAATGGTTGGTTAATCGTTAATATTGATAGCACTAGAGTTTTAGTCTACATTATTATATTTTTATTTTGTAGAAAAAACGTTTGTTGTTTTATAAAATATTAACATATTTATCGAAAAAACATTTTGTACGCAGAAAATGTATTTCTATGTACGATTTCACGTCACTGCGCGCGAGTCACTCGTTTGTTATTAGCTGTCATTCAGCATCGCGAACCTTAAAGTTAATAAAATACGTATTTGGATGTATCGTAAAGAGGTATGTAATAAATGATTGCATTCTAATATTAACATTTTATAAATAAACGCCCGAACAAAGAAAAATAAAACGATAAAACTTATAAAAATGACTGTCCAGGTACTGATATGGATTGTCTAACCTAAACGCAGTAGATGGACAGAATAGAATTAAAACTTTTGTAGCCGTTTTTCCTTAATAAACAAACAGTTTACATATTTACATGCAGGTATCTTATTTTTCTTCTTTAATTTAGATGGCAGGCATTAAAAGAAAATATATCGTACATCAATATACATGTAATGATCTAAATAGAGCCTTGTATCAATAATAAGTATGTGGATATATATTTTTACTTTTTGCCACTAAGAAAATATTAAAAAGGTTACTTATCCAATCCGGGACACTTTCTCAGATAGTTTTCATTGCGGGACAAACAATTCAAATCCGGGACAGTTCCACACTTTAGGCTAGACATAACCTCACTTTATTTGCGGCCTGAGCCAATAACTTGTTGCATAGTTTTCTGGCAAAGAAGACTCCGTGCGTTTTTAGTTTTGATGCAATAAACTATATTTTAACAAAAAATAACTTAATTTAGGTATACACTATAGCTAATAAAGTCTTTTACTTGTCTAGCCAAACACCCGTCCATCTATTGGTCCTGAACTGTCCATCTGCTAGCCCTATTGTCCATCTAATGGTGATACGGGGTATCAATAGAATTTTCATCATTTTACCCTTATATACATTAATTTTTTTACTTGCAGTTATTTTTTTCATTAAATTTGTACATTTTTACGTACAAAACTTTTGATTTTTGTTTAATACAACAGACATTACTAAGAAACACCTTCATGTAAACTTCGGAATCAGCTAAACTGTCCCGCTACTGGCCTTTTTACCCTATACAGGGAAACGACCCACCTTTAAAATTCCGCTTCATCGGAGACTAATGTTTCTGGGAGACGAGCGAGACTAGGCGCGGCGCGAACGCCGGTCGACGTGCCTTGTTTTTGCAGGGAAAGGAGGGAAAGGAGATCTCTCCGCGAATGTCGGGCGGCTTCTTTTCCCGCGAGCCTCTCTCGGCGCGGAGCGGATCACCTAATAAGCGGCGCACGGTCGAGGAAGAACGCCGCGAAAGAAGCGCCGGAACGCCCGTGGAGAGCCATATACGGGGCAGCGCGCGGGTCGTTGCCTCCGTGAAACCGTCCAGAACGCGCGCGTTACGCGCTTAAACGCCTGTACGGGCGGCGGAAAGCGATCGTCGCGGGAGGAATTCGCGTCGTTAGGGAACGATCGGGTACGCAACCTTCGCTCTCCGGACGCGGCGAAAGGAGAACGGCTCACTCGGCAGCCGGGCAAAGGGGATGCGAGCGCGTCGTTTCTGCTGCGAGCGCGGGGCTCCGGCAAGCAAGGTGCTGCGGGATATGGGCAGCGTGCGAGTAGGAACAATATTGGCTGGATCCTGCTGGAATCGAGTGTATCGCGTTCAGATGGGGTTCGGGCCACTCGTTGTTTACTCAGGTGTACCGAAATCTGCGTGGGTGTAGCTTGATAGGTGTACGCTTGGTGCTACGGGGTCGTGTTTGGGTTTTAGGGGTACTTGACTCGGTTGGAGCCTGCTTAAGAGGTTCACCGCGATTCTAATTGGAGACTAAAGGTGGTAGGAGGAATTTGCTGGAATCGAGTATAGTCATTGAGTGTAAAAAAATGACGATGATGAAGCAGACGAATTCTCAGACTATTTCATATGCTTTCCGATCACTTTTAAGGGGAGAATCTGGTTTTGCACGCTGTAAGAGGGGATTTTCGAGAATCTTTTTTAACGAAGAAAAATAAATTCGATTTTTTTTTCCGACACTTTAGGGGTATTTTGACTTTTAGAGAATCGGATTCTTTTCGCAAAAATAGTGGTTTTCAGTTTCCAAATTTTTTGTGTATACATATACCTACACTAGTGGACAAAAAGTTACCATTTTTTTCATTTGTTCTATTTTTGTCATTTTTTAGCATATATTTGGGACTGTGGTAAGTGTAATATGGATATTCTGATGGAGAATTTAAAGCTGTATAAAACCCAGTTAAAGTTAAATTTATTTAACTGACAAACAGGAGTGTTATATGACATTGAACGGGGTAACACATTTTTAGGGCTGACAAAGAAGTTTTTAGGTTGTCCTAAAAGCAAAAGGTGCCCCTGTAAAATATTAAATATTTTTTATTAATGTTCAAAAGTGGTAACTTTTTGTTCGCTTTAAAAGTGTGTTGTCTGGTTTAATGTTATGTAGGGTTTTTGTTTGTTAGTTAAATAAATTCAACTTTAACTGGGTTTTATACAGCTTTTAATTTTCTTTCAGAATATTTATATTAAGCACATACTACAGTTTTGAATTGATATTGAAAATAGAAGTAGGGTGGTTCGAAAAAGTGGTAACTTTTTGTCCACTACTGTAGATTATAGGTACGTACAACGTGTATGATGTGCAGAATTAGAGGACTTGCAAGAGTCCCAAAAGGTAATGAAATTTTTAAAAATTTTTAATTTTAAAAATACACAAATTTTTAAAATTTTTTAATTTTACAAATACACAAATTTTTAAAATTTTTTAATTTTAAAATTTTAAATTTTAAAAAAATTTTAATTTTAAAAATACACAAATTTTAAAAAAAATTTAATTTTAAAAATACACAAATTTTAAAAAAATTTTAATTTTAAAAATACACAAATTTTTTAATTTTAAAAATACAGTATGTCTGCAGGTTATTGTTGCTGCTGATCACGAATCTGTAGTCGGATTATAAAAATATTTGACCTACATGGCAGTTTTACTGACCTAAACGATTGAACACGTACCAAAATTCACAGAACTTTCTTTTAGCCTCACCCAGAGTTAACGACGTAGACGTAGAAAGTTTTTGTATCGTCTTTTCTTCTTTTGACCCCCTTCCAATGTTTTTATTTATTATTTTTGGTATTCAAGGTGTTTCGGGAATTATTTTATTTTGTCGTATTTTGTGTTCTTTTGAACGCAACGAATTTATAGTCGAATATACATACCAACACAGTCGAGCATTAACACACGTATACGTATTTATAATTTCAATCATTATTAAATAATGTGCTTTCTTAAATCCCCGGAAGGGGCTTTGCCAGTCCCCTAAAGGTTAATATACATATACATTAGGGTGGAGCAAAACTATCTAGGCGAAAATTTAAATTTGAAGTTTCAGTTGATTAACCAAACACAACTGTAAAATTTTTTTAGAAAAATATTCATGTCTGGAGGTTCATTTTTCTCTTAAAAATGTAATCAATAACATTTGGAATCTTATTTTTTACATTTCTAAGGGAAAAAATAAAATGTAAAAAATAACATTGTGGATCTTATCTTTTACATTTTTAATAGAAGAAGTAAAATGTAAAAAATATTATAACATTGTGAATCTTATTTTTTACACTTTTAAGGGAAAACGTAAAATGTAAAAAATAACATTGTGAATCTTATTTTATTACATTTTTAAGGGAAGAAGTAAAATGTAAAAAATAACATTGTGAATCTTATTTTATTACATTTTTAAGAGAAGAAGTGAAATGTAAAAAATAACATTGTGAATCTTATTATTTACATTTTTAAGAGAAGAAGTAAAATGTAAAAAATATTATAACATTGTGAATCTTATTTTTTACATTTTTAAGAGAAAAAGGAACCTGCACATGAATATTTTTCCAATTTTTTTTTGTATTTTTTACAGGCCAACTGAAAATTCAAATTTAAATTTTCGCCTATATAGTTTCGCTCTGCCCTAATATACATATTTGTTCCATACGAAGAAAAATTTTAATTGAAAAATTTCAAGTTTGTCGCGCCAGAATTGATAAATCGTTGTACGCACCCGGTCGCTAGAATTGTGAAATGGTTTGTGAATATTAAAATACCCCGAAAAATTTGGAAATATTCAATATATTTTTCCCTTTTAAAACAAAATTGACAAAAAATCACCCGCTTTCAGCGTTATAAACCAGGTTCTCCCCTTAATGTATTTATTTTCCAACATTTAAAAATTCACTTTGTCATGAAAATATATTTTAGCTTAGCAATATTGCTAAACGATGTGTTACTATGTAGACTTTAATTGAGTAAAGTACTTCGAAAATATGTCTAATTGTAACAATATATATATATATATATATAATTAAGACTATTTCCATGACTTTCCCAAAACTTAATAGACTTTGTGCTTCCAAGTATTTAATTATTGTTCACGTTACTAAATTCTGCGCAATTCTGCTAGATTAATAATACTAAAAACAACAAAGTTCTTCCAAACATGCAAGCAATCCTACGCATCGAAACCTACCCCTACACACGACAGGGTAGATTTCAAGCTAATTCTCCCCGACCCCCCAAAACTCACCCCATTCCACACATTTATATCCAATTCTATTCGCCTTCCATCTCGCCCCGCTGCTTCCTATCACCCCCGCAAGTGTGCCACCCCCCATAGAATACTTGGAAGCTCGAAGCAATGATGTATCCCATGGCCAGGAATGCATCAATCCCCGTCAGCTCTCGATAAACGATGATTTCCTGTTTACTCGGTGAATCGAGACAGCCCCAACTTGTCTTGTTCCCGGCGTTCCTTCGCGATCGGTGGACGCGAGAATATCTTCATCCCCGAGCCGGGCCGCACCCCACGCGGAAAAACCATGGTCGATAAATCTCCCCGCGTTGGAAGAACTCCGAGCCCCGTTTGGTAAACAAGATAGATATCCGCGAATATATGACGGCTATTTAGAATCGGGAAGCTGCTCGCGCGTGGAACAGCGCGAAGGGGTTGATACCGTTAGAGCGGCGGATCCCAGCAGCCCCCGTCGATAACCGATAAAATTAACCCCTTTCGCCTCGTTTCATGCGAGAACGCGCCCGGGATAATGGGCCGGGCGTATTCCCTTGGAAAAAGGTGAATCCTTTCTGCCCCTCGATCCACCAAATTACACCCTCTCCTTGCTTTGTTCCGCCCCCCTCGCGTGGCATCGCGATTTCGCATTATCAAATGAGCTGCAGTGTTAACGAGAACCGCTCGCCCGCGCTTCCAGCGTAATTAATATAATGAACAGCTCGCTTTAACGGTAAAATAACGCGCCCCCGCGGGAACAATGGCGACGTGCAAGCGCGAAACAAAAACGCTGTCCAGACTTCAGCTCGTGATTGCTTTGGAAAGGGTTCGCAACTTCTCTTCTATTCGGCGAGTTTGAAATTGGGTAGGCAATGGCCCACGACACTTTTTTTTTTTAATTTGCGAAGGGATTTGTAGAGAAGAGATTAAGGGAAAGCGGGGTAATTCTGGTCAGTTCTATTTGTTTAAATAAAAACCGCGTAACTTGACTCTGTATGGTATTGCCACTTGTTAATGATGCGGCGAGATAATATTCATGGTTTCCATGACGATAGGGTAAACGCACCAGAAAATAAATACTTAAGGCTAATGAATGAACACTATTATAAATTTTTTTCATTTTCCACGTGTTGCAAAAATTGTTTGGATATGAAGCAAGAAATGAAAAGAAGTCTCTACTTAATTAGTTGCTTATTTTAATAACTTATTTTACCCATTTTAATAAAAAATGTCCATTCACTGGTACGTGTTCATTTACTGGTACATCCACCCTAGCAGTCTTTTGATTAAATAAAATCCGAGAGTGTGCATTTCGCACCGTAATCTTATAACACTGGTCGATTGTTAAGCAGGGTAAGTTAGTACATGCAATAGATATGAATTATTAATATTAATCTCATTAAATAGAGGAATGTTTTTACTTTCAAACTCACATTTGATTTTTGGTGATATTTAACTTCAATTCAGTGTATTACTTTAAATATCTGCACATAAGGTGTGGGCTAATACCGGCCAAAAGTGAGTTTCTTTCTGTCGTAGATCCCACGTACAATTCAGATATTTATGACGAAAACGTAGAGCACGATATTTGCTCCTTTTGCAAAGAATTCGGAAAAAGTGATGAAATGTGGTATGTGGTCAATTGGCACATGAAGAATGTTCAGGATGGGATGCCCCTGAAGAGTATACTTGTGATATATGTACTAATTAATTTTAAATTAAAAAATAATAGAATTTTTTTATTAATTTAACAGTTTTCCTATTTCTCTTATAAAGAAAAATCATGGACGGAATTACCCCACTTGCGGGGTTAGGTTCAGGTTAGGTTGGGTATATTTCTGTGTTATTACTCCCAATTTTGTTACAACGCAAATTAATGCTTTCTCGGCCATACTAATACAAACTAAGGCTGGGACTATTTGTCGAATTTTTCGGTATTCGAATATTCGAATACTTCAGTTGCTTAATTATTTGTCAAATATAATTCGAATATCCAAGCATTCGAATACTATTCGAATATTTGAGTATTCGAATACTATTCGAATATTTGAGTATTCGAATACTATTCGAATATTTGAGTATTCGAATACTATCCGAATATTTGAGTATTCGAATACTATTCGAATATTTGTGTATTCGAATACTACTCGAATATTTGAGTATTCGAATACTATTCGAATATTTGAGTATTCGAATACTATCCGAATATTTGAATATTCGAATACTGATGTATTCGAATAGTATGGTGTGAATTATAAATCAAGTTCTTTAGCTTCATTTGTCAGGGTGAAATCTTGTAAGCTAATTTGGATCCACTTCACATCATACTATTCGAATACAGCAGTATTCGAATACATCGATATTCGAATAGTATTCGAATACATCGATATTCGAATAGTATTCGAATAATAGCATTCGAATACTGAAATATTCGA
Organism: Andrena flavipes; assembly: GCA_963971345.1. Taxonomy (NCBI): domain Eukaryota; kingdom Metazoa; phylum Arthropoda; class Insecta; order Hymenoptera; family Andrenidae; genus Andrena; species Andrena flavipes. The sequence continues at coordinate 17,793,839 of OZ020482.1, read as the reverse complement.
AGTTTATTCGTAGCATTCGAATACTGAAATATTCGAAGTTTATTCGTAGCATTCGAATACTTGTAAAATATTCGAATATTGAATTATTCGAATATTCCCAGTCCTAATACAAACTAGCCACTTCATATTACCAATTAATATAAAAAAACTAACACATGGTTAAACTTGTTCAAATTTTATAACATTTACTGTTTATGTGGCCACAATTACCCCGCTTTCCCCTATAGTTTTATTATGTCATGTTCGTTGCTCTATTTGAAAGAGGATAGCTATAGGAGTTACCCTGTGTATTCGGGGCCGCGAGGGGTATTTAATAAGTAGGAATAATGATAGGAGGGAAACGAGTCACTTGGAGCACTGGAATCGATTCCACCCCCCTTTGAATTTAATTCCACCCACTCCCAATTTAATCCCACCCTCTTCGAATTTAATTCCACCGGCGGAGGAAGCGGCGCGTTGCGCGGACAAATAAAATTCGTTCCGCTGATAGCGCAGGCCCGTTAATAGCTAAACAAACAGATGCATGGCGTAGGTCGCGTGACGCAACAAATCTGTCGGCTGTGGATGTTGGAGGCCGGGTTCGAGGAGGATTACAGCCGTAGAAGCTGCAATCAGCGTGGCTCCGGCGAATCGACGCAAGGACGGAATTGCCATCCACGCTATCATTACACCGCAACCAGCTCTACGCATAAATATGCATACGAGGAAATTAGTCCCGACGGAAAATTACACCCGCGCCAACGGGTTGTCGCGTCGATTCCGACTCCTCTGTTTACACTTTTAATCGATCCGCCGAGCTGCTCAGGCACCCTGACTTTTTCATTTCCGCGCCAATCCCGCGGCCTCCCTTTCCCCGAGACGCTCCGTCGAATTTAATTTCAATGCAACTCGAGCCTGGCCAAAATTTCACGGGAAATTCAAGCCAAGACATGCCCCGGCTTAATGTAGATTCAATTTCGGAGCGAGCTAAGCGTAACTTGGGATTAATGGGGATTACAGGTGGGTTCTTTGAAAGTTCGAAGGGGTGACCAACTACCGATCACACTTTTTAGGCAAATATCTCGAAAACTAAAGCCGAGCGGCGGTAACATATGTAGGAAAAAAATTTTCAGAATGACGATCTTTATAACGTATTTCAAGGTCGTCGAAATCGGCGAGGTCTGTACTTTTTTAAATTGCTGTTATTATTTTTTTTTTTCACAATAAGGGGGTATTCTATTTTGGTAGGTCGAAAAATTAAGCTTTTTTGAAAGATTTTTTTCTCAGTAAATACAACACAGCGACGTGCGTTTGCAAAAAGTAGCATATTGCATTTGTCTTGCGAAACTAGCACACTGCTTATTCTAACCACGAAGAGCAAAATGTTTCTATTTTGTTCTCGAAAAGTAGTATGTTTTCATTCATCGCCACTTTGGTTTCGGTACTTTGCTGCAAAAAATAGCACGGTTTGCCTTTAGCCGCGAAAAATACCACGATTCGTAGATTGCCTAGGAATCTATTGCAAAAATAAAAAGATAAATGTTTTTTGAGGGAAAGAAACGTTTTTCTAAAAGACCTTTAGGTTTGACAATTTCAGAAAATTTTGATACTTAGTGTACCGCGAAGGTCTTCACTCGGACATTAATTCCTCAAAGCAGTATTATGTGCTTTTCAGCTAAATTTGAGAAAATCGACTTTGAAAAATCCTAAGTTCCTTTATATGCTGAGTGTTCCTCTACCCATGGTTAATACTCAAGGGGATTACTATACAGGCAAAAATAAGACGAAAATTAAGAGTGACGAAATTGCGATAAAGGCTTCGTTTTCGAGAAAATTGGCTTTGAATCTCACTTAAATACGCGTGCATCGTAGGCGCTGGAGGGGCACGCGCTGGAGGGGCATGCGCTGGAGAGGCACGCGCTGGAGGGGCATGCGCTGGAGAGGCACGCGCTGGAGGGGCACGCGCTTACGATGCACGCGTATTTAGGTGAAATTCAAAGTCAATTTTCTCGAAAACGAAGCCTTTACCGCAATTTCGTCACTCTTGATTTTCGTCTTATTTTTGCCTGTATAATCACCTCCTAGAGTATTCACCAGAGGTAGAGGCACACCTTGTATATAAGGGAACTCAGAATTTTTCAAAGACGATTTTCTCGAATCTTTCTGAAAAGCGCGTCTTACTGCTTTGGGAAAGTATCAAAATTATACGAAGTTGCCAAACCTGAAGCTCCCCTGGTTAGAATCTGTAACTGTTTCATTCAATTAGCTAAATTCGTTTAAGGGGACTAGGCAGTCGAAATTCGATTTTTTTTATTGCATTTTCCGAAAGTACGATTTGTTTCTGAATAAAATGCCGCTTGGTTTATACTAAAATTCGCAAAACTGTAGATTTGGTAGCTAAAAACGTGAAGCGGCAACCTATAGCGTCGCCTTCACCCAAACGCGTTTTTCTCGAATCTTTTTTTCTCTTGGTTTTTTTTCTGATTGCGAACGAATGGACGTTCGGATCGACTTAAAAAAAATGACAGGACGTGTAAAACATGTTCCATTTTACGTGGAACCCCTGATATAGTCCATAAAAATTCGATATTTTGATAAAAAATTAAAAAGTCACCGGTTTTTAGTAGCGCACAAATCAGAACGAATTTTTCTGGTTAAAATCGCCGTTGTATTAATTACAATTTTTATTAAAAGTACACGGTCACTGGGCTTCTACACGTTTCGCATTTTATAATCGTTTTTTTTTAATTTCAAGAAAAATAAATTTAAATGCAATTTCAACAGTTGTTTTGTTGTTATACATAAATATATTCAAGTATTAATCTCAAAGGTCCATAAATTCAAGAATTCGGTCAATCACTGGTTGGTTTACCCTAGATAAAGTAGGAAACAGTTCCCCTGATCCTCCTGTAAAACGAATCACTGGATCAGCATCTCCGGGAAAGAATCCTCTGAAGGAGGCTCCGGTGCTAGGGAAATCCGGCGATGGTTGGCGGAAAGTGCGACGGCTTCGAGTGTCCAGGCCGGTGAAGGAAGAATAGCAGGAAGCAACTGCAGAGATAAGGGAGCTTTGCGGGGGTGGCGCGGGGAGGGGCAGGTCGAGGGGGATGGCGAAGGTTCGCATTAAAATTCAAATATCACAGCGGAGGAAGAGCCCTCGCTTTGAGGTCCGTGGAGCACGCCGGGCCAATATGAATACATTACAACGTGTTTGCATCCAGCCCCGGGCCGGTAATGCCTTCTATTAGAATCATGCTGGCGCATTTTAATACGGGCCAGCAGGGGGACGCGTCTGCTCGGGGGTGGCCGCCTCTGCCGTTGCAAATTGCCAGCCTGCTCTCTGCCAAATATCGACGGCCTAGGCAGCGCCGTCTGAAAGCAGAGATTCCTGATTTTGGGAAAGATATTTGGAGGGCCATAGGATGCATTCAGGGGTGGAGGGTCATTGGTTTTAGGTCATTGGTGGACTGAGAATTAGGGAACCTGCTGTGTTTTGACGGAAATGCGATAATAAATAAAGTAAAATTTCTATTAAGGAGCATAAAGATATGCAGAGTAGTCAGAAATGTTTGACATATTTTTTTAGCTGCCATCGTACACATGTAGGAGGTGGAAATAACAGGAATCGAAAAAGTTCTGGAGCTGTGAGTTTTAAAAATATTCTGTTAAAACTTATATGTTTCGTTTAAGAAAATATCTGGTAGTGTGGAATATTTATTGAGAGAAATGTGACCCTTAGGAACTTCTTTAGAAAGTGTTCTCATGGAACAGATATTTTAGAACCTGTATAATAAAAGTTCCATGGAAATAGTTATGTTAGGACATTTATGAATAAAGGTTCCATAAGATAAAGAAAAGTACTAAACTCTTAGGTACTAGCTTTATTTAACAATATATCATATTCTTCGTGTTTATTTAATAAAAGGTATGAAAATCATAATATAAGTAGGTAATTAATTGTTTCGTAAGAAGTATTGAACAGAAAAGAGAACTTGTAAAGAATGGTACCTAAATAACATTTTTTTATAACTTACATGAACCAAAATACACAAAAATTCTATAATATCTTCCTTGAAATTATCTACGTAGGTAATAATTATTTATTATTGTTGTAGTACTATTCATTGAATAGTATGTAGTAATTGTTACAATTGGGAACTTTTTTAATATTGATGAGCAAAATATCTGTTCCTGTTATAAAGAAATTTTTATTTTTATATTTTATAAGTTCCAGTTCCTCGAGAACATTTTTAGAAAACTTCCACGGTCCATGTTTCAAATAGAACCCATTGGAAAGTTCCAGGAACTCTTTCGAATCCTGGAAAATAGTCCTCTAATTTGAGGCTTGGAAACATATTTTCTTCAAAGTCTCTGTAGAGTTACAGATTGGCCATTTATCCGGCTAAATAATTATTCTCCAAACCCCAACTTTGAACTATTATTTCCTCCCCCTAAAAATTTATATATATTCTTTTAAGATAGTTCCTAACCAACTATGCTAATCAAATTAGAGCTCAATAATAAACGATAAATATAAAGTAGTATGATACTATGGAAATAATAATAATAATTTTTAACATCATGTATATATATTTTAAAAAGTTCAATGTTAATATAAATAATTGTAATACGAAAATGGAATATTAAATTGGTTAGCGTAGTGAATTGGATTTGACAACGCCGCATTCATTCGGAGCATCTTTTATAACCAAAATGTCAGAAAAAATGTTCATATGAATCTGAATCTTCGTCTGCTATTTAAATGTCTAAACATATCGATTGTGCGACGTTGCCACGTTCACTGCTCTACGTAGTTTCTAAAAAATTTGCACGTAAACCTATTTTTTTATGGGCATTTACGAAGAAACTATGTGGTCAGTTTTACAGAAATTAATAAATTCATTTCCTGACATTTCGTTGTACTTTTGTGCCAATTTTGGTACATTTCTTAAATATCGTTTTCCTGTTTTAGAAGAAAAACTGAAACTATAACCCTCTTTATTTGATTTCGCCATATGCCACTGTGTCAAAATGCATAATCTTTAATTAACAATTTCTCGATAACTATGCGGTAAATCGATTTTAAAATTTGTACAAGGGTTTCTTGTATTCCAAGTTAGTTTTGTACGAAATTTGAAAGAATCCTGTAATTTAGTAGATTATTCAGGAACTACCTTAAGCACTCTACCTCTATGCCAAGTTTCATAAAAATCGTAACAATTGCCCGAGTGACGCGTGAATCCCCTTTGGCGTAGGTATCACCAACGCTTCAACTAATCTTCTCTCTCAGCCTTGAGAAATATCAAGAGCACGCCTCCCTCGGGATAACAGTCGAACAATGCTGACCCCTATCCCGGTCCAGCAAAAAAGTAACCATCCAAGCCAGCAGTCTCCTGACCGAGTCCTGTCGCCGTCCCTTCGACAATCGTTTGCCGGGTCCCGTCGAGAGGATTCCTCCGGGAGGAATCAAGGGGGTCGCTCTCGAGGAGGCCCTCGGTTATCTTTATTTCCCCGGCAGCCGGCGACTTTCGATTCCCCGGGACGACTCTGTCGGTGCTGTCCTCGGGCCATCGAGTCACCGGGAGGAGGACGTTCGCCCGATCCTGTTGGATTATCCTGCTGACTCCGCGGAGGCGATTTCGAGCGTGGCCCGGGGGACACGGCGGTCCAGGGACGAGTGTCGTTCCGCTGGCGGACGGTAATTAAACGTTCGAACGTTCGCGTTCCCTTTTAATCGCATTAGGAAGTTGCCGTTCCTGGGCCAGGGCGGGGGCAACGGAGGCGGAGAAAGGTGGAACTTTCCAGGCGCGCTCTCGCCGGTTCTCTGTTTGAAATAAGATTATCTTGTCCGTTGGCCTGGGTCGCCTGGAAAAAGAGGTTCAGGCGTCATTTGCTTGAAAACTGTCGCGGGGATCCGGCAAGAAAACAGCGGGGCAAGGTAATAGCGGGGCGTCTCGTCGACGGAAACGGCGCGATCTCCTCGCCTTCCTGCCTCGTTATCTCGGAGCTCCACGGTGTGCTCGTTAATCCAGCTTTTTCTTAATCCCTCTCCTCCACGGGCTGCGTCTTCTAGAGAACCTGGAGGGCTGGTGCCGCGAATTGTTCGGTCGATGGTGGAGAAAGGGCGTCGTCGTCCTTCCTCGAGAGAGACTTACTTTTCTCCGGCTACTTCTGGGATCCGTTGGATGCCTAATCATCAGCTCGAACGTACTCCAATTCTCTCTACTCGGTATACTTGTACATTCTACACCATTCCATTCTGCTCTCAAACTCTGCAGTCTTCTGCAGTTCAAACTCTGCTTCTTGACCCTGTTGTGTGTACTTTTCACTCAATTCTGCTATTTATTCTACATTTCTACTTAATTCCCCACCAGATTCTGTTGTCTTATAAATCAATCAGTTTTAATCAATCAATCAATTCTACGCGTAACTACTACCCTACTATTCATATCTACTTATTCAAATATAGAAGAAAAATAATCCCAGTCGACCGGGATTCGAACCCGGGTTCTCTCGTTTTCCAGGCGACTGCAATCGCCACTGTGCTATGCGACCTGCCGACGATTCTTCTTCTCCTAATTCATATATACCTAAATATGGCTGCCGCGCTTCACTGCGCACACTAGGAAGATATCAATTCTTGCCAGGCCGTGATTAACACCGGTTTCCCGTTTGCACGCCGAAACACGCCAGCTCTCGGTTCCAAGCCCGTCCCGGTTCGTACGGGCGACAGCTAAATAGGACGAATGAATTATGCATCGGGCGAATTGGCCCAGAAAAATTCGTTCCGCGACTGCGATTCACGGTTCAATTAAGTCTCGCGGCCGCTTCAAAGCGTGCAATTTAATCGCGATATCCAAGGAACGCGCTCGGCTGGGTCCCGTGGCCCGCTAACAATGCCGGTGCTGTATCGTTCGTATGGTCGCCGGTCGCAATTATGATCCCGACAATGCTTTTCCCCGACCGGCTCCTCCTCTCGGCCGGCTCAAGTCTCCTTTGTGCCCCTCGCGTTGCTTTTCCGTTGTGTCGCGTCTCGTTAATTAAGGAAGAAACATTTTTAGTTTCGAGCTCCCCGCCCCTGCGCCCCCCTCGCCCAGCCGCGCAAATGAGTTACCTGGTAATTGCGGCCACCACGAACGGGGAGATTGTGGGGAACTCTGCGCGCGCGGGCGTTTTGTCGCTGTTAGCTCGTTTCCCTGCTACTTCGCCACTCGAACCGGGCTTTTTTCGGCGCTATCGGTGCCTCGGTTTTGAACTTGCTCTGGTTACTAATTGCAGGTTGGATTTGGTGCTCGGTACGCGGTTCTTTTTCATTTGCAACGAAGTAGATTCAGTTTTATCCCTGGGTGTGCTCATACCCAGAGCAATTTTTGAACCACTGCCATTCTCATGTAAAGAATCCAATCGTTATGAAAAAAATCACGGGTTATTTTCAAGGTCTCTAGAATTCATTCCAATAGCTTTTTTTTATTGAAATTTTATCACAGTTTTTGTGGAAAATTCTAGATTACTAGATGTAGAGAAAAAAGGAAGAAAATCTTCAGAGGTGTAACTTTTACAAATTTCATTATTGGAAGATAAATGTATACAGAGTTGTTGTAAGGCGGCATTGGAAGAAAGGTTTTTATTTTGCATATAGAAGGTTGAAAATCAGCTTATGAGTGGCTCACACCCAGAGTGTCAATGAAGGGTTAATGTCACAAAAAGTTACTATTGGTACTCCAGCGTTAAGGGTAATGTTCCTTCTCGAGAATTCTTTCGCGAGAATTTCTCGAGAAATTTTATAATTTCTTATTTCTCATTTCTCGGGAAACTTAAGTGTATGGAAATTATTATAAATACCATTTGTTTTCAGAAATGAATTTTCCGTTCAAATTGTGTGTTACTAGTTAATCGTGAACATATAGGTAAACACAATCTACAAGCTGTAATAAATGTTAGCAATGCATACGAAGAATTGCGCGGTTGTTTATAAAGATTTTTCTTTGTATCGCTGATACCCAAGTTTCGAATTTCCAGAATTGGACACCCAAAATTTTGAATTTCCAGAATTCGAGACCCAAAGTTTATAATTTACAGATTTCGAAACCCAAAATTTCGAATTTCCAGAATTCGGGACCCACAATTTCGAATCTCCAGAATTCGAAACCCAAAATTTCGAGTCTCCAGAACTTGACACCCAAAATTTTGAATTTCCAGAATTTGACACCCAAAATTTTGAATTTCCAGAATTCGAGACCCAAAGTTTATAATTTACAGATTTCGAAACCCAAAATTTCGAATTTCCAGAATTCGGGACCCACAATTTCGAATCTCCAGAATTCGAAACCCAAAATTTCGAGTTTCCAGAACTTGACACCCAAAATTTTGAATTTCCAGAATTCGGGACCCAAAATTTCGAATTTTCACAATTCGATCTCTGTATTATTTACACAAGTTTCGTCTAAATTAGACACGAATAAAAATTTAGATAAATATTATCATCATTATTCCAAAAATATCAATTTTGCAATATTTTTTAACTTCTAGAGAATTCTCGAGAAATATAATCTGATTTCTCATTTCTCGAGATGCGAGAAATATCTAGAAATTAGGAACACTAGTTAAGGGGGAACCTGGTGTGACTCGCTGAACATCGAGGCATTTTTCGGGAATTTTTTTTAAAGAAAGTATTTAATCGATCTTTTTGAAACTTCCAGGATATTGAATTATCAGATTATGGTAGATAAAAAAAAATTATGAAAAAGTAGCAGCAAATAACAGAGTTATTCGGGCTTATGCCCAGTCCGTTGACGACACAATTGTTCCACTGCGAACAACGTAGCGTCTACTGTGTTCATCTAAAACCAAAAATCGAACAATTTTTGTTTAGTTTATGAGTGCACGCACAAATCGCATAAATTCATAATTTAAAAGATGCAAAATTGAACAAATGGCGGCCACTTGAAAAAAGTTCACTTTTTCCAACGAAATTTTGCCTTAAACGTGCAAAAAAGTTATTTATTTAAACAATATCATTATGCCAATAGCTAAGCTCTGTGAAGAAAATGTTCACAAATATCCATGCACGAGGCAAGTCAATTGCTTTCATATATGTTTGGAGTTGCATTGCTCGCAAATTGTAAAACTGTCATTTCGAGAAAATCACATTTCAAGTTTTCTGGTAACCTGGTAGAAAAATCGGCTATATCCGCTTTAATTTTTCGAATTTTGTTTTGCGGCTTTGGGAACATATTATCGCAATGTTCAGCTATTGATTTATGCAAAGAAAAAAAATCGGTTTCTTCGTCCGCTACACTCCTTAAGGAAGCACATAGCGAAATTATAATTAGGGGGTTGGAAAGTTACACAAGGGGGTGAATCGCAAGATAGAGAGTCAAAGGCAGTTCCAAGTTGACTAACGCCTAATTCCTTATCTCTGAACACCAGAACTCTTCGCCACGAGCTTCGGGATCTCTATATTATAGTAGAGTGCCCCGTCTCAGAAAATCCAAGGTTGGCCAATCGCGCGAGATCAGCGGCTGCCTGCTCGCAGGTTCATCCCAGCTTGGCGAGCGCTTTTAATCACCCCCATCTGGATCCCCGGCGCTTGCAGCACCGTGCCCGGCCCGTCCGCGAGCGTGCACGGCGCAAAGACACGATTTCCACGGTTCCGTGACCTGGTTCGGCCCGACCTGGCGGAGCGAGGCTGACTCGTTGTACCAGCGCACGACGAGCGCGCGGCCCGAGCGATTAATTTACTTGAAAACTTTTGTAATCAGACCGCGAGCGACGAGTCGCTCCTCTCGCGATAGGGCGTCACGCTTTTAATATAATTTATGCGGCTGCGGAGCGACGGAGCGGGGAAATACCCGAGAGGTGCCGTTGATGCGTTAACTGTTCCAAAAAAAAATTACTGAAAGCATCCCCTCCTTCGATTAAAACACCCCACCCCCGGGGAGGACTTCTCTCGCTCATTTTTCGGGGGATAGGTAACTATTCTCGATTATACAGGGCGTTCAAGTTATGTCGGCGCAAGCAAGTATCTGCGACATTGCGGGATACTTTGTTCACGAGGATCCAGTTACACTTTCGAGGGACTTTTCATGGTATCCAGTGCGAAATCCGAGGATATCGTGGCGTGCCACTGGGGATCCCCACTCGAGCGGGGCGTATCGTTTGTATGCGGCGAACGTTCGCGCAATCATGCTTACTGAAAGATCGTGGGAAACGGCCCGGTCGAGGCCCGTCGGCGAGTGAGAGGGAACGAAAATGCCCGTCGATCGCGCATTCGCATTCTCCGCGCGGAATCGGGCCGTGAAACGCGCGCAAGGTTGACGGCGACGCGAGGTCGCTGACTCTGGGCGTTGTCTGGCAGTCATCGCGCGCAATGTCAAATGCGACTCCTCTACCAAATTTCAGTGGATACGCTGTATTACTCGCTTTTATAGCACGACGAACGAGTACCGCGGCTCTGTCGCCGCGTTAAAATGCCCTGTTTCTCGCGGGGTAATTGTTAAATGCACGGAGAAACCACGGAATCTGATTCAGCGACTAAAAACACGAAAAAAATGTTATACGAACATGGGTGGTGCGGGCTTTAGTTAGCCAGTTAAGGATGAGTTAAAGTGGATGCTGGGCGCGCGGGCTCGCAACGGCTAACATGGCGGCGGGCCGCGCTGCCGCCGGCCGCGCCTGCACAATTAATTTGTCGTTGCTAGGAAACTAAAGCCTGCAGCCCCAAGTTCATATAATATTTTTCTCGTGTTTTTTGTCGCTGAATCGGATGCCGCGGGTCTCGCGTGCAGTTAACGGTCTGGTTGGGAAAATGGAGAAGAGATCACGTTGGAAAAGCTCGCGCGTAGTTACTTAACAGCGCAATTCTGTTTCTGGAAGGGGAAGGTAATCTCTAAAAAGAAGGAAGTATAGATCTGGCATCGGGGATGATGGAAATTAAGTCGAGTTTGGGTGTTGCACCGTGCAACAGGCTCCAGACAACGCGTCCACTCATTAAGGAGCGGTTTTAACGTCCATCCTTAGTCGCCCCGCTCGCCCGTAATCCTTCTGGAAAATAGAATCCGCCCGGCGAGAGCGGAGTTCAGGGAAATTAATTCGCAAATTGCGGACAGGAGCGAGGGAGACGAAGGGACAGAGCGACAGAGAGAAGATGTACCGTACTAACGGTTTACTAACGACCGTGACCAATTGCTCGTTTCCGACCGCGCGATCGCCGCTCGTATTTTCATTATTCTGTCGCCGCCAGGTAAACGACCACCGCCGCGCACCCGTACGTCCTCTTTGAATCCACCTGTCCACATCCTCCCTTTGTCCGTTCCCCGGGTCCGTCCAGGCTTTTCCCTGCCGCTTCTTTAGGGCCGAAAGGTGCGGCTCCCTGGGGACCAGAAGGCGCGGGAATTATTTCTGATCGAGACGGAGGAACGCGGCAGGAGCTACTTTTAGCCCTCGGCTCGCTTGCTCCGCGTAATTAGCTCGGCGCGAAATCTGTCGCTGGGATTAATCGAGCATCTGCTTCCCCGAATAAACCGAACAACCGTAAAGGAAACCCAATATTCGACCCCGATCTTGTTTGTTAAACAGGAGACATTTGAGGAAGTCTCCTATTTCCAACCATCGCTGAGATCTGTGTTGCTTGAAATACTCTGAAGTATTTGAGAATTCGGGGAAAGAGACGAGGTTACTTGAATTTTGCACCTGGATTGGACGCAGAGGGTTCGGGTGCGGAGTGGGGGTCGCGATTAAGAGGCTCGCCAAGTGGATTATTTACGGGAGTCGCTGGACGATATCGAGAGTCAGGATATATCGCGGTTACCTGCGATATCGAAATTGAAATCGAATTAAGGAGTTGGCGGCGGTGGCCTGGTGGCCGCGCTTCGTTACGGCAACTTCTGATACGGTAATTAGCGTGGACGCTGGCGAAGTTATCACCTCCGAGGTAATTGCCATTCGCACTGCATCTCTGCCTCTTGCTGAGACTGAGGCCTGAAGTGGAGGGTTGCGAAAATGGAAGTTGTTGGATTTTGGAATGGGGGAGAGGAAAATGTGGATGAATTTTTTATGTCAGAGGCTTGCATCTGGAATGTGTGATCTTCAGCACTTTGAATCATCAGTTTTTGGATCTTCATCCTCAGATCGTAGCCCTTTCACTTTGCAATTTCCAACTCTCAGTGATTCAAGTCTCACCGATCCAAATCGCAGCGATGCAACTCTAAACGATTTATTAACTCTTAACGATTCAACTCTCAGCACTCAATTCTCAGCTATCCAACCCTCACCAATTTAACTCTCAGCGATGTAACTCTCGGAAATCCAGCACTCAGAAATCCAATTCTCAGCGATCTAACTCTCATCACTCAATTCTCAGCTATCCAACCCTCACCAATTTAACTCTCAGCGATGTAACTCTCGGAAATCCAGCACTCAGAAATCCAATTCTCAGCGATCTAACTCTCATCACTCAATTCTCAGCGATCCAACTCTTAGTAATCCAACTCTTAGCGATACAACTCTCGGCGATCCAACTCTTAGAAATTCAACTCTCAGCGTTCAACTTTTAGCGATGCAACTCTCAGCGATGTAACTCTCAGAAATCCAACTCTCAACGATCTAAAGGTAGGTGTTCGCTTGAGAGAACCCGCGCAAGTTACTCTCGATAGTTACTCTCAAATTGTGTGTCCACTTGAGAGCAATTTCGAAAAATTTTATTCTCGGGTAGGCGATAGAAAACTCGCCGAGAGCTTACTAGAACTCTCGGAACAGTGTCCACTAGAAATTGGCCTGCGCCTACTTTCTGCAGTATCTCTCAGTTTCTTTTAATCTACGAACGAAGTGGGGCCGTGATTATGGATGTGCAAAAACTTAGTGCTTTGATTATTGCTTATGGTATTTTAAAAAAACAAGAGAAAGAAGCAACGTAGAAAGAAAAATTCCTGGGTGTCAGGCCATGGATTCAGCGTAGACAAGAATTAGGAGCATGTTCAACTCTTACCAGGGAACTACATATTGAAGATTTCTATTCGGTCTTTCTACTCGGCTCGACGCAGACTGCCTTGGCCGCGCAGTTCTCCCGGCTAACCGCCTAGCAACACTTCTCTGGCAACGCCGTGTCTACCGCGACGCGAGCCTATTGCATAACCCAGAAGACCTACTCTCGCGACAGCACTCGCAGAATACGAACCTAGTTCGCATTTCGGAAGCAACTGTCGGATAGTAATATTACTATGTATCCACTCGAGAGCAAGTTGCAACGCGTCCGCTGTCTGAGAGTTGAACGACCCTCTCCGACAGTCACTCTCGGACGTAGTGTCGACTTGCGAGAAATACTCTCGAGAGCTTCTCGCGCGAGTTTTACTCTCAAGTGGACACCCACCTTTAGCGATCCAACTCTTAGCGATTTAACTCTCAGCACTCTACTTTCAGCGATGCAACTCTCAGTGATTTAACTCTCAGAAATCCAACTCTCAGCGAGCTAAGTCTCATCATTGAACTCTCAGCATTCAACATTCAGCAATCCAAACCTTAGCGATGCAACTCTGAAAAATCCAAGTCTGAGCGACCCAACTCTCAGCGATATAACTCTAATCACTCAACTCTCACCGATCCAGCTCCCAGCAATTGGACTCTCAGCACTCAACTCCCAGCAATTCAGCTCTCAGAAATCCAACTCGCAGCAATGTAACTCTCAACGATTCAATTCTTAGCGATCCAACTCTCAGCATTCAAGTCTCAGCTATTCAACTCTCAGTAATCCAACTCTCAGCGTTCACATTTCAACCATCACACTTGATTCTCTGCTTTTCAGCCCTCAGCTCTCAGCCTCACTTTGTGATCCACAGCTCTGATAATTCCCAAGCAGAAGCCCCCACTGCATTTCCGTATCGTGATTTCCGCAGCGGCTGCAACCTCGTAATGTTGTCCCTCGAAATTGAATATTCGCTTGAATCCGATTACCAGCTCCCCGGGGATAAAACCTGTCGAAAATTACGAGTCGACCGCACCGGGCACGCGATTATCGTGGGGCACAGCGGAGCGTTGCCCACCGATTGTTCCAGCGAACTAAGGTCGCGGGATTGGAAACCGATCCGTTTGAATCGCAGCGAGATTGCCGGAGTTCGAGGGGCAGAAAACAAACGGTAATTAACGATCCGACGATCCGATTGTGCACGGGCACGCGCGGCAATAATTTTCAATTCGTTCCGCGTGCTTTCGGTAATAATCTCCCCTCCCGCCGCTATCGGCCGAATTAACAGAAATTTCCGCCACTCAAAAACTGAAGAACGATACCCACAGCGTGCGAAGCTTCCACTCGCCGAAAGCAAAATCCCATAACGAGGTTAAAGCGGCGCGCTTGATGCCACGGTTGCTTTCAAAGTAATAACAATTTCAGAGAAGATTCCACGCTCGAGACCAACCCCTCATCTCTGATAATAGTTTAATTGTTAAACCAAGTTCCGCGGACGAGCCGGAACTTCAGCTTGCTTTTTTCCCTCCCGGGTAGAAGTCGCTTCGAGGTGATTTTTAATTTAGACCTTTTAGCCGCGCAGTTTCGAAACTGATCGCCTCCAGCCGTAGATTTTATGCGCCAAGCAATATCCACCCCCGCGGAGTACTTTTTCCGTTACCTCGGAAGATTCATTCTACCACCCACCATCAAACTCCATCAAACGTCAGCGACCCTTAATTCGGTCAGTACAAAAAAAAAACCCTCCTGTCCCCTGACCAGTCCACCTAAACGACTCGCAGGGGGTAGCTGTCGGGTAGATGGGGAGGCTAGGGGCGCTTGGTGTTGACAAGGGGAAGTCTGTTTCGTGGTCGGGTCGCAGGTTGTCCGTATCGAATACCGTTGACGTGGCCCGGTGGCAGGGGTTGTTAGGATGTCTGTTACGTCGCGAGAGGGTGTGGATGCTGATTTACAGCCAGCAGTCACGACATCCAGCCGCCGTTTCGGCCGCTTGCACGCCGAAACAGCGGGGCAGCTCACGGATAATGGAGTGGCGTGCTCGTCTTCCCTCGCCTGAACCGCCTGTCCTCGTAAATAAACCGCTATCCGCGACAATTTTTCTTCCATTCTCGCGCCCTCCCACGGTAAATCATGCGCCCTTGGGCTGGGGGGGCCTTTCAACTTTGGCCGAATACCCCAAAGACGAGTCAATTGAACGCAGTATTGCCCTCAGGGGAGGCTTGATAAGTTGAGAGATAAGTTCAAGGTGTTCACAGTGGTGTCTCGTGGGTGAAGATTCAGTGACCTGGGCAGGGTTTGAGCAAACATTAAGCATATGGGGTGCTTTAGGTCTAAGAATGATCTAACCTAAAAAAATGTAAAACACTTTAGAGCATTTCCAACTATGTGATACTGAGGAAGAAGTCCTCCTTGATGTGGAAGTTGTTTTGCAATTTCAAAATTTTATTACACATTTAACGGCGCAAGTAGCCCTAGTAGCGCTAGGACCTACCGCGCTCTTTCGCTGTCCTTTGCGTGCTCAGACCTATCTAAATATTTACCGCGAGCCAGAAATGCCCCGCTCGATGACCTCGCCCTGGAACATTCCTTCCCCGAGTCTGAAATCCGCTTTCATGTGACTCGGTGACCGAAACGGTGGCCATTTTGTAGGAAGCTTCCAGCGAAAGCGCTGCCGACCTGCGAGAAAGATGGATTTTTGGTCGCCCCGGGGCCCCCGGGGTGGTACACAAGCTAAACGAGTCGACCCGCAGTCGGAGAGAAACTTGCGCGGCAGCCAGCTCCCCGAAGACCAACATCCAGAAATCTAATTTCCACATGTCAATGGGATTAGCCTAGCTAACTAACGCCGTTAACAGACTCGCCGGGCTGCTGTTCATTAGCCAGACGACGCGTCGAAGGAGACTGCCCCACGGTCCGGGGGCCCTCGGCCGCGGACCGTGGAGTTTCCGGGTGGCCTTCAGCTTGCAAAAGGACTGCAGCGGACCCGTCATTAAGCTCGTAAGCCAGTTTCCAACTCCGCCACCGAGCAGCCCCCGAAAAGCGGCACGGAAGGCAAAGGATGATCCCTCCGACGCCAGTTCTATTCCCATAAACATATCGCGAGTTGGGAACAACCTTTACGACACAAAACCTGATCCATCGCAGTGGCAGGTGGTCTAGCCCTAGCTTCCCAGCCGAGTCGCAAAATATTTGACCTTGGGGAGGACCTGGGGAGCTCTATCGAGGTATC
This sequence comes from Andrena flavipes, assembly GCA_963971345.1. Classification (NCBI taxonomy): domain Eukaryota; kingdom Metazoa; phylum Arthropoda; class Insecta; order Hymenoptera; family Andrenidae; genus Andrena; species Andrena flavipes. The sequence continues at coordinate 17,777,673 of OZ020482.1, read as the reverse complement.
AGCTGAGGATGACAGGGCTGTATCACTGCGCAGTGTCTCGTGAGGATGACCCAGATGACTCCGCCATGGTGTTTTCATTCAGGCTACCTAGATAGGTGTATCGGGGATGCAACGTGGGTGTCGCGGAAGTAACGAGGTTACCGATAGTCCTGCCGTGGGGCGAGGTAGTCGACGAGTGCAGGGAAATCCTGGGGAATTGGCGCGGACCTGCACACGCGTAATATCGTACGTGTGGGGAAAACGGAACGAGGCTGCGTCCCAAGGCGAGGAAGGAGCCGTCTCCGTCACCGACGACGAGGGGGATCCAGTTTCCATGGATATTGGTTATCGATCCGCGGTACCCCCGTCCTTTATCGTCCTCCGCCCCACCTCGTATCGCAGCAGCCACCGTTCCAGCCGCCACGTACCCCCTATGAAGTCATAAAGTTGCGCGGGGTGAGGGGGGGGGGAGGGGGGAGGGAGAAAGAAACTTTATGCATGATATTATAATACGCTCGCGTCTTCGTACAGGCTGCTCGAGCTTGAGGGACGGTTTATTGCGTCTGTTTCGAATCGCTGCGCGTGCCCCCGCAGCGAAACCATCGCGCGGCTGGTTTATTGTTCTTGTACCTGGGATACGACTCTCCGGGGGGAACAGGAATATTATGGGTGCTGTGGCAGGTCGCGATCGGAGGAAGATGGGGCTCGATTTGTGGGGATTGGGTAGGCCTGGGGTCAGGCTTAGGGAATGCTAAGAGAGGCCCAAAGAGTTTTGAGGCTTTGGAGAAGAGGTAGGAAGCTTATCTCCCCCGGAGATGCCTAACATCAAAGCTGTGAACTTTGAGACTCGGGTTTTACGAACTTTAGGTACTACTAGTCTCTAGGAACAGCTCAGAGTTGAATATAAAGTAGACTAAGGTTTAGTTTAGAACAATAGCCAAATTTAGGGCTAAATAAGTTAAGCTTAAGAAGGAACACCACAGTGGCGGCCAGAAAAGTAAGTCATTCTTAAAAAAAATTTCAGGAATAATTTACAGTTTTCACAGAAAATTTTTATTACCCACCTTACCAGTACAATGTCTTAAACTTCCCCTTAACATTCTTGCAACTCGTGGCCGGCTCGTTCTTGCGGATTTGCTTTCTTCCTGTAAGATTATTAATGGCTCGTTAATAATCAGTGTGGATTGAGTCTAGGTTACCTTGTATTTAGCTGAAGTAGCTCTATGTGAAACTAGCTTGATTACTTTTCAATAATGAGGTACCCTTGAAATATCAACAATTAATCTTGAATCTTCCACAGGTACCGAGGCCCAGAGTCACCACCAGGCCCGCCACAGGAGACATCAGGTTCCAGCGTCGAAAACGTGAGTCCCCATTTTAGTGCTCTATTTCTCTGGAATTTCTTTGCGAAACATCCCCCCTTGCAAACTTGCACCCTCTCTCAGCGTCTCTGCGCCGTTTCCCCAGCATTTACATCAACTCATTACCCCTTTCTCGTATTCAAATCTGAATAGTATCACCTGAGGCATATTTCAGTTAAATCGCGCGAATAAATTGCGGCACGGCCGTCTTGCGCGTTGTTTATCTTCATCCCCACCGCGAGGGTGGAGCGAGCAACCCTTTGCTAGCCTCCCCCCCCCTGCCTCCGTGGAACCTTTTAACCGCAACATTATCGCTTCTGGATAACGTACATCCACTGTATCATCGTGTGCCTAACGGCCATCCTGGCAAAGTGCTCACACGTGCTGGGAATTTTCGCGGAAAAGACTTCCCCGCCCTCCCCGGATAACGTTTCCTTCCCCACGTCGATTTCGCGACTGCTCGCGCGTACCTCGAGGCACTGCAAGTTCCAGGGAACATCCTCGAAAAGGAGGCTTCCCTTTGGACTAAAAGTGGATCGTGATCCAGTTCCTACCTTCACAAAATCTTCATTATTATCTCTTAGAGGATACTGAGAAATTTTTAAAAATTGAGTGTGTCGAATACCTTCCATAAAATATTCTGAGACGATCATTGTGTTAGAAAGGCCATTGACCTTCATCCACGAGCTGAAGATGGAGAATTATAAAACAACACCACAAAGGCAGCTGTGATCGTGGGGTTACTAATAACTGGCTTTAGCAGAGGTTCAGAACAATTCGTTGCACTTAATCGATTACCCAAGCCTCGTGGGCGTTTCTCCTCGACGTAACATTCCCACGATAAGCGTCGATAGACCTTTGACATCGTTCCGCTGCGGATTCATTTACCCACTATCGCCTTTCATTCGCGCCATCTCCTTGCACATTTGTTCGGGTTCCCCAAGGTCCCTCGAAGGTGAAATTATAGCGACTGGAATAATCAATTTCGTCCTGAATACCACTGAAAAACTTGTGCAAAGTCTGCATCCGTGATTAAGGACCCCAGTGGCCATGAATTCCCCCCGAAAATTTGTTATCGCTGTCAAAAATGATAGAGACACTGAAGGAGACACTTCATTGACCCTCCAAATTCATTTAGTTTGTGTTCCTTCGTGCACCTCGTATTCCACGGTCGTTTCCCATTCGAAAGTGGAGGACACGATGATCATCGGGCCCCGGTCGAGAAGTTTCTCTGCAAATTTGTCAGCCCCCTCCCCGCTCTGCGCCCCTTCCCAGCGGGGAGTTAATCTAACTTCCTTCGAGGATCTCGTGCCTGGCACGCGTAATTAAATTTCGAAGCAACGTAAGCGAGCAATTGCTGCGTCGTCGGCGTGTTTTCGACGTGGTCCGAGCTCTGGGTCATCGTGCAATTATCTGCTAGCTCGCGATACCGTTTGCCCGCTTCGATAGTTTTTAACTCGCAATTAATACAACAGCGGGGAAGTTGAGGGAAGCGAAGATACTTAGCAGCGCTCGATGGTCTCGTTTTATTTGGTGCCCGTGGATCTCATTTTTGGGCCTTATTGCGGGGGGGGGGGACTATTGGTGTCCTTCCTTTAAATGGCTGGATGTGCGTTTTCATTTGGGCCTAGGATTTTCGATTCTTGGGCCTTTTAGTGGGATCACTGGGGTTGTGGGCCCTAGGATCTCTGAGGCCTGTAAGTCTTCTTTTTTGGGCCTTATTGTGGGGGGACTATTGACGTCCTTCCTTTGAGTGGTTGGAAGTTCATTTTCATTTGGGTCTTGGATTCTTGATTCTTGGGCCTTTTAGTGCGATCAATGGGGTTGTGGGCCCTAGGATCTACGGATCTTTTAGTTGCTTGCATCTTTTACTCGTAGCATCTTCATACGACTCCTCGAGTATTTAAATTCTTGAGCCTCTGGTCTCCCGGGGCCCATTTGACTCCTCGCGATCCCAGCTCTCATCTGTGACACTCCTGCAGTGATTCAGTCCCATTTCACCATAAATTCCACTGGCCAGGCGTCTTCGAAGGAGCCGATAGGATCGAATTGCACGGAGTGCAGCGAACTTTTTCGTGCTGTGGGCATTTCATGGTCACCGGAGCCTCGGCAAACGACGAAACAACCGGTTGTCAACGACGCGTTATGTACGTGCCGGCTGTAACGACCGAAATAACGTGGAAGCTCGGCCGTTTACGTCTCCGCCGTGTAAATTAACGTCCCACGGCCGGACAGAGTGAATGACTGACCAGCTGCTCGACTTTACTCCGTGCGCGTAACGTGCAGGGGGTCCTGTAGCAGCCTGCATCATCTGCCAACGGATTCTCTGTCGAAAACTTGCGGCGAGACTGTCTCGCATATATCTTCGTTTGCGGATTAGTCTCATTTAAGAAATCGGGGACTTGCGGTTAAATTGGGACTACTCCCGAGTCCAACTTGGGCCTGTTTAGGATTTTACATTGGTAGGATTAGACTTGAGGGGCCTCTAGAAGTGGGACTTCTTGGATCTCTAAAATAGTTACTAAATTAGGAATCTTGGGACTTTTAAATTAGTATTGGGCCTTCAAAATTAATGGGACCACCAGTATTAGGAATTCTTGACTCTTTAAACTAGTATTGGGGCATTCGGAGTTAATGGGACCACTAGTATTAGGAATTCAGGGGCCTCTAAAGTAGTATTGGGGCCTTCAAAATTAATGGGACCACCACTTTAGGATTTTTGGGACCTTTAAACTAGTATTGCGGACTTTAAAGTTAATGGAACGACCACTATTAGAAATTCAGGGACCTTTAAACTAGTATTTGGGCTTTCAAAATTAATGGGACCACCACTTTCGGATTTTTGGGACCTTTAAACTAGTATTGCGGACTTTAGAGTTAATGGAACCACGGCTATTAGAAATTCTGGGACCTATAAACTAGTATTTGGGCCTTCAAAATTAATGGGACTAGCAGTATTAGGACACCTTGGACCCCTAAAGAAGAATGTTCAGAGTTTGCAGATCAACTGTTGGGATCCTTAGAGTTCGAAAGTATCAGACGAACCTTGAGGCTTCGCATACAGCACTGGAACTAGGCTTCCATCGAAGTAGCTAGCTGGCGCTTCAGTAACGAGCAAAACAGCGAGCAGTCTGCCAAAAGGAGCGCCCAAGAGCCGTCATGAAAGGCTGATGACACGATGCACCGAGATGCTACGGGTTACGCAAGCGTTGCGTCGTCAGCGGGATCATCACCTGGCCAGTCAGTCATTCATGCACGCGACGGGGCGGGCCTGGCGTCGGCTATCCGCGTTATTTTCGGCACGGGGAACACTATTTCCGTTGAAGTAGAACCTAATCGAGTCTACCAGCCGTGATATTCTCGCACGGATCCGGGTCGAGCCCGTTCAACTCGAAGACCAAGAGACATAGGATTCTTTAAGCGGGGCAACCGGATAATGGTTCAAAAATTAAAGGTATCTTTGGAAATTTATTAAAAGCAAACTCCTTAATGAATCTTTTTGAAACATACAGGACTTTTTATTGGATATTTATGTTATAGGAATTGTTCTTTGGAAATTTATTTAAAGCAGATTTGCAAGCTGTACGGGACCAGTAACTTTGCGCTGCAAAAAATCTGGTTGACAGTTTTCTGACGAAACGGTCCTTCTAAAATCAACAAAACAAAATGGTTTAGAAACTACATGCTGATGGCTATGTCACGGCGGGAGATATTTTTGATCGATTGTTTCCTCCTATATTTTTTAAAACTAAACAGATTAATTTACTAGAAACAAATTTCACAAATTTTTCCAGAAATTCGCCATTTTGTCATTTTTTAAAATTTTCAAAATTAAACCCGTCGTGCCCTAGCCATTCGCATATAATTTCTAAAACATTTTGGTTTTTCGATTTCAGAAGAACCATTTCGTCGGAAAACTGACAACCATGTCACCTTATAAATCAGCTTAAAATAAATTCAAAAAAGCTATTCATGTAACTTAAATACCCAATAAAATGTCCTGAAAGTTTCAAGAAGATTCATTAAGTAGTTTGCTGTCAATAAATTCTCAAATATACCTTTCCTTTTTGGGCCATTATCTTGTTGTCCTCCGTTAAACCTTCTAGGGCCCCGCAGAGTTAGTGGGACCACTAGCACTAAAATTCCTTAGACCCCTTAACTAGCAGTAGGGTTTATACAAAAACCGAATTTTGAAAAAAAAAAAAACGGTTTTCGAATTCCACTATTTCCCAAAAACCGGTTACACCGGTTTTCGATTTTTCACAACAAAAATATAATTAAAATAGTAAATAAATATGTGCACTTATTTTAAAGATGTACAGTTTCCTTAATATTATAGAATTACAAACATATAACAAAAGAAAGTCCCAATACGTCCCCTAAGTGAAGTCCCAATACCTGACCGCATTGTCGAACCGGTAAAGTGTCTGTGTTTTCTCAAATTTTTGTATATCAAAAGTGCAAGTACAAGTATACTATACATAAATTAACAGTTTTTTATTTTCAAGTCATATCTTTAGTCAATTACATGCTACATTTTCAACATAACCTAAAATTGAAAAATGAAAAATTCGCGCGCAAACCATTCATATAAACACTACTGGCCAGGTATGGGGACACCAAAAATATGACGCTGGAAGAAATCAGAATTCTATTGTCTATGCTCTGGTACACGTAACTACTGCTGTTTTTACTCAATTTAATTAAAATAACGCACTGAAAACAAGTTTTGTTAAAAAGGACATTTATTTTTAGTCCATTTTTAAGATATACAACTTTGATATCCTTAAGTGTCCAGTTATTGGACACTATAATATGCTTCTGTCCGAGACAATTTCAAGTAACAATATTAACTTATATTAGTTTCTGCATATTAATTCCAGTATATAAAATCGTTTTTTAAATTTACAAACCGGTTTCCAAGTTTTACAAATTTATTAATAAAAGCCGGTTTTTAAAATCCGACGGACCCTAACTAGTATGGCCCATCATAATCAACAGGATCACCAGAATTAGAATTCCTTGGACCCCTCAACTAACAAGGCCCCCAGACTCAGCAAAACCTCCGTAACTAAAATTCCCCAACCTAGTACCATCCCTCAAATTCACTAAAGCCCCCAGAACTATAATTCCTCAGACCCGAAAACTAGTAAAACTGCCTCCATCCTCAGCTACACCGCCCGCAGTCCCTCAGCTCCCAGATCCTTAAACCACCGTAAGGTTTCTCCGCGACCCTCCAGAAAACTTACAAACTACCTCGAGCCAAACGCACGGCACCGGCCAAAGCAACTCCACCGGCGACTACCCGCAGCATCTCAACAGCCAAAAAGGAACGACCCCGCTCGATGAAGAGTAGCCGGTCGGATCTCCGCGTGCGTCATCGCGGAGCCGGTGCCAGCCGGAGCGAGAAAGACGCGTCCACGCGCGAACTGAACGCAGTCTGGCTGTGCTCGTCGGTGTCGTTGGTCGGTGTTGGTTGGCCAGATTCGTAGGTAGGTTGTCTGGCCGATGGCCTTTCGACCCGAGCGCAGTTTCTCTCCGCTCGTCCGCTTCCACGCGGTGTCAGCCTCGCCGCTACCCGTGAACACTTCATACGCATGCTGGACGCTGCATCGAGGGGCTGCACCTCATCCAGGGCTAAGCTGCAGGTTGGTCCATTTGTATTCAGTGTTCTCGAGCAGGCCTCGCCTAGGATCGCCGTTGGTTCGCGGCTTCGAAGCGGGCTACTGCCTTAGATTTAGTCAGTTGCCACAGCTTCTGCCGGTTGAGCTGATGGCTGGCTGCCGTTTCTCGAGTGATTAGTTGCGCCCAGCTCCAGCACGAGTTTTCGGCGAAGCCTAGGGGAAATAATTTCTCCCGCCTCGATGGGGAGAGGTGGCTGCCCCGTGCCGCGTTCGTAACGGAGACAAAACGCACAGTTTTAGCGGCAATGGGCGATCAGGGACGCCATTTGTTCAGGCGCAAGGATGGTTCGGGCAGCTGCTGAAAAACGACAGTAATCTCGCCAAAAAATATACATTCGTTCCGCGGCGCATTAGCCATCCCTGCTTCTCTCGCTCTTTCCGCCCACCCCCGCCGCCGCCGCATTCTTTTTTGCCCCGTCGCGCCGCAGCGGCTGATAAAAATGCCTTTTTTTGCCGGGGCGCGGTTATCGAATTTTTATCGAAGCCCGGAGCCGCGACTTGCTAAAATCAAAAACTTGCAATTTTTTGTTTTCAAAGGAACGTTGAATTCTGCGGGGAGCTGAGAGAAGTCCGTTGGACCGTTTAATCTGAAAAGGTTTGCGTCCCGGTGCGGAGCGAAGCGCGGCAGGGGATGCGGAATAATAAAATAATGGAGAATGAATGTTCATCGCGGTGATGAACGCTAAACGAGGGCTCCCAGCGTCGTCGACAATCGAATCGTTAGCGGGCGAGAATTACCGGGGCGACAAAAGAGCGAGAGGCGTCGCGACGACAATCCGGAAACATCGATTAAAATTGCCCGCGCCCGCAACCATCGACGCTCGCATTGTACTCTATAATATTAAAGTCTCGATGCCTCCTCTGGCCCGCCAGCGTGGCGCGCGCGCTTTTCCCTCTGATTTCACAGCTTTTTTCTGACGTCCATTAACGTTTCAATTGCCCACGCCGGGCGCACCTGTTTCCACTGCCCGGCCCGCCACTTATTCGCCAATCTACCGACGCCTTTTTCGAAATACGCGTATGTGGCATTCCACGTGCTGGGTGAATCCGGCGCGATTCGAAGTGCCCCTCGAGGAAAGTGGACGCGGCTGAAAAATCAGTCGCCTCGTTGGTTAAGCGAGCGAGGGTTCAGACGCCAGCAGACAGAGGAACGTTAAGGGACAGACCGCAATCACTGTATAACGAAGACAACAAGGACTTCCTGCATACTTAGAGTACTGTGGTCCCTCTGTCATTCCACGTACGGGGTGTCAAGCAATTCCTCGTACCTCGTTCGGTGACGCAAACCTGGAGAGTCAAACCCCGCATACTTCTTCTTCTAAACATCTCTAATTTCTATAAAAAAAAAATCAGTAGGTCTAAATTCTTCCGAGCAATTAATCCTCAGCCTGCACAGGTTAAACCCCGATGCACAGGCATCAGTCTCGCGTGTCCGTTCAGAATCCCTCGGAGCAGTGATTAGTAGAAGATCGAGGGCCAACTTGCCTGTTTTCCTCGTTAACATACTTGCCAGCCCTCGGTGGATTCGCGCAAAGATCTTCGGAGGATCCGGCAACTAGGTCCTGTCCCTAGCTCCGAAATCCCCCCTGCCTCGTAAAGCACCGTTTCCATGGGACGACTGTTCCAAACTTCTCTCTGTCGCGGGCCCACATCTGGCAAACTCTGCCGGCAAGTTTGATGGCCGCCTTCCCAGCACACCCTATCGGCATTATCCGAGCGATCGCTGCTCCGGGGCTGTCTTTGACCGCCGACTCCAGTGACGTCGACGGTAGTTTCGAGGAATTGGGCGTGACGTTGCCGGTAATGAGCGTGTTCGATTTGAAAAGTTTCCACGGGGGGTGGGGAATAATTCTTACGCGTAACCTGGAGTTAATTTAAACGCCCCATGGATGAAAATGTTTTCGAGATGACCGGTGTGAAAAGAAGTCGGAGGAAGGGGAGGAGAAAGCTGGCCAATTTTTCGCCCCAACAAAGAGGAAAGTCGGGGCGATAGGACGGAGGGATTTCCACGTCGGACACCGGATATTAGCCCCGCCGAGGACGTACCCGTGAAAACCTGAATTCAGCTGGACCTAGGGGCAGGCGTGGAAAAAATTGTTCCATCGCAAACACCGCCCGAACTTCAAACGATCCAGCCCTCTACGGTCGCGCGACTGAAAAGCAAATCAGCCTCGGCCCCTTCGACGTTCGGACTGTACACCGGGTGACTCAGAAATCCGGCGCAGTTTTCCAATACTCTGCTCGCGAAATTAATCGCGTTGTAATGTCCATTCGACGCTTCCCCTTAAGCTACTTCTTATCCGTCGATTGTGTAATTACTTACAAAACAGGGTGGTAAATAAAAGATACTCAGGTGACCTTGGTATCACTGGCAGAGATCGTTTCGGAGATCGTAACGTATTTTGGAGAATGAGAATACTTTCCTGCACTTAGTTGCGGAGGTCTCAGATCTCGTGAGAGGTTATAAATTGGACACCCTGTATATAGATGAACTCTAAAGGCATTTGAAGTGACTGGAGTGGATCGATGATGCGTAGAAGTGATAGAAGCGTGCAGATGAGTGACCCGACAGGTTCTTGGCGACGGAAGAAATGGGACACCCGGTGTGTGACGACGAGGGCTATCGACAGGCGTCTCAAAGAGACCGTCAGCAACAGCCTCCTACGTCGACTAATAAATTTATTCTGAATTTCGTACATCGGCGTATTCGTTGCAGGGCGCTTTTAGACCCCCCCCCCCCCCGCCCCCCCGCCCCTTGAATCGAATTAGCCAGTCGATTCTAATTACGAGTTTACGAACTTTCCCTTGCTCGGGCGAATATAAAACCTGGCCAGCTTTTCCGCGGAAGGGGTACGCGGGCGTTATGAGCCGGCCTTTTTATTAGATTCCTCGTTTCATTTGCAAATGAAGGGTGGATAACGATCTTTGTGTCTCTCTCCCTCGCCAAGTAGACTTGGCTTTGAATTGAAGGCGGAATATCCCTCTGGCTCTCCGAGCAAGGCGTGGAAATTCAGTCGAATGTGTCTGTTATAATCAAATTTGGGCGTGGGAGGTCATTTTTGAAAGTATCAAGGGATAAGGAAATAAATTTTTTTTTTTTATTTAATTTTAATATCGACCGTATAGATGAAATTACTATGATTTCGGCGCAAGGTTCGGTCACTTAATACAAATTTTTAAAAAGGAAATAAATAACAGCATTCTGTATAAAAATCTAGACTTTAGAAGTGAAAATACTTTTCTAAAAATTTACTTAAGAGACCTCCCTAGTTTGACGCTTTGAAAACAAGGCAATTTTGGGGAATTTTTTTAAAGAAAAATATTGGCTATTAAAATTCCAAACTTTGTACGTTTATTAATTAACATTCGAACAATGTACTCAATATTTTTTTTATTGTTCAAAGTTGCAGTGGTAATAGTAAGATATTTGAAAAAAGAAAAAAAAAATACTGCACAATTCACAGCACTTTTGGAACACTCGGATTGGCTAGCAATTATTGTCTCCCAAAGCGAGAGGATGTGCCTGGCACCGGAGAAAATTCTCCAGTAAACTTCGCCCTCCGTTTTCCATCGAGGCGAAAGTATCCCTGAGTCGCAGGTCTCCGCGGAAGCTCGGGCTGTCGCGTTAATAGACACCAGGAGAGAAACGGTATCCTCCCCTGGGGAAGAGGGGCGGTATCGATACCCATGGGGGAGCGTATCCCCGATAGGAGAGCCGCCGCGAGTCGGACCTTTTATCGCTACGTGACTACTCGGCGATTCAGCCGGCGTGCACCTCGAATTAAGTAAAATCGCGGCTTGTTTCGAAGCTTTATCGCGCCCCCGCGCCTCGCAATCGAGCCCCGAAGCTCGTCCCCACTCCGTTACATAGTTTAAATCGCAATTTACACGCTCCGAAAGATTTTCTAGCTCCGCGGACACCCGCGGAGGTGGATGGTAATTCGAATTCGGCTGCGGGAACCGCTTTAGCTGATGATTCATGGAATTCGATGATCGCGAATGGCGTGGTTAGGGGTGGGGTTCGATTTTGCCGTGGATGGATGTTGGAAAAGGCGCGATTTCGAGGCGGGTAGCTGTAGATTCACGAGCGCACGGCGTAATCTAAGGGCATTGTCGTCGTTGCTACCAATTGGAGCTGGATCGAACGGCAATTAAGCTGATTGAAAGGCGGACACGAGCGTGAGAACTCGATTCGAACGTTATCGCGAAGTTCGTCTGGCTTGGCGCTGGACCGCTCTGTTCCTGTTTCTCCATGATAGATTCGAAGGTGGGATCGATCAGCCGCGAGAATGCCGGCAATTCTAGTCAAACCGAACGAATTGGTGTTACGAGTGGCTTGTTGATCCCGATCTGCATCGCTGAAATTCCTTGGCTTTCGCAGAAACTACTTTTAGCCCACCCATTGTGTGGCACTCGATAAAATCCGTGGCACAGAATTGAGTAGCGCTTGGAATCTCTCGTGGAGCATAATTATTCGGCGTTGCTCTCTGGTGTCTACCAAGAAGCAGGGGATTGGAATAAGTTTCTGGCCTAACGGCGGATAGGAGTGATTCCTCGAAGGAGATTAGTTCGCGGTGCTCGGGCATGCAAGATCGTGCTCCATTAGTACGAGGAGTAATGTCGATTTTGCGGGCTATCGTGCCGTAATGGCCGGTGACAGTCCCGTCGTGGCTGCCGAAAGCAATATCGACGTAAATTAAGTAATAACGTAATTCCCCGCGTAAACATCCGCCATCCAATTACTTGCCGATGCAATTTCCCGTGCCACCGGGCCAACTGATTATTCTCTTCCCCCGACAAACTGGCTCTAGTTAGAGTTCATAGGTCGGTAATAATTCACTTGTAAATGTACCAACGCCCTCTTTAAAATATTCGAAATATTCATCACTCCCCGTGGCATATTCCATCTCGCAACAAAGATACTCCGCGAAGCTGTGCAAAATCCCAATCAATTGTTACGTAGGAAGCAAAAGTGAGGTCCCGAGTAGGCGTGGCTAACGGGGCTCCGCCCACTTCGGCCTCCGCCGGCGCCTGCGCGCTCCAGATTCCCCGCACAGCGTTGCGAATCCATCCCTATGGAATTACGATCTCTTTCCACTGCGCTCTGCCCAAACAATCCCTCGTGCAATCACCCCTGAGTCGCACCAAGCACCCTCTGCTCCCCCCCGTCCCCCTCCGCGTCCATTCCAGTGGATTGGTTGTGGAAGAAAAGCAGGGTGGACTCGACGGACGAGGCTCACCCTCGCGCCAGTCAAAACACCCTCGGGCCACCGTGCCTCCCCTACCCCCCACCACCTCGCCCCACCCCCCCCCCCCCTCGCTTCCTGTTCCGCCACCCCGGCGTCGTTTCCACGTGTGCGTCGCGCGTACGGACGAGCAGGAGCGCGGATTATATCGGCACATGCGCGCCACCGTGTCGCCGCGCCGGAAAAGCGGATATAGCCGGCGGCGTGTCGAAACTATTCCGCTCGGCGGCCGACGGTTTAGTGCGGCGTGGTTCTCGCTCGCGACCACTTGGCCCCTTCGCTTAGCTCGCCTCTTCCTTCCCGCTCTTTCGCGCTCTTTCGCCCTGGGGAGACCGTGGCCCTCGCCTCGGAGAATGTGATTTCCGCGGGCACGTTTCCAGCCAGTTTCGAAGGCGAAGTGTCGCTTCCCGCCCCGCTCTCCCTCTGGACCTGGCAGCCGGATTCGCGACGAGAAGCAAGGTACGAGATTCACGGTGTTCCGCGGCTTTCCGTGGACTCCTGGGGACAGCCTCGGTGGTTGACGGTTTTACCGGGGCTCTTCCTCTTCCCCTCTCGATCCGCAAAGCTCACGGTTGCTTTCTTAACAATTCCGAAGGAGCCTCGAGACTAGCTTCTGTATTTACACCGAGATTACATATATTTATCGAGGAGATTTCACTTCTCCCATGTGAACCGGCCTCGATATGCTGGAGAGTCTACCGAAACCGCTGATATCCACAGATCCGAGACTCCAGCTCCGCGATAACGCGGTCCACGTTGGTTCTTTGACGTAACCAGTGAAACTGATAACGCTGTAATCAGCTGTCCATCGGCGTGACCCCAAGAATCAGCGAATCTACTAGACACCCGAGCAGAAGGAAAATTCGATACTTGTAATTAATCGTGCGTCTTTTAAGAATTCCTAATTTCTCTGTTTTCGTTGCTGACGAGTACCCAGGTAGAGGTGGTCGCGACGAATTTATTGTCGCAGGCAATCCGACAGGGACAGGCCGCGGACGAATCGACGATGAAAATAGTTTTCCCCGGCGGTTTATCAAAACCATTCCGCTCGTCCTGGCAATTTAGTCGGCGCGATGCTCGGTCGTGGCCGGGCGACCGCGATCATCGCTTTTCCAACGGGGGACACGCTCGTTTTCCTCTGCTGCTTTCCGCGAATCTTGCATAATTCGCCGCCAGCGTCTGAACGATTCTGCTTAGAACGGTATAAGGATAACTTTTGCTCACGGTTCTCAACTTCGCCGAAACCAGTTTTAAAAGGAAATATATTGCTCTATTGCGCGCTGGAATTTTTTTTTTAAAAAAGGTGTTCTCAAGGACTTTTCAAAATCAAAGAATAATTCTCAGCAGAAGATTGCTCGAAGTGTAAATTTTCATAAAACAATTATACTGTTGGATGCAAGGACCTCCGCGCCAAAAGTCAGTTTTACTTGCGCAAGAGACTTCATCTGAATCTCCATCATAACATTAGTACTCTCCCAAGCATTGGACGGGCAAATAATTTCGTTAAAATGATTGTTTAAGGAAAGGAGAATCGATGAGATCGGATTTTAAAATTCAAATTGTTGTTTACTGATTCGTCAAGCGGGTACGGGTGGGGCGGAATGATATCGATATTCGAGGTTTATTAACATACGAGTAATTGGTATTGTTCAATAAAACCGCGGGTCCCGATAAATCGAACGGCACTACGGATATTTTCCACGGTTATATATCTCCCCTCCCATCGCCCCCTCCCCCCCCCCCCTTCGCGGGTTTGTGATTGTTGGTGTTACGAGCGAAACGTTGCTGTCTGTACGTGATTTTCTTTGGCCGCGATAAGCCGATCCGCTCGACGTTTATTAGCATACGATAATTGGCGTCCCGTCCGCTTTTCCGTGGCTTTTTCCCAGCACACCGGCGGCTTCCAATTTCCCGCGAAAAAGATACGCGCGCCTGGCACTGCCGATGTAGCGTAACTGGAAGCTCCTTTATTTATTCCGGATACAGCCGAGATCGTAGCAATTTACTTAATTGATTCCCCACTCGCCATAAAAGAAAATCAGTTTCTAGTCAGCATTTGCATACGTTCGTTTAAATGGAACACCTGTGAAAGGGATTCAAATACTCGCGCTCCTGTGAAGAGGACGAATTAGCGCGGGCGTAAGATGCACGCGTGTCTAGCTCGAAATCGTTTCCCCGTTTAATTTCAATGGGCGTGCTCGCGATTCGACGCACGTCCCCAGCGTCGAAAAAAACGGGCCGATTTGAAAGGCGCGCGCCGGAGACAACGGGCCCGTTGAATGATATTCACGATTGAAAGGACTTCCGGTCCGCGTGACGGCGGGGAACGCGGAGAACGGCGAAAAGGATCGCGACCGGGGCGAGGAATAAGCGCGGACATAAAGGGAGAGCGAGGAGGAACGAGAAATCCACTCGAATCCCGCGCCACGGGCTGAAAGAGTGCCGGCGAGGCTGTCCTACACCTGCTCGAGACCCTTGAAAGCTTCAAACTAACGGGCTCTATCTGAAACTCTCTCTCTCTCTCTCTCCGTTCACATTCTCCGTCGTTCCGCTGTTTCCCGCGGCCGTCCCCTCTTTGGTTCGCGTTCCACTGTTCCCCGCTCGAGCAGACAGTGCGATTCCCATCGTCTCGCATTTTTCATGCGCTTTCTGCTGCGTCTGGTTCCATTTCTGATACTCGTTAGCTAATTGGGAACTTAAAGACACTGCCTCTGTTATTTAATTATGTATCAGCAGTCCTCGCGTTCGTTACTCTGAGAAGCTAAGCGGAAAAAACAAGGAGCGACAATTTAACAGAAACGTAGTGCTCGGAGGGGACGCCTGACCGTAGTAACGTGACCGGCAGTGCGCATGCGCGGTCGCTTTCGCCAGTCTCTGCACGCTCGCTTTCACGCGAGCGTCGCGTCCCGGTTTTTACTCGCTTCTGTCGCGGAAAAAGTGTGTTACTCTTCGTAAATCTGTGCAATCTCAGCTCGTCTAGCTTCGGTGCATCGGGTTCTCGCGTGCTTGTAAACGATCTGCCAGTATTTTTCGATGGAGGCGGCTTGGAATCCAGGCGACGCCGATAGGTTAAGTCATTCAGGTGACCGTACTTATTGGAAAAATATTTAAACTACGCATATTGGGAATATTTCTCTTTCTAGAGAGCCACGCGTGGATCGACGTGCAGGTCAAGGCGTAGGCCATTTTTTTAGGGTGATCAGGTGCTCCGTGCTGTTATGATCGCCAATAGAACCGATCGACAGTTAATTAGTCGTGGTTTGAACACGATATTTTCTACACTATTCTTTTATATTCCACATAATTATATTACAGATTAGTTCACTTCAATTAAATGTAAGCCATTTAAACGTCCAAGACAAGGTAAGGACGAAAATAGATTTCCAACGGTATTTTAAAATTCGTCAGTTGTAGTTTTAAGCTATATAGGTTTACATTCCAAGTGTCGTCATTCCAACTAAATACGGATGGGCGATACAGTATCGCTACATCCCTGTATCGATATTTTGGTTGTTGAATATCGATATTTTGTATCGATTTCGATACTTAAATGATTATCCAATTCCATTTATTTACGAAACTTCAATTGAATAAACCAAATGAATATTTTAAGATTTAAATTATGTTTATAAATAAACAATTCACATTAAAGTATATGTAAATTTCCCTTTCCCCCCCAATTTTTTAAAAAATGGACTTACACCAGTTTCAAAATAAATGATCCATACGTAAAATAAAACTACTTGTATAATAAATGTACATTGTCTAATAAAACAATCTAGTTTTAATTAAACTTTAATTAATTAAACCTTAAGTTTGTTATTGTTTTTTACTTTATGTATCGAAATGTATTGATATTTTTATTCCGATATCTTAAGTGTATCGATATTAGGATTGTCGATGCGTATCGATACGCTGTATCAATATTTTTAGAAGTATCGCCCATCCATAATTCCAAATGGTTTCGAAAGTCTTCTTTCAATCCAGTGTTTACCTCCACCATTGAGAACGCAACATTCCAGCGTCACTGGAGTGCCAACTTTTTTCGGGAAAGTATACTACTTTACCAAATGTGATATAAAATATAGTATATTGTGAGAAAAAATATAGTATTTTGCAGAGGAAAGTGGTACAAAATCAAACTACATTAAAACAACACCTTATTTTTTAAATGTCTATTTATTGTGCATTTTGCGTTATTAATTAATTTATGCCTTCAGCACATATGTCAAAAGTTTGATTGCACTGAAACTCTAAATTGAGGGTTCGGATGCAATAAGGGGACTAGAAAATAAGTAATTGTAGACGATATGACGATATATATAAATCTCGCGCGCCACCAACAGTCAACGGCGAGTGCTAAAACTGCTAACTTGCGCATTATGTACGCGGCTGCTGACTGTTGGTAGCGCGCGAGATTTACATATATCGTCATATCTTCTACAATTATTTATTAATCAGTGTGAAAATTGGTGAAAATCTTCCTTATATATTAAGGAAAAACTTTGTCGCTGCAAGTTATATGTATCTCAAAATTGCCTCGATACTTTTTAACGCCGAACGTTGAAAAACATGCGTTATGTCCAGTATTACTGTTTAATTAAATATTATTACATTTTTTAGCATAAGGGTTCTGTGCACACATTTTACAGCTCCGCTAGAGTTTTCTCAAGTTATGTTTTAAGTCTCGTAACGATCCGTTAATATGTATTCATGTTATCGCAATTTAAGTTTAGAGAAATAATGACTTTGGACAATGATAAGATTTTTCTTTATAATTTTGAGCTCGAATAGTAATGATTGGATAGATAAACGAACTGTAAATAGAAAAAATGAATGTCGTGACGAGCTTTATAACACTATATTTTTTAAAATACAGTTTAGCAACATATAATTTTCCAATCTTTCTTAACGTTGGAACAATATTATTGGGACAATTAACATATTCGACGTGCGTTATGTAGCACGTTTTAATTTTAGTACGAAAAACAGCACGTTTCAGTTTGCCACGTAAAGAAGAACATTTCATTGTTTCTGACGAATTAGCACGTTTGGTGTTCCACCGCGAAAAGTAACATATTCGATTGCTTAGCCACGCAATTAAAACTAGCATATTATCCAGCTTCGCCACGAAGAATAGCACGTTTTGGATTATACTACAGAAACTATCACGTTTCGGCGCGTGGTTAGTTTCAATTGTTGAAGTGATTTTGCATCGTAGTATTCAACTTTTGAAAATATTGTTTAATAAATAATAACTCCATCTAATCTCCAAAAGGAAACACGTATGAAAATTTTAATCTACATAATTTAAGTATGGTATTTTAATGTTTAATAAATTACCGACCTAGTACTAAATAAAAATCGCGTTGGAAAGTATTTAAGTAGACGCACTCAGTGTTTCGTAGCCAACCATACAAATGTGCTGCTTTTCGTCGCTACAAACGGACAATGTTACTTTTCGTGGCAAATCCCTCAAACATGCTAGTTTTCGCAGTGAAAACCGAAACGTGATAGTTTTCATAACAACGAAAACAAACGTGCTGTTTTTCGTGAGAGAATTGAAACTTACTACATTTTGTAACGCACGACGAAGATATAACTGTGGTTGTAAGGAAAAACGACCCATGTCACAATTTTAAATAAATTGAGTTTATGCATTAATTCAACTGCAGAATATTTAATGTATGTTTTTATTAGAAAAAAGTGCATGAAAACGAATTTTATACGTTGGAAAAATAATGCAATTTAACCGAAGTCCAATATTCAATTAATACGCATTTGGCAAAACAACGTAAGACCACAAAATTTGGAGAATACGACGTATCTTTCCTTTGTGATCGCTTTTTATTTTCTATTTTTATTTATCTGCATATACTATAACGTATTTTGTGTAAAATAAAATGAGCAAAATTATATTTCATATTTTTATTTTACTAAATAAGAAATAACACATTATGAAATACCAGTGATACATAAATGTGTAACTTGAATTCTACAAAAAACAACGCAAAGCACAGAAGAAGACGAAAGAAGACAAAAAAGAAACTTCTTCGTTTCTTCTTAACGCCATTTTTAATTTTTTAGCTTCTATTCCTTCACTGGCGCTGTGGGCTTCATTGGCCTCCAATAAATCTAAATCCGGATGAGCGTATTGTATATTCTTTGTTGTCGATAAGTTAATATAAAACTACTTGACTGCGACACGTTCAAGCAGAACAACACAAGTCCGGTGGACTTGTGTCGTTCTGCCTAAAGTGTATGTAAATTATTACTATTTTGTTTATTATTATTTGCGTTAATTATACGAATATTGAATATTATGCAAAGTGAAGGAAATATACGTTTATATCGTAAGAAGAAAACAGGGAAACATTGTTAATAAGAAGAATTGGTGTTTAGAACTTTCAACGACAATATCTCGAAAGTGAAAACATGTGACATGGGCCGTTTTTCCTTAAACCCACAGATATATAAGAAGTTCATTTCTTATGAGTGATAGACTGGCTTTGATACTCTTCTCCCGCCACTTCACATTCATTATAGAAAAAATCCTCTGTGTGAAAGTTTAAATTCGCAAATTGAAGTTTTGATGTAGCCATAGAATAAAAAACAAGTAAAAATTGTAGAATTTTATCGATGTATCGAAAATATAGTATTTTTAGTAATACAATACGCAAAATTATAATACAACAATATATATTATAGTACGGTTGATAATCCCACCGGAATCGCCTAGACGATTCGAAATACAATTTTTTTATAAAATACACGCCACTCTCAACGGTTCAAAAAAGACTAGAATAATGTAGACTGTTGATAATTCCGAGAATCGCCGTATTATGTAAATTCCTCGTGTAGGGGAATCTAGATAACTTTCGAGTGAGAAAATGAAAGAGAGAGACTTCCCAGTGCGAAGCTAATGCTTTCTCTTACCCCAGCGGCACGTAAACCTACACAATTTTCTGCTCCCAGCAAAGTAAAAAAATAACCTCAGCAGTCCCTTAATTCTACATTAAATTTCTTGGGAAAGTATCTAAGAAATTTTTCGCCCTTCGCGTCCACCTCGAGTAAAAAGTCAAAGTAACTCCCTAAAAGCTTCCCTCAAAATTATTTCGCAAGGAATCTAGGGAATTCGTGCAACACTCGAAGAATCCAGGCTCCCGTTTCTCCCAGCCCCCCCCCCCCCCCCCCAGCGCAGCGAACTTTCTCGCTCGCCTAAGCACGCGTCGAAGGAAACAAAAGAAAGTTCGTAACGCACGCGTTTTACTCGATCGCGACAGAATATGCGGGGACGTAATAGGCGGTCTCGCGGCGACAGGCACGATCGATTATCGCGTGCGAGGGTCGACCTTACATCGGGACAGAAGGTTTCTGGGAAAGCGTGTCTCTGGTTCACCGGGTCGTATTTATTGCTCCCGTCGGAGCCGCATCGCGGCGAATCTCGTTTTTGCTAACCGATTTCGAGATTCGGCGAGGAGTGTCGATCCGCTGGGGACTGCGGTGTGAGCGTCCAGTCATTGCCTTGGGTATTTACTGTCCCCTTCTTTCGTCACGATCGTGAAACTTGTTTGCGATGGCAGAGAGCTTGCTGTGCAGAGTCAGATTCGTGGATCCAAGTGGTCTGCTTTCTAGATTGATGTCGAAGCGGGTCGCCTTGACCTGGTATTGCCAAGGTGGACCAATCGAAATTCTATCTCCTAAGTTCAGAGCGCAGTAGCGTATCGAATTAGCGGAATTTCAATCTTTCAGTGATCAAATTAAGCCACCGCCAATTTCCTCCAAGGCCAGTGGGCAGCTAACCCAGTCCCTAGGATTCTAGATCACGACAAAGGCTTCAGTTGCCCTCCTGTCCTCTGAGAACATAGTGCCCTAGGTATCAAGTTAAGGCAATCTACATTCCGCTTTCTAACTTCATTTCCAAATCATGGTCCCCTCTGTTCTCGAAAATCAGAGCACAGTAGTTACCAAAGGGTAACTCGATCTTTGCCGCTGCAGCCTCAAAATCCGGTCCCCAATCATCAGTGATGTCATTAGCACAGTTCCAACTTCCTCCAAGGTCAACCAACTCCACCTAGCCCAGGTCCCAATCCTCCAAATAATGCCGAAGGCTTCGGTTGCCCTTCCACTCCCCAAGATCGCAGTGCAGTTAAACTCTCCTAGTGCATAACCTAGCTCTCATATTTCCAGATCGTACCAGCGCCCACGTGTCCCATGAAGTCGACGGACGACGGCGCCAGAGTCGGGGAGCGATCGTCGACAGTGATCATCGACTCGAGATCCAGCGACCTGAACCGTCGCTCCAGGTGAATCCCGACCAAAAGACACGCCCCGGGAATCGAGCATCGCTCTTGGACCATGTACAAGATCCTTCGACGCGGCTCCAGCCGCGTGTTCGTCGGCTGCGCTATACTTCTGACGCTACTGCTCTGCCTCTACTATGTGAGCCAGGCGCAGGGCCCGGCCGCGGGGCCCTCGGCGGCCATCTTGAACGAGGAGCTGCGCTACGAGCGGGGACCGACCTCGATCACCCCTGATTACGTGGAGTCCCCCGACTCCAAGGTCTCCCTGGACACGTGCCCCATCATCGTGCCCAGGAACGTGGACATCGACACGCAGCAGGAGTTCGAGAAGTTCGACTTCCAAGTGAGTCTTTCCTTTTGTCTCTATCGCACGAAGAATACATCGGATATTCGCTAAGAGCTCGGCGCACCGTCGGTCCCGAGCTCTTAACGAACAAACACTGTAGTTTTAGAATCTCCATAAAGACACTGCACGAGTCTGAAAGAAATATTGAGAATCTTTCAATGATTGTTCTGTGGAGGGTATGAATAAAATTGTGGGTCCAAATTAACCTCCGCATAAGTTTTGAACACTTCGCAAGCTCTGGTTGGGCTTCCCCGAGATGCCCACTTACCGGGGACCCTCTTCTCATCAGTTCAGAGTCTTGATACTTGAACTCTGAGTCAAGTGAAGTCAGTTTTCTGAGCTGTCAGCAACTTATTCTCCTTTAAAGACGAAAGCAGCCTCCTAACTCATGAATATAAAGTAATAACAAGCGTATACCCCCCTTGCGGCTTTTTCTTGGCTTCCCAAAGTAAGCGGAACATTGTTCCAACTCCGAAAAAGCGAACCCAACGATCCTCTTCTAAAAACCGCGAATTGGACAAACTCCCCCGGGCTCCTAGAGCCACTTTCGAGCACTACAAACTTGTACACGATTCGAAAAGAAGCGCATTCCAAGTCGGCCGCGTTAAAGATTCAGGTGGAACTTCAGTGCGGAGCAATTATCCGGGGGAAAGCCAGATTGTCGATTCTCGTGCATAATCGACGCGATTATTTATGCTTGGGAGAGGCTGGGGCACGCGAGTTCTTCAGGAACGACTGGGAGGCGGTCGTTTTGAAAGTACTCGCGCCATTAGCCGGGGAACTTTCCTTTCTTCGGTCCCCAGGAGAGCCCGTGGACGTTGAATTTAATGGGGCCCCCTAATGGGCGATTTTTTCTTTCGATCCAGCGGAATATAATTTACCAGCGCGTGGAAGTTTCGAAGTCTGGCCCCGTTATTCCCGTGTGGGAATAAAAGAAAGTCCTTTCTGATCGTTCTCGCTGTCATCGAAGCCCCAGATTTTCATGCACTTTCTTTGGAACCATTCAGGCGGACGGTATTTCACGCTGGCGGGTGGAAACTCATCTTTTTCCCCTCAGCCGACGAGATTTCGGGAGTTGCGCGACCAAGGGGCTCCTGTGTAAGGTGCACGACCTCGCAATTTAGGACTCCCACCCCTCGACTCCAACGATAGAGACTGCGTTTCGCAATTTGCTTAGGCAAACCTTTCTGGAAATTCATATCCGCCCTTCCGTCTTCTTTAGCCCACCCTTGAAACGTTGCTCGTGTTCTTACACCCTCGGCCGAACTTTGTTGCAGTCCCGAGTTGGGGGCTTAAGGGTTTTGTCGAGCTCGTTTCACGGTGGTTCGGCTTCCTGTATTTTTGGAAGCTTCTAATAGGAGTTTTTATGCTTGGTTTACATTTTCCGGGGGAAGAAGCGTAGGGTTGAGTTTTTTGTATCTTTAAGTTTGAAATCCTTTCCTTCTGCGTTTCCCCGTTTCCTTGCAACTTCTCTTTGACCCCATTCTGCGGGATTCCTTCGTTCCATTTCGAATCTCAAAGTATAATCAGGACTTGGGAGTCGAGAGCAAGCTCCGCGCTACTTTTGGTCCGAGTTTATACAAGGTATCTGGAAACTGTAGACACACATATCTCAGGGAAATCGCATACGAAACTTTCGTTTATAGAACAAAAATACTCGCGAGTTGTTCGAACCCATCACTGCTTCCGCCAAATAATCCCCAACCTTTCCTATCGCCCTCGAGCCAAGAATATAAGCGAGAAAAGTCGATTCCTCGAGCCCGGAGCGACTAGAAGGACTCCCAAAAAGCGATGAATGGAAAAGGAGAAAATCTTGTCGCGCATTTTCTGTAAATGGAGACACTCCCCCCCTCCCTCCCCAGTATATTGAAGTTTTTCCTCGAAACGGGCTAGATTCCGTCGGCTGCAGCAGAGGCACGCGAACGTGGATTCGATTTTCTCGCGATTCGATTCTCTATCGAATTTCTAATCCGATCCCAGCCGCTCTCCTCTCGCCGGAAATACGTTTGTTTCCCCGAGGTCTCTGACACGAGCTCCAGTTTCCTGCCCGAGGAATTTCCAATAGGAGGAACGCCCGCTCCTCTATCCCGCTCCTTATGGTGATGAAATTGAAGTGGTGGGCGGCTCCCTTGAAATATAAATAATACTCGATCGTGTATCGAATTTCCGGCGTCGATCGAGCATTTCTCGTAAAGGAGCCTTGCGCTCTTTCTCGCCGGATTCGCTTCCAGTTCTTACATTTCGAAGGAAAAATTATTGTTATTACTATTAAACGGGTGAACACCCTTTCGTTGCATAACTTAATATTACACGAAATCTGCACTTTTCGATGTACAGAGTGATCCGCGCGAATGTTGATCCAGAACATAACCCAGATTCGCGCACCAAGGAAAATAGAAGGGAATCCCCTGGATATTTCCATCAGTTGCCGTGATCCAGTGGATAATGGGAATTATCTTCGACACGAGAGCATCTTGTCGTTCTCCTCCCCCCGTTCAGCCTCCAAGGGCTTCGATGATCGGCGATAGATCATATTTTCGCGGGGGGGTGGGAGTCCGGGGCGATTACATCGCTGGGGAAATCCGATAACGAAGTTTTCTCCCTCCGTTGGGGATTACGGGGAATCGCCTGACCGTTTTTTACGTAGCCAAGGAAAAGGAGATAGCCGGCGCTGGGTTTACTTATTCTTTACGCTCGATGAAATTGTTCCACTACGACGATCGCGTTTTCATCGGACCATCCCCCCTTCGTTCTCTCTAAGAAGATCGCAACGAATTTATTCCCCCGGCGATTCTAATCCGAAAAATGTCGAAAAAGAGTCTTAACTGCAGGCTTAGTCATCGATTTCACCCTCCCCGTCCCTGCGTATTTTATATACGCTCGCGTGAAGGGCATCGTGCTTGAAGTGCACGAGAACAGAGGACGCTCTCAAAGGACCTCCACCCCCCCTCGCTTGCCCTCCTCGAGGAATCGAGACGGTGCGCAAGGGTGGCCCAAGAGGGACAGAGGGCGAAGTGGATGGTTGCTCGAGCTGACAGATATAAGAGGCGCGCTCTCGCTCTGATTTGCAAAGGCATTTCCGGGATTACTCTGCTCCAGGTCGCGTGTTTCTTCCCTCTCTTTATTCCCCGGGCTTCCCTTTCGCCGCTCCTCCCGACGCACCCCTAATCGGGCGATTTTTAAATAATCCTCTAGCCCCCGTAAACCGTGCAAGCCCGCGGAACATTGCTGCAGGGGATGTTCGGGTTCATTTATTTATGGAAGCGTAGGATACCGGGAACGACCTCGTTTCCAAGATGGGGCGAGGATTAGCTCGTCCTTTCGCGAGCTCCGTCGCCAGGAAGCTCTTTCATCGAAAGGACCGGCACGTTCCTCGGGATTTCCTGGGACACGTATACCTCCTCCTCCTCCTCCCCCCCCCCCCGCGCCGTGGCAAGCGTGTATTTCGAAATTTTTGAACGGCGAGAGGATGGACGTGGCTCGAAAGGGGCGCACGTGCCTCGTCTAGGAACGAGGGCCAGCTTTTTCGCGGCTGAATAAAGAGATCAAGGGACCCAGGAACTCGTGTAATCCCGTTAGGACGTGAGCCGCTTTAATCCCGACGCGAGTTACGGGGCGGAGTCGCCTTGCTTATAATTTAATCGCGACCACCGGCGGATGATGTAATTAACGTGTCGTTTGTGTTTCTCGGGCCAGCTGCCCCGTCATAAACATAGTTCCTCTGCTTTCCCTTCGCTTGTAACAAACTTTGTAATCTGGACTAGCCGTTCAAGGAGCACTAATCGGTTAACGCGCGAGCTGAGCAGTAGCGGGGCCTCCAGTGCGCATGCGCGCTAGCAGTGGGCGGAGCTTCATATCCCCTCCGCTCCGCAGCGCCAGTTCCCGGGCGGTAGCGGTACTACTTTCGAGGTTCAGCGCGCGATCTAGTATCGGGGCGTAGACTCGGCGCGACTACGCTAGAACCGAGGATGCGACGGAGCTGACGTAAACGGATGCAACGAGGTATTAACAGAGCTACGGCACCGGGAAGATTAATACGCAAATGTAGCCTCGCGAGGGTGCGGCGTATTCCACTCGGCGTACCGTGCACGCTTCTTATTGTTGCCACACACTCGAAAGTTTTCGGGAACAATGAGACGTCTGGGGAACAATGCCGGCGGGGAGGCAGGGATCAAAGAAGCCTGCCGTGCATTTACCTCATTGTCACGGTGTCACGCGAGTACGCGGGAATAAAGGAGGCCCCAGACCGCGACGGACCAGAGAGCTACCTCGCTGACGAACGATTTACCATAGCCTCCATCGATATTAGCAACGAGCGACGCCTGCAAGCTGATAGTCCCTCGCGGAAATTCAAATTTCATGGGAGCTCGTTACGTGTAATTAATTGAACTATCAATTCGAGCGCCCTGGAACGATGCGGGCGCGGTGATCGTTGCTGCAAGTTGGGAGTAGAGGTAACTCAAACTTGATGCAGGGACGGTATTCTCTGAAAGCAGCGTTGTCCTTCGCCTCATATCGGTTGAAATCCACCCAGGTTTACCAGATTTCTAACCCGCAAGGAGTCGAATTATTTCACACAAACCTGGAGGCTTGACCCAAATCATCGGAACCTGGAAATTCCGCTTTAATCCTCTCCCACCGAGTAGCCTCTTCGAAGCCACAGTTAGCTACTGGCTCTCCCAGAGGCGCCAGCAATTCCCGTCGCTTCTACATCCGTCTTCTCTCCGGGAAAGTGGAGAATGGGTCAGCGGAGAGGCGGCTTCAGCGCGCAGGATTCCTTGGGGACACTAATATTCAGCAGACCAGCGAAACATTCCGACAGTCGGGGCTGCTCACAGATTTCTCATTACCTCGATTAGCGTTCGGCGGGGAGGCTTGACCAGAGGCATGCAGCCCTGTCGCCCACGGTTGCTCGTCCACGGTTATCCGCGTATTGTAATCCTCTCGGGCGCACTGGCTCCGTAGGTGCATTCCTGCGGAGTTCAATTAGAGGGTTTCGGCTCGTTACACGCGGACAGAGGTGAAAACCAATACTCCTGGCCCCGTGGACGGCCCGAATTAGGACGTCGTCGTCTAATTACAACGTGCCTCAGCGTCGACTAAACGACGCGTCGAACCCTGTCGAGGCGGGCTTCCAATCAACCCCTCTCTCCCAATTCGAGCCTCGAATTTCCTTCCACTCTTTCGTGGAAGAAGGTTGCTTCCGGAGTTCATAGCACGTTGGAAGACTTTGGATGGCTTGTGCACGACTGTTACTACTTAATTTCAATCCCAGGTCCTCTGTCTGACTAACGGATTGGTTGTACCACTGGATATTCCTTCTCGTCTGATCAGTTACGGACCACCACTACTGAAGAAGTTAAGGGTAGAAGGTGTCTGCGCTACTTTCTTACCCACGTCTGGCTACACCAGGACTGTTTCCTCTCGTTTTTTTT
This sequence comes from Andrena flavipes, assembly GCA_963971345.1. Classification (NCBI taxonomy): domain Eukaryota; kingdom Metazoa; phylum Arthropoda; class Insecta; order Hymenoptera; family Andrenidae; genus Andrena; species Andrena flavipes. The sequence continues at coordinate 17,751,319 of OZ020482.1, read as the reverse complement.
TTCTCTCAGCGCCACCTATGTCTGACCGCACACCGTCTATTTCTACTTAATTTTTTCATCATGCCCAAGGTATGTTCCAATTACACTCAGAAATTATGGAACACGAATCCCTGCTCTTCCAAGTCAAAGACACTCGATTTGCCTCGCAGGGTGATCGATACGCGGAATATTCACACGCGAGGCCGGGGTGGATTACAGGGGGTGAGATTTATTCGAGCGTTCGACGAAGATTCCTCGGCGAAAGTGAAACGCGATACGATCCGTCGACAGGCTTGGCCTCGAAATAAATTAGCGGATATCCTCGGAACCGGAGAACTACCCCCTTCGATTATTTACGACGCCCTTTGCATGACCGTCTCCCACCCCCTTGGGGGATCGATCCCGTGCGTCTGCATTCCCTGGCTCAAAGGGAGAGACGTCCTGGTGACGTCACTACGAATACCCTGAGCCCTCAAGAGCCGGGGTAGCGATGGCGTCACCCCCTTGGAATCGCGAGTGCACCCTTTGTTCCGCAGTCTGCACGTGATTGCCAGCGATTTCCTTAAAAGAATCCCCGTGCAGCGTGGTGCATGAAATAGAAAACGCTTTATGGATTTATCGGGAGTGCCTCCAGCGTCTATTAAAGGGATGTTTCTTTTTGTATCGAGCAGATAGATGAGGTTCCGGGACCCTAAAATATCAACTCAGCAAGCAGATCTAATTCATCCCTTTAGGTATCAATTTTCCAAACCCCTATCGGAGGGAAGACAGAAGGGTGTCCGGGTTAATCACGGTTTCGCGGGCTGTTGGGCGTTTTTCACGCGACGGATTCGCGAGGGAAAGAAGCCTTGGGAAGGGGTGAGAAGAGGGAGGAACGAAGGGGACGAACGTCGAGCAGACGTGGCACAGACGGGTCCAAGGGGGGAAAAAAGTGTTCGCAGAAGTGGTGCTCGATGAATCAAAGCCCTCCCTCCCCCCTCCCTCATCGTTCTTTTCACCGGTGGATGCACTTATCGCGCGTTTTATACGGGGTACGCCTGAAAAACCGTTGTCGGAGCACGTTCCGGGCTTCTTTCCCACTCGAAATCACTATCGTAACCTTTCAACCTACCCTGCACCGTATACTCCTACAAACTTTCCTTTTGTTCAATCCCTCATTGCGTAATACGGTATTCCACCATGGAATCTCAACTGTTAGTTCCCGCCAGCGCCACCAGATGTCTAATCTATCAACTCCTTTCCCGCAAGTCATACGCACCAGCCTCTTTCGTATATATACAAGTCCCAAGTCTATTCCTCTCGGGGCCCGGTGGCGTGCGTATAGCGGCGGTAGTTAGCTTATTTATATCAGCCAATTACTTCAATACTGTTCCACGATCGGTGAGAACCGGCCCCGCGCGCGTAACGAGGGAGTAACTGAATTTTCATCGTGACAAGGGTATCTGGCTGCAGAATCGCGAAACGGGTTTCGGTGTGTGTGTCCAACTTGGAAATTAGCCGTCCGGCTACGTGACACCTGGCCAACCGAGCCCAGCGGTCGTTCAATTATTACTGGACACGCCGAAGGGAATGCTCCATCGGGCGTGACACGAGCCGTGTGTCCCGTGATACAAAGTGAAACACGCGCAAATTGAAATCCAAGGGGGCAAGCTCCGCGCACGGCTCCCCCCGTGTCTGGGATCTGTCGTGGTGGCGGGGCGGGCGGCGTCTACGTTCGACGCCGCCGCCGATGTTAAATAGCGAATGAAGATTAAACGAAAAACTTATATCCGCGAATAAACAGGCGGCGGACTGTCGGCGCTGCGCTGTCTCGAAGCTTAATCTCCGCCCGGTATGAAAAGGGAGGAGGAGATCGCCAGAGATTATATATCTCTGGCTTGGGGAAAAATTCTAGCACCGTTCGTTTTCCACGGCGACAATTCAATTTCCCCTGGAAATCTACCGGCGCTGGGGAGTTTTGAATACGTAATTCCGAGGGGGTAGAGTGAAAGTAGACCGCCATTCCGAACGGGGTGTGGAAAGATAGCTAATTGGGACGAGAAAGAGAGGTTTGGGTCTCTGTAGAAGTTTCGTTGGCGGTGAACGGGGGGGTTGGAAAGAAATTCATAAAGAAATCCTCGGCGCCCGTATCACGCGCGGGCAGCTGTGTACGTGTACACCATGAATTTTCCAATAAAAGCCATGTCGAAGACGGCAGCGGCCATTTTCTCCTCTCCTGCCGCGACTCCGGCATATTTCTAGTCCTCATTTCGATCCCCGGCCCCTCTCGTCCGCCACCCTCCTGGAATTTCCCTTGCCGCATAGTTCCTCGCCACTTCTCACCGTCAGCTGCGATCGCCCGTTCGTGGAATTCTCCGCTGCTCGATATCAACTCCCCCCCCCCCCCCCACCTTCTCTCTCTACTTTCGCCCCCTTCCTAGTATTTTCGTTCACCAGAAATTTCCAGACACCTTGGGGTATTTTTAGTAAATAATCTTGAGTATTCGATCGTTTCTTTTATAGCTATTAAAGTTGATTAAAATTCTGTATTTCGCTCCTCGAAGTCTCCGCACTGTATTCGGTACGTTTGCTGGAAACGCCCATGGGCGTTCGGCGACTATGGTTGAGATACGTGATTACAGGTATCCCGCACGCGGCGTGCGCTCTACTTTCGATTTGTCAGCTAAAGTGTTAAATACTCGCCTCTACGTTACCGGCACCCTTTCCCCGTTTATGATACGTGTTCACGGCGAAGTGGCGTTGTCCTGCTGTGCAAGTAAATAAGAGCGCCCCTATTCAAGCCTCGGCGTCCATTAAAATATGCAAGACGTCTCGTGGATGGCGAGGAACTGCTTTCCCCGGCGCAGGCCGCTTTGAAAGATCCGCAAAAAGGTCGGATTGTTTGCCAAGTTGGCCGTGTTCTCGGGATTTTTCGAAACACGCCGCGCTGGATCAAAGAAACGCTCCGAGAGGATCCTCTCCCCGGCGCCGCCGCCGTCCTTTGTAACTCTATAATGTCCGGAACTCTCGAAAGACAAATCTCGCGCCTGCCGCGAAACCACCCCCCCTTTTCGTTTCGATAACGATTCCGCGATATTCCCGAGGATCAAAGGGACGGTAAAGGCGGGTGTACGCGCGACGCTTCAGTGCCGGTGGCCCCTTCGTCTCACCGCGTGTAACGGAACTGCTCCATTCAAAACAGGGGAACTATACATTTCAATACTCAGGCCACTGAACCGTTACGGATTTGGCGATTGTAGCGCCAATTTCTAATATTTGTTTCGGTGAAATTAATTCAATTATTATATTTCAAATATAATTTATTGAAATTATTATTAATATTAATTATTAATGATATTAATATAATATTAATATCAATATTATTTTGTAAATAGCGAAATAGTAATTTGTTTAGGTGAAATAAACTCAATTATTATATTTCAAATATTATTTATTAATAATATTATTAATATTAATTATCAATAATATCAATGATATTATTATAATTATATTATTAATAAATAATATTTGAAATATAATAATTGAGTTTATTTCATCTAAACAAATATTAGAAATTTGGGCTACAATCGCCCAATCCGTAAATAATAATAATGATAATGATAATAATAATAATAATAATGATGATGATGATAATGATAATAATAATAATAATATTAGTAAATAATATTATAAATTATTATTATGAAATAATATTATTAAATTACTATTAGTAAATAATATTATTATTATTTATATAATAAAAACTCAATACGAAACCGTGTACAAACAGTAATTACACTTTTTCGTATAATATTAATAATATTTATAATATTATAATGTTAATATTAATTTATAATATCAATTTATAAAAAGAGTAACGTTGTCTGAGGACAATATAATCTGATGGAAAAATTCTAGGAACTATTAGAACGTGACGCACACGGAAGCGGCACGTACGAACCCGCCTTAAGCCCAGCCGGATCGTTACCAACGTTTCCACGCGAGTTCGTCGCGATGGACCGTGACGCGACTGGCCGATAAGGGCCCGCCTTTAATCATCCCCCTCTGCTAATGGAATCACGCGGCGTGCGCGATAATCCGTAATGAATTTCGGTAAATTACCGTGACAATGGAATCAAAAAGGGCAGTGGTTCGTTCGTGCCAGTTTCCGCGAGGCGAGAACTCGATTCCCATTCGAACGCGGGTTATTAACAGGGAAGGAGCAAGTTCGGGAGAAGCAATTCCTCTCCACCTCCCCGAGGACTTTCCGAAGCAAAAAGCTGCTTCATCGACTCCGAAGATTACCGGAGCCTGTTACACAGCCTGCTCCATAACGCCGCCGGGGAAACTGGGACGCTGAAGGATGAAACGGTGCGCCGAAACTGACCTAAGCCCGAAAAACTGCAGTATTTCGTTCGACTTCCCCTTTTTGTCCACTCTTGCCCGAAGCTTTACGAGCGGCATCGGTCTCGCTGAACTCTAATTTCTGCACCGAGTCTCCCTCCGCCGTTGGAGTCTCGACGATCGTCGACTTCCGGCGGCAACGCCGGCGAAGCGACTGCCTGTGTTTTACGATCGCCCGTTTGAAAAACGTCGGTGGAATTTCGTGCGATAGGGGACAGATAAGAATGGTTTCGTCCCCCTGTTCCCCTTTCTCGTCAAGCCGCAATCGATGCTCGAAAATTTGCCGTCTGGACGGAGTGGATCCTCCGTGTCCCCGGAATTCGTTTTATCGACTTCCCGCTGGAAGCCTACACGAGCGACAGAGAGAGAGGAGAAACGATGGAAAAGTCAATTACTATCTGCTCTCGCGGAAACAAATCTCTCGGGGATGACAGTGGGACGGAATTTATCCGCGTTTTATGATTCCCTCGAACCCTCGGTGTATCGGTATCGTTGGGGGGTCTCGGTCGATGGCGAGTCGAGCGGGAGGCAAAGCCACTTTGTCCCTCGTCTCGCGGTCTTTCGATTTTCGAGGTGAAAAAACCTCGAATTCGGATGCAAACGCGCGGATAGCTCGGCGAAATTACACGTAAACTGCGGGCCGGAGCTGCGCAGCGCTGTTTAATCGAGGCTGGGATAAAAGCTCCGTCCCCTGGCTGCGAAAGCGTGAAAAGTAGCGATGGGCTCGAGTCGCTCGCGAGCAACGAACAAGAAACTAAAGTTTCAGAAATTGTACAAATCTGATCTACCTCGACGCTGCCAAGCTCCCAGCACTCCGTGCGGTCGAAATTTCGAAAATTCACCAAGCCAACAGAGAACACCCTTCAGAATAACTGCCACCCCTGGCCTCTGCGAAAAGACCACGGGACCTTTCGACCCTCGCTATCGCCCCGAGGACGTTCCTCGAGGTGAACAGAGGTCCAGTCTCCCCGCGGTAATGGATTTCGCCTGGGTCGGCCTTTGTGCTCCCCCGATTCATCCGCAACGACGCTTCTTCCCGTTCGTCCGGTTCCGCTTTGTCGCCGCTGATTCCTCTTCGGACGCGACAAAGCCAGAACCCCGCGTCCTCGCGATATTCGCTTTTAATTAATTTCGTCCCCAGCCGCCACTTCTACCATCCCGGGCCGCGCCTTTGGATTTTCGTGGACGTGCACTCGTGTGCCAGGACACAATACCTGTCGCGGGGTGGGTATGGGTAAGAATCCCGCTCGTTCCCTAGGGGGTTCGCCCGACGCCTGTGATCGCGGCGATTGGGCGTGCAGGTGACGCGCGATCGCCTTCGATCCGCGCCCAACTACCCTTTGTACTCGCGATCAATTCGCAGCTGAACGAGACGGTACGCCCCGGCCAGAGCTTTGTTCGCGGCCGAGTCCGATGACACGAATTACAGGGGCTGCGATTAACCTGACGACCCGCTCCTGTTGCGCGATCAAGGGGCAGCTGGAATCGAGTTTCGGATTTCGACCCACCCTGAATATTCAATCGTATGAAGATTCCAGGGGGTGATCATAGTCAAAAAAAGTAAAATTGTTTGCAGTTGGAAAAAAAACTTTGCGAACTGCCTCTACTGTATAAGATTCAAAATTTAATATTCTTCTTCTTTATTTATTTACTTCTCATCAGAAATAAGTGAAAATTGGGGGACAACTTTTTCCAAATAGGTCTTTGAACTCTTGAACTTCGAATTCGATTTTCTTGAAATCAAAGTTTCATCCGTAAAAGAGTTGTGAGATCATAAAATTAATCTGATGAGACTTTTTTTTTCAATGATACAGTAAATCCTCGTTATAGTCCCGTTTTTATCATTTCTTGGAATCCTTCGGCCGACAGTGAGAGAACGAAAGAGTCTACGCACAGTGGCGTGTGTTTATAGGGAAAAATTGTGAATAAATTATTTTATGCTCTATTCCTACGTATCTCGGCCTGCTGATTTCAAATATATTGTTATTTTTGTTATAAACTAAAAAGTAGTAAAAATAAAGGTTTATTTGTAAAAAAAAATCATAAACTAATATATATCATATATGTATGGAAAGAGGGTATCCAATGATATTTCTGCATATATTTACAAAATACAAAAATCTAATTTTAAGGATTGGTGGTAGGGGTAACTTGGAAGGTATGGATGTTTTGAAAATTAAGTTTACGCAGTAGATATAAAAAAATGATGTAACTTCTGTTTAAACTTCTTTTCGATATCTATCACCATTCTCGAGATATTCCACGAAAATGAAATTCTGTTTCTTTTTTTCGAGGCGTAATTTGACCCCTTCAAACCGTACCATGGCACCAACAAAAAATATACGAATGAATTACTCTACTTGCACTTATAGTCTCGGCTGAAAGTTTTTATAACGAAATTAACATTTAACGTTTTCAAAATTTTGGGGGTATATTCTACCACTCTTGAAATACAAGAGAAAATCTTTGTTGTTTGTTTAATTCATTTGTTTCCATAAATATTTCGCAGTGAAGTAGACATCTTTAGAATTGCTTCAGTTACTTTTGTACCTCTTCTTATAACTTTGAAGGGTGGTGTTACTCCCTAAATATGCAAACGGTCCAAAATAAAAAGACGTATTTCTAATTTTTCGGTCCTCTAAAACATATCCAAAATCCAAAGCAATCGGAGGGAATCTCTCCTTGTAAGTCATAAAAAAGTAGACGGTTTGCTGCCTAGTTACTTTTACTTTACAATGGTTTTCGGCAACTAACACAAACAGCTGCACCTAGCTGCAGTTGATACCTTTCCCATTCGATAGCATACACTTCTGCCATTCTTATAAAACAAATTTCAGCGGGGTACATTGTGGCACATTTTTTATATACGTAAAATTGCCGCAAATAAAATGTGCTTATTTAAGAACGTTACAGAAAACGTTAAAAAAATTGGAAAACGTTGATCTATGGGTCATTTTGTTCGCCTTGAAATGTACTATACTGTCAATTATGTCACAGATCGGTTGCAATCTCTGATGCGCCATACACAGAAGAAATAGAGCGCCCCGAGAAGTGCCTCAAATATTTTGTTCAACATTAAACACTTATAGAGCAGTCGGTAATACCTTTAAACAAAATACAAACCATTACCATTATACTAGACCATTATAATTTGACCATTATACTAGACATATTCAAAAATATTTTCATATGTTTACTAGGGTGGTGCTTATTTTTCAACCATGAAAATATGATCTTCTCACCACTAGGGCTGGGACCACGGTGTAATAGACAGGTGTACCGACTCTATACCTTTAACCCCAACGATTTTGTGTGCCGATTTCTGCATAGTTCCCCTGGCCGTCGCGAGAGGCATCGTGACTTAGAAGGCATATACATATGTATTAATGAGACTGTAGTAGTAGAGATTTTAGTGGTATTAGTGGGCTTGCCAGAAACAACAGGCAATATATATATATATTGTAAATGCCTTTACGACATCGACGAAATCTGCCGGCCGGTGGAAGAACTAGGACGAAAAAGTCACACATTCTGACACAGTCGGAACACCTGTCTATTACACCGTGGCTGGGACTATTCGAATAATTTAATATTCGAATATTTTACAAGTATTCGAATGCTACGAATAAACTTCGAATATTTCAGTATTCAAATGTTACTATTCGAATACTATTCGAATATCGATGTATTCGAATACTATTCGAATACTGATGTATTCGAATAGTATGGTGTGAAGTGGATCCAAATTAGCTTACAAGATTTCACCCTGACAAATGAACATAAAGAGCTTGATTTATAATTCACACCATACTATTCGAATACTTGGATATTCGAATAGTATTCGAATACTTGGATATTCGAATAGTATTCGAATACTTGGATATTCGAATAGTATTCGAATACTTGGATATTCGAATTATATTTGACAAATAATTGAGCAACTGAAGTATTCGAATATTCGAATACCGAAAAATTCGACAAATAGTCCCAGCCCTACTCACCACCTCAATTTGTTCCTTTCTATAAAAAATGAAATCGAGCAGAACATTAGCGCGATTGATCTATATTTATGGGTTGCTCAATGATGGTGAAATTTCCAATGTAGGTACATGATAATTATATGGAACGGCTTGAAACACTAAGTGGGAACTCCACACTAAGTGGAACTAGTAAATTACTACTGATTTCTTCCTTTAGATACATAAACACTATATAAAAACTTTAGACAATACATTCTTATGTTTAGGGGTAGCTCAAGTGAGTCAAAGATTATAGAAATTATGAAAATTCAACATATAATGGCTATATTTTAATTTATACATTTACGTTACATTACATTGCCATTTGTATTTGATAAGTTATTAAATTTATAGTTCACGAATGAATGCATTTGATAACATTTATAGTGTTCCATGCGTTTCTATATAATTATCATGTACTTTGGAACTTTCACCATCATTGAGCTACCCCTAAATATAAATCAATCGTGCTCATGTTCTGCTCGATTTCATTTTTTATAGAAAGAAACAAATTGAGATAGTGAGAAGATCATATTTTCATAGTTGAAAAATAAGCTTCACCCTAAGCTCCACCCTAATGTTTACATTTCCATATCTGTCAAATCGGAAATTGAATTTATTCACAATTCCCTAGAAAACACGCCACTGTGCGACGGCGACTTCGTGTCAACTGTTTCGTTCCCTCTCGCTCGGTTCTTGGGTTTCCTCACTTGCGGCATGGACCGCACAGAATAGTCTTAGAGCATATGCTACTATAAGGGAATACATAGTGTCCGCATCACGTCGTTCGCCCGTCGCCACCACCGTTCTTCGGGTTTATAACGAGCAATTACCGTCAAGGACCCAGTTCCTGATAAGAACCCAATTCCTGATCAGTTTAGTATATAAATACCAAATAATAAGTTTATCACGATACAAATTTATCCCCAAAAAATTACTAAATAATTATGAAGTATTTTAAAATTTATACGCAAACATTTGATAGCTCATAGTAAAATGTTTTAGGTTGATTAGAAACTGCTCCCTTTGCATCTTAAGGGGACTAGGCAGTCGAAAAATCGATTTTTTTATTGCATTTTTGGGAAGTACTATCCTTTCTGAATAAAATACCATTTGGTTTATATTAAAATTCGCAAAATTGTTGATTTGGCAGCTAAAAAGATAACCGGGCCGCACTGGCGCGGCGGACGTTGAAAGGGCCTCCTTTGAGTATTATAAAGTGGATTACTTGCCGTCGTATCTTTTATAACTTACATTGTTCGAAAAGCAAGTTCCACATACCTGCTTTGTTTTAGTACCTTTTTAGTCGACTGTTAAGACCGACGTGAATATTGAGCGAAATATTATTTGTAGTTTCCTAACATTTCTGTTTATATTATTATTAGAGTGTTTATATTTTTAATTAATAAGTGTGTACAAAATGGAAAAAAGACCTATATAGAACTGATAACAAAAAAAACAGGGAAGAAAAGTGAAGAAACGACGGTTTCATGGAAATCAATTTATTGTCCCAGATTGCAATGAATCTTCTACTGCGCACAACAAATTAAATGATTGTTCTTTTTCTACTACAATTGATCCTGAAATTGGTCATGAGATCATTAATTTTATAACTGTGTTTAGTACAATTGCTACATTTGTAGTATGCAAAGAATGCGGTGAAAATGTAAAGTTTGAGAAAGACTACCATCGCGGCCTCGGTTTTAAAATTACAGTTACGTGCTCAAAATGTGCGGATAGATTTGTTTATTCTTGTCCAACATCAGTCACACAAAAGAATATTGTGTTTGAAATTAATTCAAGAATAATGGCAGTAATGAGGTATATAGGTAGTGGTTACAGTGGTATCGAATTATTCTGCGGGCTTATGGACCTTCCGGTGCCTTTGGTTCGTCGCAGCTATGACGTGTTTATAAAAAGTATGCGCAACGTTGCAAAATCTGTCTGCCAATTATCGTTAAATTCAGCAATGACTGAAGAAACTTCGCATTATGAAAATACAGAAAGCCTAATAGTTTCGGGCGACGCGACGGGAGCTGGAATTTCAGGTTTTAAAAAAAGAGTGCGTAGACCAAGTCCAGAAAAGGATGGGCACACGGCTGCGCAATACTAAAAAGGAGCATAAAGGTATTGGTGGAAGAGGTAAATTAAGTGACAAGCTTATCGGAGAATTAAGGGGGGAGACTGTAAAAAATCTGAAAAATTGATTTTTCTTTTTTACATTTTCCGAAAGACGTACATTTCAAGAATGCTGTCTCCAAATTTTATGAAGAAATTCGCAAAATTCACGGAGATATAGTATTTTCTGTGAAGCGAAGTCAAACGCGCGACTGAGCCGCGCGGAACATTGAACGCGTTTTCCTCAGAATGACATTTTTCAACCGCGCTGACAGTCTACAGAGAAAACTATACGTCCAATTAACACGATCAAGGACATTTATTGTACGGAAAACCCGTGGCTATTACGTGAGGATCAGTTTTTTTTTCAATTTTCGACCTGCTTTTTTTTAACATATCCCCAATTTTGTACCCCGAAAACATGATTCTTTTTTCAGTCTTTTTTTTACAATTTCCACATTTTTTGATCGTCACGCAATAGAGGCAGGCTTCTAGTTTCTAAATATTATTGTCTTTTTGAATTCGGATTAACCATATGGCCTGGGCACTGTCAACTAGTCAGACTAGCATGTTTTTGCCGCAGCGCAAATTTTGACGAAGAGTATACAGGAAACGGATTTATGAATTTGATTGAGAATTTTTTTTTTCTTACTCTTCGATATGTACACTATTAACTATACCGAGCAATGCATTGATTTACTTGCTTTGTTCGGTTGAAATAAATTCCCGAAAACACCCTTACATTTCGGACCGTTACAGTGGTCTTCCCCCTTAACCTTCACTCTGTGCATAGGGGCAAATGGACCCCAGTCATTGTAATATGCGATGTAATAACTTTTTGCACCAAATAAATATGCCAGGCAACTAGGATTGCCTCAACTAAGGTTTTACACACACGTTATTAAAAAAAAATCTAAAAAATATTATCTACGACGTATCTACGATAGTTTTAAGCCTACCAAGCATATTTTGGTGCATTGGGGTCAAACTGACCCGTAATTTTTTTTTGTATCAAAATTTATATTTTACATTTTCTTTTGTGGGAATATCTGGGTTCGGATCCCTGCTACGTCGAGTCGGGCATCCAGACAGAGACGTGTTGGGCTCTCCGCGATAAATATGCGTTGCCATTTTGATTTGTTTTGATTTGTTTGGAAAAGGTGGTTTGGAATTCCTAAATAAATCCTATTCGCAGATGAGGGGGAACACCTACATAATTGGTGGTTATGTGTGCGTGAAATGCGTCTGCGTCACTTCAAATATATTTTTTTAATTATTATTAATATTAAACTTTACAAAATATATGAAAATATATGTAAGGAAAATACATGGCACTTCCCTAATGGTATTCGAATCATCCCGCGTAATAACGATGGTCGGCAAGCCAAACATCTCTAGATACAAAACAAGGATAAGAAGGTGAAGGTGATGACGAGAAACACGTGGGAGAAGAAATTGTGATTATAAGAAATCGTAAGAGTAAGAAAGGAGCAACAGAGCGAATAATAAACATTGAATGTTGTTTCTTTGTTTTACAGGTGATTTGTAATAAATTAAACCTTAGTTTATAAGCTCCAAAATAATAAAAATTCTTTGTTTTACAGAGAAACAATTCAGTTTAGTTATTTATAATAATTCCCAAAAGGAGGGAATTATATTTAAATAACTAAACTGAATTGTTTCTCTGTAAAACAAAGAATTTTTATTATTTTGGAGCTTATAAATGGAGCATATATGGGGTCAGCTTGACCCCGTGCGCAGACCACGGAAAATTTTCTATGCACAGAGTGAAAGTTAAGAGGCGTCCGGAATATAGAGACTTTGAAGAATCGACATTGGCGAAGTCGGTTAGGCGGCTGCCCAGTGTGGATCCGAAGATCGCGGGTTCGAATCCCGTCGTCCGAAAGGTGTTTTTTTCGGCTCTTGCAATATTCTTTGGTATTACGAAACCTATTCCTAAAACGTGTATCTACTTCGGAGCCTCCCAGAAAAACTACCCACTTGTCTCCGCTAAAATTACTTACTATATATAGCCCTCAGAATCCACTAGACACCCGGTCGCACAGGGCATCCCACAACCCTCGAGACGAAAGCTTCTTCAAGACACGCTCGGCCGAGCATCATGCACGCACCCCTTTCTTCTCCCTTTCCCTCTTCATCCCTTCGCCATCCGAAGTACCGAATCCCCCTCCCCCAGCCCAACGATTCACGCGTCGCCACCATTTCCAACGCCCACTCGAGAATCCCTGAATCGGCCGCGTCGAAAGCCCCTGTTCTCCCGTCCGCCGCCTAATTATCCAAGCAGCCCAGCGGTTATGCCCGACGCGCGCGCCTGTCCGGTTTTAAAAGCGACGACCAGTGGCCCGACACGGGGACAGGGATCGATAGTCGAAACGACGATGCCGCGCGGCGTAGTCTGACGGGCAAACAAGCAACGGGGCGACGGACAAAAAGCGAAGCGGAACAGCCTCGAGGCGGTGTTTGCTAACGAACCGTGATTACATAATTAACGAGGCTCGCACGGCTCGTGGATCGGCTGATGGGAAGGTGTCCCGCAGAATTTCCCCGCTCGAATCTCTTCGACGAAAACTCTCTCGGCTCGCTCGATATTCAGGACGCGGCGCGGTTGTAATCGACGTCGAAGGGGGAATCACTTTCCCGCGGCGCGGTCACGTGAACGGCGGCTAATGGAATACGCGAGACGGGGCCCGTTCGTGACGGCGCGCGGCCCGACGAAATTAACCTTAATAAGCCTCTAACCTTGTCATCGTTTCGCCGCGGATAAACCGATTATCAGCGGCACGAGCGGCTCCCGTGACGCGTACGCTTCGAACCTGACCCTGTGCGCGCATCCCTCGCGCTCCGCACCGATCCGGCGCTTTCGCGCGAATGCACGGAACACGAGCGCCGAATCGATCGCCCAGTATCGTTAGATAAAATTCAGGTTGAACCGAAGGGTTGCCATGTCAGCGGGATACTATTTAATCGCGATTTCTTGCAAGATCTGAACCTGAGAAGTCCAGGGGGAACACCACTGTGACGGTCGGAAAAATGAGCCCATTTTCAAGATTTTTTTAAGGAATAACTTACAGTTTTATTATAAAATTGTTATTACCTATCTTTAGTACAATGTCTTAAGAGACTATAAAAAAAAAAAGTAATAGAAAAACATACATAGATTTTCATATACAGTTAATCTCCTACACCCCTCACAAGAAAACATAGGTCGCTTATCGAAACGATATCTTTGGAACGGCAACTCTGAAATCAATTTTTTTTTTGTTTAATATAATCGGTATGAGTGTAGTTTCCGTTGTACGTACCGATTTTTAAAAAAAATTATTTTTGTAAAAATGGCGCGCTTGGGAAGAAGAAGTTTCGAAAATCCGCAAAAAAATGGATAGTTTTTCGAGCGCATTTCAAAAAATATGTTTTCGATCAAAAAATCGGTACGTACAACTGAAGATACTCTTGTTTTAAAGATCCTGCAAAAATTTCAAGTCGATCGGATAAAAATTGACAGAGCTATTGATTCGATCAGTTAGAAAAATGTCGTTTCGAGAAAATCGCGTTTAAAGAGGTAAGAAAAATGTCGGCGCGCTATTTGCCGCCTAGGGTAACTGTACCTAATATCGCCAGGCAAAAGTTAAATCGCTATCAATTGAACAATAATTGATATTTTTGCATGCCGTTTGTTTCAATGTAAAGAGAAATTATTCATCTTTCATGTAGTATAAGTTAGAATCGTTGAAACCTACAAATTTTTAATTAGGACTTAAAAAACGTGAGACATGCAAAAATCGGGTCCTGAAAAAAGTGTACCCAATATCGCCACCTCAAGAAAAATTGATTAATTCATGTATATATGAGTTTTTTAAGTCATTTTCAAACGTGCTTTTATTATTTCCTGCACTACAAATGTATTTTTATCCATCTTTGATTTTATTTTTATTAGAAAAATATAGAATTTAGAAATATAGAATTTAAAAATATGGAATTTAAAAATATAGATGTTTAAAGTATTTTATTTTTTACGTTCCGATGTACATATTCGACAAATAAAGTCATTTTCACATGGACTTTTATTATTTTTGCTGTATAAATGTTTCTTATCAGTCTTTGATTAGGATTAGGTTATTGGCGGTATTGGGAACACACATACTGCTACAAGAAAAACGTTATTTTCATTATAAAAACTATTTGAATCGATTGCAGTCCTTAACTACATCATTAATTAAGTTTTTCTAGTAGATATTCTTGCATTTACGGAATTATTAGACTTACCTTCTCCGAATGGGATGTAAAATTGTGACAGCCCAATAAATTTTTACACTGTTAAGATTCACTAAAATACTTCTCTTTCTGTAATTGTTGATCACATGACGCTGCAATTACAGTGTGTCTTCCTGCATATGGTTAGGTTCTAATTGAGTGCATAACCGATAAATTTTAGTGCTTACTTTGCGAGATATAGGGGGTGGCGATATTAGGAACACTGGCGATATTAGGTACAGTTACCCTATATAGGGGAAGGTGGGGTAAAACGGAACGCTTAACTTTGGAAGGTGATAACTTAAAATCGGGAGGATAAAATGACACGAGACTTCAACAGGAGTCTTCAGTGGACCTTAGACTATAAGAAAATCATGGTCATTGATAAGAAAAATCTTTGGGAACGACGGAAAGTGAAATTTACCGGAGGTATCGAAATCTTCGCCTCGCTCAAATCGTGGGGTAAAACGGAACACCCACTCAAAGACCGTGTAAACGTACAAAATCTTTATTTTTATGATTTAAAATGTATTAATTTATGTTAAAATCTATAAATATATGTTTTAGGTATAACTATTGCAAATAAAATATAACAAAAATATAACAGTTTGATCGAATGAAAGATGTATCTCATACATCATAATTTTCTATACAAAATCAATTTTCTTGGAAACAAGAATAGTAATTAAAAGTTTAATCTACAATCTAATAATTAAAAGAGATAATAAACACGTACTAAGAGACGTTTCCATTCTTCCCCATGTATAATAGGCGTTCCGTTTTACCCCGCGAAAAGTGTTCCGCTTTGCCCCACGTGCAGTCATTTAGTAAACATTTAATATTTACACTTCAGCGTGAGGTAAATAACTTTTTATATACGTCAAAATGTAGCGTAAGAAATATAGAATCCAACGATGTACTTGCCGTTATTAATTTTCCAAGTCCAAGTACCGAAAAGTGGTCGAAAGTCCAACGCAATATTGAAACGTCGATACCGGAATTTTTTCAAACTCTCTTAATGGAAAAATAACTTGTGCAGGGGTCTATGGTCTATCATAAAATGCTATGAGGACCCTTTGGTTCCATGTCACGCGGTACCAACCCATTCGCACCTCTTATCTAAGAGAAACAATGGTGTTCCGTTTTACCCACCCGTTCCGTTTTACCCCACTTTCCCCTACCTACATAGCGCGCTCGGATCGGCATCGTGTCGCGTCTCACAAAATGCACTGTATCTTCGTCAATTCTTCGAATATTAACTTGAAATTTTCAGACAATATTTTTGAAGAGTTAAACATTAAGAAAGTGAAGAAAAAAAAATAGAAATTTTTTCAACTTTCACAGTGGTGTTCCCCCTTCATTGGGGTGCTCTAGAAGTTTTCGCGAATATTCAGCGGTCGCCCGTGTAAATTCCTGCGCACATCTTCCGTTCGATCCTCTTGAACGTTCATCCCGCGAGTGGACGAAGGGATTAAGCGCAGCGCGAATTCCCGTTGTTTATTCTGCAGGAACGACACGCGTATCCCACCGGTTATTCAGAGGCAAATGAATTCCTGTAATCCGGCCCTTTCACGGCCACCGCCGGATATTACGGCTCACAATGCCCAGCCCCGTTCTAATCTGCTATTCTTCGTCGAGTGGACGTCCGTTTCCTTCTTATTGCCGGCCCCGAAAGCCCCCGCGTGCCACCGAACACGAGGATGCGAGGGAGAACCTCTACTTGTAAATAGATCCGCGATTGCATCCTTAGGATAGGTGAAATAAACAAGTCCGTGGGCTGGGAAATATCTGGGGCATTAATTCGAAGAGAGAAACGCGCGCCGTTATCGCATCGACAGCCCCGTCGCAGTCTATCACCCCCATAAAACCGTACGGTGTCGTATAATCCGAGGCAGTACACTTAAAACCCGTGGCGATCGTCCAATCAGCGGCTGGAGGCTGGCATCGATACATGGAAGGCGTTTAATGGTCGCCGCGAAAGGAAAAAGCCGACGATTTTCCGTCGTTAGGGCGGCTGCTGCCGCCTCCACCGGGCTCGTTTGTGCCAGTTTGAAAAATGGCAAGCTTAATTTCAATTTGCCCCGTCGCATGGCGCGTTGAAAGCTCGCGTGATACCGCCACGATCGCCGACACCGATAACCGGCGCTGTTTATCGCGATCCTCGGCTCTATCGATCTGAACGATACAGTGGGCCTTTGAACTCATTCAAGTCGAAATCCATAGCAAAAGGGATGAATGCAGGCTCCACTGGCCTTTACAACCTCCCAACTTCCATTGATTACCAATTTTCCTAATTAAAATCAATCGATCCTCGACTATCCCGCGACCTATTACAATTCTAACAAGCGGATACGATTTCTCGTCCAAAAATTAGTCGAAAACGTCCTCTACAGTTTTCCCGTACGATTCTCCAGTGTGGAGAAAATCGAATTTGAAAATGGCTCCTCGGGTGCCCCCGCCACAAATCTTGACCGATTTCAATATATTTTTTTTAAATACCCGTAAAGGGCTCAGCAATAACAGAGAGCTGCAGTAAAACCTGTATCTTTTAGTCTAATCTACCTATAAAAAACATTATTTTGCATAACATAATATAAAAACGTAAACTTTCGAAATTAAAGATATTACAAATTAATTTTTTGGAAATTTAATATTAGCTGTGAAATAAAAAAATTAACTTCAAATTTACAAAATTTATGCTTTAAATAAACTGTGAGTATAGCTGATTTAAATCTAATGTTTTTAAATTATATTTCAATTTTGTTAGTTTTGATTTTATTTCTAATATATAAATATTTTTTTCATTTTTTTAAGAATTGTAATTAGAATAGAATTTGATGTGGCAACTAATTTTATAATAATTTGTTAATATGAATTATATGTGCTATGTTACATGCATTGTGGCTTATTTTATAATAAAATTTCTTCAGCTTCAACCGTTAAGAGCTTAACTTCCAATTACAATTCCTAAAACAATTAAAAATATATATATATATTAGAAATAAAATAAAAACTAATAAGTTTAAAATATCATTTAAAAATATAAGATTTCAATCCGTTATACTTACAGTTTATTTAAAACATAAATTTTGTAAATTTGAAGTTAATTTTTTATTTTACAGCTAATATTAAATTTCCCAAAATTTAATTTGTAATATCTTTAATTTCCAAAGTTTACGTTCTTATATTATGTTATGCTAAATAATGTTTTTTATCGATCAGACCAAAATATACAGGTTCTACTGCATCTCTCCGTTATTGCTAAGCCCCTTACGGGTATTTAAAAAAAAAAAATATTGAAATCGGTCAAGATTTGCGCTGTCTAGCGATTTTTGTCCAAAATCGCACACTGTGCGCCGCGACTTTGAAGCCGTTTATCTCGAAAACGAGGCGTCGTAGGAAGAAACTTCATCCCACATTTTCGACGTATTTCATAGCGCTGAATCACCCCCATCGGTTCGATTCCACACAATCGGTAACTGTGGACCATAATTAGCGAGAAAGCGTCGGTCGAATTGAATCCCAACCCCGATCGCTTCCGATCGTTTGCCTCTAACAATAGACACACCCCAAATCACTCTTTATCCATTAAATCGAACGAGCCGAAGGAATTAATTCGAATAGTTTCCCCATTCGAAGTTTCCACCGTGGATTATGCCCCCGAAGAATTCCCAACGCCTCGCAGTCACGTGAGCGTTACCACGATCGCGGCCCGCGAGCCGGGAATCCGCACCAGCCCCTGCGAGTCGAAAATCCAAGCGCCATTTCCCCTCCTTGAATTTCGGCTAATTAGACCCGCGTAGGAACGACGCGGGGGGCGATAATAAACGCCTCGCGAGTCGCGACACGCGCCGCTGGATTCCACGGCGATAAACGGGCGTGCTCGGTCGAACGGTTCCGAGCCGCGGTGAATCGTGGTTAATCGCGCGAAAGCGCGGCCGAAAAACCGCGCGCCGGGAAATTTAGCGATATGTCGAATGCCGGCGGCGAAACTGGCGGAGGAGGGAGGATCGAGACACGTGAAAATTATTCGCGTCCGGCGATTTAACCGACAGGCAGAATTTTTTGGTGGGCCATTTTTCGGGAGACGGAATTTATCCGCCGCCGCTGGACTCGATTAACGTCGAACAAGGCCGAGTATGAAGTTCACCAGCGAACAATGGAAGGCCTTACTTCCGCTCCCCCTTTCTCCTCGACACGGAGCTCCCCACCGATCGGGGATTGGATTAATCCCAGGGGCAAAAGGAGAACAGTCGGGTCCTCGCGGTCGGCCATTTTCTATTCGCGTGCCATCCCCCGTGGAAAATCCGGGGTGAACGGCAGAGGGCGGATCTCTGCTCTTTTCGTCGGAGAGGAGCGGAGCGTTCGACCGTGAATCGGGAAATCGAGTTGCCGTTGGGTTGCGTCGAAAAAGTCATTATCGGCTTTTAATCAACCCTCCCGTGTCTTTTCTGGAGCCGTTGCCCTCGCCCCTTCGCCATTCTCATGTTCAAATCCCGCTGGCTCAATGGAGGTGTACGGTTTCGTTTGAATTCCACCACTGGGACGATTCCCCGTTCAAAAATGAACCAAGAGCGTCGGATACATTTTTCCATTACTAGGCTCCGTTCTCGAAGAAACGGACACCGAACGTGGAGCCCGTCTCGAGCGGCGAGTTCCGGGCCGCGTATTCCCGAAACAAAGGGGCGGGCGAAAAAATGTATACCACCTCTTCGATTCATTTTTTCACGAGGAATCAGCCCGCTTTCGTTCCACTCCGAAATATAGGGTAAACAGGCCAGTAGATGGACGGTTTAGCTGATTCCGAACTTAATATCAAGATTTTGGTTAGAAATATTTGTTTTATGAAACAAAAATCAAAATGTTTACACGTAGAAATATATAAATTTAAAGAAAAAAATTATTTTCAAGTAAAAAAATTAATTTATTCGAGCATAAATAATGAAAATTCCATTCATAGCTCATATCACCAGTAGATGGACGGTAGGGTTAGTAAATGGACAGCTCACAACCAGTAAATGGACGGTAACTTCTTGCATTCATTATATTAAAAAATAGGTTTTAAGTAGGACCTTTCCACTGAGTTTGGCATGTAGCGTAGACTTTGGAATGCCATATTCTTTTGCTACCTTGCCTAAACTTCTTCCTTTTCCGACTTGGTTCAGAGCATTGTCAATGTCATTTTCTGAATATTGATGTAACTTATATAGTCGTTTCTTGCTCGTCATTATTAAGGGAGAAAAAAAAATACCTATGCCTACAAAATATAAAAATAAACAATAAAGTAGAAATATCTAAAGGACTACTAAAAAAGTTGCGTAATAAATATGACATCTTAACCTTTTCATCTTCGAAAGTTTTATTATAAACAAGAATAAACAAATATGTAAATTTCAATAATGTGTGAACTTTCTAACTGCCTACTTGGTTATGAATATTTATTAAGAAAAAATCGGCTTGAAAAGGTTCGATTCTAGGCTGTCCATGTGCTGGTATTAGGTTAGGAAACTAATGTCAATTAATGGACAGTCACTTTTCTAAGTTCTGTTATTTAGTTCTTTTTCTTTAAAGGTTTATTTAGAACTTTGGAATATTACTAATGCAACCATGTATTACATACCTCTTTAAAATACGTCCAAACACGCTATTTCCTTCTAATAAACCACGTGCACGCTAGCAATGCTTACTACCAACTGAACGACTAGCATCCGGTGATGTCGGACCATATTAAGAGATATTTTTCCCATACAAAAACGATATTTATTAAAAATGATAATTTTATAAAGCAACAAACGTTTTTTTCTATAACATAAAAAAAATTCATATAAATTAGAAACATAGTTTTCTCATAATTGATGATTAATCTACGAATCGTCCATCTACTAGCCACGTCCATCTACTGGCCTGCTTACCCTACACCGTGTGCGTTTTTGTAAACGAAAATCTGAACTCTTCCGTCCTCTTCGCGGAGTTCCTTTTTAAATCTCACGTTCCTCGTATCTTCCGGCGATGATTAAGGGTGGCAACTCTACGGTTATTTAACGAATGCCTACCTCGCGCATTGCTGGTAAAATGCCGCCGGTTGGCGGAGAATCGA
Organism: Andrena flavipes; assembly: GCA_963971345.1. Classification (NCBI taxonomy): domain Eukaryota; kingdom Metazoa; phylum Arthropoda; class Insecta; order Hymenoptera; family Andrenidae; genus Andrena; species Andrena flavipes. Next base: position 17,730,451 of record OZ020482.1, on the reverse strand, counting down.
TGGGGAAGACAACACCGCGGATGTCTCTTAAACTATAATCGTGGCGGACGCGTTTACATTCCGCTGCGTTCTATGCACTGCGACTAGGAGGGAGGGAGGACGGAGAGGGGGAAGTTAAAAGCCTCTGTATCCACCCTTTCCCCTTCGCCCTTTTCCAGCGCCGGAAGGCGCGCGCTCTCGGGGGCGACGGTGCTCGCGGGAAACGACAAAAATGTCTCTCTTTGACTGCCATCCACCTTGTCCCGATCCTCCCTCGTAAAGTGCAATTCCCCGTGTTAAACGTGCCGAAGTGTCGGGCTGCCGGGGCGGCCAGACAGCCTCTTCGACCGGGGCTTTCTGTGGATTTCGTCGCGTGGGCCGCCGGTCGAGTCGGATAAAAGGAAGAATGCCTTCGAATACCGTGGAAATGGATTTTTACTCCCCGGAGAGTCTTCGCTATTGACCAGACGGTCCGAGGAATTCGAGGACACCATTCACCGCGAAGTACTTCCTTCCACGCTCCGAGCAACATCAGCTGCGCTTCCCCCACTCTGATTTATCCACGCCCGCTGGTGGGGGGAGGGGAGGGGGTAACGCGCCTCAGCGGCCCCGAGCGGCCAGTAGACGCTGTCGCGACTGTAACGGCGGAGCTCATCTCGTCCAGAGATTCGCAGAATTACATTGCAACCCCACTAGTCCGCTGCAGATTCTGAAAATTGAATTAACAGAGGGCGCTCCTCGGGGGAGACGGTAAAACTGCTTCCTCGAGTACCTAATATTTACCCCCCCCCCTCCACCCCCACAACCCCTCCCCCCAGATTCATGGCAAGCCGCAGACCGCTCTGTCTCTAAAATCGTAATTCTCCTCTCCCCGGTGGAAGGCGAGCGAAACGGACGTTCCGCCGAGAGCGGAAGATTACTCCCTCCTGATTTTTATTATTATGTCCCAGCCGGATGCTGTCCTTTTTATTGGCCGCCGCCTTTCTGCCTTCTCAACCACCCCTCGCCCTCCCCCCTCCTCCTTAGCCGAGACGAAACAAAAGGATCGAACGACCCCGAAGACGCGAAACATCGTCACGGGGGCTGCTCGCCTTGCGGCCATAATACGATCGGGGCCAGAAACTTTTTCTATTACCCCGCTTGGAAACTTCTCTCGAAGCTATCGAGGGTATCGACGCCCCGCTCTCTCCGGGGGAATCTTTTCTTTTTTTTCTTTCGCTCTGTCCCTTTTTCTTTTCTAATGGAGCACGGCGGAGGAATCGTCGATGAAAGGGTGCTCGAGGATCGCGCGAAAGCTTGAAATTTATTTATACCGGGCGGGTCTCTCTTCGCCCGCCTCCTTTTAGGGGGATGATTAAGGTGTCCGCGGGAAATTCTGATTAAAATCCGATTCTTCGAGCCGGTCGAACGGGGAAGATAAATCCACCGTTCGGTGGCACTGTTTTCGAATTCAGCCGCGGGCTCGGGAAGCCCTGGGAAATCGGAGCCAGCTAATTAATCACCGTGCCGCATAATAAGCGAGGACCCGATAACGATACCATCGGCGATTCTAAATTCGCCACACGCCGCTGGCGTTCGCTGGGGGGGCTGGGCGCTCGATAAACACCGTCGGAGCGGCCATCCTCCTACGTCCTACTGGTATTAAATTATTGTTAAGGAAACAGAGGGAGCGGCTGGAGAGTGACTGGCGCAAACTTTCTCTCTGTTTACTCTGTGTTTCGCGCACGACACAATGCTGCCCTAGAAACCGGAAGCCACCTCGCCCTTAGGGTAATTGCACGGGCTTGTTACGCGGGCTGTGCAAACGAAAAGCTACGCGAATTTTTTTTCTTCTGTTAAAAATACACCAAAATTCGGGAGTACAGCTTTCGAACGAGGGTTTACTTGCGGGGAAATGCAAGGGCAGAGTTTTGTTCCCTTCGATCGGCACAATTTTGGCGATAATATCTGCTCTGGACGTGGTCCTCTCTTTCCGTGTTTGCATTCCCTCCTCCAGTTTGTAGCGAAGGTATGGTGTACATCAATTTCGTTCTCCCTCCGGCAGCCCAAGCGGCAGGTCAGACACGAATGGCATGGAGAAAAGGCACCGTGCGCAGGGGCAGCACAGAAGGTAGCCCCGCAAGTTAAACAGCTTTCCGTTGCTCGCCGACGTGGTGAAACGTGTCCAGGCCCTAACTCTCCCTTTCTGTGCCACTTCAACTGTGTCGTAGCACCCTCGGTTCACTGGTCGAATGAATAATGCGGTCGACGTACGGTTTTACCTCTCTCTCCCTCTCTCGACCTATCCACGGCGAAATTTTTCTCAGAAGCTGATATTGTCTTCATCGACAGTTCCAGCACAGGAATAAAGATCGCGGAAATGCTAGGAACTATCAGTGATCTTGTAACTCTGGCTTTCCCCGTCCTAAATTCCTGAAGACCTACTTCTCGCCTGCCCTCCAAATAGCTCGATAATACGAACACTCGTCGGACCGTCGATTAATCCATTCCTTCGCGTTCGTTCGCTGCAGCAACGCCCTTACCCCTGGATATACCGTAAATATCAACGGGAGGTTATAAATTACAGCGAGTTCATCATGGAGTCATGTCTGAACGACGCTCGAAACAGCTGTATCCTTGAGGATAATACGATAGTACGGGAGGATTGCGCTGCCATAAACGCGGGATAGTCGCGTGGAAGGCAACAATATCGCGATCATAAAACATTTATGGATCGGGGCTAGCTCGGGCCATAACCGTTTCATACCTTTTTCACGGCGTTTCGGTGGATGGGAGGCGCGATTTGCTTCGCGAGCGATGTTTCCCAACGGCGTTTCGGGGGGCGCGGGCATCTCGGAATGGATTATCATAAACGCTGGACCTGTAACGATAACACAGGGAAAATCAGGGTAACGCGTCCGCCAGCTGGAGATCTCCAAGAGGCCACACGGAACAAGTGCCGAGGAGCCGGAGGAGTCGCGTTGTAAATCTCCGAAACCTCGGTGTAGTAAGGTGATCTCTTATCTGCGGAGTTGGCTGAGGAAAATGGAGTCGACGGCTTTGAGGTAGCAGCCACGCTGGCTGGTAAACCGGAGACCGTGATTTTCGCTCGCGGAGCCGTATTTTCGATTTCCATTAAGGCGTATTCCCAAGCGCGGCCTCGCCTCCCGTACAGTGGCGCATGTGACCCAATTGAAAAGTCGATACCTTAGAATTCAGCCTCCCCCGTCCCACCCACGGCTAGGGAAGGGCCCAGACTCCTTTTCCCATCTCGTTCGTCTTCTTTCGCGGCGACGTTGTCGTCGAACACGTTCCGCGCCACCCTGAAAAGACGACACAGCTCCTTGATCAGCGGATCCTATTCCCTCATCGAGGGATCGTAGCCTCCTCCCGTGTATTCCGCGTGCTTCTCGTGTCCTGGTGAAAAGAGACCTCTTTGGGGGCTAATGTCGCGGTACATTCCTCGGGATGTTGGATTCTGGGTGTCGTACTTCGCTCGGAAGCTTCTATTCTGGTTTGGGTCTCCCATCGATCGCCGAGGTATTCGGTTACCCAATTAGGCAACCGTATCGGTCCAAAGACCGTTCGGTTAATCGATGGGAAACTGTAAACGATGATCCTCGGTCAGAGGCGACGGCCAGCGGCGACAGGTACTTAGAGGGGTACTTGTACGTCCTCGTGTTAATTGGGGAGCATGCCACCGCCTTGGCAGAGGGTTTCTCGCATTCTTTTTGTTTTTCAGGTTTCTGGGTCGTGTGTACAAGGGGAGGCTCTGGGGGTTTGTAAGGTTTCGTCGATTAAACGATCGATGCCACGGCCGTCTAGGTTAGGGCAACCAGGGGACCGGGTTCCGCTAGGTAATTCCACCGCGGAACGAGGAAAAGGGAACGCATCCAAGCCGCTTAGACCGCCTCCGAGTGGTGTCTTGACCCGCAAACCTTGACCGAATCTTAGTTGGAAACGAGTCGAAACTTCCCGCGGTGTTTTCCAACGGACCACAGGCATTTTCAAAGCGTTGCCAAGGTGCGAGCAAGTTTCTCCAGCGTCAGGCTAGCTTTGGTTTACCGGGCTATCGGACGTTTCCTCTCCATTGATCCAGCAGGAACGCTGCGTTTCCTCGTATGGGCACTAATGGCTCACGCATCATCGAGCTTACGGGATCCAGGGGTGAGTCAGCGAATCGTTTGGGATACGGTAGCTGGAGTCTTTTTTTTGTTGGCTCGTAAACTTTACACGTTGGATTCTCGACGATGGATTTTAAAGTTTGATATTTGGGCCTCTTGGACTTTGGAGGAGGGTGGGCTTTGGATTCAGAACTTTTGAGTCCTTGGATTTAGACTCTGAGCTGGGGAGTCTATGGATTTTGGTATTCTGAGCTTAGGAGTCCTTAGGATTTTGGACTCTAAACTTGGGAGTCTTTGGAATTTTGGACTCGAAGCTTGGGAGTCTTTGGAATTTTGGACTCTAAGCTTGGGGTCTTTGGAATTTTGGACTCTGAGCCGGGGAGTCCATGGATTTTGGTATTCTAAGCTTAGGACACCTTAGGATTTTGGACTCTAAACTTGGGAGTCTTTGGAATTTTGGACTCTAAACTTGGGAGTCTTTGGAATTTTGGACTCTAAGCTTGGGGTCTTTGGAATTTTGGACTCTGAACTTGGGAGTCCTTGCATTTTGATATTCTGAGCTTAGGAGTCCTTAAGATTTTGGACTTTACGCTTGGGAGTCCTTAGAATTTTAGACTCTGAACTTAGGAGTCGTTAGGATTTTGGACTCTGAGCTTGAGAGTCTTTGGAATTTTGGTATTCTGGGCTTAGGAACCCTTAGAATTTTGGACTCTGATCTTGGGAGTCCTTGGATTTTGATATTCTGAACTTAAGAGTCCTCAAAATTTTGGACTCTGAGCTTGAGACTCTTTGGAATTTTGGTATTCTGAACTTAAGAGTCCTCAAAATTTTGGACTCTGAGCTTGAGACTCTTTGAATTTTGGACTCTGTGCTGCAGAGTCCATGGATTTTAGTATTTTATGCTTGAAAGTCCTTAAACTGTTCCTCCAGCACACGAATTCAAACTCAAGAATCTTTTAATTCTAGACTTCAAAATCTGGACCCTCTGTACCATTTATCCCTCCACCATTTCCAATCCCTCAACCCTATACACCCCCAAAAACACATCCAAAATCTATCTCGAACAACCCCCCACATGCCATCGCCCTAAAAAAAAACAAAGTCCATTCACCGACCCATCGAACGATTTAAAAAAATAGAGGAATCATCGAGGGTCCAATCGAGCGGATCTTTCCAGTAAATTTCCAAGCGCCACGGGACAAGCAATTACGTCGGCGACGGAGCGGCGGCGGGCACCGCCACAAACGCAATTTATTCCTCCCGTCGTCGCGCAAAACGCGTCTCTGTTTCCAGCCCCGCGAGCACCACCCCTCCAACCCCCGACCACCCCTCAGCCACCCCCGACGCGCCGGAATACGCATTATACGCCCGTCGTAAATTTCATTCTGCCCCGCGATGTATGGATCGCGGCCTCGCGATGACGCATCGCGCGATAATGCGTCCCCACAATTTCACCCCGTATTTTCGGATAAAGTAATTTACACCGGGCCCCGACGGCCCATTAGGACGCATTACGCCGGGCCATAATTGTTCTCTATACCCGATTACCTCCAAATCCAGCCGTTCCGCCGTCCTTCCATCCCGATCCAGCGAATTTCGAATTATTTCATCCACCCAGTACCAACCGCCCTGCAACTTGAATTCTCTAAACATCTTTTTCCTTCGATATTACGGAACCTCAACTGGCAGCCTCGTTTTTCCCCTTTTAACAGGGTACTTCGACGACCCCTTTCGACCCCCTAGTTGCTTTTCCCACCCCAAGAGGCACGATTTATCAGGCCCCCTCCCAGCAGCGTTGATTGATAGCGACGAGGGTTTATTTTCCCTCCTCGCAGCCTGGTCGTCGACGTCTAATAGCGCGTCAAAGGAGACGCGTGGAGCGACGGGGCCACCGCCTACGACGCGCAGGCAAATGGGTGCATCCACCGTGCTAAGCGTCCCTTTGTTCCTGACGCGTGATTGACGCGCAATGGTTCACGGTTCCAGGCGCCTCGCGCCAAGATTGCCACTCGATCGCGGGGCTGATCCGCGTTATTGGGCCAGCTGCATCGAGCGGGCGAGTGTTCCCAGCTTTGGGGAACTTCGACGACTTGTTGTCAACGGGGGAGCTTGTTTATCGAAGGGATGAAGATGACCTCCGAAATCAAAGTCCTACACCCTCCCCCAAAGGGCGCGCTGGAGATGTGAGAAAAGATTCGAGAGGTCAAAGCGAGTTTTCAGAATCGGGAAGCTAGATTGAGTTAGCCACTCGTCGAGCACGTCCATGGCATCGACCCAATTATTTACGCCTCGCTCGAGCGATAAAAAAGAACGCACTCGAACAAACCAGACCGCCCCTGCGCTATCGTCGTCCAGGCCAATAAATTCCATGGTCTTTTTTTCGTACGCGACGGGGAAGACGAGTCATCAGTCGACCGGTGGACAGGAGAAGTCGACGATTGATAACACTTTCCTCTTGACTTGGCCAACCGTGGCGCTTTTAATTAATCGAGCGGCGCGGGTATAAAAAGTCGAATGGATAACGATTGGCTCGAAGCCGGAGCTTATCCGCCTGCCGTGCGATCCGAAAGCAGGCCTGAAAAACGGGATACAAGTGTAATTTCCATAGAGGACGGCGCGCGGAATTTAATACAACGAGGAAAGGGGTGGGATTTTTTTACCTGCGTAGAGAAAATTTCCCGCGCTTGTCCCGCAGGGTTTCTTGAAATTAATATTTCGGAGGAACGCGCGCAAATAATTATCGCGTGCCCCGCTGCACCGTGGAAATTGAATTTCCCCCTCCCACAGGCCGCGCTCTTTTCCCCCTCTTTGTTTCCGCGGCGGGCTACGCGCCAAACGACCCACGGGAAGGCACATTTTCGCGGGAAATATTTGCGCGATTCCCCCGGCCGCGGGACAATTTAAAAATATATACAAGCCGTCGGGTTCCTTTAATTAAAGGCAAGCTTCTTGTCGCGAAAGATAAACGAATAGACTCGGTTTAATTAAAAGAAACGTTGTCTTTCCTCCGCGTTAATTGCACACCGAAGCGAACCAAGGCACGAGTAACCGGGGGATTCGACTCGTCCCTATAAAACACGTCGAAAATGTAAAACAATGTTTCCCCGTGCACCCCTTCGTTCCCGAGAAAAACGTCACCGAACTCGGCTGGCTGGCTCGCGCGGCGCCGCGCAGTCGGAGTCGATTATCTCGGAAACGAAGCTTCGTAGGAGAAAAATGTGTTGCACGTTTTCCGCTCATTTTTGGACGACGAATCGAAGGGCCATTGGTTTCCCCTCGAATTACCGCGCCGTCTCTCTAAACCGACAGGTTTCCGCTGGTGGAAGAATTCAATTTAAACCGGGCCAATCTGGCGACAGACGTCCCCCCCCCCCCAGCCAATCCGTCCGGGGACCGTTCGATTATCCGCTGATCAGTGGAGCTTCCTCGTAACAGAGTTAATCCAAGGGACGTTAATTAAACAGCGAAAAGCTCGGGTGGTCCCTGATCCGTGGCCCGTCTTTCACTGGGGATTATTTGCTGGGAGGCTCTTTCTTTCTGGCCCGATCGATCTTACGCCTTTACGCGCCTTTAACGAAATTAGAACCGGAGGAAAGAGACCCACCCCCGGAGCAGGCTGGCGTAAGTCTCCTCTCTTATTTTCCACGGCTATCTATCTTCCCATTTATCCGTCTGGCTGGCAACCGTTTCGAACTTCACCGCCAGACGAATCGTTCCGTCGGCCATAGGCGGGGGGGTCGAAGAAAGAAACCCTCCCCTCCGAAATGCCGCGCAAGGGTGTCGAGGAAACGCCGAAGAAAATCCAAGAATAATTCTTCCCCGCGCGTACTCAACAGAGACGTCGAAGATCGAGGGATCCATCCCCCACCAGGAATCTATTTCCATACATTCAACCCCCTCCGCCCCTTCCATAAATCATCCCCAGTCGGGAGTCGAACGAACTCTTGTACATTTTCCACGGTGCCCGGCCCCGTTCTCCTCTCCTTCGCGCAGACACCCCCTAATTGGTTTCACTCGACGTTCACCTCCCCCCGAATCATCGAACCCTCCCCCTACCCTTCGAAGATTCTTGTTTCGCCGGGGGAGCTTCTCGTTTCGGAGGATTTGGGAGTCGATGGTGATTGGGTTCGCGGAGTTGGTTAGCCCCGGCAGTAAGCAAATGGAGCTTTCGCGCGGTTTATTTTCCAAGGGTCGAAGACAACGAGCGACGCGGGGGAACCTAACTCCCCTGGAATTCCACGGGTTTCGCTGGAACAAAAGGTTTCCTCGAATTTCCCAATGGCTGTATCGGCCTCCGAAGCCAGGGGTATCGGATTCCCCGCGAATTCCAATTTGCTTTCGCCGGCGCGTTCCGTCGAGGCCTGCCGCGTTTTTCCACCGGGGGAACGCGTGCTGCCAGTTAATGCCCCCCCCCCCCTGGTAACAGCGGCGTTCCATTAAAGGACGGCTTTATCGTCGTAATTGTTCCGACACGATATCCACGCCGATAAGGGAAACGCGACCACCGGGAGCGGGGGCTTCACGCGAGGGCTGCTCCTTCGAATTTCTAACGATCGTTTGCTGGATAAAAATCTAATACCAGGAAGCTGCCATGCACGAGGACCCTTCGAGGCAGACGCCCATCTCGAGGGGTAACGACTCGTCGAAAGGGTAATTGACAGATCGCGGTGCCGGGCTAAATTATTATATAGTCGAACAAGTGCCGGTTGTGTTATTACCAACCGCCCTCGAGGACTCGTTAATAACTGCGGCTCGCGGTTCCTTATCGCCAGCCGCGGCCGTTCTACTCTCCGTTTCGTCGAAGGGCCGCGTCGTCGTGTTCAGGGCTCATCGCGGAGCCTGGAAACGCGGCGATACGCCGGCCGGGGTGATTAATTACTAATTAAAAAGCGCGGCATTCGCATGAAAGTCGCCTTTCCCGCGGGAGTGGCTTACCCCCTCTCGCCGCTTCTGCATCTTTCCCTCTGGCTCTCCTCGCCTTAGATAACTTCGTCGCTATCAACCAGCTTGTCGGAACGTAGATAATAAATGACGAGGCAGGTGGACGCTGTGAAACGCGATAAAACTGCCGGAGACTTTGGTTCCCTTGCCCCGTGATCCTTTCCTTCCAAACATTTGATCGGGGGGATGATAGATCCTGGGGATTGGTGCTCTTAAGGGGAGGTTCCGGTCTAAAAGTCGATTTTCTTTTTATTTCATTTTTCGATTGTTCAACCTTTCAGGAATACGTGTTTAAAAGGATTTGTTGAAATTCGTAAAATTCCCGAAGTTATAGACATTTGAGTAGCGGCAAATGCATAGGCGCAATAACCGGCCACGCGGCACTCACGTCAAACTTTAAACGCGTTTTTCTCGAAACAATGTTCTCAAAACGGTGGGACCTATATCTCGAAAAGTTATTATCCGATTCGACTGAACCTTTTTTTATTTTGAAGAATATACTTCTGGCTAGGGGGGAAACTAGACAAAATTACAAAATAGTGAAAATTTATAATTTTTAAAGGCATGGAAAGGACGAACGGTATAGGGAAAAAGTGACTTCAAACTTCAAGTGCCGTTATTTTCTCAAAAAATGTCATTTTTGTAATTTTGTCTAGTTTCCCCCCTAGTCAGAAGTATATACTTCAAAATAAAAAAAGTTTCAGTCGAATCGGATAATAACTTTTGGAGATACAGGTCCCACCGATTTGGATGAATTTTTTGACGCCTTGACTTTAACGACTCCCCAGTGCCGTCTGCAATGATTAATTATAAAACAAAAAATATATTTCTATAATTTAAGACATCCTTAATAGAATGCAACAAATTCCATTAAATTATATATAGTAGTTTTTCTTTAATTAATTCCTAAAGATCACCTATTTTTGGGGGCTCTAGACCGAAACCTCCCCTTAAGTTTATCTAAAACACCGCGAGAGGTCTCGGACATGTTTTTAAGTGGATTGATTTTGTTGCGAGGAACTGAACGATACACACCTGTCTTTAACTCGTCGTTTGTCCATTTTTGTTGCAGCCGTCGTGGATGCGAAGCAGAGAGTACTGGGACGACAGCTTCGAGACCAGATACGCGGAACTGAGGAAGGATCCGACGAGGCCATCGCTGAAAGTAAGCGTCTGCATATTTCACAACAGCATGTTTTTATTGTAGGAATAGGTCTTGTAATTTTTATGTATCTGGAAGACTCGAAAAAAGTCCTCGGGTGCACAGTGGTCTGGAAACCCGCTTTTTGTGGCCGAAATTAAAAATACCTTTAAAGCGACGTTTTTGAACAAGAATTGACTTTCTACGATACAATTTGATTATTTACAGTAGCACATTTAAAAATGCTCAATTATTTTGCAAAAAAAAAAAACAAATTTCGTATTTAAAAAATAAAACCCCCTTAGTGGCGATTATTTTGAAGAAAACTTCATTTTTATGAAGAAGTTGTTTTAAAAAACCACAACTAGTTCGTAAAAAAAGAAAAGAACCATCTTAACGCTATCTTTACAAGTAAAGATCTATTTGTTAAAATCCATACAGAGCTAAAAGTGGCAAAAGGTGGCACCTAAACCTTGCATATTCCTTTTAACAGATGTTTAAACTTTCTTATAAAATAAGTCCGAGGTTTAGCACTTTTAAGCATTTTTTTAAAACCTTTCTCAAAGCTTAAATTGTTATACAGTTTGTACTATTTGTATATGAATTACAAAATGCTCATAACTGGATTAAATACTTGAAATACACCTGCTAACACGTATAAAACTATCATTAAAGCATGGTTTCTAATATTGTATAATTGGTAACTAAAACGTTTAACTTTACTTTAAATGTTATGATTTTGTCTTTAGAACGCTGTATCTCATCACAGATGTATTTAAAATGAATAATACCTTGGATTTGGGAGCTTTGAAGGGTTGTAACTTTATAGCAACAAAAAAATTTTCTGTATATTAAACTTGACTTAAAATTGACTTTTGGCCACAAAAAGCGGGTTTCCAGACCACTGTGGGGTGATGAGACTCGAACCCACGATCCTCCGCATAGTGGCCAACTACCTAACCGAATCCGCCAAAGTCGCCTCCTTATGAAACATCCTGATTCCACATTATCTTTTCGATCCTATACCGAATTGTCTTTGACTTGTTTTTGGAATAAATGTCCCACCACTTCTGTAGCTTCTGAACTGTACCGAGTAATAGCGAGGCGTTCATCGCGCATGCGCGGAAAGTGGGCACGGCCAAGTGACCCAGTTCAAAGCAATTGAACGCCGGAAAGAGCGATCATAGTTCCCATATCGCTGGCCAGCGGCTAGGGGAAAGTCCCTAGGTGCGTTGGAGCGTATTTTAAGCGCCTCTAATTCCCGCGTGCCTCGGTTTTCCAGTGGACCTTTGTGACCTGTCCGCTAGAGCTCCCTTAACCAGCGTCCTTTCGCCCTTAACGAAGCCACTAATGGGAATGTTTCGTCAAAGGGCGCTCGTTCCTCCCTACGCTCGCGTTTTCAATATTTAGCTGCTCGTTTATTTATTCGACTGGACGGGTAGAACCTAGCCGTCGGTTTTTCATCGTTTTAAGCGCTCGATAACGAGTCGAACGTTCTCCCCACCCCCATCGATTAATGGCCCCAGATATTCCAAGCCAGATTGCGGAGCCAGGAACGCCACAGCTCCCCCAGGCAATTGGGTCAAAGTGTCTCTGATTTCCCAGCCCTCTTACCTCCACGAAACTATGGAATTTGAATCTCCCAGGCTCCCCATAAACTTGCGTCTTCCACTCTTAACAAAGCATCAGATTCCAGTTTCACCTCGTAACTCCACCCCCCCCCCCCCCACCTGTCCTCCACCCTCAGCGAAGCTTTGGACTCTAATTCCCCAGGACTAGCAGTCTCCCGTGGACTCTGATTTCACCTCCCATCGTCGCCCGCCGTCATTTTTCATCCCCCGTCGCCTCTCCTAAACTCCGAAACTGTGCCCCCAAAGGAGTCAGATGCTCCGTCTGACGATCGCGTCACGATCCGATCCGCCTAATGACGCGCGAAGCCGCTGGAAACTGACGGAACAGATCGGCAACCGGGATGTTGGAGGCAGTTTAAGGGTGGAACCGAGCATACGTGCCTCGCGAAGCCTCAAGGCGTCGAGGTGGGGTGGAAACTTCGTTAACGAATCTCCGAAATGCCTCAGATGCGTCGGCTTAATTAGCTCCCGCGAACGTGAATGCGGGCTGCCACGGGCGGAAGCGAGAGCGGGGCTTCCTGCTCGATGCAGGCGTACCTGCAGCTAGCTCGCAACCCCAAGCACCTCGTATTGCCCGCGCATAATTATTCCCGCGAAAAACCTCGGATGGGACATTGAGATTCTTTGGCTCGGAGAAACACTGGAAGCTACCTCGTCTGTGCCGGGGACTGATTAAGGGGAGATGAGAGAGATGTTCGGAAACTGGAGGACGAAAAGTGCAATAACCGAAACACGGCCCTCGAGGAGATCTCGACGTCTGCTCAGGTTTTCCGCGCGACCGCGTAGCCGAGCCTCGTAAACACGCCAGTATTCTCCAATCTTCCCTAACAAGATGATACTGCCATCCCCTGGCTATGGATAACCTGCGGGGAGAGCTAGGAGGATGGCATCGCGAGGAAAAGTTGAACGCACGGCGGTAATCCTCGCCCGGCGAACCTATGACGCACAGAATCACCGAGGAGTCGTAGATCTCTATGATTTCCGAGGTCGTTTCAAAGAATTTCCTTGGAACTCTATTACGGGGACCGCCACTCGCCGGCAAGGACCGAGCAGCGAGGAAAAAGCGGATCCCGCCGCGGGGGGATCGATTCCCCTGGGCGGGACAAATATTTAGACGGAAGCTGGGAAACGTTTTCCGGGAGGGAAGCGGTCTCATCGTGTCCCAGGAGGCTCCTGTAAGGACAAACGCGGACGCGGCCTCCCGTCGGCCCTTTCATCGTGCCCGGAGTTCGACAAGTTCGACAATACCGGCTCATCAGGACATTGTGCCCGCGCGGCACAATGGGATCGCGGTGGCCTTTTCGAAATCGCCGTGCAATCCATCCCTTGCATTTCCCTTTTCCGCGCCTCTGCTTCCGTTCTCTGCCTTGAGTCCCTCAGGTGGACCCCTATGCACGCTTCGGTTCGCTCTTGCTTCGGATCTCTGGTCACCAGTGCGTCCAGAAGAGTAAAATCGATGTGTGAGACCTTTCTGATTAGTATGGAGCGATTTTGAAGAAAAGTTGGGATGGGTGTAAGCAGCTCGCGAGAATTTCCATTTGAACAAGTACTCTGTTCCACCTTTTCTCTCAATTTGAGGCAGAAGCGTTTCGTTCCTTCTTCGGATTTCTGGTCACCAGTGCGTCCAGAAGGGTGAAATCAATCTCTGAGACCTTCTGCTTAATATGGAGCGATTTTGAAGAAAAGTAGTGATGGGTTTAAGCAGCTCGCGAGTATTTCTATTTGAACAAGTACGCCGTTCTACATTTTCTCTCAATTAGAGGCAGATGCTTCCACCGAGGGGCGGAATGTCGCAGGGGAAATGCTCACCGAGGGAGACATCCCTGCTCCCGAACTGCCGTTCGAGAGATGAGACGCATCTTCGTGTTATAGGAGGCGTCGTAAAAACGAGGCTCCATCCTGGGGAAACGTCTCCGCCGGTTGCCTACCGTCGGGCTAGATAAATGTAATGGAACGGTCACGAGTCGGTTGCCCAGGGTGCACTTACCCCTCCATCCCTCTGTCGCTCCCTGATCCTCGACCTTTTTATTTTCCCCGTTCCCGGCTACCCTCGCGAAGCTACGCGAGACGGGTTGCTTATTAATGGTATTTATTTATTCAACGGGACTCCAGCTTTCTTGCCAGAGCCGTGGGGGATTATCCTGGGTGGCTCGTGGCGTCTAGAGTAATAAGAAACCACGGACTCGGGATAAAGCAGCAGACTGGAAAAAAGAACTAGGCGAGATTGAAGGGGGATCTTGAAGCTAGCTGATACTGTTCGTAGTAGTGGCTTCTACCAAATTGTCCGGGTCCTCGATTGCCTCGCGAGAAAAATCCCCTAGGGAGGACGTCCACTCCTCCGAGCACGCCAGTTCTCGCTTCGCCTGGCTCCAGTTAGGGGCGATAACTGTGATTTCAGGAAGTGGCTGGCAAAGTTGTCGGGAAACGGGGGGCGGAACGGATCCCACTGCTCGAGGAGGACAGAGGGTGGCTGAACAGCCAGGGGTGCGTTAAAGGGGCGCTGCGATCCGGGACACCGTCGTCTCATGCATACGAATAAGCCGTTCGTTTCCTCGTCACAGCTTTCGCCCTCGCCTCGATTATTAAACGCGCGGGATGACCGTTCTCGTAATTAACGCCGCGCCCTGGGTACGCGACAACTCGAACTCGTGACTTCCTGCAATCCAACATTCCCCGGCTGGAATAAGATCCGCCGGAGGAGAAGTGGATCGATGAATTTTCAGGCTGAATTTAGCTCGCGGACGGTAGACGCTCTCCTTTTCGTTCGCGGCTGTATCGAATCTTCAGGTTTGATTGGTAGAGGCGTGGAGCTTTAGTCCGCATTGTTAGTGAAAGTGTAGCCAACTTGGGCCAATCACTTTCCACTTCGGGGGTTCAAAGTTTGCCCATATTCTTCAGTAGTTTGCACCCAGTTCTACGATATGGACCAAGTTTCTGTTAACAAATGGTCATTTAGGAAACAATCTCACAGCGTGGACCATGAGCTTCCTAGTTACTCTTGATGACCCCTCTGTCAGTCTTATCTTCCACTTCAGGGGACCAGAGACAGAAATACCACGAACAAACTCACAGATTTCACTCACAGTGAAGTACAGAAAATTATTATAAACATTGCGGAAAAGTAATTATCGCATTAAGGTTGGGAAAGTATAGATTTTCCGATAATTATTTTTATGCAGTTTTGTAGATATGAAAAGAAGATGCAACTTGTGTTGAAACTTCTCCTTAATATCTCTCACCGTTCTCAAGATATTCCAGGAAAAAAAGAACTCTGCATTTTTTTTCAAGGGACACGGCGCCAAAAAGAGAAATAGGTTTGCATATTTTTCTGAATTTCCCGGTCGCTTAACTTCCTCCGTCAGCAATCCCTGCTACTCGCATTCTACACTTGTTAATCAACCCCCTCGATAAAGCCACGGAGATCCACCAGTCCTCCACTCGCTCGCTTTAAAATTCAGATGATCGATCAGCCAGAAGCGGCAGACCCACAGCAGCGAAGCATCTACCGAAAGACACTTTACCCCTGCTCAGAGGCAAGGTGGAATCCTCGTGCCCCCTCGCTTGAACCATCGATCCCCCGGAAGTTTGGGGTGAGGAGCATGGGCCAGCAATAAACGTGGATGCATAATAGGGATTCGTCGGCGAACTATGCGCGGCTTAGCGTGCCGCGGCTTTCACCGCTGATTATGAGCGAATGGGTATCGGTTTATCGCGATCCTTTGTCGCAGTGGTGCTCAGCTGGCCCGAAGGTTCCTCCTTTTTCCCGTCGCGGCCGAGTCAGCCTGAAAGATCAAACAGGGTCGCCGCGTTAAATATTCATAAAGGCGAGGGGCAATCGCGGGGAAGAAACGAGGAAAAAAATTGAACCGCCATGAATTTCCATTGGCGACGAACTTCCAAGTTCGACGAATTTCTGATGCAGCCATTGGCCTCGAAATCTCATCTCCCGGATCTGCATAACATTGAAAGGGGGTAGGGCGAATCGATTATCCACTTGCTCCATGAAAAACTATCGCTCAGGAGCGAGACAGTTGGATAGGTGCTGCTATGGTTTATCTCTCCAATGTTTTGATATCGATTCAGTTCTGGGCGGATGATCTCACCCACCCCGACACCCTCCGATTGTCCACGATGAACAACAATCAAGCGGCAGCCACGTACACGCGAGCGAACCGATGGTAAATCGTAATGAGCCCCGTAAATTGTTTTACGGGCAACGTTGGCCTGCCTGCGGCTGCATTACCGCCTCGACGCGGCCAGTGTATCAATTACGAAATAACGTCGTTACCGTGGGCGAGCCTGGTGCAGCCTAATTAACGAATTCCCCAGCTCGAGACCATTCCTCGAGTGTCCCTGCTCGAGAACCGCTGCCCGGGTATCGGCTCCCCTTGGACGGAGCCCACCGCGATTTCGTATAAGCCGATCAATTTCGAGCAATTCGCAATTCTACCGATAATTAGGGCTTCTTCGAGGGTGAGCGGCTCGCGGGGTGTTCATTAAGTCGCTACATTGGGCGGTGAATTCTCGTCGGGGATGTTAGAACCCAGATATCCGACCATTGCTTGACTGTTTCTACTTAAACTTCTATCGCTTCGTTCCCCTGGTCTGACTACAGCAATGCCTCGTTAGGATCACGACGACCGGGGTTGGCGGGACACTAACGCAACGCGGACACTATTTCCTTAGAGTAGTATATGTTCTAACAAGGGGGCCGCATAGGTTATGCAATCGGTTCTGGAATGAGACTGGGTGGACATTGTAGTGCACACCTAGTGTTAAAAAGCTGTAAAGGGATTTTGCAAAATGGGCCTTCATTTTCGAGAAATTTGAGTTCAAAGTTTTGCGGGACAGTAGTATTTCAGTTGCGCAAACATTCTTACCAAGCATCAGTAATCGAACCGAAGGGACTCCCAGCACCGTAGGCGAACGCCTTATTATCGCAGCTACGACCATTGCTTGGTAAGAATGTTTGCGCAACTGAAATACTACTGTCCCGCAAAACTTTGAACTCAAATTTCTCAAAAACGAAGGCCCATTTTGCAAAATCCCTTTACGGTTTTTTAACACTAGGTGTGCACTACAATGTCCACCCAGTCTCATTCTAGAACCGATTACATAACCTATGCGGCCCCCTTGTAAGACTATTCCGTGCGGCCGATGCCGCGAGTGAGGAAACCCCAGAGCCGAGCGAGAGGGACACTAGGGCTGGGACTATTCGAATGCTACGAATAAACTTCGAATATTTCAGTATTCGAATACCGCTGTATTCGAATAGAGCGGTATTCGAATACTATTCGAATAGAGCAGTATTCGAATACTATTCGAATACTAATGTATTCGAATAGTATGGTGTGAAGTGGGTCCAAATTAGCTTAAAAGATTTCACCCTGACAAATGAACCTAAAGAGTTTGATTTATAATTCACCTCATACTATTCGAATAGCATTCGAATACTCAAATATTCGAATAGCATTCGAATACTCAAATATTCGAATAGCATTCGAATACTCAAATATTCGAATAGTATTCGAATACTTCGATATTCGAATTATATTTGACAAATAATTGAGCAACTGAAGTATTTGAATATTCGAATACCGAAAAATTCGACAAATAGTTCCAGCCCTAGTTGACACGAAGTTGCCGTCGTCTCTTTCGTTCTCTCACTCTCGACCGAAGGATTCCAAGAAATGGTGGGGATAGTGAGCGTGATTATAACGCATGGTAAAAACGGAACACTAACGACGAATTACTGTACTCAGTTTTAAAGGAATGCTTCTATGGCCAGTCGGCCTTCTTGTCCCTCGATTGTTCGCTGAAATATGCAACGTCGCGGTTAAGTGTCCCTGCAAAGTTCCAAGGCTCTCGTTTACTGTATTTCTGTGCGTGTAGTTGGGCAAGTGGTAGTGCATTATTTAGCTAAAGACACTTGTGATATTCGATTGCAGGTGATCCTGGTGCCGCACAGCCACACGGACCCAGGATGGCTGAAGACGTTCGAGCAGTACTTCCACAGCTCCACCAGGAGCATTCTGAACAACATGGTCTCGAAGTTGCAGCAGTGGCCGAATATGACTTTCATCTGGAGCGAAGTGTCCTTTTTATCACTCTGGTGGGAGAGGTGAGTGTCTAGAACTTTACATTACTTCGCCACCCGTTCCCCCGCGACTGCGGAATTAATAATAAAGTCACCGGGACCCGGGCGAAACTTTACTACAACGGCTGTCTGCGCGAGCCGCTCGAATCGCGGCATTAAAACTCTTCCCTCCCCATATTACTTAATACCAAACACTAACTAGCTTAAACAAAACGCGCCAACTAACATTACACAATCACGCGATACTCGAACGCTAAAGGATCAGTGGACCAAAGGAAACAGCAGAATGTCACGTTCCAGCAATGGGATCGCGAGTTTTAGTGCGCGCCAGCGCCACCAGAGGTCTAACCCTTCGAACTCTTTCTCACAAGTGGCAGGTGTTAGACTCGTTCGTATATATACAAGTTCCAAGTTTATTCCTCTCGGTGCCAAGACGGTCCCGAAACGAAGCGCCACCTCTTCTTCTCAAAGATCCTTGAAACGCCAATCCACCTGCACTGCAAAGTAACACCACTTTCAACCGGCCTTCGGGATTACGGAGCGGGGATCCCCTTTCTCGTCCAGGAACACAGCGGTTGCGGACGTTACAAGACAATTCCACCTACGACACCCACCCCATTCTCCACCGTCGCCACGCTGTGCGCGCAAACGGGGTGCAAAATCGACGAGCAAGCCAGCAGAAGAGCCAGCAGCCCCCCCCTTCGATTGTCTCGGGCAGCATCATCATCGGTTTTTACGCGGGGTACGTGTACCGCGGAGGCGACGATCGTAAAAGGGCCCATTAAGAAGAGTAGAAAAGATAGCCTCTGGATGGAAAAAGAAGGGAGAGAGAGAGAGAGTAGTTTAAGGCGAGAGCCTCTGCACGTGGGGGGTATCCAGTAGGATCGTGAGGATCATCGTTGAGGATCGTGAGGATTTCTGGTTCTTTAACGACGGTAAGGAAGCGGGGATAAAGATGAGGAAGTATCGAGGGGCATAAAAAGGGGATCGAGAAAAGGGAGCGAGAGGGGGAGATATAAGTCCCCCAACCTTCTTTGCAAAGGCTCGCTTCTGCCCGTCGAATCGAACAAGGGGATGGATGGGGGAGCTCTGACCAGCCATTCCCTGGGACAAAGGGAATCGCCTCGGAATCGAACGTAAGAGGATAACGAGGAAATCGTGGGTAGGACCCGGAATAGAAGATTTCCCTGGGCTACCTGCGTTCGCGTGATGTACGCGCCGCCGTGGAACGAGGCTGTCATAAAACGGCCCATTAAAGAGAAGGAATAGCGCAGCATGCTTTCGGCCACGGCAATATCTGCAAGATCGAAAACCACTTCCTTCCCTTAACAGCCTGGAACGCCGCTGGTGAGAACGAGTACGCGTCGAGCGGAATTTCGAAATGGGCAGAGGGGTTGGTTTGCCTCCCCCCCCCCCCCCCCCCCCGGTGGATTAACGTTGGAGGTCGTTTCGAGGAGAAGAAGTAGATTGGAGGGAGGATAACTATAAATTGGTAGTCTGGAGCATCAGAAGAATTCTTGGATTCAGAAGAATACGTCAGATATGTGTGGAGGGCAAAGATGGCCGAGCGCTTCTGAAGCTCGAGGGGGTAAATCCGAGTAGCCGAAAGGCGGAAGCAGAAAGCGGACCGGAATTGGTCGGTGGTTTACGAGCGATGGGAACGGAGAAAGCACGGCGGGAAGGCCGAGGGAATCAGTGGGACGCGGGGCAGGCGATAAATATGATTTGTATCGCGGATTGTATCGCGCGAAATTACAAGTTGCAGCGTTACACGTTACTCGCGGCTATCTGCTATGTAACTCACAATTACGCCGGCGGTATATCACCCCGGTAAGATATTCGTATTTAACCCCCTTTAGGTGGTGAATTATGCTCGGAGGAAAGTCCCCCGGCTCCTGCCACCCCCGTTTCCCTTTCTGGTCGATTCGAGGGCGCACGAAGCTTCGCTCCACCTACCTGCACCTATTCGACTGTTTCCTTTAAATTGAGACCTATCACGGAACTTCCTACTTCCTCGCAAAACTTCAACAGAACCGAACGGAGAATTCACTGGGCCAGTTCTCGTCCCCCCCCTCGAAATCATTTAACACCGGGGAGATGGAAGTCTCGCGAAAGAAGCTCCGCTGATAGTGTCTTCGAAAGGAATGGAATCCTGCAGGGACGAGGAGTCACGAGGATCACCACCGTAACCTTCGAACCTAACCGCGTCGGGCTCCCGATGGTTTAGAGGCAAGGGTGAGATTCGTGGCGGCTTTACGGCGAGAGTGAACGACCCAACCAGGAAACTACCCCAAGGGTGGGGGTGTTATGGGTCGTCCTGCACGGGCAGTCGCACAAATCACGAAATTCTGTCAGGGTTACGCGCTGTAAATCCTCTCGTTGTCGCTGACGATCGTGTAACGTTCCATTTGCATTCTTCAACGGTGGCTTTCGATCGCGCGCGGTACCTGTCGGAGTTCCCCAACCGCCGGGGGCTGTTCCAGCGATAATGGCACCCCGGGGTATTTCGATCGGGTTAAACGCGGGGCTGTTAACGCTGGAGGGCCAGATCAAACATCTTGCTTTCCAGGAGAAGCAGCTGATGGGAAGCTGGAATTCGACTTTATGGGCTGGTGTAAGGGATGTAACTTGGGGAGTTATCGTTCAAGTTCTCTGGCAGCTGTATTATCCCAAATGGGAGTTACGTAACCGAAGATACCCCGCGGGAAGCTTGCTCCCGTTCCTTCGACCCTTTGATCTTTAAAAAGCACTGCAACTCCGTTGGATAAACGGGTGTTCGCGAAGCAACTAATCGATGGCGGTTTCTCTGTTCCCAGTGCCCACCCCACGAAGAAAATGGTCGTGAAGAGGCTGGTGAAAGATGGCAGGCTGGAGATGACCACTGGGGGATGGGTGATGACCGACGAGGCGACTTCGCACATCTACGCTATGCTGGACCAGCTCATCGAGGGTGAGTCTTCTTTCCAGGATACTTTCACGTTATGTCACCCGGGATAGCTTAGTGCAGAAATATTCTATGCCCACTTTTTGTGAAACTTGAGTTTTTATATTCAACAAATAGTTCTTGGCTGTTTCGTTATGCTGTATAAAAATCACATTTATATCTACTTTATAAATTTGTCAAAAATGATATTTTTGTTCCTTGTGTGTCCTTGAATCTTATGCAGCAATGCGTGTATAAATCTGTTTTTCTCGAAAACACTAAAAGTGGATATTCCTGTAATCGCGTCGCAAAATTCGGCAACATTCAGGTTTTTTTCTCAGTGAATACAATGAATAACAATGTGAAACTTTGTTTCGTTTATTAAGCTACTTATAATGTACACGGAACAATTTGTTAAATACACTTTTAATTTGTGTTCTTTTCAATGTTATCTGGAGGTAAAAATCGGGACTTTGAAAAAAAAAATACCTCCCTGGCGGGAATGATTTCAGCTCACAGACTCATCTGAAAAAGAAAAGAAAAAAAATTCTTAATTATTATGAGTACCACCATCGCATGTATCAGAATTAGCCACGTATGTCAAGATTTAACAAAATTGCGCGCATTCAAACTTCGAGTCTTGAATTTATCCATTTTTACTTAAGCCATCGAGATACTGGCAAGGTGGTATATTTAGTGCAAAGAATTGTGGGATCAGGATCCCTCATAAAAGGGAGCCCGAAATATAGAAACTTTGGTGGAGTCGGCTTTGGTGTAGTCAGTAAGGCGTCTGCCCAATACCCCGAGTTTCGCGGGTTCGAATCCCATCGCCCCGAAGTTCGTTTTTTTTCCGTGGCTCTCACAAGTTGCGCTAGTATAAAAAAAAAACCCTTTTTCTACAAAATTGACACAAGGAATTCGAGATACCCCTCCCCAAGAACCACAAAACGCCATGACCCATTGTTTCCCTCCATTCCCCGAAGCCAAAGAAACAAACCACCTTGCAATCGTACGAGCGAGTGAGGAGCGCGAGGTAGGCGCGTTCATGGGTTCATATTTCACGGAGCTCTGACAGGGAAACGAGTCCCGGAAGTGGAGGATGCCTCGGACGTTTCCCAGACAGAGGGTAGGACGCAATAACCGTTCCCCCCTCGAAGAAGGAGGGGGGGAAAGGCTCGAAGGGATTTCGGAGTCGATCCAGGGACGTGCACTCGAGACTCGACAGAGCAATAAGCAGCAGGGCGACGGTTCCTCGGGGTGATTGCCCTTGCCTGCTCCTTAACGCCCTCTGATTACGCCCGTCCGCCGTGCAGTGAAAGGAAAAGGATCCGGGGTTGCCCCCGCGGTTCCCGACGCCAGAGAGATTTTATTGCGCCTGTGGAATCCCTCTGATTACCCCCCAGATGCCCCCCAAGGGGCTCGCGATAATAATTACCATTCCCCTAAATACATGCCGGGCGTTATCGTCGTCTGGGTGCCATCGGACGCGCTCCTTCCACGAGAAGGCACGGAATTCGGGGCAAACGCGGGTCAAAGGGAGCGGAGTCGATACCGAAATCCCTCTCGTTTGGTCTGGTTAGAAGCCGTCACGGGCTCGGGCTGGATAACGTGTTGCGTTTTCATCGTTACGTATTCACACGCGGAATATTCGGGGAATATTTGCCGATATATCGGCCCTGTAATGCCCTCCGGCGCGTATTGACCGCGTCCGTCCTGGAAATTTAACGTACTAAGCGGCCATGCATATTCAGGAGCCTAATAATTGGAAGTTAATGCAGCTGGCCGGCATTATTTCAATGGGACGCCGGCTGATCCCGTAAATCATCGCGTACCTCGCTTTAGCTCATCCCTGTGCCCATATGGCGTCTTCGATGTAGGATATAAAGCCATTAGAATCCTATAAAGAAACTTATATGTGGGGGATAGGGTGTTTCAATTTTCTCAAGGTGCTATTTTCATATAACTTTGCTTGCACCCTTGGTTCTATTCATTTAAGTGTTCTGTTTGCCAAATTTTAGACCAATTTAATAATATTTAGGGGTTGCACAGTTTTAACACTAGGGTAGACCTAAGGTGGGAGTAACACTTTGGCTTGGGAATACGATTACGCAGAAACTATTACATTTACAACAAAAATCCTTGTACGGAATTGTTACTTACTTATCTGACATTATTGAGTCACAGCAGTTTTATTGTGTGTCAAGTAATATCCAAGTTATTAATAAAAAATGAGAAGCAGAGTGTTACACCCCTAACGATACAGTGTAATGTGTTGCAATCATATCTGATCTCGGGTCGGTTGTAACACTATATGGTTTCTATGCAAACAAAACGATATTATTCGCTTTCTTTGACACTATTCGGTTCTGTTGCGGTACCACCGACCCCGACTACCGATTTTATAATCGCCCCCGACCATGCTTTTGAACTTCAATTATAAGTTGTCACTAACGAGACATTTAAAAGTACTAGGTAACGATCAGTATCAGTTTAAAAAAGGCCAAATTACAGATTTAAAAAACGCACATACTTGCAAAGGGAGTGTTTACATTAGATTCGTAAGTCAGTAAGAAAAAGTTACTTTAGGGTATCGAAAAGTTATTTTCTTCACTATCCATGTTTATTGCGTAGGTATCTATTACTGCTAGGACTTGGATGTGTGTATTCCAAATGTCAATGTTTATCATACGTATGTATATCTAAAATTGGTCTTAATCCTTCGTTGACACACCCCTTTTTCAATCAACTTTGACACTCCTGGGTGGCTCACACCCAGAGCAATTTTTGAACGAGTGCCATTCTCATACAAAGAATCCAATTATTATGAAAAAAAATCATGAGTCAATTTCAAGGTCTCTAGAATGTATTCCAATAATTTTTTTATTGAAGTTTTATCACAGTTTTTGTAAAATAATTCTAGCTTACAACATGTCGAGAAAAAACAAAGAAAATCGTAAAAAAATTGTAACTTTTACAAATTTCAATATTAAAAGCTAAAAATCTACAGAGTTGATGTTCGGATATAATATTTTGAGAGAGAAAATAGTTTGTAAGTCGGCTTTGAAAAAAAGGTATTTATTTTGCATATAAAAGGTTCAGAGCGTCAAAATCAGCTTATGGGTGGTTCACACCCAGAGTGTCAACGAAGGGTTAATATTCATTATATGTTTTGAGATTCAACACAATTTATGTTACATTTGCCCACCTCTTACTACCGCCCCAGTCTACCCTACACATTTTCGCTTTTACAGGTTTTAAAAATGTGGGTAAAATAATAAGGTACAGAATTTTTATAGGTGTGAACAATAATAGTAGTAATAAAATGTAAATTTATGTAAGCGTTCTTTGAAGTTTAATTTCTGTTTTAAGGACTTGAGAATAAAAATAATTATCATTGGAAATCGCATTTCCTTAGCCTACTATATAATTATTTAGTGTGCAAAATGGGCAGCCTCTAAATATTACTCAATCTTCCTAAAATTTGTCAGATATTTTTTTTATATTAATAGGAATCAGGACATATGCGAAGTAAAATAAAAATATAATATTTCCTCTAGTAGAGGACCTTGCTTTGTTCAACAGCAGCAACACAGCGAACAAGACGAACTATCGTAATCTTGATTGAAAAATAGTCTTTAAATTATAAGCTTCCAAGCGTATATTAACATTTTGAATTAACAAAAAAGATTCATAAACAGTCCCCTCTTTTTTACGGACACTTTAAATTACTTGTAAAATTCAATTAAAAAGCGTCCAATAATCCTCATAGAACTTTTCGTTAAAAACACTTTTCAAGAACAATTTACAAGTAATTTAAGGTGCAGAATTAAGAGACTCGCCCCGTAGGGTAAAGGCAGGTAATATGGAACATCTGATTTCAAAAGCTTGCCAAAAGTAGGGGAATAATTTTTTCTTTTTTTTTTTTTTTACTGACATGAGGGGACGAAGGAACTAATGCATAATCATATTTACATAGACAAATGTAAAAAATCCAATTGTTTTGCAATTATAGTAAAACAATGAAAAAAAAATGAAAATCGGCCGTTTGAAAAAATGAGTCTTAATATGGAACACCTAGGAAATTTGTAAAGAAAACTCAAAAATCTTTACTTCTTTTTTACTAAAAATGAAGATTTATTAAGTAGAAGATATAAATAAATAAATATACATCATTTTTGGAATTTATTCCTGCTTTCTGTGTCTCCTACGCGTTGGTCACGTGAAGTATACGTCGAAAGCCCCACATTCTTCGTGTGCTCAACGAAAGCAGCGAATACATTAGGTCTACTTTTCATTGCCATTATTTTTATAATTATCATCGCAAAATAAGCAATCCGCATCATCGTCATCATCGTCATTATCAAGTTCATCTATGTTCCATATTACGTACACACATGTTCCAACAAGAAATTAAGAATTATACTAAGAACAAAGTAACTTTGTTGGTAAACTATTCTGCTCTCCTTAGTTAAAACGTGCCATCTAACATTTTTTCATTTTTCAAAATATGTTGGAATATTTGAAGTTCCACATGTCTTTTACCTTTTAGATAACGTTAAAAAATTTAGATAAATTAGAAACAGTCTACTTTATTCATCCTAACTGCTTTTCAGATCTTTCTGTCCCAAGTTTACGTAAGGTGTTTGATTTGAATGATTTTAAATGTGCTGTGCAGAAGGCAAATTCTTCCAAAGTAGACGTTTGTGAAATGGACATCAATAATTTTTTTGACTGGGAAGACTTCACTTTCCAGCACGAATTAAACAAAATTTCTCCTAGACCGTACCTTCATGATTTTGTATCTGTTCAATTCACAAAAGGGGAAAAAATCTTAAAATATAAAAATGATTTTTCTGCTGAATTTAAGGAGTTAAATTTTCTTAATGCAAAAGCATTGAAAACTAAGTTATCAAAACCAAAAGCCAGAGTTCAATGTGAAGGAATTTCAGCAGAGAAAAGAAAATTTAATTAAAAAATTGAAGCCAATCATGCCAGCCAATCGCCTTGCCTTTTAGGAATCATTAAACGTGTCTAATAACAATGGCGCTGATAATTATTATTAATTTGTACCTTATGTCAATGTTATTTTTGTTCAAGTTGAACATTTAAAAGTATGAATTAAACACGATTTCAAGTGTTTGCTATATTAAAATATCCTATCTTACTTTGTTTACTAAGTAAAAATATCCTAATTGAAACATTTAATTAATTGCCACATTAATAATACATTATATGCCGGTACACCTGTGACAAAAAATTATATTAGACTGCTACGAAATAATAACTACATTTTTTAAATTAAGTGACGAAAAACCAGGACCGCACAAAGGAAATTATTAAACTACAGTTTTCTTGTATGTTTCGAAAAGCTAAATAGGTCGTTTTAACAAGTGAGGGCAGTATTGTTGAATAATCAAGAGCACACATATTTAATGACAAATGATATCAAAACAATACTTTGTATCATACCTTCGTTACAATATTTAGCTGTTTGATGCACTTTTCAGAAACTTTTGAACCCCACGAAAAATATAAACGTTTCTCTCTGTCAATGACGGCTGCCCGACTGATGCTTAATTATCAGCATCATCATCTATTAAGGTAAATGTCCCAATTAGCGACCATGTCCCAATTATTGACACATTATCCATTATATTTAAATATAAATTTTTTTCTGTTCGAAACGGGCGTTAAAAGTATTGGATTCGATTCGTGCTTATTTAAAGTATCTTGCTGACGATTTCGCTGATGTATATCATAACGTATAATTAAGTAATTAATAAATTTTTTCACGTGTGTCACCTACAAATCCATGAAAAAGTAGTTTCTTGTTACCGAACCTAAGAACGGCCAAATTTCAAGTATTAAGTATTTCTTGCATGAGTATATTAATGTAAGAAAAATATATACAATATGTTAAAAAATAATTGTAATTTCACTATTTAAAAAAATTGCATCGAATTTTTTACTAAATTCATAATAATTACGGAGGTCAATAATCGGTACTCGTCAAATGTATGAATTCCTGTTATTGACACGAGACGCCATGTCGTATTTCCATCCTGCGTGTTTTTACATGTTTTGTCAGTTGCGTCATAACCAAAAAAAATTCCACGCATTATGTACGAATCAATAATACGGTCCGAAGTAGGTCACTATTTGGGACGAAGAGAGAATTGACGGTCAAAAATAGGTACACGTGCACCATATAATATATTTGTTATTAATAATTATATTTGAACAATTTCGTCATTAAAAGGGGCCTTTTTCACAATGGAAAAGAACCAGCCATATGATAGGCTATTAATAAGTAACTGCGACAAATATTTTTAATATGTAAATATGTTAGAAAATGCGCGTCTATCTTACAGGGTCACTAATTGGGACATTTACCTTATATCTAAGGATCTAGTATACACGATTGTCTCAAGAGTTCGTTAATTCTTTATCGAAATTTTACGAAGTTCCATATTACGTGCCATTCCACGTTACCTGCCTTCGCCCTACATATAGGAATCGGTGGTTGAGTGAGAACTTGCGAGAGAGCGAGGTCGCTCGAAATGCCCTCTTGTGGCGAGTACGGCGGGACCGCTACAAAGCTGTCCTACATCCATTTCCAGCGACAGACGGTGTACGTTGCATGGCAAAGGATCCGGCGATCTCTCTGTCCACAGAGTATCCGTTCGCGGAAGATACGATCCCGCAGATCCACTGTAAACATCGCCAGATAGAAGCGTTTACGGTCTCACCGTATCGCGCGCCTTTAAAATCCTCTTCCCTCTCTCGGATCCCGCGCCGAAGAGACCCACGAGCGCAATCGAAGGAGAAGTCCTGGCGGCGATATTACGCGGCCGGGATCTCTCCACGGGCGAATATCCTCGGCGAAAGCTCTTCCCCTGTATAAAGGGTGTAATTTAAGACCTCCAGGACGTACGGGAGGGGGCAGAGGGAATCCACCCTCTGATCCTCCTTCCCGCTACCCCTCGATGGACGGATCCAGTTGCCATCGCCGAGCGGAGGCTTCTCGAGGAGCCGCGCGGAAGAATCAGAGATGCGAGGAGGCGGGGGATGATCGAGGAGGGTACAATAAGATTTCACGACGCTTTATCTGCGATTGATCGATGGGGGGGAACTAAGAAGCCCACCCCTTAGGATCCGAGCCCGAGAATCTCCGGTTTCTCGGCTGATTACGCGTGATCGAAGGGGGGACCGGCTCTCGCACGCCGATGGAATTGCCAGGCTTGTTTTGGAGTGGTTACTTCTGAACGCGGGAAAGTGTTCTCGGCGCGCGGTCCCTCGGGGCGAGGACGATACGTTCGAAACTCGAAACGGGTCGATTGATCCCGCGCTTCGGCTTCGGCCAGAATTTTCACGAAATTATGCGTTCGGCTGCGCGAGACCTACGAGCCAGCTCGACGTAATTTACGATCGCCGGCGCGTCTAATTCGGATCGAGGCCGCTCGATCAATGGGACACGGCTGATTTATCGCGCTCCACGTAAGGACAATGAGCCCGGTCAACGACAACGGGGCCGTTCTATTGTTTATTGATAGGGATACGGAGAATTACGATCGGTGGGAGTAATTATCCTTCTTTCGAACCTCCTGAAATCGTCCACTAGAGCCCTATTACCTTCGCGATCAATGGACAGGAAGGGTATTATGTAAAACCGCCGGTGGCGGGTGATTCAGCGTGAAAAACCGCGTCGATTATGCGAAATGAAGTTTCCTCCAACGAGCCGTCGTCAACGAGCAAATCGAGGTTGAATGCGTGTACCGCGGGCGGCGACGTACCCGCCGCGCGATACTTCAAACGGATTTTCTCGGAAACGGTGGCCCGTAGCGAAAAACTTTACACCACCTTTTCGATGTATTTTACAGCGACGAATCGTTCCGCGTAAGTGCCGAAATGATCCGACCTCGCGTTTCCCCGTGAATCCATGCGAAACCTAAAAAAGAATGAATGGTAAACGAGTGTCTCGTTGAACCGATCGTTGTCGGAAGCAATCTATGAACGAAAACAGTGGTAGAGGGACACTAATGCCTGCGATTAAAGGTACATCAGGGTCTCCGAGTCGGTGGATTAAGCGACCTTCCGAGTCCCCGAGTCCTGGAACAGGCATCGGGGGAAGGGAGATAAGCGGGCCGATGGCTGCTCCCCCGGTATCGACAATTGCAGAAATCGAGATAACCGCGATGCACGGGGTGGGTGGGGGGAGGGCTGGTGGTTCTGGCTCGCCTCGAACGATGCGCAGGAAGCACGATAATAACCGGAAGTGCACCGGGACGAGTCCATTACCGGCCTGTCCTGGAGCAGCTTGGTCGTTTCGGTTCCTCCCTGGAAATTAGCGGTGGCTAACGAGCCCCGCGTTATCTCCGCGCCGAGCTCGATCGTGCAAGACTCGCGTCTTCGACCAACGAACGAGGAGTCGACCTTACGTTCGTTTCAGCCCGAAAACTAGCTCTCTCTCTAAGATCCTTCCACCGGAACAATTAGCCGCGGTTGTTTCTATTTCTTCCTCCATTGAATCCACGGTTATTGTCCAGGGGAACGTTGAGCATCTTGGTGCTCGCAAGGAATCGAAAGTGCCTTCGATTGCCGCGAAATAAGAGCAACAAGTGGCGCGCGGGTGTATTTATTATCCTTCCGTTTGCCCGCTGCACTTCCGGCGGACTAATGCGACGCCTCGCCACTAGACGAGTCTGTCAGTGGTAGAGGTCGACGCTCTATCGAACGGCGGACGGCCGAAGTAGTCGCGGACCGTAAAGCGCCAGGCCGTCGCTAGTGGCAGTGGACGTTTTAAGGTCAGACGTGCCGGAACGGCGGTGGAAATTTCATTGTCGCTTCGTTTTCCACCCCCTCCCCCAGGAAGCAGCCCGGGAAGACTCTCCGGGCGTTTAAATATTTGATCCCCACCACTTTTCCGCGGAGGCTCGATGAGAAATTTAAGGGAAGATCGCTAATCTTCCGCGACACGCGAAAGTTACCGTTGAAAATTACTTCCAGAGGGCAGCGGAAAGCTTGGGCAAACTCCTCGACGTTTTCTTCGCGGGAAATGCGTTTCGCTGGGAATTTGTTTAGCGGGGAGAAGAAAAAAAATTGCATCGCGAGAGGGGAAATGCGGGGACGTTCCGAAGCTTTTAGCACTCGGCTG
This sequence comes from Andrena flavipes, assembly GCA_963971345.1. NCBI lineage: Eukaryota > Metazoa > Arthropoda > Insecta > Hymenoptera > Andrenidae > Andrena > Andrena flavipes. The sequence goes on along the minus strand of OZ020482.1, from coordinate 17,700,482 downwards.
CACTGAACGTTTCTTCCATTCCAGAGCTTTCGCTGCTACGTTCACGCGCGCCAGCCTTTCACCCCTACCACCGATCGTGCGGCAGGGGCTGCTTCTACTCGCGCGATAACTCGCTTAATGCACACATGTCGTGTCTAATGAGTTATAATCAGTCGAGCACCGGCTGAGTGTAGTTTAATGGTTTGTTCGCTCGTATTAGGCTACGCCACACCCTTCCACCCTTCCAGCTTCTCCCTTTTCCTCGCCTTCTTCGCCCCTCCACTGCTACGCCCTCGCCTTTGATATTTCTTCGCTGTGTCAGCCCTCCGGGGACCATTTTTGCTCTGCATTTCTACGAAATTCAAGTCCCTCGTAGTTGCGGAGTTCAAATCTCTTCGTGGTTCAAAGCATCTTCGAAAGAATCGATTTCAGAAGTTTCACTGATTTTTGAACGAGGCACCAATTTCTTTGGAATTTTTCTTCGAAACGAAGACGCGTAGATTTTCGTGTCTCTCTCAGTCCGGGCTTCTTGGAAACAGACGTGTAATAACGGGGGATGCGCCGAGCACCGAAGGGAACGCGCAATTTGCGGGCCGGAGCCAGGCTTCCTCGAATAATTGACGCAATTTCCGAGCCACCGATGACTCCGTGAATGCGGATCCCACGGGCTAACGGACCGGTAACAATCCGCCACGGCGGACGTTAATGTTTAAGCACGCTCCGGCGATCTCGAGCACGGCCGAATCGAAAATGCCGAGGACACTCTGCTCCTGAATTGCCGGGGAGTCTACTCGGGCATTAAGAGACTCGAATGGCTAGCGTTACGGGCAAAGAATCGATTCCATGGGAAATCCCCACTCTTCTACTCCTGGACACTAGCTGCAACGCATCTCAAGCGTCGATACTTGCTCGTAATTACTGAATATATTAAAAAACTACTCGGAGCGAAAAGTGATTCTTATAATAGTAATACAGTTTCAGTTTTTCTTTATGTAAAACTGTCTCCTCATTTTGAAATCAATTCAGGGGGCTTGTTCAGAAAAAAGGATACTCGCGAGTTGTTCGAACCCGTCACTACTTTCGACAAAAAGCGCCCCGCGGTAGGCAACCACCCAAGGAAACGTTTGAGGAGAAAGTGTGAGGTTAGGAACCCTCATGAAAGGCGTCCGAAATATTTATTTATTTATTTCTTATTTATATACACGGAACTAGCCTTCGGTATACAAATTGTACAGTTATAAGTAGATCTTTGTTGCGCATTTAGTGGATTTATTCTGCCACTCACTATACTCTTTAACAATCTTTAACAATCCGCAAAACTTTCATTGTATTTTTTCTTTTTTGCCTATTTTCTTTCTTTTTTTTTTCTTTATTTCATTCATATTTATGTATTTGCTTTCGTGTATTAGTCTTCTACTGGTTTTCTCTATTCTCTACGTATCAAACGGTCTTTCCCGTATACACAGTGGGTGGGCCAAATTATTATACTCAAACAAAAAGGTTCGAGTTTTCGTAAGTTAAGTGATGGAATAAAGTAGATACCTGATTTTTAAGGCTATATTATTTTTTAATACTAGTATATGTATTTAAGAATGCAAATTAAATACATTTAGGTATATAGATTTTAGACTATATTGTACGAAAAATACAATTACTCAATATTTGATGACTCTGCTTTTAGCTTTTATGACGGCTTGAATTCGGCGTGGCATGCTTTTAATGCATTCAGTGGCTACTTCCTGCAGTTTTGGAATATTCACTATTATTTTTCTCTTCGTTGTAATAATTTTATCCCCGGCCTTTTAAAAAGAAATGAGATTTATATGTCGAAAAAATTACTCACAGTGCTGCCAGATGTTGAAGCTAATCAATAAATGATAAATCAATAATATTCATGCATATCGTAAACTGGGGTTACGTTGTTTTACGCCAGATTAGTAAAACTTCACCTGTTAATGCTATCTGCATGATGTGCCAATATTAGCCCGGTATACTAACCTTGTTAACATATATTAAAGAAGGAATGCACATAAATTTTATGCATTTTGACACTTTTAGTACAATCACAAAAGATGCAATGTTATGATAGAATATTCAAAGCAAATGTAAACATGTTAATTTTTACATTATATACCAAAATGTTTCAAAAACCTGCCAATGCTCCCCCAGTTTACGGTAGTTAATTAAATAATTACAGCCACGATTTTCACAGATTTTGACGAAAATGTTTTGAGTATAATAATTTGGCCGCCCTGTGTACAAATCAATAAATTATGTGAGATAATATCTAGATACAAAATTTCGTCGGTGCAAATCGGTGAATATAATAAAGACTTAGGAAGGGTCAAACTTTGGTGGAGTCGGTTAGGCACCTGGCCATTACGCAGTGGATCCGAAGATCGACGGTTCGAGTCCCATCACCCGAGGTTCATTTTTTCCGTGATTTTCACTCGTAGGAATTACGAACTCTATTCTCCTAGGCGACTAAGAGATCCTCCCATCTACATAGATGTTTCTTCGTTCAAGAATCTAAGACAAACCTGAATCTCGATTCTACACAATCAAGGAACCTCTCCAAGTTTGCCTGATAAAATAAGTATGTAACGTGGATGGTCGTTAAGCGATGTTGGTAGCCAGGATGCGTGTTATCTCGCGGTCCTAGGGGGGAGGGTTGCTGCAGCCGGAGTGACCCAAATGTGTTCTCCTCTCAGGGTGCCCCAATTTCTGTTCTGAGCGCTACCCCGTCAACTTCCGTCTTCCTGCTCGCCAGATATCTGTCCCATTTATCTTTCAGCGGAGTTCTTGTATCCCGTTTCCATCGTCTGACTCCGAATTCCACGCGAACGAGCACGACTCGCAAAAGTAACGGAAAACGAAGGTAATTCCGTGTGCCCGATGGGCGCGTGGGGATCCAACGTTGGATCCAGCGCTGCACTTATCCCCGGATGTCCCTAGAGAACCACGTTAGCACGCGTGTTTGGCTTTGGTGCGCGCAAAGTGCAGGCTTCCGCCTAGCGCGAGCGCCGACGAGAGCACGGCTTTCGAGAGGAAATTTCGGCTCCACCCGCACTTGAAAGTGATTGCATTAGCGAGATAATTGAGGTCGCCTCCTTGGCTCGGCGCGTGCGACGTGGCGCCGGGGGTGGTTGTGCCTCGAACTGGCGATTCGAGTGGAATTTGTTAGGTTTCGTGGGTGTGTAATAAATGGAAGTTCGTGGTTTCCGTAGAGTCCACAGGAATATTGTATTTCAGGCAGCCGAGTAGAGTTCTTCTTCGAAAGGCTTCGCAGCGATTTGCAGTTAATTCAGACACTATTCCTCGCGCGCAGAATCTCGTTTCGATACGTGGTCGGGGCGGACGGGGCCCGTAATCGGTACCTATTTATCAGTTCTCACCCCCGGAGCATTCCTCGACCACCAGGCAACCCCGTTTCACCCTCTGCAACAGCGGGAAGTTAATCCAGATACGTTGCCACAGGATAGAGGGACTGCGCTTCGAGTTCCCCATTGACGATTTATTACGTCAGTGCATTAACAGCCGCCCCTCCGTCATCAAAGGTATCGTCGACGCAATCGACAGGCAATTCCAAAATTGCAAGAGACAGCGCGCTACCGTTTTCTTTGGGGCGAATGGAAAAGTTGCGGATGTCTAAAAATGGAGGGGGCGTTATGTTCGTCGTCGCGAAACATGGATTGCCACGGGCGAGAATTGGATCCGCCTAGGGGCAGAAAAAACACGGACCACCGGGCGAAGCGAGATTTACATGGGAGGAAAGTGGTGTCGAGCGTGTATACGCAACGACGAAAAAGGACGTAGGATTGGATTCGATTCCGCGACAAAGGTGCAGGGCCCTTGTCGGTTTATTTCTGCGGAGTGCGAGCCGTGCCTTTTGTGTTTTCGGAGCTGGAGGAAACGAGTTTGCCGGGGGAACGCCCGGCCATCTCGTTCTCCGCAAGGAACAGCCGCTGATGGACGGTTTCCGTGAAACGCTGACGGCTCGCCGAGCATCTCCGTCGACGAATCGAATTCCATCCGCGGCTGACGGTCTCCGGCGAAGAAAATAGGGTTTGGGGTGTCGCAAGCGCCAAGTAGCGGGAGATCCTCCCGATTATAATAGTCGCAAGAGCATTTGTCGGTTGCTTTGCAAAGCTCGACGAAAATTGAGAAATATCTAACCGGCAGGCCTGACTCGAGCCTAATCGATCACTAACGCAGGGGCTACTTCGTTATATTTCCTCTGTGTCTTTTATAATGACCAGCGACGGTGGCCGTGATGGAAGCATAGGTTCTCATTCGATCACCAAATTTAAGCATCACGGGCGTGTTTAGAAAAAAGGTGATGGGTAACTGTTTTTCTTTCTCCTAGTTGCGAATGTATAATATTCGCCTCACTCTCCTTCTATAGTAAATTCCTTACAGTTGATACGAGTCCAAGTTTGTGTTTGTTATAGTCTTCCATTCCCCTACCTCTAATGATCGCTTACGAGTGAGAAAGGTTTTTCCATTCTGGACTCTCGTGGTGTTGTTCAAATTATAATAACTTGGCAACTCAATGGGGGGTACGTGTTCTCCAAGTGTTCTCTTCCTCGGGCCCGTTTAAAATCCGAGTACCCCGAGTGGAAATACGGCGACTCCTTTCGGGAGGGGGGGGGGGGGGAGGGGGGAGGGCATCTGTTGTGTTCCTTTATTCCCTCGGCCATGTGTTTTTAAATGACTGTCCCTCTTGAAGAATATTTACAAGATGCGACGAGCGCGCTCTCCGTGATCAGAGTACGGCCCAGCAGCGTTCAAAGGGGGTGTCTCGCCCCCGGAATCCTCGCGTCAACTCAATCCAACCGCGAATTTAACGAGAACGGGGCTCGTTGTCGCAGCGCACACGTCGATCCTTTAATTCGAACACGAAAAGCGCATCATCTTCACTGTCTCCAAGCACCGCCGCGGTCTTCTCTTGGACTCCTCAACGACAGTCGACCCCTGAACCTCGCTCATTTACCATTATTCCCAACTGTATTCTTACCTTCGGTAAGAGTAATCTACATTGCGACCGTGATCAATAAACATTTCATTCCATTTTCACACATCTGGATCTTCTCAAAGGCAGAGGGTGTAAAACCTCCACCGCCCTTTTTCCATCCCTACATTATTTGTCTCCCCTTCTTCCAGGTCACCAGTGGTTGAAGACGAATCTAGACGTAATCCCAGAGTCAGGCTGGTCTGTGGACCCGTTCGGCCACGGCGGCACGATCCCCTACTTCCTGAAGGCCTCGGGCGCCTCGGGCACCGTGATCCAGAGGATCCACTATGCCTGGAAGCAGTGGTTCGCCAAGAAGCAGTACGGCGACTTCGTCTGGATGCAGCCCTGGGATCAAACTGGCAAGGCGGACATGCTGACCCACAACCAGCCCTTTGACATCTACAACATCAAGCACTCCTGCGGTCCGCATCCCCACGTTTGCCTGAACTTCGACTTCAGGAAGATCCGGGGAGAGTACACCGAGTACTCTGTCAGGGCGGTGGAGATCACCCCTAACAACGTGAAGCAGATGGCTGAGCTGCTGCTGGAGCAATACTCTAGGACAGGATCCCTGTTCACGCACAACGTCGTGCTGATGCCCCTTGGGGACGACTTTAGGTTGGGATAATTCGATTTCTCCCCCGTCCGTCCTTCAGCTCGAGAGAACTTTGGGAGAAGTTGTGCTTTGGACCCTAGTAGTGCTTAGCCTTCTCGACCCTTTGTCCCATTTGCTGCTGGTGTCCCAGGGTCCTCTGTAGCTTGGGAAATTTTGCTTTCATAATGGATATGGGTGGCTGGCAATTGATTGCAGATCCTCCAAGCCTATCCGTTCTCTTACGATGTTTGTTTCTGTTTGTACTTCAGGTATGACCACGCTATCGAGTGGGACCAGCAGTACACCAACTACAAGATCCTCATGGACTACATAAACAGTCGCAAGGAGGAGTACAACGCGGAGATAGTGTTCGGCACACCAAAGGACTACTTCCGCGAGATCAAGAAGCGAGTGGAGGAGTTCCCCAGCCTGAAGGGGGACTTTTTCGTCTACTCCGACATCTTCAGCGAGGGTAGGCCAGCCTACTGGAGCGGCTACTTCACCACCAGGCCCTACATGAAGATCCTGGACCGCGAGCTGGAGGCTAACCTCCGCTCCGCCGAAATCCTCTACACCATAGCGCTGAACGTGGCCAAACAGTCTGGCAAGGACTTCATGCTCTACGAGACGTACTTTGAGAAGCTGGTGAAGGCCAGGCGGAACCTGGGCCTGTTCCAGCACCACGACGCCATCACCGGCACTTCCAAGTCCTTCGTCATGAAGGACTACGCGCTGAAGCTGTTTGAGTCCATCTCTGACACCACCAGCCTGCAGAGCTTCGCCATCCAGTCGCTGGCCGGGACCGCCAGCAAGCCGAACTCCGTCTACGTCCTGGCAGAGTCCGACAGAGACAGCTACGAGAAACTGCCCAAGAAGATCCCGATCGGCGTCAACGGCCAGGAGATGAAGAAGATCGTTCTCTTCAACCCCCTGGCCCAGCCCAGGCAAGAGGTGATCAGTTTGAAGGTCACGTCCTATAAAATTAGAGTCCTGGACCCGCAGAAGAACCCCATCCCCTATCAGATCGCGCCAGTGATGAACGCCACGAGCATCACGCACGACGTCTACGTGCTCCTCTTCGTGGTGGAGCTGAAGCCCTTGGCCATAGCCACCTACCATCTCCAGCAGATCGACAAGGTGCCAATGGAGTCCATCTCCACCGTCTACTGCAGCAAATGCGGCAAGGACAACGTGTTCCCCATCAAACCGATGCAACTGGGTGACGTGCAGTTGGAGAACCAGCGAATGAAGCTTCTCTTCGATGGCCAGACGGGATTCTTGAAGAGAGTGACGAAGAAGGCGACTGGCAAGATTATGCAGTGCGCCGTCCAGTTCGCCGCCTACCCCTCGGCGCAGTTCCACAGCGGTGCTTACCTGTTTATGCCCGATCCGAACCTCAGGGACACCGACAAGGACGTGCTGGAGGCGTACACGCCTCATCAGAAGATCTATATCGTCAGCGGGATCCTCAGCTCGAGGCTGACCGTGGAGTATGGCAAGCTGCTCACCCACCACATGGCCATCTATCACAGAGACGGTGGCCTGGGCGAGGCTATCTACTTGAGGAACATCGTGGACTTCGAGACGCCGCCCAAGAACCGCGAGACGGAGATGTTCATGCGCCTGCAGACGGACATACTGAACGGGGACCCTCCGGAGTTCTACACCGACTTAAACGGCCACCAGATGGTGAAGAGGACCAAGATTGAGAGGATAGGCATCGAGGGCAACTACTTCCCCATCACCACGATGGCCTACATAGAGGACACAAGCCACAGGCTCACTCTGCTCGTCAATCACTGCCAGGGAGCGGCCAGCTACCAACCGGGATGGCTGGAGGTGATGCTGGATAGGAGGACTCTGTACGACGACTCGCGAGGAATGGGTGAGGGCCTCCTGGACAACCGGAGGACCGTTATCAAGCACTGGCTGCTGCTGGAGGACATCACAGGCGAGAAGGAAAAGTACTCCAGGCCGTCGCTGTTCGCCAACCACCTGAGCAACGCGCTCAACTACCCAGTGAACATCTTCGTGGTGGATGGAACGGAGAGCGACATCGTGATGGCGCCGGAAATTAGGCTGCTCAGCCAGAGCTTCCCCTGCGACCTCCACCTGCTGAACCTGAGGACCAATCACGACCAGAAGCTGCCACACTTCCCCGTCAACAGCGCGCTGATGGTGCTCCACAAACAGGGCTACAGCTGCTCGGTGGGAGTCGACGTGGCCATGAAGCACTGCCCAATCGCGGATAGAATCACCCAAGGGACGTCCTTCTTCAAGTTGCCCAACCTGAACGTCACGAAGACTTCTTTAACGGGCACGAGGACGAAGCACAGACTGAAGGACGGCCTGCAGGAGGTGAATCTGCAACCGATGGAGGTGGAGACGTTCAACGTGAACTTCGTCCAATGATCCTGAGCCTTGGCAAGCCGACGTCCAAGCTCCAGAAGGACATCGTGGATCCCATTGATCTGGTAGCTTCTTAAACCCTGCCGAGGGTCTGTCTTCTCTTCGTCTTGCGTTCGGGCGTCCACTGCCTTCCATAGTTGCCCTCTTGGAGCTTCTTCCAGCCGGAGGGGCTTCTTCCTCCAGGCTGGGAGCCACCGGTGTACATATTCGACGCGTTATTTCAGTGAACAACCGGGATGAGCGTTGCACTCAGTGTACATACACCAGGCTACTGTACTCCGCGTTCCCTTCTCTTAGTTCGGTTCCCTTAGATGAAATGATGAACGAGGACGAGAAATCCAGGGAGGAAGGGAGAGTCAGAAGGGGAAAGAAAATTCTACAGACTCGCTGTCCTCTAACTTCGACCGGTGTACGCGTGTGCTTCCTCGTGCCTCTTGGATTCCTTTCATCGGCTATTGTAGCTACGACCACTTCCCGAGCCCCGCGCTCCGCCAGTTAAATGGGTAGAGTCAATTTCCAGTCCTGAGCACCCGGGAGCGGCGGAGGCGGGGCTTCGGAAGCTCGGTAGAACAGACTGACGACGCAATCAAACGATCCAAGTGCATCACGGATCCTCAATCTGTACAAAGGGGGTAGGGATTCGGTTGAGGGGAGACGCGCGGGAATAGCGAGCAGATCTACAGCAGGCTGCTCCATTTGACTTGGTCGTTCTGAAAGTCTTCTCTGTCGTAGATGGTAGAAGGAAGTTGTTGCTTGTTTCTAAAATTTTTCACTCGAAACTTTTACAATTTTTAACCGTTCCGCCGGTATCGCGCGGGAGACATCCGGCCCTCCTCGGGCCATTTGACTTATATATTCTTCCAGTTCGATCTGCCTCCGCCCCGAAGAGACCCGCGGATCTCGCCGATTTCTCGAGCCACCTTACAGAGGATAATAAAGTTAAATGGATTACCCTGTGGATAATTATATAAATATATATAAATATATTATATTGTACATATCAAGCCACGACTTCACCTTAGAGACCGTGTATTTGTGATAGGGAGATATAATATAAATGGTATACACCTATTTTCGTATGTGAGACATTTTACCGGAGACTCTCTCTTCCTCCCTCCGTTCCGGGAGATGAAAGGTAGCACCAGAACGCGCCCCGGTGCACCCTCCGACGCTCTTCCACTCCTGGCGGGGACGTGATTTAGTTGAACGCTGGCTAGCCGACCCCAACCGGCTGGAAAGTACCTATTTTTTACTTTTACTAAAACGCCATCCGGCAAGGTGGTCCCTCGATCAGGCGTCCGCTGTACGACAGACTCGTGTAAATATTAGACTAATTAGCGTCGTACGGTTCCCATGCGAGCTGTGTCGTGTTTCCAGGACCTGGGGGAGCCTGCGCACCACACGGCGAAGTAAGTGTTTTGGCCATTGAGACAGACGGACTGCTTTCACACGGGGTTTCATATCCTTTGGGGCTGTACTTGAGCTCATTTTAGAAGGAACACATTTCGCGCATGTAGAATAAACTCATTTTCTCCGAGGGAGCGTTTGTTTGTGGTATAGCCAATAGTAGCTTGTTTCGTCACCAATGAGCGCCAACATTCGCAGAACAGGTCTGAACTTGTCTGTCAGTGGGTTCCTTTTAAAATGAGTTCAAGTATACACAGTCAAATTTTTAACAAACCTAACCTGAGAATAGGAAGCATTTCCGAGTCATAAATTACAGTAGAAGTAGGGTAAGCTTCGCGGTTAGTCTGTCCCTGAAGTAGCCAAAATGGGAGAAGCAAGAGGTACAGTAGACACTCGTATTAAACCCGAGGAACGGGGTTGGCGGCGGGCGTACGACGCGTTGCGGATACTATTCCGAGCGGGTGATATCGCGAGTCGAGAAAACCGAAGAGCGAGCGAGTGGGAACGAAACAGTTGACACGAAGTTGCCGTCGACTCTTGTTTTCTCACTCTCGACCGAAGGATTCCAAGAAATGGTGGGGATAGTCACCGGGCGTACTACGCATGGTAAAAACGGGGTTATAACTAGGATTTACTGTACCATCTTCGGAATCTGCACGGTTCTTGGTCACACGATACCAGCATGCCTCGCTGTGGAACGTTTAGGAGCATTGACACGATCGCCGGACTGATCTGTGACTGTCCTTGTAACGATATTGTACCATACTATGTGTTTGTGCTGTCTCTAGAGATGAAAGATCTATATTCAAGATGGTATATGTATACACGTGCACATACACGGTTGTAAACGTGTGTGTACGCGTATATAGAGATTTATTTGGCTCGCGACAGCGACCTGGCCGAGCGACTGAGAACACTTACACACGCGCGCGCGACAGGATATTCCTTATGGTTACGATGTAATATTATATTTATTGAATAAAGATAGTAACTGGCGTATTTTAATTAAGAGCGTTGTCGTGCATGATTCCCCGGCCAATCTATCGTCATACAGGTGTACAATTGAGGCTGCATGAATTTTAATTCAAGAGATAAGTGACGTTCCAGAGAAGGGGAACACGTTATCTGCTGTCTTCAGTGCAGGGAAACTAAACACCATGAAATGAACATTTCTTCCACCAGTCGTGCTTATTTCTAAACCCTGCGGAACAAAGGTACTTTAGCTTGCAATTTTTAACCAGCTATACCTCAGATCTCCGCCACCAGATGGCCTCTCCACCGATTACGCTTTCTCGCAAGTGCTCCCTCATCTACTCATTCGTATACATAACCCTTTCGCTTTACCTTCTGCCATCCCTGCGTCTAAGGCAGGGCCTGGTGGTAAAGATAAGAAACGCGCCTTTCTTTTCCCTCCTCCCTTATTACCATATTTCAACCCCCATCAAAATGCGCAACTAGAAAAAAAAAACGAAAAGTAGAGTAAAACGGTTTAAACGGAGAAGATAATCAGATTCAGATATTATTATTTATATGTTGGAAGCTTTACCTTTGACAGCTTCAACAAATGTTGTTACTCGGGCATCCAAGTAGCCCCCGGGGTTTAGTAGTTAGCAGCCGGGAAAAAAGGATACATTTCTAAGAGAAAAGGGGACGACGACTAATATACTTACTATACTTACTACAGACGACGGGGGGGGGGGGGGGGTGCCAGAGGGGAGGGAAGAGAGCAAAGGAGAGGATTATTTTCTCAGTCGCATCGTTTGCCACTCGAAGAACTAACACAGCGTATTTCCGTCGTTAATTAAGGACGTCGGGGGTGCATTGAGAGCTGTGAAAAGGCCACGGGGAAGGAAAAAGAAAGTCGGCCGACGCTCCCGCGGCAGTGTTGTCTATAACGACGAAGCTCGGCTTGGGGGAACTCCAGATATAAAGGAAATCGAACCGATTGTAATTAAAAGTTGTGTAACGAGAGGAGTCGTCCTCTGTCCTCCCATGTTCCTTTGCTCCTCGACGAAGCACTCAGAGGCAAAGGAGATGCATTTTTCCGAATTCCCATGGGAAACTGTGAGCTGCAACCGGGCCCGTGCCACTCGCGGAACTTTCAAAGGCAATGGAAACACATTTCCCCTCGAGTGTTCTTCAAGGTACCTTTATTTGATCTCGCATCTGAATTATCTAATGCGCTGTTCAGCGTTTCTACAGCGACTCGGCGAGACTTTAAAGAGACATTCAGCTTGCTTTTCTACCGTCTCCAGCGCGGGGAAGAGGGAAGCAAAGAATGTTCAATTAAGTACACAAATTAAAGATGCTCCGGAGTGGGCGCATTTTTGCCGGAACGCCCGAGGGTTACATTTTCCAAACCCATGTTTTAGACACTGAAACGAGAAATTCCGCCGTGCTGCGCTTTTTCCTCGACGATGGGCCCACTGGAATAAAGAGAGGCGAGGGGTTTAATAACGGACCAGCCCAGGGATGCAGACAAATAGCCGGCTCTCCCTTTGTGTCGCGAAAAGCAAAGCCACCACAGGCAAGCTCTGTTGCCCCCGAAAGGCGCCAGGAATTTCGTCGGGCGACTAAACTGCGCCGTTAATTTCTATGGAAATACAGCTGGATGGATTATAAACCGCCGCTGTTTCTTACAGAGCGAACCTCCCAGATTATTCCATCGAGCCACACGGGAAAGGGCCATTATTTTAGAAACTGCCCCGCCTAATATTACCGCGATATTCTTTCAGAATTTATGGGCAGACGTTACCGAAGTCGCGCTGTAACGGGACACGAGACTGGGGTCTACGGACAAAGTATCCTCGAAGCTTTAAAACTGCGCGAAGGTACATTTTTTAAGGTACCGAAAAATCGCCTTGGAAGCTCTCCAATATGTTTGATACATTTTTCGAATAGGCGGCGGGGCGAGGGAGGACCGGTGAGAAAGCACGGCAAAGAGGCTTAAAGAAAGAAGAGCTATACAACATCGGGAACGCCTCCGGGCGATATCCCTTTCTCGTCGAAGCCGGAGGAAGCTTTCCAGAGGGTGCATCGCCATTTATATCCACGTTACCGCTACTCTCATTCTATGCCGTCCCAAAGATAAATCGCCATTCTGTCCGGAGGATAAACGAGCCGGCCAACCCCCCTCGGATCATCCGCCCTTTTTCCACGGAATAAAGGCGTACAGGTTATCTCGTCGCGTCGGTCCGAGCAAAACGCAGCGAGCCAGGCGTCTTATCATAATCTGCACGGCTGCGCGTGATAACGTGTCAATCCAACGAGCAGCCGAAACGGTCTAAACGGGAAAGCCCCTCTGTAAAAGAAAACTGTAGTGGATGTAAGTACGGTTACAGAGGTTAGGGATGGAGCGAATATCGTGCAGTTGGCGAGCCTGTCTGCGCGTCAGGATAGATCGCGAATCCATCGATCGAGGGCTGACTTATTGCGCCACCACGTCGCAGGCAAAACAAGTTCTCGCGGAGTCGCCTCAGACACGATCCATCATCTACTGTTGGCAGTTTAAGGGAGGGGAAGAGAGAGGAGCGCTCTGTACGCGACGCAGAGAACAGAGGGATCGACGCTGAGTAAAGGATGGGACAAACTGACGGAAGAAAAACAGGAGAGAGACAGGCGAGCGAGGTCCATGTGCTTTCTTTGGGCGAACGCTTCCGAGCCACCGAGCGAGCTTGGTTTGAAATTCCGTGTATATGTAGGGGCTAGATGGCGAGGCTGGAATCGAATTCTAAATGGGAAAAGGGTTTGTTTTAAGCGGCAGGAAACGGCACGAACGCTCGAAAAGAAGGAAGCCTTGGGGCGAGCGCTGGGTCGATAATGAATGGATTAATTAAACTCTACGGGGATGGGAGACGGTGAGACGCGGAGATTTGTGCTGGAATATTGGCAATCGTGGGGCACTTTGACGATGTCTTATTACTTAAATGCCGGGTCCTTTTCGCTGCCACGGTGACGCCGCTGGGACAATGAGACAAAAGAATTATCGAGGGATCCACGATTGAAGAGCGTGGCTTTCTTGGGCCACTCGTGATTTATCCGTGCTGGTTGGGCTGAGAACGCTTCATCCGACTGCGGGTGCCTGCAGATTGATAACGCCAGATTAATGGTAATTTATTTGTGCTTTTTAGAATAAAGGGGATTCTTAGTTGACGAAAATGTGGAAGTTTCTTTCGTAGAGTTTCGAGGTTTTTTTAGTCTCTTCCAATTCAATGAAACGATCAGTCACGCAAATAAAATTGTTCTGTAAAGTAGGGTAAGTGTGGGTATTACTGCGGATGCCCCAATTACTGCGGATATTCTAAAACAGCTCATATTTAATGTTGGAAAGTATATAATCTCTTGAAAATTTTTGCTAAAATTATTTTAAACTCTATTACAGGCAATTATTAATAAATATGTACAGCAAAGTTATTATAAATTTTTTTATCGTAGTTTGAAATGCGTCAAGGCGAAACTTCGGTCGATTTCCGATATGGCGATCATGAACACCGACTTGAAAAACATTTATATTGGTGTTATTAACAGTAATACATGTAATGTAGCGTTATTGCTCGATAGAAGAAGAGTTGCTTTTTCAGAAAAACAGTCAATGAGTCATCTACATTTTAGTTTTCATTTTTAATTCTCACCGCAGTATTAGGTGCAGTACTTTACACCAAAGCATGCATTACTGCGGACCGACGACTGCGTAACCTAACCTTTTTTCCGACCGCTTCACTCACGCCACATAACCTTCAAAGTGAGCAGCGGTGTAGGTATACATATCGCGTGGTGCGTGAGTTGGAATTTATAGTTGCAACTGTGTAACAATGCCGAGAAAAAATAAAAGTGATATAAAAGAATCAAAAAATAAGAAAAAACACCACAGACTTTGCTATTCAAAAGAACATTTAGCGTTAGTAACTGGCACGCAGTAATGCATGCATGTCCGCAGTAATACATGCAATGACATTGATCGACAAATCTCTGTGTTTTTAATTAACTGTGCTCATTACCCCGCCCTCATATTTTTTTATGGAATTATTAAGGTCCCACCTTTCTTTTAAAAAAAGAAGGAGGAACTTTCATTCATTGGAATGCCGTATCGAGGGTTCTAAAGTTAACCTACCTTAAAAGTCCGCAGTAATACCCACACTTACCCTAGCAGACGATATTTGAGGCAGTGAGAACAAAAAACGGCCAACCCGAATTAAATTTTTTTTCCTGTTTTATATGATTATTAGAGCCTATTGGAATACGTTATTGCTACTAAAGGAATATAAAAAAAAATGTGGGTTAGTCCGTTGTTGCTCTCACTACCTCATTTAACTTTGATTCTTATAGCAGTAGACATTTGCTATAGACTTTTAGCTTTTGACACTCTTTTGAGTACTTTTGAGTGGTCGTTTCATTGAATAGTGACATTATTTTAAGTGCACATCGCGTTAGTGTGGGCTAGAAAGTGTAACGAGGGAGTAAATTAATTTTTTACAAATTATATAAATTATTTTATAAATTATATTAGTTTCGAAATTAAAAGTGTTAATTATAAATTATTTTGTATGTAGAATAATAATTATAAATTTATAGTTGGAGGTAAAATGCTATTCGATATACATAATTCATATATTTAATTAATTAAAAAATTATTTTTATATTTTATTAAATATAAAAAATTTAAGGGATAATCTATAGATTTGTATTATTGATGAATAATTATTTTGTACGTACGATTTTAGAATTTCATTTCATTCAAGATATGTAATTTAATAATATTTATCAGTGGCGCACTCTGAATTTAATCTTGGGGTGGGCCGAATTCAAGGAATAAAAATATTTTGAAGGCGAATTCAATAAAATTCATTAGATGATTATAAATATTTATTTAAAGAATAAAAATTTTCTTTTCTTTTTACAAAGGTCTTGAATTACTTCAGCCATGGTTACATTAATCTCCTTTTTCTTTGGGGGTGCCGGGCCCCTTGGTCTCCCTCTAAGTGCGCTACTGATGTAAATGTTATGTAAAATGTAATTCAACGACGCATTAATAATCTGGGAAATCTGTTTACAGATGGTGTGGGCATTAACAACCACTTCAGAGTGTCGTCTTCACTTCGGAGTTTGAGTGACTACATTTGCAATGCTGTAGGTTGCCAAATGGATAAAATGTAGAATCTAAAAGTGACAGTGATATCGTTTACACGCGCATTACATTTGTGTCATATATTTGTTGGACTTCTCTGTATCTTACTGCATTTATCTGAATAAATACAAGTTAAAAGATGAAAGACTATTTCTATTGTGAAACCATTATCCACGATCCTTTCCTTATTCCTGTCCAAATTTAATTACAATAAAAGCGAAAGAAACTCATAAGTAAAAGTAGTTTCAAATGCGTCCATACCAGTATATTCGATCAGTAACAGAAGGCCAATTTGTGGCAAAACTTTTGAAATAACTTAAACTAAGTATATCATATTCTGAAATGCAGAAATATTGAAAGCAGAGTCCTCGGAAGGCGTAACTCTGGTTCGCAATTTTAAATCTACGCCTTCGCTAGTGAAATTCAGGATACCTCCTTTCACTTCATGTTCTCCTGACACATTGCTCCAAATTCTAGCCAAAATTGTCAGAACGCTCTAAAATTGAGCTTCGTAACAGGAGAACATGACATCGAAAGAGGTTGCACAAAGTAACGACTCTGGAAAATGAATCGAATATGCAGAACTATTCAACGCAGTGGTGCAGAAGCTTCGACAAGGTCTCTAAAGGCACACTTTGAAAGCGTTACTTTAAGCCTGACAAGAGTGACCATGTTACGCAATATCTTTTAAAAGCAATTTATTGTGGAAACATTATTTAGTCGCAACGTTCAGGATAATTTAGAGTTATCTGTTTAGGTGTTCTTTTAAGCGTGCCTTATATGTATGTGCTTTGAAATAGAAAGAGGGAATAAGAATAAGGACAAAGGCTAGGCAAATAATAGTACTTTTTTATCACTTAATTGCATTTTATTGAAATAAGTGAAATCTTACAGATTCATTTGTAATATACAAGATAAATTCATGTGGTATGTAATTCGTATTTTGAAGAATTTTCGTATCGATAAATGTAGTCTGAAACGTAGCCGATGATGGCATTTTAGCGCCTTCTACGTTTCTTACTTGTAACACAGAAAGATGATACACGATTAATCACTCGATAAAATTTAACTAAATTGTACATACGTATCACGTCTAAGGCCGGTTTTCACAGTCGCTACTTATTCTTAAGCAAATGCTTAAGCATGCGGCATTCTCTACTAACCTAGTAACTAGTAAAGGATGCCGAATGCTTAAGTAAAGTAGCAACTATGAATACCGGCCTAACAGAATTCATAAAACTATTCACCTGCTGTCATCTGTTATCGAAGAAGTTGAGTACACACGTAAGGTATCTTCTGAGGCACGCCACTAGAGGGAATCTTTAATTCCTTCTGTTTATTGCAAGTTTTAGCATTCCTGATAATTTCTATACGTTAAGTTTCGTCCTTAATGGAAACGTCTTCAGCGTTCAAGGACTCTGAGGCAGCATTCGTCAACTATTATACATCTGCGGACCGGTGAAAATGGGAGAAATATTTCGCGGACTGGCTAACACCTGAGACAGAAATAAAAAGCAATGGATATTATGGTGGGTCTTAATTGTTAATAACTATCCACCTTTGAGCGATATATTCGCAAACTTTGTTACAGAATGTAGCCAGGGGTTTATATTTTCGATTGCAATAGTACTTATATCTTAATATATAAGGCAGAAAGCTCTTGTATATTGTTGCGCCGGAGTGTTTCCATCGCCAGCCACCCCGACGCAAAGAAATATAGAAATGACCACACGCGAGTGCACGTTGCGCAACTTCGCTATATTTCGTTATACAAGATCGTCCTCTTCGACCGACCTTCTTTCCTTTTCGGCTGCGAGCACTAGCAGGCTATGCACAAGCCTATACCCGGTGCTCGCAACAATATGTTTGTCTGTCGCCTAAAACCTTTCGGAGGACAAACTCTGGGATCATGAATTGTACCTCAGCTCATTCTGCCCAACTAATCCAGGTGAATGTGACAATTTTCTCAAAAAAATACTAAAGAAACAATTTTTTGATATAAAATTAGAATCTAAATTTCGGGCGAAGCCGAGTAGTAAAACTAAATAATAATCCTAATATAATAAATGCGAAAGTGTGTTTGAATGTTTGTTACACAATCCCGTCGCAACTACGTAACGGATCTTTCTGAATTTTGTATAAATGTAGTCTAGGATCGGGAGTAACATATAAGATACTTTTCATCCCGATTTTTGTAACCGATCTGGACCAAATATTGCGTTATTACTCTCTAAACCTTGTGGAACATATAGGCTACTGTAGGTTACCATGAAATCTGGACATCCCTCCCCTTCGCCCTTATTTCATCCACTTGACACTCTGTGGTAATCAAAGTTTAACCCGAGCAACGCCGGGTACCTTATAAATCGT
Source organism: Andrena flavipes (assembly GCA_963971345.1). Taxonomy (NCBI): domain Eukaryota; kingdom Metazoa; phylum Arthropoda; class Insecta; order Hymenoptera; family Andrenidae; genus Andrena; species Andrena flavipes. The sequence continues at coordinate 17,682,584 of OZ020482.1, read as the reverse complement.
CTTCTGCCATCTTACGTATATAACGAAATAAAGATACACCTTTGAAATTATAAAACTGAAATTCAACTTACCCTGCGCCTCTTCCGTTGGAATCTAGGGACCATTGAAAAATAAAACAACATCCCTGAGATTAAATCGTAGGCTTTATTCACGAAACCCCCTTTCAAGCAATAAATATTCGATAGAACAAATTTTATTTCTGAGTACTTCGTCACGCGATCGATCCCTAATATTGCGAAAAATATCTGTTTCCCTTATCTCACGCTAGTCTCAAACGTGGACTGTGAATCGACAAAGAAAAAAGAACTCTGAATCACATTAATCCAAAAGTGTAATCTCGAACAACACCTGAATCCGCTGAAACTCAAATTCCTCGGGCCCCATGATCAGGCAACTTACGATATATCAACCAACCCCTCCGCGAAACTCCTTAATGTGATTCTGAACGCAAATCTGTTCCGCGACCGTTTGCAGGGTCCTCCAGCTCTCATTTCTCATCAGGCGAACTCCCACAACTGAAAACCACTTACACAATTCTACCCCTCGCACTCAACGGCACTTGTGAATCTATACCAGAACCCTCGACGCTTTTTCAAAGGCCCACGAAACGGGCCATTCCAAAAATAGTCCATCTACGATCCCAAGCGTCGGATAAAGTGCGAGGGGCTAACATCAGGATACATAATTCTCTCGCCACGCAAGCAATCGATTTTAAGGTTCGCCTATGTTCTGATTAGCACGGGGTGCGATTGGATGCGGTGTACTGACAAGCCTGATTAAAAATGAGCCCAGCAAAGGGTCGACAGATCCGCTGAAAGACATCCGCTGCTTTCCTTAGACACCTTTTTTTTTTCTCTCAAGACACATGGTACGTTTACCTTGGTATCAACTGCCCAGCCCTATGAAGCCGCAAAAATAATAAATCCGCTATCGTAGTTCTATTCTTAATTAAGTACAAAACACGTTACATTAGTACAATTCGCGTGTCCTACGTTCCTGTAGCGTTCAAGCATAAGGAGAATACGCTAACGAAATTCCTATTATGTATCATACAGGGATAGACTGGCGACTGTGTTCTCAACGCGCAATTATGCGCCTCATGTTCAATGTGTTCTTTAAGGGATGGCTTTTCCCTTCGGAGGTGCGAGAAGCATGGTGGGTATTTTAGAAATTTTCGGGGGATAGAGTGCGCTAGGTGGATTAATCCTCGAATTGTACAAGTTCTGCTGGCTCTCGGACAAAATATTTCAGAGCGATCTACCCGTGAATTCCTCAAGGTAACCAGTGTATATTTCTCGGCGCTCCGAGGGAGAAAGCCTCCTCAAACTAAAGGGTACGTGTTTGTCCGTTATTTCAAATAATTAAGTCGGATGGTTTAAGCACCCTTCGACAGTCAGCCACCACGTGCCCTTAGTTATTTGAAATTCACTTCTGCGTGCGCTCCTTATCGTGCCTCGCCACGTCGAAGGAGAGAAGATTGGTAAAACTTAACTCGACTACTAATATTTACAGGGATCAATGTAATATGAGTGATACAGGTTGAATATGTGGGACCTACAGCCGTTAATGATTAGAGCAAGTGGGAAACTTAAGCCACAGCACGCTGATGTGTACTGTTGCCTTTCACGCTAGTCTCTCTATTGCCTCATGCTCCGATCAACCCTTTCGCCAGGCAAAGTCCCGGCAAAGACACCAAAGAGAAGATAAAATAATAGTCGAGCTTATTTATCTGTAAATCTCTCGAAGAATCTGTAGAATTTAACAGTCCAGGGGCCAAAAGAAAGTTCAAAACTCTTGCTTACCGTTCGACACCCTTTCCCGCGAGAGGAAAGTGTGCGCGAAGGCTGTAATGGTTCCCCACAGACTGCTGGAAAAGACTTTGCCGTAGCAAGAGGGTTAAAGAGCTAGAAAACTGCGCGTCCACCGGGCGGTCTGTCCACGCGAACGCTCGTTACTCGGTTGAAACTGGTCTGCGCGCGGCTATTCGGCGCGCGGTCACGAGTCCTGTGTACGCCTGTGTCTAGAACTTGGGAAGAGGTGAAGGTAGCAAAAGCTGTAAAAAAAGTGACGGTACAGAAGGTGTGCTAAGTTCCTAGACTTGTCCTGCATCTTCTTCGACGCTCGAAGGCCGCGGAGGGCCCTCGACTCCCCTCCATTCTCCGGACTGGTGTTTAAGAACGGTATCCTGAGATTACCAGAACGCGGCGGGGGTGTTTCTTAATCGGTGATGGAGATCTGAGCAAATCCTATTAACGCTTTATCGTCCGGCACTTCGTTGGCCGCGTAGCCAGAGTTCTGAAATACAAAAACGCGGCAAGTTTTAATACAGTTTCGCGTAAAGAATAAAGCTGCGCGAACGAAGGAAACTTACCAGCGGAAACGTTACTGTGCGCAGCTGGCCAGCGCTGTCTATCAGCTTCTGTAAATTGGCTGCTATCACGACGATGTCTTTGCCGTCGACTAAACCAGCCCCGACTAGCTCCGCGGCGATTCCCTCGGCGGAGTCCACCCCGACCGCGAACTCGAATCGGATGTCGTTGAGCTCCCGCTTCTGGTTTCTAAAATGTACAGAGTCAGTTTGTAATTCAACGCTCCGTCAGAGTATTAGGCTGTTTCAGTTATTTCGTGTTACTGTGGCGTTAGTGAATGGTAGGGGGCTAAGGACAAGGCAAGAGCATGCGTACTCTGATCTGTCTTCAAGGGTGAAGTAGGTCTCGGGACGTCTGCAATGAAAACACAAATCGAATAACACATGATAATTCTTCTCGGGGAGGAGAATAAATAAAATTCCTTGGAAAGAAAGAAAGATAAAGAGAAGTTATCGAAGATGGTAGAGAGAGAGAGAGAGAGGGGTGGGGGGAGAGGGGGAGGGAGAGAGAGTGAGTGAGAGAGAGAGGAGATTCGCATCGAAGGGTTAATGGAAACACAGCACTCCCAAGTAGGCACAGAGCACCCACGTACCGTAATCTCAGCACCAAATTTATGGGAATATTCTGCTCAGTGGCTTGCACGACGAGCTGGCTTGGCGCGGACTTCACCTGCCCGTAAAACTCCTCCTCGGGCTCCTCCTCGCTGCTGGAATTCTCGATCGTGTTCACCGGCAGAGCCCCTTTGCCCTCCTCGCCGCTCGACGCGCCGCTCTCCTCCTCCTCCGAGGACCAAACCCACTCTCCCGTCACGGTTCTGTGCAAACGCCCGGACGTGCCTGGCTGTCTTTTCGAAGCCTGGAGGACAACACAACGGGGATTTCCAGAGCGCTTAAATTTTTAAAAACTCCTACGACAAAGAACGTCTAAGAAGATTTACCTTCTGAACGCGTGTTTCGAGACTAGGACCAATAGCTACCAAGGTTTGCTGCAGGTACTTCTTGTCCTTCGCTTTCTTGAAGAAGGGATGCTTCAACAGTTCCGTCGCTGTCGGTCTGAAACGTTTATTATTCCCGGGTTAGCGATCGGTTTTAATTATTAATAACGCAGGCTTGATTTAAGAGCAGCTCTTCACCTCTTCGTCGGGTCCTTTTGCAAGCAATCTACGATCATCTTGCGGAATGTTTTACCATAAGCTTTGTATTGATCTTTGTCGTCCGCCGCGGTGTCCAGGGTCGGCGGATCGTTCTGCAGTGTCAACATCAGCACCTTCATTGGGGGATACTTGTGGTACGGCGCCGTGCCACTGGCCATTTCGATGGCAGTGATGCCCAGCGACCAGATGTCCGCTTTGAAGTCGTAGCCGTGGTCCTGCAAAGTTACGTGCATATCATAATTGATTTTACAGGGAACTTGTTGGCCTGGAACGGCAATAACGAGATTAAAACGTGCTTCTAAACGTAGCATGCTCCGCCGCATTTGTAAAATAACTCGCTGTGACCAAAGCTCTCGCGTTTTCTTAATAATTCGTCGACCAATCCTTTGCGAGAGGATCCGTTAATCGACAAACACAATTATAACACAGCTCTTACATGCTCGAACTGAATAATTACTTCTTGTTAATGCAAAATTATTAGAAATCTCCGTAATGAGTTCGCTTCCAAGTCTCCTAGCGCACGCCGAGCAAAATGCAAGACAAATGTAGACACAAAAATCGCAAGCTAAGAAGTCGTAATGTTACTTTCCTCTCTCACCTGCTCCATGACCTCGGGCGCCATCCAACACGGCGTCCCCACGAAGGTGTGCCTGACTTTCTGCCTGCTGAGGTCTCGGCCGGTTGCGAGCCAGGCACTGACGCCGAAGTCGGCTATCTGCACGGTGCCATCTTCTCCTAGTAGGATATTACCGGCTTTTATGTCCCTAATATTATTCTGTTATTAAAATTCGTCAATGTACACAAGAGAGACAGGTACAATCACTGGTGCGGTTCAGGCTTTAAATGATTCTAGTTGGGCGGGGTATGATAAGTGCGACTGTAAGGGTAAGAAAGGGAGAAAGCTGATTGCCGAGATACCTGTGTATTTGCCCGTTACTGTGAAAGTATTCAAGGCCTTTTAGCACCTCTCGCAGCACCGTGGCTATCGTGGCTTCGTCGAACACCCCGTGCTTGCAGTTCGTGGTTCTGGTTTTGTGCTTGATTATGTCCAACAGGGATCCACCCTCGAGGAGCCTGAGAACCAGCCAGAGCTCCTCTTTCACCACGAACGACGTGTAATACGTGACAACGTTCTCGTGGTTGCAGGAGGACATTGCCTGTATCTCTTTCTGCGGAGGATCGATAAATACATTTGACTTTGCGCGAGGGGAAGCCAGCTTTAAAATTGTATAATCCTCGAAATTCGAGAGGAAGAAAGGGATGCATGAATATATATTGTAATTGAGGAGCTTGAAGATCCGAGAAGAAATATTCGTTTCGAGCACGAAAACGCCCACTGCAAAACGTTATCTTATCAAATAATGTCTCCGGTTATCGCGTGGGCGCAATGAGACACTTGTTTCCAGGTATTGCCGCGAGTGATAATTTCAATAATACAAATAATCCGCCAATCGACGTGCCATTTCGAGCGTCCACGCGCTATCAGCCTCGGCAAAAATCAGGCACTCTTACCAGCAGCTCGTCCATGCTTGTGTTCCATTTCTCCAAGTTTATTCTCTTGATAGCACATTTTTCTTGTCGCGGAATGCAAAAGGCTGCGTGCACCACGGCGGTCGCTCCCACCCCTGAAATTAAATGGAAACGTTCGTAAATGACTTTCGCCCTTCAATAGAGAATCGCATATTGTAGAAAATATGGAAATGAAGAGGAGCTGATGCGAAAATAAGAGTCACGAAAATTCGACGTAATATATCGTGCCCGTTACATATTTTATAGTACAACTGTGACTGCTTTGGCCATGGGTGCGCAACGCGTTTAATAGCACACAAGGTTCTTGCTGCAGAGCATTATATAAGTGTTTTTTTAAATATACTAATTGCTCCCTAAGAACTAGGATAATTACATAAGATTGCTTCAGTAACGATTACACAAATGAATACAATAAAAGGCAGAATATATCTATAAGCTTCTTTTATCTGCGATAAGAATGAATATTTCTGTATCCAAAAATACTAATAAATGTAATATACATTTTGTGACGCAGTTGCTTAATAATCATCGAAAATTTGTGTAAAATTCTGCAATATAGAAATGTTACTGGAATTAAAGCCGTGAGCTGCCTATGACGTAGTGATACGTCACAATGACGTCACGCGCCGCTGCGTGACGCGCACTCTGCGCGTATTTATTTCAATTTCTATGAATTTAAAATTCCGCCTAACTCGCTTCAAAACTCATCAAGTGCATTTAATTCCCCGCTCTTCCCTTCCGGGAGAAAACAAATTTCTCTCATGAAAACTACTTTTAAAGCCAAACGTTGCTTGAATACAATTTTCCCGTAAACAAAGAGACAAAACGACGGTCACGTCCGAAATCTCGCGCGAAGATATCTCGAACCTGGAGCTAAAATAAACCTAATCGAATTTCATTCCGATTACCAATCGTTCGCTCAATCAATTCGACCTGTCACTCACATAAGCTTGCACCGAACAATTAACCTAACCTATCAAGTCCCTTAACATGTGAAAGCAATTTATTCCCGCGGCAACATTCGCAAGCCCCCTCGATTCGTTCATCTAATCCAAACAGCAATTATCCCGCCGATAAGAGCGACGGCAATTAATCTCTTGCAACATAACCTCTCGAACCTCGCACCGTCCCCCCCCCCCCCAACCATCCCCTACCACCCCCTGAACCGTCGCCGCGAATTCCGCATGCGGCAGAATCGCTGGCTCCGTTTCTTCTCGCAGCGTGTTAACTAGGTTAGGATGTGTCGGGCACCGGTATACGCGCCTGTACAAGTGCGACTGAGAGAGCGGATGCGTGTAACGGGGCCGAGAGAGATAGCCGCGTAAGGACAATTCAAATCCGCTGGTAATCGCGGCCGGGAGGCGGAATAATCGTTTTTTCATTGGTTTTATGTAACGCTGCTGCCCGACCAGCCAGAGGAGCAATTCTCTGGTAACGTCAAGCAGCAGAAAGCAGCCTCTCGGTGGGCACCCGGTGTGCGGCGCTCGGGCGAGGAAGAGAACTGTGATTTCGACGGGGCTGGCGAGCGTTCCCCGGTGCTCGATGGGGCCTGGGGAATTCTGGCGGGAATGCTACTCACCAATAACCTCTTTCAGCTCGTAGTCGTCCTTGGTGTTCGGCCAGCCCTGCACGACCGTGGTGGAGCTCGTGGACGCCATTTTGTTCGCCAGTGCCGTGCCAAGGCGCGCGTGCTTGCCGGCAGCCCGGGCGCCCCGCGCGAGCAGTAACACGCCGCTCTTCGGGCGGGCGCTATTGTTAGGCGTTTTTGGCTCACGTGGACCGCCGCGTTCCGCGCACGCGCGCTGCTCGCGGCTGTTCGCGTCCGCGGGCGCCGCGGCGCTCTTCGGGGGCGTCGAGGCGCGGAACGACTTCTGGCGGAAGATTCCTGGGGAGCAGGAGGGCAGCACGTCTGGCGAGATTTTCCTGCGAATGTCGGTTGAAAGTTTGAAAATTCCCAGCCCTGGAAATTTAGGGGGAATGGAATTGAATTTGGTCGAGGGGAGTGAATTTCTGGCGTTTGTTTCGGCGTCATGTCAGGGCCGGTCATAGTATTTGTCCGCCCCGAATGACTTCTGATGTATGAAACTTAAGGCAAATTCCACTTACGCCTAAATCTTCCGCAACGCCCTTGATTTTCATTAAAGTAGGGCTTCTTATACGCGATTGGACGCAACGTGAGGAATAATTTCAAAGTCGATTTTCTCGAAAATGAAGCGCGATATCAAAAAAAGTTACTGTTTCTTTTCGACTTGTAACAAGTAAATAAGTCCAGAAAAAGAAATACAATTTTTTGATATTGCTCCTCGTTTTCAAGAAAATCGACTTTGAAATTTTATTCTTGACCAGTCGCGTATAGGAAAACCTACCTTAATGAGAATCAAGGGCGTCCTTAAAAGAGCAGTGAATTTTCTACGAGTATTAAGCTTTATTCCTTCTACTTTGTACATATTAAATATAAGTTAGGTGTAAGATATTCAATCTATGTTCTGTAAATAAAGGAATTATTTAAAAAAAAAAGATTCGTTTGCATGAAAGAATACGGGTATTAAGGCGGGCCTGCATGAAGATCGCGACGATGTGTTTATCAAGTCTCAATTACATGCGATCTTGTCAAAATAAATGCGTGGACAAAGCGTGGACGCAACCTACGCGAGCCCCAATCTGATTCATCAAGGCGATTGGCCTTTCTTCGAGAAACTAACGGTTCACGTAATAAAGTCTAATCTAGAACAATTTAACTCTCTCCTCTCCGTTCTTAACACTCATAACCTTATCGCCGCGATCACAAAGAATTCCAATTTAACCTCCGAAAAGGAGAACGCTCCACTCTGTAGAGATCCAAAGTTAGATGAAACAAATCAAAGCGCTATCTCGCAAAGTAAATACAGAACCATCCCCCGGCATTAGAACGCGCCTTAACAGAAATCCCTCGGGGGAAATCCCGTTCCGTATCGATATCCGACGATCGACTGCGTGGGTGAAACTGAATTAATGAAAATATCAGACTAAATCCACCGTCACCCGTCCACCTCCCTGGAGAATCTGTATAGGCCGATACTCACGGTTTCCTGGTGTGCGTCGAGTGGCCACGGGATTACGATCTATCCGACATAAGCACTGCAGTCTGGCGCGCGGGTTCCGCCGCTACTGTCCGCCGATTGGAAATATTTTTTTCGGCGCGAGGAAGATACGGCCGCGCGATATTAAGGCTAATTCTGGTCCGCTTAAGGCGGGATTTCACCGTAAACTTCGTCAACGGCACGCTCCCGGCCGCGATTAGAAATTGAAATGCTTTCATCGCCGTTAGCGCGTGTATCGGGAAGCAAGCTGGAAAGAGACGCCTAACTGTCCATGGGGAGGGAGGGAGAAAGAAGGACTGCCAATTAGGACGGTGGAGAGGAAGATGGGGGGTTCGGGAAAGACGGGTGGGGAGAAGGACGGAGGAGCCAAGAGTTTGCGCATATTCTGCCCCGTGGGAGGGAGAAGGATGGATTTGGTATCGGGATGGAGGGAAAAATGAAAGATGAGAGAAAGTAGAGGGGAACTATGCGCTGGGTGAATAGTTTTATCGGTGTTGGTACTTGTACCGATCGGCCCGATTACAGAATTCAATTAAGCGGTCAGACATCGAATGTCACGCGTCTGTTTGTGATATTAAATTCCTCTATTTGCACGGGGATATGTGACAGTGACCTTTAAGCTTCGGGATGATGGGTGATCCGACGCGTACCGTATCTTTTGCACCATATAAAACGGCAACGATCGGGGTGGGCACAGCAGTAACTTGGGTCGCAGTTTCAAAGTGGTTTCCCGCAAATCGGTGATAGGAGAAACAATGGGGGTCGTAGATCATCTGGGTTACCTTGTGCTGGTAAGAATTGAAAATGCGCCAGAATTTTAAATCGTAGCGGAATCCCGCCATTTTCACCTATCTTTTATTTCAAATATTCAATTATCGAGGGCTCGATATTTTGGGAGTTTTCGAATATGAAAATTGGAATTATTGGAATTACTTCGTTTCGAAATTTGAATATTTAGGAACTAATTCATTTGGAAATTACAATATTTCGTAACTAATTTGGAAATTTGAATATTTGGGAATTAATTTGGAAATTTGAATATTTGGGAATTAATTTGGAAATTTGAATATTTGGAAATTACTTAACTTGGAAATTTGAATATTTAGGAATTACTTCATTTGGAAATTAGAATATTTCTGAATTAACTTGGAAATTTGAATATTTCGGGATTAATTTGGAAATTTGAATATTTCGAAATTAACTTGGAACTTGCAATATTTGGAAATTACTTAACTTGGAAATTTGAATATTTAGGAATTACTTCATTTGGAAATTTATATATGTCGGAATTAATTTGGAAATTGGAATAATTAGAAATTGGAATATTTGGAAATTGGAATAATTGGAAATTGGAATATTTGGAAATTGGAATATTTGGAAATTGAAATATTTGGGAATTAATTTGGAAATTTTAATAATCGAGAATTCCTTAATTTGCAAATTTAAGTATTTGAGAATTCCATAATTTGCAGATTCGAACATTCCAGCTTTCTGAATTTGAAACTCTGAAGATTCGATCTCCTTAAATTTAAAAATTAGAGAATTCCCAATATTAGAAATTCTAGCATTAAAAGACGAAACGGAATAGTTCACACTTTACGTTTAAACGAGGTCTAAGCAAATGGGGTTGCGAAAGGTTTGCAAAATACTGCGCACGCAACGGCGCGCTTATCCTATATAGCGCGGCAGCCGCTTTAAACACTTTAATTATCATGAGCGTACTACTACGTCATTAAGAAAACGTACGTTGTTTACCATCGAACTATTAGTACCTCTCCGTGTGTTCACTGTGCCGACCCGTAATAACTCGCCTTAAAACAATGTTAAACGTGCGCGTTAATTTGCAACGTAAATTGCGCTTAAATTTAGTATTTCCCAATCTAAATTTATCGCTCTCCGAGCAATTGTAACAACCTGCCAAGCCACTATCGCAACGAACAAAATCACGTCTATAAAACTCTAATAAAAATTTCTCTGCAAATTGACCGAAAAAATTCTCTAAAACCTGCATAAAGAAATAATTTAGCAAAATTTACCAACTATAATACAATAATCTCTTCTACAATGGCGTGTCTTCTATCGATCCTAAAACCTCTCGAATAACACCGAAGGGAGCCGCGGAATAGGCTGAACGATAGTTAAACAATGATCGATCGGATATGAATTCCTTTTACAAATCGACGCGTCACGTTGCGGGACACAAGTGTTCTCGATCTATAAACGAAACTCGTTTTCGACGAACGCACGGGTCGCTGGAAGGGCGAATTTAACGAGGCAGAGGAGAGAACAATGCTCGCACTCACCTATTTCTGCCGAGCACGAAAGTCGTCAAGAACCTGTTGTCGTGGAACTTGAGCCGCTCCTCCTCCGTAGATATAGGCGCCGCGGCGCCAAGCGTGCCGGTCTTGCGTTGCCTCATGTTGCCCGTAATTCTGCGCGCAAAGAAACATCCCCGTTAGACCGGTTGCATACCCCAGGCTTCGCTGTTCGAGCTGGCGCGACCGAACAGCGAGAATTGGGAGTAGAGCAATTACGATTCATTACTGAATTCACTTGCCACTCAACGATCACATTAATATATTTGTACACTGCGCGTTAAGAGTGTAAAATAAAATGGAATATTTTTACAATTGATTTCTGATTTAGATCACTGCTCGATCAAAAGTCCTTCCACGAATTACTTCTTTGACAATTTCAGAGCAAATCTTTCAAATACCTTCCTAATAGTTTAAACTCAACCCGTTGGATTGTCGATTCTCGAATTTTGCTTTTCAATATTAAGGGAACGGTTCTGGATTTCTTTTAGACAGATAAGGATAGAGATTTTTCGAGAACAAATGGAATTAAGGTTTCTTTAGTCTAAGCAGGTCTCCATAATGTTTAGCTTCGAATATTTGAGTATTCGAATGTTATTCGAATACTGATGTAATCGAATACGTCACTATTCGAATACTGATGTAATCGAATACGTCACTATTCGAATACTTAAATATTCGAATAGCATTCGAGTACTTAAATATTCGAATAGCATTCGAATACTTCAATATTGGAATAGCATTCGAATACTTCAATATTCGAATAGCATTCGAATACTTCAATATTCGAATAGCATTCGAATACTTCAATATTCGAATAGCATTCGAATACTTCAATATTCGAATAGCATTCGAATACTTCAATATTCGAATAGCATTCGAATACTTCAATACTCGAATAGTATTCGAATACTTGGATATTCGAATTATATTCACCAAATAATTGAGCAACTGAAGTATTCGAATATTCGATTACCGAAAAATTCAACAAATAGTCCCAGCCCTAGTTGAAACTACTGCATGGAGTATAAATTTTTTAGCAACCTCTTCTGCAGACTTGCTAACGTATTATTTACATTCATCCACGATGCTGGCTGAGGTCCCTGGGCTGTCAGCGTGTGGAATATTTCTAAAGTGGCGGTCAGTCGATTGTCACCTAAATACCTAAATGGAATAATTGGAGCTGGATTGGCCTTACCGGCTATTTTTAGCTGGCATCAAGGGGTAGACCCTATGCGGCTATCTAAAAATAATCTGACAGCGAATGGACCGATGGGTGCTTTCTGCCCCTTGCCCTCAACGCTCCCAAGAAATCCTCATTTTATTTATCGCAGTAATATTTCAGACTAAACCCAGACGCCTATTGCTATCAAACCTCAAAAGCAAGAAAAAATTTAAATTGCAAAATCGCAGAAAAACATCTACATTATTTAATCAATTTTCGGGAACAATCTCCACCTCGTGCTTAGCAATCGGACTCTCGTGCGCGTCATTCGCGGTCTGCTAACAGGTTTAAATCCATCCTCGTGAAAATGTCTTGCTAGCATGATCTAATTGTCTCTTTAAACACACGGAACTCGTGCGCATTCCTCGTTTATAAGCTCCTCGTCCCGAGTATAAAATAATCTGAAGCGAGTTTTACCTTGCGGGCTCCCCAATTGATTCTAAAGTGTTCCGCCAACATTAATTTAAGCCCCACAAATTTTTTGGGCCCACAATTTATTAGTTGCCTCGAAGCGAGCGCAGAATGAGGCAAACATCTGTCGAAAGGGATGAAGACGGAGGAATCCGAGAGGATCATGGGAGATGAATGTAGGCAGCGTGCCACGCCAACTGCGAACCTAAATTAAAGTCGCTGTCCTGCCCGGCGAATTAAACTTTTAACCCAAATAAAACATTCGCTGCAAGAACTTCTGCGGCAACGCGAGCAGTCTGCACTAGAACGGCTCTACGACCAAACATTTCCGAGAAGTAATTCAGGATTCTTAACGTAAAACAAAATTCAATTGGGCCAATTGAACTTCAGTTAATTACTAGTAGTATTCGAATGATTCAGAGACAAAGATTATGGATTATAATCGCATGCAGATCAGTCGGAAGGTAATGTTCAGTTTGGCAAAGTGAAAAACAGAATGATTAGAGCACTTGCTGGTCCCTGGCTACCATTGTCGAGCAAATACCGTATCGAAAGGGTGGTAAACATGTCGCGTGAACTTTCGATGGAGCTCCTGGCGCGTCCTTGTCGCTTGGGACGAGGAATCTAATTGATTTCCTAAACTAACGAGTCTAATAGCCTCTTCTCTGCGAATCGTTCCCGTTTATGAGCCGCGTCCCGTCCACAATTCCATACCCGGAGCGTTGCGTGCTAACGTATCGCCTGACTTCTGCAATTCCTCCACGACCGGCATGTCAAACTGTCCCACGATTTCTCAACATACCATTCACTCGATTTTACCATTACACTTCAACGAAAGCGCTGCGCTTCGAGCCCGACTCTACTTAAAAGCTTCTTCGACTCTGAATCCGCGAGAGAATTTCAGCTCGGATGTGCTTCGAATGAAAATGCTAAGTTTGTGACTGCGGAAACGTTCGAGCGATCAGATTCAACTGTATAAATTAATGGACTACGGTTTACAAGATCTTGGAAAACGAAGCATTCAGTTTCGCGTGCTCGCTCGCGAGGACTTCGCGTCGGAGACTGACGAGACTAGGATGTTTATAGTGACCATTCTCAATGTTATCAAACGGAGTGTTTACGGTTTTTGTTTACGCGGGCACTCGGAGAACGCGTGGATACTTAACGAAGGGGCCAGTGTTTCGGAAAATTAGCAGACCAATTGCAGAAAATAGAAGTTCGATAAGATTCCGGGTATTCAAGTCCGGAACGGGGAGGTGAACTGTTGCGAGAATTGAAGTTAAAAATATGATTCACAAGGGGGGGAAATGCAGATAATGGTAACTCAATAAGTTTTCCTATGCACTACAGCTTGTGTACTCAGCTGATACGAATTCCAGTCGCCTCGCACATAAATTTTCCTCTGAAAACCTGGTGTCAGGCGAGCCTCCCGACTGTTATCATGAGATCACCAAGGAAAACTGAAGCCCCGGAGTAGAAGCTACTGAACAAATAAGCGAATCATTACCGATAAGAATTTTTCCCAACGTCACGTGGAGTTATTGAAATGACTTTGCATCGAAATGAAGTCAATTGGTGTTTACGTTTACACAAACAATCTAATGACTTTAAATTAAATAACAGACAGCCGGTGCTCCTAATCATCCGCCTGTTTCTATGCAGCAGGCAACTTCCCTGCAAGCAGCTCCCCTCGTAGCGTTTATTACGAAAAGCGAGACTTTCGAATCGCGCGCAGCTCAAGTTTTGCCCAACTGTGCTGCTCATCGCTGGAACCTTTGCTCGCGCGGTCGAGGGTCAATTGGATATTAACTCGGACAGCCGTAACGGCTATTAAACCGTTTCATTGTCATGAATATTGCCACAAAAAGGCAGGGAAATCACGCTCGGGCACATTCTTCCACGAATCATTCGAAAATCAGAAGCCTTGCAGGACACCTTAACTAACGCATCGAGAACCGTGCTCCCGCGAAATTTCCTGGAGTTCAGATTCCGGTCGATCGTTTCGCACAAAACTTCTCCGCGCCGCACAAACAGTCGGGGAATCACCTGTTCAAATTAAAAAGTATTTAACTCGTAAGAATCCGCAGAGGTACGTAAAAGCTAGAAATTCCCATTTTCATTGGCCGGGGCCAGGAAAGAACGGTGCCTTATCACTATCTGCTTATCGATTTATCTCACCTGCCGGACGTTGACTTTAGGGATCCATTCGCGTACAGATCTGCTGCCATGTCAGTCGCTACGCTCCGCTTGCATTCTCCCCCTCCGCGAGCGATGGGAGGGGACACGATTTGTTCCAGAAGAAGCTGTCCTGCTCGTTGGACCTCCCCGGCTCCCTGCTGGCAAGCGGCTGGAAGAACCAGTTCACTGACAACGGTCAACCTTGACCGGATCCATTCTCACTGGGCCGGCGACCTGGTCCCGAAACGCGAGCGCGCCCATCGCCACGAGAATCGTCATCGCGATAATTCCCAGCGGCTTGCGGTGCGGATTGCCCTCGTCCACGGCTGGAGTGTCCGTCGCCCTGGGCGCACGGTGGAAACGCAATTCCTCGCTTGGCTCGCGGGCAAGAACGTCACTGCTGCCAGAGACGTGGTCGGATCATCCTGAGCTCGCTGTCGACTGAACTATGTCAGACGGGGGCACCGTCAATTGGATAACTACCTACCGCACACCGACGTGCCGCCGCGTGGAGACACACGCGTTTGATATCGCTCTAGCTGACCACCTCGCTCCTCCCCCTCCTGCTCGCCCTCCTGAAAGTGTTAAGGAGCTTTTAATTTCGGCTGCTCCGCAGCGGGCCCTTGGGCCTTGTGGAAACTTTGGGCGACAGATAATTGAAGGAGAATTCAGTCTCTGCTGATACCGTTTATGTTTCTTAAGTGAAAGTCTTTAATGTAGGAAATGCTGAATGGAAGATTGTTGGACCATTTTCTTTGCGCCGCGATCACGCACCGTTCTGCCGTCATTTCGAAGGCACCGGGGATCATAGCGATCGGCACGGGGAAGACTAATTTAAATCGTACGACGCGAAGCTCGTCAGCTCAATCACGATCGACCTTGCTGACCGGTACATACTGTTTTTAGCGGGACTACCGACGTCTTCAAAGATTCGTCAACACTTTACGCCTTGATATCTGACGTCACCCTTCAATTGACCATCACGAGTTCCCTGCTTCAACTATGCTTAATTGATATTTCCAGAAAAATCATTTGGGTTGATTGAAAGACACTGATTTCTGCCCCCGAATCCTTTCTCTCGAACTTCTTTTCCTCTGTCAGGCTTATGTCTGATGGTAGTCCCTTTCTAGAAGTACACTGAAAATCCTACGTCGTAAACAGGATCAGTCTCGCGCAAAGTAAATGAAGCGTGCAATCAAGCAATCAGCCAATTCAAGATATGCTAATATGCTGGATTTTTTCGAAGAACAGTTTTGTTCGGGGAGGAAAGGCGGAGGAGTTCAGTTTAGGCAATCTTTCATCGGATTTCGTGGCATTCTGTTGCGTCACGGTTAAAATTCACGCATCGACGGAGATCTCAGCCCGTGTTAGAGACCTATCAAACTTGATAAAGCATAAATCACGCGCGGAGGGTTCTGCCAAGTGGGAATGGAAGTGGAGTGAATCGGTCGTTTAATAACGTAACTGACAAAACGGTAGAACGATCGTCGATTATTGATGGCTTACAGCTTTAGCCCTCTCGCTCTCAATATCCCACAATTCATCTCCCACGCGTTTTCTGCTCTTCATTCTAGGATACAATACAAAAACTGTAATCGTAAATTCTCCCCTCGAACTCTTATTCCTCTACAAAATCCTTGCATTTGGCTTTACTTGGTGCATCGCGCATTTTGCGAGACGCGGCGAAGCGAATAGATAAGTTCAGACTCACAATGAAATATTCGAGCAACTTCTTCGATTCGCTTCGCTCGAGAGGCTCGTGCTTTCGTTTCTATTACCTCATTCTGATCACTTTTCTTCCTCTGTGGTTTAATAGTTCGTCGGCCTAACAGTCCCGGCGCACGATGCCTACAAGATCTGCAAGAAGTGCAACATCAGCTACGCGATGTCAAGAATGAACGGCCCCAATGGGAATTATTACGGTGGCCAATATGATCCCATGGCCCCAGACGGCTCCTATCTACCGGAGGAAGACTACGTAGAGAAGCTTGACAAGGAGAGAGCCGAGCAGCAGCCACTAGATAGAGATAATAGAAATTTACTGCCGGTTAGTTCTGTACCCAAGGAGGAGAAATAAACATCTGTTTCTTAACTTACTTCTGACGCTTCGCCTCTTTATCCGCAGGAGTATCGTAACCTTTGCGAAATCGTCACGAGAAAAGTGCGGCTGGACGATACAGAGTACGAATACCAGCCGCCGCATTACCACGAAACCTATTGTAAGAGTTACTTCCTGCTAGATCGTAGCCAACACTCTGCGAACCCATCGAAGCAGGTAGATTTTCAGAGCAACAGACACCTCCGCGGAATAATAGATACTTTAAGCTACGAACCTCCTCGCTTCTCCTTCCGCCATTCTGAACACCGGCGTGTTTCTTTCATTTAGAAGTGCGTTCATCCTGGCTTCCACTGCGTGCAAAGGAGCAGGGCTCTGTCCTTGGTAAGGCGGCAATGGGACAGCGAATGCTGGGAGCCTTTCGTCAAGCAGATCGCCAGCGGCTGCGACTGCATGTGGCCGGTGTCCGACCTCGGGGAGATAACGCCTCATTACGAATTTCCTCACAGTTGGGACGACGGCGGACGAGGAGCGAACGGTTAAAGAGAGAAAGCGGGAAAGAATGCAAGTGCTGGAAAAAAAAGGGAGACACTTTGAAGAAACGGCACTTGTATTTTCTTTCGACGGCGCAAAAGTGATGCGGAACGATAAATATTAACAGCGTATGGTATTTTCTGTCGTAGTCTGGCAATTTTATTTATTACACGGTGTATGCGGTTTCGTTGTCTGTAGCTATGTACTTAATAAAGGTAAAACGATCTTTCGTAGTCTTTAAAGCTTTTTTTATTTCACGTGATGATTGTTTATTCGAAAGAAAGATTGCGATATAAATCATTCTGTTTTCGTGACAATTCGACGCGCATTATTCTTCTCTATTTCCACGAGTTCGCCTTGTGCTTTGGTAAAAAGTGAAATCCCTCCGGCACTTTTCCCAGTAACATTTCTCTGAAAGTGACAAAACAGAGAAACATTCAGCGTGATAATAATAATTAGTTAAGGGGATATTCTCTACTCTCTTGGTCGAAAAATCCATCACTTTTCGGTGATGGTTTTTGTAATGAAATGCACACTTAACAATTTTGAATTTCGGGAGGTATAATTTAATATTCAAATATGTTACAAGTATTCGAATGCTGCGAATAAACTCCGAATATTTGAGTATTCGAATGTTATTGTTCGAATGCTATTCGAATATTTAAGTATTCGAATACTAATCAAATTCTACTCGAATATTTCGAGTGAGTACGTGATTCATAATTCACACCATACTATTTGAATACTGATGGATTTATACTGAATAGTATATGGTGTGAATTATAAATCAAGTTATTAGCGTACAAAGTTTCATCCTAACAAACGAACGAACTCATAACTGAAAGTAAATAAAAACTTGTAAAGAAATGAACCTAAAGAACTTGATTTATAATTGACACCATACTATTCGAATGTATCAGTTTCGAATACTTAAATATTCGAGTAGTATTCGAATAGTATTCGAATACTTAAATATTCGAGTAGTATTCGAATAGTATTCGAATACTCAAATATTCGAGTAGTATTCGAATACTTAAATATTCGAGTAGTATTCGAATAGTATTCGAATACTTAAATATTCGAGTAGTATTCGAATACTTAAATATTCGAGTAGTATTCGAATACTTAAATATTCGAGTAGTATTCGAATACTTAAATATTCGAGTAGTATTCGAATAGGTAATATTTGAATATTTGGATATTCGAATTATATTCACCAAATAATTGAGCAACTGAAGTATTCGAATACCGAAAAATTTGACAAATAATCCCAGCCCTAATATATTTTACCATTCTTGAAATACAAGATAAAAATCTTTATTGTTTGTTTATTTTACTTGTTTACTTAAATATTTTGCAGTGAAGTTGGCGTTTTCAGAATTTGACCCTTCGCTGGCGGTCGAAATTTCGGACGACTGGATCATCGGAAATAAAAGCGAGATAACCACACTCCTGCGAATATGAAATATGTTGAGTTTTTTTATTTCCGATGATCCAGTCGTCCGAAATTTCAACCGCCAGCAAGGGGTCAAATTCTGAAGCCGCTAACTTCACTGCGAAATTTTTATGTAAACAAATGAAATAAACAAACAACAAAGATTCTTTCTTGTATTTTAAGAGTGTTAGAACATACCCCAGAAATTCGAAAACGTTAAGAGTTTATTTCATTATAAAAACCATCACCGAAAACTGGCCGAATAATTTTTCAGCCGGAAGAGTAGAATGTCCCCTCAAAATAAGTCCACGAACAAAAGCATTCTTACGATAACTTAATCCAATCGGCACAGTTTGAACTGGCCATAAACGTTTCCATGTCGTCTCGGCCTCTGTAAAATGGAGGTCTCTCGTTAATTCTCTGCGGAGGCCTCTCCAGAATCCCAACAGGAACATACCTAAGTAGAGTCAGATTTCAGTAAATTGGTACGGAAGAAACATTAATTATCCTTATTACAATGAAACATTATCATTACAATTAATAATTATCCTTAACTCACCTATGCAGAAACGATAGCCATTCCAGCATAAATCTCCTCGTCGTTTCAACTCCACGCGTATCCGAGCCCCAATGTTCGAGGCCATAATTAGCATACTTCTTCAAGATATCAAATCTATCCGAGCTCGATATGTCCATCAGCTTCCTCTCTTTTATTTCAGTAAATATCCAAGGCTTTATCAACGCACCGCGCCCAATAGTAACACCATGGACACTCGTGTAAGTATCCCGAACCCTTTGGTAGTCATCGAACGACAGAATGTCGCCGTTCCCAAACACCGGCACCGGGTCTGCCGCCTTCGCGCACCTCTCGATGTATTCCCAATCGGCTAACTTAGTGTACCTTTGTTCCCGAGACCTTCCGTGAACCTAAAGCGATACAGAATTTTCTTTCTAATTTGCTTCGATACATTTCGCTACGGTCGCACCGACAAGAACGCCAATGCGTAATTAACTTACTCACAGTAATCATGGATACGCCCCAATCATGGAACTTTGGCATTAAGTTATGCGCGACAGGCTTGTCTATGTAAACGCCCGTTCTAGTTTTCACCGTCAAAGGTATGTCCATAACTTGGCTAACAGACTTTACCACGCTTTTTAGGACATTTAATCGATTAAGCATACCACTGCCGCCTCCCTGTCTGTAGATCAAATCGATCGGGCAGCCAAGGTTCAGGTCGATGAAGTCAATGCTGATTTCCTCGTTCAACAATTGCGCGCATCTCGTCAACACACCAGGATTGTTGCCGCAGAGCTGCACGCCGAAGATATCCTCCGACTCGTGCCTTTTCACTAGCGCCCACTCTTCGTGAGTGCCTTTCAGTATCCTCGGCGCCAGAGCCATCTCCCCGCAAGTTATATCCGCGCCGTACTCCTTGCAAATTCTCCTGAACGGCAAGTTACCTACTGTCGTCAGAGGACTCAGCAGTATTTTATTCTTCCAATCTATCCTCCTCTTCTCCGAGTCCCTACATTTTATTAGATCGTAATCCTCCACTGGGCCGATTTTCTGCTCCTCGCCAGGCGTCTCGGACGCTTCGCCATTGGATTCGATGACGGATATACTTCCGGTAGGACCGTTCTTCACCTCCGACTTGCCTGCGTCGGAGGATCGCTCGGTTCGCTTAGCGGTCTCCGCACCCGGTTTCTTTTTAGACTGTTCGTTCGCCTTGACGACTCTCTCGGCTTTCGAGAAATTGTACTTGCGCTTTCGCAGTTGCGCCTGAATGCTTTTCGTTATGTGGTTCTTCGTGGAAGGCGGCTTCTTTTTGAATTCTTCCTCTTTCTCTTTATTAACGATATTCAAGCCGTCTTTAGTTAAATGCTTGGCGCCCATTCGGCAGGCGGCGCCTCTCGGGCACCTGCCGGTCAGGTCGAAGAGATAGCACTCTGCCGCTATGTTGTCTGGCTTTATTTTCAGATATTCCAGTCTATCGTGGAGGAACGTGCATCGCTTGTTGTCGCACTCCTTCTCGGGCTCGTCCACTGCTTGGTCCGCTATCCAGGGGCATAGATTCTGCTCGCGCTGCGCCTTGAACGGAGGCGGCCGGGCCTTGTTCTGGCCCCGAAGCTTCTCCTTCTTGTCGTCTTTCTTAAACTTTTTACTAGGAGGCTCGTCCGCCGCTGGTGCGTCTTCGGCCAGACCGGCTGTATTAGTCGAGACCTTCTGCTTGTCATTCTCGGTCAAGCACTCCTCGGTCAACAACCTTTTGTGATCCTCAATTACGTATCTGAAACGGTTTCAGTAAGGTTAGGAACAATTCATCTCGCGTCTGTTTAAAGATTCTTTCGAGTTGATTGCGGGAAATTACGGGAGGGAATGAGAGACTAAAAACGAATTCGACGCTGTTGGTTCGAAAGAAGGCGTTGCTAGCCAGTTACTGGTGACAGAAGACCACGCGGCACCTAGGTTTTGAGGTTAGGAAACGGGCGAGCATTGCGACGCTTCGTGGTTTTCGAGGAGAAGTTGGTAATTACTAATACGATAACGGCCACTTACTCTTCCTTAATTAAACAGACGCCTTTTTGTTTGTCCTCGCTGTAATCAAACGAACAATCATCCCCACATTTCTCACTGTAATCCGCCATTTCAAACGAATCGACGTATCGAATCGCGATAAGTCGTTCGGGAGTATCCTCGTTCGCGATAATTTTGTTATTATTATTAAACGTCTTTATTGCACAACACAAGCAGAAAACAACGAAGAGAAAATAAACAACGATAAAAACAAAGGCGAAGTTCAGGCAAGGAATGTTTTTCAATTTAATTTCTAAGGCAACAAGAACAATATACGCGATGTAAATATTATTAACGGACTTCAAAGAAAATTAAAACTGATTTCAAAGAAATAAAAATGAGCTAAAAAGTAGAAAATAATTTTGTTCCTTATTTAATCTACGACTCTCAATTTTTTAAGTCAGCGCTAGATTTACAGAGTGCAAATGCTGAGGCGCCGACATAAAAAAAATTGAGAGTAGAATATACATATAAGGAATAAAATTATTTTCTACTTTTTAGCGCATATTTACTTTTTTTAAGTCGGTTTTAATCTTTTTTTTTTTTTTTTAATTTTTTTATTGGTTGAACTTGAAAACTACTTGTCCGATTTTGATAATTCTTTCTTCGTGATCTAAGTTGATCGAAACCAAACTAAATGAAATGAGTTTCACCAACATTGGGTTCAGTGTTTACGGAGAAATTCGCAGACAAACATAATACATACTAATATATGTATTATGCTTGTCCGCGAATTTCTTCGCAACTACTGGACCGATTTTCGTGAAATTTATTGCATGTTGTTTAGCTTCAACCAACTTAGGTCATGGAGCAAGAATTATTAAAATCGGTTAAGTAGTTTCGAAGTTGTACGAAAAATAAGAAATCTGATTCATTAATAAACTTCATTATTATTGTTATGAGCAGCTCTTTTTGTAGACCTACCCATATTTTTTAAATAATTGTAGTTAAATATAGAACTTAAATAACTAAAAAGTAAAAAATAAAAAATAAAATCGACTTCAAAAAAATAAAAAATGCACCAAAAAGTAAAAATTAATGTTTTTCCTTATTTAATCTACGACACTCAATACTTTTAAATCAGCGCCTCATTATTTGCACTGTGTAAATCTGGTTGCGACTTAAAAATATTGAGATTCGTAGATTAAGTAAGGATAAAAATTAGTTTTTACTTTTTAGTGCATTTGTATTTATTTGAATTTGGATTTATTATTTTTTTTTTTCAGAGACACTGTAGATGGAATCTCTTCGATCGATTCGAGAATTCGAATATCGAATGCGAATCGAATCTGATAATTAGGGATAAGTATCGATAAGAAACGTTACTCGATTGTCGAACGCAATTTTAAAATTAACTCCGAGCTTACACAGATCGTTTAAAAAGTGTGTTAATGATGTTATCAACATTGTGAAATTTCGAGTATATTTTGTTTCGAAAGTTTTATCAAAGGATACCGAACCGAATAGAATAATCCCACCTCGAAATTCAAATTTTTAATATCGCGCGCATTTGGCTAAACCGCAAGTCTCAGCTGCATTATTTACCTCAATTCATAGTTGCAAAAACAATTGTTACCGAAACTAAGTTATTCAAAGGAATTTTCAGAAATAGAACTTATGTAAATACCACATAAATCTATTTATTTATGTAAGAACCACATAAATCTATTTATTTATGTAAGTATTACATAAATCTATTTATTTATATTATTGCACGGTGCAGTAAGAAACATTGCTTTAAGGTCACCGGAGGAAGTAAAGTTAAATTATACTGGTATAATAAATTCCTCAAAGAAAGTTACACTGGAATTTTCTCCAACTTAGCCCATTTATTTGGAGGAAAAACGACCGTTTAAATTTTAAATGGTGATACCTTTGCCCCTGATTACGTAACGGTCGTTATTTAAATCAAGCGAGCAGTGACTCTCAATCCGCACTGTGAAAAAATGCTTTTTCGAACGAAGACTCCATAAAGCGCGTCTATATATATATATATATTTGACTAAAAGTTACTTTCAAAAGATTCTCCTCCGAATTATTTTGTTCTTTGCTTACTAGTCAAATAATTTTTTATTTCGGAATAATCTGGAAAATATGGAAATATTCGAAATCAGAATACTTCAGAGCGCGAACGCTGTTGAATTCTAAATTGAAACCACCATTTGACGATTCCAAGTACGAAATTTGCCCTGTATTCTCACAATAATACGCTTTTCTTTCGGATACATACAAATCAGAGTTTCTCAACCTCAGTTACTTCTCTCCTTTTTCCCCAAGCCTGGGGAATGAATGAACGAAACGCGAGTACGGGAATGAGAACGTTGAAGGTCAAAGCGGAGCAGGAGTGCTCAGCCTCGAATCTCGTAGAGAAGTCCACGTGTTAACCCTTCAGCGTGGAAGCTTTCTGCTCAGAACAGTACCTAGCTGTGGGATGAATTGCATTGTCCGAAACCTTGGCCCCAGCTGTTAAGGCATTATTACATAGCATACTTGAAGAAGTACTGTCACACCTCCTAATCTAACCAATCGGACTTGCATCATTCCCAAACGGGTATTCTCTTGAAGAGGCTCTTTTCACGGCAATATTTGCTTCCCAAGGTCTACAGAATGTATACGAGAAGAGCAGAACACGCCTCTAATTCAGGTGTCCAATAGACTTTGGTCCCAAGCCCTACTCGCTACGCCTCCTCTTCACGTCCCTTGACAAGTTTTCCTATAACGAGTCCTGCTCGACATATCACGCTGAACGGTTAAAAGTCGAGGCGCATGGAGAAAGGTATCTAGCGCGATTCGTGGAAATGACATTGTCCAGCCACAATCTTTCGCACTTACTGTGGCTCCTCTCCACGTGCTTGGCTCTCTCACTGGCACTCGCCGCGAGTTCAAAGTGATTAATCGCAGTGAATGGAGGGGGAAACATCTGCAGAA
This sequence comes from Andrena flavipes, assembly GCA_963971345.1. Classification (NCBI taxonomy): domain Eukaryota; kingdom Metazoa; phylum Arthropoda; class Insecta; order Hymenoptera; family Andrenidae; genus Andrena; species Andrena flavipes. Next base: position 17,658,792 of record OZ020482.1, on the reverse strand, counting down.
GTGGTGGTAACGTATGCGTTACTGACGCCAGCGCCAAACCTGCCAAGTGGCGTCAACGCTAAGCTAATCACGTCCAACCAGCGTCAAGAATCTATTTCTCGGCGACGCTGGTTGGTCGTGATTAGCTTCGCGTTGGCACCACTTGGCTGGTTTGGCGCTGACGTCAGTTCACGCCCATATTACCACCACTCCTGTAGGTGCTTCCCCTCCATCACTGTAATTAATCGCTACGACAAGCAGAAACAATTCGGAGCCGCCACGCGTGCCGCGGGCAACTGATTCGACGCGTTGTTACGCTTCAGCCCGTGGTGTCAGTCAAGTCGTGGAGCGTCTAGAGTCTGGGTAAGTTGAGAAATGTGTTCATTGCCCTCGACGACCACTAACACAGGACTATTCTTTATTTGATAACACTTATTGTTTTTAATATCAACAGTTAGATATTTGTAAACACAGTGCATATATAAACTATCTCACCGTTGCCGATATTCGGGAATCACAGGGGACTCGGAGTTGAATTTTATAAGGATATGGGTACCCAAGTGCGAGGATGTTTCGCAGGGAGTTACGAGCGTTAAAGAAGTACCACAGCCATGGCATACTAAGCAAAACTTTATTGGGAGAAAAAGTTTTACGAGCTTGCTGAAATACCATTGTCAATTATCGCTTCCTTGTCTGTTGTTCTTGAGAAGAAGGATGCCTTGTGAATTGCTTGACCTTCGCAATAAGTCCCTCACTCCTTAACTCGCGTTATCTATGATCCGAATTGATTGGTTCTGTTGCACGAGCCACAAGCGTGGCTGAGATTATATGATACTGTTAACGGGATGAGAGATTTCTGATGTAATTAGCAGTTGGAGAGTTTGAATGCCATAAGAATTGAGTCTCCCTTCAATTGGCGAAGTTGTAAACCTTGCTTTTATCGAATCATGTCTGCAAACATTGATTACCTCCATAAAGATATAAAACAGGATTAGTGGGGAGCGGAGCTACGAGTGTGGACTAGATTAGTATGGCTGTGGCAATTTACAGCTCAACGTAAACGCAGTTTGCTGTTCAAATAAAATGTCTATTAATATTTACCGAGAACATTTGATCGCGTAGAATCAAGAAGGTCCTCTGTAATTGATCGAAAGAGGATGTATGGAACGTATTTAACGAACCGTCGTTGCAAAATATTTGTAGGAATTGCTAATAAATAGTTGTTGTCTCTCCAGGTAGAATAATATGGTACCAATTGGAATACTACAATGGGAGGATTACGTAGTCATAGTCGCTACGCTATGCATAAGCGTGGGCATCGGTATTTATTACCGCTTCAGCGGTGGACGTCAGAAGACTACCGAAGTATGTATCATTCGCTGCCCATATAACAGCACAGCGAACCTGTTTCAACTCCTCCGAACTGTATTCTCAACAGGAATATTTCAACGCTAGCAGATCGATGAGCATCGTACCAGTCGGAGTGGCGCTCGTAGTTTCATTTATGTCTGCCATTACGTTACTAGGCGTCTCCGCAGAGAACTACACGTACGGAACACAGTTTGTAATAATCAACATCTCCTACCTCATAGGAACCCCCATCGTTTGCTACGGATATCTGCCAGTGTTCTTTAAACTCCAAGCGACAAGCGCTTACGAGGTTGGTGGGATAAAATGGGACAGCTGGTAAATCATAACACGCGCGTAAAATCGCGAGGGCTAAAATGATTTATCATTATTTCAGTACTTAGAGAGGCGTTTCGGCATGAGAGCTAGGATGATGGCTAGTTTCGTGTACTGGATTCAGCTGCTTCTGTACTCGGGTGTTGTGCTTTACGCGCCTGCTTTAGCGTTGGAAGCGACGACGGGGATTTACAAAACTGGCAGTATCATTATCATCGGCCTGGTCTGCGCTTTTTACTCGAGCATTGGAGGAATGAAAGCTGTTCTAATAACAGACGTGTTTCAAGGGGTCCTCATGTTTATCGCCGTTTTCGTAATTATTGGCATAGCCGCCAACGATGTCGGGGGGTTGGGGAAAATCTGGGAGATAGCGGAAGCTGGGAACAGAATTGAATTCGACAGGTGCTTTACGTTACAAAGAATTACCTAGAATTCTACCCGTGTTTTGCAACAAATCAACTCAAATTATTTTCGTAGTATTTCCACAGACCCCACTGTTCGGCATACTTGGTGGTCGCTCATTATTGGCGGTCTGTGCACGTATCTGTCGCTGTACGGGGTGAATCAGGTCCAAGTGCAGCGTATGATGACCGTAAGGTATGTAATATGATGTACAATAATGAGAAGAGACGGGTGTGTAGTAGGGCTGGGACTATTTGTCGAATTTTTCGGTATTCGAATATTCGAATACTTCAGTTGCTCGATTATTTGGCGAATATAATTCGAATATTCAAATAATATTGAAGTATTCGAATACTATTCAAACATTTAAGTATTCGAATACTGATGCATTCGAATAGTATGGTGTGAAGTCGGTCAAAATTAGCTTGCAAGATTTCACCCTGACAAATGAACCTAAAGAACTTGATTTATAATTCACACCATACTATTCGAATGCATCAGTATTCGAATAGTTGTAAAATATTCGAATACATCAGTATTCGAATACTTGTAAAGTATTCGAATGCATCAGTATTCGAATACTTGTAAAATATTCGAATATTAACATTCGAATAATTGTAAAATATTCAAATATTAAATTATTCGAATAGTCCCAGCCCTGGTGTATAGTTTATAATATTCTGTTTTCAGAGATAAAAAGGCGGCGCAGAGAGCACTCTGGCTTGCCTGGCCAATCTTAATGGTACTCTCGATGACTACGTGTTTCTCAGGATTAGCAATATACAGCAAATATTACAACTGCGATCCATTCACTCAGGAACGGATATCGTCGTCTGATATGCTGATGCCGTTGTATGTAATGGAGACTATGTCCGATAAACCTGGCCTCCCCGGTCTCTTCATAGCAGGTAGAGTTTATAACTTACAGTAGAGCGTGAATTATCCAAAATGCTTGGAACCGAGGTGGTTCGGAAATTCGAATTGTTCGGAAAATTGAACAGTTGGGGGAATGAGGAATGCGTGTACTTTACACAGTTTATAACTATAGGAATTACACCTAAAATTACTTATTAAATACAATAATACTACTGCGTTGGTTTATATTAAGCAAAAGTCAATTAATCAATCGGTACCACTACACTGGTTCGAAGAAGTCTACTGTATTTTATTCACAGTAGCATAGCAATAATTAATCCAAATGTATCCCCTTTTTAATATCCAACCGCACAGTAGCTCTCCAACCATCGTGGATATTGATTTAAAAATTCTTTCTACACTCTTTGTTTAGGCATCTTCAGCGCTGGGCTCAGCACAATTTCAGCGGCTTTAAATTCCTTAGCAGCAGTGACGTTGGAGGATTACTTGAAACCCGCGTACAAAAAATGTTGCAACAGCGAGTTCTCTGCTGCAACCTCAACGACTCTGGCCAAATTGCTTGCTTTTGTATTTGGAATTATTTCCATAGGTCTGGCGTTCTTGGCTCAACTGATGGGTGGTGTTTTGCAGGTAAGAGTTCAAGCACGATGTATTTAAATTTGGGAAAATTTACATCGCGTCTTTACAGGTCAGTTTGACAATATTCGGCGTAGTGGGTGGCCCGCTTCTGGGCCTTTTCACCCTCGGCATGATCACTGAATCAGCGACAGAAGTTGGATCCGTGACTGGTGCTACCGCGTCTCTAGCGTTTTTATTCTGGATTGCTTTCGGACAACCCAGACCAAGCCCACCGATATTGCCGGTGCCTAAATTTTGCGATGCGAACATGACTCTTCCCACGTTGCACGAGATCACGCATCTTCCACAGTAAGAAGAAATACTATATAATAGATTCTTTTTAAGGGGTCGCGCGCAGTTGGCAGGTGAAAAAGAACGTGATTTTTCGGAATTTTTTGTGGAAAATTTAGTATTTTTTTGCAACTATTTGCTTATTTTAAAAGTAGAGGAAGTGCAGTATATTTCAGACACCAGTTTGTTTAAGACGAATAAAAAATTACGGCCGACGATGGCAACAAATAAAACTGCATAATGTCATAAGGAAGCAATAAACTTTTATATTTCAAACTCTCAGTAATAATAAAAAACAAAAGGTAGCTGAAACTTTGGTCTAAATGCAAAATGACAGGAAGTATTGATTTCGTTAAGGTACAGGTAATTTGGAATACCGATATTTTAATTTATCTTCACTTTATAAACTTAAAAAAAAACATGTAGATAATAAAGTTATTTTCTTTTATGATGCAATCAGGCTGAAAAATCACAATATAGGAATAATCTTAGGTGAATATAAATAGACAGCACTGAGACAACAATCGACGCGGTGGTAACTGTTACGCGCGAAACAAAAGCATTACTAAGCTTTGGAATATTTTAAATTACCTTCACCTTCGGTATTCCGAATTAGCAACATGACATTGAAACCTAAAATATCATGCCGCACTTTGTACTCTCGAAATTATCGCAAAACTGAAAGGAGTAGATAAACTCTATCACTCTAAAGTTTTGACCACGATTGAATATATTTGCTGAAAATGATGTTTTTTTATTCTGCAGATTAAGTCGAAAATGTAAAAATGGTGATTTTGTTATAGAAAAATATTACAAAATGAACGAAGAGCAGCTATTTTTCCGGAAGCTATTTTTTAGCTGCGAGCTGGATCATCTGAAATCGAGAAGTGAAGAAGATTTTGTTAGTATATCAGTTTATCTGTTGCATGAACAAAGGATTTTTGTTTGTGATGAAAACTCTATTTTTAATTCACAAAAAAACGAAAAATTCAGACTTCGGAAAATCATGGTTTTGCGTTAAACGGCCGCCATTTTGTGTGAAATAATTTTTTAAAAAATCCTTCGTTCAAATACCAGATGAATTCATATATTTACAGAATCTACTTCGCTTTTTGATTTCAAATGATCCGGCTCGGAGAAATCGTGCTCACCGCCTTTATAAAAACAGTTTCCACGAGAGTGGCTGTTATTCGTTTATTTTATCAAATTGACACTTCCACTTCCAATTATCAAAGTACAACAGTTAGAAAAAAATGTTTCAAATAAAAGTTTCAGGGCGCAATATGCGCTGCAAACTTGCGTTGACAAAATTTTGAAAAAAGTTTTTTTTTGTTTAGGTATTTTTTTTTAAACTCTTCAAAATTTTGTCAACGCAAATTTGTAGTACTTATTGCACCATTAAACTTCTGTTTGCAACATTTTTTTCTGTCTGTTGTACTTTGAGAGTTATACGTAAAAAAGTGGAAGTGCCAATTTGACTTTGAGGTTAGTTTTCACCTCTTAAAGGGCGATAGGGTCCAAATGAAACACACCGTTGTTCTTGTTTTGAGTTACTCTAAAAACCCACAAAGTTGCGTTCTGAGAGAAAGAGAGAGCGAGAGTTGCTGAATAGACGTACTTCTAAAATAAGCAAATAGTTGTAAGAAACATACATCACATTTTTCACAAAAAGTTCGCAAAAATCACGTTCTTTTTCGCCTGCCAACTAACCCCTTAATTCATCGCTAAGTTGGTCCAGTGTTCCAGTAAACTCAAGTTAATTCTCTATCATCTTAGGGACAGAGACGATTCGTCTTACTTCTACTTGTACCGGATCTCGTACATGTGGTATAGCCCGCTTGGATTTGTGCTGACGTTTGTCATAGGGCTGTCGTTAAGTTATTGTTGGAAGCTTCTGTTCAAGGAGCCTAAAGTTGAGCTGGATCCCAACTTATTCTTTCCTATAATAGGAAACCGTATACGCCGCAGGCATCGGAATATATTAAATGCAACCGACAAGGATACACCAATGGACCAGAGGAAGTACATGTTTACGATTAACTTGTCGAATGATGCGGAGAACGCGAATGGAGGTTCTATCACCAAATTATAACCCTTCCGTCATTAGGGAAATTACTTTAGTTCGCCACGTGGCACCTTAGATTTTAGACATTCCGTACTTACAATTGAGGGGAAGGTTTAAATTGATGGGAAAAGTGAATTGTCTGGAAGATTTAGAAGAAATGTTTCTACTAGGTTTTATAGTTCGATGTGTTAGCAGAACTTCGAACGTGTTTTGAGCAGCTAGATTGTTATTTTGTTAAACTACTGCAAAGCCAGACAGGGCATTGAGGAACCTGGCATCGGTACTTTTTACTGGGTAAAATGTTATGCGGCGGAAGTTTAAGCTGTTAGTAGAGGTATGCGAGAACCCGAAAACGTCGGGTCGGGACGTGAATTTTCTCGGGATCGGGACGGGTTTCCGCGGATTTCGGGATTCCCAAAAATGTCGGGCCGAGACAAGAATTTTTCTCGGGATCGGGACGGGTTCCCGAGGATTTCGAGATTTCCGAGTGTTTCGGGATTTTTTTTTGGGATCGGGACGGGTTCCCGAGGGCTTTGGGATGTCTCGTGACATTAATGAACCCGTGCCGACCTCGGGTTCCCGCCATTTTCGGTTTCTCGCACATCTCTAATTGTTAACAGAATGTCTATCGGCTAGCGCCTTCCAACTTGCCTCTTGAGAGGCAAAAGCCGTCCCCCACCAGCGTCCGCCGTCACCATGGCCGTCACCGCGGCCAAGTTAAAATAACTAATCCGATCTCTTCTCGCGTGGCGCCTGAGTTTCTTTGTCTACGGAACTGTCGCGGTCTCCTTTTTAGCGTCGCGAGGTTTCCTTGACAACAAGTCACGCTGCTTGAAAGAAAGGTTATTCCTAAACTGCCATTTTATATTTTTTGTACGATGAAATAAAATAAGCCATCTGCATGTGAACGTTCGATCGTCAGTTCGCGCATAATGGTGCATGCATTGCTGGATTTACCCTTAGGCTAACAAGGCTGAAGCCTAGGGCCCCGTTTAGCTGAGAGCCCCTCATTCTAAATATTTTCCTTGAAAAATAAACATTTTTTTATATCATCTTTAATAACTTATATGTACATTTAATGTTTATTTGCGTTAATGTTGTTTAGTTTTGATATTCAATGCTAATTTTGAGATTAAATTCTTATTTAGATTATACAAGTAGTATGAAGAAAAAAAAATTAAATCAGCATCATTTCATTCTTTACATTTAACCGAGAGCTCACCAAATATTCAACCTAGGGCTCCGAAAAGGTAAATCTGGCTCTGGGTGCATGATACTTAACCCCTTCGCGACCGTGGACGAGATATCTCGCTACGCGGTATCTGCCGTACGATGCCACGGACGAGTTATCCCGCGACATTATGTCGTTCGTACGATGCCACGGACGTGTTATCCCACGACATTATGTCGTCCGTACGATGCTACGGACGAGTTATCTCGCGACACAATATTACGACGCCACGGACGAGATATTTCGCGTGTTTATTTATCAAGATAGTTCTAATTTGAAGAAAAAGTAATTTACAAAACATCTTAGTGAATAATAAATGAAACACATGTTATTTTTAACAACAGTTTCGATTATTTTTCTTGTACATGATATTACCGAATTACTGTTAATTGAAAAAGTCGGTAAATTTGCAATCCCTAATCGCAGTGTAGCGAATCCCAATACAGTGTCGCGGAATAACTCGTCGGCATCGTACGGACGACATAATGTTGCGGGATAACTCGTCCGTGGCATCGTACGACATGTACCGTGTAACGAGATATCTCGTCCGCGGTCGTGAAGGGGTTAAGTATGAACCTCTTGTAATGGCAAGTCAACGAAAGGCTAGGTCCTCGTGTCGCACTGTAGTAAAGATTAAAAAGTTTCAGGACATTGCGCATCGCACAGTTTCGGAATTAAAATGCTTGCGGTGACTTGCCATCACTGGCTCGAACTGTATTTAATGATAGGCCATTCTTACTTTACGTCACAAAGATAGTACAAACTGTTCTACAGAAACATTACCAAACAGGAATAATTTAATTGTTCATTCATGCGTCCTCGAGATCTGTGTTATTTTTATTACAATCTTAATTCCCTTACTTAAGCCAGAAAAAGAATAGGACAACTTTGTTTACGTAGGATGCTGAGCGAAACTCAGAAACTCTGTACCATAGGTCATTGCACACTGATAAAAGAAATAAGATATTCTACGCGACAGAGGCGATAACTTTAAAAAAAGAAAGAAGAAAGATATTTTTTTTGCACGATACAGTATTTCCCCGTTATGAGCCCGACGAACGGGTCTGGCGGCGGGCTCATAGTGGCTTGCGGACATGATTCTCTCTTTCGTACCCGACGGCAACTTCGTGTCTGACTCTTGCGTTTCCTCTCGCTCGTTGTCCGGTTCTCTCACTCTCGTCCGTCATAACGGGGGAATACTGTATCTTTTGCGGAGCAGTGTGCGCTGCAATGAAATCATCTCTTTGCGTTATCAGAAACACAAGAGATATTTCAATCGATACAATATATGTACAAAATGTAATATATTATTTATAACATATCGATGTGTGCAACTGCGGAGAAAAATTATACGGAATGCTTCGGTTCCATTTGAAGTTATAGTATTACTGAGGACTCGAGATCTCGATTCCTCACAGAGTAGTATAATCTACGAATTATTTCCAAAGGTGTTCATCGCTGTACAAAATCGAACAGGCGCTAATAAAAGCAGCGTACGAAAGACAGCTGTAGAAGTGATTTTTTAGCTCTTATTTATCCGAATAAGGAATCAAATAATTATAATTAAGCACAGAGAAAATTAAGATATTAAGAATGAAAATTTATGATTGCGAATGATAGAATGGCTTGGGACAATTGATATTGCTGAATTAAATAAATCCTCAGTGCGGCTGATATCTGTAATTTTACTGCTTTTTTTTTCATTATCATCTGGAAGCTATCAGCTGTATTTTGTTACTTCTCAATTTCAAGAACAAAACTATAAGATCTCCCACTCGATTCCGTATATATTTAGGAGTTTCATTCATGATACGCAATGTTGTTGATACCTAGTTCACTTTGATGAGAATTTATTGTGTGGAAGAATGGTGACTTCGACTGAAGCCTCTGCCAAGAAAGAAGGACAGACCAAGGTGCTTCTGAGGAGCACCGACCAGCCCAGTTCAAACTACCACGGACCAGTTGAAACCAGTTTCAATTTGTCTGTGGCCAGCGCTTCGATCGGCACGGGCGCTTTTTAATTATTTTTCCAGCGAAACTCGTGCGCCGTTTTCCCCGTCCCCAACAGGCAATTAATCCATCAAGAAATCCAACTGCCATTCTTTGCTCTAGAACAAGGTGTCGAATGACTTGGTGCCCTTTGGCATCTGGGAGCCAGGGGTTTTCTGTCAGTAGAGGACCAATTAATTAATTGTCCCACTGAAACGTCCGTCACGTGAAATTAACAGTCAAACGTAAATTGTCAGAGCGAACCCTTCGTGGCCTGGTATGTTTTCGATTCATTAGTTTGGCAATTGAGTGCTCGGATGCAATAAGGAGACTAGATCTCGAAACTGTGAAAAAGAATTGTCCAATCGCTAAGAAAAATTGGAAAATTAAATGTTGTTAAACTGTATTTTAAAACATATAGTTTTTTCTATTTACAGTTTTTTTTCGAATCGTTAGTATTCGAGATAAAAGTTATAAAGTAAAAAAATTTCTTCGACCAAAATCATTATTTCTTTAAACATAAATTGCGATAAATTGAGTAAATATTAACGGATCGTTATGAAACTTGGAACATAAAACTCTAGTGAAGCCGTAAACTGTATGCACAAAACCCTTATGTTAAAAAATGTAGTAATATTTAATTAAAAAGTAACACTGGACATAACCCATGTTTTTCAATGTTGGCCTTTAAAATATCGAGGCAATTTTGACGTACAGATAACTTGCAGCGACAAAGTTTTTCCTTAATATACAAGGAAGTTACACTGATTAATAAATAATTGTAGAAGATATGACGATATACAGGGTCATCGTTTAATCCTGCAACCCGCGCGCGCGCGAACTTATAAAATGGCAACACCGCCTCACGGACGCATTCCACTACAACCATGCACCGGCCCAGCGGAGAGCTGCCAGCGACCGTTGGACAAAAGTGATGCCCGAGCTTTGAAAATTTTAGCATCGCAAAGAGCTAGGTGTTGGGAATTTTCCGGCCCAGGTAATCGAGCCGCCCGGCCTGCTCCACTTTTATGATCGGTATACCACTCGCACCACAGATTACTGTAATGAGGTTTGAAAATAATGTCAACTGATCTCGTACCCGTCTCAATTTAAAAAATTTTAGCTACGACAGGGTTGACGGCGGCGTTATACCCTTGTACGGAGAGATTTTTTGCCACCTGTTTGTAAAAGCCACATTAATGGCACATCATTCCAGGAAATGACATTAACGGAAGCCGGTATAGGCGTGGCGTTGAGTAGCTAAACATCAAACACAAAAATTCTAGAAAAAAAATTCAAACACCGCTATAATCAAAGACACGTTCCTTTAGTTACCCCTTACGTCTGATCTAGGTATGCACCGCATTAAGAATAAAATCATAAAAAAGAAAATCAGAACAATAGATTCTGAGATCTGCAGAACTAACACATAATTGAATAAAAATTTAATTTCTCAATTTATGAAAGTAATGATATAGAAACAACTAGCCTATTGTTTATCAACAACACGATTTTTAAAAACAGCGTTAAATACATTATCAAATAAACAGTTTGCAAAAGCTTTTTAAACAATAACTTTTAAACGCTTTAAAAGCTTTTAAACGTAACATATGTTAAATTATCCATCATTAAGAGGGAATAATTTTTCCTCATTTTTCGTCGCAAATTACATTCCGATATCTCTTATAGTTCAAAAGTTATACGAAAAAGGCCCCAAATTTTTCAACCCGGACCGGGAAATTCTGAATAGTTCTTTGCAACTTTAATTTGAAAGAGACCATTCCAAAATTCTCGAAGCTCGGGCATCACTGCTGGCCAGCGGTCGCTAGCAGCTCTCCGAACGCCGGGACGGTGCATGGTTGTGTTGGAATGCGTCCGTGAGGCGGTGTTGCCATTTTACAAGTTCGCGCGCGCGTAGGTTGCAGGATTAAACGATGACCCTGTACATAAATGTCGCGCGCCACCAACAGTCAGCAGCTACGTACTGCGCTACTTACCACTCGCATTACACTGCTAAGATATGACTTTCTCATTATTATATGATTATATATTGCGATATTATTTTCGAAATATTTATTAACATTTTTATTATAGTATTTACACCCAATATTATTGGTTCTTTTATAAATTTTTCTTTTTCTCCTTTTTACTATATTTCCTTTTTCATTTTCTTTTTGCTTATCTTGTATCCTTTGTACGCTTTATTTTTTACAGATGTCGTGCTAGATTTACAAATAATTAAAATAAGACAAATCGTCCATATTATTTATTTTCCCAATGGGTAGTTAGGTGTACATTGTAGTTATAATGGGGAACCAACTACTATAAAAAGGAACACATCTATTGGAGTGGAAGATTTGGAAAAAGCGTCATTGGCTGGCGGAGTAGGAGTGACTCCTGAAAAACGTAAAGACTTAGAACATTTACTAGAGTATTGTACGTCCAGTGGACAAGATTTCGGCAACAAATTTTTAAGCATGATATCTGTAAAAAATAAAGCGTGCAAAGTAGACAAGATAAGCAAAAAGAAAATGAAAACGGAAATATAGTAAAAAGGAGAAAAAGAAAAATTTATAAAAGAACCAATAATATTGTGTGTAAATACTATAATAAAAATGTTAATAAATATTTCGAAAAAATATCGCAATATTTTTTTGTAATATATAATTATATAATAATGAGAAAGTCATGTCTTTGCAGTGTAATGCGAGTGGTAAGTAGCGCAGTACGTAGCTGCTGACTGTTGGTGGCGCGCGACATTTATATATATCGTCATATCTTCTACAATTATTTATTAATCAGTGAGAAAATTGGTGAAAAACTTCCTTGTATATTAAGGAAAAACTTTGTCGCTGCAAGTTATCTGTACGTCAAAATTTCCTCGATACTTTTTAACGGCGAACATTGAAAAACATGGGTTATGTCCAGTGTTACTTTTTAATTAAATATTACTACATTTTTTAACATAAGGGTTTTGTGCATACATTTTACGGCTTCCCTAGAGTTTTCTGAGTTTTATGTTTGAAGTTTCATAACGATCCGTTAATATTTACTCAAGTCATCGCAATTTATGTTTAAAGAAATAATGATTTTGGTCGAAGAAATTTTTTTAGTTTATAATTTTTATCTCGAATACTAGCGATTCGATAAAAAAAACTGTAAATAGAAAAAATGTGTGTCGTGACGAGCTTTACAAGACTATATTTTTTAAAATACAGTTTAACAACATTTAATTTTACAATTTTTCTTAGCGATTGGACAATTCTTTTTCACAGTTTCGAGCGCTAGTCCCCTTATTGCATCCAACCTTTCAATTGATACCAACTTGGGGACTTGGGAAGATGTTCCAATGGGGATTTAAGTCGCGTGGAATATAACGTTGAGCAATACTATTGTAGCCTATCAAAATTAAAGCTTGCATGTGTGGGAGTTGAGTGGACTTAGGACAATAGAGAAGCGAATAATTCTAACGATTGCTTCAATAGTGCTAGTTTTATAAAAAGAAGAAGCTTTATTTTATGTAACTCTGTATGAAACTAATGTTTGAGCATTGTAATATCTTCAATAAACAAGTTCTTGGACTTGTAACGGCTCTAATTAAATTGATTCTTATCCTTTAAATAATCGCGTATTATTTCTTTACGCTATGAACTTTCATTCATTCCATAGAATTTGTTCACCTTCCTTCAGCTGCCTCTGTTTATTTTCCTAGGACTCTCTCTCTACCTCTCTTCCTTTCTCACTCTTCTTGACCTTATACAGGATCTTCTGTTTAGGCAGACTCCTAGTTTCGAAGTCAACGGTTCAGCTGCCTCGAATTCACGACATTATGCGAGTAAAATTACGTAAAAGAAGGACCAAGAACCGCGTGAAACTCTTTATAACATATTCTGGTTGACTGAAGCTAAGACAAAGATATATAATAATTTGAGGAGGATTCTGATTCGGAATACAGATCGACAGTAAATATTATTTAGACAATGTATAAAGGCCTGTGTGTGCTCGACGCATGAAGTTCAGAAGGTGGTTGAGTGCAAACTTGACGCGTTGTGTTGCTGCTGCTTTTTACGGAAGACATTGTTCGCCGAAGGGGTAAGAATATAATCTCTTGGGATTCATTATCGATTTCATAACGTAGGCGTTTAACCGAAGGAGGCTATTTGAATAATTTTGTTTCATTTGTTGAGTAGCTTTAAGTCAGCATACAAGTGTACGTACTCATTTGTTTGGCCCCACGCGAGTCATCAGGTTTCTAGTAAAATTAGTATGCTCGATGAAGCAAGGGAAATTCATTGAATCACGTTGTGCGATAAATAATCTGAGATATCTGGTTTCTTCCCACCTCGGGCATGCATCTCCTCCATTTTCACACATGTGCCTATGCACTGCACGCGCTCAGCGTCGTAAACCAGTTTCAAATCATCCATTATGCAATTACTTACAATTGTCAATGCTTAAATAAGCTGCACCTCTGTTAAACAGCCTCATACTGAGAATTTCAGAGAAACAAATCCTAGTAAAACACACTGTACGGAAGTGACTGTTAACGTTGGAGTTTTAAAAGCTCTGAGTAATCAATTGCTACCAATGATTCAACTACGATGAGACAGTTACAAGATTCTAAGAGAATTATTCATCAACGCTAAATTTGGAAAGCAAAGTGGCCCGCGATACTAATTTCCACCGCCTTAAAATTCCCATCGAAACTAGGACTGGGACTATTTGTCGAATTTTTCGGTATTCGAATATTCGAATACGTCAGTTGCTCAATTATTTGGCGAATATAATTCGAATACTATTCGAATACCATTCGAATATTGATGTATTCGAATACCATTCGAATATTGATGTATTCGAATACCATTCGAATATTGATGTATTCGAATACCATTCGAATATTAATGTATTCGAATACCGAAGTATTGGAATACTATACTTCAGTATTCGAATAGTATTCGATTACATCGGTATTCGAATTATATTCGATTGCATCAGTATTCGAATAGTATTCGATTACATCAGTATTCTAATAATAACATTCGAATACTCAAATATTCGAAGTTCATTCGTAGCATTCGAATACTTGTAAAATATTCGAATATTAAATTATTCGAATAGTCCCAGCCGTAATCGAAACAAGCTTTGGGCACACGATTTGCATAATAACTTCCGAGTATACCCCCTAAATCTACCAAGCTCATTAGGAGTCACAGTGAATTCTTGAAATTGATTATCAGACCTCGAGGCTCTTCTTAATTCTCATTAGCCCTTTCGTAAACATCGCGGTGAAAGTGGAGGCCACAGCTAAAGGGATCCCAATTCTCCATAACTAAAGTAACCCTGTGCAGACTTCTACGCCATTTCCTCTACGCAAACTGTGTACACCTAAAGACACTACCACCTTAAGCAATGAAATAGTAACGAAGGAGAGAAACTAAGAAAGAAATGTCACCTGCCGAGCAACGTTTAATCACCATACGAGTAAACAGTTCCATAATGTGCTCGCTAAACAATTCTTCACTTTACCACTCAAATATTCCTTTTTCATTAAAGTTAATTGAGTTTTCTATTCGTTTCCTGACGAAGCAAGCAACTGACTATTTTCAGTGGAAGCTAGATCACGAGTATCTTTTTGAGGAACTTGTTCTAAGCGGTTTAAGATGGGTAGAGTGTGCTTCGTCAAGGGGTTAAATGGGGCCACCAGAGAGACAGGACTTTAAGGAACCGCGAGGGGCCAAGCATCGTTTGTTTACAACCCTGTAAGCGTAACCGGTTGTATCCTGTTCCATCTGCTCGTTTCTACACGGATTTCACATGTACTGCGATTCGTGTGTCGATTTTTCGCGTCTGAATGTTCGAGTGCCGGCCTATCAGCCCCCCTTATCGCGAGCAAGTATCGCTAGTGAGAGTTTCGGTCTTGTCGCCGGTCTTGAGTGTAGTCCAGCCACTTCCAGTAGGTTTCAAATCTTCACGTGGACCGGTAGAAATTGCGGGAAATGGGGAACGTGAGTTCGCTGGTTGTTTAGAGATGCGGAAGAAGAGAGCTCGCGAAGAAGAGAAAGATTCCAGGCAATATTGCAACTTTCTGCTGCTTTACGACTGATTTCCACGTTTATCTACCGATATGTGCTTATGTACTCTGTTTTTTCGGGAGATATTTGTTCTCTTCTTTCTGGTGCTCTCTTCTTCTTGGAAACGCGCATTGTCTCGTTATTCCTAGCTTCGGTTTTCTTCTTTGTGATTTTATTAATGTATTTTTTCTGGCTTCTTACTTTTATTTTACTTGGTGAGTCTATTCCTTCTTCTTTGAATTTGTGCAGTGGCTACTTCTTCCTCCTCCTCCTAGCTTAGTAACGGTGTCCACACTTTATTCTTCGAGCCTCTTGCAATTTCCTCTTTCCAATTTTCCAATTCTGCCTTCTTGCACTTCGGCAGTCGTAGTCTCCGTCTAAATCGATTGTACCAGTGCGACTGAGTGTGACATTAAGCGGAGTTAGAAACGCAGTGAACGAAACAGGTATGGCAAGCTGATCAGCGTTGGTCCAAAGTCTAAGCAAAAGAATCGATTATGAATTGACGTAATTCTGATTACGCTTATGCTTCTAACAACCTGTTTAGCTTAAGGGTATTAAGCAGGCGTTCCTGTCTAAAATGAAGAATTTCTGTTACAATTAATTACAAAGAAACAAATTGAAATTGAATCTTTTTCTTTGGCATGGAGTTTATTAACATTATAAGCTTTAAAAAAACTTGTTCCTTTAGTCAAAAATGTGTATTATATATGACGCTACAGATGGATAATTAAAGAGACTTTTTAAAAAAAAGTTTCTTGTGTTTTGCAGTGATAACTCAAAAACGGAGGTTCCAATCGATTCAAAACAAAATCGAACAGCTTTAACCAGGAACCATTGCCTAGTACCCTTAACATTCGCACTCTGCATTGAAGCCAGAAAACAAGCTCCACTTACCACTTAAAGCTCCCAAATCCCAAATCCGTCTTCATTCTTCCAAATTCAACTCCATCAACTTTCAAGCTTCCACAAATACCATCTTCCCAGCGCAACCGCAGTCTTCAAACTACAAACTCTCTTCAGATAACTTCTGAAGGAAGCTTCCCCCTCGGCAATTTGCCACCAATCTTCCAAACAATCCTCCCAACACCCGCAGTCGATTCGAAACGCTCTCCCCCAGAACCAGGGCCCCAGATTCCGCTGCCAACCTCTGGCAAATCTTTCCTCTTTCATCCGAAACTCACCCTGCTCCAATCAACTTCAGATTCTACTTCCCACCCCCCGCCCCGAGCGGCCTCCATCGAAGATCGAGTGAAAATCCAGGAAGCGTCCAAAGTTCGAGCCGCGGATCCGCCAGCGGTCTTCTCGAAATTCCCAGTCCCAGATCAGCCGCTCGCCTACAAAGAGCAAAAGCCGGCGGTGGTCGGATTTTTTCCGCGTTATCGCCGGGCCAGGCGGCACGTAATTACTCGTGGTTTCCGCAAGTCCGTGTAATGGAAGACACACGCGGCCTGGAAGGGGGATGGTTCGTATAAATGGGCACATGTGACAATTAAAACGGGCAGTCTGAAATCGTTCACCGCTTAATCCGTCAGGCTTGCTGTTCGTAAGCGAGAAGCGTGAAACCCGAGGCGAGCCTAATTACTTAATCGCCCCCTCGGACTCGTGCCGGACAAGTGTCCCCAGGCCGTCCTCTTCTCCTCTGATTCGGTGCTTCTCTTCGGGCCAAGTCTCCGCGTTGAAATCCATCGTGCATACATGCGTTACGTCAGGAAGACCAGCAAGATCATCCAGCTACAGTTCCGCACGTTTCTGCCAGCCGCTGCACACCAATAACGCGAGCAGGGCATTCTTCTCCCCGTTTCTTCGCCGGACAGAGGGAGGCCTGGATTGTTTGCAGACTCGAGGCTGAAGAGGTAAGGGTCCCTGGCACTGGGAGCGTCTTCTCTTGCTCGAAGTCCTGTGGGAACAGTTCGAGGTGGTTTTCAGCTTTGGGGACGAAAGTTCTGGGGAGGGCTCGAGGTGATTTGTGGGCAAAGACTCATGCGGAGAGCTTGAGCTTCGTGGGCGAAGGTTTCGGAGAGCTTGGCGTGGTCTTCAGCTTTGAGGACGAAGGTTTTAGGGAGAGCTTGGCGTGGTTTTCAGCTTTGTGGGCGTAGGTTTTAGGGAGAGCTTTGATGAAGGAAGGTGAAGGCAACCTGTTTTGATTGTAGAGATGAGGAGAGCTTGAGGTGGTCTTCAGCTTCGTGGGCGAAGGATTTAGGGAGAGCTTGGCGTGGTCTCCAGCTTTGTGGGCGAAGGGTTTAGGGAGAGCTTTGATTAGGGATGGTGAAGGCATCCTGTTTTGATTGTAGAGATGAGGAGAGCTTGAGGTGGTCTACAGCTTTGTGGACGAAGGTTTTAGGGAGAGCTTGGCGTGGTCTTCAGCTCTGTGGAAGAAGGTTTTAGAGAGAGCTTTGATTAGGAAAGGTGAAGGCATCCTGTTTTGATTGTAGAGATGAGGAGAGCTTGAGGTGGTCTTGAGCTTTGTGGATGAAGGTTTTAAGGAGAGCTTGGCGTGGTCTTCAGCTTTGTGGGCGAAGGTTTCAGAGAGAGCTTTGATTAGGGAAGGTGAAGGCATCCTGTTTTGATTGTAGAGACGAGGAAATGGTGGGGTTCCTTTGGCTCTTTTTGAAGACAGTCGAAAGGGAGTGGAATAGTCACTTTTCTGATGGAGAGATTTCAAGTACAGTGTGGCTAGGCTACTTTGGATTCGTTGAGGCGTTGGATGTTTTAGTTAGGGATTGTTCAGGGATAGGAGCTGGTGGTGATCTTGAAAAGTATTCTATTACAAAAATTTCTATCTCTTCTTTTCACCCCAGATCTCTATTTTAGAATCCTGAAGAAGTAACAAAATTTCTGTCTTGTGTACTTTGAATTTCTGCTTAAGGAGTCGTTCCACTGTGAAGATGTGTAAAAATTGTCATTTTTTAGAATTTATTTTCTAGTAAACGGAATGTTCAATGTAAATAATATTTTGTCTACTTATTAATCCACTGATTGACAGTATAAAAAAATCTCTTTTAAATTTATAAATATATATCGCACTGATGTGGTGCTGGTGCAGGTGATTCCGGGAGAACGGAGAGAGAATTATTTTGATTGATAAAAAATAACAAAATGTCAGAGGCTTGAAGTTTATGTGTCGAAATACGGTGAAATTGTCAATTATTTTACTTTGTAAAAAATACGAAATTGATAATGAAAAAAGGTTTTCGCGGTCTCTGCGATACCTACTGATGTGCTGAATAACGTGTGCAAATTTCAGACTGATTGATCAAATAGTTTCTTTTTGCAATCACCTGCACCAGTTGAAAAAATGTCGTCTTGTGATAATCGCGTTTATAGTTTTAAAACAATTTAAAAAAAAAATCTTTTATATACTATAAGAGTAGCTTAATAAACACCAAAAAGATTTATTGCATTATATGTTGTATCTACGCAGGAAAAAATCTTTAAAAATAGTTTCATTTTTCGGCCGACAAAATTAGAATGACCCTTTAAAAAAAGTACAGTTCAAAATACCTTGAAAACATCCCAAATTTATGTTTTAATAATCAAAATGTCCCTTTCTACATTCTTCATCTCTCCTACTCTCTGTATTTCCAAGCAGATTCTAATCTCCAAAATTCTACGTTCTAAATCACTGCTCCAACTCCAGAATATCGATAGAAACGCGTCGCGTTACGGTGAATCCACGTCTCATCGAGGTTCACGACCATTCAGTCTCGATGAAAACCGGAGACAATGAAGATAATAAATAACTTTGCATTACTTCATCCCAGTGTCCCATAACAGGTAATTTCTTCACGGATCTCTGCCTCCAATTATAATTACACGATGCAGACCCTCTGTTTCCGCCTGTCAGATCCCAAACAGATCACAGTTGTAAGCCGAGCTTTGTATATCATTCAAAGCCTCCCGACAATTCCACCTGTCCGACGTCCTAAATCAATCTTCTTGCCCCTCATCGTCATTATTCCAAGGGTTCATTGTTCTTTTTACAATACAGCCCAGTGTTTTGGCTCCCAGAGTTGCCACCTTTAGTTAGAAGAAGCGTAAAGTGAAAAGAAGAGATGGTAATAGATAATTTCCAGAATTGGTGGAAAATTTGGATTATAGTAAATGTTGCATTTGTTTTTTTTTTTAAACAAGTAACGCGAGTCTCGCAGTGACGCTTAGAAGCAATTAAATATATTTAGATACTTAAAATTAATTCAGATTTAATTTTCAACACTGATTTTTTATTTTTATTTTCATGCGCTTCACATTGAAAGTGCCATCTTAATATTTGAGCCAGGGAACAAAGCTTTACTCGTAACGCGGAAGAAAAGATGTTGAATAGGCGCTTGAAAACCAAAATTAATATCCTGCTGATGATTCAAGTGACACTAATGAGGACAACTATGACGAAAGGAATTCCTGCGGTTTCCCTCCGCTCGTTTCTTTCTGCGTTTAACACGTTTCGATCTGCTGAAACTGGTTTCAACCAGAATCGACCAGACTTAATGATAATTGAGAAGCATTGATGCGTGCGATGCCGATAACATTTACTGTTATAATGTTTTCGAATTTCATTGCTGATTATAATTTGTCTCCCTGGTTCCTTGAACCACGGTGTTACATCAGCAAACGATTTGCATCGAAGGAAGAAGTTGAAGTTCAACTCAGTGTCTTCGGGAAGCAGATACCTCCTAAAATAATTCAAGCCTTTGAAATTAACAATAACGAGAGTATTGACAATAAATTCGGAGATTGCACTTAATTCGTGATTAATCCAACACTGCGTTTCTTTTTCAATGTTAAGAAGAAATAGTATTTCTTCTTCCAGTGTCTTTTAAAATGGAAACTAAAGGTTTAGTCTACTACAAAGAATACTGTTTTTAATTTTATGGTCCACGTAGAGAAAAAGACACTACTTGAGTAGGCAAAGAGGGAACAGCTTGAAAAGAATTTTTTTCTCCTTTATAAATGAAGGATAAGGGGAAAAATGAGGAAGATCCACTTTTCGTGATTTTTCGATTTATAGCATATTGTGTTGGTGGTAATTGTTAAATCATAAAGGGTTGTAAAGTTCAAATACCCCCGCAATAGAACGTGAAAACAGTCAATGTCCACTCTGCACTGGAATAAAATTCGGAATGTCCCTAGCCTCTGTCCAGGTAAAACAAGAGATTATTTAAGAAGATTAAATTCATTGAACCTTGTTTCTTCGCTGGTAGATTATAACATTAAACCTTCGTTGACGCTCTGGGTGTGAGCCACATAAAGCTGATTTTGTAGCTATGTACCTTATATACAAAATAAATACCATTTTTCCAAAGCCGACTTACTAACTATTTGTTTTCACAAAATATTATATCTGAACAATAACTCTGTAGATTTATAGCTTCTAATATTGAATTTCATAAAAGTTACAATTGTTTGAAGATTTTCTTCGTGTTTTCTCGACATATGGTAATCTAGAATTTCTTTACAAAAACTGTGATTAAATTTCATTAAAAAAAAACTATTGGAATGCATTCTAGAGACCTTGAAATTGGCCCATGATTTTTTTTCATGACGATTGAATTCTTTAGATGAGAGTGGCAGTGGTTCAAAAATTGTTCTGGGTGTGAGCCACCCAGGTATGTGAAAGGAGTGTGTCAACGAAGAGTTAAAACTTGATTTTCTCGATGAAGCTGTTTTCTGATATTCCCTGTTCTTTCCTCTCACCTTTCAGACCATGTACTCCGTAAAACTCCTCCTAAATCTCTCTAACAGCATAACTTCCAACTTCATTCTACTCCCAAAGCAATCCCAGCAACGCACAGAGCAATTTCTGTTTAGATACCCAAAGAAAAACTAGCTTTCATAAAACAAAAAGATGCTTCCCTCCACCTTGCATCTGCCTCTGAGTCAACTGGTTTCAGCCAGAGACAACCAGACTCCTTAATGACAATCGAATGTCGGTGTTAATAGCCACAACGATGGTGCAAATCCTTCCAAACGGTCGCATCGGATGGCGTGGCGCGATACACGCTCAATGATCGCGTCGAGGGAGACAGAAAACAGTGCATTAGACTTTTGCTTACATAAGGAACAGTCGGCGTCAGATCGCGCATCTATAACATCCCCAGACTGGATCGATTAATGAATATGACTCCGATGGTTCCAGCGTGTTTAGGACAAGTCCCACATGTCGGGAAAAACATGAGACTTTAATGATTTGGGGAGGGGGGGGGGGGGGGGGGTGCGCGGGTACTATCTCTGGGGATGAGTCACAGAAGAGGACTGAGAATTTCTTTGGAAGCAACTCTGCTGAAATTAATCAGAGCAGTTAATTGGGAGGATGTTATTTTCAGGGAAATCATTTCTTAATCTCTTAGATGACATTCTAAGTAATATCTTTAGTAATATCTTTGAAAGACGAATAGAGCTGTAAATATTCAAATAATTTCGAATATGAATAATTTCTTCGAATATTTGAATAATTAGGAGTATTCGAATATTCGGGAGATCCTATTTAATCGAATAATTAGGAGTATTCGAATATTCGAACTCCTATTTATTCGAATAATTAGGAATATTCGAATATCCAAATTCCTAATTATTTGAATGATTTTCAAATATTCGAATACTACTAGTTATTCGAATAAATAGGAGTTTGAATATTCGAATACTCCTAATTATTCGAATATTCGAATACTTCTAATTATTTGAATAAAGAGGAGTTCGAATATTCGAATACTTCTAATTATTTGAATAAAGAGGAGTTCGAATATTCGAATACTTCTAATTATTTGAATAAAGAGGAGTTCGAATATTCGAATAATTCGGAGTATTCGAATAATTAGGAATATTCGATTAATTAGAAGTATTTCTAATTCCGTGTAGCAGCCGATGCAAGAAGAAGGAGGAAAGTGTTAGCAAAGTTATTGAGAGGGATGGATAAAAAATTATGTAAGCGTAAGATGATGCTAAACCGACAAGGAAACGAAGAAGGTTCGGTTACATTAAACGAATACACGAGAGATCGATCTGGATCGCGTGGAAGTCTCGATCCACCAAGTGGCTTTCACGTGATCTTAGATCCACGCGTGATACTCGATCGAATATCGATTCAATGCGGTCCCAAGGCCGATGAATGCCAAGTACAGGGGTCGATCGAGTGTTCTTTGATTTGTTCTTCGGTTACTTCCCCGATTGGCGAGTTCTTCGGCCACACTGATCAATATTTCTTGTTATTCAATAAGCTCCAGCTGCAACTTCCTCGCGATGTTTCAAGCGCTGGTAATAATCTACACATTCAGCGGTTGAAACTTTGAAACGTTTGCTACATTATAATTTTCTTCATCAGACTCCAGATTTAATTTGAGAAATTTAATTTCGTTTAATTTCGAAGAGGATTTTCTTGATAGCAATTATAAATCTCTCCAAATTTATATAAAAGGGAAACCAGCGTGGGAGGAAGAAGTGCGTGGGAGAATTTGAAAATCTTTCAGGATACAAAAGAAGGAATATATAACACTACATGGAATTTCTGAGGGAAGAAATAAATGGAAATACATAGGACTTGAAGCTGCAGAAAAATTTCAAAAGAAGAAATACTAGCAATCTTCTAAAACTTCTAGAGCAAGAATTACACGAAACTATTCAAGCTCCCCAAAAAGAAGAAATACATAAGAACCGTCGAGACTTCTAATAATCCAAAAGCAAAGAAACCCCGAATTAACTTTTCAGTTAAAGGAGAAGAAAACCAAAAAGATTCCACAGGAAATTTTCTCCTCCTGTTTCAGGTCCAGGAAAATGCGGTCCCTCTTCGTGCTCTTCTTCTTCCTAGCCGTTTCCTCGGCGGAGCAGCGGCCGTTCGAAAGCGTGTACGAAGAATGCATGGAGGAGCATCCGGTCCTGCTGCATTACTTCTCCTGGGCTGACTACATGGTGCTCGCTGCCATGTTGGTAATCTCGTGCCTAATAGGCACCTTCTACGGTTTCTTCTCAAAGAAGCAGGAAACCAGCCAGGACTTCCTGCTCGGTGGTTCAAGCATGGGGACATTCCCCATGGCGATGTCTCTAGCTGCCAGCTTCATCACAGCCATCGAGCTTCTGGGAAACCCTGCAGAGATGTACGAACAGGTACGCGCAACCTTATTCTTCCTTTCTCTTCTCACTTGCTTTTAAAAGGCTCAGAGCATTTCTTCTTCTGATCTGGAAGGTGGAATATTTTCACGGGCTACTTCTTTAAATTATTAGTGAAGTATCCAATATTCTTCTTAAACTTCATTTCTTCAGCCATATCCTAAGCCATTTCTTCATTTCTTCCTCAGAGGAATTACCAAATAATTAATAATCCATGATATCACAGGGAACTCAATTCTGGATGACCTGCCTGGCTTTCATCCTCGTTGTACCAATTACCTCGTATCTGTACCTGCCGGTTTTCATGAAACTGAGGCTGACCTCGAGCTATGAGTATCTGAACCTTCGCTTCAATCGTCACTGCAGACTCCTCGCAAGCGGTCTGTACATGATGCAGATGATCCTGTACACTTCTGTAGCTGTATACGCGCCAGCACTAGCTTTAAGTCATGGTAAGTCGAGGTGAATAAAGCTCGAGCTTCCTCTTCAGTAACATCTTCTCTACTTTTGCAGTCACAGGCTTGAATACCTACATAGCCGTCACACTAGTCTACGTGGTCTGCATTTTTTACGCCTCGCAGGTTCGTCTTTTTCTTCAGCTTGAATGCTTCGAGTAAAGAGAGCCTCGTCTTCATTCTATTTCTGTTTTCTTCAGGGTGGAATGAAGGCTGTCATAATGACAGACACGTTCCAAGCAGCGGTGCTCCTTGGGTCTCTGTTCCTCATCGTTGGCTTAGGTTTCTCCTTCGAGGGTGGAATTGCCAGAGTCTGGGAGACAAATCAGGACTCTGGGAGAATGGAGTTCTTCAATGTGGGGCCCAGTCCAACGATCAGACACAGCCTCTGGAGCGTCGTGATTGGTGGGACCGTCTACTGGACCACTATGTTCTGCAGCAATCAGGCGTCCGTCCAAAAGTACCTCAGCGTGGAGACCATTGGTCAAGTTAGAACGTGAGTGTCCTCAAGACTAGAGTTGGGTATTATCTAACTTAAAAATTATTTAAACCTTTTTATTCGTCAATAGTTTGAACTTGTGCGTCGAATAAATTTTTCAGCTTTAACCTTATCTTCAATTTAAAGTTGAACAATTTATTTCACGTTCGACGAATAAAAGAATTAATTTTAATATTTATCTTATTCGATACATGGCGAATTTTTTTTAACTTCCATTCGTTATTCAAAATTTTTTTTACGTAAACATTTTGCCCATCTCTGCTCCAAGCTAGCCCAGATCCTTTGGACTTCAGTGGCTCTTTTTTCACACTTTTGTAACTATTTTCAACAGTTTTTAATTATTTTCTGTTCCAGGGCGTTATGGGTGTCAGCTTTCGGCATGATCATCATCTACACCGTGAACTTCCTGACTGGTATGGTGCTCTACAGCACTTACAAAGACTGTGATCCCCTGTTGGCTGGCCACATCAATGGCCAGGACCAGCTTCTGCCACTGTACGTGATGAACTTCATGGGCAGCCTCAAGGGTGTGCCTGGTTTCTTCGTCGCTGGAATCTTCGCTGCCTCTTTGGGGTAGGTTGACCAAGATTTTCAAAGATTTCAAGTGTCGCAGGCCTGATCCATTCGAGTCACAGCTCTGGGAGTAGTTGTAGCAAAGAATAACAGTGGAACTTTAAAAATCTTCAATGAACTGGAGACTTTGGAAGAAAACTGACGCTGTTTGTGATTGTTTTCAGAACCGTGGCGAGTGCTCTGAACTCCCTAGCAGCCATCACGTGCGAGGACATCTTCCAAGGGCTCTTCAAGATAGACCTGCCTGCCAAGAAGGGCGCAATTTATGCTAGGTGGATTAGCATCTTCTTCGGGGTCCTCAGTTTCGCGTTAGTCTTCGTCGTGGAACGTCTTGGTAGCGTTCTTCAGGTACCGATATCTCTTCTACCGTTCTTCCAAGATAGAAGCATTTGGATCAATGACATTCCTCCTTCTTCATAAAAACTATAAGCAACAATAACGCCTTTCAGAAGTCCCAACGCCTCGATCAGATCGAAATTGAAGATGACAATGTATGTTGCAGGTTGCTTTGTCGTTCAATGGCATGGTTGGTGGAGTCACCTTAGGATTATTCTCTCTAGGGATGTTCGTACCATGGGCCAATGCTAAAGGAGCGATCTCGGGCGCCATAAGCAGTCTGATAATTATTTTATGGATCGGTCTGGGCGCTCAGGTGTCTGTTCTCAGGGGCGACATCCATTTGGACACTAAGCCTATCTCGATTGATGCTTGCCCCTGCATCAACAGCACCACATCTGCCATTGGGATTCATCAAACTGACGATGACGCTGAAGTCTCTTCAGTATACAGAGTAGGGTTACTTCTTTTGCAAGATAAGACAGCTTCCTTTACATAAAAAAGTGGACATTTTCGATAACTTTTATTTTCATATCTAGAAAATTCTTCTTCCTTTCCTTACAGAGGAAATCATCCTCTTTGTATTGAAAGGAATCTTCCTCGTGCAGTGCCTTAAGAGGGGAACCTTATTTTTGGAGCTAAAAACAGCAAAATCTTGGATTTTTTTTTAAAGAAATTATAGATTTGATTCATCTGAAATTTGAACCACGTTTTTATGCATCTTTGAAGAAGTCGCGATTTTATTTTTATTAATTTTCAATCACAAATATCACCAAGAATTGCTAGTTTCTTGAAAAATATTCCCTAATTTTTCTCTTGGCTGATTAATTCTCGTACAAATTCAAGAGTCCCTCAAATCATCGATTTGAATTTCATCACTTTTATCTCAACAACTGATCCCTTTACAGATCAGTTACCTGTGGTACAGCGCGATCGGCTGCACCCTGACAATGCTGATAGGAGTGGCGGTCAGCTTCGTCACAGGCTCTCAGAATCCAGCTGACCTCGACCAGGACCTTCTGAGCCCTCCGATTGCCTCTCTGTTCCGTATGCAGACCAAGCCGCACGCCAACAACATACACGGGATCACCAACTTCGGCTTGGAGCTGGACGACGAGAAATCGCCGGTGGAGAACAGCAAGAGCCCGAAATGAAGGCCCTGGGGACGTTTGTCATGCAGTATTTCAGATGATTTCTCGAGGATGAAATCAGTTCGCAATATTCCATTCGAGATCCTCTTTGCCAAGTCTGCTGCGGGACGAATTTAAAGAGCATTAAAGTGCAGAGGCTCCAGAAATGGAAGAATTCTTGCTCGTTCCTCTATAATTAAACAACTCCAGTTTTTAAGGTTGTCCCGTAACTACGTCTACTGACTGCATTAGAGGCATCCGCGTTAGCTTTTACCGAGAGAACCTCTTTAACAGCGAGTCGATGTACATAGAAGTGACCAGTTCAGTTTCCGGGAGCTCTGTGGCTTCCACTTCTGCGTTAGATAGGGTAGATTATTTATGGCACTCTTTGGTACCGTACTTATTTTAGTTTCATTCATCCCAACCATTCCTTGGCGAGGGGCACTTATTACAAACTTCCAGGCTTCTTCACCCCAGGGTTACTCTTTGTAGATAAATTTCCACCAGCCTCAACTGTCTCTAATTTTTATTCACACTCAGGGGGCATTTTTTAATTCTATTTATAATACCTGTATAGTTGCTAATTTGTAAATAGATTTACCTAGAATTATCTAGACCTATTACGATACTTAGTTTACCATCGGAGTACCTTTTAAGTCAGGGGACGTTTGCCTCCCTGGTTTTAATTTACATTTAGAAATTATTTATTCGGTTAAGCTTTAAGGGAAGAAATCCATTCCAGCTGGCAGGAGTGAGGAATTACTTGCATTTAAATAAATTGTTCGACCCTCAATGAAGTCCGTTTGGAGAAGTTTATCTGGACACGTTTCCTATTCTTCTTTTAAGCACCTCGCCTATTTGGCAATGGCTTCTTAATATTGTTTTATATCGTGGAGATGAACCACTCGTTTCACTTGACTGCGGATCTGTACTTCGTTTTCGTTCGCGTACGTTTAAGTAGCTTGAAAGAAGAGATTAAACGATACAGGATTAAGATAAGCGAGCACTTAAATCGCCGAGCCCTCGTTTTACCGATCGAATTAGGTTTTATATTAGCTCCTTTGTCTCTAGTAAACGTATTTGTACAAGTATTTGTATATACAATGGAAATATAGATGAATAACTTTATTACATCTACGGGTTCTTCTCATTCCCTTTCTACTTAATTTTTCTGATCACTCAGATACTGATAAAGGACCTTGCTACATAAATCAGAATGTAGGTACTTTCCTCTGTGGCTCACTCAACCGTGAGAAAATACACGAAGAAGAAATTACAGAGAGTGCGAAGAGACTCGAAAGGAAAAGATCTTCGCCAAATTTAAAATTTAAAAATTTCCCAAAAGAAGTAATTCTATAAAATACTTGAAAACGTGTATAGATTGAATTAAAAGTGAAATAATACAATAAAATGAAAAAAAAACAAAATCCGAGAAAAAATGAAATTTTAGTGTTTTCACACAATTGTCTCTAGCTTCGGTATTTATCCATAGATTTTTTTCAGTAGTAGTTTGTTTTCTTCGTAAAAGTGCAGACTCGATGTAAGAAATAAGAAACTCGGCCCATTTGCGTGATTTCGATTTTTCCCAGATTATTAAATTAATTGTCCATTTCAATTTCAGTAGAAAAAATGACTTTTTTCACATATTTCCATTGATTTCATCCGAACTACTCAAGCGATTTGAAAATTTTAGGATGAACATTTGTTGGTGATTCAATTATCTTTAAGTTGATATAATTTTCGACTTAGGTATTATGATTATTTGCAACACGTGATATTCGCGATTAAGTGGGCCACCTTTTTGACAGACACGTAAAAAGTTCACCTGTCGATATCTCGAAAACATATCTGTAGAAATTTTTTTAGACCTTGTTTTCGAAATCAGTGGGCCATTCTGCATAAGAAAAAAATAATGGCTGTAAAGTAGTCTAATCAACCTTCAAACTAACAATAATTATGAGAATAATTATTATTATATATTATATATAATATCTTATTTATTAAACCCCAAACTAAATGAAATTTATTTACCCAATTATTTTCACTTAAATAATATCTTTATTTATAAAAATTATTTATATCCAATAAAATTAATAACAAAATTCAAAGAAATCTGAAACTTCGCAGGAATGTAGCTCATGTTTAATAACGTAAATATTTTTTGATTATTCGAATACTATTATTTGAAATATTCGAATACTATTCGAATACTTAAATATTCGAATACTATTCGAATACTTAAATATTCGAATACTATTCGAATACTTAAATATTCGAATACTATTCGAATACTTAAATATTCGAATACTATTCGATTACTGAAATATTCGAATACTATTCAATTACTAAAATATTCGAATACTTAAATTTCGAATAGTATTCGCATACTTAAATATTCGAGTAGTATTCAAATACTTAAATATTCCAATGGTATTCGAATTATATTCGCCAAATAATTGAGCAACTGAAGTATTCGAATAATCCAATACGAAAAAATTCGACAAATAGTCCCAGCCCTACTCTGAATAAAAATCTGAGGTTTCAGATTATCGTAAATATCTACGAAACTGTCAAAGATAGAAGAAAGGAGTTAAATTCAAAGTTTTATGGCTTTCGATATCTTACAAAACGATGCCAAAGAATTGTCGAAAATCGAGTGATGGGTATAAATTTTGAAAAAAGAAAGAACAAAGATTTTTGCAAATTTTTTATCGCGGTTTTATAGCACATAAAAACTTTGAATTTAATTTTTTTATATCTTTCACAGTTTCGTAGAAATATTCACGATAATTTGAAAACTTACAATTTTTTCAAGGGGGTGTGTTTTCATCCTTAGTCTCAGATTTTGTTTAACTTTCGACACATCTGTCAGAAATCAAGAACTACTCCAAAAGGTACAAAATGCCACAAGTCAAACCCGTCTGTCCAAAGATTTATATCACGACTAGCTCTAATCTCTGACAAATCCGGTGGAAATGAAAGGAGGGAGTGTGACAACAGCAGCTGTCAAAGTGGGATAAGGAACACAGGGGAGTTGCGGGGGAAAGCGAGAGAGAGAAAGGACACGACAGTGAAAGTGGATCAATACGCCGTTAACGTCTCGCCAGGCAGCGTGCGAACGTAGTCCCTCCACTAAAGCCACTCATTTTCTGTCAGAGAGCAGAGTACCAAGGCACCAGAGAAGTTAGCAGTGCCATCAACACGAATTATCTCGTCTGCTCTTTGCCGCACCGTCTGCCTCCATCGACAAATAAGCATCAGCCATTTGACAGTGTATTGACAGTCCCCAAAACATGTCCACCAATGAACTCCAAGTGGCATCAGTGAGAAAAGTGTCTCCGAACATCGGGACCAGCCAGTGACAGTGGTGTTTGTGAGGAAAGGTGACGAAAGGGCAGCTTGAAATGTCCTCTGGGAGGCTGTCAAAGTTTCAACAGTGTTGACAGTGGGGAGGAGAATCAAATTTGGGGGCTGCGCACCGCTGGCCAGGTCTGGGTTTGCTCTAGGACTGGTTCACCCTGGGTTAACATGTATCTCTCCCATTTCGTGAGTAACCTTCTAAATTCTACCGTAAAAAAAAATCCAACGCCAAAGCTCCTTCTTCCAAGTCTACCCTCGGGTAGAAAACATTTCTTCGAGGCTCCGCGCCAAGGAGAATCCTCTTCCAAAGCTGAAAGACACCCTAATTTCGCACCTCCTTCGAGGTGAAATCTGTCTTATATTCCCTGCACCTCTTCACTGCCACGAGAAACACCCCAAGAAAAGAGGAGCCTAATTCCAGCGACTCCCCTATTCACAGATTACCTGCAACTCCCAGCTGAGGTGCTTCCGGTTCCTCCGCTGGACTATCCTGGTACCCCTCGTCATCTACCTGTCCCTTCTCTTCGTCAAGTACAATAGGAACCTCCCCCTCAAGAGCCTGGCGTCCTCATCGACGGAGGGGGACAACGAGGGGGCCATGATCGAGGGTCTGTTCGTCGAGCTGGAGGCAGTGACCGCCAACAAAAGGGATCTAGAGAGGTACAAAGGCGTGGGGTTCGATCGCAGGGACGAGCAGAGTATCAGGGAGGCCGAGGAGGCGGAGAACCAGGAGAACCCGAGGACGCTCCTCGAGGATATATTCCAGAGGGCGGACGCTGACCAGGATCAGCTGCTGGACATCCAGGAGCTGGCCAAGTGGATCCACACGAAGATCACCGAGCACATCAGCCGCGCTATGAGAGAGAACGTGGGATTGTTCACGGCGATCGATAACAATCCACGAAATGGTAATTCGTTGAGGAAGCAATTTTAGTTCTGGTGTAACGTGAACGTGACGTTTCGAAAGGGAGATTAATTAAGTCGCTAATTTGTAGAAGTAGTTAAGCCTACTACCCAAATAATTATTCTGAGTTTATTGTAGACCGTAAGAGATCAATGATTTGTTTCAACGAAGAGTTTTACACTAGGCACTCGTTATAAGCACGTTTCTATCATGCGTTGTACGCCCGGCGATTATCTCCACCGTTTCTTGGAATCCTTCGGAGATAACCCGGCAACGAGCGCCAGGCTCTTTCGTTTCCTCTCGGGTTCTCTCACTCGCCATTGGCCGCGCGGAACAGCGTCCGCAACGCGCCGTACGCCCACCGCCAGCCCCGTTCGTCGGGCTTATAATGAGTGCCTAATGTATTGCGTAATTCCTCTACAGCAACTCAATAACTGCAACGCAGTAATTAGATAGTTCATTTAACTGGAATTAATGAATGGTTAGTTAATTTTCCAGCTCACCAGAGACTAATAGGTAGATCATACGAGCGAGCAGTTCCAGAAATCCAATTCCAATTACTTTTCCCGATCCTAATGTGCCTGGTGAAACTCCATTGCAATTAATCCTAGCTACCGAGGTGTACTTTCAGTCCCATTAAGAAACTTAGTCATAGAAAGCAATCTCGCAATTGTAAGCTTTGTTCTAATATTAATATTCACGTCTGTAGTTGTTATCTTCCGAGTGAAATTCCACCACAATGCCAAACTGAATTAGCAATTAAGGAGGCGATCACTTTTACCATCTAGCTGTGATTCATAATTGCAAATTTCTTTTCTAATGCCTCAGGAGAAGTGTCATGGGAAGAGTACCATGCGTACTTTCTCAGGTCCCACGGCTTTCCAGAGAGCTATGTGAGCTCGCACGACAAAAAGCACGGCGATATGTCGCGGACGTTGAAGGAGAGCATCATGAGGGATAGAGCCAGATGGGCGGAAGCGGCCAGGAACGACCCAGAAAGGCTAGCACTAGACGAGTTCCTAGCTTTCACTCACCCTGAGAGCAGTCACAGGGCTCTCCTTCAAATGGTGGAGGATTTGTTTGAGAAATTCGGTAGAACATCTTTCTCTATAAAATTGTCCATTTCTCTTATAGGGTAATTCCGGATGAGATGGGCGAAGATGTTTCGAGAAAGACTATATACAGTGGTTTATTTCTCGACGATCTTTTTTTTTAGGTTATGTAATGTCGATATATGCGTGATTTCGTAAGAAAAAGAGCAGAAAAAGTAAGTAATGCCCGTGTAATGTTCCTGAAGTAGTGTGAAATTATTTAGTGTGGTTAAAGATCCATTTCTTTGCAATGCTTTCCTGGTATACTTCTGACGTTTCAAATGTTTAGCACAGTAAATATGTTCGCAGCATTTTATAACCTAAAAATGAGTAACGGTATGTTTAGAATTAATGCATGATAATTAGTATGGCCATCTCATCCGCAAATTTAGGAAAGGCGGCCAACTTTTGTCAGGGTTAGATGGCCATATTACTATAGCATCGGTATGATTAGATTTATTAACGGAAATGCTACTGCAGCCTCGCTGTGGCACAGTGGTCCGAATATACTATATGCTAGCTGGACAAAATTATTTTTTGACGGTATTGTGTTTATATGGGGTTCAAATTTTTAGAAAACAAAACTGATTCATCTCACAGTTTATTATGTCACTAGACATATTAATAGAATAAAAATATAACTAATTCGAAACGACAGTATTATCATTTAATTATAACTATAAGTGTGCCTTATAACTATTAATTTCTTGTTAATTATAATACACGCTAATCTTATTCACTACTTGAATCATCCGAAGAACATTCAGTAGTAGTTCATCAAGCAGAATGGTGCTAGCAACTTCTCCTTGCAGAGCAGTTTCAGTGGAATTATTTGTTAACAACTCAATTATTTCAGGGGTTAGTGAGCTGAGCTTTTTTGGGGGCATTTATGTATAGAGTCTGAAATATAACAACTGTGCTATCTCTCCTGCCGAGTTTGCAATTCACAAAACACAGTTTTGCAAATTTTTGCAGATCGATCATTGGATTAAAAAAAAAAACTAAGAAGTCTCTACTTTCCGTACATTCAACCCTTGTTGCGTGCGACGCCGTGGAACATATAGTAACACACTGTTTTAATAGTGATGCAGAGAAAGCTGATTTAAAAAATCAGGTTTTAAACTTCAAAAGTCAGAAATTACAGGAATAGATATAATGCTGTAACTGATAATTATAGTTAAAGTACAATACTGTCGTTTTGTTTTTTTTCGTTTATTGAATTAGCCATATTTTTATTTTATTAATATTTTTAGTAAAATAATAAACTGTGATACGAATCAGGTTTGTTTTCTAATAATTTCAACTCCATATAAACACAATACCAACAAAAAAATAATTTTGATTATTTATAAACAGAAGATTAGCTAGAATAAGATTTGCAA
Organism: Andrena flavipes; assembly: GCA_963971345.1. Classification (NCBI taxonomy): domain Eukaryota; kingdom Metazoa; phylum Arthropoda; class Insecta; order Hymenoptera; family Andrenidae; genus Andrena; species Andrena flavipes. The sequence goes on along the minus strand of OZ020482.1, from coordinate 17,625,757 downwards.
GTACTTATTGGGTGCATGAAAACTGCACAGTCCCTAAGTGTTGCAACTTGTTATTTGAACTTTCGTACTAAATATATTTGCCATTATTAACTCAGCATACATTCGGTGTGTCGACCTTTATTTTAACCGCATATAGGGTAAATGTACCAGTAACTGAACACGTACCAGTGAATGGACATTTTTTATTAAAATGGGTTAAATAAGTTATTAAAATAAGCAACTAATTAAGTAGAGACTTCTTTTAATTTCTTGCTCCATATCCAAACATAATTTTATAATAATGTTCATTCATTGGCCTTAAGTGTTCGTTTATTGGTGCGTTTACCCTAGTAAGGTACAGAAAGATGAAAACAATACCCTACTAATATAATAAATGCGAAAGTGTTAAAGTATTCGAATACTATTCGAATATTGAAGCATTCGAATACTATTCGAATATTGAAGCATTCGAATACTATTCGAATATTGAAGCATTCGAATACTATTCGAATATTGAAGCATTCGAATACTATTCGAATATTGAAGCATTCGAATACTATTCAAATATTTAAGTATTCGAATAGTATGGTGTGAATTATAAATCAAGTTCTTTAGGTACATTTGTCAGGGTGAAATCTTGCAAGCTAATTTTGACCGACTTCACACCATACTATTCGAATACACCAGTATTCGAATATATTAGTATTCGAATAATAACATTTGACTACTGAAATGTTCGAAGTTTAAGCGTATATTCGAATAGTATTCGATTACATCAGTATTCGAATAATAACATTAGAATACTCAAATATTCGAAGTTTATTCGTAGCATTCGAATACTTGTAAAATATTCGAATATTAAATTATTCGAATGCTTTTGTCCCGATTTTTTAACCGATCTGGGCCAAATTTTGCACAATTACTCTCTAGAACTCCTTCCCCCTTATTTCACCTCCTTGACATTCCATGACAATCAAAGTTTTACCTGAACAACGCCGAGTGCTTTAATCTAGTAAATAATAAAGGTAACAGCAAAGGAAAAGGATCACGGTAATTCTGGCCATCTCTGCCGGACACTTATGGAAAGATGTCCCACCGAAGAATTTTTAAGATTTAAATTTTCGACGATTTTGCCTTCATTTCTGTTTAACTTCTATAGCTAATTGTAAAAACAGATTATTAAAGTATCTCGTGTCATAATTATTTTTATTTAAATCATAAAACTTTTTGCGTGAGGACCTTACAAAAAAAGTATGGCCAACTACCCGGAATTACCCTGTAATAGAGTTGCAACGTCAATTCTCATAAATGACTTAAGTTTCAAGAAAAATGAACAAAAATCCTCATTTAATTTGACCTTCCTTTTCAGATCGCGACGGAGACGAGCAGCTGACAGAAAACGAGTTCTCAGATTTGCCCTCCGAAGGGATGGGTCTGGACTTGACGGAGGACAAGCACGAAAGCGTGGGTGGAAGCGAAGACAGGAGGAAGGAGTTCAGACATCTGATAGACAAGAATAAAAATGGGAAAGCTGACAGAACAGAGCTTCTGGTGAGTGGAGCGCAGAAGGATGATCAGAGAAGTAGATCACAGCGCTGCGAGTTGGAAAAGCGAAGAATACTATTTTTTCCTTCGAAGCGAGTGAGAGATCTCATTCCGCTGGGATTCTTTTCAGATGTACATAGATCCAAGGAATCCGAGGCACGCTATTCAAGAAGCGCAGCATCTGATAAACCTATCGGACACCAATTTCGATGGGAAATTAAATCTTTCGGAGATTCTGAGCAAAATGGATTTGTTCTTGGGTAGCAAGATGGTGGACACCGAAGGAAGTTTCCACGATGAGTTTTAATAGCTCTGTATTACTGGGATTTTACGTGAAACTAGTGGAGCTGAAGATCAAGAATGATTTTCAAGACGGAGAAGAAATATTTGATGGAAGGTGGAAGTCTGACTATCAATATTTCTATTAAATTTTGTGGGAAGAGAAATGGCACCTCTCGACGACCAAAATTGGGCACTATTTTGATACTAATCGCAATATTTAATTCAACTAAATCATTTACGTGCCTAATTCTGGTTTCCCTGAATCTTTCTCCAAAGGAAGAGGTCCACTATCGCTAAAGCAGACAATATTCATCAGCAATACTCTTGTCATTCCAAAAGCCTCTCATAAAACTATTCGAAAACTTATTTTTCCATGGACAGAAATCTCTTTTCTACTCTTTCTACTCCTACTCTCCCAACACAAACTCTATTTTTCTGCCACGCAAATTTTCTGCTTCGGACTCACCGACTCACAAACCGAGGCTTGAAAGTAAGCTCTTTACATTTCAGAAGACACTTACAATTTACTTTCAACTAGTACGCAGCGGTTCGTTGAGTTGAGCGTGAGGAATTGACTAAACTTCACACACCGCTTTTTGTAATGTATACAGTACCACGAATATTTCTAGTTTATTAAGGAATTATAGCGGTTTTTAGAGATGAAAGGAGAATTCGAATTTTTAGAAGGAATATTGTCAGTATTAATTCTAATATGAACCTTAAAAACGCATCTGTGATAGTCTTTGTGACGTAGAATATTATTTACTTGGCTGGGATTAATCTAATCGGAGCAAAGTTAACGACGAGCACGCGAGGTGGTTGCTTGTGAAATAATCCTTCCCCACCTGTGAGAAATAAGTTGATAAATTAAGTCCACTTATGGAACCATAGACTGAACGAAGTATGTTTTATTAAGCAGAATTTTCTTTCTCGAAACGTTACCAGCGGCAAAAGGGTGAGCGTAAATAAAAATTTGGAGTCCGTCCTCCCCGTGGATCTCGATGATTATTTTCTCAAGCGCCTCTTACTCGATTTTAACACTGTTAAAGAAAATAGAGCACCGTGTAACGCATTCTACTTTCTCTTCAAATTCTACGTAGAGTAAACATTATAGTAAAAGTTTAGTTTAAGTATTTAAGAGGAATTTATATAAACACACCTGTATTTCATTAAACAAATGTTACGTTTGATGTTGACTGAAATTAAAAAGGAGCAAGCGTGAAATTTCTGGGGAAGAAATCCTTGGTGTTCCTTTTTCAAAAGCATTTTGTACGCTGTACAACACATTTTTGTACCACTCACTGTCGCAAATAAAAACCTTTTTTTGCGAGTAGTAAATGAAATCGTTAATCTTAGGCTCTCCCCTTTTTTTTCTTCGACAATCTGAAAGTCCACAATATTTTACTGTTTTATCATTATTGACTTTGTCAAATCGTAAAGGAATCTTAAAGGGATCGATGCATCCAGTGGCTCGATGTCACGATTATTTATTCACGTCTTAAAAAAACGCACAGCTACAAAGTCATTTAAGCAAAGACGCTTCAGCTAACCCACTAGCCTTACAACTAATTACCCTGCGCTCTTAACAAAGCTTAAAAATAGTCGACAACGTGGTGTTGGAAACGTGATGAAAACGTGATGCAATGATACAAGGAAAGTGTCATAAATGAGTTAGATGAGAGTAATTTCGCACGTTTCTTTAATTCTTCGTTATCTTCGCAAGAAGAAAAAGCTCCCTTGCCAAGCACGTGGCGGAGAAACCTTGGAACCCGCCAGGAAGCAGCTCGAAAAATGCCTAAAAATTGCTTCCACAAGTTTGCTATGCAAAAATTGTAGAATTCTTTTGCGTGTATCGATTCTGCGTTAAAAAAGAAGCAAGAAATGTAACAAGAATTTTTCTCGCACTAGCCTTCGTTAGCGAGATAACCGAGTTCAAAGAAGTACACGCATTCAAACTCAATTATCTCGAGAACGAAAGCTCGTACGAAAAATTTCTTTTCTACATTTCTTGTGTATTTTTTTACGCCGTATTGCTCCGTGTAATTGTTTTCCCGAATTAATTAATTTCAAGCCAGTTTAAAGCGCGAGAGACAGGAACTCCTGCACTTCAGAAATTAGTTTTCTATCACTTGGAAAGCGAATTGCGAGCGCGAGGGGTGCGATCATGCAAGGTTTGGCGGGTCAAAGGGAAGTCTCGATCACGTGTCTGTAACGCGCGAAATTCCAGGTACTTCGTGTGAATGCCGGAACGTAGCGGTACGTGCCAGGCACTCGAAAATTAAAGCTTCGATTCACTTTGAATGCTCGAGGCAGCCCCTTTATCGCGTTCGAGTGGGCTTCAAACAATCCTGCCACCCACGAGTGCGAAATGAAAAAGTCTCGTTCCCTCCTTTTTCATTCCACTGTCTTCCATTTCCGTTTGATTTCTTCCTTCACTCGAATCTCCCGCGGCTCGCTAAGACCAATGCAAGCTTTCCAACAAAAGTCTAAATTAAGACATATCCCTTTGTCGAGAAGAGAAACGTTAATTTCGAGTTACTTTTTCTATCAAAGACACACCCTCGATTGCTAGCTTCTTTTCCTCTTTCTGTTTCTCCATTTGGACGGAAGCTCCTCTTCTTAGCTTCAAAGGAAACTGTCGATACAAAGTGACCTTTTCCTATGGAGGATACTGCGGACCGAGCTTTCCCTTTGAGAAAATATTTCTCGTTTCCAGATATACATTTTCCAAGGGATATTCTTGCCATAGTTTTCCAAGGAAAATGCCACTCTGTAAAACTGTTTCGTGCCTGTTTCGGGAAGAAGTTTCGGTGTTCGATGAAAAATTTAGAACGCAGACTTTTCCTTTGGTGCGGAGTACATTGGATCGTTGGACTGCCTCCAGTATATTTGCTCGTAAAATAGTATTTTACAACGGCTTCTTAGGCAAGAATTACAGAGACTTCTGGAAATATATAAACAGAAATTACACACACGCAATTACAGTTACACAAACAAGTCTCCTCTTCGGATTCTTCACCCAACGCGTCTCGAAACAGATTTCAGATTCCAAACTTCCATGCGACCACACAAAATTAGATAAAACTCCAGTAGTAATTGTACAATTTCTTTACAAATTTCAGAAGATTCATCGCGATCTTCACAGAATCTCAGCCAACAGCTTCGAACAACATTCAAACCTCACCGAACCTGACTCATAACTGCCACACTCAGTGTTATAGACACTCATTCTTCAATTCAGTATCTAACAATCCATTTAAGTCTTCGATCATAGGCCACAGCACTCTACGCCTCATCCATTAAAGTCTCCATTCCCTTCGCTGCAACTCTTCCATTCGATAAACTACACGTATCGGATTGTTTACACAACTCCATTACCCAGCGTCCACCCAGGGAAGCCTAATTTTCAGGTGGAAGGGAAAGTCAATTCCCCAAAAAAGTTCACGAGCACTTAAAGTGTCCCAGGGACCTGAAGATGAACCATCGGATCACTCAGTGGCGGATTTTCGAGTTGGAAACTGGATTCCTCGACTTCCAGGCTGGTAGCTGAGTCCTCCGGGTGCTTGTTCATCCTCTGGCGAAGCTTCCGGGCCAGGTTTCCGTGGCTCCAGGGACTTTCCGAAGGCCTCTGTCCAGGGACAAAGGAATGGAGACGCTCCATGGTCAGACTGCTGTTCTGAAACGCGAAACGACGATCGTCCTTGCTGGGAAATGGGCTATCACCCACGGGCGAAGCGATTCTAAGCAACCACAAGGCATTCCTCTGACGTTGGAACACTGAACAGGTGTACAGGCATTTTGGAAAGTGTATGGCGGGGCTGGTTTTTGAGGAAAGAGAGCTCAACATTGAAATGGAAACTGGAGGATGTTTCTTGGGGGATATATTCTGAGTTTTAGAAGAAAATTGCTACTCAGCTTTGGAAAAGAATTGGGAGAATTGATACTGTTAACCGTGGAAATTAAATGGATAATAATTGTTTGTATTAGTTTGATATATCGAATGAAAAAAGAGGGAGAATTTGGAATGGGTCAAGACACTTTGAAATTTCGTCATACATAAACAATGCAAAATATCTAGACATAAAGGCAAACAGTCGTGCATAAACATTGCAATCTTTGCGCAGTTAGAAAGTTCAGTAATTTTGGTCGAGGATCTGCCAGTATGCTGTGGCAGAGTATATTTTATCTATTGCTATGTCTAATACATATTCAGTTTTAGTTCAAGACAGGTAGAAAGATGCAGAGTGCTAGAGAGGAGTGAAAGCAACGAAAGGAGGGGAAAGAGCATGCGAGTAGTGCATTCTTTTTAGTGAAGTGTTAGAAGATTGCGAAGCTGGGCAAGGGGAACTGATAAAGTAAAATTGAAAGTCAATTTTTCTCCGAGTTTGGAAAGTGTCCAATGGAATTTGGGAAGAACCGAATGAATTTTTAAGGTGTCAACTCCAGAGAAAAAGAAAAGAAAGTGGGAAGTATTTTACGAATTTGAAACGAGTCCAGTGGTCTCTACAAAAATCACACAAACCACAGAAAATTACAATTGATTTCAAAGAAATGATTACGATTACTTGGAGTTCCAAGTAATTACGAGAGATTGCAAAAAATTCCAAATTATTCCAAGAATTTTCAATAGAATCAAAGAAATCCCAGCAGAATTCAAGGAATTCGATAGGAGAATCCCAGTAAAAATTCTCCTACAGAGAATCCAAGGCGTTCTGAATAATTCCAAGAGATTCCAGAAGAATCCCGAGAGTTGGAAAATAACAAGAAACTCAGAGGATCCAAGCCAAATGCAACCAACAGAAAAGAAGACTCAAGGAATGGATAAAACCACGAAAGAAGAACACAGAATGATCAAACTTATACACAGATTGGTTTGGCAGAAGCGCGGGAAAAGCGATGCAGCCAGCTCATGCATGCCCAGGCGCGTGTTCTGTGTTTTTACCTACTGGTATATGATCTTGCGAGGAGGATCGACCGTCGATGCTGGTAATGATCTAAACGCGGATTGGCGAGCTTTCCTCGATCATTACTCACTCGGCAGGTCGGTCCGGCGGTGGAGTGTTCCCACCTCGACAGCACAGTCTTATCCAACCGCTGGATCTTATCACCTCCTCCTCCTCCATCTCGATCACTACGCGTACAATCATCATTACAACCCTCGATCATCCCTCTCTTTCCTAATTAATTACCCGAGTGCGCCAAGAATTTTTAGGTTCTATAATTTCCATGAAAATTAAAGCACTTAATTATCATCGATTTTTTATCAAGGTCCATCGAGATTCATCCAGTCGCATCTGGGCCAAAGGTCAACGACCGTACAATGGATCCTCGTTGCTCCCTCAAAAGCGTCGAAACCTCTCGCTTTGACTCTTAAATCGCGTACGAAATCGATTCGACCGCTTTCACGGGGCCACGAGGAGCTCTCTGGCTTTCATTAATTTCATTCCCGAGAAGCAATCCGGCGCGGAGGATTTTAACGAGATCTGATAAGGGTCGCGCGAGAAATCTAGAAGTCTACAGATTTGTAATCACTCTGCCCAAATTTTTGCAAGGAAGAATAAAGAATTGCTTCTTTAAACAATCAAGTAATAATTATTTGTACCCTCAAGTTGAAGATATAATATAAAATATTTTTCAGAATCAATATTTTTAGCCATATAACTCTGCGCAAGAATTAATTCAAAGCAAATAGTTTAATCCACTGACTAGGCAGTGCTATGTATATAATTGCTTCTGCAGTTTGCAAGCGAATTAACAGACACGTTGTGGAACGAAAGGCAAACTTTTGGGGCGCATTTCAAGCTAACAGTTTGGAACATAGTTTGGAAAGGCAATGTGTCTGAATGGTAGCACCGGGAAAGTTTCATTCTCATTAAACTTTGGAGCCACTGCCTCGCCGAAAATTCTGGATACTGTTTCAGCTTTAATAACTTTCCGATATCATCACGTTTGTATAAATCACGATGAAGTTTAATGACAGACTATCTGCCCTGTTAGTAATCACTGGGTAACATGTAAATTTAGATTCGCGTAGAGAAGCAGTGGCATACAAAGTAATTTAAGTTCGCAGTGCTTATTTTCGCACCTTCCGAGTGGAAACTCGATTAACGGAAACAATTTCCTTGAGAGTTTCATTACTCTTACGGTAGTCTATGATATCTACAGTTAAGAGGTCTAGGATTCCTCAGATTAAAAGGACGAGGAAGAATATATATAATCAAGCTATTGAGACTTCTTTCCTTATTTATACATATACGAGCAATAAAAATTTATAACCCGGACGTGTTAATATTTAGTAGCGACTAGGGCTGCCATCCGTAAAGTCACTAATCTAGGACGGAGAGCATTAAAACCCCGAACATTTCCACTTAAAACTCGAACACTTTTAAGTATTATATTAGGTACGATATCCCAAGACAAAAGTTTCTATAAATTATAGACTGTAACTGCAATCGAGAAATAAAGAGGAAATATTGTTGTACAAAGTAGGAATTTATTTATGACTTTTTGAGCGAGCAGCATCGAAAACCCGGATTACTATAGAAAATCCCAGCTGACTTTCCAGACAAATCTGGGAAATACAGACAGATGGCAGCCCTAGTAGCGACCGAAGGCTTTGTAAATATTTCTGCTAACGAAACTAATCCCAGATTCTTAAGTGAACCTAGTTGCGGTGGTAAATAAGGAGTTTATAAATTTATTTGTCAATAATAGCTGATCTCAAAGTGGACGATAATTGTCTTAAGGTCGCAGCGACTGGTAGCAAGTTGATCATGGTTATTGAATAAATCTCTCACTCACCCGAGGCGATTCGCTGGGGCTGACAACCGCTGAAGGTAGACTGCCTCCTCGCTTGTAGGTCAGTTCCTCTCAGGGACAGGTAGACGGAAATAGTCTTGTCCAAGGCGAGCCTCACCTGCGTAGAGAACAGTCGATGATTGCTTTACGCTGCCACTTTACTCTGGCTTTTGAGCTAACAGATTACTTGAATCGAGTGTAGGCATTAATCTGGGTCAAAACTAGCTTTTGATTAAGTGTAGTTTAAATGGATGCTGGATGGGTTAGGAATGTTTAATTTTAAGCTTTAAGTTTACACTACGTTTAGGTTATGTTTGGCGTAGATTTCGATTAAATTTGTCTTGAGGGAATTAAGCAGTCGAAAAACCGAGTTTTTGTATTGCAATATTCGAAAGTATTATGTTTTCGTAATAAAATTCCCCTTGGTTTATGTTAAATTTCGCAAAATTGTTAATTAATATTTAATATTGGTTTAAGTCTATACTATATTTAGGTTATGTCTCACGTAAGTTTCGATTAAATTTGTCTTAAGAGGACTAGGCAGTCGAAAAACCGAGTTTTTGTAATGCAATATCCGAAAGTACTATGTTTCCTTAAGAAAATTCTCCTTGGGTTATATTAAATTTCGCAAAATTGTTGATTAATATTTAATATTGGTTTAAGTCTACACTATATTTAGGTTATGTCTCGCGTAGGTTTCGATTAAATTTGTCTTAAGGGGACTAGGTAGTCGAAAACCCGAGTTTTTGTATTGCAATATCCGAAAGTATTATATTTTCTTAATAAAATTCCCCTTGGGTTATATTAAAATTCGCAAAAATATTGATTTGGCAGCTAAAACGGTGAAGTGGAAACTTACAGCGTCGCCTTTGCCCAGAAACTTCAAACGTGTCTTTCCCGAATCTTTTTTTCTCTTGTTTTTCGGCTAGTTGCGAATGAAGGGAGGTTCAGATCGACTTGAAAAAATGACAGGATGTGTAGAATATGTGCCATTTCCCGCAAAACCTCAGATATGGCGGGTGAAAATTCGGGATTTGCATAAATAAACTTATGTCCCGGATTTTTAGTAGCACAAACACGACCGAATTTTTCTTGTTATAATCGCCGTTTTCCGGCCACCAATTTAATAATTTTGTTTTAATTTTAGTGTTTATTGGCTCCGGGGGAAACTACGGATGTAACAAACGAGAATCACACTTTGAAATTGGATTACGTCACTTTTTAAGACCAATATTACGTGAAAACTACAGAAGAGCGTTGAAATGTTTACCAGTCGGCACCACCATTTTTAAAGCACATGTATATTTCGTACCAACTTTTTTTCAATCTTTATGATAATAATAAACATTGAGTAAAAAGATACATCTGGCTTTGCTTTCATTTCTTTTACAAATACATTAAAAGGAAAAAGTGTTTCTTTCACGGAAAACCACTGCCACTTCGGCAGGCACGCACTGGCACTGCACTGGTGCCAGAAAATAATTTGGACTGGTTCATTCTTATAAAGCTTCTTCGTTGCTATTAGAAACAACCAATCCAAGATATTTTCTGGTATAAGTTCAGTATCAGTGCGTGCCTGCCGAATTCGCTATTTGTCTCGCGAAAATTTGTGTTACGTTTAGGTTAGGTTTGGAATAAGAGGAGCGAACTGACCTATCCCTATGAATCACGGACGACGACTGAACTGAACGAAGCCGCGTTCCACTTTCCCCCACCTTGCCTCCTTTTCTTATTTGAACAAGGGGTACTGCTTATGGCCAATATTTCAGGTATATGGACCTCTTAGATTTCCCGCTTTGAATTTATCGCGAATAACCATTCAGCACAATTTGAATTTCAATTAGATAATATTTATTTATGCAGCATGAGAAAGAATCTGCGAGCTGTTGGAATTAATTCTCATGTTCACAAATGTGACTATGCAAAGGTCTCCATTTAAATAAAATTAAGCCCCTCCACAGTATTTATTTCCAATAATAAAAAAATATATAAAAAAATGTTATGATAAAAGATTTTATTAAAAATTCACTCAAAACTTTCCTCGTACAATTTTGATGGTGTTTTATGAAATAACTCACTTTAAATAAAATCGTGGTGCTGCATTAAATTGATTCTTATTCTGTTATGAAATATCCCACGTCACGATTTTACTTAAACACCATCGAAATTGTAGTACAAGAAAAGAATTATTTTTTAGTTTTTAGTGCAATTTTAGTAAAATCATTTAACATACAATTCTTTTATATATTTTTTCTTTCCATTTCGAACTTTTTTTTATAAAAAATTGTATTGTCACACCACGCACGTCTACAAAGTTTCGAAAGAATTGAACTGTCGGAATGAAAATTAGTAAGTAAAATCGTTTAAAAACATACAATTCCTCAGAAAATTCAAATGTAAATATTCCAAAGAAATTAATTTCTTCCCTACTGATCCCTCCAAGAAACACTTTTGTTCATTTTCCAAATGTAAATATTGCAGAGAAACTCATTTCTTCTCTGCTAATATTACCAAGAAACTCTTCTGTTCGTTTTCCAATTGTAAATACTGCAAAGAGATTCATTTCTCCTCTGCAAATCTTTCCAGGCAACACTTTTGTTCGTTTTGCAAATTAAATACTGGCAGAGGTATTCATAGTGTACGCAGGTATTCCGAAGAAGCGGAAGTAAATTTTCCGTAAACCTTCTAGCGATCGGTAGATATCACGGTTGACAGTTAGATAGGAAATCGATACGGCTGATTGTTGACGTTTTCATTCTGCCTTGCGTACCGCCCGCCACTTTACGAGATCCAACGTATTCCCAGGAGTGTATTGTTTGCCCGTGCAATGTTTTCAATGCATAATGCATGATCAGATGTTATTTAATCATTCATCGAGGCGAGCATAATCGTCGCGTGGCATTAATCATTCATCGCGATTGCAAATGGCAAAAATAATCGGGGACATTCTCATACCTGCGGTGTTTTTTATTACTTGTATCATATGCATAAATTATACGAATTACATGAACGATAAATTTCATAAAACAACCAAGCAATTTAACAGAAATATTAAACATCGTTTGAAGCTCCTGTTCTCAAAAAAAAAAAAATAATACTTCGTATGAAAATGCCACAGTAAGTTTAAAATCACTGTAACACTTATTAAGTACAAGTTGAGGATTGAATTGTGAGAAATTAGTGTTAATTAAATGCCTCACCTCGCCGTTTAGGAAGCAGTAGAGGGTTGCGATAAAGAGGCCTTGAAAGGACTGCAGGAAGTGCGTCGAGTAGGACCATATTGCGAATTTCCTCACATTGTGCAGGGGAGCTTCTATCATGAACAGCCCGTTGGTGATGCCCAGCAATGGTAGAAGCACTACAGCTGCTCTCACCGCTTTTCTAGACAGAAACAAACATTATTAGCGTCGTTAGAATAGTTAAAAACATTTTTCTGTTTCGTTGCTGGACGATTTTCGAAGTTGCATCCGATTCTACTTACAGGACTTGCTCTATTTCACTGGTATGGCTCTGTCTTAGCTTCACCACGAGCACCCTCACGATGTTCAGCAGGAACAGGAAATTGAGCTGAGGGAATAAAATTTATAATTAATGCAAGAGATAAAGCAACGTTGCTGAATTATTTCTGTGAAAACGGACTTTTGAATCTTCCTTTCGAAAGAAGTTTTCCAGGGGTTGCAACTTTCAGAATATTCAGCATTTGAGGGAATTAAAATGAAAGACGAGTATTAAGATTAAAGATACTCGGGATAATAAATTCAAATTAGAATCGGGAATAACTTTAAATAGGATTCGATGACTTCGGAGTGAAGTTTCAGTTGAATATCAAAGTGCTGATGAAAACAGGCGCGCTGGAAGGAACGTGTGAGGTTCCGAGAGTCCCCGAGGCTGTCTGTTGTAAATCAAAACCCGTAGACATACGTAGAATTGCCGCTATCGCAGAAAATTCTGACAGCATCTAAGTTTCGTGTGGCGGGAGCGTCCTTACCAATATCACCGCGAACCTGGGTCCCTCGAGGATCCAAAAGTAGGAAGACAGATTGTATCCGGACCAGCACCTGGAAAACCTAGCATCCGTCGCGGTGTGTGAAACCCCAATCGAACTTGCAATATGCGCTTTCTATGATACAAAACCAATATCAAATCTCGAATTCCGCGCTTTTACTTCTGTACACTGAGGAGTGGAGACGGGAACTCGAACTTGGGAAATGGAGAGGAGAAATGGGGAAACTGAGAAATGGGGACTCGACGAATGAGAAATTAGAAATTGGAGACTGGGGAAAGAGGAAATTAGAAAATAAGGAGCCGAAGAAGTAGGAAATTTGGAAGTGAAGAAATAGGAGAATAGAAATTTGGGAGTGAAGAAATAGGAAATGAGAAAACAAGGATTCGAAGAAATAGAAAATCAGAAAATGAGGATCCGAAGAAATAAGAAATTTGAAATGGGGGGTCAGAAGAAATAGGAAAATAGATATTTGGGAGTGAAGAAATAGGAAATTTGAAAATGAGGATTTGGAGAAATATGAAATTTAGAAGTGAGGAAATAGGAAATTAGATAATAAGGATTCGAAGAAATAGGAAATTGGAAATTTAGAAGTGAAGATATAGAAAACTGAATAATGAGGATTTCAAGAAATCGGAGATTGGAAAATAAAGATCCGAAGAAACAGGGAATCGGGAAATGAGGATTCGCAGAAATATGAAATTGGAAAATGAGGATTTGAAGAAATATGCAATTTGGAAGTGAAGAAATGGGAAATTAGATAATAAGGATTCGAAGAAATAGGAAATTGGAAATTTGGATGTGAAGAAATTGGAAATTGGAAAATGAGGATTCACAGAAATAGGAGATTGGAAAATAAGAATGCTAAGAAATAGGAGATTGGAAAATGAGGATTCGCAGAAATAGGAAATTGGAAAGTGAGGATCCGAAGAAATAGAAAAATAGAAATTTGAGATTGAAGAAATAGGAAATTTGAAAACGCGGATTTGAAGAAATAGGAAATTTGGAAGTGAAGAAATATAAAATTAAAATACGACGATTCGAAGAAATAGCAAACTCGAAAAAAGGATCCTAAGAAATAGGAGATTGGAAAATGAGGATTCGCGGAAATAGGAAATTGGAAAATGAGGATACGAAGAAATAGGAAATTGGAAAATGAGGATTCGAAGACATAGGAAATTAGAAAGTATGGATCCGAAGAAATAGGAAAATATAAATTTGAGAGTGAAGATATAGGAAACTTGAAAACGCGGATTTGAAGAAACATGAAATTTGGAAGTGAAGAAATAGGAAATTAGATAATAAAGATTCGAAGAAATAGGAATTTTGAAAATGAGGATTGGAAGAAATAGGACTTTGGAAAATGAGGATTGAAAGAAACAGGAAATTAAAAAATAAGAATCCGAAAAAATAGTAAATTAGATATTCCGAAGTGAAGAAATAGGGAATTACCCCAAAAAACAATCTTCTATTTCAAATTCAAATAAATTTCCCCTGAATCTCGCGACTCCGCTTCCCCCGTATTTATCGAGCTGCCACTTACTTTGATCTTGGATGATAGTAAAATGCCGTGATGATGGCCCAGGCTAGCGTCATCAGGACAGGACATCCCCAGCCGACGAGGCGATACATCCGGTAATACGAAGTCTCTTGGAACACCGTCACTGCGCCGAACAAATCGGCACACAATGGAAAAAGAGAAGAATGATCTTCAGCGGCGCGAGAGACCTTCAAGGTGTATCTTTTGGGGTGGGCACGAGGAGGTGGGATCGCAGCAGCGAGATCCGGGAATTTTTAATCAAACCAACGTTGCGCAACGGTGCACAGCAAGGCGCAAAACTGGGACGACTGCTCGGGGATGGGAAACGTTTAATTTTCGCATAGTTAAATGGTTTCGTGCGTTCACGCGGCTGACTGCCTCGGTTTCTGACACGGGTATAATATAATTTCATCGAATTCTGTACGGGACTTTCCTCGTTTTCGCCGTTTATGCAAAACACACCGAAGGGTGCTGTCAGGGAATATTGATGAAAAGTCAGTGAACCACTTCCCTCTGGTTACGATCTTTACTGGATTATAAATTTCAGAACTGTGAGTGCAGAGTTTTCTCCTACTTTGCACCGACCTTTGTTTTCTTTTCAGAATTTAGTACCATCTCTGATTAGCACGATATGGTAATCTAATTAACTTTGGTACAAGCTTTCTTCTTTTACCTTCCCTTCAACTTTTCTCCTTCCTCCTCAGCACGTGCACGTACAAAATTCTGACATGGATTGGAGTTAATTCTCTTAAATTTAACTGCAACTGTGACGTTCAAGCAATTAAGTGCTTTAACGTCACAGTGCTTGACGTTCAAGCAATTAAGTGCTTTAACGTCACAGTGCTTGACGTTCAAGCAATTTACACTTGCAACTGTGACGTTCAAGCAATTTACACTTGCAACTGTGACGTTCAAGCAATTAATACATATTTGTGAACTCACCAGTGACCATGTTGTGGAGGAACAGTCCCTCTATGAACATCCACATGAACATCGCAGTTTTGGCGTACTCGAGGAGGGCGTAGCTGGCCTCGCAAAGAACAGGCTGCAAGCAGAAGAAATTTTTTTTCTGTCGAGTGTTCTTCAAGCCCAGAGTTTAAAACCTCCTCTAGCTGCCGGTACAGAAAGCAGCATTTGCTAATTTCGGAGTGTACGTTCAGTCGAGGGGAAAGTCCCCAAGAGACAGTTAATTTCAGTGGAATTTCTTCCAAGCTTCGCGAAATTGGAGAATTTGGCGTTTAGAAAAATTGAAATGACTCAATACTGCAATATTAATTTAAGGGAAGACGGTCTAAGCTTCTGCTTCATCCAAAGGGACTACCAGCTTGTTGAAAAACATTTGGAAGTTTTTTACTTAAATGGCCCATAATTTGACTCTGAGGTGAAATATCTACGAGGCATCATTGAAAATTGCCATTTTCAAAGATGAACATATATTCTACAATGTTCAAACTTTATCTCAAAATTTTTACGATTTAATTTAACAGATAGTTTTTAAGCTGCAGTTGGCTGAAAATTGAATCGAGTCGTTAGAGACCCAACAGAGCCTTTAATATTCTTTAAGAAAGCTGCAAGTACTCACAGTGTTTCCTATGCCCCGCTGAATGCCGTACGTCTTCCTCCTCAGGATCTCGATGTCTATGTACACGGTTAATCGGATAAGAACCTGCACAACCATGGCTACAAAGAGGTTCTTGTGTATCCTGGTTCTGGTGTTCCTCAGGGACCTGAATTACATCAATCCCACTGAAACTTTACTCCCACACGTCCGCTCACTTGGTAAGGTAAATGTCTCAATACCTGGACATTTAAGGTACGGCGGAAACACGTTTGAGAATTTTTTATTTATACAAGTCGATTTTATATAAAAACGATTTGTAATTACATGGGGCATCGTGTGTACTTTATCATTAAAAAAAGCAGCATACTGTAGGATTGAATAATTTTGTAAAATGTTAAAAATTCATAGCCCTTACAATGACTCAATACCTGGACAGCTTAACTATTTAGTATGTCCCGGTGTCCCGATTTTACTGTTCCATTACCTGGACACATGATGAAATTTTGATGTTTTCTAGGGAAATTAAGTAAAATAAAACAACAACACAATGTTTTTTTCTTTTGGCATATTTCTTCTGTATAAGAAATTTATTCAAGTCAGTAAACAAGCTTGAATAAAAAGAATCTATTCCCATACAGTACACTTCGTTGGTGGCAACGTTGCAGGATCGTAGCAGTAACCTTGCAGCGTTGCATGGTTGCAGCGCAATGTCGATGTAACGTTGCTGCGACGTTGCCGTGCAACATTGCACGGGGCGGACTTAGAATTATTGCTGCATAGTTGCATCAATGTTGCTTTGCAATATTGCACGGCAACGTTCATGCAATATTTCTGCAACGTTACGGCAACATTTGGCAACGTTTCCACAATGTTGTTGCAACGTTGCGCCAGTATTGTGGCAACGTTCCTGCGATGTTGCCGCAACTTTCCTGTAATATTGCTGCAATAATCCTGCAATCTTGCGCAACGTTGCTTAACCTAAAATATTTCCGTTGCTTTTAATGATACGAGAAAATGTCTAAGGAAGAAAATGTTTGCTTCAGGGAGACGATTATTCTGACGGAGATGACTTTTTTCTAAAGGTTATATTTCCCGATATTTAATGTTAAGTTAAATAATTAGGTATTTTATTATTGTGTCAACAATAACGCGTACTTATTTCACAGTTTGCACACATGGTCAGGTTTAGGGTCGTTCACCGAATTTAACTGTACCAGTAGATGGACACGCGAATAAAAAAACTAATACGAACTTTAATTGTAATCTTCCAATCAAAAAATAAAGCCACATGGTATCATTTTTCTGAAACTGTATTAGTTGTACCAATATACTAAACATTATTAATAATATCCGCTTAAGAAAAAGTAGAAACTGTTTAGAAAATCAGATAAGAGTAATCGTAAAATGGTGTAAACTGGAGATTTCAAGAAAATATAATTTTATTACGAGTGTTACAATACATGTATTGTATTAAATATTAGAGTAATTGAATAAAATAGTTCTTTTATGGATAATGTGCATATTAAATGTAATAATCAGTATTATTTGCACTAGTGTCCAAGTACTGGGACGTGTCCAGCTATTGTGACATCTACCTTACACCCTCCTTTAATTCTCAGCCGACTTATACCCCAATTTGTTCGTTAAATTTACAAAGGAGAAACCAATCAGGTTCTCCAATAAGTGATGGGTTCCTTACCTAAATCTACAGAATATGGCGAGTGAAGCGAGCAGTGCTACCAAAGAGATGCTCAGGCCGACAAACTCCAGCGTGCGGGTCCTCTCAGCTATGTCCATTTTCATCTGCCAAGAGAAAAGTAAAACAAACACGAGTGAACCTTCGCGGTACTTGTTCTTCGGTTGGATTTCAAGCAACCTACACCCGACTTCGAGCCGGGGGATAAAGAGACGCGAAGAGAATAGGGCATAATAAAATGCCGAGGTAATTTATGAAGCTTTTAACCCAAAAGGCCCTTTTTCTGCGGGAAAGTGGTGCAAAAAAAAAACACTGAAGGGGAAAGTCGAACGTGAGCAAACCTCATCGATTTCTTCTACAAGTTAATTTCTTCCCGTTTCCCAGCGTCGGGCACGAATCGATTTGGCCCACTTCCATGGTACTCGAAAGTTTAAGCAGCATAATTGCGCGTTACATATATATCGCCGCGTCCCGTTCGCCATCAACCGACTTCGACCTCCTTTTTCTCATCGCGACGAAACTATTATCAGCCTCCCGCCGTATGAATTATGACGTATGAACACCGCCGAGGCGAGCGAGTGTCGGCGCTGATAATAAGAAACTGCGCTGCAAATTCCCCTGGGATGAGAATTTATGGTGCGTCTGATCCCTGATAAGTAGCATATTCTAATTTTAGGTAGCGTCGTGGAGGCTTGAAGCACATTGTATTAGAGAACCAATGTCTCACATTTTAATAATAATAACTTAGAGAGTCGTCTAGCGTCACTTATTTTTGCGTCTAAAAATATAGCAAAATTTGGGAATTTTTAAAAAAAACTAGTGATCCGATTCATTCGAAATTTGGACCACGTTTTTATGCATCTTTGAAGAAGTTACAGCTTTTTTTTAAATAATTTCTAACCACATATTAACAAAATGGCGAGTTTAATTTCCTAACAAAATTTCACAATTTTCTTCAGAACTTCCCCATTTTGTTATTATCCCCCATATCTGTTTTTTTATTTCAGAAGAACCGATTCGTCGGAAAACTGTCAACACCCCGTATATGTTTTTGTCTAGTGTACCATAAACTGTTAGAAAAAGATAAATAATAACTTGGAGGGTTGCCTTGCTTCAGTTAGTTTTGCGTCTAAAAATATAGCAAAATTTGGGAATTTTTAAAAAAAAAAACTGGCGATCCGATTCATTCGAAATTTGGACCACGCCTTCATGCATCTTTGAAGAAGTTGTGGTTTTTTTAAAAATAATTTCTATCCATAAATATTAACAAAATGGCGAGTTTAATTTCCTAATAAAATTTCACAATTTTCTTCAGAACTTTGCTATTTCGTCATTTAAAAAATTTCATAGATATACGCATATAGTTTCCAAAATATGTCCTTTTTTATTTCAAAACAACCGATTCGTCGGAAATACTGTTAGAAAAAGATATAGTATGTAAAAATACTATATTTCTGATACATTGATAAAATTCTACAATTTTACTTACTTTTTTATTTTCTGTCTGCATCGGAAATTTAGTTTACGAATTTAAACTTCAACAGAGAGGATTTTTCTCTAATGAATATGAAGTGACTAGAAGGGAGAAACAGAGCCAGTCCATCTCTGATAAAAAATGAGCTCTTTATATATGTCAATTTTGAGTTTCAGTGCAAGTAAACTTTTGACATATTTGTTAAAGACAATAAACTAATTACTAATGAAAATGCACAAAAAATATACATTTAGAAAATATAATTTGATTTTGTACCACTCTCCTCTGAAAAGTACTATACTTTTTCACAATGTACTATATTTTTTATCACATTTGCCTTACAGTTCTATATTTTCCAGAAAAAAATTGACAACCCTATGTACAGCTTAAAAATCTGTTTGAAATAAATTTCAAAACATAATTCATATAACTTAAATATCCACTAAAAAGTCCTGAAAGTTTCAAAAAAATTCATTAAGTAGGGGAGACGGGGGCAGATTGTAAGAAAAAAGTTTTCATCGTTTTTTCTCGAAAGTTTTTTCCTCAATGAGGAAATAATTTGCGTGACTTACTTCTTACAAATATTGCGAACTCATCGAGTGTAAATACGTGACAAATTCTGAGACACTTAGACATATAGCTTCATCTTAAACAAATCTGAACCTTTATTACAATATACCCCAGTCCGGGGTAAATCGTAATACATCCATTTTACTCATTTAAATACAAATATGAACACAAATAAACATTTCTAAAAAATATAAGTGAAAACACAGATCATTACTAAACATTTTATATACACGAGTTAAACAATCATTGCTCTTTCTATCAAAATCTTTTTCTTCGCTTTCTTCACTTTGTCTTCATACTTTTATCTACTTTTCGGATTCTCGATTGTTCCGTTGTTCGTCTAGAACATCTTTTTCTGGTGTGTCAACAAACAGCATGTTTAGAGTAATAATATATTACAATTTACCCCGTATTACGACCTACCCCAGTCTCCCCTAGTTTCCTTTTACTAAATTTCCAAAAATACCTTTAATTCCCAAGGAAGTATCACCTTAACTATAATTTCCCCACATAAACCTACATCATCCTACTTCATGCTCCACCTATTCCAACCATACATCAGAAACTCCGACGCTCCACTGTACCCTTTAACTACGAAACAGTTACTTGATCCATGAAATTTGTCTCGTTCCCTTGGATCGCCCAGAAAAGTGCTCGGGTAACTGCCTCGAGCGACGCACGTAGAACCACGTACAACTGTGCCCGAGAGATGAAAGCAAAGAGATGTCGCTCCCCCCCATCCCTGATAAGCAGGCAGCATTAACAAGTTCGGGCGAAGTTTGCTCTGGTACTTACGTTACCCTCGATGGGGTTGGTGTAAACTTTCCCATGCAACCGTAGCATCTCTGGTGTCAGACAGGTCGTGTAGTTCGCCCATCCGTGATGGGAGTCCTCGCTGCTAGTTCCATTCTGCCCCTCCCAGCGGCCGTTGTAGTCGCACTTCTTCTCCACGGATTCTGAGTAAACAAGCACCCTAGTCACACGGTGTGTACGCTCTGCGCGTTGCTGGGGAAGCAGGTCCAGGGGAGTCTGGGTGTACTTGCATCTGAACACCCCTCGAGGTGCACAGTAATTTTGCAGGGTTGGTCAGCGACGACGGGGGTGTTTGAATAAGGGATGAGAGATTATATAACTGTTATACGAGCCGAGGGACAATTCGGACCCGGTGCTTGTTAGTCTAATGTGTGTAGCTGGGATTTAAGTCAGGCGAAGATGGAATTGATGAATGCTTAAGGGGGTATGCTCGTAAAATAGGTACAGTTTGTGGATTTTTTTACAAGTCAACGGCTTGACGAAGATTTTCTCTTTTTGTATTATGTTTACATAGTATTATGAAGTATGTAAAGAAAAAGTTTCAGTTAAAAAACTATTGTTTTTCGGAAGTCATGGATACATATGTATCCGAAACTCTTCTGATTTTAGTTACACCGTGGAAGAGGTGGACAAGACTCCATAATAATAAATAAATAATAGAAGGATCGATATAGAAAAAAATATTTTCTACGAGTTTAAAGATGCCTCCTCGTAGCCCAAGAGAGTTTAATCCAATATGACCAACAGTTTTTTAAAAAAAAATTCTGTTATGTAGTCAAATCACTCGGAGATCTAGTATGTCTTTGAGAGTTAATTACAAGGAGCGATTCGACTGCCTAGCCCCCTTAGGTCTAATTGTCCCTCGAAGTAGGACAGAAGAGGTGTAATCAGAGTTAGCTTGTAACGTTGCTGTAATAGTTAGTAATAGGGTACTTGGGTCTGAAGCTCGAATATGGAAATGCTTGTATGTCGATGAAGGCAACTCTGGAGTTGGTTGGATCGGCATGCCTCGCGGAATAGTTCCAGGCGGGAAGCCAGCAATTGCGGATGTTATAACAGAGTGCTTAAACTCTAAGTAAATAACCAGAACCAGGAGGTTCAGGCTGGATTATTGGGTACTGGGCGCAGTGGCGGACTGGGTTTGAATTTTCAAATTATTGGTCGCAAATTTATTCAAATTATTACTTCAATTTTAATCAATTTTTTTTTTCAAACAAATGGTACAACTGATCTTTATGGAACTTTTAGGATATTTAATTGGGCATCTATTTTGTTTTCTGTGAAATTATTCTAAAAATGCACTATAAACTAAAAAATAGGTATTTTCTTGTACTGCAATTTCGATGTTTTTTTTTTTTCACTTTACATAAAATCGTGGGCCAGGGTGTCTCACAACAAATTCATTTCTGTTATGAAACATCCCGCTCCACGATTTTATTTACATCATCGAAATTATAGTACAAGAAACGAATTATTTTGATTTATTTTGTTTATTTTTTGTTATCTTTTATTTAATTTCAAATGGCTAATTGAGTGACTAATTTCAAGTCGTTTGGATTTGTGGTTATGGGTTATATTTATTAATAACTGGGTAATTTATTCACACCCTCGGGGTATTTTTTATTTAAGTATTGTATTGTCATCCAAACTACACACGCCCGCAAGTACCAAGACGATTGGTATGGTGAAATTGGGTTAAATTTGAATTACCAGATTTGAAGCATACATGCATTAAACAAACAAAGATAAAAATCGTTTAAAAACAGAGGATCGAAGCTGAATAAAATCGTTTAAAAATAAGAGAAAGCTGACACCCTATCCAATCCCCCACTGACTGCGAGCTTCGGCCGGATTGCATTCGATAACAATTTCTGAAATTTCCTCCACAGCACACGAAACTTTCTCCTTTTCATTCCGCCCAATATCACTTCTCCGTAAATATGTATAAATGTTCTGGGAAGGAATCACGAAGCAGACTTTCCCCCACGCTTGTTACAAGCTTCGCTTCTGCGGAGCAGAATATATATTTATGAGTCCCCGATGGACACTGATGCCACAACAGGGGGTATTACCATAAAATCCATTACCCGAGTAAACAGGAATTAATGAATTCCTCCCAGCATGAATCTCAATTTCACGGCGCAGCGTTATAAACTGGTGTTCCCCGGTCCCGCGGGCGGATTTAAAAAAAAACTCTCTGCGACACTTTCGAAAAGAACCCGAGCTTACACATTCGAAATCTCGCGGAGGCAGTTTCAAGTTTCCACTGCTGTTTAAACTAACGTAACAGAATTCCACCGCATCATTACAGTTTCGTATTTGCACATCTCCGCACAAAGGAGAAAAGACTTCGCCCTGGATCCTTCAGCCGAGTGTCTAGTATCGCTGATTTAGAAATAAACCCGATAGGAAGAGCTGCTCGAGTTACTGCCATGTGATCAGTCCTCGCGTTACATAAATTCGATCGAATACCGCTGCCTCTCTTTTCCTTTCTTCGAATGGCCACCACCCACGCCGAACTGGAACACGGAACAACGCGCGCGATCTCTAACGCTCGGAGAAGTTCGACGTCTTTCAATATCTTGTCGAGGATGTCCTAGAAGCTCCGCGGAAGTGGGATTGTAGCCCGTTTGTGAGGGAGAACTAATATGAGCACTGTGCATTCAGATATCTCTCCTCGAGTTACACTTTGCAGAAGCTCGCCTGATGACGGGGAAGAAGTCTGCAGAGGGATTAGAGGAGTTATTGTATTTCGAGAAAATAAACAATTTATGACAGTTTAAAGTTAAGGGGTCATTTTACTTTGAACCGCTGAGAAATTAAGCTACTTTTAAAGATATTTTTCTCGGTAAATGCAATATATTATAATGTAATAATTTTTTTTGAGGGGTGGTTTGACTCTTAAATTATACCAAAAAATTAAAAGAATTTTTGCAATTTGATTTAATTGTTTTTTAGCAGTGTCAATGTGGCACTTACAAAAAGAGGTAGGTGTGTTGTATAAGTGCAGGCTTGTCCGAAAGAAAAGATTCCAAAAGATTCTTAATCTGTATGAGTGTCGCTATAGCCCCCAGCTCAATAATTAACAATTTTTGTTGAAAAGTAAGAAAATAGCATAGGTTTGGAAAAAGTTTGACGAAACAACCAAAAAGGAAGTATTCTCGGGTGTCCGATGCGAAAAATCTCCGTTATTTCCGAACAAACATTGTTAATTGAGCTGGGGGCTATAGGGACTCTCGTGCAGATTAAGAATCTTTAAAAATTTGTTGTTTCAAACGTTAATAAGTACAATTCTTATTAAAAGTATGCGGTCATTTGCTGGGTTTCTACATATTTTTCATTTTATAATTTTTTTTTTTGAATTACGATAGGAATAAGTAATTATTTTTAGAGAAATTTCAAGAAAAATAAATTGAAATGCAATTTTAACAGTTGTTTTGTTGTTATACATAAATATATTCAAGTATTAATCTCAAGGGATCATAAATTCAACAATTCGGTCATTCACTAGTTGGTTTACTCTACCTTTTTTTTAAGTGCCATATTGACGTTGTAAAGAAACAATTATAACAAATTGTAAAATTCTTTTTAATTTTTTTTTTATATATGAGTAGCTTAATAAATACCAAAAATATTTAGGTATTTCATTATATGTTGTATTTACAAAGAAAAAAATCTTTACAAATAATTTAATTTTTCGGCCGATGAATCTAGAATGACCCTTAAATGATTTTTTTCATGCAAGATTTTTCTCTGTAATTGTGCATACAACGTCAAAAAGATGGCTGAAAACATTATTTTACAAGAATATTGTTTTATTTCTCGGACCCATCGACGTTAAAGGAGATGTCATGCTGGCCATTTTTTTTGCAGTGGTCTAAAGAATCTTAAAATTATTGTAAATAAACTTTGCTGTGCACTTTATGGAGTAATGAATCAAGTGTAATAAGAATTTTGTTCTATTTGCTTTGATAAAACTCTTAAAAAAATCCTAAAATGAAATACTCTGGAAGCTCAATCATCGAACCCCTGAAAGAAGTTTAAATTGAATCGCTAAAAAGGGAAAAGTTTCTTCTTGATCAGCAAGAAGAATCTGATGAGAAACCGTCACTCTTTCCTAAAGTTTCACTAAAGAAACGGTAAAAAATTGAATTTACGGATGGCTGAAACATTCAATGCCCCAAATCCATTACGCGATAAATTTTGTTACCGAAACGAAATACCCAACATATTAATCGGCGTGGCTCTCAAAGAAAATAAAGGTAATCTGATTCCATTTCATAAAAAAATAGTTTCTGAAAAAGATTATTGCAACAGGACAACAGGAAAAAAATTGTAGAATTCATCAATGATATGAATTTGAACAATTTCTCAAAAATGGTAAGCCCTATCGAAATTTTCTTCAAATAATGTTAAAAGAGCATTCAATTTTCTACAATTATTGTATATATAAGTTTTTCGTGCTCCCAACCAGTTTTTAGATAACAGCGTTTGAATATAGAGAAATCCGCGCCGCACGCGTACAAACAATACGCCACGCTGTGTATTCAAACGCTATTATCTAAAAGATGGCTGGGAGTACGAAAAAAACTATATATACAGTAATTGTAGAAAATTGAATGCTCTTTTAATATTATTTGAACAAAATTTTGATAGGACTTACCATTTTTGCAAATTCGAAATAAATTGCAATAAACTTTTCCAGGGGGTGAGAACATAGAAATACAAAAGAAAAAATCGACACGTATAAATAATCCACCCTATAATGACACGCAGCATTTGATAGCCGAGAAGCAGAAGAAGAATCCAACGAAAAGACGGAGCAGGATAGCCCTAGCTCGACTGCGCGGATAGCGACGGTAACATGTCGCGTCGGCGTTATCGAGTGCAATGAAAATGCAGAGAAGTGGGTCGAGTGGCGAGCCAACACCGTCGACAGCCTTCGTCGGCCTCTCTCCGGCCCGTTATTGTCGTAGTCGGAGCGGAAGTGCACCGCGAACGCCCGGAGGGCAAGTTCAAGTAAGCCTGCATGTGCTTACGAATCGATGTGTCGGGGTTCGTTAAAGTGGGGCGGCTCTGAGCCGAGAACAGAGACCTAGGAATACATCTGCCACGTCCAATTTGAGAAAGGGGATTAAAACAGACCTGTCTGCAAAGTGCATTTTACTCTATGAGAAATTGACAGTCAAGATCGCTTTTTTGAGATCGCTGAATACTGGAAAAGTGGTTGTAAAACAGAGTCTCTCGTCTCAAGGTTTGTAAACTAAAGATAAATCCAAATTTTACAGATTTGGGTCACTTCTTGAGCTATTGGTGTTATCTTTCCGAGAGTCTAGTGGGAAGGTACTAGCGACGGGTTGAGGTAGAATTTGTGAAGTGGCTCTGGTTCATTGGGTGACACTTGGAGGTCTCAGTGCAACAAGTTGTTCATGGGGACTAAACCAGAGTTGGGTTATTTAAAAGATTATTTAAATAAAAGTTACTTTAACTTTATTCGTCACATGACGAATAATGTTTTCATTTTTATAAGAAACTTTTATTTATGAAGACTATAGAAGCGTGAGTTCACAGTCTCGAAAGAAAGAAGACTTTGGCGGAATCGGTTAAGGCAGGTGCCAGTGGATCCGAAGATCGTGGGTTCGAGTCCCCCCGTCGCCCAAGGAAAAAAGTCTTTTTCGCATATGCAAGCATTTTCAGCTTTTTCTGGTAATCTTATAGAAGCACTTGCGATTATAAAATCCCAATCACCCAAATGTTTTTGATTATTTCTCGGAAACTGCAGTTGCAAACTTCATTATTAAAAGACTCCTCCGCGCCTTGAGCTTCCAATATTAATTAAAACAACTTTGGGTGTTGTGTTCCTCTTTCAATACCTTCTCTATCCTCCAAGCTCTGCATCCAATTTGTGAAAAGCTTTCCATTAAGGGAACAATATAAATCCATTTGCAACAGGGGATTTAAGAGTCAGGGAGTTAAGATGAGAGCTGATGATTCAAATGCAAACTGCTTTAAATCTGTCCTGGGACACTTTGGAATCCCTGCTTCTGGATGGTATTGTAACACAGAGAGAGAGAAGAAGAAGAATTTGCATCCAGGTCGCATCCAGAGTAGAAACGAGGCTGAATCGAGTGCAACGGCGAGAATGGAGGAACGTGGATGGCCACATCTGGCCCGGTGTGTTAATCCGTGCCATGCAAATTTCTTTTGAGCTTTTTCCCCAGGGACGATGGCGAAGCTGCGCCACGTGCTGGGGTGAGCGTGTTCCATGTGAAAAATTTCGTGCTGGGGAATCAATCACTGTACCATGAACAGTGTCCACAAGCGTCAAGTTATCGATTCCTTCGAACGAATCACTAATGGGGCTAGGGTGGGCAGTGGGAAAAAATTAGTGCTTCAGCTGCCAAAAATCTGTAACTTTTGTACAGATGAAGCTAAGTAATAATTCTTTTTTCTTTAATGAAGTTGATGTGTCATTCATTAGTTAGATAATATTACGTTACTAATATTAACCCTCGGCTGTCACACTGGGTCAAAATGACCCAAAATTTGACTTTAAGGTATAATATCTTTGAGGCATCATTGAAAATGGTACTACTTGTGCCATGTAGTAGTAATTTCGTACATCCTCTGCAGGCAGAGACACTACGCCAGTGATTTTTTTAAGTATAACTATTTTCTGGAACATTTTCTTTCAATTTTTTTTTAAACAAGATGATACTTTAAATATTAATTTTCAACGATGGACATATATTCTACATCGCTCAGACTTTAGCTCAAAACTTTTGCGACTTAATTTAACAGATAGTTTTTAAACAGTAGCTAATTGAAAATCACCCAGTGTGACAATAATATTCGAGGGCTGCGTAATAGTTAATTACATTAACTAATCGCCTTGAATATCCTTCCCTTTTCGTTACAGCCTTAACGATGATATTAAAGGATCCATCCAATGAAAGTAACATAATACAGAAGAGATCTTGTTTAATTCTCTGTCTTGATATTTTGCAAGTGTTGCTAAGTTTTAACCTTCGATATTCTTTGCGAAATCACACCTCATCAATCAACAAAGCTGTATATTTTCCTTTAAACTTCTAGATTATGTGTAAACAGGGACATATGGTAGAATAATACTACATTAACAGTCGAACTGTGAAACGTCGTGATTCTTTTGTTTCAAACAATATAAGTAATTCGAAGACTTTGTAGGCGATTGTTTATAGTTGAAACTAAATGTTCCTGTCTATACTTGATCCATTGTATCTTAAAATACTCAGAGTTTAATTATTTAAAAAAGAAAATAATAAAATTTCAAGATATCAAGACAAAGAGTTAATCAAGATCTCTTCTGTATTATGTTAATTAGCAACGGATCCTTTAATATAATCTTTAAGGCTGCAACAAATGGGGAAGAATATTTAAAAAGAGCAGCCAGAAGAAACATTTTTGAATTTTAAATAATAATAACGCAAGTAATATTATCGTATTAGTTAATGTAATTAATTATCACTTAATATAAGTAACGTAATGCTATGTAACTAATGAAGGACTCTTCAACTTTATTAAAGAAAAAAGAATTATTACTTTATCTTCATCTGTTCAAAAGTTAGAGATTTTTGACAACTGAAGCATCGATTTTTTCCCACTGTGCGGTGTATATGTTCATCTATGTGTGCTGCTGGACACTATTTTTTGCCAAGGCATTGTTTTAAATTATCAATTATTAGTCAGAGTTACTTGTTAATAATTATTAGTTTATTACTTATTTTTCTTTGATGGCTAATTAGGGTATAAGTTTGATGCTTTGAAGAATGCAGATAAATTCATTGAACTTTATTTCTTTACTAGTGGACTAAAGTATTAAAACTTAACTTCTTCGATAAAGCGGTTTTGTGACGTCCCCTGTTTTTCTCCTTACCCTTCAAATGAAGATACTAAGTGAAGTGTTATAATATCACGAATCTAATTTTGATGGGGAACAATAGAAGAATAGTAAAAATTCGAGAATCTACCACACTTTCATTAGAAAGACGTAGTGTCCTACCACAGGGTGGTCCTTATTTATACGTGACATATTTTTTTGTATTTCTTTGCTCTGACCCACTAGGACGGTGCTATTTGATAAAAAATAGACCTTGAAAAAGTTTATTGCAATCGAAGAACAGAAAAGTTTAGAATGCATCAATAGTTTGAATTTGAAGAATTTCTCAAAACTGGTAAGTCCTATCAAAATTTTGTTCAAATAATATTAAAAGAGCATTCAATTTTCTACAATTACTGTATATATAGTTTTTTTCGTACTCCCAGCCATCTTTTAGATAATAGCGTTTGAATATACGGCGTGGCGTATATTGTCTGTACGCGTGAGGCGCGGATTTCTCTATATTCAAACGCTGTTATTTAAAAACTGGTTGGAAGCACGAAAAAAATTATATATACAGTAATTGTAGAAAATTGAATGCTCTTTTAATATTATTTGAACAAAATTTCGATAGGGCTTACCATTTTTGAGAAATTCTTCAAATTCAAACCATTGATGAATACTAAACGTTTTTTCACTGTTGTCCGATTGCGATAATCTTTTTTTCAGGGGCTATTTTTTATGAAATGAAGTGAGAGCAAAAGAAATCAAAGGTTGAAAATAAGGGCCACCCTGGTCCTACAAGTGAAGAAATATAATTTCTTATTATAAAATCTTCAGTGAGGCAAAGTTAAAAAGCCGTCCAATTGTGCCCATCAGATTAAACCTGTGACCGAAACGAAAATAGTAATCTTTTCCTAAGAGAGCCAGATCACGATGTCCCTTCAACTTCTGCTCTCAAACTTGCCTTCACTTTAAGCGTGGCACACCCACGTGTCTCGCCAGACCATCAAACAACAAACGAGGTGCCAGAAGTTCTGCAGGAGTGAAGCTGAGAAGTTGCAAGATTCCGTTTCAATTTCTTAACCATGCAAATATGAAAACGCAGACCAGAGAGAAAATAACTTTTCTTTGAGCCGCAACGTTGAATCCGCTTGCAACTTTTCTCTCTGGGGGAGGAGAACGAAGCACGACGCTCTGTCAGCGGGAAACCTTGCGCCGTTTATTTTCCTCGATATGTAATTCCCTTTGCAAACCTTTCCTCCTGTGAAGCGACTGGAAGGGTGGCTATATCGAACTCTCCGGTCGGGTTAAATGCCACAGAGTGTTGGCTGAAGGCAGAATTGTTTGGAAGAGTATTTATACCTTAACGATAAGTAAATCGAATAGCTTCGCCTATTAGGGAAGCTTGTTTGAAGCCACAAAGACACTTTGTGTGGCCTTAATAAAATTAATTATGCAAAAGGAGCCGAGGAATAAATGCTTGCCGCTGCGGAAGCCGCGATTCTTCGCGGTGTTGACCTTATTCGTTTATTTAATGCTCGGGAGGTTGGACTTGGGGGTGCATTGAAACGAAGAAAAATTCCCACCGCACTGGCGGAATAATTCTTCACTGGGCAAAGAGAAGAAGAAGCGTTTGCGGGTGATGAGGGACTTTTTTGCAAGCAGGATGGAACGTAATTCCCCCTCCCTTCTCTGTTTAATGAGGAAACGTGTAGAGATCACTCGGGAGAGCTTGATATTGCTTTTCACGAGGGACACCGGGAGATTATTCTTCATGAAAGTAAAATGTCGTGGCGCGCCGTAGGGTGTGTCTCGGTCCCTCCGTTTTTCAGCCCCCGACTTTCTCGAATCGGGCAATTACATGGAAGTTAAAGGCAATCAGGAACACTTGTTGCTGATCCGGAATATAAATTAACCTGACTTTCATTGGCACCGACCTGTTTGCTCCGGGCAATTCTCTGGGAACGCAATAAACAAGTAATAAACGGTGGGAATGGTAATGAAGAAAGAGGGAAGTCCTCCTTGAATGCCTGCTTTGGATGAGGCAGCAGCGAACCGAGCTTTGGAGATGTCTTGAATTTGAAAGGAAGGAAAAATTATTTCTATTTGATGGGCGAAGAAATGGAATTTAAGATTGGGACATCTTTAGCGTTGTATAATTAGTCGATGAAAAGGCGAGGGAGTGGAGTTGAGACTGTGCAACAAGGAGGAACGAAATTAAGGGGGGAGACCACTGTAAAAAATTTGAGAAATTGATTCTTTTTTTTTACATTTTCTGAAAGACGTACATTTCAAGAATGCTGTCTCCAAATTTTATGAAGAAATTCGCAAAATTGACGGAGATATAGTATTTTTTGTGAAGCGGCGTCAAACGCGCGACTGAGCCGCGCGAAACATTAAACGCGTTTTTCTCAGAATGACATTTTTCAAACGCGTTGACAGTCTACAGAGAAAACTATACGTCCAATTAACACGATCAAGGACATTTATTGTAGGGAAAACCTGTGGCTATTACGTGACGATCAGTTTTTTTCAATTTTCGACCTGCTTCTATTTTTTTTATTAACATTTCCCCAATTTTGTACCCCGAAAAAATGATTTTTTTTTCAGTGGTCCGCCATTTTGTAATTTTTTACAATTTTGACATTTTTTGATCGTCACGTAATAGAGGCAGGCTTCTAGTTTCTAAATATTATTGTGTTTTTGAATTCGGATTAACCATATGGCCTGGGCACTGTCAACGCGACTAGCATGTTTTTGCCGCAGCGCAATTTTTGACGAAGAGTATACAGGAAACGGATTTATGAATTTGATTGAAAAAAAAATTTCTTACCCTTCGATATGTACACTATTAACTATACTAAGCAATAAATTGATTTACTTGCGTTGTTTGGTTGAAATAAATTCCCGAAAACACCCTTACATTTCGGACCGTTACAGTGGTCTCCCCCCTTAAAAGAGATGAAATTAAGAAAGGAAGCTTTTTTAGAAGATTAGAAGAAGAAATGAGAGTAACTCCTTGTAGGGAGAAGAAATGGCACAGGAAAGTGGAACTGATGAACCAAACTCTCAAAAAGAGTGTAACAATTTAATGCAAAGAAGAAATAATGAAGTTTTCTCTGCATAAAAAGAAGAAACAAGTGGTAGAAATGAATTTGAAGATTAAACTTCTCAGAAGCAGTATATATTTAGGACAAAAAAAAGAAGATGAAATGAAATAATTCTCTCAGAGGCAGAAGAAATGACACAGAGAAGTGGAACGGAGGAGCCAAACTCTAAAAAAGTGTGTAACAATTAAATGAAGAGGAGAAGTAATGAAGTCTGCATGAAAAGAAGAAACAGGTTGAAGAAATGAATTGGAGGATTAAAATTCTCAGAAGCAGTATATATTTAGTAAAAAGGAAGAAGAAATAAAATAATACTCTCAGGACAGAAGAAATGACACAGAGAAATGGAACTGAGGCCCCAATTTCTCAAAAAAGGGTGACGATTTAATGCAAAGAAGAAATAATGAAGTTTCCTCTGCATAAAAAGAAGAAACAGGTTGTAGAAGTGAATTGGAGGATTAAACTTCTCAGAAGCAGTATATATTTAGTAAAAAAGAAGAAGAAATAAAATAATACTCGCAGGGCAGAAGAAATGACACAGAGAAGTAGAACTGAGGCCCCAATTTTTCAAAAAAAGGGTAAGGATTGAACGATTTAATGCAAAGAAGAAATAATGAAGTTTCCTCTGCATAAAAAGAAAAAACAGGTTGAAGAAGTGAATTGGAGAATTAAACTTCTCAGAAGCAGATTAGTAAAAAAAAGAAGAAGAAATAAAATAATACTCTCAGGGGCAGAAGAAATGAGACTAAGACTCCTCCAAAACTTCCAAAGTAATGAAAAATCAATGCACGTGCTTACTGCAAAATTTGCAAGAGGAAGGAACTCTGAGTTACCGAAGAGACCCAAGTTATAACCGCAAATGTTAGTAACCGCGTTAAAACCGACACGAAAATTCGATTAAAAGTTCGACAATTCCGAATGAAAATACTTCACGCGAAGTATCGCAAAGTTGCGCCACTTGTTATGCAAATCGACTCCCCCATCGATGGCTGCGCCTTTAACACATCGTGCAATTTTCAAACCGCTCTTTTCAATTAGACCCCAAAGGCGCGCGATGCTCGAAGAATTCGTGATTGCCAGCTGGAGTCGCTGAAAATTCTTTCGACGCGCGCAAACTGATTTTTGTAATTCCCCTCAGGAACCTGGGAAGTTTCTCAGTTTTCCGCGGAATCTGGACCGGAGGAATGAGCTTCAATCAGCAAGTTCTCGATGAAGTACAAACCGATAAAACTTGGTGACCCGTAAAACTATTCCAAGACTCTGATCCTTAAATAATTGCGTCCGAAATGATTAAGAATTTCTTAAGAAACGATTAAACGAGCTATGGCACCGAGCAGCTGCTTAAAATCCTTAACAGATATAATAATCAAACTCTCAAGTCGATCAGGGTATATTTATAACGAAGTAGACAGCTCCTCAATCCGAAATAGAAATTCTAAAATTATTAACTTTCGAGCCAAGTGTCTGAACAATTTTCCCAAGCCAACATAACTCTGAGAAATAATGTTCGAGCGACCCACGCTCGTATAACATTTCTCCCTCACTTTTCCCTCCCCTTTTCTATCCGCCATCAATCGCGGACGAATCTCGGGCCAATTTCGCGCGAGTTCCCTCAGAATCGCGAAGCCAAGCGACCGACAGCGGCTCCCTATGGCGAACTCGTTCCTTGGGAATTACACGCGGATTCTAATTATTCTTCGACGTCACCCCCACCGTCGGGGACACGCGACTAACAAGCAATTTAAATGTGCATTCATCAAACGTGCGCGCGTGCACAACTTACTGGTGGTATCGAATCCGTCCTCGAAGGGGCATCGCTGTTTGATCGTGGTCGAGGCTCTGGTCGGCGGCCAGCAAAGCAGCGAGTCCCATACCGGCTCGCACCACAGCTCTGCAAAAGGAGAAAAGGGCACCGGGGTGCATTACTGTCGTGGGATGTCCCCTTGGCGATAGCACGATCGCGTTTCAACCGATACGATGTGAAATTGAACGGGCAGCAGTTGGAGGATAGTGGACCCGACTCCTCTCTCAGCTGCGCTTCTCTTACGTTTCTAATTGAAGTGGTTTGATGCAGTTAAAGAAGGGGGTGTTGGAGTTGTGAGGGAGAAATTAATTCAGAGCTCCATGGAGAGAATAAACATTTTTTTTTTTTGGGAGAGGGGGGGGGGAGAAGATATTCAGAAGGTGTTTTATTAATGTTTGATTAATTACTAATAATAGCTGGATATTAAGACCTGGAGCCTTTTAATGGGTCATGAGGTTTAATCGAGGAAGAAATGTGTTGAAGAGAAGAATAAAGGTGTTTCGAAGGAGGTACTTGATGATGTCTGGGTTTCTTAAAATTATATTCAGACTAAAAGTAAACTTTTTCTTATGAAGAAGAAATAAATGAATATTTAAATGGCAATAAATATTGCAAGTTAGAAATAAAATTTCCTTTGGGGTACGTGTTTAGAATTTTCTTCGTTCTTGATGATATCTGGACTTTTGAAAATCGTATTTAGAGTAAAAGTAAACACTTGGGCCACTTTCTTATGAAGAAGAAATAAACGAGTATTGAAATGGCAATAAAGATTTCAAGTTAGAAATAATATTTGAGTTACGTGTTTAGAATTTTCTTCGTCCCTGATGATACCTGGGCTTCTTAAAATTATACTTAGGCTAAAAGTAAACACTTGGAACACTGTTTTACGAAGAAGAAGTAAATGAATATTGAAATGGCAATAAAGATTTCAATTTATAAAAATATTTCCTTTCAGGTACGTGTTTAGAATTTTTTTCGTCCTTGATGATATCTGGGCTTCTTAAAATTATGTTTAAACTAAAAGTAAACACTTGGAACACTTTCTTATGAAGAAGAAATAAATGAATATTGAAGTGGCAATAAAGATTTCAAGTTAGAAATAAAATTTCCTTTGGGGTACATGTTTAGAATTTTCTTCGTCCTTGACGATATCTGGGCTTCTTACAATTATATTTAGACTGAAAGTAAACACTTGGAACACTCTCTTATGAAGAAGAAATAAATGAATATTGTAATGGCAATAAAGATTTCAAGTTAGAAATAAAATTTCCGTTCAGGCACGTGTTTAGAATATTTCTTCGTCCCTCCGAACCTCAAGGAAACACTCTACATATTATTTATTCTTCCTCTACACGTCCAGTGTTATAAAACAAGAAGATATAGTACTGGCATCATAATGGCTCTTTGATGGAAACCTGAATTCACCCTCAGGGAGCATGGAACATATACAGCTTAAAGGAAGAAACTTTCAGAATATGAGAAACAAGATATACCCCTTAACAGAGTTGTAACACCTTTCGCTATTCAGAATTTTTTTAAAAGAAAGATGAAAGTAACTACCTCTAGTTTGATGATTCCAGCAAACATTTGATTTCTTCCTGTGTCTTATGGGACGAAATAGGTACTCACAGCCTTGTTTTCAAGATAAAGGTAATTTCATTGTTCGAAACTTTGTGCAAAGAAAAGGTAATGGATGTTGGATAACAAGTGATGCTACAGGTTCGAGGCAATATCACTCAGAACGTATGTCAGTGGAAACTTTCTTTCTCACTTGAAACGTCCCAGGCCATTATTACATTACTTTTCACATAGTGAGGACGATGCTGTGCGCGCATATGACTTCTGTTATGGAACGAGGGCTTTGTAAGAGCATAGAAGTAGGAGAATATAAGGACAGAGGAATTTGAGAATATAAAACTGCAGGTATACAGAAATGTAGAAATATAGCAACATGGGGAAACTGGAATATACAAATACAGCAATATGGAGATGCAGGAGTATTTCCATTTCCATATGTACGAATATGGAGATACAGAAACATAAGAATACAACGATATGGAGATATGGGAGGACAGAAATACAACTGTAGAAAGTTGGTAGAAATTGTATTCACTTGTAAAAAGAAGATCCTGTCTAGGTCCCATGCTTAGAACCACCTAACAAAATTCTCACTGCCACAGGATCATGCATCTGATGGATAAAGGGAGAAGAGAGAAACTCCAAAATGAAATTTATCCCCATCCTGGTTAGACGTGCACATGCACGAAAGTTCTATGCAGATTTATTCTATCTTCTCCTAGCGACTGCATGCTCACCACGACGAAATTGAGTCGCGAAGAATGTTACTTAGTCTCTCAGATTTAGAGAGAAACTCCGAAATACCGTGTCAGCATCCAGCACTTCCTCCTTTCCATTGGGGGTGAATAATTACCCCATAGTGGTGAATGAAAGGAGAATATCTCACTGAGGGATGCTAAATAGTCGAGAAGATTTCTTGGAAGACAGGAAATCTTCTGTAACTAAATATTACAGCACTTCCTATTGTTTCGCACTATTCTTATTCTATACACCTTTTATTTTTGCTGTAATACTTATCTATTCATTTGTAGAAAAAAAAACAGGAAAAAATAATGCCAAAAATAATTTTGCATAGCTATAGGGTTTATACAAAAACCGACTTCTAAAAAAAAAAACGGTTTTAGAATTCCACTATTCCCACGAAACCGGTTGCACCGGTTTTCGAATTTTCACAAAAAAAGTATAATTAAAATAGTAAATAAATATTTGTACTTATTTTAAAAAATTTCAGTTTCCTTTATATTATGGAATTACAAAATATAACAAAATAAAATATACTCTATCTATATGAAACCAAATAAAAACCAAAATTAAAATAACTAAAATCCGTACAAATACGTAGAATTTTTGGGTTCTTTTAATATTTCTGGATGAAAATAACTAAAATCCGTACAAAATATAAATCCTTTAAAAGATGGTACCAAATTATAAACCTCTATTTTGCGTAGTATTTTTCTTCAGCAAATATGAAATCATGAAGATTAGTTTTATAATAAACTTTTACAACAATATGTTTGTGTCCGAGCCGATTTCAACCTATACAGCACACTTCCTTGCAGCAGTATTGCAGGAACGTTGCTGCAATATTGTGTTGTTGCAGGTTACATTGCAATATTGCAGGAACGATGCTGCAATATTGTTTTGCATTATTGGAGTGGCAACGCTCCTGCAATATTGCAACCATATTGCAAGTTCGTTGCCGCGCAATATTCCATTGGCAATGATCGTACAATATTGCCGCAATATTGCAAGTTCGGTGCCGTGCAATATTCCAATGGCAACGATCGTACAATATTGCAAGTTCGTTGCCGTGCAATGTTCCATTGGCAACGATCCTACAATATTTATGCAATATTGCGCGCACATCGATGTTCAATGATCCAGTGGCAACGCCCCAGAAAAATTGCACCCACATTCCTGCATATAAATTCGAATATATGAAGACGGTTTTTTAAATTTAAAAATAAAACCTGGTTTTTAAAACCCGACAAACCCTCCTTAGCTAGAATCACAAAATTGAAACCACTGTGCATCGCCTTCCACAGTAACGGAGACACCTTACCCGCCTCAAAGGACCCTAAGAATTCTCTCAAGCTTTTCAACTTTGATTGCATAGTATCATTTGATTCAGAATCAAGGTCCACCATCCACCAAACAAAGGATACCCTTTCTAGAATGACGAAGCAAAGCAAATATCACTCACCGCCATTGGGGGGCGCGTAGTTCTTGTATCTGGCTCTGCAGAAGTCCCGAGTGTTGTTGCCGATGGCATCAGAAGCGTCCATGTTTCCTCTAATTGTCCATTTTCAGGCACCTCTGGCTACCACCGCCTCTACATCTTCCCTCCAAGCCGCCCGCCCCCTAAGTCGACAGAGATCGCTGTCTCAGCTGTAGCTCAACGCTACTTTCCACCCTCTCGCGCCTTCGCCCTTCATTCCTCCGCCTCTCCTCGGCTCCCTGTCTCTTTTCCAGTGAACGGGGACACAATCGAGTTCAGCCCTCCCTTCGAACGAATTTTTCTTCTCCGCGTCCCTCCCTCCGCCCCTTCACAGCCAACTAACTCGCGCACCTTTCGCCCCGTGTTTTTCCGGGTGAAAAAGGGCGACGCAAATTTCGTCTGACCCGGCGGACACCAGCGGCGATTGCCACACCTTTGAAGCTCCGATCTGCATCGCTCTCGACACTTTTCCACGATGGACGATAACCTCTGGCGACTCGTATTTGTCCAGTCCCTCTGCCTCTCTAATGGTACTCTCTGTTATTCTTTTTTTTTTCTGTTCGTTTAAATCCTTCGGCGATTTTTAAGCTGAATTTAACGTCTGGGATGGGAGGACTTTGGTTGCTCGTGGGGTGTTATTTGTCTCATTTTTTTATTTTCAGTTCCTGGACCAGTTTAGAGTACCTGGGATCATTTTTATTGGAACTTTGAAAGAGCTCTTTTACTGAGAAGATTTGCTATTGGTTTAGATCTGGGTTAGGTGCATCGATGTCGTCGAAAGAATTATTTAGTTAGTGGAAGATTTCACAGACGATGGATGAAGAAAAAGACTTGTTTACCTGTAACAGAGAAACAAATCGTGTAATTATTAATTCTTAAAATACCACATATTGAATTAATATTAAAATAGAAAGCTATGCTCCCTTTTGAAAGGGAGATATTTGCCGACTAATAATATGTAACTCCCCGGCTAATAAATTTCAATAAATCCGACCACCAAAGTAATCGAAACTGCAGTCAAAGCGAGGCAACGTTCATGGTGGATTAAAACGGTTGAACCTCGCAGATGAGGTCACATTTTATGACGTTGGATCACGAGATTACCGTGGTAATAGAATTTTGGAAACTGATTAAACTCGTTCGATCGCCGCGGACGGCGACTAATTCCCTCTAATTAATTTATTCCGCGTATAACTGCGACGTTGACGCGAGTGCGCCGCGTCTGCGGTTAATTTACTAAAGAGGCGTGAAGGTGAAAACACGATTTCACCGTAGGCTACGCTCCGACGTGATGTAACGAGAGGTTCCCACCTCCGTCCCCTCGCTAGTCGCGTCTCTTCCCAATTTTTTTTTTCACCTGTGCTACGAACGCCACGGCAGAGGAAGCTTGTAATAAAATTCTCGCTTTGAATGACAACCCATTTTAATCTGAAAGGCTTCGGGAATGAGTCGGAAAAATGCGAAACGTAACGAGTACATTGAAGGGTCGGGAGGGTTGAAAATTGGGAGATTTTAAATGGGGTGGATAATGATCTCTTTAGAATTTTAGAGGCTGTTTCATATTTGCAGGTGCATCAATGGTGACGTTTCCAAGGGGAGGTGAAATGAATTGCAGGAGTTTGTTTAAATATGACACTATTAGACACTTTAATATTAATTGCAATTAATATTCAGTGAAATTAAATAAAAGATATTTCTAAAGAAGTCTGAGCTGTGAAATGTAAATCCATAAACAGTAAAAACTAGAAAATAAATAATATATATAAAAAGAAATTTATGTTAATCGATTTTATTGAAAATGCACTAAAAACTAAAAAATAGTTATTTTCTTGTACTGCAATTTCGATGGTGTTTTTTCACTTCAAATAAAATCGTGGAGCAGGATTAAATTGATTCATATTCTAATATGAGAAACATCCTACTCCACTGTTATTTAAAGTGAAAAAATACCGTCC
The DNA here is from genome assembly GCA_963971345.1 of Andrena flavipes. Classification (NCBI taxonomy): domain Eukaryota; kingdom Metazoa; phylum Arthropoda; class Insecta; order Hymenoptera; family Andrenidae; genus Andrena; species Andrena flavipes. The sequence continues at coordinate 17,586,973 of OZ020482.1, read as the reverse complement.
AGATTGCAGTACAAGGAAAGAATTAATTTATAGTTTAACATACAATTTTTTTTATATATATTTTTTATATATTTGGCGACGAACCAAGCAAGAATGACGTTTCTAAAACGAAAGAAAAGAAGAGGTGTCAAATATACACTCCTGGAAAAAATTAAAGGAAACTATAATTTCCTGCAATTTTGGTCATTTTCAAGTGGCTGTATCTCCGCGAAAATGGTCGCAAAAATATTTAAAAAACACATTTTAACGCTTGAAGTTTCTAGCTTTTGAATCAAGGACATAACATTTTTTTCATCCATTGTGATATTATTTCAGAAATATGAAGCGCAGAAATTAAAGTTTCAAAAATTTCTGTCTAAATTGAACGTATGTACGAGTTGAAAATTTTATTCTAGTAAATCCAATGGAGGGCTCTTATACAGCAAACATTTTTCTTTGATTTCGTTTTTTTTTGTGCTGTATGATTTTTTTCGACCGAGTTATTCGCAATCAAAGCAAAAAAGGTACTTTTCACTTTGAAGACATATAACATGCGAACTCATGACCGTAGAAAGATTTTCAAGAGTGTTTTGGAAAGCTAAGAAAGTTTCCTTTCAGAACCTTTAGTTGCCAGTTTAATGAAATTTTTTTTAATCCATTTTGAAATGACCCTAAAAATACATATTTACCATTTTTTACAAAACACGATGCCACTTCAAAGGAAATCCCGAAATCAGTCAAATCCACTAACCAACACACCAAGAATTAAATTATTTAAAATCCATGCCGCCTGATAAAATCTCAAGAATTCTATTAAAAATCAACTAAACTCAGCTCCGGCTTTTTTCTAAAAAAATACTCCCTCATATCCTCCCGAACCTCCCAGGATATCACATACCACTTCTTCGTACTCCAAAGCATCCCTTAGCCACCCTATACCAATGTTTGTGCACCACGAAGCTCCAGAGACTGGGGCCAGAAATTTCTATAAGGAAACTTGGAGTGCGACCGGTCCGAAGGACACCGCGAACAGTTTCCCAGAGGCGTGGAGATTTATTCGAGCGTGGACCCGAGGAGAAGCGACGCCTAGTTACCGTCCCAACTAAATATGGGTGGAAGAGAAAAATGTGGAGGGTGGAAGAGCCCGTGAATGATCCAGGTGGACGATCGAACGACACGAATCTGCGAGGATGGAGGGGGCTGGAGTGGGATTTGGAGAATTGGACAGCCTTTGTTCTTCACGTCGTTGCCGGGGAACTGAGGAGGCAGCCAGGAAGGATCGGAAATCGATGAGAGGCTGAGCGAAAGGAATCCTCGGGTGAAAGGGAGCCTAGGCCGAATAAATAAGCGATTTTTCAGTGTCCCGTTTCAGTTAACTTAACAATGGCCTGCTGGCGCGGCGAAGAAAAGGAGAACGAGGTGAACTCCTCCGACTGGAATAATTCATCGGATTCTACGTTCTGGCTATCATTTATCTGGGCCACGTCGAAGCTCCTTCGAGGGGTAGGAAATGAACTGCGGTGGAGTGAACGATGAATTCTTAACCCCCGCGGGTGAATAATTTTGTGCTTCGGGGTATTTTGGGGATCTGTGGTGAGGTGGCAGGAGATTGCTGCTGTAGAATCGTAGTTTCTCTTACGGAAAATTAATAAATTGCACGGAGAAAGTTAGTGGAGTTAATAATTATTGATGGGAGGTGACTGAGCGTTGAAAAATTAATCGAAAATGTGCGGTAAGTTTTCTTTGTAGGAGGCTTAGCTTTTAAGAAAATCAACTTCGAGGACAGAATGGTCCGAAAATGTCCCACGTGAGTTATTGTTGCGATATTCTTTTCATGAAATATGTGTTATAAACTTTGCACGCGTAATGCACTCTTACGTGCTAGTGATATAACTGTTGCCATTAATTGGCCCCTACTGGCAGACAGTTGCGAAATCGATTTTCTCGGAAATAGAGAGGGTTGTGAAAAATGCACACCACCTGTTCCACGTATTGTATAACGGCGAATCACTTCGCGATAAAGAATTCTACAGAATTATCATAAACCCTACAGCACACTCTCGTTGCAGCAATATTGCTATGTTTGCCACTTGCAACGTATCGGGCAGTGGGGCCAAAATATAAATAACGTCTCCGTGACGATATTGAATGTGCGCAGGAATCATAGGAGTACAAAGCCCATATTACTTTTTCTCACAGAAATTTTTTTTCCCCAAGGGGATTATACATTTTCTCGTATCATTAAAAACAACGGAAATATTTTAGGTTAAACAACGTTGCGCAACATTGCAGGATCATTCCAGGAACATTGCCGCCATACTGGCGCAACGTTGCATCAACATTGTGGAAACGTTGCCAAATGTTGCAGAAATATTGCAGGATCGTGCAAATATTGCAGGATCAAACACTGCCGCAACGTTGCATCAACATTGTGGAAACGTTGCCATATGTTGCCGTAACCTTGCAGAAATATTGTGGAAACGTTGCCATATGTTGCCGTAACCCTGCAGAAATATTGCAGGATCGTTGCAGCAACATTGCAGGAACATTGTCGCAAGACTGGCGCAACGTTGCATCAACATTCTGGAAACGTTGCCAAATGTTGCCGTAACCTTGCAGAAATATTGCAGTATCATTGCAGCAACATTGCAAGAACATTGCCGCAATACCGGCGCAACGTTGCATCAACATTGTGGTAAAGTTGTCAAATGTTGCCGTAACGTTGCAGAAATATTGCATGAACGTTGCCGTGTAATATTGCAACGCCACATTGATGCAACTATGCAGCAATAATTCTATGTCCGCCCCGTGGAATGTTGCACGGCAACGTCGCAGCAACGTTATATCGACATTGCTCTGCAACCTTGCCGCAGCAAAGTGTGTTGTATGGGAATTGGTTAAATAATGTAGATAAAATGGATGTGTAATTTTCCAACAGTAGGTTGAACAGGGGCATAAAAGGGACTAGGAAACGACCGTCGAATTTCTGTGGACGGTCTCTAATCGCAACTGTGCAGACGTATCGAACAATTAACGACAATTGCACTCCCCTTTCGTGGCTTTACACAGAGCTAATCTTATTAGGAGCTTCCCTTGTCCTCTCCCCTACCAATTTCCCACAAAAGAACCTGATACCGGACACAAAGGGAACTTCAGCTCCCTTTTTCGAAGCCAAAAAGAAACGCAAAACGGGGCCGGTGACCCGCGAAATAAACTCAGAATTAACTCTCAAATTTCTTAGACTCTTTTCTATTCAAACATGATAATCTTAAATTTAAGAATTCGACATTTTCACTGAACAAAATTTACTGAAAAAAATTTAAGCAGAAATGTGATTCGTAGTAGAAAATTATTAAAATTTTTTAGTTACTTAATATTCTGGCGTATTTTTTCAAATTGCTGTATAAATTTCTCCTTCCACCTCCTCTGTTATAGACACAAAATTGAATGAGGACCGCGATCTTGTCGGCGGAACCTGAATCAAACCCTATTCACGCTGAGACACGACGCAGGAATTCACCAATGCAGATGCATCCTGACTTTCTGGCAATCCTCCAGGGAACCAGTGCCATTTTCCCTTTCTTTTTTTTTTTGCGTGACTTTCCCCGGAGCCTGCTCGTCAGCTGTGGTACACAACTTTCGACGGTGCTCCGTTCTGTTTCGAGAATTTCCCTGGTAATTGCTTGGTAAAAATTCCTCGCAAAAATCACGGCCTTTTGAATTTTCCACGCGCGTAAAGCCCGATCAAACGCAAGCTGATCAGGGCGTGTGATTCTTCGTTCAAAAATGTGTCCGAAGTGTGGAATAAATATTTTGCAATCCAATTCAAAAGAAGTAACAAAAGAAGTATACAACTTAGCGGTATTCTGATTCATCAAATTGAAGTTACATATATATATAAAGTAAAACGACGTTTCATTTTTCTGTTTCAGATTACCTGGAAGGTAATGCGTGACGCATAACTCCTACATTTATTATTAAAAATGAATTAAAAAAACTGCAATTTCTTTAAGGATGCATAAAAACATGGTCGAAATTTTAGATGAATCGAAATGCTAGTTTCTTGAAAAAAAATCTTAAATTTTGCTTTGTTTTTAGCCCTCTATCCTCTTTAGGGACTTCTTTTTACAACTTACTGAAATGTTAATAAACACGTGTGAAAAATGCTCATTGATCAAAGGCAAAAATTGGCCCCTTCAAGTAGTGGGGGTTGTTTTCCTAATAAATCGGATAGCTGCCTTAGGGTGAGACTTGGAGGAGAGTGTCTTGAGCATTGTTGGAGGAATGGGTTTAGTTTAATTACTGTTGAAGTTCCAGGAAGTCTTGGGCGTCATTAGCGATAGGAGCTTATTTCACCGTCAAGGGGTTTAGAATTATGATTTGGTTTGGAGCACTTCAAGTCTCTCTAGGTGGTCCAGTTTGTGGACTTGGAAGAAAGGACCTTAAGCACTTCTGTAAAATTCAACCACAGTGAAAGAGAGAAATCTATAGACATCTCGAAAAATCAACAAGTGTTCCACGAACCTTTTCCCGAAGAAAATTGTACCCAGGAATCTTCCCCGCCCCCCCTTCAAGACCCTCCGATTTTCAGAGGCTTCCGCGTAGCCCAGAGGCTCCAATTTCACCGGGAACGAAATTCATTAAGGTTTCATCAAGAAGTTGCCCCGTCACCTTTGTTCCTGAAGAGCCTCGACAGTTTAGCGAACAGAGGAGCTTGCAGCGACTGCTTAAGGAAATTACGCGGCTATAGCTATCACCATTTTCCTAGTAGCCCACGATAAAACCAAAGCTGCGAAATCAATTTTCTTGCCAAAGCGAATAGATTCGATGAGAAGTTGAATTACTCTTTTTTCGGAGGAGCGCGAGCAGAAAACACCTTCCCTGAATATTTCTCCAGCGGTACGTATTGCTCTTCAGCTCGACCCCATTTTATTTAGCCTCCGGAGCGTGTCAACTCGGGTGACTTCTGTTTCTCTACCCTTTGGAAAATCGACTCTGAGAAATAAACCACGTGGAATAACGAGCAACGATTGTTGCCGCTCGTTTCGGGAAAATTGAAAGTCCTCGTAATTTCAGGAACGAAAATGTACTCTGCAACTTTTATTCTCCCACTTTTTCAATCTCCCTTTCGGAGCTTACATTTCCGCTGAATTGTAACAAATTTATTTTCCAAACTGTCCGCTGGGGCCGTGCCTCCACTCGATCCCATTTTTTTTTCCGCGTCCAGCGCTGCTGGAATATTGCAAAATTGTTTTGCCATGTAAAGGGATGGAGGAATCGAGTTTGGGGGAAATATTGGGAACCGGAGTGGGCGGTTTAAAAGTATGAAGCTTCTTGGTTGGAGGAGATGAGTGCCAAGGAAAGGAAGCTCTCCGCTCGATTGTACATTTCCTTTCATTGATTGTTGGTGAACACAATGGAGTGTGTGACTTGGAAAGACACAGATGTCGCGAAGAATAGAAACACTCCGATTCTCTGGATCCAGATGGAGATTTCTCTCCGAATTTTATTTTTTTGGGAAGAACGAAGAACAATCGGTAATCTAAAAATTATTTTCTAATTGTTTAGAAACTTAAGAAACATGGGTTGAAAATTGTGCGGAGACAGTGACGAATTTATTTTTATTTCTATTCAATCTACCTACCTGTTTCTCGTTTAGATCGCGAATGTTTTTACTACAAAAATTCGATACGAGTCGAAAAGGTATACAATTTTTTTGAGAGAATCGAGTTTCAGAATGGTGACTATTTAGCCATTATTACACATCATTATTGCCACGTTATTAAAAATAATATTAGAATTCAAAACTGCACTAACACACATTTCCAAATTTGATTTTCTTAAAAACGAGGTGCACTGCGAAAAATATTGGTTCAAAAAGCAAAAATTAAAGGATTAGACCGTCCACTTTGGAAACTCTCCACACTGCTCAATATTTTTTTAGTTTCTTGCTGGTTCAAAAATTTCAATCTACACATGTATAAAATAAAACGCAGTTTCATTTTTCAGATAACTTGTTAAATAAATATCATGCACACCAACGGCCGTGGAATTTTGCGCGGCGCGATGGTTGATAACGAATAACTACTATATTTATGGTAAAAAATTAATAAAAAAAAAACTGCAGCTTCCTCAAAGATGCGTCAAAACATAGTCCAAATTCCAGATAAATCGAATCGCTGGTTTCTTAAAAAAAAAATCCCAAATTTTACAATGTTTTCAGTCCAAAGAATAGGATTCCCCTCTTATTCAAAATGGACCACTTTGGCAGAAACACTCAAGATCCTCGCTTCCAAGTCCCCATCCAGGAGACCAGCATCATCCATCAAAACCCAGAAGTTCCACCAACAAACTTACTTCCAGGTCACACATTATTAAATACATCCTCCAATGATCCCGCCTACTTAGGCCCACGCTCCCTTGAACTCGATCCCCTAATCAGCTAATTAATGACGTTCGGGCCCGAAAATTCGAGCTGTCGCCATAGAAAAGGGAAATATCGACCGCCTCGACGGATGGCTGACGGAAGAACGATGCTCGATCATGCAAGCCGACGCAGACTGGCTGGGTAATTAGACGAACGATGGCGAATTGAACACGTCGAGCGTGTTAAACCCTCAGAGGATGTTATTTCACGCGACGGGAATACAGTCGAAACGACGTTACTCCGGCTAATTAACGGGAGGTCTCGGTTAATCCTGCCCACGGAGGCGTGCTTTATATTTCATCGCCATTTTTGGTAATGCTTGAAGTGAAAGAATCCGTGAGTCTCATTGTCAGAATTGAAGGATTTATTTGCTTCGAAATCAGGCCATGTGGCTATTTCAATAGAATTCTTGAAAAAAAAATTTCATTCCATACAGCACACTCTCGTTGTTGCAAAGTTGCAGGATGGTTGCAGTGCAAGATTGCAATGTTTGCACGCAACGTTGCCGCAAGGGTGCAGTAATAATTCTATGTCCGCCATTAGATATTTTCTCGTATCATTAAAAACAACGGAAATATTTAAGATTTAAATGGTAGTTGCGGCAACGTTGCGGTAACATTGCAGGAACGTTGCGGCAACATTGCAGGAACGTTGCGGCAACATTGCAGGAACATTGCGGTAACATTGCAGGAACGTTGCCGCAACATTGCAGGAACATTGCGGTAACATTGCAGGAACGTTGCCGCAACACTGTAGGAACGTTACCGCAACATTGCAAGAACGTTGCAGCAAAGTTGCCGGATCGTTGCAGTGCAATATTGCAACGCAACATTGATGCAACAATGCAGCAATAATTCTATGTCCGCCATTAGACATTTTCTCGTATCATTAAAAACAACGGAAATATTTAAGATTTAAATGGTATTGCAGCAACGTTGCGGCAACATTGAAAGAACGTTGCCGCAACATTCCAGGAACGTTGCAGCAAAGTTGCCGGATCGTTGCAGTGCAATACTGCAACGCAACATTGATGTAACTATGCAGCAATAATTCAATGTCCGCCCCGTGCAATGTTGCACGGCAACGTCGCAGTAACGGTACATCGACATTGCGCGAAAATCATGCATACTACAAGTAACTGCAAGGTTACTGCAACCATCCTGCAACGTTGCCGCCACGAAGTGTGCTGTATGGGATGGCTTCAAAAGAGGAATAAAAGATATTCATTTTTCTCTGCGGACCTTTGCAACGCCAACTTTACCTCGTAAACTAATGAGTGTCTACGCGAAAAAGAAATTTAGATAAGAATATTAAATAAATAATTAAAGTATTTAAATAACAACATCACCTGAAAATACTTTCAATGCAAATTCAATAAAATTCATTAGGTGATTATGAAAATTTATTCAAAGAATAAAATCCAGTTTTCTTTTCTTTTCACAAAGCTTTTGAATCATTACAGTCGCGATTATATTAATCTTCCTTTTCCTTTTTGTTTTGGGGGTGCGCCACTGATTGCGATTATTTTCATAACAACACACAGTTTCAAGCGAAACCTTAAAAACTTGACGTCCACCTTCCCCGAGCCAGCGAACTGGATCGGGGGTTGGTTGCACAATTACTTAACGAAAGCCACGAAACCCCGGAACATGTAACTTTACAATTAGTTGCACTCCAAGTGCTCAGCTAAAATAATGCAAACGCTTATTAAGGACACCACTGTTTCTCAACCGTGAACCGACTCTTTTTCCCCAGCCTCTTGCATCCGAGACTACCAAGTTACACAAACTTCAACCCCGCCCCTAAAGATGGAACAACACAATTCGCCGGAAAACAGCTGACTGTCCAGAGGATTTTAAAAACTACACTCCACGTCGAGGTCCCTTGTAATGAACCTGCCTGTTAGAAGGAAGCGCGAAAGAATCTAGCCCGCAAGTTTCTACCCCCTACAACCCCTCCCTTGAAGAAAAGCAGCGGATCCGAGGGGAAGAGGAGATAGGTCTGCATTAAATTTCCTGTGACAGCGTCTGGAGTCCACCTTCCCGTTTTAATTCCTCTTTGTAATCTAGTATTCTAGTTTAAAACGCGATTTTCTGCACAATTTTTGTCATTTCTTTATAGTTGCGATAACAGTAATCTCTTTGCGCCGCAGTGCAGAGGCAGGGTAGACTTTTTTGATCCCAGAAAAACGGGGAGAAAATTTTTTTTTGAAATTGAAGATGGAAAAAAGAGAGGATTTTTTTAAATACGTGAAATTCCCGAAATTATAAACATTTGAATAAATCTTTAAACCGGTTTTTCTCGAAACAGTGTTCTTAAAATCGGTGGAACCTGTATCTCGAAATACCGTCAAGGACCCACTTCCGGTTCAGAACCCAATTCCTGATTAGTTTAGTATATAAATATGAAATAATAAGCTTATTCTGATACAAATTTATTCTAACAAGTTACTAAATAATTATGGAGTATTTTGAAATTTATACGTAAAATTTGATAGCTCATAGTAAAACGTGTTTTGATATAAAAAATATCAAAGTAATACGCTTGTAGCTAAGTCTGGTTTGGCACCATTTAGTTAACTTGTTTGATACTTTAATAATATTAAATTACTAATTTATGAATATTTTGCATTATTTTTATAGAAAAAAATGGTGATTAGGTATTGGGTACGGTTTTTATATGCTTATTAAAGCGAGAATTTTGAAACCCAAAGTTTAATTACAGACTTGAAATTTACTACCCGGTTTTTTGGTATTATCAAAACAATATACATATAATACTTTAAATTGAGTAATTTCTGATCAAAAACAAAAAGCTGAGGAAGAAAAACATTATAAAAAGAATTTAAGATTGTTAAAGCAGAAGAAGAAAAAGAAAACAAAAAGCAGAAGAAGAAAAAGAAAACAAAAAGCAGAAGAAGAAAAAGAAAACAAAAAGCAGAAGAAGAAAAAGAAAACAAAAAGCAGAAGAAGAAAAAGAAAACAAAAAGCAGAAGAAGAAAAAGAAAACAAAAAGCAGAAGAAGAAAAAGAAAACAAAAAGCAGAAGAAGAAAAAGAAAACAAAAAGCAGAAGAAGAAAAAGAAAACAAAAAGCAGAAGAAGAAAAAGAAAACAAAAAGCAGAAGAAGAAAAAGAAAACAAAAAGCAGAAGAAGAAAAAGAAAACAAAAAGCAGAAGAAGAAAAAGAAAACAAAAAGCAGAAGAAGAAAAAGAAAACAAAAAGCAGAAGAAGAAAAAGAAAACAAAAAGAATTTAAGATTGTTAAAGCAGAAAATTAAAAAAGAAAAAGCAGAGGAGAAACAAAAACAGCAGGTTTTACAAAAGAGGATTATTTAGAAAAGTTTTGTTTTTATGTTTCACTTATGATATTTAGTATATTTGTGTTCCGTAAATAAAGATCCCATAAAAATACGCTATTTTAATGATTTTGTATGCAATTTATACGTTTCAATTTATTTGATCAGAAAATGGGTACTGATCTGATCAGGAAATACTCCCAGACATGATTCAGGTGATGAGAAACTGCTCCCTTTGCAGTTTTCACTTTCAAACATAAATTCTAAAATAATTATTATTATGTTTGCACTTTTTTAATGCCACATTAAAGATAAAACATAGATTTACTGAAATAACAAAAATCTTTTAAATTTGGTTTTCCCATTACAGGTTTTAAAACTCGTGGTAGTTACTCTTAAGTGATCAGGAACTGGGTCCTTGACGGTAGTACATTGCGTGACAAGGGAGAGAAGTAAGCGATTTCGATCAGCAAAATCACGCCTCTCCCTTGTCACGCACTATATTTTTTTCAACACCTGCATGAAAGGTGTGATTTTGAAAGCCTTCTGAGTGATTCGCAAAAAATATGAAATACTGTGCCTAAAATGTTGACTTAAAATCTTTCTTTTTTCGTTGAAATAAACTAAAAACACTGTTTCCGATAATGATTCTAATTTGTGGTTATCTCGCCACTCCATACATTTTTAGTATATCGTCTCGTACTTTCCTTTTGATTTTAATGGCAGCAAATTTTCTTCAATCGCTTTTGCAGCTTCTGCTACATTTTATCTTTAATTAATTCTATCTTTTAATAAAAAAGGGTGCTGTGACAGTTGTAATATCAAGATAAAACATACATAATCGATAACGATTAATTGAACAACTGCACCTTCATGGGGTAAGCAGGCCAGTGGCTGGAGAGTTCAACTAATTCCGAAGTTTACATCAAGGTGTTTCTTAGAAATATCTGTAAATTCTAACTAAAAAAAATCTATTCTAAAAAAAAATCAAACGCTTTGCACGTAGAAATGTACAAATTTAAAGAAAAAAATAATTGCAAGTAAAACAATTAATGTATTTAAGAATAAAATGATGAAAATTCTACTCATAGCCCGTATCACCAGTAGATGGACGATAGGCCTAGCAGAAGGACAGTTCAAAATCAATAGATGGACGGGTGTCTGGCTAGACGAATAAAAGATTTATTAGCTATAGTAGATACCTAGATTAAGTTACTTTTTAGTAAAATATAGTTTATTTCATCAAAACTAAAAACATGGAGTCTTCATTGGCAGAAAACGGTGCACCAAGTTATGGGCCCAGGCCGCAAATAAAGTGAGGTTATCTCTAGCCTAATGTGGCCAGACGTATCAAGCATGGAGTAACTAGCGCATGGTGGCGTAAAATCGTACATACAAATACATTTTTCGCATACAAATTTTTTTTCCGATAAATATGTTAATGTTTTATAAAACAACAAACGTTTTTTCTACAAAATAAAAAAACAATAATACGGATTAAAACTCTAGTTCTTCCAATGTTAACGATTAACCAACGATTCGTCCATCTGCTGGGCCCCGTCCAGCTACTGGCCTGTTTACCCTACCATAGGGTAACGACAAACTCCAGTTTCCTTCATGGACCTTAGAATTCTTAGGTCCATGGTTTCCTTGGGAGCAAAGTAAAAAATTGCGATTACGGGTGCGCGTAAAGTTTTTTTCCCTTGGGAGAAAAGTAGAAAACGCGAATGCGTCTGAAATTGGTCATTTTACTCCCGCTCAGCAGGCGTAAAAAAACACCCATTTTCAGGTATTGAAAAAAGTTACCTTTTTTTTATTTCGAAGAATATACTTCAGGCTCGTGGAGAAACCACTTAAATTTAAAAATATGGTGGTTACTTTGTGATCGAAAGAGGAATTCGCGGAGAGGTGCATCGTCCTTTGTCGCGTTCGCGACGAAGTCGGCGGGTAGGAAAAACGAAAGGGGACGGTATAAATAAACGAGCACTCGTCGAGGGAAATTAAATATCCCGGGCACGTTTCTATTTTCGTGCGAGGGGCTTCGACTACAACCACGAGTGGCTCGTTCACTCCGCCACTGTCGTTGCCGCGCGGCGGGAATCCTGACCTACAAAAAAAAAGAAAAGTGTCCTTGCAGGCCCTGCCACGCAATCGATTGTTCCCTTTCGTCCATGGAATTTTAACGCGGGCCGCGGACGAAGCTGTGCATCCTTTCTCCGAGCAGCGGCATCGAGGAATCGGGGAAAGTTTGTTTCGTGGGGGAAACCCCGAATCTCTGGGTTGTTCCTCAAGTAACTTTCGGTGGTGTGGGTGCTAAATTTAGTTGGCACAGTGCTCGATACTATTTTTTGCCGAATATATACAGTAATTGACCATGAACCGATTGTTTGCGTTTTTCTTTTTGTGTCCCGAAGTACGATCATATCTCTCACCTATAAGTTAAAACGTCTTGGTTACGTATGCCTCAGCGCTGGATTTTCCATTTATGTTGTATCGTTCACAAAATAGAGTGACCTGTCCAGGGAGTGAACGTAGCTCATATAATACGAAAAATTAACGCCTATCGCGCTCACTTCACGCTGAAACTGTCACTGACATTTAAACTGGAGATCTACAGATACATGTCTCGTAAAAGGGTTTTTCTGTTTCATTTTAACCAATACGTATTAATTCCATTTGCTTAATAGTTGTCCTCATGGCGTCCCACGAGTTCAAGGCAAGGCTTGTTACGTGATATCTACAATTTGTATTTTGAGGTGCATTTAATGGTCCTATAATAAATTTGAGGTTACATTGTTTTATGTTCCATTAACAAAAAGTACTATATGAAATAACGGATTTCTGAGAATTTGTCGAGTTTCTTAGGTGTTCGTGCATTGGATGGGAGATACCAGTGAATACCAATGAGTGAACGACCGTTCATTTGCATTTCGCTGACATTTCTAACCTAATCAATGAATGAACGGGTTATCCGGTCTGGTAAACTTGTCGAAGAACTACCTGTCACCGATCTCAATGAGGTTTGAATATGTTGTAGAAGTTAACATTCTGAACAACTTTTTCCTTTGCCGAAAATGGCGGTCAGCTCTAGTTTTCGAGATATTCGCAAAAAATGATCGCAACCAGTACAGTACATTCTGCTTGTAATTGTGCGTCCGTGGTAGCGTTTTCATTAGTATTTGTTGCCAAGGTCATCATTGTGAATAACATTTCCCTCTAAACTTTTCGGCGCTCGGCGTTGGTTTATGAGATATTTGCAAAAAACTTTGCATAATTGGACCGTTTATTTTGAAAGTGGTGTAAGTCCATTTTTGAAAAAATATGAGATATCACGTCATTCATGCTTAATTCAATGTAACATGTGTTAAACTTTAGTTTTCTCGAAACAAGAGAAAATGGACTTACACCACTTTCAAAATAAACGGTCCAATTGTACATTGAAATCTGTATATACAGACGACTGTTTCTCAGCCGACGGTATTAGTATTGTTTGGGGCTAGGCCAGGAGGTCTCTATTAATGTCTCTATTTGTTGCTTATATGAAAAATATTTATAAAATACGTGAATAAATATTCTAACCCCAAAAATGGAAAACCTGTCGAAAAGCTACCTACTCACCGATTTCAATGACCTTGACATTTGTTGTCGACATTTCCCTCTAAACGTTTTGGCGGTTCAGCTTAATTTCAGAGATATTAATAAAAAAAATCGGCATAATATATTGAAATCAGTTTCATAACCGACGGTATTGGTATTAGTTTGGGCTAGATTAGGGCGGGAGGCGGGCGCCCGCTCGCGGGCGCGTAAAGCCTGCTAGCGCACCGATGTGAGTATGTGTTAAACTCGGTAATTTTAGTGTTAACTGTGGGTGACGGGATAATGAATTGATTCCTTGCTTTACGCCCTAATCTAGCCCAAACCAATACATACTAATACCGTGTAATATCTGCGACGCAGCTACAAGTATAGCCAGCACGCTCATTTCTTTCCATCCAATTGAAAAGATCAGTTCCCTAATACATTGATGACATTCATTCTTAACTACGATTTATAACAGACATTTCGTACAGGCTTGCAAATGCAGTTGTACATGCAGCTTTCATTGGAGGAATACTATAAACGAACGACAGATGTCGCCCGACAACCAATACTAACGAAAACGCTACCACGGACGCACAATTATAAGCAGAATGTACTGTACTGGGTGCGATAATTTTTTGCGAATATCTCGGAAACTAGAGCTGACCGCCATTTTCGGCAAAGGAAAAAGTTGTTCAGAATGTTAACTTCTACAACATATTCAAACCTCATTGAGATCAGTGACTTATGTTCACTCACTGGTCATTGGCCTTTTTTTTTATTTAATCCTCTATCAGACTTTTAATCAAAATTATAACTATCAAACATTGCTAGAATTGTGTTCCGGGATGTCTGACTTTAGTAATAAAACAGCTCGTTTACAGAAATCACTTTCAGGGGGTTAAATAACGACTTTTGAATACTAATTTTAAGAGACATGCAGCTTAAGTGTTCACTCACTGGACAGGTCACCCTACTCTCTTCTCAAGTTCCGCCTTAGCTTTATAATATTCTTCGCAATAATCTTTCTTACCATGGGCCAAATTCTCTTTCTACTCGACATCAAAGTCTCCTTTCCATACCGGCACACAGGCCTTAAGGGAGGCTTCCGGTGTAAAAATCTATTTTTTTATTTCATTTTGCGAATATTCAACCTTTTAAGAATATGTATTTAAAAGGGTTTCTTGAAATACGTAAAATTCCCGAAATTATAGGCGTTAGAGTAAATCTTTAAACGCGTGTTTCTCGAAACAGTGTTCTTAAAATCGGTGGAACCTAAATCTCGAAATGTAAATAAATTTTAATTTTGAAGAACATACTTCAGGCTCGGGAATTTTTAAAAGCGTTGAAAGGACGAAAAATATAGGGGAAAAGTGATTTCAAACTTCAAGTGTCGTTATATTCTCAAAAATACAATTTTTGTAATTTTTACTGCTAATTCCATGAGCGAGTTTTATGCCCTTTAATAATCTGGCATTGTTTTTTATTTCAGATAAATGATTTAAGTGCTACATGAATTTATTGACGCCTCGACTTTAACGACGCCCCAGTGCCACCTGCAATGATTAATTATAAAACAAAAAATGTATTTCTGTAGTTTAAGATATCCTTAATACGATGCAAAAAGTCCCATTAAATTACATACGGTAGTTTTCCTTTAAATAATTCCTAAAGATCACGTAACAACCCCTTAAGCGATTTCTGTGATACAGATAGTCTAGGTGATGTTTTCTCATTCGAATGATTCAGACAAAGTACGCTACATAACACAGGTATCCTAAGTGACCAAATTAATTAGCGTAGACAAGATATATTAAATAGTTAAGGTGTCTAGTCTAGTTTAAATGACCGAAGTGTCCCCAGTGGTGTAGATCCCGATGTTCACTGACAACGAGTAATCTACACTAACTGAATGTCCTGTCTGATCCATATATAAACCCCCAGTTGCTCCGATAAAATACTAATCAAAAAGCCCACTAGCTGCACCGATACACCGAGTAACATAAAAGCAATTGTCTTCTTCATTGCCTTTCTCCATCGAACATTCGATTCGATTGCAATTTCACATGTAATCTACCTAATGATCCTTCTGCCAGTATCCCAGCTAATCAGATCCCCTGTAATACCTGGAACGATACTTTGATTGGGCGTTGTTTTGCCTCGCGCTGATTAATCATCGCCCTTGGACGAGAACAAGGGCAGCAGCTGCGTTCCAGCGAACTCCATAAATTGGAAATCACTCTGTCCCCATAATAGAAGTCCTGGAATTGTCAAGGAAAACCAATGGACGAAAGTCATCCGACGGAAGGATTTAATAGCACGGGTGATTTTCAGAAATTTTAGTTATTTAACCGAGGCAACTACTGTGGCCGATTATAAATTCTCCCAGGGGTAATTAAAGGATAATTAGAGAAAGTGGGAGATAAAGGACAAGAAGTTCTATCGCTGGAACTCTCGCAGACATCAATTACTAATTACTTTTCAATTTTAAGTGTTTCTGACGAATAAACCGTTTGAAGAGAAAGTAGAAGCTGTTGGAATTTCGTTGGAGGTGCCATTTTTGGAGGGGACATTTCTCAGTGTAGTGGCATGTGCTCAAAATATCCAAGATGAGGAAGAAATTCTGCTGCGCGGAAGATCCTGGTGTATTCCACGAGATCCCAGCAATTTCGCGGGGAATTTAGCTCGCAAAACCTGTGCACAGCGCGATCTTCCGCTGCATACGTTGCCTTGGAGGCGGAATCACGACAGCATGATCATTCGTCAACGTCCCCGTGCTAATGTTGTTAACTTCTTGCCAATCCGTGAGTTCCCAGGACGTCAGAGGGAATTGCTTATTGACGCAGAATCGCGTGTGATGCTACTACAGCTTCCATTAGCTTCAAGTTGATTAACACCTTCGATATGGAGGCTTCTAAGGCCCACTAGGGTGTACTTGGAATGCTCGATCTAGCGTTCTATCAGACATCTAATGGGACAAGCTGTAAAACTTGGGGAAAAACTGTTGGCAGCTCAAGGCTACCGCAAACGCCCATTAAACCCCATTAGTTGGACGATTAAAAACCTCTTTATGTTCATGAATATTCAAAATGACCAATTTTTACAGAATTACTTAAGATTCTTTGCTCTGGGCCCTCATTCTGAATCACCCAACAGTGAAGTGGCACGAAGTACACCTTTAATTGAAAAATTAAACGAGTTCCATTTATATAATACATTTATTTCAGCTTTTTGGCGACCTTAGAAGACCCCCAGAGCCCCATTTTCAAAAAAGAATTTTGATTTTATCCAAATACAATTTTTTTTGTTTCACATTATTTTTGATTCGTGAATTTATTTATAATTCTGTTATGTATGATTTTTTTGTAAAAAGCGGAAGCATATATTTTTGCAGAACTCTTGGCACTTAAAGGAGCAACATTTAAAGAAAATTTGGTAATTTTTTTGCAGAAAAATAACAGAAGATATTCGTGCAAAAATCACGCGAATAAAACTGAATTTTTAAAAAGGCTTCTTGGATGTCGATTGTTATTTTATTACAAACGTAAATATTTTTCTACGAAAAAATTAGCAAATGTTCTTTAAATGTTGCTCTTTGAAGTGCAAAAAGTTCTGTAAAAATATATGCTTGCGCTTTTTCAAAAAAAAATTCGCAAACATTCGGCTACCCCTGGGCACTTGTAATATTTAATTCAACACTTTATTTTAATAAATGCCCACGATGAATTTGCCTGTTGTGACCTAAAAGACTTATAGAACCTCCAAAAAAACCCTACCATAAATACTCCCCTTTAAGAAAGACCCAAGAAGCAAGATCTCACCCCCACCAGCAAGGAGATATCCCATTTCCCTAACTGTTCCTCGGTTCCCACCCTTCTTCGCCGAATCACTGATGCAAATCCCTTCGTTAAACCGTCTTCCCGCGTCAAAGAAGCCAGCTAAGTCTACAAGAAGAGCATCTACCGTGGAACCAACGTTACTGGAAACCTCGTTTATCCCACGACGATTCCTTAATGAGAACTTGTCGCTAAACAGGAACCAAAGGGGGCCAAGGGGGGTCGTGGGGGAGCTTGAATTCGATTCTTGACTCACGACAGAGGGCAGAGCTTTAAACGAGCGGCCCCTGACCAGCTGCAGCCTGGTGGATATATGCGTCACGGTGGAACTTTTAACGAGACACCCTCGAAAGTACAAGTTTGCTCGACGCAGATTGTGATTGTTGGGGAAAAGCCTGCATACCCTTCTCCGTGAAGATTACGAAGGTCTTTCAGAGGGAGAATGATCTTAAGTTAGAATTAAGAGGCTGGACTTGTTTAAATTGAAAATAGTAATTTTGGAAATCAAAAATTGATAGATCTCTGCTAGCTAAATTTTGGTGAATTTGAATAATGATTTGGGGGTCAATTACACAGAGTAATAGAGGTTTTAAGTTCTCTATTTTCCATTTCCAAAGGGTGTATTAATTGATACTAAATACTTGGTTCAAGTAGATTTCTAATTTAATTTGTTTTTTGTTAATAACGATTATTACTTCTTGGATAACACCGAATGCACCACCACAAGAATTTCTTCCTCCCTTAATGAAAGTAATAACAGCCCTGCGAGCTCCACCCTTGTGGAATAATAACCTTGCAGCAGAATTTACTTCCATGGAATTGCTATCCTTTTAAAAAGAGTCCTTTAATTCCGTCTGATGGTACTCTTACCCCGGACTTGCAAAGTTTTTTATCTACCACTCTGAAATATCTCCTTCCAAAACAGACACTGCTAGCTTTGCATTGCTGGCTAACAATACTTCTGTATATTAAAAAAACTCTAAACTGTGTTATTTCCCAAATAAACTCGCTCGTGGAAATATTATTTATAATAAAAAAAAACCTCCCCATGCACCCGCACTATTTTTACAAAATCAGCCCTCCCTAAAACCCAATTTTCAGGATTAAAATTTACTCCAAATGGAACACTTTTAAAACCTACTTCAAAAATCCAAAAACCATTCCTCTAGTATTCAGCCCCTTTCCTCGCAAATTCTACAACCCCCGGGAGGAGTGACACAGATTCCTCTGCACAATTAAACGATCCTCCCCCATTCAGAATTTCAACGATCCAAGAGGCCCTCGATTAAAGCACCAGAGCTGCCATTTTTTTAAAACAATTCCGACAACGCGACAATTAATGGAGGAGGCTAAAGATACGATCTTGGGGGACACGCTGCACCCCCCTTTTTCGCCAACTACTCTCGGCTGTAGAAACACTGAACCTAAACATTTGCGTTAGCGAAAATTGCGATCCGCGGGATTGTATAAACAAACCGCGATTCAATTATGCGCGGGGGTAGTGACAACAATCGCAGAGCGTGGAAACGCGATACGAGCCTGCACAGTGTCTGATTTCCCTGCAGAACGGCTGGAAGGGGTGAGCGAAATCCGAGGACTCCGATACGGTTTGAACATTGCAAATAAATAGTGCACAACGTGCATAATAATGCGCCAA
The DNA here is from genome assembly GCA_963971345.1 of Andrena flavipes. Taxonomy (NCBI): domain Eukaryota; kingdom Metazoa; phylum Arthropoda; class Insecta; order Hymenoptera; family Andrenidae; genus Andrena; species Andrena flavipes. Next base: position 17,568,199 of record OZ020482.1, on the reverse strand, counting down.
GCGCGCGGGAGTCAACATCGAAATCGAGTTCAAGTCAGTCGAGCTGTGATCGATACAGTAATTCGTATTTTAAGCCACATTCGCGATTATTTTCTTTTTTTTTCAATTTTGTATTTGACTTTTTCAGTGAATTTCTAGCACCGTGCCTCGTCTGTGCGATGTAGCACTGCGTGTGACATGCTATATACAAGAGTCTAGCCCAATCGATGACCCAAACCTTGTGCACTCCTCTCGCGAGACGCGGAACAGCCTCCCAAAACGCAATTCCCAGAAGGACGAAGTGTGGAGAACGCGGGAAAGGGGATAGATGAGTTTCTATAGTCCATCTAAATTAAGCAATCGCTGTTTAATAGATGGGATTCCGGGGGCGTTTATGGCCTCGTACGATGGAGGAATCAGAAAAGGGATTGCAGAGCTGAATTCCCTGAGGCAGGAGGGAAAAAGAGTGGAGGAGGGGAGAGAACGATTATGGATTTGATCAGCGGGGCAAACTACCGCTAATTTCAAACAGTTTTGCTCAGGGATGGAACGATTATTTCCACCCACGTGGCTTTCGCGGGGTAGGCCAAGCTTATAACCCAAATCGATGGGTGAATAGACGTAACTAGTAGGGGAGACCGGGGCTAGTTTATACGTTATTCTATTTTCAATTTTTTTCATTTTTTATTTGAATTAATTACTTAATAACAAATATGCTGAAATATACTTTGATCCTTCCTCTTTAATATATGCTAAGCGGAAACTTGAGAAAATACATACAAAATGAATGAAAAAATGTTATTTCGACGAAAGCTAAATATAGCAATTTACCCCACTGCGGGGCTAGTTGAGACCTTATTCTGTTTTCAAATTTTTCATTTTTTATTTGAATTAATTACTTAATAACAAATATGCTGAAATATACTTTGATCCTTCCTCTTTAATATATGGTAAGCGAAAACTTGAGAAAATGCATACAAAATGAATGGAAAAATGTTGTTTGGACGATCAATTTGGATGTATCAAAACTATTTACTTTTTCTCTTTATAAACGTAAACAGTTACAAAATGATTGTTAACGTCAAGGTACACAGACGTTCGCTGGATCGTAATAAAGAATTAAACAACAAACTTCACATATCTCGCTTAAATGATGCTACATATATGCGGTGCCGAGATAATTCATCTGTATCAACTAGCCCCGGGCTCGCCTACACTTTTGAGAGGAGCACACGTGGAGCAATATCGCGGAGAAGAAGGCACGACGAGGCTTGGGATTTTTCCCTCGGACAAGAGCACACAGGCCGAGCAACTAGGAAGCAATTAATTCGAGAGAAATTATAAATCTCGGTCATACAGTTAGGGGAGGGGGTGGTGGGTGGAGGAAGAAACTCCGAGAGGATCGTCAATAACTCGCGCTTCGAGTCAAAGGGGGGGACTGGTGAAAACAGGTTTACGCGTGCCCTACAAACGATCACAATGGGCCTGAAAATTATTAATTGTGAGCAGGCTGGGTAGCTTCTCGAAGGGATGTTTGTCGCTAACCCTTTCATAGGCGGAAGGGTGTAGGTTGGGGGATGTTTCGAGAGCGAAGGAACTTTGTGACAGGGAGCAAGCAAAGTAGGATTCGCGGGGAAACTGGGACGTTCGTTGGCAGTGATGGGCGATGGAGGAAGCTTCTACTAGGGAGAATAACTTGTTATATGTCACTGGATATACTAGGTGGTACTAGGGGATGGATACTAAGTAGGAGGGAAGGGTATGTATTAGAGAGCCCATAACAGCACACTATCGTAGCAGCATCGTTGCAGTGCAAGATTGAAATGTTGCACGCAACGTTGCAGCAATATTTCTATGTCCGCCTCCTGCAACATTTCGGGTAGTAGGGCCTAAAACTATAAATAACTGTATTAATAATTAATAATATAATATGTGTCTGCGACGAACGCGGAATCATAGAAATACAAAGGCGGTGGATCTTTTTCTGATAGAAAAATCTTTCCCCCAAATGGGATTCGAACCGGCGACCTGTAGCGTCGTAGGCGAACACTTTACCGCCGTAGCTACAACCACTGATTGATAAGACTGCTAACGTATTCGAACTTATAGACCTACCGTGCAAAACTTTAAACTCAAATTATTAAAAAACGAAGGCTTATTTTGACAAACTTCATTAGGGTTTTGTAACACTACACTAGCGTAAAGTAGTTCGAAAAAGTGGTAACTTTTTTGTCCGTTACTGTAGGTATGTACTACAACTTCCACCCTGTGTCATTCCACACATTAAAATATACTGGGTGAGTCACCTAACATTTATGCTTAAAATATCTTCGTGGTTTTTAATGATACGAGAAAATGTCTCAGGAAAAAAATGATTGCTAGACAGAAAAGATAACATAATATACATGGTTGAATTTGTATTTTAATTGGCTATAACGTTATAGTAATGAAAATACATTATCCCATTAAAAAAATCATTGATGATCTTGAAATTTCGGGAAATTTCCCTAAGGAAAGCGCTAAGTTACTGGTCCTGTATAGCTTATAAATCTGCTTTAAATAAATTTGAAAAAAGATATTCGTATAACTTAAATATCCAATAAAAAGTGCTGAAAGTTTAAGAAAGATTCATTACACAGTTTGCTTTTAATAAATTTCCAAGGATACCTTTACTTTCAGGCCATTACAAAAAGAGGCGAATGTTAGAGAATTTTTTTTTTTTGAAAAAGCGGACGCATATATTTTTACAGAACTTTTTGTACTTAAAAGGGCAACATTTAAAGAACATTTGGTACTTTTTTGTAAAAAAATATTTACAGCCAAGAAGCCTTTTTTAAAACGGTGAGCCAGATATCTAAAAAATTACTGCACCAATCTTTCTGAAATTTTGTGGGCTTATTTTTTATATAATGGTCTACTGAATGACGGGGGGATTTTTTCCATTATATAGTTTCGATTTTATCAATCGGCCATTAGTAGACTATCATATAAAAAAAATGAGCCCACAAACTTTCAGAAAGATTGATGCACTAGTTTTTGAGATATCTTGCTCAACGTTTTTAAAAAGGTTTCTTGAATGTCGTCGTATTTTTATTGTAAACGTAAATATTTTTCTACAAAAAAATACCCAATGTTCTTTAAATGTTGCTCGTTTAAGTACAAAAAGTTCTGTAAAAATATATGCTTCCGCTTTTTAAAAAAAAATCGGCTCTTTTCTGCCTCCTGACTAGGTATAACCCCTTAATAGGTGTTAAGTTATTAATGAATACTACTTGATACTAGGAGACACTAGTAGAGAAGGGCATAGTGGATACAACCAATATAGTTATCCCTAGTAACAACCACCCCCTTTTCTAAAATAACAATTTCATCACAAATTCTCAAGCTTCCAACCCAAGAAAGTATGAGAAAACAGAGATAAGACACAACTCTGGCTCACAAAGAGGCCGCCGCGACGGGCCAACCGAGACACCCGTTACGTACCGTCTTCCCTAAAATCGGCCGGCTAATTAGCGCACTATCGCGGGTCCATTGTTAACGAAAGCCTGTGTTACGAATGCACGCTCGCCTCGTGGAACCTTGACCCGGATGAACCGAATCCTCAACGATCGAAACCCGCTCAGATTCGAGACCCCTCTCGCGATCATCCCCGCCGCCCTCCGGAAGATCCGACGAACGTGGGACGCTGGGCGCGCGATTAAATTAATTGCAGACCGCACCGTGTAATTAGCGGCGACCGTTATCGTTTAAATCGAGAAACTTTCTCCATTTCTCGCCGAAACATCGCGACATTGTGCTTGCCGCTCCTTCGATGATTCCATTTCGATAGGAACTTTGGGTTTTCGGTTGGGTGGGTGGAATTTTGAAAGTGCGATTATTAATGGGAGGTTCTGGGCTAAATATCGAATTTTTTATTTCATTTTTCGAATGTTCAACCTTTTAGGAATACGTGTTTAAAGGGGTTTTTTGAAATATGTGAAATTCTCAAAATTATAGGCATTTGAGTAAAACTTTAAACGAGATTTTCTCGAAACGGTGTTCTCAAAATCGGTGGGACCTGTATCTCCAAAAGTTATTATCCGATTCGACTGAAACTTTTTTATTTTGAAGAATATACTTCTGGCTAGGGGGGGAAACCAGAAAAAAATAAAAAAAATTGAAAATTTATCATTTTTACAGGCGTTGAAAGAACGAAAAGAGTCGTTTTGTATTTTTTCTGGTTCCCCACCCAACCTAAAGTATATTCTTCAAAATAAAAAAAGGTTCAGTCGAATCGGATACTAACTTTTGGATATACGTCTCCCACAAATTTGGATAAATTTTTTGACGCCTCGACTATAACGACTCCCCAGTGCCGTATGCAATGATTAATTATAAAAGAAAACATATATTTCTATGATTTAAGCCATCCTTAACACGATGCAAAATGTCCCATTAAATTATATATAGCAATTTTCCTTTAATTAATTCCTAAAATTTATAGTGCTTCTGGGTTTGTGATCTTTTAGTGTGGAGGTCGAAATTGGCGGGGCCAAGAGGTTGGAGGCGGAGCTACGCGAGGTGGAGGGGATAGATTAGTGACAAGTGGCGGGGGTAACTTTCGCAGTGGCTTTGAACTGGCCGGTAACTCTTTTTTGAAGAGGATAGAGTGTGCTGCAGATTTTATACTGTTCATTGTGTAGTTGCGACTTCTTTTTTTGAGTGGGGGCAATTGCAAGTGGATTTTAATATAGTGTACTAGATGTTGATCTGATGTAAAAGGAAAATACACAGTGAAATGAATAATAAATTTTAAATAAATCTTTTCTGCTGGAAAATAGTTTTCTGGTCCCTTTTCTGTGCGAAACTCAGAATATTAAATACTTCAAATTACAATTTCGATTAGATTTTCTCATACTAAACCTTTCATAAAAGAACCTTATTTGTACTATGCAATTGAAATAAGTAATAACACCATTCACTTCCCCCTTCTGGCAATCAGAAACTTTAACCCCTCCTCCTCTTCAAGACAACATCCCTCCAATCCAAATTCCCAAAATTCACCCAAAATTTTCATCCCCGATTCGTCGTCTCTCCCCAGGAACTTATAAATGAGAAGGGATGGGACATCACGGAGGTAATATGTAGTCAGAAGTCGACCCGATGCGTCTTAGTCCATTTAATATTCGAAGCGTGTCCTAGGGCAGCTTCATTTCATTCAAACGCATCACGTACCGTCGTTTCGCCCTCGAGTGAAGAGCAGAACCCCTAAGTGACCCTGTTCGCGCCGATCATCGAGCAAAAACCGGTCCAATGATGTTCGTGAGCGAATCATCGACGTGGTGTTGAGGAGACCGGAGTCCTTTTAACCGAACGAGAGTCGTCTGGTTTCTAGTTGACGAAGTAGCGCGGGTAAATAATTGAGCCGACTCCGGCGAGTGGGACGAGTCAAGCATTGGTCGGACTCGTCGAGTAATTCATAGAAAATGGAAATCCTTTCATTGATTACAAACCTATATCAACGATTGGAATTTCATTTTCTTGGCAACCGCTGACTCTAGAGATTCCTAGCGAGGGGATGAAATTCGGTGAAGTTTGTTTGACATTTTAGGTAAGAGGAAATCGAGAATATTGGAGATTCAATGTCTGCAGCTGATTTTTGTAATGAAAATTGATTAATGGGATATTTAATTAGTTGGTTGTATTCAGTAGGTAATGTACTTACAAGATAGTCAACAAGGAGTTCAGGTAAATAATTGAAGCGTCTTCCAGGAGTAGACTAACCAGAAGAAATCACTGAGAGTGCTTCAGTGATTGGAAACCCGTATCACTAATTAAAATTTAATTTCCTCGAGAAGCTATCACTAAAGTGGACTCACTGAATTGAGAATTTTGGTTTAAATGAAAGAAAATCGTGTTGAAATTTCAGTTTCCGGAACTAATTTGAAATTCAAATTCCTCGTCAAGGATATTATACAGGGTGACTCACCTTACTCTACCACCTTTAAATACTTATAAACTGATTATTGTATGAAAAATAATTATTTTTAATACAAGATTATTTTGAAAGTATTATTGAGCTTTTTATATGTGCAATGCGATTCGAATGATTATTGGACGTTGAGTACAAAATTTGTGAGTGAAAAATCGGTGCAACTCTTGACTGCTTAATTCTTATTAGAATTCTGAAGGAGTTCAGCTAAATAATTCACGCGCCGCCCAATTTACTGCGACAAGTAGATAGAGTCGGGCACTGGTCAGACTTAATCAGGAACAACCACAAGACAAATCAAAGCCCGGGGAATTTGAAATCGCCCGGTTCGTGAGTTGCGATTTCTTCAAAATTGTCGGCGCAATTTTTTTACAAAAAAAAAAACCGCCCCGTCCTGTAATACTGGGTGAGACACAAAAAAAAGAACCACAAAATCTACTCCAGGGTTACTGAATTTATAAACCCGCGCAATGTTTCCTTCGCTTTATCACACTTTCATTCATAATACAAAAAGATAAAAATTACTCTGACAATATTGAAATTCCCAAGTTCTGAGCTACTTTTCACGAACATTTCATATCTTTTACATTTTAACTCCTCATTTGTGAATGAGAGAGGTGTCTGAATAAACAATTTCGCTGGTAAGTGGAATAAGTCGACCACTAGTGAGACCTGACTTAAAACACCGCAAATACCGGAGAGCAATTAACTCCGGAAAACCGACGCATAAGAATTTTTCACTCAAATCACCACAAAGCTTCTCCAAAAAGTGAGAAAAGAAAGCAACCCCCAAAACTTCACGATCAAAACACGCAAACAATATAGATACCAAAATGAGGACACAGATTTAATTTGAAAAAATCACCCCCACCTCTCAAAACAAATTTCAAAAGATGAAATTTCAAAGCGACAGCAAAATAATAAAAGAAGATTAAAATCTCACCGGTCTTCATAGATAGTAAGGATCGATTTCACAGACCCTGCAGTTTTCGGGGGTAGTTTTCGAACTCCTTAGCTCGGGCACGGGACGACGCGAACGTGACGGAGTACGCGCGGCAACTGTTCCAAAATCGTTTTGAAATGCGTCTAGTCGCGCAACCGGTACCCCCACCGCACCGCCTCCTCGATTTCAAAGGGTTGTTCGCGCCATCGTCGATCCTCGTTGGCGCGGACCAGTTAGCGGAGGGATGGTACGCGGCAAGCGAGACAATGGGTCCTTTATTATTCGTTTAGTATCGACGTGTAGAGCGACTGTGTCGAGCACAAGGGTCCGCGGTGGATCGTCCCAGTGAATGGCTTATTTTTGAACCAGAAATGTAGGGTTTCTAACCGCGAGGGTGGAGACGTCGAGGGTAAATTTGTTTTTTTTTTCATGGCGCTGAATCGGTTTCGTCGATGGGCAGCAGGGGATGATTTTGGCGGTATTAGGAAGCCCAAGGTGTTTGAGGGTTTAAGGGGAGGTTTCAGTCTAAACATCGATATTTTTATTTCATTTTTCGAATGTTTAATTTTTTAAGAATACGTGTTTAAAAGGATTTTTTGAAATTCGTAAAATTCTCGAAGTTATGGGCATTTGAGTCCGCAGGGGAGGCGGTTGTCCCTCTGGTTTTTGAAAATAAATCGCATATTTTTCAAAACTGATCTTTATTAAGTTTATACTAAAAAAGGGAATATTTTTAAATATCGATTTTAAATTTTTAATTAAATTGGTAGTATAAAATGGGGTAGAAAGAGCAAGAGGGGTATATTTTTCTTCAACATCATCCCAAAGTTGCCCCACCTCCCCTGGAAAAAAGTTTCCGGACGCCCCGGCAAGAAGCTCGAAATTCAATTTAAGCCAAGACTTGGTTTCCGATCCGATCTGAGCGCTCGAAAGTACCCGGCGGCTCGTATGAAGCGAGCAGCTCGAAAGAACCGAGCAGTTCGAGCGGGTTTCGAGCGACTTGAAACAATATAAGTATATAGTGGCTCAAACGATCCGAGCAGGTCTGTACATACAATGTATGTATATACAATGTACATCTTTCATGCAGATAGATATTAATGAACAATTCGCTATATCAGGTATGATAAATGTTTCATATATCTTATCGTATGTTTGTCTAATGGAATAGATATCATGATTACACTGTCCGACAAGATATTCTAACCTTAATGAAATATATCGTTTCCGATGATGTTTTGCTTGATGAAAACGAATTTGGCGGTGAAAATGAAGTAACATCGATGTTATGAGCCCGATACATCGATGTTATGAGCCCGATACATCGATGGTAAGTCGGTGGAACCTGTATCTCGAACAGTTATTATCCGATTTGAGCGAAGCTTTTTTTATTTTGAAGAATATACTTCTGGGTCGTGGCGAAACCAGTAAAATTTAAAAAAAAAATTAAAAATTTGTTATTTTTAGGGATGTTGAGTGGACGAAAAATATATGGAAAAGTGATTTCAAATTTCCAGTGACGTTATTTTCTCAAAAAATGTCACTTTTGTAACTTTTCTCCTCCCGCCCTCTATCCAGAAGTACAATATTCTTCAAAAGTAAAAAAGTTACAGTCGAATCGGATAATAACTTTTGGAGCTACAGGCCCCACCAATTTGGATGAATTTTTCGACTTTAACGACTCCCCAGTGCCGTCTGCAATGATTAATTATAGAACAAAGAAAAATATTTCTGTAGTTTAAGCCATCCTTAATACAATGCAAAAAGTCCCATTAAATTATAAGTAGCAGTTTTCCTTCAATTAATTCCTAAAGATCAGCTATTTTCATGGACTAAGTTTTTTAAAAGTTTCAAAAATGTTATTTCTCTCTCGGGTCAAACTATTTTTAGTTACATGACAAAGTGATATAAAATGTTCTTTATTACTGAAAAAGATTCCATACTTCCTACCTCTTTCCATACCTCTCCCATACCCCCCTCTCTTTCAAAACACGTCCCCAAGAAAAATAACTCCCCCCCCCCCCGCGATTCAAACTTCCAAGATCCACAAAACTGCAGCCCTCGGGAATCTTTCCAGCTGGACCGCCCACCGCCAACCTACAATCTCCCGCCCCTGATGCCCTCAACTTCGCTCTTTCCCCAAGAAAAGAAGGGCAAAGAAAAAAGAACTCGCCATCTCCGGCCCCTCGCGGGCAGTTACGTAAACACGGCGTAGGAAAAGAGCCCGTCCACGAGGGGTGCTTATCAATTAAACGCCGGCCGGGGATTACGAAACGGGGGGCTCGGTTAATTAATTCAAATAATAGGACACTCCTGGATGAGTCGATCAAGCGGAATCCCATTAGTTCAATGTACATCGGGCTCGTTAAAACGGACGTTTACGTAAGTCGTGCGCGGATCAGGATCACGAGGCTCTATAGGACACGTGACCCTCCACGTGACCGCCGTATTCCCCCTCCCGCTCCCCGGTCCAGGTGGGGCCATTCTTCCCCTCCCATGAGAGGCCAGCTTCCTTACGCGTGACTTAGCCCCTGCCCCCACTACTCGCGCAACGTCACACACGTTGCGTAACGCTCCAAAGTAAGGAAATCCTTTGAGTAAGTAGTCCCACACCAACGCTCGCCGCTTCTTTCAAGCTAAATACATCCTGCGCGTCGTTGATTCTCACGACTGCATCTATTTTCCATCACCCCCTCCCACTCCCCCTCCACCCGCGAGGAGCCTTAAGAACCGCGTGCAGTCAACGCTGCTAGAGGGCTCCAGGTGCTGAATGCGTCCTGGGGGCCATTGAGGCTGCCCCGTCGACAGAACGTGAGGATCACTCTCAAAGGGGTCGATGCTTACGTTGGAGAGTCGATGACTGGATTCAGTCGTGGGAGCGCGGTCGCTTGGGATTTTGAGTGGTGGGATCGGTGAGACAGTGGGAGTTGCGGGGGCTGGTCGTGTTCCTTCGGTAAACCCCAGCGCAAGGTTAAGGGGAGGTTCTGGTTTGGACGGCCGAAGTTGGGGTGTTTATTTTGTAATTTTTTTAGGAATGAGGAGAAATCTCGGTTGGGGTGTCGCTTAGGATTTAATATTGGGGGAGCCGAGTTGAAGGGACAGAATATTTTTAATGTAAATTCAATAAAATTCATTATTTAGGTGATTGTACAAATTTATTTGAAGAATAACATGTAGTTTTCTTTTATTTTTATAAAGCCCCTTCTTTGGGGTGCCAACCCCCCTGCCCCCACATTAGGGTATATACAAAAACCGACTTTTGAGAAAAAAACGGTTTTTGAATTCCGCTATTTCCAAAAAACCGGTTGAACCGGTTTTTGCATTTTCAGAAAGAAAATTAAAATAGAAAATAAATATTTGTTGTTATTTGAAAAAATTTAAGTTTTATTTCAAATTTATGGAAGTACAAAAATATAACGAAATAAAATATACTCTATTTATTCAAAATTAAATAAATAAAAAAAAATAAAAAACTGAAATCCGCACAATTTTTGAGTTTATTTAGTATTTATGGATCTTCTAAAATATAACACAATAAAATACACTGTATACAAAACCAAATAAGAAAAATAAAATAACTAAAATCCGTAGAAAATATATATCATAAGTCTTTATTTTATTTAGTATTTTTCTTCCGAAAATATAAATGCGTGAAGATTTGTTTTACAGTAAACTGTTACCTACTACAATATTGTTAACAATTTTAATTAAATAATTAATTCATTTTTACAGATTAATTCACGTATATACCCCCCCCCCCCCCTAACATGACTCATGTATGAAAGAAGCTAATTCCCTTTAATTCACGAAAAAAGTTCTCACGCAAAGATTGTGAAATCATCTTTGCTAATTCCAATTGTATTCTCGTTCTCCGTTCGAATACTGATTCCTCTGTCACTTTTTATACTTGACATTCCTTTATTGGCCACAAATCAATTCAGTGCTCAGATTTTCAGTTTCGGTTTTAAGGAATTAGCGGGCGTTGTATAAGAAAAAACTATGAAGTCGACTTAAAACAAAATGTTTCATATCACAAGTGTAGATTGGCGAATGTGCTATTAATCTATCACCGACTTTGATTCGTTTAAATTAGTCTCTTTAAATTAGGGGGGGGGGGGGATTTCATCACTTTTTTCATAATTTGTAAATTTTTGTTGTGTTGATCTTATCAAGCTAATGTACCGCCGGTCACTCTCTAGGAAATTTCTTCTCAAAGAAAACGTATATATGCGAGGAAAGAAATCTATTACTTAATAAATTATAAATAAATTAACAATATTAAGTTAATAAACTTTTCCGCCTTAACGGCTTTCCTCCTGACCGCCACGGCCCCACCACGACCACGGCCTCGGCCACGATAATGTACGTGGATATTAACGTATGCGAATTTTACATGTTCGTTTACGTTAAACTCAGATATGTTTCTTTTTTTTTTTAATAAGTATATTAAATATTTTCTAATTAATCCTACCTTTAACCTTGATTAAATACGTAAATTATGTTATACGTGTGGTAATCCGTATTCAGTGGATTGGTGGATTTTGTGTTAAATTCGAGTTTTCAGATATGTAGCAAACATACAAGAAGCAAGCAGAGGATCGAAGCTGAATAAAATCGTATAAACGTATGATTTCTTTTACCGTTGCAAAAAAAGAAAATACACATTTTTGGCAGGACCGTTATGAAATACGGCACTTAGTAATTTATATTTTTTATTACATATTGATATTGGTTGTGGAACAGCGGTAATTTTACAATTAATTTCTTTAATAATGTTGCCATTTTCATCATAAGAGAACAACAACAATAGCATTATAATAATTATTGGCGGATTAGTATTTCAATTTTAGTAAATATTTGTTCAGAACATTGTTTGCACAGTTTTTGCGGAACTCGATTTCCAACCAATCGGTAAAGCAATATTAACATAATTTTGTAACGGTGTACCGTTCTTTGACTTTAAACACAATTCTTTAACTGTCAAGGGGAGAATATAATGGCTGGTAGTGGTTGAATCTTTATGAGAACATTTTCTGCAGTGTACAGATGTTGTCATTTCAAATTGAACTATTTTTTTGGAGCCCTTGTAAATTATTGCATAATGCTAAAAGACATTCAGATGCGTCTTGTTGAATCTTTTGCAAAAATTTGCCTCCTATGAACCTCCCGCCGCTATTGCGCGAGATCTTCTTTACCATCGTGACGTTTCAAAAATGTTAACAACTAACACTTAGCAGGTTATGTTTGAATGACAGCCAAGTGACATTTATAAATTATTAGTGATCCTCTAGGTAGTGATCGGCAGATGTGTCCACCATTTTGGCCTAAAGCGGAAGTCGCAAATTGGCGGGCACATTTTGAAGTAACTGAGAAAACTGAAGTTGTACTATTTCCTTCTGCCGTTCTTGATACAAATTAAAACATGTTAGATTAAATACATTAGACTGTTGCTAGATCTCTACGGAGCACGTAGGGTTATATCGAATATTATAAACGAGTAAAGACTAAAAGAATAAAAAAATAATTTATTATTATTATTATTAAAAGACGTGTGGAACTCCACTCATGTACATTCGGAAATATTTTTCACTCGTGCATTGACGAGTTAGCTTTATCCTAAATTTTGTCTCATAAATATTCATACTTACAAAATCTGCACGCGTTAGCAATAGTTTGCACGTTCAAAAATGACAGCATTAAATGAAGTTTGCTGCTGATTCCACTTTTCGCTCAATGTTGTGGAATCCAATTAGTAGATGTTATTGCTTTGCCCAATAGGAAAAATTACGCAGATAATCTTTCTTTTTCTACTTGTTTACTTGTTCTCTCTACTTCCGGTTTCGGTCACTAATGGTGTCGACCAATAGAAAACGGCGGCTACATCTGCCTATCACTACCTAGAGGATCACTATAAATTATGCTTTCGAGGCGACACCTACTGGCGTCAACTGGAGGAGGAAAACGTGACGTCATAACTCGTAATCCTAAAAGTATCATTTTTATAACTATTAATTCAGAATAAATCTTATATTTTTTAGACAAATAGCTTGATACATTAAGTAAAACGACATATGATATAATAAGGCTAAAATAGCTCCGACGACCTGTCAATTTCGCTATCTTTCGTGTATAGAGACATGGTCGCTCAGTGTGCCTATGGGTAGAGGGGAAGGGGGAATTAGCTTCCAGACGCGACCGCGTCTTTTTTTTTTCTTTTTGAAGAGGGGAAAAATGCTTTACGCGTACCCCGACATTTGTTGTCGGGGTTATGTGGGACTCTCCGCCTGTAAAACAGGCGGGATACTAAAAAACCACTAAAAACCCCCTTTGGTGGTCTCCACCTGGGGCCTCATGGCGGCGCCCGGAACTTCTGTTGTAGTCCGTCGGGCGCCGCTATCATGACGATGAGGCCCCGCCATAATCCCTCAATTTCATTGGGGGAAACTACCTCATAGGCTGTCGGCCCTATCAAATAGATAAAGCGACAGCCCTCGCCTGTGTTACGCTTCCGAGCGGCCGATATAGCCCGCACCCCGTTCTCATCGCTAATAAAACTTACTAGATAATAACAACTTAAAAAACTACCCGCTAAAATTAAAATTCTACTATACATAAAATTAAAAATATCCGGAAGATAAAAACCGTACGCTAAAACGTCAGTGGGTCCAATAGGGATCCCACCGCAACACATGGGCGGGGAGCCCGCTCCGCTCTCTATCAGTGGGGGCCAACCCCCTTTCTCTTGCGGGCAAGTCTAAGGCGAGGGAGGACCCTATTGACCGCAGCCACTTGGGCCAACCTCACTCGCTCCTCCCGCAAAAGACGGTTGACCTCCGCTTCCGCTGCTTGTCGCGCCTCCATAACGGATCGCGCAAACGCGGTAAAACGGGCCCACGTCACCTTGGAGGAGATAGCCAGGCCTACAAGGGTGGACACCTCTACCGGAGCTCCAAGGTCCGCGGCCAGCACCTCGCGCTGGGGGCGAACTCCGGGCAAGCTGTAAGCACATGCTCAGCGTCATCCCGGACCGCCCCGCAGTCCAGACACACCTCGGAGGGTGCCTTCCAGATTCGGTGCTTGAATCGCTGGAAGGCCCCATGCCCACTCAGCAATTGCATGGACCTATAGTTCGCAATCACCGAGGGGCCCGAGGTGCCAACGAAGGTGCCAACCGCAGGAACCAGGCGCTTAACCTATCCCGTGGGTGGGGTGTTACTCCACTCCGCCTGCCACTCCTCCGTAGCCGCTGTAAAAGCCGCGGCTTTGTGGAGACGGGCCCTTTCTTTTAAAATGACCGGATCGCCACCAAGTGTGGGGTCATTCCTATCCTGCGCTTTCGCGCAAAAAATTGCGCGCCCCATTTTGGCTTTGATGTACAGCGGCATTCGCCCTGCTAAAACGCAGAGCGAGGCAAAGGACACGGTAGTACAGTTTCCGGGCGTGGACGGATGGGCCCCTGGTGTTGGGGAGGAGCGCTGGAAGTGCTCCTGAGACCCGATCCGCCGTGGCAGAAACCTCTTCCAAATGGGTCCGATAATTGCGGAGGCAGTCAAAGACTACCCCCAAATATCGGACCTTGGCCACCGTAATGATATCGGCATCCAGGATCCTAAAACTGACAGTCATTTGTATCCTGTGTCGAGTCAGGAGAATGGCCTCTGTTTCTTCCGTCGCCAAGGAGAGGCCGGTTCTTCAGAACCAGGCTCCAATGCTGGGCAGCACAGAGGCCATCTACATCCTGATCTGGGAGAGGTCCGCCGCCGAGAACAGAAGGGCGAGGTCGTCAGCGTACGCAATCGCACGCCCCGCCCCGCCCCCCTCTATCTCGGTGAGGAGTTCATCGTAAACGGCGTTGACCAGGAAGGGCCCTAAAACGGACCCTGTGGAACACCCGCATAAATGTCACGGACCACGGTCGTTAAAATAATCCCTGAGGACAGCCTGAACGTATCGTTCTACGCCCCTCCTGCTCAGTTCGTGCAGAACAATATCCCATCTTAGGGTGTTAAAGGCGTTCTGCACATCGAACGAGAGGAGGACGCTGATCTTGTTATGGGCCCTAGCGGCTTCGGCAAACCGAGCAACCTCGGTTGCCGCCTCCATGGTGGTGACACCGCGCCGAAAACCAAATTGGTTTGGGTGGAACGGGTCCCTGCCGAGCTGGATTTCCAGGATCTCTTTGATGGCATACTCCCAAACCTTTGATAAGGCTGGGAGTATAGAGATCGGCCTATAGGCCCTCGGACTTAGGGGGTCCTATCCCGGCTTCGGGATCAGGATGACTCTAGCCATCTTCCAGGAAGCCGGGATTCCACCCCTCGCCAAGGTGTCGATTACCATCTCGCGTATCATTTCCGTGTTGGCCCTGGCCACACAGGCTACGACCCCCGTTGGGACTCTATCGAGTCCGGGGGCCTTGTTGGGCTTGATACGCGAGAGGGCCATGTCGATAAGCCCGGGGCTGACCTCAGGGAACTCCCTCCAGTAAGCATGGAGGGGGCAGCTCGAATACGCTGCAACCCAACCGCTGGAGTGGGGGATGCAAGAGGAAGGGGGGAGGCGGAGAGGTCGAAAACAGGGCGTCAACCACCTCGCCCACCTGCTCACGCGTCAAACCATGTTTGGTTTACGCCCCCCCCCCCAACCTTGCCATAACTATCTTGTATGACTTCCCCCACGGATCACCATCCACAGTGCTATAGAGGATCCCTCCAGAACTTCTCCTCTGAGTGCCAGATCAGGACCTGAACCGTCCGCCTGGCCAAGGAGAAGTCCCGCCTAAGTTGTTCAAGGCGGGGGGAGCAAGGATCTATCCTCCTCCGCTTCCTCTGGAAGGCCCTCCGGGCACCGTGCATCGCTTTCCTACCTTCCGCGATCTCAACGTTCCACCAACGGTTGGGCTTCCGGGTCCATCGCGGAAGACACCTCCTCCTAAGGACCCGGGCGCTAACCCCTTCCAGGAGGCGCTGAAGCCCCTCCGCCCGAGGCACATCGTCCATATGAACGGACGCCTCCGGGGGGGGGGGGGGGGGGCCAAACAAGCCTGAAGGCGTGGCCAAGGGTGTGGGCGGAGTCGGGAGGGCGTTCCGCAGCACGCGGAAGCCCTCCAATATGGACTCCGGGGAAACGTCCTTCATCGAGTAGGGAGTTCAGCCGCCGTCTGGTGGTCGACGGGCCACATTCGGTTTATCCAGGATGTGGCGAACATAGAGATGGTCGGAGGCAGTGTAGTGTCGCAGCACCTCACTCCTCCGAACCCTCCCGGCTAGACTCCTGTCAACGGACAGTACATAAATGAAGGACGAACCCCTGCCCCCCGGAACGTTGCTTGGTCCCGGAGTCTAATGGACACAAGCCCCATCCTCGCCAACAATGCCATACAAGCATGGCCCCTCCTATCAGAGGGGCCTTCCCTCCCCAGGCGGGGGATTTGGCGTTCTGGTCCCCCGCCAGGACGACCGCTCTCCCCGGGGTTAAAAGAGCTAAAACAATCTCCTCTAACTTCTCAAGGTACCGTAGAAATGCGGAACCCTTCCTGCTCGGCGCACAGTAGCAGCTCACCACGACCGTGTTATCCACGATCGCGGTGGCTATACTTTCTGCTGCGGCTGGGGGAGGGCAAGGGAGACAAACCTACCCTTGAACCCGGTCAACCAGATTGCTGCATCCCCTGTGGCATCTCCTATCCATTCAGGTAAGATCCTGTATGGTTCGGAGATGACCACGAGGTCAACCCCCAGGAGACAGGCATTGTGGATCATTAGATCCTGTGCAAGCCTCCACCTCTTAAGGTTAATCTGCAGGATCTGGAACATTAACCGGGCCTACGAGATCTTGCCCCCCCCCCCCCCCCCGCAGCCGAAATACCCATGATCGCAGGGCAGGCCAGCGACGCGGTGACGTGCGCCGCCTTTAGGCCTGTTACCCCTGCCGCCGAACAAATAATGCACCGAACCACTCCTCTGCACGCTGCAATGGCGTGATCGGTGTTGAGGTTTTATATATATTTCAAGAAAAGAATTGTTACAAAAGTAGAAACAATAGGCAAATACAAGAGTCAAGAGAAGAACACACGCTAGTAGTATATATACAAGAAAGAACATAGAACAAAAACTACATACTAGCTTTGCACCTCTGTCATGTCCCAAGACCATGAAACACACACGCACTCACACAATCGCTCGGCGGTGCCACCAGATGGCAGCACGCATTACAGTGCTTTTTCGTTCCTTAACACTTCCTCCAAAAACACGGCACACAATTTACACCCCTGTCATACACAACCATGCATCCCGATTTGACCACGCAATGATTCGAACCGAGCGCGATCAAGCGATTTTGTAAGAACATCCGCCAGCTGTTTCGATCCCTCAATATGATGCAACGCAATATCATGATTCATGACCCGCTCTCGAATATGGAAATGTCTAACATCTATATGCTTTGTCCGTTGATGGAATTCTGGATTCTTTGCCAATTTTACCGCACTCGCATTATCAACATATAAACCTGGTGACCAGTCCTTTAGCCCTAATAGTTCTGAAATTAAACACTTCAACCATATTAGCTCCTTTGTGCCCTCATTTGCAGCAACAAACTCTGCCTCCGTTGTGGACAGAGCCACCGACTTCTGTAACTGACTCCTCCAGGTTATTGCACCTCCAGCGAGAATTGCCAGAACACCAGTTGTGGACCTTCGAGTTGCAAGGTCGCCGGCAAAATCAGCGTCACTGAACGTTTTCAGTTCCTCGCAGTTTTGCTTATAGCTGATTCCAAAATCAGTGGTTCCACGCAGATACCTGAAGATCCGCTTCACATCATTCCAGTTTCTTCTTTCCGGTTTATCCATGACTCGAGCTGCTTTGCCAACAGCAAACGCAATATCCGGACGCGTTGCAGTTGCCAAGTATATAAGACTTCCAATGGCCTCTCGATAGGGAACCCTCTCCTCAATTTCGTCAGAATTCGAGCTTTCGTCACGATTTGCAGGAGTGGATACAGTGTTTGATTTATCCATCCCGAACTGCTTCAAAACTTTTTCCGTGTATTCTTTCTGATTTATTAAAATCGATCCATTTTTCAAGCAATTTATTTGCATACCTAGGAAGTTTTTCAGTGATCCGAGCGTTATTTTAAATTCCCCTTTCAGTAATTTTAGGAAATCTTCAATTTCCACTTCATTATTTCCAACTATTAGCCCGTCGTCAACATAAAGTACAACATACAGAGAGCTATTTCCACTGTTCCTGTAGAAAAGACAAGGATCAGCTGAGCTCTTTTTCAGACCAGCCGCTTCCATGAACCGTGTGAGACGCTCATTCCAGCATCGTGGAGCCTGTTTTAGACCATAAAGGCTGCGCTTCAAACGACACACTCTGTCAGTTCCATCTTCAAAACCTTCAGGCTGCTCAAGATATACTTCCTCCTGAAGTTTACCGTATAGGAAAGCAGTTTTAACGTCGAACTGCCTAAGCTTCATACCTCTTGATGCAGCTATTGCAAGCAGTGCACGAACTGTGTCATAACGCGCTACAGGACTAAACGTCTCATCATAGTCAATGCCCTCTTTTTGTGCATAGCCCTTTGCAACTAGACGAGCCTTGAAACGAAACATTCCGCTATCAGACTTTTTCATACGAAGAACCCAACGATTTTTAATTACTTGCTTATTGGTAGGACGCTTAACCAGTTTCCATGCCTCATTTTCTTTTAATGATGACAGTTCTTCCAGCATTGCTTCATGCCATTTCTTGCAATCAACTGATTTCATCGCTTCTGCATGTGTGCTTGGACTTGTATCCTGATTATTTTTGCACTTTTCCACCAGCCAAGCAAATTCTCCAGTGTTCATCCAGTTTGGAATCGTCCTGTTGCGAGTACTTCTTCGAATATTCAAATCCTCTTGAGTCAATTCAGTTTCTTCTTCTCCGTTGTCATCCTCCAGGCTTCTAAAAGATTCATCAGCTTCGTCTTCATTGCCGCTACTATTCACCTCTTCATTGTTGCTATTTTCCTCTTCATTTATATCTTCATTTACATCTTCATTTACATCTTCATTTCTGCCACTTAAATCTTCATTGCTGCTATTCTCCTCTTCATTGTCAATGCATATATAATCTGCTTGCATATTACACGCAACTTCCTTTTTGAATACTACATCATGACTGCAGACTACTTTATTTCTGGATGGTATCCAGACCCTATAACCGTCTTTGTCATTTACATATCCCACCATGTGTCCAAACACTGATTTGTCACTGAACTTTGACCGGAATTGTTTCTGTATATGCACATAGCAGGCAGTACCGAAGATCCGTAAATGATCCAGCTTTCCCACTTCTCGATTGTACCACAATTCATATGGTACCTTGTCACCAGCTGCTGTTTTTCCTGAACGATTCAAGACATACGCTGCTGTGTTGCATGCTTCAGCCCATAGTGACTTAGAAAGCTTAGTTGAAAGAAGCATGGAACGAGCTGCCTCGACAATTGTACGGTTTTCCCGCTCAGCAACACCGTTCTGTTGAGGTGTATATGGCGGAGTCATTAAATATTCAATTCCTTTATCTGCAAGCACTTTGGCAACTTCTTTATTATCAAATTCTTTTCCACCATCAGAACGAAAACGCTTTATAGTATGTCCATTTGTGATTGCCTCGTTCAAAAACTGTTTAAGCACACCACACACTTCATTCTTCTGTTTTAGGAAGAATATTCTTCGAAACTTGCTAAAATCATCTGTGAAGCAGACGTAGTATCGAGAGCCACCTAATGAACTCTTTGACATTGGTCCATTTACGTCGGCATGTATTAATTCTCCAACTTGTGTCGCTCTATTTTCACGCCTCTTGAATGGCAGTCTATGCATTTTTCCCAGCATGCAACCATCACATAATTCCTCATTTGCACTAGCCACATCAATGTCCATTCGCTTTAGTATTTGTTTTACATGTCTTTTATTTTGATGCGCGAAACGTTCATGAAACACTTGCAATGTATCAGTCACAGAAGTAAGGTTAACTTGCACGTCTTGATTCGGTTTCACAACTCGCATCTTCATAAGATACAATTCATTGCTCAAGTATCCAGTCGCTACAAGACTTCCAGTATGCCCCTCTCTAACCTGAACACCCTTCCCGTCAAGCAGGACACTAAAACCATTTTGCGCAACTGCTTTGACTGAGAATAAGTTCACACTTGCATTTGGAACATACCAGACATTCTTCATTCTTCTGTCGTGCCATCTTCCATGATGATATACTTGTATATTTATTGTTCCCTGTCCATATGCTTCCATTGTCATTTTACGTTTACCTAGGGAGACCACTTCAGGAGCTTGAAATTCTGCATATGATACAAAATTCTGCTTACACAGTGTTATGTGGCGTGATGCACCACTGTCACAGCACCAGCTATCCATATCGATGGTTTCACTTGTAGATGCTTCCATAATATGTGCCAAAAAATCACTGACCGCTGGTTTTCCTTTTGATGTGCTCGCAGTTTCTGCATTTTTCTTCTGAGGACATTCAGCAGCCCAATGACCCATCTGCTTACACTTATTACATGGAAATTTCTTCTTTGCACGTTCAATTTTTCCAGAGTTTTCTTTTCCACGGTCAAAATGTTTCTTTTTACCATTATTTTTGGACGCTGCAAATGCAGTAGCATTGGTTGACACTGTACTTTCCATATTTATTTCTCGCAGTTCAATTGAACATAGTTTCTCGATGAGAAGATTTAGTTTTTGTTGGTCAGTAGGAATTGTATCCCATAAATCTTTGAAGTTGTCGTATTCTTTTCCCAACGTTGACAGGATACGACCATTCAGCATTCGCTCTGAGAGAGTATTCTCGTTATGCTTTTTCAGTTCACCATTCAAATCGACGAATAACTTTTGCAGCTTTGCGACATGTGTACTGACATCTTCTTTTTCATCACGTTTGGCTCGAAAAAACGATTCGATAAGCATGTTCAAACGTTGTGTACTACTGCGCTCGAAACGGGCACATAATTTTTCCCATATTTCTTTTGCATGCACACACGTTAGCACTAGCTCTGCTATTTGTCTGCTCACTGCTCCTGCCACGAAGCTTGCCGCCTTTGCGTCGTCCTTTTGCCATTCGATCAACTCCTTTCTTTGTTGATCATTTGCATCCGCTGGTAATACTGGACACACACGTGAGCCCTCGACAATGGTTTCCAATCCGTGCGAGCGAAATACCATTTTCATGTGCCACTTCCACTTCGCCCAGTCGTCAGGACCTTCGAGTTTTTCCACGAGTGCTTTGTATTCCATTGATGACGCCATGTTTCCTTTTTGTCAAGCACGTGTTTTGCACGTTGCAGGAATCAAAATAATCCTTACTAAGAAACACCTTGTAATATCCCTTTTCACACTTCAGCGTGGCCTGGGCCCATAACCTGTTGAGGTTTTATATATATTTCAAGAAAAGAATTGTTACAAAAGTAGAAACAATAGGCAAATACAAGAGTCAAGAGAAGAACACACGCTAGTAGTATATATACAAGAAAGAACATAGAACAAAAACTACATACTAGCTTTGCACCTCTGTCATGTCCCAAGACCATGAAACACACACGCACTCACACAATCGCTCGGCGGTGCCACCAGATGGCAGCACGCATTACAGTGCTTTTTCGTTCCTTAACAATCGGGGCCCCGCATCTTCTACAAAGCTCCTTGCCCTTGGGCACCGTTGTGCACGCGGCTGCCAGATGCCCTAGCTGATGGCACGCGACACAACGCGTGCTCTTCACCAGGGCTCTGGCCCGCACAAGGGTCAGGCCCGTCCTAAAAGAGACGGGCTCCGCGCCCCCATCTACACCACCGCGGTCTGGGTCCCACTCGGGACATGCCTGAGCGACCGGACTGCCAAACCACGAGCCTCCACCCCAAGGGCCGCGCCCAGGTCCTCAAGGAGCGTCCAGGTATTAATCATCGGGTCGATGTCCCGGATCTCTAAAATCGACTTGTCCTGGAGGGAGGAACATGCGACCTCACCCGCTGTTGCTCTGGTCTATTGATCGGTTTTTGTAAAATATAAAAACCTGTTTTCGAATATTATAAATTTTTAAAGAAACGGTTCTCAAACCCGGCTTTTTAAATTTTAAAATTGGCGGGAAGAATATCACATTGAGAAATAACACGTTACTTTTGATTTTTGGTATCGCATGTTTGACACCAAAGTAATAAATAAACTTCAATATTAAAATTGTTATACAGGTATGTAAAAATATGAATTTTAAACTTTCTTTTAACCACCACCATTGATTTGATAGAATTTTGAAAAAA
The DNA here is from genome assembly GCA_963971345.1 of Andrena flavipes. Classification (NCBI taxonomy): domain Eukaryota; kingdom Metazoa; phylum Arthropoda; class Insecta; order Hymenoptera; family Andrenidae; genus Andrena; species Andrena flavipes. The sequence continues at coordinate 17,545,990 of OZ020482.1, read as the reverse complement.
ATTTTCAGAGTAATGTTAGCTGACGTTTCGGAGGCAGTCAATAATATATTTCCCTCAGGTTTTTAATTACAATTTTTTAATGACAAATTCCAATCAGACCTTAAAGCGTCGGCCATGATTGCAGATCCCCGGGATCTCAGGTCGCAAAATTTTAATCCAAATTATATCCATTCCCCAGTTGTAATCTGAAATATAAAAAAAGGTTGATTGAAAATTTTGTTAGCAAGCAAACGAAAAGCACTGTACTAATTGAAAGTGTGCCGCAATATTCCATGAATCGAATATTGGATTTTAAATTAAAATTGTAACTTCGGCGCTGTTTAATAATTCTTTCATTCGAATTATTTGAACATCTGGCTTCTGTTTAACGATTCGCGCATGAAGCACTGAAATCAACCGTATTTCCGCTTCATTAAAACAATATTTCCAACAAAAAGAGAGGAGAAGAGAATGCTCGAGAATTTGATACGAATGGAGGCTAACAACGCCACCAGTCCCTTTTTCCATCGACCGTTTTATTTGTTGCAATAAAAAGGGACAGAATATTGGAGAAATGATTGCTTTCATTGAGCTTACTCGTGGAGCAATTTCTCCTCGTATGAAGTTACAACGGAATATGTATGTATATATTATATAACAGAAAATGATATTTGCAATGCTTTCCATAAACCATTGCTCAAATTTTAGTACCCCTATCGCTGCAGGTCATATTTGGAAATTCGATTTTCCTACGAAATATTGAAAAGTTCGACCTCCGCTTCTCAGGAAGCATTGTACACGATTTGCATTAAATTTGTACAAAATTTGAGCCAAATTGGTGAATCCACCCTTGTGTATTCTCATTTTTGGTGTCCATTGAGTAGTTTTTAAAACGGGGAGGTAAAAAATGGGGAAGGAAAGTTAGATAATTGTGTGTTAAAGAAGAAATGTGTATCAGGTATGTGTCGAAGTGAAATAAAACTGTAAAGGGCTTGGATCAAAGAATTAATATTTTATGATAGTATGATAATATTTATAGTTTTAATATAGTATGATATGAAATCCCTAAGTTTTGAACAGGAGTGTAGACGTGCAGGGGACATCCATGAAACGCGTGTTGGTATAAAACATGCAGGACACGCTCGTGGGATTGTTATCGACAATTCCATCAATTGTCCTGGGTGGTTCGAAACGCGAACGGATTCGACCAAAATGGGTAAGGTGAAACGCGATCAGTTGGAGACGGAGATTGCGAGGTGAGGAGCGATGAGGAACGAAACCTATCAGGGGTGCAGGAGGAAATTTGGGGATGAAATTTTTTGGGAAGAGACTCAGTTTGAAGACGAATTCTTGGGTATGGGGGCTGAATTTGAAGAAATTTTTGGGGAATGGGCGTTGATTTTGAAGAAGATGTTGTTGGGGGATGGAGGTTGATTTTGAAGAAGAAATTTTTGGAGGATGGGGGTTGAATTTGAAGAAGAAATTTTTGGGGGATGGGGGTTGAATTTGAAGAAATTTTGGGGGAATGGGCGTTGATTTTGAAGAAGATATTGTTGGGGGATGGAGGTTGATCTTGAAGAAGAAATTTTTGGAGGATGGGGGTTGAATTTGAAGAAATTTTTGGGGGATGGGGGTTTGAATTTGAAGAAGCAATTTTTGGAGGATGGGGGTTTGAATTTAAAGAAGGTATTGTTGGGGGATGAGAGTTCAATTTGAAGAAGAAATTTTTGGGGGGATGGGGTTGAATGTGAAGAAAACATTTTTGGGAGGATGGGGTTTGAATTTAAAGATGGAATTTTTAAGGGATGGGGTTGAATTTGAAGAAATTTCTTGAGGGCAGAAGGTCAATTTAAAGAAGAAATGTTTTGAGGATGGAAACTCAATTTGAAGATTCCGGGACAATTTTTTTGGAAAGAAACTCAATTTGAAGAAGAAATTTCTTGGGAATGGGGGTTGAATTTGAAGAAGAAATTTTTGTGGGATGATGGTTGACTGTAAAGAAGAGATGTTATAGATTTTGGGGGGTTCAATCGAAACATAAAATATCTATGAAGGAGGGGCACAACTTGAATACCAGATTCGAAAAAGGAGCCCTCATTTTTAAAACAATATTTCTAGGAAATAGAAACAGCTTGTTTAAAAAATAAATTTCTAATGAGGTCAGAGTCCTCGATTCGATGAAGTTTCCAAGGGACGCCAAGAAATTTTAAGGTGAAATTTGTCAAGAAATTTATTAATTGGTGTCTAAATTTTTAGAGCGAGGCCTATAAATTTAATGGACGGCCAAGCAGTTGGATAAATGGGTCGAGAGCTATTGCTCACCATCCCCGCGGTTATCCACAGATTCGTAGTTTATTAATTTCGCGACGGCTTACGGAAGACAATTAAAAGTTGACCAAAGCCTAGAGAATGATTGTCTGATCGCAAATATTTGACTCGGGCAACTTTGAAAAATCCCATAAATTCCCGTGAAATTCCCATAAAATTATCCTTACATCGCGGACAATAATAAAATATGGAATGATAATGATTCTGATTAATTCGACAAAATGCTATTAAACTTATAATATCACTAGAGAAGAGATAAAAGCGCAGGTCTGTGAGAAGAACCGCTTGAAACGTTTATTTAAATACATGTACATACATTAAAGAGGCAATTAAATGCTCCATAGTAGGTGGTTTTAAAACGAACACAATCTTAAATATGCCACGAATAATGGAAACAATAGTAACAATGATTTCAAAGGGTCTGAGAACGGTACAGCGTTGTGCAACTGCTCCGTAACGTTTAAATCTACCTCGGAGCTACAAATGTGCAATGTGCGAGCTCCTGTGCTTCCTTTCGTTGTTCTCATTTCAACACGTTTGGTCCCGAGAAGCATTCAGACAAAATTTCATCGACCCCGCTTATACCGATACCAATGATCAATTAAAATAATAAAAAAAACGGGATGCTTACTTTAAATTAAAAGCCTATAGTTTCGGTTTGACTTAAGGCTACAATTCCATTCAAGGAGATCGATCGTGGGAATTAAAGTTTACACCTCAGCTTCACAGTTTCTGTATGTACAATCTGCTTGACCGCTTAAAAAAATATTACCTCAAGCTTCGCTATGAAATCAGCAGAACACAATTCATTAGTGCCGTGAGAAAGTTCGTTCGTTAAGAAATCAGTACGCACATATCTTTGTGCGACAACAGTAGCCAGATCTTGCGCTAAACACTTGGTTCCACAGTATTTCATATATAAAGGCGGTTTAAGCCGGCGAGTATAATATCAATGAGCATTCATTCTCCGTCGGTGCTTTACAATGTATCCCCTAAATAGTACGCAGTTCTGTTAATATTACGTTGCATTCGCTGGGACTTCAAAACTACGCGTGTTTCCATACAATAATCGTACTAAAAAAAATGTAACCGACATTCCGCGACAGAATAATAACGAGTGTACCAACGATAACTGGGAATAAAATATAAATCTGTGCACTTTCTAAGCATACGTTGCTTTTAGCTAGCTCTACTAAACTATAAAAACGATTAACATCGAAATAGATCCAACATATTCTCTCATTTTCACAAGCTTGCAAAAGAAACGATTCGTAAGAAAGGTTCAGAGCACAGAGCGTCTTCCTTCGTTCTAAAACTTGAGAGCTTCGAGATCGGAGGCCTCCAAATCTCATAGTTCGGTTACCTGATTACAACGTGATTACGCACACACACATATATATATATATACACAGAATCAAGAATGCCTGATGTTTATTTGCACAATTTCAATTATTTTCCCTAGACAGGCTAGCGTATCGCTAAACTAATTCCTCTAGAATTGCGGCTATGACCAAGAGAACCACGATCGACTAGACTGCGTAGGAGATTTTGGTTGTGGAGAAGACGGTACCGATGTGGTTGGCGTGGTAGGAGTTAGTGGCTTCCCATTGTCTTCGTTTCTCAGCCTTACTTTCTCGTTAGTCTCAGCGTGCATCTTCGTTTCGTACTCTCGAACGTCTTCCATTGTCATGTCGTACCACTCGTCGATCCATGCGAACGCTTGCCGATGACCCAGTAATAAAATATCCCTTATACACTGTCGACGGAGAAAATGTCAGTGGATGATTGTAACCCCTTACGGGGAAGAGTCCTATTTAAGACGCTAGGAATAAGGTGATTCTTGGGAATTTTTTTCTTAGAAACTGTTAAGCGGATCTTCTCCAAACTTACAGGATGTTTTAGTTCACATTCAAACAATACAAATTAACGTGTTTAAAAGAATTTGTACCTTAATTTTTACGTTATAAAGTGTTCGGTAGAAACGAAGATATATGAAACAAATTGGCGATTGAAATGGTGGCCCCATTTCTTCTCTGAAATTTAAAAAAAAACCAAGGATTTTCTTATTTCTATACTCGAGCTCATTTAAGAAGGAACTTAATTCGCGCATGTAGAATGCGTTCATTGGCTCCGAGGGAGCGTTTGTTTGTGGTATAGCCAATAGTAACTTGTTTCGTCGCCAACATGTGCAGAACCGATCTAAACTCGTCGGTCGGCAAGTTCCTTCTTAAATGAGCTCGAGTATAGTGTAATTATATTGTCGGTGAAACTAAGACATTGATAAATAAATTAATATTTTTGAACAATTCTTTTTCCATAAATAGTACGAAATATCTGAGGGCAAAATCAAAACTTTTTCTTTCAAGTCCCACCAATTTGCCAACTTTCAACTTTTCTTTCGTTTGTTAGGTTCGTCGACAATGTAATTATACTAGAAATAAGAGAATCCTTGGTTTTTTTATTTCAGGGAAGAAATGAGGCCACCATTACGTGTTCATATATCTTCATTTCTACCGAACACTTTGTAACGTAAAAATTAATTTGTATTGTTTGAATGTGAACTAAAATACCTCGAAAGTTTGGAAAAGATCCGCTTAACCGTATTTTAGAAAAAAATTCCCAGGAATCACATTATTCTTAGCGTCTTAATCTAGTCGAATCTTTTCCTAAAGATAGTTACTCTATGAATAAAGTCTTCCACTCGAGTCTGCATCCCCCAAACTTCGAAGGAAGAATGAACTAATTTGTACGAACACATTATCGGTTGGGTTGTTTCTCTCCATCCCTCTATTAACGGTCCACGACCGGTCCGTTTGGATTGATAGAATTTCGGATCCTGTGGTAAAAGCGTGTAATTCAAAACCTACTTTCACCACGCCAGCGAATAAGCGAAAGTAAAGACTAAAGCTTAATCTTCACGCGTGCGATGAAAATATAGAACTCAACGATACCTCTTCCTCTTTGTAGTGCTTGGCAGAAATTTCATCGTACGCGATATCTACGAAATCAACCTCTCGATGTATCAGCTCGATAGGGGAAAGACCTAAACACTATTTCAAACGTGGTATAAATAAAGTTGTATGGTATTCTTAACAAATATAAAGTATACATCAATTTACATACATTTTCCGAGGAGCCATTATTATCCTCGTATCGAGTTCTTATCGATATATTGAACTTGGGAATGAACGAACACTGAAAGACAGAATTTTATGTAACAGGAAATTGGAGACAGACCCGAGATATTGATACTTACAGTGTACTCTTTGTTGACCATACATAACATGCAAAAAAAATATGATATTAATAAATAGGAATGAGGTTTTGTAACGTGATATCGATAATGCAATCTGTAACGCTTAAGGGGGTGCATGGCACTTAGTTAAAATCAACAGGTGCTTCTGGGCTAGATTCTAGAGCCAGTAATAACTTAGGGGGAGGTTCCGGTCTAGAGCCCATAAAAATAGGCGTATTTAGGAATTAATTAAAGGAAAACTACTATATATAATTTAATGGGACTTTTTGCATCGTATTAAGGATGTCTTAAATTATAGAAATATATTTTTTATAACGTCACTTGAAGTTTGAAATCACTTTTCCCTATATTTTTCATCCATTCAACGCCTTTAAAAATAACAATTTTTTTTTTTTTAATTTTACTGGTTTCGCCACGAGCCAGAAGTATATTCTTCGAAATAAAAAAAGTTTCAGTCGAATCGGATAATAACTTTTGGAGGTCACACCGTTTTGAGAACACTGTTTCGAGAAAAATGCGTTTAAAGTTTTACGTGAGCGCCGAGTGGCCGGTTGTTGCCCATTCATTTGCTGCTACTCAAATAGCTATAATTTCGGGAATTTTACGAATTTCAACAAATTCTTTTAAATACGTATTCCTAAAAGGTTGAATATTCGAAAAATGAAATAAAAAAGAAATCGACTTCTAGACCGGAACCTCCTCTTAAACCAGTTTGCTCTTTTAACAATTCTTTCTTAGGGATATACGACGCATTTTTAAATAAGAATGTTTACAAAATATTAAAATTTAATTAATATACAAGACGTTAAAGTGAGGGCTTGCATAATGGACACCTCCATGTGGTGAACGCGATTCCGATTGAGAAACTCATCTAAAAGCAAAATCGCTGTATAAGAGTATCCTTTAACTCAAAATCGACAATGTGGAAATCGGTCGAAAGATTTTAATAAAAATTCACGGAGTTATACCATAAAATATCAACGGGAAAGATTTTGCTTAAGCATTCTGTGATAAATGTTGTCTTAAACGTTGTTAAAATTATGCAATCTTAGCGAGCGAGTTCCACATCGTGGAGAAAAGTGTCTTGCAGGTCCAGTTAAAATTTCAACAAAAAATATCAATCCATTCTCGAGTTACGATATTCTTGAGAAACACAGTTTTGCGAAAAACGGCTTTCAAGTTACTTTTTACGCTGTAACTATCGCAATTTTTCGAATTTTCCAATGAAATCTTTTTTAAAATACTTCCAAGACTTGTAACTACCATAAAGAATCTAAAAAAAATCGTTTTTTTGACCCTGATATACACACGTACCCCCTTAAACAATTACCCTTCGCTTTGCGCAGAAACTGAACAAACACTTTCCAGCTCTTTTAGTGTGTTACGTTTATCGATGTAATATATATACACCTGTGATGGTGAAAGGATAATAATTCCACGCCTTCTCCGTCACATAAAATATTCTTGGAATGACGGACTGAATCCAATATGGTAATTTACTGCAATACAACAAGCAAATAAACATCTGCTTCCGTAAGAGCCTGAATGTACATGATACCATCATTACTACCTAGATAAATGTATTCTTTTCTCCGTGTATTGACCCTTTCCATGGTCGGGATGATCGCATTGTACGTTTTCAACTACCTCGACGCCTTCGTCGTTATCGGATTGCTCGTGGCTATGCCTCGCGATCATATAAAGCTGTCCTATGCGATACTACAAAGGAATCGTCGACAATCAAACATGCTTCATCCGAGAATGAAGCAATCGAACCTCCAATGCTCGAAGCAAATTTAACTGGTAGATCGATGCCATTAGGAACGGAATAAAAAAGAAGGTCACAAATTAACTCAACGTCGTGGACAAATGAAACTACGTTCCGCATTATCAGATATTTCTAGAAGTTCGCAGAAGCCTATCACATTAAGGAAAGGTGTGAAGTGAGGCACCTGTGCAAGGTAAGAAGTAACCTTGACCGGCCAGTTAAATTTGCAATTGTAGAAGTGTTTCTCAACTTCATCGAGTAATAGAGATTGAAACACAGTACTAATTAACATAGTCAACAATCATTCTCCTCGAATACCATCCATGCTTTCTTATTTTGAATGAAAGCTCGTAATATTCGTTCAATTCGCTCGTATAAGTTACTTGTTCCTTTTGAATGGGCGATAGTAACAGAAATAAGTTACCTCTTCGGTCGTAAGCGGCATGCATATGCGGTATTCCTTTGTTAATACCATGTTTGCGAGAGAGCTTTGTCAACCCTTTACAATAACATCAAACCGATACCCTCTAGTACAGCTATGATTTCTTGTGGACCAATGAATCCTCGGCCCGTGAAATTGTCATGTAAATGTTAATCTCGCGAAGCTCAGGGCGATGAAGCAATAAACAATCGAATAGAACGAAGTGCGCCCCTCTTTCCCTAATCGATAATAAAGCCGGGCACCTTACGCGCAACGACATGTAAGTAACTAGAAGTCCCGGAAATAAAAACTCCTAGGAAGTTGGAATCCTGTGAACCAGTGTTTCCCAACCTTTTTCGAGTCGCGATTTCTTTTTATAAAATTAGGGCTTATCCTTAGGGGTCGTCCTTAAATTACGTAAGGATTTCTGGGGGTGGGAAGGTTGAGAATTTCTTACGTTTTCTTACAATACCCACACAGCACACAGGCGCCTTAAAGGCGCTTTTCAGGCGCATGGTCCCAGGCGCTCGAGGCGCCTTAGAGGCGCCGCGAGCGCCTCACCAGCGTCCAATATGCGCCTTCGGAGCGCCTGATGTTACAAAACGGGACGCCTTAAAGGCGCCTTTAAAGCGCCTGAATTAGGACTGCCAGGCGTTTCAAAGGCGCCTGAAATGGGCGCCTAAAAGGCGCCTGGAACAGGCTTTTTAAAGGCGCCTGGAACAGGCGTGTTAACGGCGCCTGGAACGGGCCTGGATTAGGATTGACAGGCGTCTTAATTATAGATAAATTAGGTCAAATGCAGCTCTTTAAAAATTGCCATTAGGGCGTATGTAAGATGGTTATCGATACTGATTAATTTTAATCTAAATTTAATGAAACAAAGGGTTATTAAAATGAAATCAGACTGGATAAAATTTCATTTTCATTTACTATATTTATTTATGCACGCAATGAATACAGACTGCACTTACATAAGAAGTATAGCTAGGTGATACACATGTACGTATGCAAAGTATACAAAATGTACAGAATATACAGAATATACATATAAAGACACTTAACGTTTCAACGATGGCGCCGAATTTAACAATTTCTCTACGCGGACGATGCGGCGGTCGCGTGCCACTATTCTCTCTCCAAGCGGACGGTGGCAGTGATGTAGCCTGCAGTACTATGCCTACAATGTAGCCATTACTATGCGTACGAGGTAGTCACTGTCTGTGTTCAAAAATTATACTAGGATTGGTTATTACAATCAACATTCAATTTATTCTTATTTGTATAACAAGCGTGAGCACTTAATAGAATAAAGAAAGTAACACACTATTATTGTATAACGTAATATCGAACAATTATAATCTTCTTATAATACTTGAATCGCGAGCACACTTTCATACAACCGTTTACGACAAGATCCGACACGAGAAGAAGGAACGGAAAACCCGGTGTGCAGATACACGACTGACGACAGTGACGACGGCCTTATAGACGCTTCTGAAATTTTGTATAGATGGCGCCAGGGTAGTTACACGGCGCCTCCCGAGCGCCTCCCGAATGCCTCCCGAGCGCCTCCCGAATGCCTCCCGAACGCCTCCCGAGCGCCTCCCGAATGCCTCCCGAGCGCCTCCCGAATGCCTCCCGAGCGCCTCCCGAATGCCTCCCGAGCGCCTCCCGAACGCCTCCCGAGCGCCTCCCGAATGCCTCCCGAATGCCTCCCGAACGCCTCCCGAGCGCCTCCCGAACGCCTTTACAACGCCTAAAAGGCGCATTTAAGGCGCATTCAAGGCGCCTTGTTACAAATCCGGACGGTCAGGCGCTCAGGCCTAAAACAGGCCTAAAACAGGCCGAAAACAGGCGCCTTCAGAACGCCGTGTGCTGTGTGGGAAGGGCGGGGGAGTCGGGTAGCGTCTTACGTAATATTTTTCAAACTAATTTTCAATAAATACAAATTCTATTATTAATGTTCCAGAAAAGTAGTTTTAGTTTATATTTCCCGAAACCGAGTTACATGAATTATATAAACCTTTAAAAGAATTTTAATAACTGAAAAAATTAAATGCAAAAAATATTATGTAAGGAAGGGGTTGGAATATCAAATTTTACGAATTCTTATACTGGGGGAGGGAGGGGGTAAGAATTCGCCAAAATTACCCTTACGTAATTTAAGGACGGCCCCTTAAATTGTGTAAGTTTTTTTGTCAGGTACTTTGAGTCAGGTACCGCCTTACGTAATATTGTTTAACTTAATTTTTAATAAATACACATTCTATCATTAATGTTCCGGAAAAGTAGTTTTAGATTAAATTTCCCGAAACGGAGTTAAATGAATTATATAAACCTTTGAAAGAATTTTAATAACTGTAAATATTAAGTTTAAAATTATTACGTAGGAGGGAGTTGGAATATCAAATCTTACGAATTCCCAGATAGCACAACGTCTGGTGAAGTCTTAAAGACGTCCAAAAGGCGTCTTAAAGACGTTTCAGAGACGTCTTGTTACAAATCAAGACGTTCAGACCTAAAATAGACATAAATTAGTCGTCTCTAAGACGAAGTGTGCTATATGGGTTCTTATACCCAGATAGCACAACGTCTGGTGAAGTCTTAAAGACGTCCAAAAGGCGTCTTAAAGACGTTTCAGAGACGTCTTGTTACAAATCAAGACGTTCAGACCTAAAATAGACATAAATTAGACGTCTCTAAGACGAAGTGTGCTATATGGGTACTGGGGGAGGGAGGAGATAAACACCCACACAGCACAACGTCCCAGGGACGTCGACAGACCGTCTTTACGTCCTGATCAGTAACAAGACGTACCTGGGACGTTCCTGGGACGGTCTGTCGACGTCCCTGGGACGTTGTGCTGTGTGGGCAGGGGCGAATCCAAGATTTTCTTCAGGAGGGGAGCGTAGGTTTCAGAAATAAATCAGGGACCTTTCCCGATAATATGTATTTTCCTGCTAAATGAAAGTGTTTTTTTTTGTATCAATTTATCATATTTTCTCTCATATTGCTAAGTTAAAATAAGTATTTTGCAAATTAAAATCAGTATTTTTCCTTTGAGGGAGGGGTACGCGCCCCCTGCGCTCCCCTCTGAATCCACCAATGGGGGTAAGAATTCACCAAAATTACCCTTACGTAATTTAAGGACGGACCCTTATAATATTCAAGTAACCTACAACTCCCAGGCTCGGTTGAGATTTTTGGGGCCCACGGCTATCAAACCTTCGCGGGCCTTCGTGGTTGAAAAGCGGGGAGGTGGATAAAAAAATATTGTAATACAACATACAATAAAACGAATAAATTTAAACTTATTGTACATAAAATTAAACAGCATTCAATCATAACAAAAATAAATATTAAAAGACAAACATCGGATAGATATTGTAAAATGAACTTTTAGTTGAAATGTTTTTTCCTTTACTGTAATTTTGCAATATCTTGTATTTTTAAGTGAGCTAATCGCTTAGAACTAAAGGTTTAGAACGGGGCTCCCCTGGAGGGTGGGGCCCAGGGCCGCAGCGCCCTCTAGCCCTCCTTTAATCCGCTCCTGCCGACTCCCCAACCCCGTAAATTTAATAAGGCAAAGAAAACGCATTAAAAATAAGTATATCAGAATATAATTCTAATTTAATGATATTTAATTATCTTAATATTAAAAAAAAAAAAATAAAAATAACCCTCCAGAAAATACTTCGCGACCCGCTGGTTGGGATCCACTGCTTTGAAGCTTGTAACCAGTGGATTACAAATTGTAAACATAAAATTAATTCTATTCCCACAATGCAAGTATAATATACATTTATACAGCCGATTGATTTGTAAAATTGTGCTAAATAAAAAACTGGGTCAATGGTTTCTTACGCAATTTCTAATTAATTTTGAATTTGTGGATTGGTGAATGTAGATTTTGAAATTGGGAAGATAAGAAATTTAAAATTCGGATAATCTTTCAGCTCCAAAACTGTGGCAAGTGTATTAGCGCAGAGGACATGCAAACACGTGAGTTGCAATCTGATGTAAACATTGCGAAATACATTGAATTCGCTGTATAATTACTGTAGCATGCAGTGCTATAACCTCAGTGTTGCAAGGAAGTAAACAAATACAGAATGAGGCCACAGAGATTTACACTCCCATGTAATTTAGAAAGGTAGTCGATTATTGAATCAAAAATAAACCTTCTCCCCTGAAAAAAACCTATTTGTAAGCTTTGAGATAACTAAATACAATGCGCATAATAAATTCAATATCCCTTATTCCTAAGAATCGTAATTCAGCTCTATTAAAATACAAAAGCTAAAGGTTTATTTGACTCCTACGAGTAACGCTTAATAATCCTGTTTCAGTTTTATAAACACAGACAAGAAGGTAGTGATTGTATCAGTATTTGGGAAGACACAGCTACGAGCGAAAGGATGCAAGACAGATATGCTCAGTTCGATCCTTCAAGTGGGTCTCCTGGATGAACCACAAGTGGACAAGGACTCCTTCGTAAGAGACTCTTCGATATTCTACCAAAATTACAACAATGGCTGTGGATACTGTATCAAATTATTTTCAGAGCGAGATCGAAGGATACTACGATCCCAAAGACAGAACCATATATCTGCATTTACGAGGCCTGCTAGACACGCACTCGCTTTTAGCCGAATACGATAGATTCGTGGAGAGGCAGGACTGCAAAGATTTCCTTAGCGTCTGGGCCCACATGAGGGACAAATACGCCAGAGCGTTGCTCGTTATGTTTCACATATCGCACGTTATCGTTCTCACTCATCCGACCCATACCTTCGATTACAGTTACGTACATTTGTTTAGAGCGATGGATATAGTAAGGTAAAAGTTCATCCTCTCCCGAGAATGTTTGCCTGGCGTACAGAATTAATAATTTCGTGAATCGGTTGGTTCTTAGACAGAAAGTATCGCCGCAGCTCTCCGACATTCTGAGCTGCGTTCATAGCTTGCCGAAAGATTGGGTGTCCAACGTCAGACCCTGTTCCCCGAGAGTGCTGTTCTATTTCGAAACCTGCCCCGCAGTGTTCCAAGATTCATCTAGCGGAGCTAATATAAAAAAGCTAGAGCATTCCTTGGAGGACCAAATTTACCATGTGCTGAGGAAAAATCGTATAGTAACCAATATAAGGTACAAAGATATTCGAAACGAGAGGAATTTCAAACCGCTCGCTCCTATTTAATCGCGTATATTGATTTCCAGTTCGAATTCCCTGTTCGCAATTCCGGCGAACCAAGAGTTCGTCTACGTAAACACTGGATCGATAGAATCCAAGGATATTCTGGGTTACATGGCGAGGAAGCTGATACAAAGCTGCAAAGTCAGTTCCGGTGGTAGCACCTCCAGAAGCCTGGCCAGCCAGGATTCTAACTTCCCAGTAGACGACGCGGAGAGTGGTAGGTAAAACGACGACTAAAACCAATTCGCAGTAGCCACATTGTCCCGTTACGTGTTCGCAGAAACTCGTTCCTTCAGGCTGCTTCTGCAGCAACATATAAATCTAGCGTTCGCTAGAGGCTTCGACGACAATGTTGGGAGGCACTCGGTGCCCGCGTATTTCGAGGTCAGAAAATTAACTACGGCGACCTGAGATTTACAAAGAATTCATCTTACATTCCTCCGATTAGATTCCCACGGTTAAAACGTTCTGCGAAGTGGCGAACAGAGTGTACAAGTACTTCATGCATGGAACGGACAAGGAGCTGCTGACTCTGCACAGCTTGCTGGACACCGACGTCAAGTTCAGCAAGAGCAGGTGCAGCAAAGTGCTCCCTAGGGCTTTGCAAACGTATCAGGAAAGTCTGCCGCAACATTACACAAGGTACAGAGTTGTGATAATGTAAGGGTAGGTGTCTACACGAGGAGTAATAGTACTGATTCTTCGATCTGATATCAGGGCGTATCACGAGACGAAATTGGCTCACGCGATGGCCGTCTTCGAGATGCACGCGCGCGGCCCTCTTTTCGAGGAGTTCAACGAGAAGTTGCAAGCTGAATGTGAGAAACACTGGCGCGCTGGAAGGCAAATGTGCGAGGTCCTGTCCCTGACCGGCAATCCTTGCACCAATCCCATCCACAGAGGTGGGAGCGAAGGTGCAGGAGGTGGAGAGCAAGTGGAGTCTAGGGAGAACGACAGGTTTGTCGATTGAAAGGAAATTCACCGCGTCCGTAAATAAAAGCTTCTTTCTCTTCGCAGCGATCTGCCGATCAGAGAGCATTGCAGCGGAGTCAGGTACATCTGCGCCTGCAACTGCGGCCGCTGCCAAGGCTCTAGGGAAGATCCCTTCAGCCTACGACAGGCTAACCACGATTACTTCCAAATGCTGGCGAAACAGTGCGGCTGCGCGCAATTGGAGAACATACAGTTCCCAGTCTTCCAACCGAGCACGCATAATTACAGGTGAACTATCTTAAATACTAGCGGATTGCAAGCGCGAAAGCAGTATCGCCTGACTTACACGCTCTCGCTGCAGACCGGCGCAATTGTTCTCAGTGACAGAGCGGAAAGACTCTCTCAGCCACCACGGGGCAACTACGCAAGGGAACACTCAAGCGTGTAGCCTGGGGGCCAACACCCTGAACGGTACCTTTATTCTACCGTGACATTCCCCACGAATATAGAACTCTAACGCTAGTTCCTTGTAGATGACATTCGCACGCCGTATGGAAGTGGCGGTCAGTCGGAGCAAACGAACGAGACGAACGAAGAAGTGCCTAAGCTCAGTAGCAAAACAAGCCTGACCCCGAGTGACGCGCAGAAAGTAGTTATAGAGGTTTCCGATAGCGAAGCAGAGAATGCAAAAGGTAACCGTGTTTTCGTGATACTTCGAGGAACGAGGGTGTTTATCGAGCTGGAATTCTACAGAGAAATCTCTAGTCAGACAACCATCGACCACCGAGTACCTGCCGGGGATGCTGCACACGGAGTCGCCGGCCGGATTGCTACCACAATTTTCCAGCTGGTCCCTGGTCTGCCTGGGACCTAGCAGCCTGTACTCGCATAATCTGGGGCTACAGCACCAGGCTGGCGTTCTACCCACTTCCGCCTTCCTCCTGCCTTGGGACGTGACCGTAAGGTTGTTCGAAGTGGACAGAAGGCGTTCGAGGAGATCAGAGGTACGCTCGAAACCGCAATGCTGAAAAGTGCTTTCCCTCGAACAGATTGGAGCATCAGAAAGAAAGGGGTTCACTGTGGCCGACGATAGGTGACCATGGAACTCACGGTTACTGCCCCAGAGGGAAGAACTTCCAAAACTTGAACACCATTCGTGGAAGGAAATCTAAGGGCGGCAAGGAGTTTGTAGTGAAGATATTTGTTGGAGTGGAGTACGAATGCCCGCGGGGGCACAGGTTCATGGCGTCGGCGCCTGACAAAGTGTTAAAAGCCACTGGGAACGGGATTGTGAAGGACAGCGGGAACAAGGTCACATCCAGCACTGCTGACATGCCTCTCTACTTTGCTTGCCCCTGCAGGTGTGCGAAGAAGATTACTGTTCGACCGTTGTTTAAAGGGTTAGATCGCCTTGGACGGAGGAAAATTGCAGTCATTTTTGGCAATTTTTTTAGAAAGATAATGAAATAAACAGAAATTCAATATGGAGGCTGTTACTGCACAACTTTTGCCGGAAAAAATTGTATTTTTTTCTTACAGAATGACGGCGGTAGACTATACCGTTTGACTTGGAACAAAAAACCAAAAAGTTTTATTTTTTACGTGCCTAAAACTAGAGAAGTTAACCTATAAACATTCATTTGTCTCGAAATGGTGAACATGCGGAGAAGTGCATTTTTTTTTTTATAAAAGTGTCAATTGCAAAGAATATGTTGAAAATATCGGAAAACACATATGTACTTTTCTAGTTTTAGGCACGTAGAAATTAAAACTTTTTGGTTTTTTGTTCTAAGTCAAACGGTATAGCCAAGAGATTGAACATTTTGTAGGAAAAAATACGATTTTTTCCGGCGAGATTTGTATATCAACAGACTTCATATTGAATTTTCTGTTTATTTCATTACCTTTCTAAAACAAATACCAAAAATGACTGCAATTTTGCTCCGTGCAAGGTGGCTTAACCCCTTAATCCAATGATATGGATTCTAATATTTTAATGTGCACAATTTCTAGACAAACAAAGCCACTCATAGCTCAACTTATGAGGATTCATGTGGTCACACCGAAAGCACCTGTCCATGTTACTTTAAATCCTCGAGTTCAACCAGGACCGCCACCCTGCCCCGTTTTCGTAACTGGCTGCGACGAACCCATAAAATTATCGCAAAGTGCCTACTGGGTCTTGCGACTACCGTATCCTTTTAAAATTGATATATTTTCATACCTTTATTTGAAGTCGGTTAAAAAACATTTATCATGGTACCTATTGGGGGACATATTCCATATAACAACGAAAGAAACACCCAAATTGGTCTACGCGTTACAAAGTTATGCGCGAACAAACATTAAAACTGGAATTTTAGATAATGCTAGAGTATCTAGATAATAGTAAAATAAAAAATTAACATGGTACTATTCTTCATAGTCTTTCAAATAAAGAAAGAACTATCGAAATCGGTGCACCTATACGGAAGTTATGCGTGAATATACATATATAATGAAATATACGAGAAGAATTGAGTAACCCCGTTTTTGAAGTCGGTTAATAAAGAAACAAATCGAGAAGGTGGCACAAACTTGTACAAAATTAAATCTTAAAACGCTTTTCAAAGAACACTGGTTTGCAATAACGAATTTTTCAAATTTGAGAATTTCACACGCACCACAGTTTCTCGGAAACTTCGAACAATTTTCGACTTATTCTTGTTTTATTGTTACGGTACACCCATGCAGTATTCATGATTCAAAACGAAGAATATAAATTTCATGGGGAATGTTGGAATATTTCCTTAATAGACATTTAGGTACGTATACATGGATGAAAAGGGACCATATTTGGCGCCAAAAGAGATGGTGCCAGCACCCCATGGCAGGCTATTGGCGGGAATGTACGGAATCAGTGAAGTGGTTCCAGAAAAGAAATAATTCAGTATTGAAGTTTTTTACGATGGATAACTTGTAAATTAGATCTTGTAAATATATTATATTAAAGAAAATAAGCATTTCTGTTTCATTTCTAGGGGTTATCGTATATATCTCGCTACTGCGCATGACTAGGCTTGCGATGCAATCGTAACAACTGAGCGCGGCAAATTCAAACTACCAATTCCCGATATTTGTAAATTACACGAAATTCGACAATAAAAATATCGCTATTCCCCTTCATTTATTAACTACGATCACTAAACCATACGAATTAAATATCTTATTCGTCGCAAAGTGGAATTTTCCATAAATAATGCGGAATAAAATTTTATCGAATAAACGTCGCAAAATATCGCTCTTAACCCCTTTTTCACACTATTCGGACGTTAAATACTAGAAAACCAGTTACTTACGTCTCGCACGACATAATTTAACTCCATTTAATTAATAGAGATATTCGAGAAAAACGAAATACTAAAAAATCTAAAATATTGAAATCCTTTGAAAAATAACGCCTTGAAAACTTTCAAATTCCTCCAAGGGGGCAAGAAAACTTCTAAAGTCTGCCTTTTATTACCAAAACACCCGTTTCCAATTCAACAGCTCGGGAAAGGCTCGCGTCGTTCCATCAGCAGAGCTAAATTCCCAACGTGTGTACTTAAATAACCATTACTAAGCTTAACTCACCAAGAATCATCTCTACTCAGCCCCCAAGTCCTCAGTTCCCGTTTTAATCACTTTTCCACACACCACCGACGCTAAAAACAATTACTTTACACTCGCTCGAACAAACAACTCCTCGCAGTACCACTCCCGGCGCGAAACTATTCCAATACGAACGGTCTGCATCGTGAGACGCCGCGATTGGCCCGTTTGAAACGCCAGGAAACATGGGCGCCCGCTCCAGCGCGCTCCTGATTGGCTGCCTTTTCGAACGACCTGCGCACCAAATTCAAATCCCTGAAACTCGCAATTTACGCAACCGATCCCCATAATTGAAATCCAACATATCACACTTAAAGTTCCATTACTCGAAGTCTCGATGACTTTAGAAATTAATAAAGGACCGAATTACACGTTGCTCGTAAAATGGAGGGGAACTCAGCGGTTATTTATCCGCCATCGCGCGCAGCGCCAAAACCGTTACGAACCGCTGCAGCTGGGAAGAAATAAACCCATGTCATCGTGCTCTCACCTGCGGAGCGGTTATTTTCGTACCGTTACGCAGTGATACTAAAGAGATTCTCGATGACATGAATGGAACTCGGAAATTCTCGTCGATTTCCTGAACGACGAAAATAATCCCTCGGTCTTGGCCAGTGAAAGTGACCTCCCGAGCGCGCGTTACGGCGAGTTGCGTGCCCGAGCCAGAGAAGGGACCTGTTGTTCCCAAGAATCAATTTGGAGTAACAACGGCTTCACTCTTTCCTTGGATTTACTTTAAATAATCCCGCGCGTTAAGCGTATTACTCCGATTAAAGAGGTTACTTCCCGTTGTATCTCGATTTATTTAGGTAATTCAGCTCCGTCAATAAGTCAGCGACGGGAATGGAATTTCTGGAATGAGGGACACTGTTTGAACGTGTTTCTGTCGCATTTTCAGGAAACCCAGTAAAAATGGAGCGCGCAACTTTATTCGCGCTACTTGTTGCAACAATGCTGTGTCGAGGGGAAGCCGCCTCCGTCTTCAGCTGGATCTGGGGCAAGGGTGCGGACGAATCCACTGTCCTAGTGGCCGACGGGGTGCCGCTGGTTTCCATTCCGTACGAGTCGATGACGGAGGACGAGAAGTTCCTGCAGGAGGCTGCGAAGTTCACGGAGATCCAAGTGTCGTCGCCGTTGGAAACTTGCCAGCACAAAGTTATCATGAGGATCAGGACTTCCTGCTCCGCTATGACCGAAGAGGAGCTCGCCAAGCTCAGCGTCAATCTTTTGAACTGCCAGTCGGCTGTGGAGGGCAGGAAGATGTTTCCGTGCACCGAGGAAATGGTAGATTGCTCGCAGATTCATGAATCGCCATTAAAACCATGCAATTTCGTATTTTACAGACCGTCGCTACTTCGTTTCGTCTGCCTCGAAGCTTCGAGCTTCCTTTATTAATGTATTCTACCAGGGGTTCTCTAAAATTTCTTTTAAAAACCCCTCTAAGTACTAACAGAATGCAGGGTGGCACTTTGAAAAGGAAACGCACACCCATAGCTTCCCTGTGTGTATGTTAGAAGGGTGATTTCAGACGTGTCCAAACCTGCAACTTCCCCCCCACCTAACACAGACCTCCTCTGAGCTCTTCCCAGCTTTGCAGCACCATAATAGAAAATACTCTCTGCGTGTGCGCATCGGATTATTTCTTTCTGTTTCATTAATCGTATATTAAATAAATAAACGAATAGTTTAATACACTAAGTGGTTCGGAAGAAATTGTAATATCAATGCGCCTTCGTTCGATAGTTGTATACGTAATATTTGTGTATTTCTTCCAGTCCCTGAAACAATGTACAACGGATATGGACGCAGATATGTGGAACGCGTATCACTTAATGAGTAACAGAGCGAGAGCGGTCTGCTACGCAGCTCGCAGTACGCAGTTTCGAGCTCTCACAGAGTTGACTGTTAATAAATTGATGCAAACCGCGCACACGCAGATCAAAACGCTGGGTTCATTGAAGGTAACTGGACGAGAGATACGTTGTTATTCGTTGTGCTATTCGTTTGTCTTTGATTTAGGATAGCCAAGATCGTCTGGAAGAGCAAACAGTGCAGGTGCTGTCTTCTTTGACCGAAGGGAACCAGGCGCTGCTGGAACAGCAACAGCACTTGAAGGACGCGCAGGCAGCGGCGTATAATATTGTGTCGAGAAATCTGAGAGATCTGAGTAACGAGAAAGCTTTGATCAAGACGGGTCACACTCAGCTCGCAGCGATGGTGGAGGATATTGGAACGAAATTAGGTATGGAAGGGAGGATCGTGGGAAGGTAATTGTAGTTATTTTGGGTAATCGTTGGCTGTTCGCAGAGGACCAGCAGGAAGTACTACAGAATATGATGATTATTCAAGAACAAGCTTGGGCTCAGTACGAGCATACTTTACAGAAGTTGGCGCAGATCAATGAAACGATTCAGTTCATTTGGAACATAACTAACACCATGCGCACGGAAATGGATCAGAAACTGGATTGGCTAACCGATTACATTGGCGACACTGGTAATCGTGTGAAATGTTACTAATCTTCCGCAGTCGAAAGATGAATAACGGTTTCCAATCTTTCAGGAGAACAAATGCACAAAATGTATCGCACAGGCCTACACATTGTTTATTTACTATGCGCCATGATAGTGTCAGCTTTTCTGCAAGCGCCGCTGTTAACCAGGATCACTATACTGGGAATCGTGCCACTGAATCTGGCATCGTACTTGAAACATGGCATGGAGGCCTGCTTAGATTTCACTTCGCTGACTGCGCTGATCTTCTTGATCACAGCAAGTAGGTATCGCAGTGGAGGAACCTTCCCAAACATCCATTAAGGATGAGTTTCAGTGACAAACTTTGCCAAAAGTTAATCAATTTCCAAGATATTAATCAATTGTTCGGAATTCTTGTGACAATTTAGTTCAGTGCTTGTCTTTGTGCACAGGAGATTTCAGAAACTTTGGCCTATTGTTTTAATCGTAATTTTGTAGTTATATTTCTCAATATTGCATTTTCCCATAAGAATAGGTACATGTTAAATTAAATGTTAAATAATTTAAAAACTACCGAATCAATTTTTCTAAATTTTTCCGGGGGTTTTACTATTGTAGAAAAATTCATTCCTCCAATTTTCAAAGACTTTCGCTTATTTTTAATATTATTGAAGTTCATCCTTGAATTGAAAGTTAAATAATTTAAAAATTACCGAATTAATTTTTCTAAAATTTTGTGGGGAGTTTTACTATTGGAGAAAAATTCATTCCTCCAATTTTCAAAGACTCGCTTATTTTTAATGTTATTGAAGTTCATCCTTAAAGGTTTACACCACTTTGGATTCGAAAAATAGCAGCTATCTTTAAGATTTTTTTTGGAGAAAATGATAAAATTAAAAATCTATAATTAAGCATTTATTATACAACTATAGAATCCGGTCTTTGTAAGTTTCTTTTCTCGGGCGTGCCAAATTGGTAGACAAGATAACTGCACAGCAGTTGGACCTGGAGCAATAAACCGAACATTTTCATTTTCTGCATGATATTTATTAAAGAAATATGTAGGGATTTTTCAAAGTATGGTTTTTTGTGAAAA
The DNA here is from genome assembly GCA_963971345.1 of Andrena flavipes. Lineage (NCBI taxonomy): Eukaryota > Metazoa > Arthropoda > Insecta > Hymenoptera > Andrenidae > Andrena > Andrena flavipes. The sequence continues at coordinate 17,524,910 of OZ020482.1, read as the reverse complement.
TGGTGAAAATTTGTGAAAATGGTGAAAATTTGGGAAAATGGTGAAAAATTGTGAAAATGGTGAAAATTTGGTGAAAATACTATTCGAATATTTAAGTATTCGAATACTAATGTTCATTTTTTTACAAGCTTTTATTTAGTTTCAGTTGTGAGTTCGTTAGTTTGTCAGGATGAAATTTTGTAAGCTAATAACTTGATTCATAATTTCACACCATATACTACTCGAATACAGCAGTATTCAAATATTTCAGTATTCGAATACTTAAATATTCGAATAATAACATTCGAATACCTAAATATCCGAATAATAACATTCGAATACTTAAATATCCGAATAATAACATTCGAATACTCAAATATTCAAAGGTTATTCGTAGCATTCGAATACTTGTAAAATATTCGAGTATTAAATTATTCGAATAGTCACAGCCCGACTTCACACCGCTTCACGATAAATTCTATATCTCCGTCAATTTTGCGGATTTTTTCGTAAAATCTGGAGAGAACATTCTTGAAATTTCGTCTTTCAGAAATTGTGAAAAGGAAAAATTGATAATACCGATTTTACCATGTTCTCCCCCCTTAACCACCACTATAATATCTGATTCCGCAGTGCATTTCCTGATGGTCGGAATCCAGCGGCTATTCGGGCCAAAAGCAAAAATCATACGCCCCGAACCAGTGCAGTTTATCAATCAAAACGGCCACACAAATGGCGCAGCACAGAACTACTCTCACGCCAACCTTCGAACACATCAAGCCCCTTCGATATCTCTGTACGCGAAGCTAAGAAGAAGCACGTGGCAACTCTACAACATCTTTCGCTACCAAACGAACTGTTGCATTCGTAAGTCGGCAGGCTAGTAACAGTGACCAAAGCCTCCGTCAGTTTTAAAACGAACATTCTTGCAGAGAAATGCGGTTCGCTGGTACAGTCATTAACCTCATGGAGCAGACAAGGGCTGACGCAGCGCGAGGAGCTGTCCTGCTCGTACATGCCCTCGAGGAAGACTCGGGAGGACCTCGTCTCCAACTTCGACTATCCAAGTCTGTTATCCGACGACGTGACTGACTTCGAGAACTCGAACGCGGAGACCGACAGAAGTCACTTCGACGAGCTTCACAACCTGGTGGACGCGAACGAGCTGAGAAGACGGCTGAGGAGGATAGAGGGTTCTGTCAGCAGCAGCACTCACAGTTATCAGCAATCACCCTCCAGAAGGTAGGAGGTATGTCCCGAAGAAACCGAATAACGCTGAATTCACTGAAAATTAAACGCTCCTTCTTTCTCAGTGCTACTCCATCCTACGGGTCAACCAGAGCCCACTGCATTGCTCTGACAAAAAGCGGGAGAAGGTGTCGTTTGACAGCGATGAACGACCAAAACTTTTGCTCAAGACACTCTGATAGATTGTCCGTAATGGGAGACTGAAGTTTTTAATGCTAGCGTTAGATACGTAAGTAGTAAACTAAGGGAAGATCAATTATTGTTATTGATAATAGAAGATTTTCTTAGCAGCTATTTGTAAGAGCGCACGGATTTTTGTGCGAGTGAATGTTATCGAATTTTGTAAATATCCTTTGTATTTTTAATATTCATGATGTGCCTTTGGAAAGTCACTTGAACTAGTGATAACTCTTCACCGAATGGAAACGAAGCCTTGAAGCGTTTCCAACGCACAAGGTGAAGGTTGTACATAATTGAATTGTATTTTATTATTAATCGGTGCTCTGTGTACCGCGTCTATTTTATAAATTGCGCAAGATTATTCTTCATCTGTGCACTGAAATGTAGATCGTAATTTATTTTTATAACTCCTCGCGTTGTATTGATCAATAAAAGTACCAGAATAATTCACTGCTTTATTCAATGCACCTTCTAAAAAACGTTCATAAATATTACTAAATGAAAACAGCTTACAAAGTGTAAACGAGTCTAATCGCAAACTGCCATGTTGTATTGAGTGCAGATCGCATTGTGCGTATCTTCGAAAATCTTTTTTCCGTTATTATCAAAACCGATTCCGGTGACTAGATTGTGCAGGTTGCAGTAATTCGTGCCGTAGTCGAATATCCTGAACCATTCCTTCGACACAGACTGGCCCTTCGATGATAAAAAGAAAGAATCCTTCATGATCCTGCTGGTTGATCAAAAATCAATTATAATCGAAGCATACCATTGCCACGCAAGTTCTGTTCACATCCTCGAAAGCTATTTTAATCGCCTCCTCGGTTCTCACGCTCGGAGCAAGGTGTACAGCTCTGATGACATTGCTCTCGTCCTGCTTTGGATCCTTGAGCTTCGAATTAAATTGAAGTTTCAGAGAAACTTTCTATTTTCTGCTATTCTAGCAAGAGAAGTGATTTCTTTTACTGTATAAAGGCATCTGCTACCCCTTGGGCCACATTTATCGCAGGGTGACCACTTGAGTATCTGGGACCTGAACTGCTGCATGGTGGGAGTGCAGGGCTCGTCGAATTGCCTAATGCAAGAAGAAGCAGGAGCTTTATACCTGAATTTAAAATCCAGAAACTGTTCCGAAGGGGAAGAGAACTCTGAATTAAGACAGCCAGCGACCACTTTGAAGAAGGAAATTGATGCTTGAGGTAGAAGTTTGGATATTAATCTGAGGGAGGCTAGCGGAGTAATAAAGTGGAGACAGTGTAACAGAACGATTGAAAAACTCTTTGATATGACTTCCCTGGACGTGAGAATTTATTGTCATCTTCTGCTAGAGGCGAGGTTCAAAGGGGAGCACCGAAATAACACTGTATCGGCCCGGTGGACCGCGAGGCGTTCTCATGGGCTTGAAAAGTGTGGCTCGTATATTTTTCAAGCGGTGTCGTCCAGCCATAGGAAAATATACGGACCTCACTCCGGGCAATATTGAGTTTCCCTGCGCGCAGGATTGTTTGCAGAAGCGTTTAGACGTTATCTTAGAACACATTTTTCTCAGGCTTTTACAGGGCCAGAGAAAACAATCATGGCAAACCCATTAAAACACCAAAAACTTTTGCCAGAATCAGGGGACACCTTGCAGAAAATGACAGGGGACTTTCGCCGGCAAATAAAGAGACATCTTAATGGAGAATATTGCTTCGCGCTAGTTAGTAGGCTGTGGTAAACATTATAGTAGTTTAAGCGATACCATTTAATAATGCAGGAAGCATGCAACGGATAGGGGAACAGCACGCTGATTAAAACAGTACAGAGAAGGAACATCAGAAGCCCATAGATGCAGTAAATGGCGCATCGCCATGTTGGATACTCGACGCAGCCACTTTTGATGATTATCGCTGCTGTATCTTCATCCCCTAATCTTATTTGATTGGAATCTTGGACTGTTTAAAGGAATATTGCCTCTTAATCATAAAGCTTTCTTTAAGGCACACGAACTATGTTAAAGTGTTTTACATCGTTAACGATCAAAGTCTTTATACACCGAATACTCTTGACGATGGTCAAAGGAAAGTTCAGAATGTTAACGCTAAGAGAAGTACCAAAATTTGAGACCAAGAAGCTTCGTTCCACATGAAGCGAGGGAATCTCTAAGAATAGACTAGCAACACCAGCTTAAAGTATCATTCTACAGTAGAGAAATAGCCAAAAAGTAATGCTTTCTTTTGACACAATGAATAATTTAAGATTCCGAAGGCATCAGTTTATAAAAATTTCAGCGTTTAAGTTACTTGAACGTAACTTGTCAGTGCAAAGTCTTAAAGAATGCCAAAGTAATTGAACAGTAAAGCTGAGGAAATAGAATGAAAAGGAACCATTCTGCCGCTTCGAAGTGGGATCATCCAGCATGCTCAGGAGACTCTGGCTGTTTACTTGAGTGTAAGGTGGAGGTGGACGCCTCGACATTGACCTGAGCTGCATATATTCTCTGTACGGCGAAGCTGCCACCTTTTTACCGTTTCCCTTCGACCTGACCATCACCAATTATTCATCCTTCGTGCGAGAAACTTAGCGGCCCCTGACGTCCCCTGAAATCTGTCACAGAAATGAGAACAGACGACTGTCGTCCCTTCTCCCAACCAAAAGACACACTACCCATGAATAATCGCCCCTCTCCAAAGCACAGCTGAATGTAGCCAAAGCGATGCAACCGAACTGATCAATGAATATTGAAGAAAAATAAAAATTAAGCTAAAATTAAATTTTTAACTATTTCGTCAATCTCAAATGACTCTGCCCTTTGAGAAACTGTTGAATGGTAAGAATGGAAGCGGAGAGAAGTTTATTGAGAGAGGATTTTGCAAGTGTGGAGTGTTTCTTTGTGTTGAAAGGGAGGTGGTGGAGTTATAGATGCCTCAGAGAGACCTCGACTTCCCACGAGCGTAGATTGAATGATTTTTTCCTGGCTTTTTTTGTACATCGTACGCTGACGCTTACATGGTGTCCCTAATGAATGCTATCTACGAAGATACGACCCATAAATGTACTCCTCCCTGCTGCTACTTCCTTTTCTTCTTCTTCTTCGCGGCTCGATTTTGTTCCTCGATGCTCCAACAACCTTGTCACGGATTTATCTGTCTTATGATTCATGTTTTCTAACATTGAAGTCATTGTTTAGCAGGGGGCAGGCCTGCTTACAGGGAGAGGAAGAGACGACTGATTCACTAGATGGACCATAAAATCCTTGTTTTTTATGCTCTACTCGGTGCTCTAAGATTCTACGAGTGGAACTGAAGGTTCTGCAAGTGTAATTACATCGAATTTATATTTAACAAGAGAGGGAGTAGGAGATATCTTCAATTACAATTATTTTCTTTGATATTCTGGATAATTCTTTGAAAGTTACTTCACAAGTTTCGTTTCGGAGTATTTAATGCTTCGTGTCTATAAAAGATGAGCTTCTTCAATATTCTTAAAATCTTATCGAACAATTTCTTCATCACAAGTTCCCAGCCCCAAATTTTTCTTATTTTGTAAAGGTTCTCAATATTTTTCTTCTTTATTACTCCCAAAGTTTCACTGAAACAAATTAATTTTTTGCTTCTTCTTAAACATTTATACTTTTCTCCGAATTTCTAATTTATATCTCTTCTTTCAACTATTCCAAATCTGTTATACTCGAGCCAAGGTTTATCATCAAAAGCTTCAAGTTTCTCAATGTGGGAGGTACGAGAAGCGTCTGACTCACTAGCCGAGGTCCGCAATTGCTTCTTTTCTTCATTGTCAAGGGACAGCAAGGTGTGACAGCGTCGCGACGACGGTGGATCATCCGTCTGGGCCGTCAGCTTTCTTCAGTTTCGTTTTCGTTCGCGTCTCGAGCATCAGTAGCCGACTATTTTCGACTAATTTACTAATTCGAGTCGGAACTTCCAGTATGGGTATCCCTGCTGCTATTCGATTCGAAGAAATACATTTATGCGCGCGTCAGTTGACATCAAAGGAAGAAATGCCGCGTCGACGGACGTCTCGCTGTTTCTTGTTTTTATTAGGGAAAGGATTCTGGAGGAGGTGGTCCACCAGATTTGGAAAATTGTGGAAGCTGTTTGATTTAATTCAATTGAAGCGACGAAGAGATGAAGTAGCTTTAAATATCATTTAATATTTAATATTTCTCCAGTTATAACTGTCTATAGATAGTCTAGCACTTTTTGGGAAATATATCTCTTTCAAATATTCCAGATAGTGATCACGATTTTGTAGGTGGAAAAGAAGAAATGAAGAAATGGAACCAAAAATCTGATTCTTCTTAGTTTTTGGGTAACTTCCATTGAAGTTTGGGATTTTACTGATATTATTTAAGATGGAGAAAGGGAGAAAGGTTTGATGATACCAAATTCACTGAAGAATAAATCTAGGAGCAGCGAAATGTGTTTCTTTCGTTAAAAAGAATCGTTTTCTTCTTTCATTTTCCGTTCCCAGCATTTTTATCGAGAGTAATTCGCATTTACAGCGCGGAGGAGCGAGAAGACAGATTGTAGGCGATCTGAAACGAACCGTAGCCTGACTTATGGGCGATTGTTCGAGAGAGCCAGAAGAAAAGATAGCGACTTCCGCGAATATGGGTCAGTAGAGAGGAATGAATGCAGACAGTGTTTTCCTGTTTACCGATCCGACCAGCCACTACCATTGCTGGCTTCTTACCAGTGTACGTGGCAAATTGAACGTCCTTGACAAGTAGAACTCTGCGAAACGGTCGTCGAGCAAGCTCGCCCGTTTTTCTTCCTTCCCAAAAACCAATTCAGCCACTTATCACAGTCATAATGAGATGAATACCAAACTTGACGATCTTCCAATGCGGTTTGTGATTAGGAAGGGAAGGAAGTAAGAAAAGAAAACGGAAACAGAATTTTGTGAAGCAACGGTATAATAGTTGACAAATTTCAGAAAGCTTGGAGGCGCCTATAAAATTAGTTAAAAAGAGGAGAAGATAAGGGCGAGGGGAGGCAAGGAGGGTGGAATCGTGTGAACCGGATCTTAGCCTGGTGGCAGCTGTCGAGGGGACACGTCGTCGGCTTCTCTCTTCTCTGCCACGAAGAGCACGCGTAAAAAGAGGCTCAGAAGACAAGAGAAACGCGAGGACGGACGAGCACGAACCGAAGAAATCACTCGACGATCATTCTCCATTAGAAGTCCGTCGGGAATTAGGTGCGGATCCTTTGAAAATATCAAAACTTAAAAGAAGAAAACGAATTTATTCTTTCGTTGCTGTACTTTTCAGTAGCTTGAAGTAACAGACCGTTAATTTCCGAAGAAAAGAGTGCAGTGCACTCTTCTGAAGCTTGATACTGACCAAGATTCTGTACGGGCAACGAGACATCGCATTTGGAAAGGATTCTTCGCGAGATTTTCGAGCACAGGAGGACAGATCTTTCCTTGGCGATATTCCGACGACTAGATCGTAGTTCTGTTCTGTGTTTGTTAAAGAAGAGTTATGCAAGCTTCGCGTTTCATTGGCTTGAAGGCGCGTTTCCGGCTCGAGGGACGGAATTCCAACGGGTTTCCCCTTTGAAGTGGCCGATAAAACGAAGTCGCGAGGCGAAAGGTAGGAAAGGGCGGGATCCTGAACAGGGTCTCCCAGGAAATTTATAATTCGAACCGCCTGTCGGCGACTAATTTCCTGTTCGGTGGGCGTGCTTTAGTGGTCCAAGATCGACAGGGAGAAGAAGAGATTGGTGGAGGAGGAGGGAAGAAAGCAGGGCAGAGTAGAATATGAGAGGTGAGAGGAGAAGACATCTGGGCAGGTAAGGTAAAAGGGGAGAAGTCCTCTTTTACCCTTTCCTGCCTAGATTTCCCTTCGGAAATCGAAGCAAAATGGAACTGAGGAGAACAGAGCAAAGAAGAGATCAGAGGAGACGAAGAAATGAAAAAAAAGAAGTAACAAAAGTACAACGAAGAAGAACACGTCACAGAAGAACCGAACACAAAATCATATCACAATAGAAAACAGAATGAAAGAGAAGAAAAGAAGAAGGGAAGAAGGGAAAATGAGAAGAAAAGAAGAAAAGAAAAAGAAGTAATAAAAATAAAACGAAGAACACGTCACAGAAGAACTGAACACAAAATCAGATCACAATGGAAAGCAGAATGGAAGAGAAGAAGGGAAGAAAGGAAGAAAGGAAAAAGAAGTAACAAAAATACAACGAAGAAGAACACGTCACAGAAGAACTGAACACAAAATCAGATCACAATAGAAAGCAGAATGGAAGAGAAGAAGGGAAGAAGAGAAGAAGAGACGAAGAAATGAAGCTATTCGTTTTCAATATCAAATTCCCCAATTGCTCTCGACTTTCTCACCATTCGGACTGCTCGTGGTCGATTTAAAAGCTTCCTCGGCCTCTCTCGACGATCTCATCGCACACACTTCTTCCCGAATAGCGTCGGCAGCGTTTCGTCGGCCGAGGAAACAGCTGCTCGACGAAAGTAACGCCTTCGACGGGACGATAATGTAACGGGTCCACTTCTCTATTAAAAACTGAGGCTCGATTTTGTCACCTCTCCCACTAACTCGAGCGGTTCAACTGCCAACATCTGCGCAGTGAAAGGATTTCGAACCTTCCCCGACGCGTGAAACATCTCTGAAAGCTTCCATCTTCGACAGAACAGTAGGCGAAGACACTTTAAACATTATTCTTCAATTACAGATTTGTGAGGATCACTGGGAGAGACTTTTAACATCCTCTTTCCAGGGGAAGAAATATTATCGCCGCTTTGTAATTGGGATATGTTGCTGGAAGTGATTCTTCATTCTCATAACACGGTTCTAACACAGACAACCCCATTTCTTCGCTTAAACTCCTCTTCTCCACTTTTAAGTTCTCCAAATTTGAAATTCCAGCAATTTCTTCTTCGAGTATGTTTCGAGTGTTCTTCGAGTACGAGACGACAAAAATATAATAAGCTCACCGTTTTCATTGTCGATGGGAGGGGACCAAGAGGATAATAATCGCCTTCCGTTCGTCGTAAATCTTTCCTTATGAACGATAGGGTTCTCCCCCGCACGAAAATAGTTTTTTCCTGGCCCTCGTAAAATATTTATATGCGCAAATAGTCGTGGAGTGGTTGAAAATAGGAATCGACCGCAGCTCGAAAAGAAGAACACGTCGATAACGGGCTAGGGGAGGGGGTGGGTCTTCTTTCTCTTCTTCCTTTTCCACCCGGAAATAACCCTTTGATCGGGCCACGAAACTTTATTCTGCCAGCAGAACCGTCGAATCAAACGGCGAATAAAGAGACGCGCAGGAAGCCAGCTTTCATCTCCTTGAAGAATTCATTTCTTCATTCACTGCTTTCATCACATTTTAAGGAGATCAAGTGTAGGGGTTGGCGCAAGAAACAGTTAGATTCGACGAAGATCACGAATTACCTATTCAGCAGAATGCTTCTTGGAAGAAATAGTAGTTCTTCTTTTTGGGAAATTGTGATATGGTGTTTTTTAAATTGCTGAGGTGTGATATTGAAGAAACCGAGGTAGCAGAGTGTTACGGGTTGGAATGAAGGAATTTAAACGATGGGGTTGAGATGTGAAATCAAAGGGGCAGTGAAGAAAATGAAGTGCTTGAAGATATTGGCTGGGAAGAATGCCTGAAGTGTCAAATGGAGTGAATTCCTGGTAAAGAGGAAGTGTTTCACAACGAAATGAAGAAAACGGAGAGAGGTAATTAAGACGCGAAATGGAGGAGGCCCGGGTAAAAGTGAAAGTAGTATCATACATCAGGTCGAATACGGAAAGCAATAACTCTTTTTAATGGCAGAAAATGAATCAGGGAACGGTTAAAAATATCTAAAAAATGCCAGCGCGTTACAGGGTGCAGCAAATAAACGTCGCCACGAATTAAGAACTGCTATAAGGCATTCAGTGGCTCTATAATAGCGATTTACATGCTGCTTCTTCAGACGGTTCATTTTTCAAGCAATACACCAGGGTTTCTCAAATTAAATCTTTAATTCTTAACGACATAATAATTGCAAATTCTTTTTAAACAAATTCTTTTATATTGTTGGCACTTCATTGCGTAGGAAATGAAATTCTATTTGGGCTTTGTACCGATTTTGAGGACTGAGAAAGTAGAAACTTGATTTGAAGAAGAAAATGGAATTTGATTAACAAATATTCATGAAGATAAAAAATTCTTCTTTATTCCTCGCAAATCCAGATGCTACAATAATTAAAGAACACGACTCCCCTTTTCTTCTCTCCAGAAGGCACAACCTCCACCATCTCTTCTCTCAAATAAAAAAAAAGAAGAAATCCAATTCCACCAAAAAGTTCATTCATCAAATACAATAAATTCTTCCTTTGTCCGTCACAATTACAAACCCCGACAATTCATCCCCTACCCACTCTCGAAGGTTCCCAAAAAACACCCCTTCGGAAAAATCAATTTCCACCTATCAAATTCTACTTCTTCGAAACTTGAGAGACACTGCGCCCACGAGGGAACACCTCTCGTCGTCAATGTTCCGAGGTTCCTGGAAGGAATCGCGCAATTTATTTCCCTTCCCACACCCAGCCGCCCCTGAGCGTGGAAGAAAAGAGTATGGACGCCACTAATTACCCCACGGGGGGACGAAGATTTATTGGAATTTTTCAGCCCCGCCACTGGAAACGTCGCAACGAATAATTAAAATAGATCGGAACGTGGAAACAGTAAATTCTAAACCCCTCCTTCCACCTCCCCCGCCCCCGGTGGAATTCACTTGGACCGAATACCGCGAAACTATAACCAACGGATACCTAAAACCTCCCTCTGGCACTAGCCAAGGAAAACTCGTTCGTTTTCGTGGCGAGCAAAAAGACACCGGCGTCGAATTATTCCCGGTGAAGCTTATAGCGCCGTGTAAACACATTTTCGAAGGGGGTGGGGGCGATGGAAGCCGCGGAGGAGTTTATTTCAGACGATGAGGGTGCCCCTGGACGGAGGAACGGCGGATTTGGGGAAGTTTCGATGAGATTGATTGGAGAAAATGTGGAGCGGTTGGGTTTCTTCCAAAGTCAGAGAAAGTTCTGAATTGGAAGAAAATAGATGAATCGGGAAGAGTCGTGCGTGGCTTGAGAAGCTGGATAATTTACGACGAGTGTCAGGGGTGGGTGTCAGACGCCACGAGGGGTGTTCCTAGGGGCCACCCTAACCGGAAGCACGGTGTGAAACCGAGGGAGCCTGCGCCCCCTTCGTCCGAAACCCCCCTTCACGAAGGCGCCGCCCCTCTGCGACCGCGTGTCGTCGGTGTCATGAAAGAACCACCATCGAGATGGCAGAGAGAAAAAAAAGGAGGGCAACCCTCTTCCGTGGCATCCACTGTCCCCTTCGAACGAAAAGGGTGGGTTATCTCGGTGATTGGGGCCCGCTGGTGCGTATCGATCTTCTCGTGGAAATGGTCAATCTGGAGGGAATTATGGAATTGAAATGCACGGGGCTGAGAAGATATTCTTGGGTTGAGGGAGCCTTGGTTCTTGCCCCCCGTTTTCACTTAATTCTTGGGGTCATTAGCGGACAAATAATTTACCACATTTTCGATCCACTCTATTATTTTTTAACATCAACGCAATATACAATATCCGATAGAGAATTGAAAACTGTATAAAACCCAGTTTAAGTTGAATTTATTTAACTGATGAACAAAATCCCTACATAACATTAAACACAATACTATTTTAAAAGTGTTAAGAAGTTACTACTTTTGAAAAGTAGTAAAAAATCTGATATTTCGCGAGGGCACCTTCTGCTTTTAGCACGGTTTAAAAGAATACCAACAGTGATAACTAATTTGTCGACCCAAAAAATCTGTTATCTCGTTCAATGTTATGAAATTTTTTTATTAGTTACATAAATTCATTTTTAACTGGATTTTAGACAGCTTTCAATATAGAATATGTAGATTAAATACATACCACGGTTCTAAGTTGATGTTAAAAAATAACAAAAATAAAGCAAATCGAAAAAGTGGTATCTAGTTTGTAAGCTACTGTGTTTGCTGGCCATAGATTTGGATCTACTTGAGATTTTGTATTAAGGGGTAACACCACTATAATGGCACAAAACGGTAGTGTATTTTTGACAATTGTTTGTGGGCAAACAAAGAAATAAGTGGGAAATCTGTTTAAACGATTTTATTATACACATCTTAAGAAGTTTCAAGCTATTTTTTTCTTTTCTTTTTTTCAAAATGTCACTTTAAACGCATTTTTCTTGAAACCATGTTTTTCAAATTGGCCAGTAGCACTATTTGAATACATTTTATTCGTTTCACTTGAACGTTTTACAGTAGCTTCTAAACTACATTCTCCATCGAAGTACGTATCGATATGGTAAAATATTATTTTTCTTAGAAATGGTAGGCATTTGAACAGAAAATTCACTCTCTAGCTACATTCATCCACGTTCAACACCATTTTTAGCTAAAAAATTGTACATAACTTTAAAAGTTTTCAACAAATGGTGCCAATGGGAAAAACGTGGTTTCGAGAAAAAAGTTTAATGTGCCATTTTGAAAAAAAGCAAAAAAAAAGAAATAGTTTGTGTTGTTACTTCTTAATTTGGAGGGAAAATGTGATTTGAGAGCAGTAATTTTGAGGGAAATGGGGAATTAAAATGAAGGGAACCTGAGACGATAATCTTTTATTAAAATCCATATTTCTATGTAATTTAATTCCATAGCTTTTTCCCTATTTCTGTAGTTCTATAATCTTGTCGCGAAACTACACGAATAAATGAATAAATAAGTGAATAATAATAAAATTCACTTAATTCTTCTCTTCTTCAGCGTCAAAAAAAGTTTTCTTCTTTACCGCAAGAGTCTCGTCGATTCTCCGCGATTTAATTTCCCGCGTTTCATGAGAGAAAGCGGCGAAGTTCACTTGAAAAATGAACGAAACGGAAACCAGAGTGCCTGCAGTCTTCTTCAATGAACCTTCCGAGAACAAGCCAACCCCTGCTCCTTTGTCCTGACGTAGTAAGGATCCTCCGAGAAACGAACCAGAAAGAATTCTGCCTGAATGAATGACCCTCGAGGCCTTGGAGTACACTTTGACCATACAATCCATCACAAGATACAATTTCCACTTTCCTCTTAAAAATGAAATCTCTACCACTCGAGAAGAAAACTTCTCTTTTCTTTTTAACATACTCTGCAAGATTACCACAATGAAAATTACAAAATAAAGCGATCCTATGATTAATCCAAATTAATCAAAATTGTCCTGACGCATTACTTCCTACGAATGAAGAAAGAAGAATACTTCAATAAATGCTTTAATATACTCAAAAATTGCACCATTCATTTTCTTTACTTGAATCAACTAGAATCAAATTGACCATCAATTAAAATATCTCCAGAAAAAAAGAAAAAGAAGGAAAGACGAAAATAAGAAAGGAGAAAGAAGAAAAGAAGAAAATAAGAATGAAAAAGAAGAAAAGAAGAAATGATCCAAGAAGTCAGTTGTGCACACCAAACTCAAAATTCAAGCTTCCAAATGTAAAATAATACTTCCTCACCACCAACTAACCTCCCCGCCCGAAGAAAAGCACAGAATTCGATGAATCATATCGAAAGGATTAAGTCGAAGACGGTTTCGCCGCGATATCGACTGGCAACCGCCACGAAAATGACGAAAATAACGCTCCATCCGTCTGTTTCACAGAGAAAACAGGTCGAGAGCCTATCTCTTCATTAACACATACTTCATAAGCGGCCGTTAATGAATCACACGTTCGTAGATCAGCCTCCAACGACTTTCTGTGTTTTTCCAAGCAGCTGATTTATACGCCGAGGCCCGTGTTGCCGCCATTTTTAGTGTCCAAATAAAAAGGGAGCCCCTTCCAACCCTTTCCAACCGCCCATGCCTATGGGGTGGCTGGCCCCATTTCTTCCCACCCCATCGAACGCTTTTAAGACTCCTAGCTGTTAGTCTCTTTTTCCCCTTCTTCGATGGTTTCGGCGCCTTTGATGGAATTGATTTTTTTTTATCGTGGATAGTGAGTCTGTCGCCGATGCTTGTTTATAGGGAACTTCTGAAAGGTTTCTTCTTTTTTGGCGTGGAAAGGGTGGGGCTTAGCTTTTCAATTTTATGTTTATTTATGAAGAAGCTTCGATGCTAAAGGAAGAGCAGAAGAAATCTGTAATAGTATCTCCGCCATGTGACTTTATAAATGAAAAGAAGAAGGTATTTGAAAACTGCTGGGTGAATTTTTCCACGTCGAAGAAGAAAAGTTAACCGCGAAGCGGTCTCAACGAGAAAATAAATCCAATACAAACGCCAAAGAGAAGAAATAAAAGAAGAAAGCAAACGCGATGAACGCTAACGTGTTCCCACTGCTGTCGTTGGAATATTAAAGCAGAACGCTGCAGAGCGACGGGGATTCAAGAAGTTTCCAATTATCGATGGCGTGTGGGAGCGCGGAAAAGAAGAAACGAGCGGGGACACGGCCGATTATGGGTGGGTTTTTGTCGCGCTGGCGCCACCATGTCGAACGCGACGTTCACTCCTCCCCCTTGGTCCTCGAATAGCTAAAATCATCCAGCGTGCCAATTTCAAAGCGGCGGGGCCGAGTTCGAGGAAGAACAAGAACAAGAGGAGAAAAAAGAAACGAAAAGAAGGGCCGACGGTCTCTCGTTACACATCCGCGCCACGGTGCATTTACCGCGGCTGCAGTCGGACGGCGAGAGATCGGTGGAAAATTTTGAAGAAGAAAAATACGGAAACAATTTCAGTGGCTGTCGTTTCGATTTGGAGAAAATTGAATAAAAAGGGTTGGTAAAAGTATGTTGGGAAGAGATGAAGAGATTAAGAGATGAAGAGACGAAGAAATGAAGAGATGAAGAGACGAAGAGCTTAAGACATGAAGAGACGAAGAGATGGAGAGATGCAGAAATAAATGGTGGGGAGATTGAAGAAGGCAACAGCGTTCGTTTCAGGTGGGTGTGATTCACCTGCCTCTCACCTGGCTGTGGTCCAATGGAAGCCCTGCAGCACCTGAACAGGTGAGTCTTCACCCACCTCCAATGATTGGCTAGGAAAGAAAAGGGAGTCTGCAAAATGGCGTGGACCTCGATTCCCATCTTACATTTAATTCCCAGGTTTCCTGCAATTTATGAAGCTACTTAATCTACTATTTCAACTGTGTGAAGCTTCTCAATTGTCCACATTCCATTTTTCTATGTACATTCTCCAAAAGTTTTACTATTTCCAATTCTCACCCAATTAAAATTGCCAATCCCCAATTTCTACCCTAAGAAACCTACCCCTCTCCTTCCAATTCCACAAAATCTCCCCCCAACAATTATTTCCTACTCCATCCCAACATCCTCACACCCCCGCTCTAAAATGAATTTTTTTTCGATCGTATTTCTACAAACAGTGTTGGTTGGTAGCTCATGTAGGGGGGCCCGCTGAAACAGCAATCGATGAATCTATCAACAGAGCCGATCCCCGTGGCCGCGGGGTTCCACGACGATGAAGAAATAATGGAAAGGGCACGCTTCCTTAGTTTCTTCGGGAAGTGTCGCGTGTCCTGATGTTTCTCTTGTTCCTAGAAGCAGGATCATTTAGATTCGAAGGACCCTCAACCTCTGACCTCAGCCAGAGGCTACCAAATGTCGTTGGTATGGTAATTAACCAGCCCTTGTGGAAGTTCCTTCCACGTTTCTTCCTCGCGTTCTTCTCGTGTCCTCTTTCCTGCCACGCTACTCTTCTCCTTTTCAAGTTCCTTATTTCTTCTTCTTTATTTCCTTCTTCTTTATTATTAGTAAACTTTATTGTCTTCTTCTGTATTCTTAGTAAATTGTATTTTCTTCTTCTCTATTAGTAGTAAATTGTATTTTCTTCTTCTCTATTAGTAGTAAATTTTATTTTCTTCTTTATTATTAGTAAATTTTATTATCTTCTTCTTTATTCGTAGCATTCTTTATTTTCTTCTTCTTTATTATTAGCAAACTTTATTTTCTTCTTCTTTATTATTAGTAAACTACATTTTCTTCTTCTTAACCATTAGTTACCTTCATTTTCATCGCCTAATAAGCGTCCTCACTGTGCTACATTCGTTTCTACTGTACATTTTCTACACTCAATGCCACAGAAGAAAATTTCCGAGTTCCTTGTCGAAATTCCATGTTACTTCTTCAATCTTCGGAGACTGGAATCTGAGTTTCGATTTTGATTTATGCGCAGGGAGCACCCTAGCCCTCCTAATTACCTAAACACATCCCACGAAGGTTCTCTAGCCGCCCAGGGGTCCTGTAAGTCCCAGCTTCCCTCTAAGAACAATGAAAAACGCAGAAGCACGCACGTGTGCGTGTCTCCTCTTTCCCTGCCGGGCGTTCCAGGTCATTCCCAATCATGCAACGTTTCTTAACGCCCTTGGCAACCAGCGAACCCGTACCTCCACCCCAAACGCACCGAAGAAACGAAGAAATATCGCAAAAACAGCATCTAAAACAACAACTCCCCGAAAACAATCAAAAGAAGTCTATATACTTCACTAAATATAAACTCATAATCTTCAATTCGTCATCTGAGGCCCACAAAATTTCTTCGGAATTAATCCACCCCCTCCCCTTGAAATATTAAACATTCTCTCCTTCGGTGTTTCTTTAACGCCCCCAAGTGCTCTTACCACAGCGCGTTATTTTTATTTCTTCATTTCTTCGCCGTGAGGATCGAATCAAACAAAAACATTAGGGTGCCCGCCATTGGTGTCTGGCTTGAATTTCTCGAATCAAGTCTTCGGGGGGGTATTAGACCCACGGTGCTGGCCCGTGAACATCGCGGTCCCCCGTGACAGGGCCATCAACTCGGGTAAAAAAAGGGCCTCACGGGTAGTAGGGTCCCCTCGGATTCCTCAGTGGGGGTCCCGCGCGTTTCTTTCGCTTCTCGATCCCCAAGGATCCATTGTCGTGCCCCCCCCCCCCCTCCTCAACCTACGGACGCCCCCTTTCCTTAAGGAAAAGCGACGAGTAATGGAGATTACTCATTGCACTGAATTTTCATCGATTTACTTTGTACAGAGGTTGCCACAAAAATTGCAAATATAATTGAATGAGCAATTAACATTAAAAACAAGAAAATAAAAGTAGTGGAGAAGGAAGGAGAAGAATTGTAGAAGGTAAATAAGTAGAAGAGGAAGAATTTTGTATACAGTACAGAGAAGAATAATTGAAGAAAAGGAGAAATGGAGGAAGCCTCGAAATGGAAGCTTGAGGGGTTGTGAACGAATACCTACTAGAAGTATTAAAAGGGGTGAAGTATTAAACTTGTATAAAATGCAAGAACACAGTAAAATAGAGTAATTAATATCTTTACGGTACTGAAGAAAAGAAGAAACGAAGAAAACTCTGTAACTCGAGTGCAGGAGCTAGTGAAAGTACTAGAAACAGAGGAAAAGGATTGAGAGGGGCACGGGGGCAGAAGCAGTGAAGGTTAAGCGACAGCACCGATGGCGAACACGTGTGTTCGAGAAGCAGGCATTTCTGAAATGCCCAGAGAATCTGCAACCGGTGGAACTAATCGGCCTGGTGATCCATCCCCCTTGCCCCGCCGAAGCAAAACTGTCCCCGAGGAGAAGTAAAACTCGCAGAGACAATAAGTCCAGGGACTCTTGACGTGGACCGCTTTTGTTTGCAATACGGCTCTCGCTGTTTTCTTTTACTTCCGGACTTCTTGCGACACCGTCGACGTCCTGGGATCGTATTTCTTCTTTTGGAAGGGCTGCGAGCCGACCTCGAGTGCAGGAACGATGGAGCGGCTCCTAATCTTCTGCAAACTTTGCTGCACCTTTTGTTTAATTGTCTTCTCTTCTCAATGAACTGGTGGAGCTATTGCTTCTTTTAATTTTCTTCTTTTTTCTGGAGGAGGCTTGGGCGTGATGGCCGAGTCGATAGTGGTGGAAGATGTGGAGTGGTTTGGATGTTGTTTAGTTTAATTTTTAGGGCAGATTTTATTGTAAACGTGGGTCTTTTTGAGGGTATATAGTTTACTGGGGAATTTCTTTTTGGGGACTAAGTGCACTAAGGTATAGATTGCAGTTTATGAGTTTGAAAGGTATGAATCATTCAAGGGGTGGAATTTTTTATACTTATGTGCAATTCTGGAATTAATTGTTAACTTTTGTTTTATCTTTCTCAAATGACTTCGTAATTTTCAATAATTGGAGAATCGCCAATAATTGTTTTCAGCACCAGTGGGTGTAATGAAGTGAAGAAGAAGTGAAGAAATAGGCTTCCAGTTTGTAAATTTGCTTGGAATAATTGATATACACTCCGCGACAAAATTAATGGAACACTATAATTTCCTGAAAAAATTCGCCATTTTCAAATGGCTATATCTTTGCGAAAAGTAGTCACAAAAAATATTTAAGAAACGCATTTTAACGCTTGCAGTTTCTCATTTCGAATCAAGGACTTAAAAATTTTTTCTTCGTCCATTATGACACAGTTTTATCAAGATAAAGCACAGGAAAAGAAGTTTCAGAAATTTTTGCCTAGTTTGAACGTATGCACGGGCCAAAAAAAAGTTTTTTTTCCGTTAAATAAACAAGTGATCGTTCAATTTTTCAGGCCAACCTTTTGATCGGTCCAACCTTTTACACGGTGTTTAAGAGTAGTTTTAACTCGCAAGAAACGCGAACACTTGACTGATTCCATGATTTTCTTTGAAATGGCATCATGTTTTCTAAAAAATGGTAAATATGCAATTTTTTGGGTAATTTTAAAATGGATTAAAAAAAATTTCATTAAATTGGTAACTGGAGGTTCTGAAAGGAAACTTTCTTAGCTTTCCAAAACACTCATGAAAATTTGTCTACGATCACGAGTTCGCAAGTTATAGATATTCACAGTGAAAAGTACCTTTGTTGCTTTGATCGCGAATAACTCGGTAAATAAAAATCATACAACAAAACCAAAGAAAACGAAATTAAATAGAAATGTTTGCTCTATATGAGCTCTTCATTGAATTTACCAGAAAAAAATTTTGGCCCGTGCATACGTTCAAACTAGGCAAAAAAATCTGGAACTTCGTGTCCTGCGCTTCATCTTCTTAAAAAAGTATCAAAATGGTTGAAAAAAAATTGAGTCCTTGATTCAAAAACTAGAAACTTCAAGCGTTAAAATGCGTTTCTTAAATATTTTTTTCGACCATTTTTCGCAGAGATACAGCCATTTCAAAATTCCCTAAATTTTCGGGAAATTATAGTGTTCCTCTAATTTTGACGCGGAGTGTATAAATGAAAGATGAAAGTAGAAATCTGCGATGAAGATGTTTTTTAGAAAATTAGTGTTGGTAGATGGAGAAAGGTGTATTTAAGGATCATCCAGTTTGGGAAGAGATCTCCCCAGCTTTGCACAGGGCACTGATACTGCAAAGCTAGCTCTAATCTCCTTCCAAATCAGATCACTGTGTAAATCTAAATTAAATATTTGCGCAGAGCTTCGAGTGAACCAGTTTAACAGGCTTATTACCGACCTCGGATTAAACGCTTTGAGAGCAACTGGGACAGATTCTCAGGCGAACTTCAGTATTGACAGAAGATATTACAGAGGAGCAGAGCAAAACCACCCAAAAGCCACATTAATAAAACAACTCCATAGCTAAAACTATCTCTTCATTTCTTCGCTCCAGTCCAACCCTAGTTCCACTTCAAAAGCATTGAAATTCGGGGTGAAGATGTCGCGGGACATGTTGTTACATTAAAAAAGAAGAAAACGGAGGCTGAGGAGAGGGGTATGCGACAGATTTCGTTCGAATTCGATATTAATGGTGGACGAGCAGGGTGGTCCTCTCTCACGGTTCGAGAAAACCATGCCCCGAAGACGATGTATACATGGTGCACGCGTCGTCGACGTCGCGGACGCCGCCAGAACGAAAGTCCAACTCGGAAATCAAACAAACAGCCGACGACGACCGCGTTTCTGCACTTCCGTCGTCGCTCCGGTTTGTTTATTGTCGCTCAAGGGGGGGCACAGCCATTTTAGCGACGCGTACCGCGACGTTACGTAAGAAGAAACTCTTGGAATTATCGCGGTTTAAAGAAATTTTGAAGTTAAAAATGAATTTCGATTAATAAAATGAAAAGGGAATAAAGAAACTTTGATATTATTAATTTATCAGTGTTTTAAAGCGTACTACCTATATTTTTGGTAATAAATTTTCACTGATTGGAGTTCCCTATTGTTTAATGTAATAAAATATTGGAGGTTCAAATGAATTTCTAGGTCATCATAAAAATAAGATTCTTGTCACTGAAATAAAACTATTTCACAGAGAATCGTGTTGCAAAATTCTAGAAAATCATACATCTAAAATTCATAAAAATAACTCCACCACCCTTTAAAAGAAGGAGAAATAATAATATTCAACTATTTCACAGAGAATCGTGTTCCAAAATTCTAGAAAATCATACATCTAAAATTCAAAAAAATAACTCCACCACCCTTTAAAAGAAGGAGAAATAATAATACTTAACTATTTCACAGAGAATCGTGTTCCAAAATTGTAGAAAATCATACATCTAAAATTCATAAAAATAACTCCACCCTTTAAAAGAAGAAGAAACCTCCCTCGGAATTAAAATAAAAAGAACTCCCAGTATAACAAAAACATTTTAAAAAATTACATACACCAAGGAGTGACCACGGATTGATGAAGAAGCAATCTTCCTGGAACCGAAGAAGCTTCTTCAGCTGTCACACGTGACACCCTGTGCGTGTCATAATAAAGACATTATTATTACCATTAACTCGGTGCCTTGCTGTCGAAGCAAGGGATCCACGAATTACCCCCAGGCCAGCAGAGTCTCCCTCCCCAGAAGCTGATAAAAACTCGACGTTCCTCTCTCTCCAAGACGATGAAGAAGAAGAAGAAGAAGAAGAAGAAAATGAATCGGGGGACGAAATTGTGTAACGTCGAGGGGGGGGGGGGAAGGGGGGGATTCTTTACACCCTTGTAAAGAAGGACCTAATGAAACGTAATTCATTCCCATGCACCTTCAGAGGAGACATCGTCTGGCGAACACATGTCCCCGCCGACGGATTTTGTGCGTGATGAAAAAGCATGAGCGCGCGCGCCCTTCGTAGACGTCGAAGATTCGAAACTCGAACTCGCTGAATTCTCTTCTCCTTTCTTTCCAGATGCCAACCGGGGACGAAGGGGTTATTAAACGCTCCCCCCTGCGTCGTCGCCGGCATCTTAAGGCGACTTACACTGGTTTTGGCGGGAAGAAATGGGTGTCTGTTGATGGGATTGAAAATTTTAGGTGAATTGATACTGAAAATGGGAGTGTGTCATTTGAAAGTAATCGCATTGAATCTTTTTTTCTTTATAATCTCCTTTATTATTAGTATCTACGTATTTAAAAGAATATTTACAAATATGGTTGTTCGTTTTTATGTTTTTATTATTTTACATTCTTTTGTTGATTTTCTTCTTTAGTTCTGGGTTAGTTACATTTTATACTTAACACCAGAACCGCCGAAAGTTTAAACTACCTAAAATCGCCAGCACCGGCCATATTGACAGGCACTAATAATAATAATAATCTGTCTTTATTACACGAGTCTAAGTCTAACTAAAACAGATAATATAAATTTTTACTATTTATCTCAATCATTTTTACGTATGTACAAGTAATGTAAGCATATATTTGATTACGTTTATTAATATAAGGTAGCATTGTAGCATATTAACATAGCTGCACAGCAAATTCATTGCAGTAGACAATGTTTTTTATTTTTTTATTTTATGAAAGACGCAGATATGTTTAGTTGCAAAAATAAGAAAATTATGGAGACACAAAAACTAAAAACGTTCTAGTGTTAAAGAAGCTTTCTATTTTTTTTTCTTCAAATTTGTGAGGGTGGTTTTGCAATCTATTATAGTGCCCACATTTTTCCACAATTTTTTTCCGCTTGATTCTATAAAACTTATTCCTTCTTCTACAAGAATTTTTCTACCTCCTCGCCTAATTTTACCTTAAGTTGATTTTGATAATTTTTATGCGGGTATAGTGAATGGAATGCAAAATCTGTTTGAAGGCCTTCATTGTACATACCTTGAAGTATGATCATAATTTGTTTTAAATTTTTGTAATACAAAATGGTGGCGCCACAGCTCAGCAAAAGAAGCTTCTTCTGAAAAACAGTGTTCCGTGGCCGGAATATTTCTCTTTCAATTTTTTACCTAAAATAAGAAAACAAAAATTGAGTTCTAGGATATAATATTTTCTCGGGAAGCACACGAGGAAATGAAAAATACTGCTTTTTTAAGAATGGTGCGTGATTGAACAAAACGTTTCAAAAATATCTCACGTGACTTTTTATCTCAAACTGAAAATTTTCGTTCAATCACGCACCATTCTTGCAAAAAACAGTTTTTTTTAATTTCCTCGGCTACTTCCCGAGAAAATATTATACCCTAGAACTCAATTTTTTTTTTTGTTTTAGGTCAAAAATTGAAGCAGAAATCTTTCTCCTCAAAAGAAGCTTCTTTTGTTGAGCTACAGCGCCGCCATTTAGTATTAAAAAAAAATTAAAAAATTGTGATCATACTTCAAAGTATGTACAATAAAGGCCTCCAAATAGATTTTGTATTACATTCACTATGCTCGCATAAAAAAATCTCAAAATCAGGCTACCCTTCAAGGTCCTACAGTAACATTACCCCTTAACAATTAAAGACCTTGCAGCAAGAGGGGTACAATTCCACTTTTGACAATTTTTGAGTTACGACTTACAATATTCTTAAAAAAGATATCTACACCGTTTGGCGCAAGTTTGATGCAAATCCAATAACAAATGAGCCATTTATTGAAAATTTTAGAACCTGCACACATTACTGTTTTGTGCAATACGAACGCGCAACTACATCCCACCTTATAAACAGCTTTTTTTGAAAGCTCTGAAATACGTGTCGACTACGGATGAGGATATTTCAAGAGGAGACAAGAATAATGCAATTTTTTTATGTCTACAACAAATGTCGACGTATTTTTTCCACATATGATTAATCAAGCAACAATAAATCAATAAAAAGTGCTCCTTATTATGCATAGTTATCAAGAAGCGACCGATTTTTGTACTCTTTGGTGCAAGAAAGGTGCAGCTCCAAACTTGAAAAATTCGCCAAAAATAGAAATTTAAAAATTTATCAACTTGGTAGCTTCTACTTGTTGCGTAAAAATGTATATTTTTCAATTAGTGCCCTCTTTCAATGTTATGTCATAGAGTAATTCAAATTATTGCTCCTAGTAATAATTTTATAAACAGTTTTTTTTTCAATTTTCCCGAAACTGATGAAGATGTAATTGCACCCCGCTTGCTGCAAGGTCTTCAATTGCAAATTCTCCTTCCTCCCCACCATACCTTCCACTTCTTCCACCCACCTACATCCCAACAGAACCTCCACATCCCCTCAAATCCTCATCCCCCAAAACCACCCCCATCACGCGCTACTCGAACCCACCCCATTCCTCCTCTTTCACCTGGATCCACAGAAGACTCCGTGCTTCCACTTTATGACGGTCGCTGCCTGCGACCGCGAGGCACCTCCAGCACAGCGCTACCTCCGAAGCACGTGCTACCTGTGACCTTTCTGCGCTCCTGGCGAACACATGTCTCAGGACGGTTCCTCCAGGTCGCCTACACTCGAGGAAATTTGGCGAGCACGTGGCGATCATACGGCTGTACACCTTTAATGAGATTCCAGTCACGTTGCCTGTCCCCATCGCGATCCTCTTCCCCCCAGCAATTACCCCCAGACATCCCCCATAAGATTCTAGGACCAGAATCACTGGGTCGTCAAATAAAAATTAGAAACTTGGATTTTAATAAAGTTAAAAAACGTAATAAAAACCTGGAATCTTAATTTAATTTATGTGGAAGCAATGCCTAAACTTTGGTGCAAGAGTCGAGGGTGGATAAAATTGTTCGGTAGGTAGGGTTTTTGGGGAAAACCGTGGACGACGTGGGTACCTGTCCAAGCGGCGGTTCGCTTCGCCGAGGATATTCCTCCTTTACCAGAAGGACTACGCTACGAGGTTGGATTACTGGGACTTTATTAGCCCGGTAATCCAAAAGTGGCGGGAGCATGCGGGCGACGTATTTCCCCACCGTATTTCGGACACAAGTGCCGGCGGACCATTATTTTCTGCACGCCCCTGCCTGCTCGAGGACTCGACCTTCGGCTAGGCACCTTAACTGGTCGTTAATCAGATCCTAATTTTACGGGGATGCGAGTCAATGATGGACGGTGGCCAGAGTGAATTTTCCTTGTCCCTTCCTCGATGATATTAATAATTTTCAATTTGATGCGAAGAGTGGTGGTTGGTTTTTAAATTTTCTGGAATTTTTGTAGATTATTTTATGTTCCGAATAAAACTTCTGCTGAAAATATTCTTGTTTGGAAATTCTGATGAGTATCGGTAGTGGAGAATCTGAATTTGGGGATTAAAAAGCGGAGGAAGTGATATTAAAGATAAATCTTCTATTTTCCATCAGCGTCAGCATTGATACTTATTTTAGTTTCAATAGATATAGATTATTTGGAGAAAGGGAAAGATGTCCTGTTCGAATAACAGTGCAGCAATAATATTCTGAGAACAATGAAAGAGAGGAATAATTTTCTACCTAGAAAAGTATTGGTCTTAAACCTATACAGAAACTTTATCTGCTTTTGTCTACAGGTTCCATTAGCCACTTATGGTGCTAATAAACATTGCCCTAAAAACAACCTGCAGTATCGTAAAACACGTGCGACGTGTTGGAACTTGGAAGTGAAAGCTTCGACTAGAATTCACAAACTGCTCTGGGTATTTCCAAATTGGTGGTGGCAACTCAAGCCCGTGAAGAATCGACGGCCCGAGTGAAAAGGGTCGAGAGGTGGTGCAACGTCGATTAGCCTATTAATGGCCACCTTCTCTGAAAAGGATCATCGTCATTGTCCCGTTGCTGGTGGCGTACTTGCTCGAGTGCACGGGGGGTCTTTTTCGAGGGCTGAAAAGGGGGCTTCTTCCTTGGAACAAGTGAGGGGCTACTCGCTAAATCTTATATTGGTGATTATATGCATTCTTCTTCAAGTAAAACAACGAGCTTTTATTCTTATTTCAGGAAAATAATGGTTCTGGTAGTCTTCTTTGAGGAAACTAAGGATTATGATATTCCTCTTTGAGAAGAACAAGATTTTTGTAATTCTTCTTTACGTAAAGTAAAATTTCAGCTATTCTTCTTTAAGTAAAACAAAGTTCGGCTATTCTTCCTTAAGTAAAACAAACCTTAGGCTATTCTTCTTTGAGTAAAACCACAGTTCTGTTATTCTTCTTTAAGTAAAATAACGTTTCTACTATTCTTCTTTGAGTAAAATAACGTGTTTGCTATTCTTCTTTGAGAAGAACAAGATTTCTGTTATTCTTCTTTAAGTAAAACAACGTTTCTACTATTCATCTTTGAATAAAATATCGTGTTTGCTATTCTACTTTAAGAAGAACAAGATTTCTGTTATTCTTCTTTACGTAAAATAAAATTTCAGCTATTCTTCTTTAAGTAAAACAAAACTTCGGCTATTCTTCCTTAAGTAAAACACACCTTAGGCTATTCTTCTTTGAGTAAAACCACAGTTCAGTTATTCTTCTTTAAGTAAAACATTGTTTCTACTATTCTTCTTTGAGTAAAATAACATTTTTGCTATTCTTCTTTTAATGAAATATACTTAGGCTATTCTTCTTTGCGTAAAACAAAATTCCTATTATTCTTCTTTAAGTAAAACAACGATTCTACTATTCTTCTTTCTATTCTTCCTTAATGAGGCGTGTAGTGGCGATGAAGAATAATTCTGGGAGGAGAGGGACAATGAAGAGAAACGAAGAAAACGAAGGTCTGAGTATTCCAGCCCGCAAATAGGGGTTCCTTAGAGTTTACAAGGGCTGTGATGTACGAAGTCAGTTGGTAATTCGGATTAAGGAGCCAGAAAAATATTTGCGTTGAAAAGAATAGGCAGATTAGCGACTAGCCCCCCTGGAGATCGTACCGTTACTATTCTGTCACGTGGTGGATGCGCAAAACTCAATTCTCACCTGCGTAGCTTCCTCTCTATCCCTTCCTCAAATACTTTCTTCCTCGTGTGGTACTTTATAAATACCGAAGAACCGAGGGGCTAGTTTTGATTTGTATATTGTGCGAAAATAGTCACTCCCCTTCAATTGCAGACCGAACGCAACCCCCCGCGTTCTTTTCGATGGTCGATAATGGTGTACAATCCGCAGGAAGAATAGAAGAAGAGATACTCTTCCTCGAGAGCTTGGAGGGTTCCGTATTGTGAAGAGGCACTTGTCGCCATTCAAGAATCATAAAGACCAGTCGACTTCTGGTCTCGTGCCTCCCCCAGGAGGCAAACACCATTTTCTTCCCTTCCAAGGGGACTATTTACCTTCCCCGTTCTGATGTAAATTCTGATACAGATCTCGCCCCTCTAAACAGTTTAAACTGCAACCGTGGACTCGAGTGTCATTTATTTGTAACTTAGAGATTCTGACGTTTGTTTATTACAGAAGAATAAGAAGAAGAAGTGACTAGCTTACCAATCACATAATTTTCAAATATATCACCTCCAAAAGAAGAAGAAGAAACAAGAAAACTGATCACCCTTCTACTCTCAACCACCCGAAACACATCATCTTCAAACATATCCCCTTCAAGCACTGATTGTGATCCATAGAAAAGTATCTCATAAAGAAGAACAAAGAGGAAATAATTAATCGCACTTCTGCATCCAATCACTCTTTTTCCAAATCCACCACTTCCAAACACTCACTGTGACCCCTAAAATAGTTTCTTCTAAAAAACATAAGGGCCAAAACTGCCCACCCTAATATCACATATTGTGACCTCTATAAAATCTCCTTGCAAAGAAGAAGAAGGAAGAAAACTAACCACCCTTCTATATCCAACCACCCAAAGGTCTCCACCCCAAAACACCCACCTCTAAATACCTATTGCAACCCCAATCATGCCTGCGACTCCCTAGGTCTCAATTGAAAATCTCACCGAAGGCCTTGACCAGCGCAAAATGTTGTCCCGTAAGTTTTGTAGGATTCGAGAATCGAGGATGTTGCCGAGGCAGGCAGTAAACTTAAAATATCCACGGTCGGCCAATATCTCCTATGGCTTCTCGGCCGACATTATTGCCCACGTGCTGCTCACCAAGTGTCTGTCCTCTAGGGTTAGACGGCGCGCATTATAAACGCCTGCCTTTACGATCCGCGCCGACAGATAGCTTCTACAATGTTTGCACCGGTGCCACTGTCTTCTTCGTCGTCTTCCGCGCCATGTGTCGAGCACACGGTACCTCCGCCAGGAGCAATAAGACCGAGGTAGAGGCGAAGTGTACGCGGGGACACGTTTCTTTACCTTCCCCGGGGTCTTGCCGGAACCATCTGTCGCCGAAAGCGCTCAATGAATGGGCAGAGTTTAGGGGATTCACTCTTGTGCAATCGGATTTTTGCCGGGGCTGTGTGCTTGTCGGTTAAAAAAATGGTGGACACGTCAACCTTGCTTGGACCTCGCGGGCATGGATATTTTGAGAAACAAATTTTTAGATCGCACTCAATCTTTATTAAGGAGTCTCCCTACTTTGGCGGCCTGAAAATGAGCGCGATGTTTGGGATTTTGTAAAGAGAATCCCTAAAATTATATTAATTCCGAAAGTTTATGCCTATATTTGTACATATTTAGGCAACATTTTAGAAAAATTTGTTTGAGAAAGAAAACGGTACCTGAAACTTTAAACGCTTTTTTCTTGAAACTATGTTTTTCGAATTGGTTAGCATGATATCTCAAAAACCAATCACCCGATTTACTTCAAACTTGGTGTATGTCGTCAGTAGATGTCCCATTCTCGTTGTTACAAAAACTAAGTCGGTTTTTGCAAAATTAGACTTTTGCGACTTAAAAAAGGCGAATTTTTTGCAATTTTTTGTCTCGATTTTCTTGTTTAAAATCTCATCGTGGATTCTCACCTTTAGTTTCTGGATGATAGCTCCACTCTATCGAGTGAGAGATTAGAAGATTTTCTAAAGTTTTTAGAAATATCTCGCAAACTATAGAAAAATCGAGTACCTCTTCAAGATTCTTCAAAGTGAAGAAGTGAAGATAGCAAGATGAGGGAAAGAAGAAGTACTACATCTGATATCTGAAAGAGCCACTGGATGAGTGCTCATCAAGATTTATATAGGGGAGGGTTGCCTATATCGTACCACTTAAGACATTTTGCGTTATATTGGATATAAATCGTACCTCCACTAAAAATAGTATAAATAACAAATAGGGAAGTAAATATTCAACATAAAGAATTGATTATTATATAGTTACGTATACATTCAGTGGCGGACGAAAGAAAGTTTACAACTTTTAAAATCGCATAACATTTTTAGAATTCGTCCAAACGATATGAGTATTTTTGAGAAGCTAGAAGGATTAGTTTGCTGAGTGACGTGTTTCGTCGTTTTGAAAAAAATTGCGATTGGTCGGAATAGCAAAAAAAAATAGTAAAGGTCGTTTTTTAAACTTTTTTTGTGAGCCTGTAATGAAAATTCAAAAAACCCGTTTGTAGATTTAAGTATGTTATATACGTGCCTAAAATTTACTTAGCAAATTAATCCTTGTAGCTTCTAAAAAAAAACTCAACTTGTTTAGATTAATTTTATAAAAGTTATGCGATTTTAAATGTTGTAAACTTTCTTTTGTCCGAAACTGTATGTATATGGATTACACACAGGCCGCAATAACTTGTGTATATGATATAAGCACATAACCTATATAACATACGAGTTGTCAAATCCTACTGGTACGATTGTAGTGATACGATTTAGGAAACATGATCAATTTATTTATAAATATCAATTTAAACATTATAATGAATGTAATATGTATTTAAAATGAATATAAAATATTCTACATTAAACCCACTTTTAGAAAAGTAGGTACCAAAATATAGGACAAAATTTCATTGTTTGATTATTATCAGCTAAAATAATCTGGTAAAATGTTACATCAATCATATCGGATTTTTTAAAATGTTTATAGCGCGCACAAAATAGGGTGTAAGCTCAAAAGGTTTTGTTTCTGTTTCTTATTTCGCATTTACTTGATATTTTTATTGTCAGATGTTTATATTCATTAATTACTGAGAAATTGATGAGGTACGATTTAGGTGACCAGTACGATATTGGCAACTCTCCCCTACATAAAACTAAAAAGTCCAAGTTCCACTACATTTTTTCCACACCGAAAAAGAATGTTCAATCACAGACCCCTAAAAATGATATACAGAAGCTTGCATCTTCAAAGAGCAATGATCTACCAATTTCTATCCCAAAGAGAGGCACAAAACTGTAAAGCTCCTCGCACATGTAATTCCCTCCTGTGTCAAGTGAACTGTCCCGACGCACCCAATAAAAGAGAAACACGGAAAGGGACCACCGGTTTGCAGGTGACCATAAACAATCATTCACATGCACCTTCCATATGCACCTTCCACATGCACCTTCCACGTGCACCTTCCACATGCACGTTCCGCATGGTCCCAGGCAAGTAGAGCCATAAAAAGGTTCATTCACCAAGGCACACGTCCCTCGTTCACGTATTTCCCCAGGCTACCTGCCACCAGCCACCTAGAATCGGGCAGTTACCTACAAGGCAGTGCAGCACGGCTAAACGCGAAATCCGATTTCTGGTTTATGCCCACTAAACCAGGGACAGCTAGGGGAGGTGGTGGATGTGCCCACCGGTTGAATTCGGCCACCAGCAAGGCAATTAGCACCTGGTGTGCACCTCGCGGGTCCCTCTCCCCTACCTCAGTCGTAAAAGGGGCGCCTTGCTGTCTAGAGTCGACCATCTGGGTATTTATGGACGGGAATACCCAGAGGAACTCCTTCGAACGGCGATCTGAAGTGACCCTTAATCTCGTTATTCCTTTTTTAACCGGCGGAGAAATGCCCGGGCCCACAGCTTTGGGCCTTAAGGCCCTTAAAGGTTTCCATAAAATACCAGTAATTTTTAATTTGCATTTTGCTGCCCCATGCCAGCGGGGCCTTCGGTACGATTAAGGCCCAATGGACTTTTGAGGCCCCTAAAATTCATTTGGTTTTTGGAATTAATTATGAGTGACATTTTGAAAAGATTCTATGCTTTATAGTATTGCGTATATTAAATGAGAAGAGAAGACATGTTTTACTGAAGCAGAAGTGGGACTTTGAAGTAGTCCATCGGGCCCACAGAGTTTCTTGGGGGAGCGTAGCTGCCGGGCCCACCTGATTAGCCCGTCCACGTCACCTTGAGCTTTAATGGCTCTCCCGTTATCCCTCACTTGCCCGTTTTTACCATTTCACTTGCACAACATACGCGCCGACCTTCGGGGCCCCACGTTTATGGCCGCCGAAGGATGGACGGCGGGCATTATGGCAATGGACGAGCGGGACCCATGTGTTTCCGTTGGCGAATTTGCATTTACGGGCTGAACGGCACCGACCCCAAGGAACATGTGTTCGCGACCTGTCGAAAACTGACGGTCCGGACACATGTTCCACGGGGAAAAAGGTGAAAGCCTCGGTGGAAAAGGGACGAACCTCTCCCCTTCGGAGTCTCTCGAGGCCTACGTACAACTCTTGCCAGAAGGAAAAACAGGGGGAGATGAAATGAGCATTTTGGTGCCGACTGATTGCTGAAGATACAAGATTATTTGGAAAGAAATGAGGAAATTATTGATTAGGTGGGGAATAAGGGGAGGAGTGAGAAGGGGAATAGAAAGAAGAGTAAGGTGTAGAAGAAAAATTAGAGAAAGTAAAAACAAGTAGACAAAATAGAAGAAGAAGTAAAAGAAAAGTAGAAGACTAGAAAAAGAAATAAAAGCAAAAGTAGAAGACTAGAAAAAGAAATAAAAGCAAAAGTAGAAGACTAGAAAAAGAAATAAAAGCAAAAGTAGAAGTAGAAGAAGTAGAGGAAAAAGTAGTAGAAGAAAAATAGAAGTAGAAGAAGAAATAGAAGCAAACGTAGAAGCAGAAGAAGTAGAAGAAGAAATAGGAGAACTAGAAGAAGAAATAGAAGTAAAAATAGAAGTAGAAGAAAAAGTAGAAATGGAAGAAAACGTAGAAGAAGTACGAGAAGTGCAAGAAGAACTAGAGGAAGCAGAAGAAATACAAGAAGAACTAAAAGAAGAAGAAGTGATTTGACGATGAAATTCATGATTTTGAACTGTGTAATATGTAACTCCACATATTTTGATACTGGTGGATGACGACGATAAAGGGGGCATGCCGTGGGAGGTTTGTTTGGAAAATAAAGGATGTTGGGTACCTCGACAGGGTCTTTTAAGCCTGCAGCAGGGCAAAACGAGGGGACATTCGCGTGGCGATTAAACGCGAGGCAGCACGCGCAATTAAGCCCGCGTTAATATCGCGAAACGGTGCGTGCTCGAGCACGTGCAACGAGACTCCGTACGGTTTACATGCTCTTCAGGAAGCCCTTGAATAGCCACCACCGAGCCATACTTTTTCCTTTATCAATTCCCAAGCGATTTAAATAGTATCCGAAACGATCCCCCATCGCCTCGAAGATGCTTCAACTTCACTATCCGCGTTCATAGCGGACGTCGAGACGCGTTTATCGAAAGTGAAGACATCACGGAACGTCTCCGTTCGCCATTGGAGCTGCGGCTTCTGGGAAATGGGGCGACCAGTACGAAAATCGCAAGTTGGATGGATTCTGGCGCTGCTCCAAGTGAAAATCGGATCGTCGATAAAGAGGTCGATAAATAACGCGGTCGAACACAGAAATAATACTACCATCGCCATCAAAGTCGACTGAGTTCTCCTCCTGCAACGCCACTTCTCTCAAAACGCCATGAAGGCGATTATGTGCTCCTGAAAATTATTTTCAGCAGGGTCCTAAAACGATTTTCCAGAGAAATTTCGTCCGAGGCGCCACTGTTTGCCCGGTTAAGGACGAATTTAGATTTTTCCCCAATTTCTTGAGCCACCCCCGCGCCCCGGAATTCCTCCCAGCAGCGGCGCGACGTCGAACGACGAAATGGTAAATCACCAGCTGTAGGGGGGGGGACGGGCGGAGGGGAGGGAAGAGGGCGACGAAGGCCCGCGGAGCTCGTGAAAGCTCGAAAACGCGGAATTTATAGGCACCTTCAAAAGAGCTTTCGTCCGTCACAACAAACACGTCCTGGCAATCCAGCCTGGTCATTCATCACATCCGGTCCACCAGCAGCGATTTTGAATCGTTCCACGCCGCGTGCATTAATTCTCCATCCCGAAAGCACATCCAACGGGGCTATTTTAGATCCCCCCCTCCGACGCTCGGTCACATTTCACGCGTCCGTTCGACACTTTCATCGAAGACAATCGCGAAGACATAAAGAAGAAACGAGCGAGGGATGAAGAAAATGTTTTTATGAGGGATTGCTGGGTGTATTTGAATTTTTAAGGATAGATTTGTGGCATCAGTGGAGAAATTGGGCGTCTTCAAGGGTTAGTAGCTGAACTTCAATGGAGGCTCTTGGAACGAGTGTGCTCGGACAAATCTTGAGATTGGACATATTCTAAGTCGTGTATTGGACTGAGTTTTGATAAGCAAAGTGACGAAGGAGTTGGTAAATGAATTTTCAAAGCAGCTTTGAATGACTTTTAGTATTATTTAAAGAAGAAAACGTGGGGGAGGGGTGGGATTTTTGTGGGGAGGTTTTTGGAAAATCAGCTGAATGGTGTCTGGTAAAGGAGGGTTTTACGAGCGGCGCGTTTTCGCGCCATTCCAAGGCGAAGTTTCGCAGATCCGAGCTCGTTCCTCGCGATCCCTCGCCTTGTTCTCACTGGCTCCTCGCGATATAAATATTCAACATGGGTCGTCCCTCAAGACTTCCATCTTTCTTCTTCATTCCTCCCCTTTCGCTCCCTCCTGCCGACCCGCGCGCTTTGTCTCTCTCAAATCATTCCCTGCCTGACTACTCTCCTCGATCTTGATCGTCGGAGGAACCAGGGGAGCCGTCCATCATTCTACCATTCTCTCCTATCGTCTCGTCGCGGAAAAAATTCAGTTTCCACCACAGGAGAATTTCCAATTTGAATTTTACCAACTACAAGGTCCTTGATATTAAAAAATTTTGTAGGAGTGAAAATTAATATTGAAATTTTTCCTCTTACGAAGGAAATAAGTATTTCTTCATTTCTTCATTTCTTCATTTCTTCTTTATTCCTGCTGCATAAGGTGCTTTGTGTTTCATCGTTCCCCTTATTTCAATTTCAATTTCCACCCTGCAAAGTCTTCCAATTTCAATTTCCACTCAGAAAGATCTCGCAGTTCTTCCACTTTCAATTCCACCCTGCAAAAAAATATCCCCCTTTCAATTCCCCCTTGAAAACCCCCAAAATTCCAACTTCCAATTTCCAAAGTTCACATTCCACCTCCCAGCTCCTTCCCCGTCCACGTTGCCGCAACTTTGTAGCCCCCTACTCGATCAGCACTCCCTCCCTCGTCCTTCATCCGCTCCCCCTCCTTCCCGCAACCGCCACTATCGTGGGTGGGGACTGGCCGACAGTCGAGTCGGATGAAAGAAGCCGTCGGTGCCCGCGGAGGGGGGAGAGAGAAGCGGACGCTCGCGGTAGGGGTAGCCAGAGAGAGTAGCGGTGGGGGTACAGCCCCATACCCGTAGGCGGGGTTCCCTCTTGACAAGAAGAAGCTCACCGCACTATTCCATCAGACGAGTCTTGACCCTCGAGCAGAACCGTGCGTCGTTCGTGAAAACCTGCTCGAAAAATAAAACCGCTCCTTCCCTCGCCAATCCGAAGTGTCCACTCGCCGCTATCACCCCTCGCCAGGTGAGGAGCCGCGAAGGTGAGTCCCTCCCCGAGTGCGCCTTCGAGAACAAGCTAGTGCTAGTGCGATGACAGTGTTCAGAAGCCTCTGAAGAAAGCCAAGAGCCGAAGTGACCATTCAGCAGAGACTTGTCCTCCACTCTCTGACCCCTCAACGATGCAGGCCAGCCAGACAGCGAGCCTCCACGCGCAGAGAATCCAGGCCCTGTACATCCTGGACAACAACGACAGCTCGGGCATCCCGCACAGCGCCGGCAGCTCGGCCAGCAACTCGCCGGACCACTACGAGCGCTTCTCGCCCCCGAGCCACCTGATGGACCTCAGCAATCCGCCGGAGCACAGGGACCTGCCCGGTTATCAGCCCCATCACCACCAGGTGCTCTACCAGCAGCCTGTCTACGTGATGTACGAGAACCAGGACGAGGAGAAGAGGTACCAGGAGCACACCGGCGGCAAGATCCTCAGGGACCTGCACGCGGACTACGACAGGCGGCTCCACGACAATTCACCGGGCTTCCTGTCCGACCACAGCAGGGACCACGAGCAGAGCGTATACCTAACCCCGTCGCCGCAGATGTACTCCTCCGGCGGCGAGGAGATGCCGGCCGGGCAACCGCAGCAGGGCTACCATCACGTGGAGCCCGTGGAGTACAAGCCGGAGATACTCGACTACAAGCCCGAGGCGGAGCACCAGAGGTACAAGCAGGTGGAGATGAGCCAGATGCCGGAGCCTACGTCCTCCACGAAGAGCTACCAGGTGGAGAGGAGCGGGGGGAAGAGGAAGAGGAAGTCCTGCAGCATCGAGAACGAGTCGGAGTCCGACAGCAACGCGTCCTCCACCAAGAGCAAGGTGAGGAGGAGGAGCGGGGCCACCTTCGAGGAGATACAGAACCAGAGGGTGATGGCGAATGTCAGGGAGAGGCAGAGGACGCAGAGCTTGAACGAGGCATTCGCCGCGCTCAGGAAGATCATACCCACCCTGCCTAGTGACAAGCTCAGCAAGATTCAGACGCTCAAGCTGGCGACTAGGTACATCGACTTCCTCTTCCAGGTCTTGCACTGCAATATGGAGAACACTGATGGGGTTGAGGATGCTGGTGAGTCTTTTTACATCTTTGCTTTTTTTGGGAATTGGAGCTGTGGAGGTTGAGGCTGCAGGATTTGAGACGGGAGCTTTTATTTGCTGATTTGGGCTGTTCGGGTGGGATAGAATTTTTGGGGGGGGGGTTGTTAGTCGACTGGGGGTGGCAGTGGTTGCAGAGTAGTGGTAGTGGAATTTTTTTGAGTATTTTTTGGTAGTAGTTTTTGGGTCCTTTAGAGTTAAATAGAGCACAAAGAGGGGTCGGCAAGTTATTATACTCAAACAAAAATGTTTGAGATTTTGTAAGTTTAAGCAATGGAATGTATCTCTGCGAAAAATGGCCGCAAAAAATATTTAAAAATCGCATTTTAACGCTTGAAGTTTCTAGTTTTTGAATCAAAGACCCAATTTTGTTTTCACCTATTATGATACTGTTTTATCAAGGTGAAGCGCAGAAAACGAAGTTTCAGAAATTTTTGACTAGTTTGAACGCATGCACGGGCCAAAAAAAGAATTCTGGTGAATCCAACGAAGAGCTCTTACAAAGCAAACATTTCTCTCTCATTTCCTTTGTTCGGTTTAATTGTATGATTTTAATTGACAGAGTTATTCGCGGTCAGAGCGAAAAAGGTACTTTTCAGTTTGAACGCTTATACTTGCAAACTCATAATCGTAGAAAAATTTTCAGTGTTTTGGAAAGCTAAGAAATTTTTCCTTGAGAACCGTTAGTTGCCAATTTAATGAGATTTTTTTTAATCGTGTTAAATCTATTTTAAATGTTTTTAGTATAATAATTACGCCACCCTCTATAATCTTCTGGCCACGCTAATAAATATTCCATAAAACACTCAAATAATTCTTTCTAGGAATGTCGCTCTTCAGACATATCTCTAAACCCTCCCAATTACAATTTTACTTCTTGCATCGCCAATTTCATTTCTCATTAAAAATTAAAAAATGGCAACAGGCCCTCAGAATATTGAAAACTAGCCCCACCATGCCCCAAGTGATAGAAATAACTATATAAATGATCCTAAGAATGTTCTAAATTACTCATAGTATTTTTAAAGCCAGAAATTTCAATTTAAAGTGGCCATTTCGATGTAAGATTCAGTTTGATAGCTCAGAGAGCCTCGTGCATCCGTCGGCACCTCCCCCTGGGTCGGCTAGCACGTGTTCGGGGGACCTGGCGCGAGGAATCGCGTCTGTTTACAGTGTGAACGAATTAAACAGACCCCCAGAAGGGGCCCTCGGATTCAGAAGTCACAATCCATGGCCAGTAGCCACCCTAGAAGCCTCTCGCACAAGTGGCTACCCTTTCAGACCAAACACTTCTGCCACTCAATTTGTCGTCGACAAGGCAATATTTACAAACTAAGAGACAAACAGGATCACCCTGGAATGCCTCGAGTGGAAAAGGAACCGTTTCGTTTAAGGGAACTGCTTTCAAATAGGCCAAAGAGTAGCAATGGTGTAGCCTCCCAAGTCTCTTAATTCCTCATTTCAATTTCTATGCAAGATTAACTTCTGGGACTTCAGGAAATTCAGAAAATTTGAGAATAGTTGCCATTTAATTGGATTTCTTACCTTGGGCCTCTCCTGGGACTTCTCCTGTCTCTCCCTTCAATTAATGCACTTTGGAGCCCTGAAATTTGAACCTTTCTCAGATATATCTTCTTTTTAATATTCCTGTAAACTTGGCACTGCCACAGAAGAGAATCGATTTGAAAAAATGGCCCCTCGAAGCGACGGAATTATCTTCCATGGTAGCTTATCAAGCTGGCAATGCTTTACAATAATTTCAGGGGTGTAGTAATATCGGGACGCCAAAAATGTTTAAGAAGAGATACCCGAGCCCTTTTTCAGCGTGCAAGTAACGTGCAAATAATAGTCTGCGATGTTTTTTTATTTGACTCACCGGTGATGCGCCATGATGACTCTCCCCTCGCTTCGCTGTGCATTCCTTTGACTTTCTCGACTTTCTTTTTGGCTTCTTTGGGCTGCTCCTCCGCGCTGGGTGCTGGGGAATCGTTGACCAGGCCTGGAAGATAATTTAGAATATCTTGACAATGCTCATGTGTAATCAATAAGACATTGTTCCACACTGTTTAACATAGTTTGACGATTATTGAGTTGACACAGTATTTTCGTCCCTCTAATAATTAATATTTAATATTTGAAGCTTGGTATAGTAAATAAATTGCCATTTTCTTCACTCGCCTTTCATAGTCAGGCACTGAATATTCTTTTCCCTTTGTTACCATTTAGTTCTCCATCAAATTACTCCATTGCATTAGTAAGTGGCAAGAAGAGACCTCGAAACTCAAACGTTATTTAAAAATGGGAATCAAAGTAGCTTTGCAAAAAATCAGGAAGCCCATCAGATCTGTCTATCAAAGTAGGAAGATCATAAAACTGTAGACCAAACTTAAAATTAGCCAATCAGTATTCACTTCCGACGCCCCAAACACACAGCTCCACCCGAACAAATACAAACACTTGTCTCCAGAGCCTCTAGTTTCTCTACAGAGCCACAACCAACAGCCTTTGTTTTCCAGCAGACAGAGTCCCAAGAAGCGCAGTGCTCGCAGCAAGAGAAATCACCTCATCATCCTGCAGCTACATGGCCCACGAGAAGCTCTCCTACGCGTTCAGCGTCTGGAGGATGGAGGACGACTGGAACTCAAATCTCTAAGCCCCAGGCTCTCCCCTGAACCGTCCACCATCCACAAGGTTTGTCACCCGAAAGCGAATCTTGCAAATGAAGAAGACACGCCGGACCACGTCGATTTCCTATTTTCGCTGGCTCGAAAGTATCGAAATTGCACGCTAACTTCCCCCCCCCCCCCCCCCCCAAAAAGAAGGACCAAATTCTCTGTGAGAGAAGAGAGCACGCTTTGGAATCGGTCGACTCGTCCTCAGCGAGTTCCCCTGCGGCAGCGATTTCCAATTTCCACGCTAAAACCCAAAAGCAGATCTTTGGGGCAGCGGAATCCTGTCAGCCCGCTTAATCAAGAAAACTCTGCGAGCCAGAGGCGAGCGAAGATCTCTTCTTCCAACTGTAATTATCCCAAAGAGTGATAAGACCAAAGAAAACTCTAGGATCAGCAAAGGGAGGGAGTTTTCAGGGCGATTAGAGGGTTAGTCACAGTTGCCACTGACGACTGGTTAACGGCAATCGTTCTTCAGGGCCTGTATACTCGTCCCTCCTTTGAAATACAATCGTGACATGCCTTTTCGCGACGCGATACATCAACCTGAGCCATGCCCATAACGTGGGCCAATAATTTACAATCCTCCCGTTGGTCTATTAAGAGGAGGACGAGCCCTGGCTTCTTGGCCAGCTCTCTTTGTGATCTCTACACTCCGGATCGTGTAGATCAGTCTTATTAAGCTCTGCTAGCAGTCACCCGTCGCTATCAATCTTGGCAGTGATCTGTTTCCCTGCTGAGTACGGTTCGTGGTGAAGAAATCTTGATTTTGTCATTCAGAGGAAACGTCACTTTTGGGGAGAAGGCTTTTGTGGATTTATCGAAGATGTTTTGGGCCTCGTTTTGGTGTTGGGTAATTTTATTCGGGGATTTTAATTGATTTTTGTTAGGCAAGGAAATGTTTGAAGAATATTTCTTCTGGGTTTTGGAGAAAACTTGGAAATAGTGATCTGTTATATTTTTAAGAATTTGTGTCTAGAAGCAGTGGATCTTCCACTGAAGTAAGGAATGAAATACAGTGAGTGTCCATTCTGATTGAATTGCGTTTTATAAAGCTATAAGTAGCCTTTATATCTTTAGTATTAGTTTCTACTTTTTTGGTGCCTGAAGTTGTTAATTTTGGTGGAATTATTTAAGACTAAATGCAATAGTGGTTAAACGCTGTCGATTTACGGACAGAATCTTGATGGTCAGTTCTCTGTTTATTAAACCCAAAAGGGTCTGCACAGAAGTCTTTGAATGGTCGATTATTGCTGGGATTCCCAAAATCACTCCCTCCTACCGCATTCACCAGTACTTGAACGGCGGTGGCGAATCCGTTAGAGTGAATTTATGGCCTCAAGCTCGAGGGCAGTGGCCAACCTGGTCGCGTGCTTTCAACCTACAACTGATTCTACCTGCCTCCCTATTTATTTGCCCAATTCACACGAAATCGTCGTCACTTTTTCTTTTGATTCGTGGGAGGTCTCGACTTCTAATTTGAAAACTTGTTTCACCTCCCAACTTAATTTCTCGCGAATTGCAAAATTATTCCAAGCCAACTCGACAGAATTGAGCTGGGAATCCTAATTTTCTAATTCTCCCAATTTAATTTCTCAAGGCGTTCATTATTCCAAGTTCAATTCACAAAACAGTCTGCTAAATTATATCCTATTTAATCCACTGAACTGCAATATTCTCCACCATCCAATGCCTTCAACTTACAATTCCCCAAGTGTACTCCGAGTTATTCCTCCAAACAAGCCAATCACCTATTCCTCAAAGGCAAAGCTCGCCCAGAAGCCTTCGGTCCCCCAAGGCAGGCCGATTTTCCATCCCCCAGCAGACAGTAGCGTCATCGCCACGACTTTACGAGTCCTTTTTACGAGGTAGTCTCCCGACGCTGAGAAAACAAGCTCTAACCGACCCATGGGACGAGTAGATGAAACTCAAACTGAAACAAAACAACCGACAGGGGCCATTAACGAGCCTTTTGGCGCCAGATAGTTCCCTCGCGTGATTTTCTTCCCACAGTAGCAAGATCCTCTCGATCAATTTTACTCGTCCTCAGCTTCGCGGGCCGCGACAGTGTGCTCCCAGGTTTTCTGAATCGAAGTGGTTACCGCGTAGAAATACCTTCCGAAACGCAGTGTCCGGTTATTTTAAACCGTCGGAAGGAAAAGACTCCGCGTTAACGAAGACACGCCGCGTTAAATCCGCCAGCAGTCTTTATTGCCGCACTGAATCTTCGCGGAAAAAAGGCCCGGCCTCCAAACGAGGTGCCATCAGTGTCCTCGGCAGCCTGTCACCGTTTGCCTAACCGAAGCACGAATTTTTTGGACAATTTTTTACTCGTTGGCGATCGTTTCGGGAGAAGTGTCTTGGGATATGGCCGATGCTTGCTTCGGTAGCTCCTCTTCTGTGGTTTTTCAGGGGTAAATGATAGTTGGGGGACGATGTGGAGACATTCGAAGACGTTCGAGGATGTTTGATTTGATTTTTGTTTGAGTAATAAGTTTCTTCGGCTTAAAGCTCAGAGAATTTTCAGAATTACCTTTTTGCTCTTTGAAGCTCGGAGCTTTGCAACGTTGCGAGTAGAATTTTTGGAAAATTAGCAACCCAGCAGGAGATAATTCTATGTACTCTTATTTTCTGAAATTTAATCAAGTTCAACATTGAAATATATTTTAGTTTCTCTTAGCATTTTAGTTTCTCTAAAAAAATTGTAAAATGCCAAGAGTGGAAACTTCTCTTCCTGTAATTGGAATTAGCTTAATTAGAATTCCTCTTAAATTGCAAAAATTGCATTAATTTTCACCTTTTCTCAAATAAGATAAATCTCTGAAGATTTCCAAGGATATTTTAACATCTCTTCCACATCAAACGCCTCGAAAATTAAATTCTCTCGCGCTATCAGCCCCCATTGCTTATCAATAGGAGTATTTTAATTGCTAGAGAAAAGCATTCGTCTACGTTTTCGTGCCAAGACACTCGCGATTATTCTTTTTTCGCCGGGACACTGCCGGTGGCAGCCATAAATCTCTTTGGATTCAATTAGCCAGGAAGCCTGACGCGTCCCCGAACCCTCTCGGGGAACCAGGACACCCTCTCCCCGCAAAAACAAACCCATCGGCTCCTCGGGTCGTGGGACGAGCTGAAGAAGTCGCTGGTAGTGTCTTGTTTCCGTCCTTGAAGCACTTTTGCATTTAGTTACCACTGTGTTTCAATTTTCTGTCGCATTATTGATCATTGACAGGGAGTGCTGCTTCTGCTTGGGGGACGACTTTGGGGCAGAATTTTGTTGTTTGAGGGATCATTTAGAGGCATCACTGGGATAAAGTCTAATAAAAATTCTACAAAGAATTCTTGATGAAACCTGAGTGCAGAGATAGGCAAACATTTTATTTAAATGAAACTTCTAGTAACGAATAAAAGTTAAAAAATTGTTCGTTAACCTGAGTTAGACGAATCATTCGTTATTCGAAATTTTATTTAAATAAAAAGTTTTCCCATCTCTGCCCTCAGTGGATCCTAAATTAATATTAAAATCAATTCAACTTCTAATCTTCAATTTTCATATATCTCATAAATTAAGAATTTAAACTCTACCAAAACTCCACAAATAACCACCAGAAGAAGTCTCCTTTCTCACAGATTCAAAAGCCATCCCAAACACCAAGAAAGATTCAACAACTCTTTGAATCCAAACAGCAATTCTGTCACTCATTTAAAATAAAATTGTCAATATTCC
Organism: Andrena flavipes; assembly: GCA_963971345.1. Lineage (NCBI taxonomy): Eukaryota > Metazoa > Arthropoda > Insecta > Hymenoptera > Andrenidae > Andrena > Andrena flavipes. The sequence continues at coordinate 17,484,080 of OZ020482.1, read as the reverse complement.
ATGACTTATTAAAAATGAAGCTGTGTACAGAAATTGGTAGCTCGTTTAACAATTATTGTGTTGATACTCTGTTTTAGTAAAACATTTATTATCCATGTTACAAATATTTGAAAGATTTCTTCACCGCGTTAGATGGGGATTTTGGGTTCAACAAGAGATCACATTTTTATTAATCAATTCGGCAAGAAACCAGACCTCTGTGAAGTGTGACTTATCCCTGCTACTCTGTAGATAAAGATCTCCCTTAATTTAGATATTGTTTTATCAATTTATTGTTGACGTCACTGATGACTTGCAAATCAATAGAAATTAATAAAGTTTATCAGATATGTAATTCGTATTTCTGCGAGGAACCTGGGCCCAATTATGGCGGTCAAAGTGATTAGATGCGAAAACTGGAAGATTACAGTTTTGAATCGACAACATAATTCCTGGAGCTTGTAATAATTGTCTGTGTCAATTCTAAAAACTGAGACGCGTTAAGTGATTATTAAAATTGTTGCTGAGGAGATACCAAAGATGTGCCTCGTGTTGCAAAGGATCTATTTAATTATAAGCTCGGTCGTTAAAAATAATAGATAAATATTTTAAAGTTCGAAGTGGTTTTGGAAGAAACACTGCGAGAACCAAAGATGTAAATACTAGTTTAAGTACGTAATATTCTACACCTTGGTAAAGAAAACAGTGACAAATATTTTTTTGGAGCTCGAACAAAAAATTCTTTCTACTTCCATTAGCGACTAGTAATCTCGAATAAACTACATCCATTTTCCAGAAATCGAAACAATCGAGGAGAATAAAATACCAAAATTAATCCCGCATAAAAACTGACAGTGCCTTCTTATCTCTCCATAATTAATTACAAAAGAAGATAATTTGAGCAATCAAGTTCAAATTCTCGAATTTCGACTTAGAATCTTGTGATTTGAAATTTAATTCCTCGAATTCAAGATTGCTGGGATTAGGGTTCGCGAAAATCCCCCTTTTCCCATTTCTGTATAAACCCCCACCCTTGTTGTATTATAAAGACCCCTATTTAATGATAAGCAATCGAGTGCCTTTCCAGTGGCCTTGACCATACAGCTAAACAAACCAAAGAACATGTATATAGTCTGCCTAGATTTAAGCTTAGCATAATACCAAAGTACCAAGCTCCGCGCTGTATATTTTCAGACAGCAGAACTGTAATATAAGAGCGTATTTTGTGTATATTTCTGCGACTACCTAGCGTTAAGCACACCGTTAGCATAATATTGTGTAAGGTACAACTTTGGCCGGAAGACGCAATAATTTATTGCCCCTCGTTGTCGAGCAACACCGAGTTGGCTACTATCTCCTGTAAATAGCACTGTAAATATTGTTAAGCGACCATTTTGCTGCGCAAAACCTTTCATTTATCGATTCTATTAAGTATAAGGACAAAAAAGAAGGAAAGAACAGTTGGCAAATTTGATTGCCCAAAGTCTTCCACCTAGGAACATATATTTTAATGTTAAATTATTTATAGCAATAGCAATATTGAGGTGCATATATTTAATGGTTTAGGGTAGAATAAAAAAGTGGATGAGAAAAATTGTCTTTCGTGGTGAAGGGGTCGAATGATGGACGATTTTGAGAAGGATCAGTGTGAGTCAGGTTTTCCCGAGAAATTTCTTTGATTTATATTCTCTTCTCTATTTGGTGATATAAGTATTCCGCTCTCTTGACTCGCACTAATTCTCGAGTCATCCAGACAGCTCGTCCCACTGGGATTCGTGATTCTTTTATACTTTTAAAGATCCCGAATGATTCCGTGGGGGCTGTTTCTTAAGTTTAAGCGAATACAGCGAAAATTCGGATTTCCATTCCTGAAGACGGTGCCGAGGCGCACCTGGTTTCTACACGATCATGCATTAACGCGTCCCACTAATGTACAGTATTTTTATATCGATCGCGAGCGTTGCAATAAACGATCATCGATCCTGGACACAGTTTTTCGCTTCTTTTACACCCTTGCCTTTGGAATTCCTGCCCTCTCTCAACGGCATACGATCCATCTTCGAAAAACACGTCGAAAACGTAGAAAATTTTTTTTTCGTACGACCCTTCGTTCTCGAGATATTCAGTCTCAAAGACGTGCGCGCGCAGCGGCCCGAAATGGCACCAATGCGCTACGTCTATAAACTCAATTTCCTCGAGAACGAAGCGTCGTACGAGAAAGATTCTTAGAATATTACCGATGCATTTTTTCGAGCTGAAGCCACTGCGACCATCGGATCCACTCTAGCGCGCACCCGGTCGAAAATATAACAACAAAACCCTCGAAGTCTCGGGACATTTCACGTTCAACTGGAGCATCCGGTAAATGGAGATCGTTTAGCCAAGAAAGACAGCTCGAAGTCGCGAGAAGAGATCGCGGAAGGGGGGTTTTAAATCTCGATCAACACTCCGTCTCGAGGCGACGTCGTTACGGCAACGACTGACGTCACAGTTCTCGTAACGAGCTGCGAAACGTATGGATATTCCCAGATCGTAAATTCGATGGGCGGCGGGGGTTGGGAAGGGAGGCGGAATAGCGACGGAGGAGAAGAGCCGATAAATAATTTACCAAACGGCGTGGGACGGTTGGCTTAATGGATTAGACGAGCCAGCGCAAATATTATTGCAAGGGAAACGCGCGACGCCAGTCGACGCCCAGGTCCGCGACCATTGGCCAAAAACGATGTCAACCAGCCGTCCTTCGGCCAATCCGCGAATACCGGATGTAGGCAAAGGCCTCGTCGAACCGTTGTCCCCTGGACACTCCTCTTGTCCCAGGGAATACAGCCTCGATCCACGTCGAACGCGATACAAGGTACACCGGTGGGATACACTTGGTGACCTGTTGCTCGAGAGGACGGTTGATCCGGTAGAAGTTGAATCTCTTCAGGGTAAATCACTTTGGATCGGTGAGTGGTGGTGGGGGCAAAAGGGGAACAAGTTTCGGGGTTTCGTTGATTTCGTGAGATTCTTCATCTTCCTTTGCTTATTTCTCGTCATCTGTTGCTTCGTTACTTGATTCTTCTTCAGCTTCTTCTGTTTCTTCACTGTCTACTTCCCCTTCTCCCACTTCCTTCTCTCGTCCAACTTGTCCCTTTTCTTCTTTCCCTGCCCCTGTCCCTCCATCTTCGCCGTCTGAGTGACTGGCAGCAGTTGCAGCGAATTGGTAGCGTACTAGCGATCGTAAAGCAGCCCACCGGTAGCTGGAAGACCTGTCACACGTTCTGCCCGCGGTGATCCCCCGAAATCTGAGAAACCACCTAAACTAAACATAGCGACCCACCACGCTCCACCAGGTTTATTTACGAACGCGGGAACCCTGGTGGAGGATCCTGCCCCAGCCTCTCGTGTACGTGACTGTTGCACCGCTTTTTTCTCATCTCTCATCTCAGAACGACGGGCGAACCCTCGATCTCCCGTGATCTGATGCGTTTTCGATATCGCATCACGGTTGCGGATAAAAAATTGCTGGACCAGCGACGGAAGGTTGTAAGACTTAAAGAAGGCTCCTGGAATCTTTTCTGTAAGTTCCTCAGGGTTCTCTGAGGAGTTTGGAGGCTCTCAGAGATTTCTGGAGATCTTCGGTGATTCCTTGAGAATTTTGGAGGTCCTTGAAGATTTCTAAAAGTGTTTGGAATTTTTTGGAGATGCTAGAGAAGTTTGAAGGCTTCTGGAAGCTTTTCTGGAGCTTCTTCAAGGTTCCCAGAGTAGTTATGAGGCTCCCAGAGATTTCTGGGAGATCCATGGCGACTTCTTAAGAATTTTGAAGGTCCTCGGAGGTTTCTAAAAGTATTTGGAATTTTTTGGAGATGCTAGGGAAGTTTGAAGGCTCCTGGAAGCTTTTCTGGAGCTTCTTCAAGGTCCCCAGAGTAGTTATGAGGCTCCCAGAAATTTCTGGAGATCCTTGGTGACTTCTTAAGAATTTTGGACGTTCTTGAAGGTTTCTAAAACTGTTTGGAGCTTTTTCGAGATTCTAGAGAACTTTCATGGCTCCTAGAACCTTTTCTACAAGTTCTTCAAGGTTCCCAGAACAGTTTGGAGGCTCTCAGAGATTTCTAGAGATTCTTTGTGACTTCTTAAGAATTTTCGAGATCCTTGGGGGTTTCTGCAAATTCTCAAAGGCCCCCACAAGTTCTTAGAGACTCCTATAGCCTTCCAAAGTTTCTCACAGACCCCTGTATGTCCTTAGAAATTAAGTCCTAGTGGCTTCTACAGGATTTAAAAGATTCTACAAGATTCCTAAACCATCCTCAACATTCCCACTTAATTCCACCTGCTAAACACAGCAATAGTCGCAACAGAGACTGTCCAGGAGTAAGCAGAAGCAGGCGAAAAGTCGAGGAGGAAGAAAACGATTAGCCGCGATAGAGGATCGGATAGATAAAGGCCGCCGTACCAGCAGCGGGGAAGCCTTAACATCTGTTCTCTGTCTTTTCCTACTAAATCACCGCAATTTCTGTCACTCCTTTCGTTTTCCCTCGGATGATGAATCGCCCGTCGTTAGTGCCAACGACACCCTCCCGCCCCTCCCTGTACAAACGTGAATATATCTGTATACAGAGGCGATCCAGTGGCACCGAGCACTTATTCGAGGGTCGAGGGAACCCGTTTTACTCCACCAGTTAAATCATTCCCTTGCAATCGCTCCGTGCCACTCCAACGGGACATGGGTAAATACAACAGAGAGAAAACTAGCCAGTTGGTAGCGCTCGAACGCCATTAGATGCAAACGGAAATAGAAATGGCAAAAAAGTCCCTTCCTGCATCCCGGCTCCCCCACGAAACCCCTAAAATCCAGTTACATATCGCACCTATAGTATTCTTCTTACTACCTATCGATTCGTCGTTAAAAAACGAACAAAAAATGTAGAGCGCCATTTTCCCCTGCGACGCTGCGTTCCCGAGAAAATCGGCTTGTTGCTGCGCGAAAAACGCGCCCCGGAGCGCGCGACTAGCAACGTCTTTGATCCTCATTTTCTCGAAAACGGTAACTCCTAGAGGAAAGCTTCTCTCTACGTTATCGACGCATTTTTTAATCCCGAATCGATGACAATACTTTCGTAAATCGATTACTCGAAATTTGAGCTTGAAAGGCGCAAAATTGACGGTTGCAGTGCGTCGCTTTCGGTTCTAACGAGCGTGTATCGCAGGAAACACGGTCGAATGGGTATTGTAGGCGGGGAAACGTTAATAAAAGGCGCCACGATTCGGTAGCCGATACAGTTACCGACCCTCGTTCGACACGAGGAACACGGATACCAGTGGCGGCTAATTAAGCCGCGTAATGAGCTCGTCCCCGCCAGTTAATTATTTCTAGCGGAGCTTTTTCGACGGTACGCGACCGCGGCTCAGGAAATGGGGACCTGAAACGGTTCCACGAAACTGCCTCCAACCGATCGACGACACTCTAAATCACGTTACCGCCTCGTGGGCGACGCTGCACCCTCCGGGCGCGCGTCTCGGCCGCGCCAGGGTGTCGTAAATCCTATTTCGATAAAATTATTTGCCCGATAATACAGCTCGCTCCTTGAAGCTGAGATTTTGTCAGCGAAGTAGTTCGCGAGCTTTCAAACATTTTAAGTGCCTACTATTTATAGGAGGGCTAGTTACATTGAAACCTAGCGATATAAATAATATAAATTTGGGCGACTGTCTTGTGCACCTTTTCACTATTTATGCAGAGGAAAATACATTCAGAATTCAATGCGAAATAGTTAAAAAGTTGAATATCTTTTAAACCATAGACTTTCACCAATTTGCACTCGAAGAATTTGGGTAAACTTTGAGAAAGTGGATTTTTAGAGCTTTGTACCACATTTCTCTGAAGTCGAAAAATGTTCATTTAGTAGCCAGCAGTACCGAGCGAAATATTTCTGCTCGCGAATAAGTCAGAGTGCAAGGGGTTAATAAAACTGCCATTTCGCCACCGTAAAGACCCATATTTCAGAGACTTCCGGTATTGAACGAAGCCTTAAATACTCTACCCAGAATCGACTTATCGTAACTGCAGTTTATTGCAACAGGTTGTCGCGACTGCCTACCTAATTCCCCACCACGATTCTACGTGAAAATATGATTACTTATAATTCATATTAAATTCCTTTTAATTTCCCAATATGTTAATTTGACTATAAAAATCAAATAATCTTCAGTATTTGCTATTGCTTTGTATTTTTTTAATAAAAATCGTGGGGATCCTTATACTGAACACTCTGTGTATAAAAATAAATCGAAAAGGCGGCTCATAAGCAGCGTAACGATTTCGGTCGTGCTAATAAACAGTAGAATTATCAAACAAAATTCATAGAGCGGAGGAAAATAGTGCGAACGACTCACGAAACGCAGAAGGTAGTGGACACGTGTGTCTTATTTTCGCAGGATCTCGGGCGAGACAGAAGTGTCCTGGCGCCCGCTTCGATGATTTACTCCGGAGGGCGTTTTCCAGGGCGATAGAAGGTCGGGATCGTTGTTTCTGAGAGGAAGAGGCTGTCCACCGACGTGGGATACGACTTCCTTGTTGTTTCGTGGCCCAGTAAATTGCTGTTTGCTTCTTTTGCGGGATGTTTTTACGGATTAAGGTGAATCCTCCCGTGTGGCTTCAGGGAGAGCTGCAGCAGATGGGGAATTGAGTTAACACTGTGTGCGTATGTGTGTAGTCTGGATGTGAGTAGATATTAAGAATGAAAATATATAAAAAAAAATTTTATGTTAAACGATTTTACTAAAAATGCACTAGCAATTAAAAGATAATTCTTTTCTTGTACTACAATTTTGATGGTGATATGTGATTTTAAATAAAATCATACAAAATCTGTGATTATTCTGTAAAATTGTTCAAATTAATTGTAAAGGAAAAGGATAATCACAGAGTTTGTATGATTTTATTTAAAGTCAAAATTGTAGTATAATATAAGAATTATTTTTTAGTTGTTAGTGCATTGTTGGTAAAATCGTTTAACATACAATTTTTATTTTCTAGTTTTTAGTGTTTGTGGGTTTTTTATTATTTTTTATTTTTTCTTTTAATCGAAAATTGAGTTGCCAGATTTGAACCATACACCAAAGAAATATGCAGAGGATCGGAGTTAATTAAAATCGGTTAAAAAGAATGGATAATGTTGAGTAGATGAGGTGAATGAAATTTGAAAATGTGTGTTCTGCTTTGCAAAAAAGGCTTGAGCTTGGATTGGCTCACTATTTTTTTAATTAAAACTAATCTACTATCTTGGTTTGAGATGGAAATCTTGAGCTCACATCGCTCGATTAGTATTGCTCAAATTTTGGATTTTGAGCGCCAGGTGTTAGAATCCTAATTATAAGTTTGAGAGCAAGATGATTACTTAAATTTTAAGCTGAAGGTATCTTGAGTCCATTGAACACAAATTAAACCACCCTCAGCACTGAAAATTAAATTTTTAAATCCCAAATATCTGATCCCTCCAGATAGATTTAAAATTCGCAAGGACGCCATTTTGGTTTCAAATTTCCCGCCCGAGAGCTCACCACTGAACCCCCCTGCCCTACACATCTACTCAAAATTCAAAAGCCTAATCCTAATCTACCCCTTAATCTCCCCAAATGAGAATTCAAATTTAAAATCATCCCACTTGCCAACAATAAAACCTTCAACTTATAATTCAAAGTTTCTACTCCCCCCCCTGCGATTTCCTAACCTTCTAATCCAATTAACCAAGCATATCAAGCTTCTAAGTTAGAAGTTCTAACTTTAATTCAACAAATTCGATAAACTCGTCAGAATGTTGATAGGTTATGAGTGAAATTATTGTTGGAATTAGCATTTGCATACCCACTCTGCTTATTTCGAGAAAACAGAAGCGGCAAGGAAGCTAAAGGCGGCTCCACAGGATGCGTCCTTCCTCCCGAGCGCGCACACACAAGGGGCCATTCAGAGAAAATTCTAACTGTTTACCGCTCCGGTAAACTGCCTCGCCAACGATCCCTTTCCTTTCTTCCTTTCCCATCGATAAACTGTGAATGGTTCTTCATCCGTAACTCGTCCATAATTAAATCCCGCGAAAGAACTCCGCAAATAGCGTGCTAAACAGTGGAATGCCACGCTAACACTGTATCCACATTTTGGGCAACGAATAATCGAGATCGAAAGACTCGACCCAGATCTAAAGAATCAATCAAGATCGAAAGAATCGACCGAGATCGAATAAATCAATCGAGATAGAATCAATATAGAACGTTTAAGGAATGTCAAGGAAGTAGGATTTACGGATATTGTTTATTATTTTCGTTATTAAAGTTATTATCATCTGATTTATTTTCGAGGGGACCTCTTATCGGCACTAATACAAATTAGAAACATTTGACTAGGCTAGTCAAATGAGATTATTATTGTTACGTCAGTTCCTTTGGGAACTTCTTGTACGTGTGATAAAAATTTGCAATTTATTCTTCTGGTAATTTTAGTACTCTCATTTGTCGGTAAAAGAGAAATATTCTGTATTGAAGTTTGAATCGTGCGATGGAAATAACACTTTCGAAAATTGCCACGAGGGCGACACCTGTGTTGGTCGATCGAATTACGATCAGAGACCGCGGCTGTTCGTCCTCGACGATTTTATATCGCGCGTTTAGTTGTGATAGAAACGTTATTTTTTAAGTATTGCATAGTAAAGTGTCGTTACCTCGTCGGCTATCAGAGAAATACGTGTAAATGTCCCAGTGACTCAAGTTCTTCTGCAGGAGAAGCAAACTGGTCGATGGACGTCAGTGGTAAGCGCAGCACTTTCAATAGAAATTCTATCACTTCCTCTTTGACGCTAATTTTTCCGGTAAAAGAACATTCGAAATAGAAGAATCATTGTTTCTTCGCTAGAGTAATACAATCTTCGCGATAGCTTCGTGCTTCGAACGTAACGACTCTTTTCGAACGAATCTCGAGTACAAGTGGCGCCACTTCTAAAGCGCGCGAACCGTTCGAATTTGAATACCGACGCTCACTTGTTTCGCGGATGGTGTTGCCCATGCAATGCATTTGTAGTCGTTATAACTGATCTTTAACAGAGCTGAGAGTGAGCTGCTGTGTCCGAAATTTCGGCACAGAGGTAAATGAAGTGTTTAATATATGGTAATACGTGGGAGGGGAAAGACAAACGCTCATCTTTACGTATGAAATTCTTACATTGTATATTGTTTAATTCATAAATTAAACTGAGGCAGTTTTGTAACATAAATATTGATTTATTAAGTCTAGTTCAGTTCCATTCTTGTTAATGCTCTCGGTACACATTATCGATTGTTAATTGCACCGTGTTAATCTATCGGTTAGATCTTCGCTTTATTGTGTCTACGGACCCGTATGATGGAAGAACGGAAATGTTTGTCGGAGTAAGCGAGGAGAACGTAACTTATTTCAAGTACAAATACAAAATGCCTGAGTGTAATTGTTTTTTTTTTGTTGCAAGCTGAAAGTACCCGAGGTACGGTATAGAAAAGTAGACTTTCGTGTTCCATCCTCCACGGAGTTATCTTTTCGAGTGGCACGGTCCAGGCAAATAATGAATACCGACAGGAATCCCCGAATTTTCAAAGCAGATCAGATTCGCGTGCACCGACCTCTGTATCTCATTAACCTACTAAAAGTATTTACAAGATCAACACGTTCCATTCGAGATAGAAACTACCCTACTAAGCTTAGTCCGATTCGGTTAGAAATTTCGATCCAGTTTCATTGGCACATCGTAGAGGCGAACGGCAGCCATTTACTCTGTTAAAGGAGTTTGTGCAGTGAGTCTGTCCTCGTTAAGATTCGATAGGCGTACAAATGAATCGTGGAAGCAAAACGAAATTTGCGATAGCATTATCATTGATCTCCATTGGTTTCGTCGAGGTTTACGATGATATAGAAAGCCCCTACAATCCTCGTTAATTTCACTCTCCCATTCTCTCCCTCCCATTTTCTCCGGCACACGATTTCTCAAATAATCGGCTAAATGTAGCTCGTCCAAGAACCACGCTTTGGAAGTCCGCGCAACAGAACTGGCCTCAGCCAATGGTACTAAATGGAAGGACCCCTAATCTATCAACAGCATTAGATTCTTAAAGACAGATTAAAAACTCGTGACCCATGATTTTCTAATAAACGCTCGCGCAGAGTCCCGACGAATCTCCACCCCCGACGCGCGCTCCTCGTGTTTAAAATCTGCGAATATAGTACAACTCGTAACAAAACGGACACAAATGTTTCGCCGGCACATTCGACTTATTCCATCGCTATGCTCCTCAGTACATATTTCACTGTGCACGCGAACGCCGCGAAGCCTATAATCACGATTAAATTAGTCAGCATCCTGTGCAAAGGGCTCTGATCTCTCTGCAGCTGATCGCTTATCAACGACGACACTTCTGCCGTAGTCGAGTAATGCCTCGCCTGTTTCTCCAACTCTTTCCTGTGCTCCAACTCCGCTTTAATGGCCTGTTAAACACGACTCCCATTAGCCACTCTCTACACCCAGCTCCGTAACTATAAAAAAACACTAACAATACCTCCACAGTCTCTGGGAACAGTTCGCAGAACATTTTGTCCTTCAGATTGAACTCCAAGCTCTGCGCAGCCAACTGCCTCTTTTCGTAATCCGTTGTGTAAATGCCGCCGAGAGTAGGACTCTTCTCGATCTGCCGCAGAAACCATTGCCGTTAGACACCGACCTACCATTCCCGACGCGTATATACCCACCATGAAACTAAGTAATCCGAGAAGTATACTAGACACGCTCCACGTCGGGTTCCACGTGTCGGGATGGAAATCCGAGATGGATAAACACAGCCTGGTATTGACTTTGAACCTGCCGTTAGGCGTGTTCATATAAATGCTGGGAGGTTGAAAGGGGAACTCCCCGGGAAATATAAGCTTCCCATGGTAGTATCCTCCCTCGTAAGGAGTCTCCTCCGGACCTTTCATTACGTAGTGCCTGAGAAAACATTATGGAGTATATAGTATCGTTCGTCCTCCGCTACTCGTCAAGCATTGCACGCTGTACCATTCTAATATGTTAGAAGGAACTGGCTCGGCGAGGACGTATGGCACAGGGTCTTTCTTAAGGCGTAGATAGTGCTGTTTCAATACCGCAGTCGCGCTGTTCGTCTTCCTGTTCATACTGACCCCGGCGCGAACCGTTGCTTAAGCCGCTGTACGAGCGCTCAGTTATCTCGTACTCCTTGGTCTCTACTGTACTGCGAAAGATACCTCCTCGGTAAGAACTTCTTTGTACAACAGGCTTTTGTAAGTCTCTCCGCTCGGGATTCCACTGTTGCCACAGCTTGCGACACAGGTTTCTTCTAGTAGGGGCTTGAGCTTTCAATTCGAGAGGTTTGCGATGGTTTATTTACAAGGTGTCCAGTTGGAAACAGTGCGGTTTACAGTAACCTGTGCGAATGGAAGGAGCTTCCCCCGAGTGACTTGCAGCGGGTTCCGTTCCGCGGGAAGATCGGCGGAGATTCGGCGCCGCTGTAAAATAGCTTGTCGGGGCGGTAGGGATCGCTGGGCGAGAAACCTGGGCCTAATCACCTACCGAATATTCATGAATGACACCAAAGTCTGACAGCAACCCTTCCGCGACAGAAAACATATGACTATGAAACGCACCGGATGATTTCATTTCGCTGTACAGTGCTGCCAAGATTGCCTGGCGCGACGCCTTTGCTTATCTCTACGCTCGTTGATAAATCATTCTGTTCGGAGGGTACTAAGCTCGGGGCGGTTATCAACCATGTTTTATCATTAGGGCCACTAGGGCATGATCAATCTGACGAGCGTCGGGAGACTTCGAACCGCTGCAGGGCCTAGTAATGATCCAGTGGCGTAGAATAGAACTTCGAATGGGATGCTCGTGCTTTGCGAGAGAATCAGCAATTCGAACAATTTCGAGTATTTTCGAAATTGGGAAAGAGTGAAAGGGGAATTGTTAAGGGGAATCATTTTTATTAACCGTGGCCTGGTTGATATCTGTTCTTTTGTGTTCGTATTTTACAAGTTTTCGCGCGGGAAATATAAAATTCAAAATTGGAGAATCTTTTGATAATGTTGTAGGTAAAGTATTGTATTGCATCATGAAATTTAATATCTTCTGTGTATCTTCTGGCATTATTAACTATTCATTTGCATTTCAATTTAGGTGGAATCCTTAGCGATCGTTCATAGTGTCTGCATTTATCGGAATTCCCTAGATATCAATATTTATAAACAGAACTTTATTTCCTCCTGTTTATTATTGAAAATAGATGTATATGAGGCGAATTCCACTTACGCCCAAGTCGCCCGTGATTTTTATTAAGCTAGGTTTCCCTGTACGCGACTGGACGCAACATCGAGAATTTCAAAGTTGATTTTCTCGCAAATGAAGCCCAATATCAAAAAAAATTTTATTCGTTTTTTACGACTTGTTCACTTCTTATAAATGGAAAAGAAAAAGTACCTGATATCGCGCTTCATTCTTGACAAAATCGACTTTGAAATTCTTCAAGGTGATTTTTATTAAGGTGGGTTTTCCTATGCGCGACTGGATGCAACGTCGAGAATTTCAAAGTTGATTTTCTCGAAAACGAAGCGCAATATCAAAAAATTTTATTCGTTTTTCTCGACCTGTTCCCTTCTTCTAAATCGAAAAGAAAGAGTAACTTTTTGTGATATCGCGCTTCGTTCTTGAGAAAATCGACTTTGAAATTCTTCAAGGCGATTTTCATTAAGGTAGTAGGTTTTCCTATGCTCGACTGGACGCTACATCGAGAATTTCAAAGTAGATTTTCTTGAAAATGAAGCGCAATATCAAAAAATTTTATTCGTTTTTCGCGATCTGTTCACTTCTTCTAAATCGAAAAGGAAGAGTAACTTTTTGTGATATCGCGCTTCATTTTCGAGAAAATCGGCTTTGAAATTCTTGACGTTGCGTCCAGTCGCGTACAGAAAAACCTACCTTAACGAAAATCACGGGTGTTTTGAACGTAAGTGGACTTCACCCTAAACAAAGCAATTAATAAACAATTCTATAAATTAGTTTCTTCTACTAACCCCATCTTCAATCTTCCATTTCGATCGCCAGGCTCGTCAAACATCAATTCTTCTCCCGAAAATCTTACAATTCAAAACACTTACAATTCCCTCGAATATAGGCAATGAACGATATAAAACATACCACCTGTTGGTATCAGCTTCCACTTACATAATGGAAAGATGTAACTAGATTTCATTTATCGATGAATGGAGCTTAAGATTCGTGACAGTCTCCGCCTCCCACCGACAATCACCGGGAAAATCGACGTTGTTGTTGACACTTTAGACCCCAACAGAGATTCTCCGGCCACTATTCATGAACTGTCCAAAAAAGTATTACAATCTTCCACCGACACTCCTTTGAATAAACCTGCTCAGTTACCAGACTCATCCCAACGATGAGTTCCCCGGTGTCCATAAGCAACACTGGACCTACGGCTAGTGTTACTGGCATGGAAACAGTAGTCGCCGTAGCACTCGGTGCGCTCGCTGCTGTCTTCCTCGGAGCGCTTTTAGTGCTGCTCGTTATTTGCAAGAGGCAACGTTGCTACTACGTAAGTTACTCGCTCCTCGCCCTATGCCTCCAGTTGCTCACGGAGTCTCTGCGATCTCGTTTCAGAATCAGAAAGACTCCCCAGACCTGAGTTCAGATTTGTTAGAAGGAGACAATTTGTCAGGTTTAGGCTTAGACGCGTGGGAGTGCGAGGAATGGTTGGCTGGCGCCGAGAGGTATCGTTCGTTATCTTGAATAGAATCGCTCGTAAGTGGAATTAGGTGTTCGACGATTGAATTCTACGAACACTTTAGGTGGGTTGACGACGCCACTGGTTTAGCTCCACTGTGTATCGCCGTACTGCGGTCCTGCCACGCATTGGCTTCGAGTCTCACAGCTATCGCAGGAACGGTGAATAGTAATACCGTTCCGTTGGAGATAGTGGATGTAAGTGGATGGTTTCAATGCTGCGGACTCGGCGGAGTACTACAGGGTTTCTGTTCCTCAGGTCGCTAGGCGTATTCCACCTCGCGTCGACGATGTGGTCAGAAGTTTGTACCCGCCGTTAGACGCAAGGCTGTTGGAGGCGAGGGTAGCGGCGCTGGTGCTGGCCGTCACGCATTTAGCATTGGTAACTAAGCATGGGGTGTCGAAGAGCCATGCTAGGAAACTGGCGTTCATAGATCAAGCTCTAAGCGACATGGATTCCCATCTGTCGACGTTAAGGAACGCCGCGTTGGCGCAGGAGGTGGCCTGCTCCGTTCCAGCGTCCACGCCGGTTTGAATCTCTCGTGGGTTTTATTGCTTCCATATTTCGCACGGTTTTGGGTCTTAACACTATCTAAGATTGAAGGTACACACGATTTTATGAAAAGTCTACGTGTCACGTATTTTCCTTTTATTACGTCAAGGTCCAAAACCCAAGAGTGCAACTTTTGAGCTTCCTTTCTACCGACAATATTCAGCGTTTTACATTTTACCTAACGACGGTTATTATAAAAATGCATACATTACTTTCATGACGTATTAAAAAATATCGTAAGATATACATATATTTAAACATTTTTACGATCAGAGAACACTGGAGGTAATATTTTGTGATATGGATATGTCGCAGAAATTCGAGTCTTCCGCTGTTATACAATCAGAGTATTTATATATATATACCTGAGGTGAAAGTTCTATCTCGAGGACCATGTCATTTTCGATTTATATTAAGTATTTATAAGTGTTTGTACACGACTATATTTTGTATATCTCTACGGAAACGAAATTCAGTAATTTATAGAGATAAATAGGACTTTATAATAAAGTTGAATTATAAGAAAGAAATCGAGTGTTCGTAGTGTTTTCATAATATTTAAATGTGTTTTTATTCTTTTAATATTCTGTATTAATCTATATATATATATATATCCAATTTTTATATTTCTCGCAGTACAGTATCGATATCGGATCCCTAGATCGTTAGCATGGCAAAATATACCACAGATTAATCTTGCAGGTTGTCACAGAATAATTCGTTTCATTATTTAAATAAATTAGCTAAGAAACCTTCGACCACTGATAACGCTACACAGCAGCGCAAATTCAGTGCTAGACGCGGCGAACGAGTGTCCAAAAAAGAGGGAGCAGATTCTTATAACAGAGAGAAAGTACGCTGGAAATTAAAACTGAGCGGATTAGGATATAAGTTTTTCATCCGCATTACTTGCTTCTGTGCAAGTCCTTCTGCCTCTTCTGGTTGTCGTTCAGAACTTTGTTCTTCAGGTGTTCCTTGTAATTCAAAATGTTTCCGCCCCATTTAGTGACCGCACCATTTTCACAGACCCAGATCTCTTCTGCCACCTGACGAACAAGCATTTAATTTATATTCAGAATCAAACGTGTTAAAGTCTAAGAACATACCTGATTGATCAATCTGAAGTCGTGGGATACAAGCACCATCCCTCCGTCAAAGTCATTGATCGCGTCAGCTAGCGCGTCGATAGTTTCCATGTCTAAATGATTCGTTGGTTCGTCGAGAAGAAGTAGGTGAGGCACTTGCCAAGCCAGCCATGCGAACACCACTCTGCAACGCTGGCCATCGGACAGCTGTCTTATTGGACATACCTGAGCAAGGGAAAGGGGACATTAGGGTTTTCAGGAAAATCAGCTTTCGACAGACTTTCAAGTCCTTTAAGGGGGTATAACCATTTGAAAGGGTCAAAAATCGGATTTCTTTTTAGATATTTTCATAGATTGATGTTTTCGAAATATTATGAAATAAGTCCAATGTAAAAATTCGGAAGATTGACGAAGTTATAGGCATTTGAATGGAACAACCCAGCGTTCGCAGCGAAACTCACAATTCACAATTTTCAAAATTTTCAAAATCGGCGTCGTAGATCGATAGCTATTAACATATTTTATAAAAGAAATCGTACTGTTTTTAATTTCAAACGCGGCGTACAGTTTTTTCAAGGCCACAGTGCAGCCGTCTAAAACCGCGAGTGTTTCAGATATGTATCCATAACTTGCGAAAAACAACAGTTTTTTACTGAAACTTTTTTTAAAGTAGTTCACAATACTGTGTAAACATAATACAAAAACGCAAAAAAAATCCATTAAACGTACACATTTTCCGAGCGTTCAAACGGGTATATCCCCTTAAGGGGTGAGCCTGGTGTAGCGGGGCGAAGAAACCGATTTTTTTGCATAAATCAATACTTGAACATCACGATAATATGTTCCCAAAGCCGCAAAACGAAATTCGAAAAATTAAAGCGGATATAGCCGATTTTGCTACGGAGCACCGGGATACCTGAAAACTTTGAATGTGTTTTCCTCAAAACGACAGTTTTACAATTTGCGGGCAATGTAACTCCAAAAATATTCAACTGATCGACTTGACCTTGTGCACGGATATTTGTGAACATTTTTTTCACAGACCTGTAATTCCTGTAATCACGCCGCAAAATTCGGCAACATTCAAATTTTTTTCTCAGCGAATACAACGAATAACAATGTCAAATTGTTTTTAAAGTCAAAACTTTACAACAAAGTCAAAATTTAACTAAATTGTACGCATCCAAACTTCTAGCCTCGAAATTGTCCATTTTTACTCGAAGTTTGAATGCGTGAAGTTTTGTTAAATTTTCACTTACGTGGCTAATTCTGGCACCTGCGATAGTGGTACTCGTAATAATTAAGAATCAATTTGGTATTTTTGTTTCAAATGAGTCTGAAATCACTCCTGCCGTCTTTTCAACGGCTCGATTTTTACTTCCAGATAACATTGAAAAAACGTAATTAAAAGTGTATTTAAAAAATTGTTCCGTATTGTTACAAGTAGCTTAATAAATGCAAAAAATGTTTGACATTATTATTCATTATATTCACTCTGAGAAAAAAACTGAATGTTGCCGAATGTTGCGACGTGATTACAGGAATGAACCCTTAAGTGATCATACCTGCTGGCGGCCAGTTAATCCATAGCGTCCAATGATCTTCCTCATCTCTTCGCGCTCCTTAACATCCGGGAAAGCTTTCATCATGTAATCGAGGGGTGACATGTCCAAGTCTAACAGCTCGTGTAAATGCTGATGGTATCTTCCAATTCGAAGGTGACTGTTCTTGCGAATCATGCCGCTCGACGGTACTAACTGTAATCAAACATTAACATATAAACATTTCGGTGTATTTTTATCGCAGAAATTGTTAACTTACGTCTCCGTATAGTAGCTTCAGAAGAGTACTCTTTCCAGCCCCGTTGGGACCGACTAACGCGAGCCTGGTGTCCAAATCGATACCAAATTCTAGATTCTTGTAGATCCAAGGTGAATCTTCGTTGTAACGAAAACTAACGTTCTGAACCATTATAACTGGTGGTGGGATAGTTCCGCAGGAGGGGAAGTAGAAATTTAATACTTTGTCATTGACGACTTTCTCGGTGAGGCCTTGCGCTACCATCTTCGCCAGAGTTTTCTCCTTCGATTGAGCTTGCCTGGCCAGCTTGGCGGAACCGTGACCGAAACGAGCTATATAATTCTTCATGTGCGAGATTTGATCCTGCTCCCAATTGTACTGTTTCGCTTGATTCTCCAACAACTCCATCCTGGCAGAAAGTCATCCGTAAGAAAATTACCCACGTTTACTTCGCGCCAATCGTACTCGCAGCTTCCAACTTACCTCGTCTTCGTGAAGGCTTCGTAATTCCCAGTGTAGTACTTCAACTGTCTCTTATTCACGTGAATGATATTCGTGCAAATACCATTGAGGAAATCTTGCGAATGAGAGATAATAACCAGGATTCTTTTGTACGTCTTCAGCTCCTCTTCCAGCCAGACGCAGGCGTCGAGATCTAAGTGATTGGTAGGCTCGTCGAGCAGCAATAAATGAGGCTTGACGTATAAGGCTCTGGCTAGGGCGATTCGCATCCGCCAGCCCCCTGAGAAGTCTTTGGTGGGAGTCGTCTGCATTTTCGCAGTGAAACCCAGACCGTGTAAAATATGAGCGGCGCGAGCCTCCGCCGTGTCGGCAGCCATATCCTCCAATCTCTCGTAAACATCCATCAGCTGCTCTTGAGCGTCCTCTTCGTCGCACTCCACCAACTCTTCCGCCAGCTTCTCGAGGCGAACGCGCTCCTCGTCGACCTCCATCACGCACTCTAAAGCCGTCTTATTGCTAGCGGGCATTTCCCTGGTCAAATGAAAGATATCGATCTGGTTAGGGATAGGAACTTCCCGGTTTCCAAGTACAGCCAGCAAGGTCGACTTTCCGGAGCCGTTCAGACCGAGCAGGCCGTAACGTCTGCCGCAGTTCAACTCGAGCATGGTATCCTGCAGCAGTTCACAGCCATGGAACGTTATAGAAAAATTAGATATCTTTATATCTCTACTACGCGGGTGCGAAGCCAATGATCCTGTGCACGCACGCGCCTCCGCGTTCAGCCTGGCGTCCGCCTCTAGTTTCAAGCATAGCGCCTCTGCGAAAAAGAGCTTTCGGTTAGATCGGAGCTGGTCAGAGATTAGGACGCTCTCGACTTCACCTTCGATACTGATAGGGGTGGTCCCGTTCGTTCCGTTCTGAACGGCGCCAGGACTGCCCTCCTTCCCGTCGTCGCCGGTTCTCGCCTGGCCACCCTGAGGCTGCTTCTTCCCGGACTGTCTAGCCTTTGCAGCCTCCTTCTTCTTCTGCTGCTGTTTCTTCTTCGCGTCGGACGGCATGGTTCGTCTGAAATTTCATGGATAAATACCTCGTGGACCCTCGCGAACGCGAACTCCAGATTGGAGCGCGGATTACGTAAGCCTCAGGTTAGGAGCACGGCGCACGTGCGCTCGGTACTGGGACCGAGGAGACGCGACGTCAATGTCGAAAATTCGAGAAACCTCCGTCTAAGTGAGCTGCTCGTTACTTGGGCCAGTCGCAGCGAGATAGACAGAGACGGAACGAGAGGGGGAGAGGGGAGGCGAAGTGGGGCGACGAGGACAGACAAAGACGGAGGAAAAAAGCGAGCGGAGTGCGAATTTATATCGCATTCAGAGATTAAAAGCGACGGTATCGAGAGTAATTAGATCGTAAGCAGCGTGGAAGAAACGAAGGCGAGAAGGGAATGGAGATGAATGGCCTCGAGGGGAGACACGAAACACCTTCGGTTAGGACGAAGGGACGTCGATTTCTTGTGCTGGGTGACCCGCGTCGGAATTACGGGGGTCCACGGGCAGCCGGGTGCTTCGTATCTCTCCACGGTCACTTTGGTCGCGGAGCAACCTCGCGAAATTACCTAGTTGTGCGCCAAAAATCGAACGACCCGTGCAACACGCGAACACACGTGCATGGATAAAGGCAAAGCTGGGCAAAGCCGTCAAAACGACGCCGTCTCGCGGGTTAAGCGCGAGGTGGCAGCACCGGGCCCGCGCAGGTTCTAACGCCGCGGCGCTGCGCGAGGATCGGAGCAGTTGCGTCTGGTGCTCGTTGCGGGAGGATGTTTTCGATGAGAGTGGTGGTGGTTTGTAGGTTATGGCGCGTGTAAGACCGAGGATAGGGAGGCTTGGGATCTGCGGCTTCCTCGATATTTCCAAGGGTTTGTGGGAACTCGAGCAGGGGGCAGAGAAATCGGTGCGAGATGGAATTGCTGCTGGGGAGAGGCAGAGGTGCAGTGAATTTTCGGCGCACCGATGGTGAGCTAATCTTTGTTGTCAGTTATTTTGAATTGGACATATGAATGGTGATTATCGTTGCGACGATGGTGGTCCACGGGTGTGGAGGTGTGTTTGGATATGAAGGGTTGAAAGGGGTTTGGAAAATTTGAAGTTTTGAAAGGTTATCGGTGCGTCTTGCCGCCATATTGGATTTCCGTGGGAAAGGCGGGAAGTTTGAATTAAATTGTTTTGTGGAAGGATTTTTTTTATTATCAAATAATCAAATAGGTTTAATTATTTCATTGTAGAGTTATTATATTTCTTTCCAATTTTTTGGCGAGATCTGATTGGTTACAGATGGTCATTATCGAATAGGATCGAGAGGAAACTGCTTTTGATTGTCGAATATTTAAACACACTTCTTACAATTTAATTACTGGCTTGATTTGATGTATTGTTTATGTAAATCTTGATATTAGTTAATAAGTTGAAATAGAATTGAAATATTGAAGTACGTGGGGTTAGAATAGAGACTCTGAGGGAGGTTATTTAGGGTGGGAATACATTGGAAAGCAGTGGAAGAGGAATTAAATGATTCGTTTAGGAGTTAATAGCAAAGTCTTATTAAATATTCTGTGAACCATTTATAATTGCGTTCAACTTCGTTGTGACGGCTTTAATTTGAGGTTACAAAGGGAGAAATTTCTTTCGAGCATTCGCCACAATAAAACCGTGGTGTTTTATAACTGGAGGGGCGAAAGCATGTTCCGCCATACTTGTCAAACCTGCTGAACCTGCATTTCGTTGCATTTTTATCAAAAATGGCAAAAAAGAAGAAATTTATAATTTACGCTGTCCAATAAACAATGACGTAATTACTTAATACTTCCTTTGCAATTACAAAGGTATCTGGCACAGACCTAACTCTTTCTAATCTTAGTACGGAGTTTCATTAAAATCAAAATTTCCGGGTTGGAAATATTCCCTTGTTAGCAATACGCGGCTGACCAAACACTGACTTAGACCACTTTCAGCCATAAGGTCTGACCAAGCTTAGACTCAACCACTGATGGTCTGACAAAATCCTCTCCTAACTCCCTTAGAATTCTGACTTAACGCAGACCTAACGAAAAATGTCTAAAGTACCTCAAACTACATTCCATCCCTGAAAACTGAATCAATAATATTACAAATGTGTTTTCTAATAAATTTCTCTAATTAACTCAACATCATAATTGAACCCAGCATTTCCCTATGTTTAATTCCTATTCACAAAAGCCCACTTCAGAAGCTCCCACCCCTGGAAGGAAAATTCGAATCATTTTTAAATCGAGGGCGAAAAGAATCCCATTCCTTGCCTGAGGCTTCATCGTTCGAACAGCCGTAGTTGGTTAAAGAAGTGTGTTCTGATGAATGAACGAATGGATAAACGACGGTGGTAGGGGGTGGTTAAAAGAAGAGACGGACTTGCGCCCCTGCTTGCCCGAAGTCTGTCGGCTCGGGGGTGGGGGGGCAAGGAGGGCGTAGGACGCGTACAGGGGTGGGGGTGCAGGCTTAATTGCACCGCATCACAGAACGTAGTATTTCGTAGTACGTAATGGTGGGGGTGTAATGCGTCCTCGGTCGTCCTCGTCCTCGTCGGCGGCGTCGTCGTCTACGTCGTTATTCGAATGTAAGCTCTGCACGCTCTCCTGGATCGACGTATGCGTACCACTGACGTAGCTAGCACCTAAATATTAGGGGGGGCTACCACCGAAGGGGCGACTTTTTTTATTTCTCAAGTTTAAAGAAATTCGGTCACTGTAGGATGCCATTTTAATGGCAAATTTTGAGATCTGAATTTTGGGATCTTGAATTCTAGGCCTTTGAAACTCGTGTTTTGGAATATCAAGTCTCAGAATCTCAAATTTGGAATTGCGAACCTTTACCCTTGAAGTTTCAAATATTCGAGTTCTGAATTATGGGATATTATTCGGAATATCGAATCTGAGAATCTCAAATTTAGGTTATTGAACCTTCAGTCTCGAATTTTCAAGTTTTCGAATTTTGGGATCTTGAATTCTAGGACTTGGAAACTCGAGTTTTGGAATATCGAATCTGAGAATCTCAAATTTAGGTTATTGAACCTTCAGTCTCGAATTTTCAAATTTTCGAATTTTGGGATCTTGAATTCTAGGACTTGGAAACTCGAGTTTTGGAATATCGAATCTGAGAATATCAAATTTGGAATTATGATCGTTCACCCTTGAATCTTCAAATTTTCGGATTTTCGATTTTTTTAGTTTTGAGTTTTGGGATTTTTCATTCTAGGGCTTTGAGTTTTTAGTTTTGGAATATCGAATCTCAGAATATCAAATTTGGACTATTGAACCTTCACTCTTGAATTTTCAAGTTTTTCCAATTTTGAATTTCGATATTTGCTTGAATTTTGGACGTTGTTAACTGGAATTGCAAAATTCTGAAACCCTCAGCCTCAGAAATTGAAAGCTGTCATTTTCCAGTAATTTGATCTCGCTAATTTCAAATTATTCACTAATTAGGTCTCTCTTCTCGAAGCTTCCAATTTAAAACTCCCGCGATATTCTAAAATCATCGTCTATCGACTTACCAGCCCCACATTTCAATCATCCTCGGTAAAAACGCGTGCTTAAAATTCCAGTAGTACTTTTACTACTCGATGAAGCTTCATCCAAATATAGGTCGTTCAAAATACACGAGGACGAATATTTATGTACATTGCGGTCATTCTATAAAGGCCCGAATTTCGACCGACATGCCCCTTGTGCCTTTTGTTAGCCACTAGTAGGGGAATGGAATTGTCAGTGTGACGATAATAGGAACCAATCATCAGGACGTACGACGACGTAATATATAATCGATCGATGGAGACATTTGACACACTTTTCGAGGTGAACAACGATTAATTTTCCACGATGCAAATCTATCCTGGGGAGAGACTCGAGGGGGTGGAGTTTGTGGAAATAGCTTCAGAGGGTGAAACCTCTGGCATCGCTATAAATAATCGATAATATTCTGGGATTGTCGGTCGAAAAGATGTTTGCGGCGATTCGAGTTGAACTTGAAGGTAGTGGGGTATATATTTTACTAAAAATTATCCAAATCGAATTGGATTACCTTCTGAAACAAGGCAACCAAAATTTGAAGCTTCATTTCTACCTTAATCACTTTAAGTATACTAAAAATCCCTTAATAATCATATTCTTCGCTCAAAATAAAGTTGAAAATGTAGAAAAATTTTCTCCCCTACAACGCTCCACTTTCGAGAAAATCAAATTCTAAAATGTGCCCTAGCTGCTCAGTTTTTACACACTCTCGACCTAATCATCTAAAAAACGAAGACTTGTGCGAATAAACAAATACCCACTTGCCCATATCGCTTTTCCAAAAATATTTTCAAAAATAGTAAAAATTTAAAAACACCCACATCAATACAACAACATTACTTGTCCCCACTGCCTATCCCAATACAATATCATTATCACAAAAAAGGTAAAATATTTCGTATCCAAAAATATTAAAAAAATCTCACATCCAAAAAATTCCCCAAATTTTACTCAAGAAATCCTTTCCAATAATTTTCCCAACCACATCACTCTTACTGTTCAAAAACATTGAATCGCCTCAAAATAAAAAAAAAATTAAAAAATAAAAATCACAAAACCCAGGGCCCGAAACGCCTCGTCACGGCCCTGCCCTTTCGTGTGCGTGACGCGAACCCACACGCTGCTCGCGTGTCACCACCGTAACCCCTCGAGTACATCAGCGGAGAGGGGGGCTGCGGTGGGGGGCGTTTCACGGGTGGACGGGGTTGAAAGGAAGGGGCTGAAAAAAGGTGTGAATGTCGGATGGCATTCATTCAAATGCCGTCCAATCGCAGCGACGTACTCCAGGTCGAGTGGCAGGGCCGCATACACGCGCACACACGGGGGCGGTTATTAAGTCCTCGCGGTTCCATTCCGCGTTAACGAGCCGGATTATCCTGAAATTAAAAAGAAAAGGCACATCCCGCATTGAATCGAAAAATTCCGGGCAATTTGACACAGCTAAACGGTGTACCGATGAGTTTCATACGGTTCCTCCTGTGGCCAGGTTTGCCGCAAATCGGGGCAGGATGGAAAAATCTGTGGAATTGGTGGGAGATAGCGAAGAGATTCATGAGCAGACGATCCACCCGCTCCTTCGTAGAATCGACGCGACGTCTTTTCCGTCAGAGTGTTTTTGACACGGAGGAGGCCTCCAATCGATCGAGGCAGGAGTAGCCGAACCGGAAGTAGGACGTTTAGGCTCGATGGGAATGACAACGGGGAATCGAAAGACTGAGGTGACTTAAGCTCGGATCGTCCGAGTTGCCCACCCCTCCCTCAGGGAGGCACTCGAACGAATCTCCTTGATGGGACGTAGAGAATTACCTTTTTCTCCTAGTAAAAAAGGGTGCTCCTAAGAATCGCTGGAGAGATGAAGGGACCTTAAAAAGTCACTAGGGACGGGTGGATTCTATTTTGAACTTCTTCTGCCACTTTTCGAGAAGTTTAAGGCGATGCTGGTAATTTTTATTGGTCATGGAACGGCACCAGCTATCAATTTTCAAGGGTTGACGGAGCAAGAAGCTCCTAGATTGAGCCGGTGGATCCTGTTTCAGTGGGAACTGATACACTGGCCCTGAAAGACAAGTAACTTTCATCGATCTTGTTCGGTGATCCGTTCATCCCCCTCGCTGCACGGAATCCTCTGTCGTTTTTGCGTTTAATTGCTCGTCACGGCGACCAGGCTCCGCTCGGACCCGAATAAATTTAAAGGCCGTTCACTGGGGGAATTTTATTGGCCCTCTGGGGAGATTCTACTGATTCCCATCTCGTTATAAATGTTTCTGCTTGAAATACGTTCGAAAGCAGCTGGCAGCATCAATATCCTTGTCTTTCCTTGTCTTGACGTACCGATTTCTACCAGATTCCATCTTACCATTTTTGGGCACCCTGCCCAAACAATGCACAAATAGAGGAAAACCGCAGCGGGATAAGATACCCCATAAAAAACCACGTCGAAACTGTAGAATACGCTTTTTCCATACAAAGCTTCGTTTTCGACAAAATGAACTTCAAAGACGGCGCTCCGAGGCTCCGCCCCCCGGGGCCGCAGTGCGCCCAAACTTTCGAGTCGTTTTTCTCGAAAACGAACGCTCGTATTGGAAAACTTCATCGCGCGGTTTTCGCACATTTTTAAACGAGGAATCGTTTCCGCCACTTCGCGTCTGTCTATTCGAAGTTTGGAGGGGTGAAACGGGGTGGGAAAGTGAGTTTGAGGAGTCTGGCTTAGCTCAGAGGTGCTCGTTAACATAGAATCCGAACTGCGCTGCTCGCCGCGACGGTTTCCGCGACAATTGCCAGCTGATTGCGATCTCTCGCTCAGGGGAGTGAGAAAAGGGTGGGGGAGGCGAAAAAATTAGCCGCGGAGCCCGCAATCAGCGTGTCTCAGAAGCACCCCATGGCCGCAGACTGCCGGTGTATCGATCTAATAGTCCGTGGCTCGCGGCAGCTCGTAAAATACGGCGATCACGGTACGTGATTTCGTGGAAAACCATAATAGTCGACCCTGACCGTCGAGAAATGGTCCCGCCGCAGAGAGGATCCCCCCCCCCTCCCCTCTCTGCCGGGATTTATCGGCCAAGTAATTCGGGGTCGAACACCCCCGCCGATTGAATTCGAAAACTTCGATCGGGGTGCTCAGACTTCAATATTTCCTTGGGGAGCACATTCGTTTTTCTAAAAGAAGACTATAATTTCTTGGACTGACTGTTGTGGCATTTTAAATACCAGGTGTTCCTTTATTACTTAAAGTAACAAATACGAAAATTCAAATAGGTATTCTGTGTCCATTTTGGGGACCAACAAATTTTCAATTCCTTCAATTTTATTAAAGATCCTCATGATTTTCTCTGTTCACTTTATTCTTCCCTATCTACTCGCCACCCCCCCCCCCCCTCCCCTGAATAAAATATCCCCAGAAATGGGGGTGTAATAAGTATCGCTCCGTGCGTGGTGGGGGCCTATTTACCGACCAGCAAGAAATTTAATAAAACTCAGACAAGTCGACGTCGACTTGGAACCGATGTAGCCTCCTCCTTGCATACGCTCTGTCACTGTCGCGGGCGTGGGTGGTCGGGAGGGGTGTCTAAGGGCGGGGGGTGAAAGGAAAAATTTCGACGTCTGCGTGCGCGCGAGGGTTCGACAGCCTGAGAGCGTGCAGAAGGGGCCAGGGGGGATGGAAGAAGCCGGGGCGACTCCGGCAGTGGCATAGAATCAATTTCGTAGGCGAATCTATATTTTAGTTTTCGATTCCCGATGGTAACTTCGCGTGGAGTTATCGCGGCTTCGGTGGAAAGAAAAATTCCGAGCTCCCTCGTCCCCTCTGTTCTGGGATTACTTAAAGAGACTTGTTCCAGGGAGGTGCTAGCGCAAGGGGACGTTTTAGGGGGAGTTTCTGAGGTATTGCACACAGTGTTTTGTGGATATTTTAATTGTTTAAAAAGTTTCAGTGTGGACCTTATGGGGGCGGGGGATGAATCGGGAGGATGTTGATATACAAGCAAAACGCCAGACAGTATAAACTTATAGTTTTTGTTAAATAAATTCGTGAAGATGGCGTTGAAAAATGGGCAGTTAGACTAAAATACCCCTTCAAGGGGAATTATAATTTAGGCAACGCTGAAAGAGGCCGATTTTTTGGGATTTTTTTCTGGAAAAATTCATTTTGAACCTTTTTATGACTTTATATTTAACTTTTGAAGATACGATAAAAATATTATATTGAAAATATGCATTGTCGCTATCGACGTATCTTAGTTGCTACATCGTCGCCGCCGAAGTTGCAAAACGGTGGGGGTAATTTAAAGAAAACTATTCAACCAATCGGCTTGCTCTTACACATATAACTAGATAATTCCAAACTATTGTGAGTGGACCTCACAACCACAAAAAAAGTCGAAAATTGACAAAATTGTAGAGCTTTAGAAAAAAAAGTATGATTTTGTAATATTTTTTTTAATCTATTTAATTAAACTTAATTTTTTTATAATACTAGTATATAATACCTTTTCTCTTGAAAAAAATCCCCAAAATCGGCCTGTTTTAGCGTTGCCTAAAGTGTAGTCCGCCCTTAAGGCTACAGATTATTATTTCGTAGGGGTAGGCACACCGTGGTTTGCGCGCAAATGTGTGGCAGAAATCAATTTTGCAAATCTGTTCCACGAATGGGTGTAAATTCACCCCTGAAAGCAGTGACCACCACGTTTTTAACGCCCTGTACACTTATTAAGAAAACGAACTAGCAATTCGGCGAAGAGCAGCAATACTCAACTACGCAAAAATATGTTTTCTGTGTTTGTGTAAAAATAAAACAGGTACAGTGTTGCCAAGTGTAGATACATTAAATTTGCAATTTGCAAACCTCGATACTTCACAATTAAATAACAATTTAGTGTAACTGACAAGTAAACATTCACTTATAATGAATGAAGTTTTCGGATTTGGAATATATTTTTTGAAAGTACTCATAGTACTTAACTAAGAAATCCTGAAAATTATAGGTATCTGCAATGGACCTACTTCACTCGTGTGTTATTGAGGCATACCCGAAAAACGATAAAATAAATCCTCTTATTTCACAATAATTGGCTAAAACAGCTGTATATTTTTTCAGGTGCTGAATTCGAATATGACGTTATTTTTTGTGTAAAAAAATCCCAAAGATGTTTTTTTTTACATAACTCCAAAAGGAAAGGTCGGAGATTTTTTTAAATAGACGACTTCAAAATTAACAAGGAGGTAGCAACAAAAATACTAACAATTTTATTTGAATACAGTAAAGCTATTAATGTGAAGATCGTTGAATTGGTATCTTGCCTTAAACACCCAGCTGTGGCCCCTCGGAGTTAAAAAGCAGGTTAACATGAATTTTGAAGTAAATTGGTGCGAGAAATTCGAAAAAATATTTAAAAAAATTTCAGCCTTTCCTTTTTCAGTTATATATATATATATATATATATATCGCCATAGAGAATTCTCGAGAAAAAAAATCCAAAAATTAATAAAAAAAATCCTTTTTATATATATATATATATATATATATATATATATATATATATAAAAAGGATTTTTTTTATTAATTTTTGGATTTTTTTTCTCGAGAATTCTCGAGAAGTTAAAAAATATTGCAAAATTTATATTTTTGGAATAATGTTGATAATATTTATCTAAATTTTTATTCGTGTCTAGACAAAACTTGTGTAAATAAAACAGAGATCGAATTGCGGAAATTCGAAAATTAGAGTTTTAAATTCTGGAAATTCGAAATTTTGGGTGTCAAATTCTGGAGATTCGAAATTTTGGGTTTCGAATTCTGAAGATTCGAAATCTGGAAATTCAAAATTTTGGGTGTTAAATTCTGGAAATTCAAAATTTTGGGTGTTAAATTCTGGAAATTCAAAATTTTGGGTGTTAAATTCTGGAAATTCAAAATTTTGGGTGTTAAATTCTGGAAATTCGAAACATGGGTATCAGCGATACGAAGAAAAATCTTTATAAACAATCGCGCAATTCTTGGTATGTATTGCTAACATTTATTGTAAATTGTGCTTACATGTTCACGATTAACTAGTAACAGACAATTTGAACTGAAAATTCATTTCTGAAAACAAATGGTATTTATAGTAGGTAATTTCCACACACTTAAGTTTCTCGAGAAATGAGAAATAATAAATTATAAAATTTCTCGAGAAATTCTCACGAAAGAATTCTCGAGAAGGAACACTAACTATAACTGAATGTTTACTTCTGAGCTTATCGCCTATAAAATACCAGATTTGATCACCCTCTTGTCCATGGAGCAACCGATCGACTATTTTTCTATCGGTATCGCACGTTTCGCCATAGAGTCGTCAGTTCTGTGCAAGCCTTTCCCTACCATCGCAACCCCTGCACACAAAATTTCCCCCCACCATACAATCATCACACCCAATTAACCCTTACCCCCGCATAATCAACCCATCCATCATCAACGATCATCTCACCGCTACCCTTCCCCTCGCCCAAACCAAAAACTCCCCACGTAACCTGTTGCACCCTCGGAAAAGCACGAAGCAAAAAAGTTCCCAAATTCCCTTCGCTCGCTCGCCACCAAACCCTCGACTCAAAAACCCCCCCTCCCACCGGCCCCCTCCGAAAACCCCACCCCGACGCAAGCCGGTCGAAAAAAGCAAACCCCCGAAAAAAGCAAGCCCCCAAAAAACCGTGCAGGGTGGCCAGAAGATCGGCGCCGGCACGGCAGAAAAATTGATTCCCCGGAGCAGTGGGGCCGGCCACGGTTGCGCGCGCGCGCGTGGCTGCGCGCAGCCCTCGTCCAACATGTCCGCCCTGGTGCTGCAGGTAGTCGTGGTTACGCGGCTCGGTGCGTAGCACGCCGTGGTCCGCCGAGCGTCCTCCCCTCGGTTCTCCGTGCACGGTTCGGATTCCGCGGTGGTTTTATCGGCAGCCTCTCGCGGCAGGAGACGGCCAACGTCGAGGCCCTGGTGCGCCCTGTGTCGTCCGGCGTGTACACAGCCGGTCCTCCCTCTCCCCCTGCTGCAGGGGCACCGCTGCGTAGAGAGGGGGTGCACGGGAAGAGAGTTGTGGCAGCGCGCTGGTGCACGCATTATATCGCGGGTGCATAGACAGAGGGGGAGGGAGGGATAGGGGTTCGAAGAGAGAGAGAGAGAAGGGGAGAGAAGGGGAGAGAGAGAGAGAGAGAGAGAGGAAGCGCGGGATTCAGAGAAAGGGCGGTGAAGAAGCGTTCGAGGGGGCTGGGGGAGGGAAAAGCTTGAGGCAGGCGCGCGTATTGATTCCCGCGTGGCGTTGTACGGTGAGGTGAGAAAGCTGCGACCGGAAGATCCGCGCCGCTTCCTTCGTCGTCGCTGGAAAAACCGTGCCAGGGTGCGGAGGGCGTGAAGGGGTTACCGCCGCAACGGCTGGACGGATCCTCCATTGGGTCCGGGGGCATTGTTTTTATTTCGTGGCAGCTCCGGGGACGTGCAGGTACGTGGACAGATGGGAGGGCGGCAGCCGGGGGACCGGCGTCTCTCGGTTTGCACGCGCGTCTTCCGCCCCGCGGGCGAAGGGTGGCGTGCCGGAGGGCGGCCGAAGGCGACCCTCGAAAAAGGGTATATCGATCGCCCGGCCGGTCCGGGGACCCGTCGACTCTCTCGGCACGCCACCGCGAAAGTCGTGCCTCCGTTGCTCGTGCTCCCTTTCTTCCCTGCCCTCCCCCCTCTTTCACCTGCTTTTTTTCCCTTCTTTTTGCTCGCCGCTCCTGTTGTTCCTGTCCTGCTTTCCTTCTAAACGCCCCACGCAACCCCTCCCTCTCCCCCCTCTCCTTTGGCCAGTTGGGGTTGTTGCTCTTGGCTGCATGTGGAGCATGTTGTATTTTTTTTTTTTTTTTTTTAAGGGTAGGGGGCACGGTTTTGGTGGTCATTGATAGGTGTCGCTTGGTAGACTCGTCTGGTGAGTGCTGCTCTGTGATCGGGAGAGAGCTCGGCGAGGCTGCTGCGTGGCTCCTGTTACTCTCGCCCTTAAACGTGGCCCTTATCGATCCCAGAACCTGGCTAGGATGCCCTGTCCGCTGAATATCGCGCCCTTTACAGTTTGTAGGCCCTTTCGGAAGCTTCTTAGCTCACAGATGGGCAGCTTCTTCCAGGCGGAGCCTTCTCTTTGAGGTCTACTGGGTTGAAGTTAATAAGAATACTTGGGCTGGACTGTACTGTCCTCTGTAACTTGGCGTCCGTAGGGGGGGAACTGCGGGATGGTCTAATTAAGGGGCATTATCAGTCAGTAGGGTGTACGAGGCTTTGGGAATTTCTGAGTGGCTGAAATGATTGAACCGTCTATTCAGGGTGTTCTATATTTCGGTAAGGTAGCTGGGAATTTAGGAGCAGTGTTAGGGATTGCTGTTATTAATCCACGGAGTTTTAGAATGAAAAATAGAATACTAGAAGTGATGTGCACACTGCTCGAACTACTCTGGGGGCTATTTGGGCTTAGTTATGCAGAAAATGGCAAAAAGATTAGTATGGATCCCATAATTTTGAGATCTTTATTTTCCAAAAAATTGAACGACTCTTATATTATAGAATTGAGGGGCCCAGTGGAAAACAGGCACATGCCACCGTTTCATGATTTTTTTACCTAAAAATACTCGCATTTGTGGTTTGCATATATTATTCAAAGTATCGCAGTTTATAGTTCACTACTGTTCATAGATTTCTAGAAAATAAAAAGTTCTCAAAAATACGTACCGTTTGTGGCCATTGCACTGTTTTCGACCATGTGCATAATTATCTTAATTTTAAATTGTTTGCAGCTCATTATTATGTGCAGAATTTCACATCATAAATATTTTGTTTAGTATACCGCTAGAAATATATGATTACATTTATTGCTGACACGGAAAAATATTATATTTTTTAAGAGGTGGCCAAAACTGGTACAATACCTTAAGGGGAGATTCTACCTTTAATGCAGGAAAATTGGTGATTCTTTGTGAAATTTTTGTACAAAGACTGTTCGACAAATTAATCTGAAGTTTGGCAGGCTGTTTTATAGTATCTTGAACTACTATTCTGCATTTCCGTGCGACGATAAAAAATATAGCAGATATCTATAGAATTTTGATTGAGAGAGTTGGAAAAAATCGGGTGATACTGGCGTTGATGGAAAGTACCCTAAGGATTATCAGAAACAGAAAAAGGAAAAGAGATTCTTAATTTACACGAATATGGCTATCTATGGTAGTAGATGCATTAAGGAAAATAAAAAAAATGTTAAAATCGCATCTTCTGAAAAAGATGAATCGAATTCCGCCCAGAAATCGGGAAAAACTTTTTTAAATAAAAAAGGAACGGTAACAGATGCGATGATTCAAATAGATTAAAAATTTATTTTCATTTTTAGGTTTCAGATAATCCTTAGGGTCCTTTCGATCGACGCCAAGCTTTTTTCAACGCTCTCAGTCATCTCGTTGTATCTGCCAAGCTTTTACGTTTACCACCACAAGAAAATTCAGAACAATAGTTCAAGATACTATAAAATAGCCTGCCAAATTTCAAATTAATTTGCGGAACAGTTTTCGTGCAAAAAATTCACAAATACTTACCTATTTTTTGGACCCATAAGGTAGAATCCCCCCTTAAAGTGGCCACAAATAGTGCATTTACCCTGATACTTCTTGAAAAGAAATTATGGATCCTTAAGGTAGTTCCTGAATAATCTACTAAATTTAAGAATTCTTTCAAATTTCGTCCAAACCTAATTTGGAATACGAGAAATGCCTGTACAAAGTTTAAAAATCGATTTACCACATAGTTATCGAGAAATTGTTTAATTAAAGTTTATGCATTTTAACTCAGTGGCATATTGCAGAGTCGAAAATAGAGAGTTATAGTTTCAGTTTTTCTGCTGAAACAGGAAAACTATATTCAAGAAGTGTACCAAAATTGGCATCAAAGCACATCGAAATGTTACGAAATGAATTTATTTATTTCTGCGAAACTGACCACATGGTTTCTTCGTAAATGCCCGTAAAAAATACGTTCACGTGCAAATTTTTTAGAAACTACGTAGAGCAGCCAACGTGGCAACGTCGCACAATCGATATGTTTAGACATTTAAATAGCGAACGAAGATTTACATTCATATGAATGTTTCATCTGACATTTTGTTTATAAAAGACGCCCCGAATGAATGCGACGTTCTCAGATCTACGTTAATCAACTTAATATTCTATTTTCGTATTACAATTATTTATATTAACCTTGCACTTTTTCAAATATATTCATGATGTTAAATAATTATTATTATTTCCATAGTATCATACTACTTTATATTTATCGTTCATTATCCAACTCTAATTTGATTAACATAGTTGGTCAGGAACTACATTTAGAAACGAAATTTATGCAAATGTATCTCAATTATTAAAACTACCAAGTCGTACTGCCAGTTTAGGTTTAAAAAACAAAAGCTGCAGAGAATATAAAACAATATTAATTACACTACTGACTAAATAACTCATTAAAAAACATTCTAAACCACTAACAAAAAAGATTTACCCCATAGAAATACATCTACTCTTCTTTAACAATCAAGATCTCCAAACTAAATGTCCTCAGTTTCAGATCATTGAGGGTTGGTAGCTTTCTGCACAACTAGGCCCATTTAATCCAGGGGGTTTGTCAGTCGATGGGGTGTCCAATCTAAACTAGCTGTTGGCAAAATCTAGGATAGTTAGCAAGCGACTATGTTGAGCAGTGTATCTGCTAGTCGCAGCTTTCGGGGCTCGTTTCATGGCGTGGCTATCAACCCCTGTATAAGGGGAAGGTACGTAATTAGAATAACGGCGCCCTGCAGGGTGAGAAGCAGGGAGGCGTGTAAATAGCTTGACTTTCCACGTTCTATAACTTTCTTTGAGAATAAAGGGACCTTCCTATCTCCACCGATTTCGAAGAGTAAGGAACAGATGCTAGTTTGAGCTTTCGAATGGCAGGCAACGAGGCACGGATCAGTATTTCCCTCTGTGCATCTTCATTGCCACGAGTCCCTCCTTGTGTCTTCCAGGGATCGATGGAATGTGAAACGGAAAGCGGATGATCGGGGAACGAAGTTCAGGAACCAGTTGAATGTGTCTCGCGGATTCTTTCTGCGTGTTGCATTCGCCGGCGACCATTATTCTTCTTGAAGAATTAGAAGAGAATTACGGAAACGTTGCTCTTTCTCTCGTTACGAAATGCCTTCTTCTCCGGGGTCCAGTGTAGGGCTGGGACTATTCGAATAATTTAATATTCGAATATTTTAAAAGTATTCGAATTCTACGAATAAACTTCGAATATTTCAGTATTCGAATGTTATTATTCGAATACTATTCGAATATCGATGTATTCGAATACTATTCGAATACCGATATATTCGAAAACTGATGTATTCTAATAGTATGGTGTGAAGTGGGTCCAAATTAGCTTACAAGATTTCACCCTGACAAATGAACTTAAAGAGCTTGATTTATAATTAACATCATACTATTCGAATAGCATTCGAATACTCAAATATTCGAATAGCATTCGAATAGTATTCGAATACTCAAATATTCGAATAGTATTCGAATACTTGGATATTCGAATAGTATTTGAATACTCAAATATTCGAATAGTATTCGAATACTTCAATATTCGAATAGTATTCGAATACTTGGATATTCGAATTATATTCACCAAATAATTGAGCAACTGAAGTATTCTAATATTCGAATACCGAAGAATTCGACAAATAGTCCAAGCCCTAGTCCAGTGATCCTTCGAGTGGTCTAGTTTCGTATAAAACTCCTATAAATTTCAAGCATAATTTCTTAATGCCTTCTTCTTGCTAGAGGAATAGATTTAATACCAGAATTACCTTATCGAAATTGGTCTGGGTTACAATCCTTTGATCTTTTTGGTCTGAGCAAGTGAACTCTAATTATTTTAGGCTGTGTACGTAGATTGTTAAAATTTTTAGCTCCTGGGCACCTCGGTGAGTATTAAGGGAAATCCTTTTTTCAAACGATTTTATTCAGCTTCTGTTTGTTTGTTTGGCCCGAATCTGGAAACTCAATTTTAACCCTCTTCTAATTATTCAATAGATTTGAATCTTTGTAGACATACGTAGTTTGGATGACAATACAAAATTGTGGAAAAAAGTCCCCGAGGGGTTTAAAGAATTATTCATTCATAAAAGATTTTGAATCAATTTAATACAGAATCAAGCGATGAAATGAATTTGTTGTGAGATATCCTGCTCCACGATTTTATTTAAAGTAAAAAAACACCACCGGAATTTTAATACAAGAAAATAATTATTTTTTCAGTCTTTAGTGTATTTTAAATAAAATCGTTTTATATAATTTTGAATCTTATCTCCTAAATTTATGATTGAAAACTAATAAAAAAAAACCTGCAACTTCTTCAAAGATGCTTAAAAACATGTTCCAAATTTCAGACGAATCGAATCGCTAGTTTCTTTAAAAAAAATCTCCAATTTTGTTATATTTTTACCTCCAAAATTACAATTCCATCTGAAGGAGTGTTTTCACCCCGAAAAATCGAAAATGGGCACAAGCAAAAAATTTCCTGAGATCCTCCCCAAATCTGCACAGTTTCAAAAAATTCGAAATCTTCCCTCGTTAGCCAGGTGCTTTAATCATTTCGAGCAGCCCACATGGCCTTCCAAAGCTTCCACACCATTGGATGCCCCACTAATAAAGTCACTTGATGGTCCTAAAATTATATATTTCAAGCAAAGTATCCCTTAAAAATAGCAGAAAGCATGTTATTCGAAAAGTGTCATTTTGAGAAGTGTTTCTTGTTTTCCCAAAGCGAGATTAATCAAGCTACTCGCAGAAGTGAGTCACGCCGCATGGACCGCCGTGCTTAAGATCTTGCGCAGCAGTCTGCGCCCCCCTTTTTCATCTAACGACGCCACACTAGCTGCCCACGCAGTTTGGGGCCACGTTATCCTGCGTAAAACGTTTGCCAGCTTGGGGTGAGCGGGAGGAGCGTTGAGTGGCGTGCACAAGTCTGTCGAGCCACGCTTGGCGTTAGCCGGAGTTGTTAATCTCGCGTGCCGGAGTTGTTAATCTCGTGTGCATGCTTATACGGACAAGTTTTTATCCTGTGTTCTCAATGAACTATTCTGTGTACCGCGAAGATTTTATTCGCCTTGATTTCTGGGACATGATTGAACATTGTTACAGTTGTGTGCTTGTACACTGCTCACTAGTGGTCAATATCGAAGTGGCAATCGCCGATTGTGATGCGACTTTGGTAGAAATTAATTCTTACAAAAATATTTGACACGTGTTTTTTTTATCCGCTGACATTCTCGTTGAAGGGGTGAAGAGGGCCCTCAAAATTGAAGTGAAAATGGCAGAATTGTGTATTTTCAAATATGGAATGCAGCTCTGTAAAAAGATTAATAAAAAATGCTATTTTTTAATGCGTTATTTAAACAAACGGATTTTTTTTTAATCTATGCTTCTGAATGCTTCTGGAATGGATAATATTCTACTGGACACTGCCCAAAACAATTACATCGTTCATTACTCACCGAGATTAAGCAGTTCCCATCTTCATTTCTGTTTCAGAAGGGCGGGAGAGGGTGCTGCGTGGACCAGAATGAGAGAAGCAACCCGAGTCTGCTCGAGCAGGGACCCGTCGGCCCTTCGCACGAGAAATGATTTTTAGAAGGTAACCCCGATCGAACTCCCTCCACTTCTCTTTCTCACTATCCTCTTTCCGTGGCAGTCTTATTCGCCGAGCTCTTCGAGTGTGCCCAGAGAATTGCCTCACCTCGAAATTACTCTGGAAATACGAATTACCTGCATGCAATGTCTCTTTCTCGATTATGAGTGTCTCGTGACTCTCGTTGATGCAATTCCACTCTAAAGCCACGTTCACATTCGTCAAGTCACTGACTTCAGTTATTTACCTGATTGGAAATATCCGAAGTAGAGATTCTTCCAACTTTACTTGCCTCGAAATACTACTTGACCGGTGTGAACGAGGCTTAATACTTATTGTTAGTTGAAAGAGGTCAGTAAAAAGGATCGACTATTTGTTTACTAATTTTCAAGCATGACTGACATCATTTGAATGATTTTTTGAAAAAAATTTTACCCAGCACCGAGCTCTTGGGAATTTCAGCTGGGGGAGGGGGACAAAGACTATAGGGCTCCCAGGGGCAAACGCGACAGTTTACCTTTCGTCGTTGCACGTGCATCATTATCATTACGTTGCACGTTTTTTTCTTCGTCCCTGCACCGCGCCTCCTCTCAGGGAACATCACCGGGGACCGATTGGTCGTTTACTCGGAAAGTGTTGCGACGTTGTTTACGAGGCTGCATCAAGCTGCAGCAGCTCAGAGATGCGAAAGACTAACAAGGGAAGACCCCAGGCAAGGAAATTCGAAAAATTAAGAAACTTTGGGGATACGTGCTGGAGTTTACCTTTCTGTATAGATATGCTGTTATTAAGGAACCATTCTACTTTGACCGATCAATTTTTTTTTTCGTAGTAGATGCAATATATAAAAAAATAAATCTTTTTGAAATTTATTCAGCCGCTTTTATGTTATACAAAAAAAATTGGGAAGCATTTTTTTAATTTGTTTTAAATGCTTTTTACAGGGTCAATATGGCAAGTCAAAAAGCATAATCGTGCACTTTCTGTAATAATAATTTTTCCCCTAAAGTTGACAATAAGTGCCATTTACACATATAATTCAAATACCGTTTGAAATAATTACAATTTTGAGCCGCATTTCCTATGAAAATATTTTTTCCCCAAAAAATTGACAGTAGTTGTCATTTACAATATAATTCAAGTACCGTTCGAAATAATTACAATTTCGAGCCACATTTCTTATGAAAATAATTTTCCACCTAAAAATTAACAATAATCGCCATTTACAATATAATTCATGTACCGTATATATAATTACAATTTCGAGCTGTATTTCCTATGAAAATATTTTCCCCCTAAAAATTGACAGTAGTTGCCATTTAGCACATAATTCAAGTACCGTTTAAAATAATTTCAATTCCGAGCCGCATTTCCTATGAAAATAATTTTCCCCTAAAAATTGACAGTAGTTGCCATCTACCACATAATTCAAGTACCGTTTAAAATAATTTCAATTTTGAGCCCTATTTCCTATGAAAATAATTTTCCCCTAAAAATTGACAATTGTTGCCATTTACCACATAATTCCAGTACCGTTTAAAATAATATCAATTTCGAGCCGCATTTCCTATGAAAACAATTTTCCCCCTAAAATTGACAATAATTGCCATTCACCATCTAATTCAAGTACCGTTTAAAATAATTACAATTTAGCAATAACCGCATTTTCGATGTAAACAATTTCTCCTTCAACTATTTTTCTTCTAAAATCATAAAACGCCACCATGTGCCTATTTCCCACTGGGGCTCTCAATTATTGCACAATCAATATCCTCCGATTCACAATCTAGATCCTCCCTGCTGTGCCATCGTTACTGGAACGCTCTCTAAAACACAAACTGAAAGAAAATTACCATCAGATTTTTTACCAATTATCATAAGTTTCGCACGCGACGAGTGGGGGTCCCAGGAACTGGGTCACGCTGAGCAGTAATTGCCGAAGGAAGTCTGAGGGAAAGGAGATTATCCAAGAAATTGTCTAGGGTGCGCGACGGGGTGAGCCCCCTTTTTAGGGGAAGATCCGTCAGGGGAGGTCAAGGTTGTGGCGCGACAGCCACGCGCGGTTGAGGATTTCATTGATTCTTAACGAGCGAACGCGAGCGAGCTTGACACAGAATGTCGTATGAATAGTAACCCCGATTGAATTGAAGACCGAGACATTCGGCGGTGATGGACGTCGCTTATGAGATTCCTGGCATAACTCTCGCGGCCCTAGGTCAACTGTGATTGCGCACAGACCACGTGCGATCGATTATTCGGTTACAGAGAAGGGAGCTCTAGGCCTGGTCGCCTTTTCTTTCCGCCCTTTTCAACCCTTTCTCCCTCCTCCCTGGGAATATATTTATTTCGTAGCCAGGGATGTTGGAGTGGAGGGGTGAAGGGCATATGATTCTTTCTCTTGAGAATTTTGAAGATTTAAATAGCTTGAGAAGGTTTAAGAAGGTATTCTACTGTGGCATCCCATTTTCAATTTTTTTTATGGACTTAATGAAAGATTTTTATCCTGAATTATTTACTGAATATTTAGTATATCTGAAACTATAAATGAAAAATTTTTGGGTTGAAAATATACCATTTTTTAAATTTTTTTTATAGACTTAATGAAAGGCTTTTATGTTGAAATATTTACTGAATATTTGGTACCTATATCTTAAAGTATAGTGAACAAAATTTGGGTTGAAAATATATTGTTTTTTTTTTTAAATTTTATTTTATGGAATTAATGAAAGATTTTTATCCTGAATTATTTACTGAATATTTAGTATATCTTAAACTAAAAATGAAAATTGTTTTGGTTTAAAATATACATACCACCTAAAAAAAAAATGGATTTGTTGCCATGATTCTGGTTGTTCCGTGCATCGGAAACAAAACAACCAAGAAGATTCTTAAATTATTCGGGCATGACTATCGCAGGAAGCAGATTTGGATTGAAATTTAAATATTTTATAAAATGGCCCCAATTTGAAAATTAAGTGTCGACTTTTGCGATTTTTCTAAGGGTGGACGAAAGAAAACTTTTGTTGGACGAACGAATGCCATGGTTGTTTTATACAAATTCGCATTTGAAGGTCCCATTTTCACAGACTTCACGATCAGTAGACTAGAAATTACCAAATTAAATTCGCCAACGTCTTTTAAGAAAAGAGGCGGCGGAGCGTCTGCGCCACAAAAGTCGTCGCGCGTTTAAATCGAGATTCCCCGTTAATTAATGAACTTCATTTTAATCTCGTCTCCAGTTGGGATTTTAAGAATTCATTTGCACGGAGTAGGAGGGGCAGGGTGGGATCGAGATGCCCGATAATCGATGCGCCTGTACCGCTTTTATTTTTGCGAGCAGAGACAGATTCAGAATCAGGGGCATATCGAGAAAAGGAGGCGAAATGTAGAACGGGGCCATTGGGTGTACGTGTCACGTGCCAAATTAATATGACTCGATCATTTGGGAACCGATGGATGGATTTCCACGAGCCATTAATAAATTAACACGTCGCCGTGGCGACTGGGAAGCAAAGGTATCGGGTCGCCTCGTACATCCCCTCTGGAACTGTGGTATTTAGTAAAATAACGTCGGGATAATTAATGCCTTTTTATTTGGTCCCCAAGATCAACAATCCGGAAATTAAAAAATTATGAAACTTTTACTGTAAGTGGGTGAAATGCCACCGTAAAAATCCAGATATTTCCCGTTATAACTCGCGAACTGTAAGAGATAGAAGGAAAGTTTTGGTAAAAAATTGAAAATCGGAAAATATCCGAATTTTCAGTAGTCAATTTAGGCAGCAAAAGTGATATCCCCAAAGTTTCATAATTCCCCGAATTTTCGGCTTGGGGGCATCCCCTTGTAAGATCACAAGTAGCTTCTTAATTATCTCCCAGAGAAGTTAAAAATTCATATTTTATACCAATTCACCCCACCGAAACTTCTTTTAAACTTGAAATACTTCAATTTGCCACCAATCTACCCTTTCCCTGCATTTAATTCAATTCCAAACACTGAAAAACAGTCCAACATTAGCTCTATAACTGCATAACGTCATAAGCAAGTGAAACATTGCTCGGACTAATTAGAGGATCTACTAAAATGAAGCAAACAATAATGTTGACCGCGTTGCGAAGCATAGCAGGTCAGGGAAGCCAGAATTGGCAGGGCAATTCTGAGGCTTTGGAGCACAAGGCGGAAAAAGGACCACGTTAAGTTCACTGATGCGGAAGACCCTAATAGTAAATAGTAGTTCCTGGAATGCCTAGACTACGCCCATAAACAAAAGTTGGAGCACGTAGTCAGGGGAGAAAGAAAGAGGGGCTTCTAGGATGGTAACCTTG
This sequence comes from Andrena flavipes, assembly GCA_963971345.1. Taxonomy (NCBI): domain Eukaryota; kingdom Metazoa; phylum Arthropoda; class Insecta; order Hymenoptera; family Andrenidae; genus Andrena; species Andrena flavipes. The sequence goes on along the minus strand of OZ020482.1, from coordinate 17,443,788 downwards.
AGTGTGTACGACCCAAGAGGGCGATAGAAAGAGACGCCTGATTTCGGGCAGTCACCTTTCGACCGTCACGGATAACGCACCCTCTGTGTTGTGCTTCTCGAATCGTTTGGTTCCTCCTCGAGTCAGAATAATGTGACAAATTCATTTAAATACCCATTACAATTTCTGACGTACCTAATGCAATAGTAGAAACGTAAAGATTATATTTAAAAGAAATTGTAGAATAGACTGTTAAGGTAAAAGTACCAATAACTGGACACCAATGACATTTATATTTTCACTAAGCTTCATTGAAAGTTTTGAACAATATTGTTGGGAATATATGTTATTTTGCAATTTGATCTCTTATATAAAAAATTAAGAAAGCCCTAGGTGTAAAGTTTAATATATAAAACAGTCTGTAAATATTGGAGGTGCGTGCATTTGAATTCTGCGTAGATTTCTTAAGTAATTCTTAAGAAAAATCCAGTTAGTTGTTAAGGTGATAATACTCGTTATATAACGTTTTTTTTTCTGAGAAAAAACGTATGCACAGAATCTTAAGAAATTTCTTGTTACATACAAAACAAAACATTGGTCGGTTAATGTTGATTTTAATTAAAAATATACGTGTTCAGGTACCGGTACATAATAATCTTGTCCTCTGCATACTGTCCCAATAACTGACCAGCCGTCCAATTGGTCGGCCTGTCAGCATTTTGAACGCTTAGGTGAAGTCCCATTACCTGACCGCATTGTCAAACCAGTAAAGTGTCTGTGTTTTCTCAATTTTTTGTATATCAAAAGTGTAAGTACAAGTATAGTGTACATAAATTAGCAGTTTTTTATTTTCAATTCATATTTTTAGTCAATTGCGTGCTTCATTTTTAACATAACCTAAAATTGAAAAATGAAAAATTTACGCGCACACCATTCACACGAAACTAGTGGCGCCCTCTGTGCCGAGCAATACGGCATCTTCCTCATTGTCCAGGTATTGGGACACCAAAAATGGGACGCTGGGACAAATCAGAATTCTATTGTCCATGTACTGGTACACATAACTACTTGTGTTTTTACTCAATTTAATTAAAATAACGCACTGAAAACAAGTTTTTAGTAGCTCATTTGATAGAAAGAAGTAACATTTATCTGAATATTGACACTTATGTTAAAAAGGACATTTATTTTTAGTCCATTTTTAAGATATATAATTTTGATGGCCTTAAATGTCCAGTTATTGGTACATTTACCTTACTTTGAAAGTTTGCAATAGCTGCTTTTGTGCGAAGAGTGATAGCGGAGATTGTTAAGCCATTTAGCCATTTACTACAGACACTCCGAAGTGGTGGATTCCCCCTGCGGTGCGTATCGATCGTTTCGTCCTCTTTTCTCGAAGGGAAGTAACTCCTGGGATTCTTAGCTTCAACAAAAATTTGCGACTATGGCGCACACTTTGCCAACAAAGTGCATTAGCCCTATCGTGCCATCTTGGGAGCCTTTTAGCATCGAGGTGTTATTTCGATGTTAATTGCTCCTGCTACAGTTATGTCATTCTAAAGCTTTTAGTTTTTATAAAAATTTCAATTAAGTCTTCTACAGTAAATATGGACATCCAGGGGCGGATTTGTATAGTATAGACTAAGTAGGAAAATTTTGGAAGGCGGTGAACTATGTACTTATTTGCTTATATTGCACATAATTTAATAGAAAGGACCAGTTTTTTATTTTAGACGTTTTGATCGAGTGGTCTTTTTAAACTACAGTTGTCAATATTTAAATAATTTTCAATATGACTAATGTCTTCGAATTTCGGATTATACCGAATAGAAAATATAATTTATGATTCTTCCAAAGATTAACTCTTCGTTGACACTCTGGGTGTGAGCCACCCATACTGCTGATTCTGACGCTCTGTAGTTTCTATGTGCAAAATAAATCATTTTTTCCAAAGCCGACTTATTAACTATTTTTTCTCTTAAAATATTGTATCCAACCAACAACTTTGTAGATTTTTAGCTTCTAATATTGAATTTTGTAAAAGTTACAATTTTTTAAAGATTTTCTTCGTTTTTTCTTGACATGTGGCAATATAGAATTTTTTTTACCAAAAACTGTGATGGAAAGAAAGCACTATTGGAATATGTACATTCTAGAGATATGCCTTGAAATTCACCCATGCTTTTTTCATAATAATTGGATTCTTTAAAAAGTGTGTCAACGAAGGGTTAATAAACTTTCGAATTTAGAGTATTTCCAATCCTTAGAATACCCAAATATTTGTAACATCCTTATTTTAAACATAGTATACTTGAGACAATTTTAAAAAATTCCCTTTTGTCATCTAACAAATTAGCAATATGTGGGATCAGGAACCCCCATGCCATAAGAGGGAGCCCGGACTAAGGGACCACGGAGAGTCGGCGTAGCCGTGGCGGTTAACGCTGTTGCTCAACAACCCGGGTGGCTCGGGTTCGATTCCCGGCGCCGTGGTTCTGTTTTTTTCCGAGGCTCCCAACAACGTAGAAATATTACGTCACCGATTCCTACAAAAAATAACTCACATGTGAGTTTTATCATATTAAATTAATTTCAAAAGTGCCTCGACTCATTTAGATTAAAATGTTTGACTCGAAATTCGCCCCTGTGATCTCGAAGTTGACTGTATCGAATCCGCCAGGTGCAGCCACACTCGCTTCTACTGACCGATGGCTTGGTTCCAGGAAGAGGGCATGACGCACCGGACTCATGCAGTGGCGAAAACACGTGCGCATCAAGTACGGTGGTCGAGTCGGTGTCGGTCAAGGGCAGCGGGAGCGGCAGCAGGTGCAGCTGCAGGCGCAGCTGCAGGTGCGCGTGGTGCAGCTGCAGCGAGAAGGGGGCGCACGACTCAGCTACGTCTGTCATCAGCCTCAACTCTTGTCGACGACTCGCCGCAGCTGCAGCGCAGCAACCATGCTCTGCTGCGGCCGCAGAAAAGTGAGTACCTGCCCTTCCTCTCCAAGATGCATGCGAGTTTGCAGCTGCAGAGAAGCGAAGCCTGCAGCTCCAGCGACGACACGGGGCTCCTGCTCGCAGGTGTGGGATATCAAGTTTCTAATCACTCCGAAAGTTGAAATTAAAGGATTTCTTTGCAAGCTGCTCAGTTTCCTTTCTCAATGAAAGGACGATATTCTTTAATCATAAAGCAAGCTTTGCAGTGGAATTTAATGGCACCTCTCGGCGAACAAAAAGCGAGCCTGAATGAAATTTATTTCTCCTATTACCTTCGTTGTATTCGATTTGCGTCGCCGCGTCTGCTGAACAGCTGGACGCGTTCATGAAATCAGATTAATCGCGTTAATGTCGCGTGCACGGCTCAGTTACCAGCGCCATCGGGATACAACGAATCCTAGCTCAACCTGAAAAGCCTTTTTAAAGATTACAACGCCCTGGCCGCTTTAAAAAAATATTTCTCGATGCGTTTCCGTGGTATCGAAAGGGGCTTACTCGCGGGGGCGTATGATACATTTGATTTTAAATCTGGAGGGTAGGTGACTCTGATTAACGAACACTCGGTTCTGCTGCGTAATGATGCAAACTTGGGTCGCGGCTCTTCACGTCCCCTTCTTTTTATTCTTGAGAAGTTGAAGCGGCCTGGTAATGAGAAATTGAATTTTAATTGACTTAGCGGAGCTGCAGTTTATTTTTATCGAAACTTGCCCGAGCGAAGGACACGCTTCCCTTAATCATCCGATATTTTCCATCATTCTGTTCAGAGTTATTCAGAGTTCATTATTCGAATAAATGTTTATTCGAATGATCTGGAATAAGAATTGCGAATAAAATGAAGTTATTCGAGAATAATGAATATTTTTTTTTATACGAAGAAATTTTTTTTAATTAATGCCCAACTCCGATTCTGTTACTCCTTCTCCTCCTATCCTATTGTATCAGTTCTATGCAGAGTTATAACACTTGCGCGTGGAATACATTCAGAAACCGTTTAGATTTACAAATTTACTTGCAAATGCAACGGAGGTGAGAGCCATGCACATTTTTGCATTTTTTGTTCCAATATCCTCACTGATATCCCAAGCGAAATATCGAATTTTCAGTGAATGCGTTACATGGAAATCGAAAACACGGTTCCGATATCGGTATCGGCCCGTTATAAATCAATATCGAGATATGGAACGGAACAGTCGGCTTTTATCACATATATTTGTCACGCTCCCGCCCACAGATATCCGGCAGCTTGCCATTATTTTCTATTCTGCCGATCCTACCAGGTCAACGATATAAACGCGTGCTCTTCCCCCATCGATTTCCCGTCAGAATCATCATTCCGCCCTGGATTATTACTTTGTAGTTTTGTACTTCCGCGAAGAGACGTTCGAGCTAGACTTCGGGCGGGGTTTTCCACCTTATCAGCATATAAATCTCGGAATGTCGCACATTCCACCCCGGAGATGCGAATATAAACTCGGAAATGAAAAAAGCGAAGAAAAATGGTTTGTTCTAGAATGTCCGGGAAACAAATGTGCAATTCTTTTCAACATAAATAATTGAGAATTTAAAAATATCAGTTTTTTTAAATTAATAACTTCCTTCGACTTAAGGGCTCGTTCTACCTTGATCGGCCGAAAAATGAAGCTATTTTTAAAGATTTTTTCTCAATAAATATAACGTAGGTATAATGAAATAAATATTTTTGGAATTTATCAAGGTACTCTTATATTATACGAGAAATTAAAACATATTTTTTTAATTTGTTTCAAATGTTTTTTATGTCGTCGATGTGGCACCTTCAAAAAAGTATCTGAAACAAAAAATTCGAAACGATACCTGATTTGTAGGTGTCGTACTGACGCTATAAAAAAACATTCGCAACGAATTAAAAAATCTGTTTAAATTTTGTTTTATAATACAAGTGTAACGTAATAAATTTCAAAAAGATTTATTTCATTATATGTTGTATTTATAGAGGAAAAAATCTTTAAAAATAGCTGGACTTTTCGGTCGATAAAAGTAGAATGATCCCTTTTTTATGAACTTTGAGGGGTGTTTTCACCCCCTAAATATGCAAGCAGGCCAAAAGCAAAAGACACGTATTTGTTATTTTTCGGACCTCTAAAACATATCCAAAATCCAAAGCAATCGGAGGCTTACTCTGCTTGCGAGTACCCACGCGTTGGAAATGACTCGAACAGAGTTAAAGCTATCGTCTTCGACGCACAGTGACGTCTGACGAACATGCAGACTCGCTAACTCGCCTTTTGAGAGCGAGCCATGTGCACAAGTTGAACGGAGGCGAGACAATGGGGACAGGGCGGAAAAGAAACGGCGCCGTCGTCGGACCTACGCAGCAGCCACCCGCGTCATTTTTATATTGTCCCGCGAAAACAGCCCCCCGAGCTACGGCCTGGAAATGTTTCATCCGCGAGGGGGGGATCTGGCGATCTATTATTTCGCGTTATTATCTGCCACGTTTACGCTTTATTAAGCGTCCAGCTCGGACGCTGATTAAGTTCCATTAATCCTCCCTTCCATAAGAGTGCTTCCCTGCTATCTTGATGGTCCTGCGGAGGAGATTTTATTTCTGCCTCTTCGCTGGCAGCCCTTGGCAGTTTGCTCCTTTTAGGAAACCGTGTGAACGTACGCGACACCATTGGACCAAGTTTTGGGGGTGGTTTTTGCTGATTTATCTTTAAGTTAGGACTGTTAGCTTGTTACTATTTTTTTTTTATAAGTATTTAGGATTTAGGGGATACAGTCAGAGTTTGGCAAAATGTAACCTAATTACAAATTATCATTAAAATGTAATTGACCAGAATTGTATGTATCAACTACCTAAATATTAATGATTACAGAAAATAATGTGTAATCAATTACCTACGCAATTACATTTTAATCGTAATTTGTAATTTGTAATTAGATTACATTTTGCCCAACGCTGGTGCCAGTGCAGTTGAAAGTAGTATTGAATATTCCTCGCAAGTTCAGAGTAGAGTATGTGTTATACAATTGTATATTAAGGGGGGATTCTACCTTGTGGGACCGAAAAATAGGTGAGTATTTGTGAATTTTTTGCACGAAAACTGTTTCGCAAATTAATTTGAAATTTGGCAGGCTATTTTATAGTATCTTGAACTATTGTTCTGAATTTTTTTGTGGCGGTAAACATAAAAGCTTGGCAGATACAGTGTGATGACTGAGAGCGTTGAAAAAAAGCTTGGCGTCGATCGAAACTACCCTAAGGATTATCTGAAACCTAAAAATGAAAATAAATTTTTAATCTATTTGAATCATCGCATCTGTTACCGTTCCTTTTTTATTTAAAAAAGTTTTTCCCGATTTCTGGGCGGAATTCGATTCATCTTTTTCAGAAGATGCGATTTTAACATTTTTTTATTTTCCTTAATGCATCTACTACCATAGATAGCCATATTCGTGTCGATTAAGAATCTTTTTTCCTTTTTGTGTTTCTGATAATCCTTAGGGTACTTTCCATTAACGCCAGTATCACCCGATTTTTTCCAACGCTCTCAATCAAAATTCTATATATATCTGCTATATTATTATATCGTCGCACGGAAATGCAGAATAATAGTTCAAGATACTATAAAACAGCCTGCCAAACTTCGGATTAATTTGTCGAACAGTCTTTGTACAAAAAATTCATAAAGAATCACCAATTTTTCTGCATTAAAGGTAGAATCTCCCCTTATATGCAGTGTAGTTGTCGAAGGGTATGCTTAGGAATCGAAACTCTACTCTACTAGTACATAGAATTCTTAAAGTAGCACTTGAACGATACTTGACAGGCATAACATTCTTGGAAACATTAGAATTAAAGTTGCAGCATTATTTCCGAAACTGGACTGATGTAGAGAGCTTGAGGACCACTTTGTAGAGGAATGAAAAGGGGGACCACGAAAAACGTTGCAAAATTTAACCGCATGGAATCTTGAAAATTCACCCCTTTGAGCTTCACCCTGGCAAAGACCTCCCTGTCGCGATGCTTTTGATAGTTGCTGAAGGGAGTGTTCCTCTTTGTGCCACTGTAGCACTTTTAACACTCCGAAGGGGAAGAGCCTTCCACTCCACGCCGAGCGTGTTTCACGTGCCACGAAAAAAGTTTGCAACTTTTCCATAAATAGGGCGCGGAATCATGTTCTGCGTTTGCAGAATAGCCAGGCCTCTTTTAGCCAATGCACTCTTTTAGTCGGTGGAGAAATTTCGCGATTTTATGGCCAAAACCACAAAAATGAAATTTTTTAATTTTACAAATTTAATATAAATGTCAGTTGAAGAACTTATTTTTAATATATAAAATTCGGCACTTTTACGTTCTGATATGTAAGAAATATATAAGGAACTAAATTATCCGAGAAACAGCAATTACAAAAATTACGAAGGATAAATATTTGTTTATTGTTTACATTGATGAATATTTAGTATGAAATTATATGGCCTTAAAACTAGTACTCCCAGTCGGAATCGCTTTTTCCTATGCCCTATGGCTGTTACAGTGCAGCAGGGCATAGAAGAAGGTTTATTGCTTCTGATGACAAACTTTTTACTTTTTTTTCAACTAGTTTTCTTAGATTACTAATTAGAGGATCTGGCGACAATAAAAGCCAATTAAAAACATCCTCCATAGTTTTTTCTCTTGAGGATTTTCGAGAAAATTTTGGTCGGTACTTTTTAATATTTTTATTACATGGTTCTTGAGCTTCCTCCGAAAGCTGTCCAATTGGAAGGACAGCGTTTTCGATTATGCGAGGACCATGAATTAAAATTTTGTGCAGAGTAGTAGGCATCATGTACCAAGGATATAATGCAACAAATAATTTCGCCGTTTCTATAGCATACATTTGAATTTTTTTTACATCTACTGCGTAGCCACTTGATAATACTTGCAAAATAACATGAAATCTATTAACAATATTTATGTCGTATGTTATACAAGACACACTGGATCTTGTTTAAAAAAAATGCATATAATTACAAGATTAGCAGCTATTAGCAGTTAATAATTGCATGTATTGAATCAGAATAGTCCAACGTAAAATAGGAATGAAAATCATTGCAGGATATATAAGTATTTTATGTATTGAAAATTGATTCTTATATGAAAAGGTTATTTCTAAAACACTACTTTAAAAATTGTATAAATTACTTTAAATTATTTTGAAGACAAAAGGATATCTTACGCACCACCAGGAATTAAATCCATGCCTTCAAATTATTTTCAGAACTTTGGATAACACATTATAAGTGTTTGAAGCAACTTGAAAATCTGGAGTAGTTCTTTGCGATCGGTCTATCCTCACATAAACATAAACATTTGTGCGTCTGTACGAGCTTTGTATTAAAACATTTAACAGTAAAATTGGGGGCATTTGATGCACATATTAGTTCTTTAATTGACATTTGCATTCATTTTGTAGAATTAAAAAATTTATTTTTGAGGTTTTGATCATAAAATCGCAAAATTTCCACACTGTGGAAACGAACTTACGAACTATTTTTTCTCTCAAAATATTATATCCGAACATCGACTCTATAGATTTTTAGCTTTTAAAATTGAAATTTGTAAAAGTTACAATTTTTTTACGATTTTCTTCGTTTCTTCTCGACATGTGGTAATCTAGAATTATTTTACAAAAACTGTGATAAAATTCCAATAAAAAAATTATTGACATACATTCTAGAGACATTGAAATTGACCCATGATTTCTTTTATAATAATTGGATTCTTTGGATGAGAATGGCACTCGTTCAAAAATTGCTGTGGGTGTGAGTCACCCAGGTGTGTCAAAGTTGATCGAAAAAGGAGGTGTGTCAACGAAGGGTTAACAGTTGGAAATAGTACTATTGCTCTTGTATACCTCGTTTCTACTACTGCCTCTACATTAATAGTTCCCTTTAACATTCCAGTGTACCGAATAATGAATAACAATTACTAACAAGGGAACATATCGAACCCACACGCACCAATTTTGATGAGACTCCATAGATTCGCAGAGCAGTGAAAAATAGGGGGGTGAAAACACCCCCCAAAGTTGGGGTTGGGAACATATTTTCTGGAATATCTCGGGAACTATCAGACGTAGAACAAATTTCTTCTTTTTAAAGCGTGTGTTGTCTTTCAAAAGTCCTCTGCTCAGTTTTTAGAAAATTTCAGGTAAATTAATGGGCCTCTTATGCCAGGAGATTTCTTAAGATTCCTCGGTGATTTCAACGCTAACAATAGAATGTACTATCAAACTTATTTATAAGTTCCTTCTGCAACACCGTTGTATTTCTAATTCTGCAGTCCCGCGGTAAACATTTACAAAGGTCGAGTCGACGAATTAGCAAGCGTCATCGCGCGATATTTCGCAGAAAAATAAGACGCTAATGGACGCGCGAACGTGCCGGGCACGAGTCGACGAGGAGCGACGAATAAAACTGTCTAGTCGGGAGGACGAGGCGGCCCGTGGACAAGTTTATTTAAATTCCCCTAATGACGTCGTTAAAATAATAAACGATGTCGTTTAGGGGGTGGAATGTAAGCCCGCGCGGTTCGCAACTTTCCACCCGCGGACAGCAACGCTGGCAAACTTTTTCCCATCACCATCCCTCTGCTCCCCCCTGTTTTTAATAAAAAAAAAAATCGATTTTACTACGAAATATTGAATCTCGAAAAAATCCCTCCACACATTTCAAACTACTTTGCACCTTAACCCTCGAATTAATTTAATTTATTATCCTAATTTGCGATTATAAACTTGCAAAATTTTAGGGTGGTTTCTTTGTAACTACCCCTGCTTTATGAGATTTCATAAATTAATTTTCCAGATCCTCAGAATGAGGTCTTTAATAAAGCTCTTTTACTATTTCTTTTTTTTTTATGGGAATGATTAAGCATTGGCGATTATTGCGAATACTTTAAATTCCATTTTATCAAAGCAAGAGAAAAAGGAGAAGAAAAGGACATTCGCGGGGTCCGTGGCACCTGGCCATGTAAAAAGGCAAAGACCTCGTAAAAGTGACTTCCGATTCGACGTATTTCCATAAGTGCAGGTGTGTAGAGGAACCTTTGGAGGCAGGGGTTTACGTTCCTTCCGCGTATCACGCGTGTCGACGGCTCGCCAGGATATTTTGCATGCTTCCGCGAAAACTCGGGCGGAAGTTGATCGAGCACGCGAGCCACCGGATGTTTCGCGAGGATGGCCGCGGCACAAGCTGCGCTCCGAAAGAAATCGCGAAATGAATCCTTTGTGGCCTGGATTTTGCATTGTTTCCGTGGAAAATCAATACACCGTGCAGCCGGGGCCTTTAAACACTATCTTCGCCCTGCAGACAGTCTGAATTTCGTAGTCCAACCGACTCGCAAGAAACCTTAAAAATTTAGTTTTTTTTTTTAAATTTCCAACGAACGAAGGCGAAGCAGCACGATAAAACAGAGAAAATACGTGGAACGAAGTTTTTTCGTCCGAAGCTTCATTTTCGAGAAAATCGAATTTTGAAATTGCAGCGCCGCGAGCGGGTCATCTTTTTAGATTCGATTATCTCGGAAACGGCGCGTCGTAGGAGAAAAATTCTTTCTACATTTTTTCTGTAGTTTTTCCTGCGGATTCGAACCCACCCTATTTGCACTCGAAATATTCAAGTCTTCGTCGCTTTTTTCCTGGAATATTCGTGAAAAAACGTCTATCCCATACAGCACACTTTCGTTGCAGGATGGTTGCAGTGCAAGATTGCAATGTTTCCACGCAACGTTGCCGCAAGGGTGCAGCAATAATTCTATGTACGCCTCTTGCAAACGATTCGGGCAGTAGGGCCAAAATTATAAATAAGGATATATACATAAAATATATATATTGAATGAGTGCGAAGGAATATCATAGAAGTATAAAAGCACGGTTTTTTCTCATGGAAAATTGTTTTCCCCCATGGGGATTCGAACCTGTAGCGTCGTAGGCAAACAATTTACCACTGCAGCTACAACTACGAATTGATAAAACTGCTAACGTAATTGAACTTACACTTTTACCGTGCAAAACTTTATACTCAAATTATTCAAAAACGAAGGCTCTTTTTGACAAACTCCATTACTGTTTTGTAACACTGTAGGTATGTATTACAACTTCCACCTCGTGTCATTCTACACATTCAAATATACGGGGTGAGTCACCTAACATTTAAACTTAAAATATTTCCGTTGTTTTTAATGATGCGAAAAAAATGATTGCTAGACAAAATGGACAACATCATATTATACATGGTTGAATTTGTATTTCTATTGGCTATAACGTTACAGTGGTGAAAATACGTCATCCCTTTAAAAGAACCATCAATGATATTGAAATTTCGGGAAATACAACCTTGAGAAAAAAATCGTCTCCGTCAGAATAATTGTCTCTCTGAAGCAAACGTTTTTCTCCTTAGACATTTTCTCGTATCATTAAAAACAACGGAAATATTTAAGGTTTAAATGGTAGTTGCAGCAACGTTGCGGCAAAGTTGCCGGATCGTTGCAGTGCAATATTGCAACGCAACATTGATGCAACTATGCAGCAATAATTCTATGTCCGCCCCGTGCAATGTTGCACGGCAACGTCGCAGCAACGGTACATCGCCATTGCGCGGAAATCATGCACACTACAAGTAACTGCAAGGTTACTGCAACCATCCTGCAACGTTGCCGCCACGAAGTGTGCTGCATGGAATCGGCGTCCTTTGCAAAGGCCGGCCCGAGAAACGCAGTAACAGATCATTAATTCTCTGCTTTCTTTCCTCCCTTCCGTGGAATATCGAGCAAAGGGGTAGTTTCGTTGCTCGTTACTATTTTTACGCGAGTCTTCTCGTAGACCGTTTTGCCGGGAACGTTCGATTCGACCCGCTCACCCACTTTCGCGAAGATTTAAATATTAGATTGCCTTTCCACGAAAGAAGTACACCCTCTGCTATGCAATCTTCCCCTTTGCCAGCGAATTACAAGGAAACCTTTGTGCTTCCCTTTCCTGGAACCTCTGTTTGCTTATCCCTAGCAGAACTCAGAAAGGGAGACGATTCCTCGGCACAAGAAAGAAAAGAGAATTCCTCAATTTCACGGAGAAATAAAAAATCCCCCTCCCCCCCCCCCCCCCCGCCACCGTCATTCCCACGATCGTTTTCGAAACCCCAGAAAATTCTCAACCACAGGACACATTAAAGTCGCCGCAATCGTGCTCCCCAGGAATCCGCGGAAGAAACCGGAGCTGCAGATATTCCTGAGGGTCTCGGTGTTCATCAGGACGGATGGGACTCGCAATGGGACAATAGGGGAGGGGAGCCCCTTTGAAAGGCAGAAGAATAGGGAGAAAAGAGTGAGCCAGCCGGGAGAGGCGTAATATGCAGAAGGTCTCGAGCATCCTTTGATTTTAATAGATCGGCCAATGAACGAAGACCCTCCGTCCTAACACGTTAATGAATAGACCGTCCGTCTTAACGCGCGCCTCTAATGCGAAATCGATATCTAATTATCCTCCAGCCACCCCTCGCCTCTCGTTCAAGCTCTCTCAAAAGTAGCAGAAGAGGAGAGGGGGCGGGTAATAAAAAAAAAACATACCCTCCTAAGAATTGATTCTTTGCCTCCAACTGTCCCGGAGCTCAATGGCATCCACGTCGCTGTTCGGATTAAGAGACGCTGGGTATTAATGACGATTAGGGGTGGGATGGAAAATGTTTAATGGCCAGCAGGGCGGGGGCACCCTGTAAATGGAGGACGGAGTCGAACACCCCCGTGTGTATCGCGCGATGGCGACGACCCTTCATCGGTTTAGCATCGACACGAAAAGTACATGCACACGGGGGTGGCAGTCGATCGGGTACACAGAGCCCCCGAGACACGTACTTAGTCGAGAGGAAGCAACCAGGGTGGATGGGGGCGGTCGGCGGTGAGCGAGACGCGTCCTTAAGCGGCCTTCCGCCACCCTTCCTTTCCGGGTCACCCGTTACCCTGCCGAGGGAGGTTTCATAATCGAGGACTAATTGTCGTCTGCCGAGGGGGTGGGGTGAATCAGAGGGGGCGAGATAAAGAGGCTGGAAAAGGGGGATAGAGCCTGGGGGATGATCCAGCAGAGTCAGGTCGATGACCAAGTTTTTTGGTGGCTTCCCCGATGGGGTGGAATCTTTTTTTTTCAGTTGGGGGAGCTCTGAATTCTTGTGGGTGAGAGGCGGTTCCCACCGACTACAGTGTTTCTTCTTATATTTTTGGGGGACGTTTGTGGAGGGGAGGATAACGAAGTCAAAGCTGAGGAAGTCCACCTACGTCTTAGGATGATGAAGAAGTTTTTTAGTGGCTTCCCCGATGGGGTGGAATCTTCTTTTTTCAGTTGAGGGAGCTCTGAATTCTTGTGGGTGAGAGGCGGTTCCCACCGACTACAGTGTTCCTTCTTATATTTTTGGGGGATGTTTGTGGAGGGGAGGATAACGAAGTCAAAGCTGGGGAAGTCCACCTACGTCTTAGGATGATGACGAAGTTTTTTTGGTGGCTTCTCTGGCGGGGTGGAATCTTTTTTTAGATGGGGAAGGGTGGAATAGTTGTACGAGGACAGAGGGAAGTATATATAATACAATATATAATACTTGAAGGGGAAAATTCGAGGGAAGGGGGAGGCTAATGAAAAGTCAAGTTGTCCGGAGTCAAGGGTAGGTTTTATGAAATGGAATCTTTTGAGTTAGGGAGGATGAATATTTTGAGTTTTCTTCTTTGCGGTAAAGAGCAGGGAAAACAGGGTGGGAAATGAGGTGGCTGATGAAAAGTCAAGAAGAGCCAGGGAGAATAGCGAAATATTTTTCTTCCCGACCTTTTGTTTTTAATCATCGAAGCCTCGGTAAAGTGTCGAGTAATCGTGCCGCATCAATCCACGACGGATCAATTTCAATGATTGGAAAAACTGTATCCAGCGCATTGCGACTCCTCTGCAATTTAATTTCAGTCGAAAATAGGGGAGAAGTTGATTGCTGGATATAAAATGTTGGCTTTTTCCTCGATCATTTTTTAATTTCCCATCGCAAATATCGACGCACGGATTTCCTCTAATCTATTAGCAGATTATTAATATTCAAAACTATCTCCTTCGTCCACAACGTCCCTCCTCAATCCCTCCAAAATTTAAACAATCACATTAGAATCTAAACTATAAATCTCCAAAAGTGGAAGTTCAAAAACCCCGACACCCTGCATTATCTCCAACCCCAAGCCCACTACCCCCAAGAACATTCAAACAAATCCCTAAAAGACGGGGTACAATCAGCGGAGGGGATGGGGCAGTCGTGGAACCAAAACCAAAAGAAGACTAAAGCCCCAAACAAGCAGCAATACGTACAAAAACTTTAAAACAAGTCGGGGAATGGCGAGCGAAGAAAAATGGGGCGAAAAATGGCGAAAAACGACCGGGCACAGGTTAGTGGAGGGGGTACGCGAGTTAGGGGGTGGTACGTTGGACGAAACGGAAGTCCCTTTGATTTTCAGGCGAGCCGCAATTATCCCTCTCGCACGTTCCACATACCGGAACTGGAGCAGTCGGATCGTTACGGTGCCTTTTTCTCCCCCCTTTCTTTCCTGCCTGGTGGCCGTGGATCGCCGCGAAAACGGGTGAAAAGATTCGCGGGGGGTGAAAAGGTGGAGGGTAGCGTCATCGAGCCTGAGGGCACACGGTGGACTTGAAAGGGGGTTGGATCGGTGGTAGCAATCGTGGAGACAATGCTCGACTGGCTGAGGCCGAGGACAACACACCCCCCTCGTGCCCCCCGCGCGCGCGGATTCGCCCTCGTTAAAAATCATTCGACGCGGATTCTTTCCGAAGCTGACTTCAGGAAGGCCACGGTTAATCGCCTCGAGGGCCACTCGGGGAGCCCTTTCATCGTGCCCCCCTTTTGTCCCTTTCACTTGATCGCTCGGTTACACCTCCCTTTTTGGTGGTTTCTGATTTTCCGGTGGGTGGCCCTTTTGGAGGTGAGATTCTTCGTCGTTTGGGGGATGATTCGTGACAGGATATCGAAGAAATTTGGCTGGTTATTTTTTAAGAAGGGAAGTTTAATTCAGTGATTGTGTATTCCTAAATTCATGAAGAAGGGGTAGTGATCAGGGTGGGAACCTCTCCGGAGAGTACCTACTTCTCTTGTACAATTTTTAGTCTATTTTATTTTATTTTTCTTGTGCACTGCGATTAATTAAGCTTGATGATCTTGGATCGGATCATCCTATCATGCAGAGTGAATTGAGACGAGCTTGTCGCAATAAAATGATTTAAAATCGTGGTGGAGGAATTAATCATGGACCGTTCGGGGTCTCTTTTCATAGGGCAGATTTATAGGCCGAGGGTTTTATATAGAATCGAGGGAGGACACTCGAGACTCATTCTTCTCGCATGGATTGTTTCGGCGATCGCTGTCACCGATATTTTTCCGCTCGACGCGCCAAGTGCGTCCTCCCTCCCCATCCCAGCCCCTCCTTTCCGCTCGATTTTGTGGAAAAATTTTATTCGAAAACAATAATCCCCCAACGGCGGCCTCAATCGATTCACAAACCCCACGACGGCCACTCGTTCCCCTGAAACCCCTTTTGGATTGGGATTCCATTGGGGATCCTCTCTAGGAGAAGTAAATTATCATTTATTGAGTGCTTGTCGCTGAAGTATTAGAGCTACCTGAAAGAAACAGTCAGTAGACTTTAGAATCTCTCACTCAACGAAGCCAAACTTGTCCTTCGAAAGCCTTCGTAGACCCAAAACAACCACACGACAGACCCAGAAACCTCCTTCTCAGACTTAAATCACCCACTCCGCCTGCTCAAAATGCTTGCGTAAGCGTAAAGCACCATTTGGAGATCCTAATAGAGCCAAGCGATCCATTCGACAGGCTTCAGAAACATTAAAAGTGAAATTATACTCTCAGGAGACTCCAAGACTCCTTCGCAGAATCAAAATACTCCTACGTAGGCTCAGAAGCTTTGTAACGCTGAAGCTATTCAGCCAGCAGAAGTCTACGACAAAAATAATCCTGCAGCAGCGAGTTACACTACAAGCTGAAGCACCCAGCGGACAGTGCATGGATTTTTGCTTATTGCAAATGGGCTGGCACATATTCGGCTTTGAGGAGAGCTCTGCAAGCGCTTCATTTGAAGCTGGTTGGCCTGTGTGAGCGTGTACGTGTGTGTTGATCCTACAGGAACCGATGATGTCCGATATCTTTGATATGCATAGCGAAAAGCCAGCGATGGGTCAATCGAGCTCGCGCGAAATGAAGAAATAAGTGGAAGACGAATCTGTGAAAACCCTGGAGTTTTTCAGCTTTGAAGCCGTGCAGACATTCATGATGCATACAATCACCTTTGACTTTGCTGTTTGCCTCCCGGTAAATTCGATCCTTCGCCTCTGCTCTATCATCATAACACATCCTCATTTCTTCGCTTGATGTGTTTGGAGTGCTACCTCTAATTGCCATTGGGCAGATTGCTGCTTGAGTCTCCGGGACGTGGATGTTGATTCTGAATTCATTAGATTGGATGAAAGACACCCCGGCACTTCTCCGCGGTGCCGTCATTGGAAAAGCTGTCAGACCGCTCCGAATTATTGGACATTATCGTTCCAACCGCAGCGCATATGTTCCATTCGACGTGCGATACATTGGAGATAATTTGAGCGCTCGGCGTCCCTCGTAATTACATTATCTCCGCGAATCAGCCGGGAATAAATTCAGTTGCACGTGTGCTGACGTGATTTGTTCCATGTGTCGGGCAATCACTGTAATTGTCTTCCTTTACATCACTCTCCTTCTTCTATTCCACCGTGAACTCTGCCGCTACTTTCCTTCTAACATTGTACAGGTGGAAGCACTTTGTCAAAATTGGCATTAAGCTGTTAAAGTAATCGTACGGTACATGGAATCGCAAGCGAAGAAAGCTTAACGCAGCGAAGAATGTATATCTGCAAGAATTTGTCCTCCGCTGTCCCTATATTATTTATTTCTCAGTAATATTAGCAAAAATATACTACGATTGGGTTTTTCTGCAAGAAACCTCAGCGAAGAATGTATATCTGCAAGAATTTGTCCTCCGCTGTCCTTATATCATTTATTTCTCAGTAATATTAGCAAAAATATACTACGATTGGATTGCTCCGCAAGAAAACTCAGCGAAGAATGTATATCTGCAAGAATTTGTCCTCCGCTGTCCCTATATCATTTATTTCTCAGTAATATTAGCAAAAATATACTACGATTGGATTGCTCCGCAAGAAAACTCAGCGAAGAATGTATATCTGCAAGAATTTGTCCTCCGCTGTCCTGGGAAGATAGCCTTGCGATAACTACTCTGAAATATTCTAGTATCCCTGCTCCTTCGCTTCCTTTGTACAGTTACTGATAGACTTTTGGTCAGCCGAATAGAATTTCAATTACAATCCATATTCATCGAGTTCCAAACAACTCACACTTCGCTTCCTTCTCTGAAAGTTGAGTCTGCGTCTACTTCTTTCTGGGAACAGCTGCGCTTTTCTTTTTATGAAAACACAGAGAGCAGAAGTTGGTACAGTGATTAGATTATCATTCTCCACTTTCATCGTAGACTTTCCAAAGGGTTCTGCACAGACTTGACATTTAGTGGAGGCACGGCTGCGAACATTTAGCCGGTTATCTACTTCGGGAAGCGGCGATCGATCCCTCGACATCATTCTATAACCTTTGACCGAGATGGTCTGTCGGATTGAATTACTTGGGTTCGTTCAATTACTCCCAATTTCATGAACCTGCAATGTATCCCCATTATTCCCCGTATCTGATCAACGGGACAGTGGAAGGTGGATTCGTTAAAGCATTTCTTTACTGCTTTATACTCTTATTTCATTGAGCGAAAAAAATATTGCATTCGTCTAACAAATTTGGTAAATGAAATTCTATCGGAATATTCCTGATTTATTAGGATCTTCTTCTTCGCAGAATATACTGGGTGCGCTGGTTTATCATTTCAATTAAAATGTGTCAGCGTTGGCAGCAGAAAATTTGGCTACGAAGGGAAATAGTGCGCCACAGGTTAGCGCAGCGAAGGCTGCCATATCGTCCACCAATACACCAGTCAGCGAACAAGTTCAACGCAGAAGAAAATGCTTCTTAAAGGAAGGCCAGAGTAACTTCTCACGCATCGAACAGCTACGCAGCTATAGTTACTGAAATAAAAATGTAGGCGCAGGCCAGATCCATGGAAAGCAGTGCTGCGCACCCAGCAGAGCAGAGTTGGGCACAGCGAATGGTTAAAGGGAATATCAAAGCAGCCTGAAAAGCATTGGAAGTGAGTCCTGGGGGAGGTGGAAGAGCCCTGCACGCCACGAAAACTCTAATTGGGCCAGGAAAATTCCATGGTTAATCCGTGGTCGATTCCCAGCGACACGAGTTCCTCCGGAACGACGTCTGGGCAATCCTTTCACGCAAGTTATTGGAAAAGTTGGAGCACGTCGGGGCCCTCCTATTGGAGCCCAGACACCGCGCGCATTTTTATGCGGGACGGAGCAACAACCTTTGTACTCGAAAAGCTCGCCTGGAAATATTATTATGTCGCGGTGAATTCGTTGGGATATTTGAACAGCAAACGTCCTCTGGGTCGTCAGCAGTCGCGCACCTTTGATTGCTCCTCCTCCACTCCGGAGCGCTGCCTTGGTTGTAAAATCGTTCGCCCTTCGAGTCCCGCGTTCCTCTGCGATTTCTGTCGTACGTTTAAAAAAATACATGCTACCGAACGACCCGCCTTCAAAGGGTCCTTTCTCCGTGAGATTTATTATTACGACCTGGCGCTCGCCTTTCCTCCGCGCCGTGCGCTCAAAAACTACGGGCTTGCAGACAATTAATTCCCAAAAGGTTGTTCACGGGGCGCGGCGAAATTCGCCGGGGCCGAGGGCGAAACTCCGTCGACGATTAGCGAGCGGGAATTTTGGGAAACGGGTCGCGGATAAACGAGTCCACTCGAACTTCAAGTCCCCTCGACGAAGTAACGACGGGGCGAAACGAGCTGAACTTTGGCGGGCCCTCCTCCGCACATAAATCAATTTTCCCCTAATTTCGAGTAGTTCTAAACGACTGATGCTCCTGCAGTTTGTCCCACGATTTTTCTTTAGGCGGAATCACGGCGCGTCGGGAATAATTTCAACCGGGTGGTGGGATCTCGAGGACACGCCGTTAGCGAGGGGAATCGAGGCGGAAGAGATATAGAGGGAGGGTATTCCTGTATTTTTCTTGGATAAGATTATAGGCGTAGCTCGTGCACGGACGAGCAGGATTACCCAATAAGCGGCTCCTTTCTCTTCCCGATAAAGCCTTGGGAAACGTAGCCGATTCCCGAAGCGATATCTTCCGAGTGACCGAGTCGAAAGTTCCTCTTCAGGCCTGCTCAAAGCCCGCCCCGAGTGTTCCTTTTATCGGAGTCGCATTCTGGAGACTCTTTTGGAGGAGTACACACACAGAGGCGGGCGCACTCTGTACGTTGGGCGACTTTAATTCCCCGCATGGGGAAAATATTCTGTGGTGGGTGGCGATGGAGCAAGTTATAAGGGATTGACGCGTAAAATATTATTCGTTGGTGTATTTAATGCTGGTGTGTTAAAAATGGAACGACAGAAATGGGTAAAAATGGGTAAAATATTTCCAAGGTGGGAAGATGTGAAATGTGTAAAATTCGAATTTTGGATTATTTGAGCAGTGTAGGTTGTAGAGCGCGAAAAAATGAATCGAAAACGTGGTGGGTCTTATTTCCGCGCGAGGCTTCGTTTTCGAGAAAATCGCAAGAGAAATTCAAAGTTGCAGCGGCGCGAGAGGGTCGTCTACTTTAGACTCGATTTTCTCGAAAACGGGGGGTCGTAGGGGAAAAATTCTTTCTACGTTTCGCGTTCGTTTTGTCGGGGAGGAATCAGTTTCGCCGGGGAGAGGGGTGAATTTACAATGTTTAAGGCCGAGGGGGATGAAAAATTATGGGATTAAAAAGTTGCAGGAGTTAGGGCACTTGAGGGAGCTGTGGGGATTATGAGACACAGCAGATTCGTGGGAGTTGGCGTGGAAAAAGCTGTTCTTTATATTAGAAAGGAAGTTTCGCAAATTGTTAGGAAGCACGAGTTTTTGTTCGTTATTTAAACAATGGGCGAAGATATTCTTCAGTTTTATGGTACCTTTTGTGCATTGAAAAATGGGGAGGCAGGGGAATGTGAAGTAGGATGTCTAGCAACATAGTTTGCAACTGGCGAAACTGAAGTTCCTTGAAGATACTTTTGGGAATACGTGTATCCGAACAGAATTGTTCTCCCGTTGCGAGGCTCTTGCAGTCGATATTAAATTCCCAAAAGCATTCTATAAATTCAATAAAAGTGACCCAGTTGAGGAGGAACGCTCGCGTGTGGTCGGTCGGAAGAGGAACAAGACAAATAAACCAGTCTATTTGCAGTGGCCACGGGGAGCAGTTTTCCCAAATTTTATTGCACTCACCCCGCACTATGGAAGTTGCGTGAATCGTTTATTACAGGAAAGACAAAGTAGTTCGTCGAAGACTAAAAAATCTGCCTCGCAGTTGAGGAATTTTATTATTCCCCTGGCTGCAAGGTTTCATAAAAATATTCCCTTCTATTCTGCTCCCTGTAGAATTTTAGACCCTTCATTTTCGAACTTCGAATATCCTATTAGCAAATTCCTTGCGTAACACAAACTTCTCAAAATACGGGAAATCGATTCTACGTGAAAAAATGAATCGAAAATGTAGAAAGAAGTTTTACCACAGGAACCTTCGTTTCCGAGAAAATTCAGATCGAAGATGCAGCTCGCGCGCAATTCAAGTTTCGACGCGCCATTTCCAAATTCGATTATCTCGAAAACGAAGGCTCGCACGACGAATCTTCATTGCACATTTTTAATCCATTTTGTAACACTGAACCACATCCATGCATTTTCACAATTCCACCCTTAGCAGACCTCCCTTCATTCCAACGAATATATCCAAATTTACATACCCAAAATCCGCCAAAAATACAAACCGAGCTTCCGAATCTCCAACTGCTGCAGCTCGTCCTAAAAAAGCATCCATTCCCATTGAAATCCACCGCAATCCACGGGGCGCACCTTGCCCCTTCAAAATGGCAATATTAGCTGCGTCGCAAAATCCCCTCCCCCCCCCCCCCCCTCCCCTCCTCTCTCTTAATATCCAGACGGCAATTTCATTAATCCCATTTGGTCTCCGCGGACAGTTCGAAGCTTCCCGGGTCCTCCAAGCTGCCAGGGACCTTCGGCTCCTCCAGGAAGCCCCGAAATGGCCCCCGTCGCCCCTTGAAATCTGAGATGAAAAAAGAAAGAGAAAGAGAAAAAATTGGACACGCAGCTTTGTCGCAATCAACGCCTCGCTCAGAGGCCGTATTAACTCGGTAAAAAGCCAGCGCAATATATGTCACGTATTGTACGTACCTCGGTACATACGAGCCACATACTTCTCTTATGTGCCCCACGGTAGACACATAGAGAGTCCAACACCGGCGTGCATCGACCTCTGGGAGAGTAGGCGCTCGCGCTCTCTCCCTTTCTCTCTCTCTCTCTCGCGCGCGCGCGCACACACCCAGTGTGGAAATGTGGTCAAACACCCGGGACGGAAGAGAGTGGAGACGTTCACGTACATACACAGAGGCCACCCTCGAAGGCTGGGTGAATTCAGTTCAGTTGGAGCCACTTCAGGATCGCGAGACGCAGGCGCGCTGCCCTCCGGCGTCGTATCGCAGGATCCCACCCCCCTCACCGCTCCCTTCCCCTCCGGAGTTTTTTCCCCGTGACCCTGTCTGTTCCTTCTTTATTTCTCTCTTTCTACTGAACGTCTTCGCCGGGCTCGCCTCGTTCTCTTCTCCTGATTGTCCCTGGTGTCTTCTTTTGGTTGGGGGGGGGGGGGGGGGTGGGATGTTTCTTGGGTCCTTGGGCTTCCTGAGGCGAAAGGGGTCGGTTCCTTTTCTTGGACGGTGGAGAGTATTCTCTTTTTCCTTGTTTATGTTGTTTCTTCTTTTGTTTAGGTATTTGTATTTCTTCAGCTCCGTTCAAACCTCTTATATTTCTTCACCCCCCTTCCGACCATACTCGAATTTCGATCCACCCCATTGTCTCCCCCGGCTTTGTTTCAAGTCCCACTCGATTTCTTCTTTTGTGCGCCGGCTCTCCTGGGCCTCCCTAGTTTTCTCCTGCAGCCAAGACCCGATCAGTTTCTCCCTCGTTTACGTTCACCCCCGATTTTTCTACTTCCTCACCAAAATACTTCCTCACACCTCCAATCTCTCTTTTTAATTCCCACTTCTCCGACCTCTACTCCTCTCCTCGCACCATTTTCTTCTTTCAACAATCCACGATCCGTCACTTTCTTCCACATCCTCCGCCCCACATTTCCACTCCCCCCTTTTCACACGCTCTGCCCTATATTCCATATTTCTCCTCATTACATTTTTCCTATTCTTCTTTCTCATTAACAATCTCTCCCCTACCCCCTCTCCCGCCCGCTGTTCGTATCCTTCTCCGCCCCACCTCTGTCGCCACCTCCCCTCCCGTCGCTTTCCCCTCCACGCGCAGCCGCCCCTCCGGCGCCGTTCAGCTTCTCGTTCTGGCGAACCGCAAACGGTCCTCCTTCTCGCTCCCTTTCGTCCTCGAATCTCCCACTGCGATGCATTTTTTCGCCCCCCTCTCCCTCCCAAGAACGACGGTGAACGTGCGTACGCCTGCGTACACGCCGTTACTACTTACTACTACGGTTTTACTACTGATACTTCCGGGGCTACTACGCGCAGTAGCGTAGCTTTACGTTTCCACCGCCCAAGCTCCTTCCCCTCCCTGCCCTCCCCTCCCTCCCTCCCTCCTTAGCCCACCCCCCACTACTCTGCTCCTTCCCACTCGTCCTCGTTTTTTCTCGACTCCGTATCCCTCCGTACGATTTTGATTCTTCGATTATCATGTAACCCCCCACCCCTCCAAGCGGTTTAAGAGATTTTTGCATTCAGTTTTTTTTTTGCTCGAGCATTATCGATGTTTTTCAGCGTGGCAGGAGGGTTGGACGGTGTTTTATGTAGAGCAGCTTTTGCTGTGGAATATTTCTTATATTTGGGGATTTCGAAATGGAGCGATTTCATTCTTCCTTTTTGGAAACTTGTCATCGCGATGGTATTTGGGGAATAATTTCCATTCGAGTGTTTCTCAGTTCTGAGGGCTTCGGAGTTTTCGTGGCATTTTTCCACTCATGAACGCACCATTTGTTTCGAAGGAGCCGGCTCCAGTGTCCCAAATCGTTTCTCATATCGAGCCCCGGCGTCTTTTTCTGCTCAGCGGATGGATTCCGTCGGGGAAGTATACGGCTGGCCAATGGAGCGGTGCCAAATTGAAACAGAACCGCGGTAAATCGGGCCGCCTTGGATCCAGTGGGACACTTCTCCACGTTAGGAGCCACCCTCTTTCGTCTTCCAACCCTTAAACCGCGCAGTGCAACCTCGAAGCTTTGGAAATAATTTTTGTAAAGTAAAATGATTCTCCTCGAGCGATGTCAGTCGTCTCGAGACGAGGGTCCACGAGGCGAGAACGCGTGCACCGGTCCAGGACACGTAAAATCCGCCCGTTTCGCGAAAGGTCATCACACATGCGCCCCGTGATTCCGTTCGAAACTCAATGAAAACGCCACGCTCCAATACCGCTCGCTACTACCAGCAGAAAAAGCGACTTCCATTCAAATTAATTCGATTAATTGGAGGGGAAATAATGGCCTAGCTGCTAGCATTTTTGGGGAATCAAAAAATTCTGCACAGGGGTGGATTGCCTTTTCATCGCTTTGTGAACGATTCGGGGCTGGAGGTTTTGTGAGCGAAGAAGTTTGTTACTTTGGAATAGCCAATCTTCTTCTTTTCTGTTCAAGTTTCATATTGGTGTTTTTCTAGAGAAACTTAGCAGCTGTGGAACAGATTACACGATTCTGGAGCAAGTTCGAGGACGTGGGTAGTATCACCCAACTCCAGAGTCCAAGAAATTTGGAAAAAAAAAGGCAACCAATATGCAAAGAATGATTAAATTAAACTCGTTTACCAGGAACAATATCCTCTGCGCCCAGACAATCTCATTACTTCTCTCGCCCCAGGTTGGTCCATCTTGGATCCACGAGAAAATGGGGGATAATTAAAAAATAATTAGCGTTCCCCATCTTGCCAGCACGCCAGAAGGGGATTACAGGTTGCGGGGAGACGTAATCTCTGAGAACAGATGAGAGAAACACAACCCACATGCCTCTGAATACACCTGAAGAATAAAACACTGCCTGTGCTCTCTCTTCGCTAGTTTAGAATCTAGTTGCAGCCTCTAGGCGCCAGGAACTGGGCCCAGAACTTTGTCACAGGTGTTACTAGGGAATCCTTGATCGTTTGCATATTTTCCGGGGATCGAATCGTAGTCTGACTGTCTGCTTTTGTTGTTATTAGGCCTTGTGCTACTTGTGGGGGTTGAAACTAATTAATTTTACCGAGCATCTGAGCTTGGGGAAGTGGATGAAGAAGGGGAGGGATGGAAACACTGGAGAAGAGATAAATAAGTGGAATTGGGATTGGTTAGGAAAGGAGAAATCGTGGGATTAGGATGGTTAAGGTGATGGAGAATTGTGGAGGGGCTTGTGGGGGTGAGGAATTAGAGGAATGGTGGGAGGAGAGGAGGCAGAATTTAAGGAGTGAAGATGGGAAGACATGAAGGAAGGAACTTGGAGGTGATTAGGAGGAAATGGGCGAAGAACTCAGAGAGAAAGAAGAGAGACTAAAGCTGAATGGGTCTGGGAGGTTCTCCAGAGATGGCCCAACCCAGACCTACTTCAACTTACAAAATTCCGTCAACTGGAATTCAACTAATCAGCGTTTTGGGCCAGCAGAAGGGACCCAGCACCAGCAAAGTAACAGGGGATCTCAATACAAGCTCCCATCAGTCGTCCAGGATCAGAATGCTGGAAAGCTGCAAAGAAGACCAGCGTGTCTAACCACCTGGCCTGCCTAGGAGGACCATTTACCCGTGGTACAAGAAGAGGAGTACATAGGATCGAGTGGAAGCTCGAGGAGCAGCAGGCTATGGTGGAGGCAAGCAACTCTTGAACCACCTGGCCACGCGGAGGGGATGGAGGAGCCGAGAAGGTGCCCCACCAGGGGGATGCAATTAGAGGAGAGTCGCGAAATAAAATGTGGGAGGGTGGCAGATGAATATCCTCGAGTTGGGGGTGAAATAGGTCGAAGTAAAAATAATGGGAAGATCGATGACAGGAGGACATTGAGGCTGCGGAGGGGTCGGCGGGAAAGGGAGACAAATGTGAGGTCCAGGAGGGAGGGCGAGATTCGTGGCGAGGAGGGAAGTAGACCCGATCGCCTAGGATGATGAAGAGAAGCCGGTCGATGCTGAAGAGGACAGGTACATTAACGGTGCAGGATTAGGGGTATCGACAAGGCAAAAGAGTGTCTTTGAAGTCCGCGAACAGGGGGAGTCAGATGCCACCTGGAGGAGGATCAGATTGCTCGATTCCATATCGTGTACACCGCAGGACTCTTTGCATCTCCGCCACCCCGGGTACGCCGCGGTATTGTCGCCGGAGCGCGACCACCGACGAGGTACACCGAAACCGAGGCAGGAACGGTAGAAGGAAGAGGGACCAAACAGCAGAGAACCAGCGGCGTACAGTCGACCTGGCCAGGCCAGAGAGGACAAAGATAAAGGCCTGCAGGGGGAGGCGGAGGGGTCAGCGTAACCGAGAGTCAACGGGAGGGACAGAGTACGGGCAGTGGCTGGCAGGCCGGGGCTGTTGGGTGGGTGGGAGGGTGACGTCACGTCGGGTCGATACTCACCCACACTCGGCACCCTGGTGTCGTAGCAGTCGGGGGACGCAGGCGCA
Source organism: Andrena flavipes (assembly GCA_963971345.1). Taxonomy (NCBI): domain Eukaryota; kingdom Metazoa; phylum Arthropoda; class Insecta; order Hymenoptera; family Andrenidae; genus Andrena; species Andrena flavipes. Next base: position 17,417,900 of record OZ020482.1, on the reverse strand, counting down.
GCCTCGTACACTCCTGATCGCTACTTCCCGCCATATTAGCCAGCATGGGGTAGGCGAGGATGTGGCGAGGATGTGCAATAGGGGTGGGCTCGTGCTGCTTCTTGTCCCGCGAGAAGTAATCCTTGGGCCCTCACGTCGCGTGGCTGGGAACGCCGTCGTTGTCGCGTGGTGCACCCGCGTCACCCTGCGAGGGGGAGTGATCCTTGGAGCACGGGCCTGAAAGGATAGCAGCCGAGGAGGGGCGGAAGGGTGGCCCAGTTCCTTGCCGCCGTCGATCCGTCCGCGTTCACCACCGGATACCACGTAGACGCGTTGGACACGCATGGATACGCTGGTCGGCACGAAACGCGCGGCACCAGGTCGTACAGAGGCAGATAGCCGGAAGGAGGAACTGGCCTGGACGCAGGAGCCGGCCAGGGAGAGGGGCGCTGAGGGCTACACGAAGGGCGAGGAGCTGCTGAACGCAGCCGGGATCACCGAGGACACCACGAACAAACGGGGCTGCAAATCGGCCGCGCAAGTGTGGATGTCGTTGTTGTCCATCTGCGACCGGATGTGCAGCTCCGCCGCGTGGCTCGTGCTGATCACATGCTTCCACGGGGTGCGTTTCCTTCAAAGTGTTACTCCCACTTTCTGACCCGAGATCCCTGCTTGGAACCTACGTGCAGTGGCTCCTGGGTGGCTGTGGCTGCGAACGCTGAGGCTTCAGGTGTAGTCTGGTAGTGCTGGGGAACGTGGTCGAGGTTGATGAGGAATCTGCTTGGTGATGAGGCTGAAGCTGAGGATGGGAAGCTAGGCTTGAGGGAATGACTGAATGTAGTTTACTGGGGTGTTTGGGATGAACACCTGGTGAAACCCTAGAAGGGGTTGGTTTGTAGGGATTCAGGCTTCTTGGGGGACTAAGAATTTCTATCTCTTGCTCAGCAAGAGGGACATGGATGATGCTTTGCTGGTTTTACATATTTCTTTATCATGGCGTCTTGATTCTATTGTCCATAGTCTTCTTCGTGTGGAATTTTAAGCCCCCAAGTCTTGTTTCGCTGTGCTTTCTGGTATTACTTCCATAAAAGCAACCCTCTAAGATCGTTTGAATAATGTATTTGTGAAAGTACCGGGTTGTCTTTCATGGATCTAGTCTGGTGGTGTATTTAAGACCTAGAAAAATGGTTAGGACCTTTTAATATAAATTGTAGCGAAGAGAAACTTGAGAATTATCTATCAAAATGGCTTTGTGTAACCCAGAGCAAAACACAAATGAGGGATTTTAACCATCTGCTGACGTTTGACATAGCTTTGTGAATTCCTGAATTAAGCATCCGATAATGGAAATGGGTTGATTAATTATACAACCAGATTCTACGTTCCAAGTTCTATTTATGGAACAATGCTCACCACAATATCAAGAATCAATATAGTTCAGGTAATCCCAGAGTACTATATTTCCCAAAGACATCTTCTAGCCAACGGAAAATTCTTAAAAGGGAACTGTGGTTAGCTGAAATAGCCAGACGGTTAAATGAAATGTTAAATCCGAAATTAACTGTGTGAATTTCAGATTCTCCAGTTGTAAAGGGGAGGAAAAAAGACAGCGCACGTTGCAGCCACTGTTTGCACCGCTGATTATTATCTGGCCTCAATAACCGACAAAAGAGGCTCCGGTCTGTTTTCGTGGGAGGATCCTCTGAGCGCGTGCATCTCTGATAGCTCGCAATTTCACGGAGGCGAATCAGGTTGAAAGGGCTTGCAATTTTTACGAGCCTTTAATCAGCAGGCTGATTGAATCTCGCGTGCTGCCGCCGCAAAGAAATTTCCCCTCGTTTAGCCTGATTTGTTGGCGGCTTTTAAAGCTAATACTCTTCGTGCCTGAACAAACTTTAGATTCGTTATTATTTCCCGAGTGTCTCAGTTTTAAAGAAAATAAAATATATCGGAGGAAATTGTTCAGTCACATGTTCGTAGTAGACACGTGGCTCCATCTATTCAGAGATTCTACGATAGGCTACAATGTGCTTGAATTTCTTTAGGTGCAAATGTTGACTAAATTGCAATGCTTGAATGGAACTTTTATATATTTAGGAAACTAATAGGTTGTACCAATTTGGAAGATTATATTTGAAAGATTTCTCGAGTGCAGATGACACAGGGGTTTGCAGAGGGCCCCATTGATGGAAGAAGCATAGTACCTATAGGGAATATGATGGAGATAATGTTAATTAGTATTGTTAATCTGATTGCAGGAGGGCCGGGGGGAAGTGACAGACATAAGCGCAAGTCCTGGGCGGCAAGTACCTGCCAACCAGCTGCGCCCCAAGGAACCACCCCCCATGGTCATTCAAGGAGACTTCAGAAAGGTACCCTCAATGATATTTTCTTTCCAACGATTCCCCAGAATTTCTTGGATAAAACAACCGTGCTTGCGGATGATTCGCAAGATTTAACGTACCACGATGCAGGTAGTTGGTCTGTGGTTTTTAAAAGCATCTCCAGTTGTAATTCGGAGCTTAAGATTAAGGCTCTTACGAAGTACCGATCTCCTAGAAACCATGGCTGACCGTTCTTCTCTTTGTCACATCGCAATGCCTCAAGTAACAGATATCTTGATCATTGAAGGTTCGCCAGACCTCCAAGAAGCCAATCAATAAATCTAATTACTGGAGGAGTTCAAGTAGGTAGAGACGCATCGGGAGAGAAGAATTGAGTTACAGAAAAGCATCGGATCCCGTTCCCCTTTGTGAAATTGTTCCAGTAACAAATTCGATGAAACACATCCACCGCTAACTGGCAATTGCTTTTATTCTGCGATAATATAATTAAAGAGTAGAGAAATAAAAGTGACCGGAACAATTTCACATAAATTGTACGTTGAGGCGAATGATTGCATTATGCTCGTTGAAGTGGAAGGACCTGTCGTTGCAGGTGAGCGGGATCAGCACAGAGATCTTCAAGCAGATCGAGACCGTCGAGAACGATCATGACGCCTCTACTGCAGCAGCCCTCGAAGCTGTGGAACGAAGGGGTGAGATGGTCGTACGGGTCATCGAGCCACGACAAATGGGCAGGCAGGCGGCTGACGCAGCGAAGAAGTTCATTGTGATGCAGGTGCGACACTGCTCGATCTCTTCTAAGCGAACCCTAAATCAGCATATTCCTTAATCCCAATGATTAACCTCTAGAGCTTTCAAATTCAGTTCCTGAAGCATATTTATATTCTGAAGAACGTGAAGTCATCAACCACCAACTTTTGAACTCTACGCTTCAGTTTTATAAATAGCAGTGTACGCATGACATTCCAATAAGATATAGGAGCTTAAGTAAACTATATTTCACTGTGTAAGATTTCTGAACACAGTGCAAAGCGTATTCCCCACTGGAACAGATAGTTTGACCCTCATCGACGAACCCATCTACCATTTCTTTCACTGTACAGCATACACAAGGTTGCAGAAACTCCTGCGAGTCCCAAATTACATCCTACTGCAGTAATGTGCTAAGTAGCCCCCTATCGGTACCACATCTTCAAACAGAAAAACGTTGTCGATCTCCGTTTCGCGTGATTTCCTCTAAACACTCATTGCCGGCCGCCAGGAATCCGCGGAGGTGGTAATTCCGCGTGCATTTTCGTGACCTTTGTGGCCTGGAATTACGCCCCGGGCGTTATTTCCCCCTGGCCGCCTAGAATAATTACCCCAGCGAACAATGAAGCAATTCCAGCCGGGCGTATTTTCTTATTCCCTCGGTTCATAACGTTGGAGGATATCCGCTGTATCGTCTCCACCCTGTTGTTCCAGGATCCGAAGCACTCTATCCACTTTGTGGAGATAATCAAAAGGCCGGGTCAGACGCTGGGGCTCTACATACGGGAAGGAAATGGCGTTGACAGGAACGACGGCGTCTTTATTTCGAGGATAGCCCTGGAGACCGCAGTCTACAACAGCGGCTGCTTGAAGGTGAGCCACCCACTATTTTCTCCGCTTTTCCCTTCATCGAGCGTCAGCGTAATTGCCCGGAAACGATTTCAGATCAGAATTTAGTGGAGCACTCCCTCTGAGAGCTGAACTATTAGCTCACCTTGCGAGCGACTTCTCATTTATCAAGTGTAACGCGATAGCACAGCTTTATGGGCTGCTCAGCTCCTTCCTCTCTCTCCGTCGAAGAGATCTGGAGATCTTATTACAGAAAACAAATTGTTATCCTTGTCTGTATTAGGTCGGGGATGAGATCCTCGCGGTGAATTTGGTCGACGTGACCCACATGAGCCTGGACGACGTGGTGATCATCATGTCGATACCAAGGAGGCTCGTTCTGGCAACAAGGCACGGCCAGCACCAGCCAATCTCTCACAGTCGCCAGACCGAGCACAAGGCTCCTCCGGTCGTTGTGATCAAGAGGGAGTTGAACGAGGACGAGAGTGATCATGCAACGAGCAACCACGTCAGGTACTTCAAATAAATGAAAGAGCAGAAAATTATCGAAGGAGGAAATCACTTGCATGCAAAGCCATCTGAAAGACTTAGGAAGCCTAATGTATCGTAAGAAAATTAATTCATTAGGAGCAGTGGAACTCGTACCACTTTCCGGGGAAAACTTCTTAGCAGGCTTGCAGTAATTATAGAAACAAAGAAATTATAATGAGAATTGTTCGATTGGGTACTAGTTAAAGTTTAATTGTTTCGGTGCGCTGTTTCCGAGTAGTCAGTTGCAAGTTTTATTGGAATATAAGCTGAGACGAGGTGCTTGCAACTTATTTGTTTCTCCTTAAATGTTCGCACCGAGTTACCGTCGAAGGGGATACAGCTGTTGTTTGAATTATAGGGATGGTAATCGTAGACGCGGCGACGGTCGGGAGATGCTGCCATCCAGGTCCAGACTGGGCCTGACAGGTCTGGGGTCTAGCCAGGATCTGGGGTCCAGCAACGGGGACCTGTACTACAATTCTAGACCGGAGGGACACTGGTCCTACCAACCACCGCCGCCCCCCGTTATCACGCACCAGCCGAAACCCTCCACCACCCAACACTTCCAGCCATACGAGCGCGGCTACCCGAAAACTTTGGAGAGCTTGGCTGAAAAAGTAAGTGCTGAGTGATATTTCAATTCTCGTCCAAGATTCTGACGCGGGTGGAGATTTAATTACAAGATAATTAAAAGGATTATCCAGGCAGGCTTGTAGCTACTGAGAAACTAAGATAATAAAGCGGAAGAAATTTAATTTCTGATAAGAATCACGAAACTTCCCAGGGAAGTTCTGTTCCCTCAAAGCTCAGGCAGGAATTCCAGGCCTGATAAAGTCCACGAAGAATCAAAGCTGTAATTGAGAGAAAGCTCGAGCGTTGATGAAGTTTCCGAGAGATTATAAAATACAAAGCTCTGGCAGTGTACAGGAATTCTTTGGATCTGGCTGCTGCAGCTTCAACCAGCTGGATTTGAAATCTCCACCCGCGGCCAGGAGTAGGTCACACATAGATGTTCTAGACGATGTGGATCGAGCACCCTTTCACACACCTGTCTGCACCAAGTTGACACTTGTTTGCCCTTCTCTGTCTTCGATTGCCATCGCGTTTAATAAGAAAGTGGTGAATTCGTGGCTGTATCTCGAGACACTCCTGATAGAGATCAGTGTGATGCGAGACGCCGAAGCTTCCAAGCCTTTTCGACCGCAGGGAACTCGCCGATCCCCTTGGCGCTCTATGCCAGCTTCCGTTGAACCCATGTTGAACCTGGCAAAAGCTCGGAGGATCTTTGGCGGGGCGGTCCAAATGGCTTGGAGGGCAGCTCGCTCGTGTTTCGACCACGTGTTTCACATGACTAATCGGTTCTATGAATGAATGCTACGTTGATATTAACCAGGATTTCACAAAGGTAAAGAAACCACAAACTCTTTCTTGATATCTAGACTTGTGTATGACCGCAACTCCCTGCACAGTGCCCAGACCTGGACAGTCGACAAGTATTTGTACATTTTCACGAAGATCCCCCCTGAGCTTTCTATATCGGGGGGATCCTGAGGCCTGGCACAGTTTCTCGAGACTCGCAATATAAACTGATTGGTCATTCCATCGGAGTAAAGTTTAATGAAAGACACCAAATGTGTAGTAGTAGCCTGCTGACACCTAGATCACTTCTTAGAACCCTGAAAACGGCAAATAGTTGTCAGTGTCCACGTGGAATCGAACTGGCGTATGTCTGTCGCTGTTTGTGATGTGAACCCCCACACTTTTGTTGCCTTGTAAGCTTTGCTATGCATTCGTTCTTTCAATTTCTTTCTTTCTGAGTATTGCCTCTTCCCCTGGCGATCCGTGATCGTCATAGACAGCGCGATGGTTGGATCCCGCGAGGAATTGAAACTTATGCAGCAGATTCTAACAATCTACGCGGAAGGGATCCATCCATCGTGATATCACAGTATTTAAATTAAAGGTTCCTTCGATCACAGTCGTCTTAGAATTCTCTGGCTGATTTCAACAGAGATTCTTGCTTCTCTCGGTGAAAGAAACTACGGAGATATAATCTCTATCAATGCTCCAGTTTCATAAAACTACTAATGACGACCTCGACTGTGATGCGAAGGAGCGAAGAAGCTTGTATCAGAGGGAGCAAGCCGACGCTGATGGTGATTAATGAATTCAGGTACACCCATTCTACACGGGGCCAGTAATGCCCTCGAACGGTGGTCGTCGGATGTCCACTGGCGCGGGAATGCAGACAGTAGGTGGCAGATTATCCGGTCAGACTCAGTCTTCGCATTACGGGTACGGCCAGCAGACTGGCGGTGGAAGAATCATGCCGAGAAGTGGCTCGGATCAGCATTTGCCACGCGTCGATTATACAAGCATCACTACGCCTGCTCGACACACACTTCTCAGATCCAGTTTGAAATCAGGTCCGCAGCTTCGCCGTCGAGTACATCCTTTGATTCTGCTCTGGCAAACAGTTCTGCGAGGCTGGGGTTTGCCCATAAATTCCGGATAAACTCGGAGTAATCCCTTGCTTTAACCAGCCACGCCTTCTGCTGGAATCTCTCTTGGAACTGTGCATTAAATGATGTTTCGGTAGCTCTGCAACTTCGTAGAATTCTTTGCTACAGAGTCATTGGTATTACTATCTCTTACCGCAGCGTTGTCAGTGTCAGGAGGCTTTTTATTGAACTATGCAGGAACGTCAGCGTTGAGATACAATACAAGGTACGCCACCCAAGGCGACAATACAACTTCTGCGCAGAGGCAAGGCCAGTTCGGTACCCTGACGAGGAGGCATCGACCGTCTTTGGATTACGCTTCAGACACTGAAGCAACCTGCTCCAGTTCCCCGAAGTCTGCCTACTATTACTACAGCCACAACATGAACAATCCACCTCAGAGCAGCGCTGTGGCACACCTGGCGACACTCTCGAGGTCGCAGATTGGCCAGAGTTCCTCCGGTTAGTTGCTACCTCGGTGCCTTTTTAAAAACCTTCGTGTCTGAAGAATTCATGTGTGCCAGTATTTCTTTAAATATTAGATCGAGAAGTCCAGGTTTCTCTAAGTGCAACAAGGTTCTTTTATTGTTGATAGGTTTAAGGTCAAACTCGTTGCCCAGAAGTGGCAGGACGTTGCCCCAGCAACCTGGTCTCAGATCTGGGCTTAGCACGGTAGCATCTGGACTGATCGACCAGGAGGACAGTGACGGGGCACTGTCTGCGCCTGAACTGCCTTCCATCAGACGTGACAGAGGTAAGGAATTAATCCTGACTTCCGCGATGTCTGTTGATGAAAATCTATCGAATGTATCATTTTGTTGGTGCCAATGGCAGGAAGAATACCGTCGTCGCCTAGTATATTTACGTCAGACGAGTATCGAGCCTGGTTGAGTCGAACGCCAAGCACCAGCGCGTTGTACGAGCAGATCAGAGCAACCACGACCAGGCCGCCACGTTACACCTACAGCGCGGAGAACATTCATGCAGCGGTGAATCAAGTAAGTGGCACTTGTCGCGGAATAATCCTTCTCGTTTGTTCACTTCACTTTGCTAGCGACCGTCTGTTTAATTAAGCTCCTTTTCAAAGGAAGAAGACCCAGGATCGTTTGATTCATTAGGGCTGGTGTTCATGATTTCTCGATATTTTTTCTATCTCGAGAAGTCAGAATATACTTCTTCAGAATTCTCGAGAAATTGATAAAAATATAAGAAAATTCATATTTTTGGAATAATGTTGACAATATTTATCAAAAACCCAAGTTTTCTTAACAAATATTTTCAACATTATGCCAAAAATATAAATTTTGTAATATTTTTTTTAATTTCTCGAGAATTCTCAAGAAGTATATTCCGATTTCTGATTTCTCTTGAAAGAAAAAATATCGAGTAATCAGGAACACTAGCCCCAATGAATCAAACGATCTTGGGTCTTCTTTAAATTCAGAAAAATATTATCAACATTATTCCCAAAATATAAATATTGTAATATTTTTTTTTCAATTTCTCGAGAATTCTCAATAAACACGTTCTGATTTCTGATTTCTCGAGATAACTAATTGTTGATTCCTGTCCAATTTGCACAAATCTTGTATAACTGAAAGAAACAGATATTAAATATATTTGATAAATTTATTTATTTAATACAAAATTTGTGCAAAGCTAAACATTACTTTCTTGTGTTAAAATAGATTTATAATCTATTTATTGTCTTTTCTTTTTTTGTGATAAAATCTGTAGCTGTAGAAAAATTTCTTTCGAGAAATAATTCTCGAGAAGGAACACTAATTAAAGACACTGAAAGAGTATATGAATATTAATTTCCTTCGCCTTTTACAGGGTGAATACGGCAGCTACGGTGCGTACAGGCCGCTGTCCAGCACGCTGGACAGATTATCAACGAGGTCAGCCTCGGCGCAGCAGGTGAACCTAGCCAACCTTCGCGCCTCAACGGCGATCAGCTCCACGTGTCACCGTGGGGCGACGAATCCAAGACCCGCCTCGGTTGCCTCGAACGCCAGGACGTCCCTGACTAGTCAGAAGCCGTCTCTGAGCAGCTCGACCACGCAGAGGGGAACTTCGGTCAGGAGGATCAGAAACCTTCTGGACCTGGAATCAACGAGGAGCATACCCACCCCCACGCCTACCAGAACTCAGGATCAAAGACTGCTAGACATTAATCCTGCAGGTAATAACTGGTACCCCAATTCTCGTCTACTTTCATCAGAGCTCTTACACTAAGAAGAAGCTTTCAGCCCCGGAAATTGTTAAAGCCTGGGAGATAAAAAACTCACAAGGTTTCTTAAACTTACCATCTTCTTTGCTTCAGAGTTCCTCAAATATAAAATAGAAAAGCCGCCGACTGTGGGGACCCCGAGCTCGACCAGTTCCCTCCTGAGTTCCCTCGGTGAGACCAGCGGCGGTGACCTGGCAGGCGGTGTGAGCGGATTGCTCTGGGTCCACCTTCTGGCTGGACGTGGGCTTCGCTCGACGACGTCCTCGTCAGCAGCTACCACACCCTCCACGCCATCAGGTCAGCCTAATTTAGGTACGTTTCGGGAGTCTGCACCTCCTGTAGACAGCTTCTCCCCACTGCACATCCTCGCTCCTCCTTCTCCGAGGCATGTACCCTTTCTCAACGAGGATTGACCCCTCCGCGTTTAAGCTTCGAACGACCCTGTTGAATATTCCCTTTCGGGCTGTTGAAGCAGCCAGCTGCGGCTTGAGAGACCTGTACTGCGTGCTGGAGTGCGACAGGGTGCACAAGGCGAGGACAGTGGTGCGAACTGGAGACCTGATGTTCGACTGGGACGAGACCTTCGAGCTGGACCTCGTTGGTAACCGGCAGTTGGACCTGCTCGTCTACTCCTGGGACCCGCAATACAGGCACAAGCTCTGTTACAAAGGCTCCGTGCACCTGGCCACTCTGCTCAAGGAGTCGCCAGTCCACCAGCTGGCAGTTAAGGTCGAGCCGCGCGGCACTATATACTTAAGACTGCGGTACACCGACGCTCAGCAAACGTTCAGGAGGAGGGGACTCCCGGTGATATCTCTGGCCACCAGAGTCGCGCCTCTCTTTGGTGTCGATCTCGACACAGTGGTGAGTTAGATGCTCGGGGATTTCGAGGCGAGGCGAAGAATCGGTAGCAATGATAAGGCGCTTTCAGGTGAGCCGCGAAAGCAAGACTGGAGGAGTTCCTGGAGGCGTTTCTACTGCCCTGGCGATGGGGGTGCCAAACGTTCCCATAATTGTCTGGCGTTGCGTCGAGGAAGTCGAAAGAAGAGGTCTCGACATCATTGGTAAGGTTTTCTTGCGCGAAACTTGCAGATTCTACAGAAGGTGGCCGAGTTATTATACTCAAAACATTTTCGTCGAGTTTTGGGATCGTTTCAAAATGGATTTAATAGCATAAAAAAATCTTACATTGGAAACTAAAGGTTCTGGAAGG